>OX438609.1:5203383-6516933 GCA_949316135.1 Choreutis nemorana
TGCTCCCACCAGACTTCCAAGGCACAGCACATATAAGCTTTTCTCTAGCCGTCATACAAAGACAAAGCTTTCTATAAATAGAATGACCAGGCTCTATAATAGCATTCCTAAATCACTAGACATCGACTTATTTAACGATAGCATATTTAGTTTTTCAGATAAGTTAGTTAAGTATTTTTGCAATTTATATTCTATTACCTACTATTTCAGAATGTTTCTGACTTTTTAAATTTTTATAATGTAACTATTTAATTGTAACATAGTCCAATGTTGTAAATGAAACGAAATATTTAAATACATTAGTCTGGTGGGTGGACAATGATAGGCCATGTTCTTTGTAAGGCCAATTATTAAACAGTCATGGTTTTTGCCATGCGATAACAAAATCCTGATATTCACACCAAGACCCGAAAATATGGGCTCGGACTGTAAAAATTAAATATTTTTAAACTTTGAATGGACGTAAAATAATTTGCTAAAGTACCATAAAAAGATAATAAGTATATGTTTTCATTTTAGTTAAATTATCACAAAAGTTCCCAAGAAAGCCAATTGTTCTTCGTAAGGCCGGTCAAAAATAACGAAGGACTTTTTAAGAATATTTAGAAATCGTGAAAACATAATAATATCATCAAAATAAATCAAAAACAAATAAAAAATATATAACTCCTATATGTCAATATTAAACATTTCATTATCTTTTAATTTTCTCAACGTTTCTATAAAAATTGAATAAAAACTCTCCCATTTAACTACCCCAGCAGTTAGTTTTGACACGGGCAAAAAATATTAATTTAGTGTTATTACTGGCAGTAACACGGGTAACGACCGTTCATTCCCCGTATGGGGGCCCATAATATTTTGTGACGTTGTGGCTACCACGAAATTACTCATTATTGCTCTCGACCTTCGCGTCTGGAGCCCCTTCCGGCTGAGGGGCCCGTAGCATTTTGTCGTCATTCCACTCTGTAGTTACGGCAATGTTATGTATTAATAGTATCTAATTTAAATTTATTAATTTACATATTGAATTAAAGGTTGTTTTTTTTATTTTTAACATCAAACGTAGTAGTAGATAGTTTGTAGCAATGTGTGAAAAATTTCAGGTAAAACGCGATGACTTGGTTAGTATCAGGAATTTCCCTAGCTTTATTTTAAATTGTATGGACAATCTTGATTAAACGATTACTAAAATCTATAATTAATAGAAGTGAGCTAGATTTATGACAGTATTTGTTAGGATCAAAATTCAGAAATGCTGAAATTATGTATCAAAACGTACACGTAATTAATGGTTTTTGGTTACCTCGTAAAATTAACATTACAGAGAGGTTTGCCCGATAAAATATTTATTTAATGCGAGTATTTCAATAAAGTCAGACAGTTTCTGGTATAGTTAGATCTCTGGTTTAAACTGATTTTTTTATTAAAGAATTTATAATTGTATACAAAGTTTTTCTACTGACTGTACCTTATGTATGAACTTTTATAGTATTGGTTGGTTTAAACAATGGTATCGGTTTGGAATATAAACAAAGTATGACAACATCAAATACAAACGAGTACCAAGTGGTATTAGATGTTGGTATTAAAATGGAAAAAATCATAATATTTAATTTGGGCACCACAAATAGCAGTCGTGTCTGCATAAAGTATAAAATCTCCATCATGCTTATCGAAAATCATTAATTACCTACTACTTATAACGTGACACTTACCACATTAACGGTTTTATATTTAAAAGGCTTAAGTTAATTAAAAAACTAGTAGTTCAGAATGATTCTTCATTTACTAAGATATAAATCTAGAAAGTATTTATATTTATTCTAGTTTTCTATGTTATTTTTGGAAAAGTTTATGTTTTTCTTTTAAATATTTTATAAACCTATAACAGGATCTTCGATTTATCAATGACGAGGATACATACGATACTCCTGCGGGTAACTTCTTGGTTGCAGTACTTGTAGTGCAATAATAATGCTGCGGGAGGGAAGTGGCTACGTTTCCTTTAGATTTCCTTTGTAAGTCCCGGAATTGTACAGTATAGTCCGTAATAGTATGTAAAGTGTTAGTCCTACATTAACTTGTATCTATTATCACAATGTCATTCATCTATTTTACACCTACATATGAAGTTGTATCGATAGATCTCTCGACTACGGAGGAAAAAATAGTAACCTTTTCAACAATATTTTCGTATAAGCCTGACTGGCTCAAATTCAAAGAAAATCAATTACATAACTTATTCCCCTCTCTGACATTTTAACCTCACTTCTCTTTTTCTTTTATTCACTACATGCTTAAATTCAATATTCAATAAACCAACAACGCCACAATAAGGCCCGCAACGCATTTTGTAGCTCCTCAAGTGTTGCAAATGTCCATGGGCGGCAGTATTCCCTTTCCATCAGGTGATCTGTCAGCTCGTTTACCCTCTATCATATAAAAATAATTAAAATAAAGAACTTGGGTTGATCTACTGCAGTATTGAAACATTGTATTCGTATTATATGGTACTTAGAAATCTAGCAAGTGAGCACGTAGAAATGATACCTAAGTACGAGCATTAAGACTAGAAACGAACGGGTTACGCTAAGAGCGTATCAAATTCTTTATCAAAATTTATCGTTTCGCATTGGTTACATTTCGCATTTGAATACTGCATTTCTGTTCCGCATTCTAATTGCTACTGCAGGTAGTACGTAAAAAAGTAATAGATACAGTATTGCATTAAAATCCACATCAAAAGCATTACTTAAATGATTCAGAAACTATGCTTGTTAGAACAGGTGATGTATCGATAATTGTATAAAACAGGATAACCATTTATTTCGAGCCTTTTCAGGAAGAACATCGTAAGCGACAAAAGTCTTCAAATTGATTTGTTTCGTAATCTTATAATCAGGCAGCTTAACAGTTTATTTCAAATACTTTTAAGCTTTATTTATAATTTACAATAATTTTATTATGCTAAGAAAGTATTTTCGTAAATGACAACAAATACTATCATTTATAAAACAATGAAGTCACTCTCTCCTGTAAAAAAAGCAAATTTTCGCTTACGATGTGTTTCATGAAAAAGCTCGATCTAACAATTGTGAAGAAAATTCTATATACCTTCCTTCTTAAAAAGAAGTAATTAAATGGTTTAGTAAAACTATAGTCAATGACAAAAAGCAGCATTAAAAAATTATTTGGTTAACAAACAAATATTTTGTTTGCAGTAAAAACAATATTCAGCAATCGTTGTTACGCAAATAAATTGATAATTTTCAGTAATTTAATAAACAATCCCCAAAATAACTATTTGATCAGCAAGATTTAATGATTGGCCAGCAAAGATAATATTGGTAGTTGTAGAAGTCTTTAGTTTGTCAATTACAAATGGCTAGGTTAGGTTGAGTATTATGTCCGAAGCAAGGTCCAAAATTTACAATTTAAAAAAGGCGCAAATTTAGATAAGTTGCTTACGTTCTAAGTGCTTATCATTGTTGCTTATATAATTAATACACTATGCTAAAAAAAAACAGGCGTCCGGAATGACAGAAATTGCCGATTGATTGAATGTTTGCTTAACATGGTTTGCTGACCAATTATAAATTTCTGCTGAATGATTACATTTCTCTGCTCACAGAAACATGAATAATACGCTAACCCTTTAAAAATACCCGTAGAAAAAGTCGTTGTTTGTTCAATAATGTAGTAAAAGTGTAGGATAAAGGGTCCCAGTGACACCCTTTGAGTACGGATCCCAAAAAATATAATAGATGTAAATATAGTTCCTATAATTTGATTGAACTGTATCTTATTTCATATTTTCATATCATAAGTGTATGTTAATCTTAACAGGTAGGTACATTTTAAAATGAATTTATACGACTGTCACAATAAATAAGTAAAGCCTGCTATAGTAAATCATGCGTACCTTCCTTTGTCTTGTTAAGAACGTGGCACCTTAAATGATTACAATGAAATATCGTAACACGGATTATGTAATTACTTTACGAAACTTACTTATGTATTCATTCATTGGTTTCAGTGGGGCAAGCACGAATATTTTCGCACCAATAAATCACAATTTTATTGTAAGGGGTTTTGTTAGGCGTTTCTTTCGGTTCATACAAAAAATTGGAGACGCTAGAGATTTTTTTTTTATAAAAAACACAAACTCACAGTTACTCAACTCATCGACGACGACCTTGGTGGCGCAGTGTTGTAAACAGCCGACGGCTGCGCTAGAGGTTCTGGGTTTGGATCTCGGCGGGGGTGGAACTTTGTGTTTCGCTTATCGGTCTTGGATGTTGTATTCCTGTATAACAATATATATTATAATTTAAAATATACTATAATATATCTTATATGTTGTCTTCTTATGTAGTAAATACCATATCGTTGCTTAGTGCCTGCGATACAAGAATATCTTAGTGCAGGGAGTCAATGTGTGTGTCGTGTGTGGTTGTTATTACTATTATATTTTTGTTGTTATCACAAAGTCTTAAGACGGAATGATCAGTGATCAGCCTCCTCAGTGATCCTTTTTTCAATATTATTGTTTTCTCCAATTTCAAATTGCAAGTGATTTTGTTTAATAATTTACCATGTTAAATGGAAGCGGCTATTAAACTCTTTAATAATGTTGGTTTTCCTTTGTAAAAAAGGAAGAAAAAATCATATAGTGACATTTGCGAGAAAGCTAAAACCACAACTAATTTCTTGGTTAACGTTATTTAGTAGAAGAAGGAGAGCAAAGGCATCTTTTCTCATGATGTCAACTACTGTCTTTGGCCAAAGTTAAATAAAACCTACATAAATTTATTTACTCTTTAATATTCCGTTTATAGATATTAAAAGATAGGTTATAGAGTATTATTAAAGATTAAAGACTATTATTAAAAAAGGTTAAGAGTATATCATTGCATTTTTATCACCATTTATTCAGTAGTTTATCTTAAAATAATTATCATGTCTAAATCTCTTCTGAGATAAGCAAAATATATGGTAAAATGTATATAAATACAAAATTTGAATACTTTTATTTTTAACAAAATAATTCGTTTGAATACTCTCTCGCTCGTCTTTCTTCTGTGCGGTCTCTTCAGAGCTAGGGAAGGCAGGAATTATATTTCAAGAAGACCATCTTTACTGTAAAAGGATGTGAGTGTTTGTGATTTTTGATGTAGTTAAGGTGTGTTGTAGGTCTTTGTGTATCATTCTATTTATTAAATGATTGTAGGCAGACATCATAGTCCTTCAAATATTGCAGTGATTCCTGTTCACTGGTGGTGTTTGCATTTGCATTGTCGTTAAATAGCGAGGAATCTGACTCACCATGGAACGTACAGTAGGATTAATTTTTTCTTTCTTGTATGATTGAATTAGTGTTTAAATCTTTATTTTCATTTTTAAGTTTTCTCACTTCTGCAAGGAATTATATCTTTATGTGTTCTCTATTTCAATTTTATTTTAATAAACGCGTGACACTGATGACAAAATTACTTCTTTAGCTTTAGGTTCCTTGAAATCATGAAATTTTCCTAAATGAGTGCTAGTTTTTTTGTATTCTGAATAACTCAGATAGCAGCATCCATATCCATAAAATCAGCATCCATAAAATGTTGATTTATGGATTTTGTGTAGTTAGTATATTCAATAGAAAACTGCAATTAAATTTCCTTAAAAACTGACAACCCTAGTTTTTTAAGGTTTCATTTTATAGTTTTCAGAACTTTTAGAAGATCCATAATACAGATAATATGGATTCCATCGTGTAACGCCGTGTAGATGCATTTTGTAAACACAAAATGTATCCTTAAAAGTATTACAAATAAAATAGAAAATGCTTTTCTGAAAAAGTATTGAATGAAGAAATAGGTATTTTCCATTTCAAATACTTTTATTTTTAAAATGTCTCTTCTCTGGATCTCGTGATCGTTCTTAATCACTTCTGAGACTACCTATATTGGAAGAGATTGGATTTATTTTTCCCGACTACGGCGAAGCGAAAGAGGGGTTTTGATTTTGACCGGTATGTATGTATGTATGAATATTCATCTGTTCCCTCATAACTTCTAAACTACTTATCATAAATTGATAAATGAGGTATCGTTGGATGTGTCATAATTTTCCGCTAGTTAGAGGCTTTATGACGTCATATCAAATTCAGTAGGGTGCCCTCTATAGGATTTAAAGTCATAAACAATTTTTTTTTCATTATAGATACCTTAGACCGGGAGATTGTGACATAAAATATTGGGTCATTTGTACCAGTATGGTGGTTCTTCAGAGGTTTATTACGTAATGACAAAAAGAATAATGATGGTCATAGCGTTGGTATCGGCGGCCCAATCGCGTGTGCGTTAGTCGAACTCGTCGGATAAATTACCGCCGCCGCCGAAAATGAGTTTTTTTTGCCAAACAATTTGTACCAGTATTGCATTCGGATTTTTGGAAAGTATTTGATAAAATTTGACCATTATTAATTTGCCATACTTTTAGAGGGCAAAATTGCTGCCATTCTTGAAAAATTTTATTCGATTGATTTCAAAAATACGTACTCATTTTGAGGTTGGAAGAGGTGCTTGCTACACACCACCTTTCGCATGTTTATGTTGAGTCCCAGTGTGACAAGTTGCGAATGTGTCGCCATTATCCGGACAAATTGAGAAACATGGCAACTACAAGTTACGGCAACCTGAGACTCGAACCCTCGACCTGTCGGATCGGGTCGGTCGGTTATCTAAGGCAAGTAACAAACTGAGCTACCACGTCCTCCAAAAATATGGCAAATTTTTTTTAAATTAACTTATTCGCATCGGTATGGTGGGCTGTAAGTCACACCGGAGAAGACATGAGACTACCGCCTACATCTTTTTATGGACTATCGGAAAATCTAGAATTTTTGTGGAACAAATCGTTTGACACTTTAACGTAATTTATCCGACGAGTTCGACTTACGCCCACGCGATTGGGCCGCCGGTACCAGCGCTATGACCATCATTTTTATTTTTGTCATTACGTAATAAACCCCTGAAGAACCACCATACTGTTACAATTGACCTAATATTTTGTGTTACTATCTCCCGGTCTACTACGATTACTTTTAAATAAATAAGGAGTAAGTAACTTAACATAAAGACGAACAAGTAGTAACTGCATTAACTTTTCATCTATGACTTCAGATTAAGCTCGAAAATTAAAGTTTTCTGCACCCTGCACCTTGTACTAGCTATTAAAGTTTAAGTTTGTAATGAACTCTCGACTTTGACTAGTTTATTACCGTGTTGCAAACACACGTGGTACATGTTTGAAGTTTAACTTTGAGAACACCTTGTTCTTAATTGGATACGTAAAGAAAAAGATTTAGTTTAAACAGCTTTATTAAAGATATGGTTGTTATAATCGAGTCTTTTAAAGTCAAAATGAGCGTAGATCTATATCATCAACTTTATAGTGTAATGAAGTTTTGTTACATACAATTGTTTTTCTTAATACTTAGCTTAAGGTAGTTCGAGTATAATTTAATTTTAGTAAAACTTTGCGTTGTTCATGAGTTGAGAACATAATTTGAAAATGTATGCAAAAAATTAATCGAAGAAAAGGTAGCCGAAAATCATTATTTATGAACGTACTAAAAGCTTTCATATTTCTAATTTGAAACAATAAATCCAGAAGAAAATTTATATACAAACTGCTATACTGTACCGAACCTGCAGCGACAAATCATGCAAGTTTTAATAACGAGATGAACCGAATTTCGTCGGGGTTGGCCGAACTTAGCTGCCTTTGGGTACTCGCAAGAAACTGTGCCTAAATTATGGCGCCTGTGGTGGAACTCAAGCACCAAGTTTTCCCATTCAGACTATCGATCTGGCGACACCTCAAGCTATAAACAGAATTGAAAGGTCCAAACCAAAGCTCTCGTCTGCTTATTTCTTTTAAATGAAAAAGCCAAAATTAATCTATTCCTTTACCTATTCTAAGTTCATCTAGGATTTTTAAATTACAGTTAAATTTATGGTTACAATATAGCTGAGGAAATTAATGAGCCAATACGGTTTAATCAATTTCGACGGCCCGTTTTGTGGATAACTAATCAAAGTTGTATCTTGAAACCGACACGATTACCCAAAATGATTGAAAACCAAGATATTTGTGGAGATAATTACTATATAATCGAACCCAAATCTTTGTTTCGGGTTTCCATAAAGTTTGAGGGGTGCTTTATATTTCACGGAAATTTCTGTCCCAAACAAATGAAACGACTTTAATACTTTAAGGCCTTTCCAGAATATTTAATATTTTATCAAATTCATCAATCATAGAAAGAAAATTGAAGGTAGAAAATCTTCTATCAGTTAAAAATATTTACAAAGTAGCCATTAAATGATTACTAATTAGTGTTCGGTTACGTTCAGTTCTCTATTAAAAAATAAATTGTTGATAGTAAAAAAGCAAAATGAAAGATGGCAGCTAGTAATAAAACTAGAGTGAGTTCGCTTAATGAAGAGGAATTTCTCTATTTGAATTACTTGCAATCGTTAATTTTTTTTTCGTGCTACAAGCTTTAAAAACAAACTACCGGACTTATTTTGCCACATTTAAATAGCTTCTTTTAGCAGCAAGAGATATTTTTATTAACAATAATTAATAATGAATGTGACAGTTGGAACATAACATGTTTATGTTACTACTTCAATATGATCGTAAGAAATTGGCAAGTATGTAGTAGTAAAAGATATTTTTAATTACAGTCAATATACCTTAGAAAAACTGGTAATCGTATAGAACTCTGTATTGAACAAGGCTCCAATTAGCTACGCCTGTTGTTAGTGACTCGTGAAATAAAAGTTTTTACTGGACAAGCGAGCGTAACAACGTTTGGTACTAATAAAACAGGCTTTTATATAAAGGAAATCGAGCTGATTGCTTTTATGTAACATTTTTCTGAAAGATAACTTAGAATTGACTTTTTTATTATACTTAAGTAACATCTAACTTTTTTATTTTATATAAGTAAAATCAAATCTTTGTAAAACGCGCGAATTGCCTACCCTGCAAATTATGTTATTTGCCTAGCGGAACCTTATATCTTATTTGTTTTATTGACATATTCTTACATACTTTTTC
The DNA here is from genome assembly GCA_949316135.1 of Choreutis nemorana. Taxonomy (NCBI): domain Eukaryota; kingdom Metazoa; phylum Arthropoda; class Insecta; order Lepidoptera; family Choreutidae; genus Choreutis; species Choreutis nemorana. The sequence goes on from OX438609.1 coordinate 5,212,510, forward strand.
TGTGCCTAAATTTTTTTCTAGTTATCGTATTTTATTTTCTAAAATGACTACTTTTCTAATTTCAAAATTCGAAGGTAGCACCGAAAATTAATAACGTAGGTATGATGTAGATTCATAATTTTCAAAAAGTAATTAAAATGATTTATTGATGGTATCCAATATGTGTCGGTACATTCTGAAACACACAGTTTCGGTTTGATGTCTCTGATTTACTTATGCCATAAAAATAGATCTTGTTGACCTTTAGATACCAGTATGTATGTTTGTAGAATTATACCCAAGTAAAGTAATATCCAATATTCAAAAGCTTTAAAGTAAAATTTCATTCACACAAACGGTTGAAACTTTTGTCACTTTTTTTTGTTATCAAGTTACTTTGAATAATTTTTAACGGTCAGGTTTTACAAATAAATTTTACCTTTAAATGAATTTGAGATGAAGTAAGTTTCCTATTATCAAACAAAAGAGAAAATAACAGTCCACCTACTTGGGTCTGCGAAACCCTAATTAAAAAAGTTTTTACCAAAATTTCAAACTTTTGTCACTTTTACAAAGGCAAAAGTGTCAAAGAATTAGAAGTGGGCAAATTATATGGAAATTGGTGTGGATTTCATTAGTGCCTGCAATATAACTGATTCAATTTAATGTATGATTTTTGACGCTCAGATTTTACTAATTTAATAATAATATGAAATCAATTTTATACTCTATAGAGAAAAAACGTTTTAAAGAAAATATTTTTTAAGCATTGATGCTTTTGGCTTTGGTCGATAATCGCTGAGAATAATTGACTTATTTAAATGCATTTTTTACATAAAAATGTGTTTTACATAAAAACGTTTGCTTGGTTGTAACCAGTAAAAGTTTGGTCTTGATGTTAAAGCAAGCCTACATTTTACAGTCACTGGAATACCAAATCGTAGAATACAAATGTGAACAATGTCAAAAAAACCTTATGAAAAATTTTCAGTATGTACTTGTCTACCTGAATTTTTAGCTTTATTGAACTTTAGTTTGCTTGAGAAAAACAAAAACATTTCTACTATAGTTGTTTAAACTGCAATCGTTTCTGAAAGTTTGTGTCTGTACCTATAGTGTAATGTGATTTTGTTTAGCGTCTGTTTGATTCTCATTCTCATGTCATTAAAATTTTAAAATAAAACTCTACTTGACTCCTGCGATTTGAGATTTAGTTAAAAAACAAATTACAAATAATACACATCGCATTGTTGTTCAATAAAGTGGATTTGAAAATGTATCCTCTTATAACTACGTAGGTGCTATAACTATGTTAATATTGATGAAAGTAAACTTATCCGCTTAAAGTTTTTGCAGATAATTCGCGGGCCACGAGTTATTCGTTGAGAAAACTATTAGGTATGTATTTTCCCACGAGTACATCATTTTATTAAAACACTCGCTTGCTAGACGTCTCTTTGTAGACAAAAGTTTCTGTTTCTTTTGATCATATTCAGAATATTAATCCTTTCAGAACAATATTTCTTAATACGTTAAGTTGTTTTATGAAATATAAAAGGATATTGTACTTTAATATGGATATTTGTTTGGCATTTCTTTCATCGAGCATCAACTTTTCTGTTATTACATATAGGTACATAGGTAGTAGTAGGTATTTTAGAACAGGGATATTTCTCTGAAGGTTGCTGGGTTACTTTACTACACTATGTAAGTATGGCTGTGAATGAGTTAGCTTGTCCATGCTTCATTAGAAGACTTAGGGACGGTCAGCAACCCACGGTGGATACCTTTCTTTCTGCAACAATTGATAAACGCCGGCTGAATTCCATTAAACTCGCGTGTATAAAAATTAAGGTATGGTAATGAAAAGCAAGAGCCTTGTATTTTTATTTGGAACCAAGTAGGTAGGTTTTTCAGATAACCATGAACCTTTCTGATTATGGAGAAAAGTATAAGAATGATATATTGAGGGTTGCTGATAAACCCGGTCTAACGAAAATAAGTCACAAAGCACAATTGTCCAAACCTACCGTTTTCAATAGAATGAGCTTTTTAATTTATGGGTCGTCCGCAAGGGTTTTTTAAATCTAGATGAAAGGTTTTTGTGTGATTTTATGATAAATGTAAGATTAGATCACGGATATTATTAAATTTAAAGTTAAGGTCATACTACATAAAAATCATACTTTTTATTTAGGCACGTAACATGTTCGGAATTTTTAATAAAATTAAATCGAACTGATGTGCAAAGAATAATACTGAAGCATGACTAACGGTAAATTATTTAAAAAGCATTATATTTCTAAAATAGAGTGCATGTATAAAACCTTTGAATAGTAATTTATGCAAATATTTTGAATTGTTCTACTGGACAAAATGAAAATGAAATAGATAATAATTACAAAAATGTTTTTAAATGAGCTAATTTGCCTGTCACCCCAATTCCCACGTGCAAGTAGGTAACTCAACTTGCTTAAATATTTAAACGGTGAACTGCGAGTTGAGTCGTAAATACGTTTCTTGAGATCTACTAAGTAGGTACAACTTTCAAGTTCCGAAGAATCGATCTTCTTTAACTACTTAATCTACCGAGACCGAAAATTCGACTGAATTAGTGTTTTAGAACTACGTGGTGTGGATTGGATACTAAACTTACAGCCATTTTAAACTGTTGATTCGAGTTTACAAAAGGTACAGAAATCTAACATTTACGGGTTTTGTGTTCCTAAATCAAATGGTAAATGATGAAAAAAAATCTTAGTTCATTTGATTGGAAGATACTCGTATCTTGCATATAATATGAATTTCCGTTCGCTTCAGCCTTACTTGAGTTCTTTTATTCTCATATGACTTTCATTTTATCCAGATTCCGCATTTGTAATTCTAGCATGGATGTATAAAGTAGCAGGCAGAAAATATATTATGGAATTATGAACTTGGTTCATAAATTCCCAGCATTTTCTTTGTATAATGTAGAACGGTTGAATAGTGCAACCCGATTTTTCATTTTACATACTTGCTTTGTTAAAAATGCAAAAATAATATATTTTTATGACGTTTTTCACAATACTATAAGTTGATACGTATGTACACAAAAAGCTTCTTTATTATGAGCTTTTTAAAGTGATGTTACCAAAATCAATCTCAATATAAAAATAAATCAACTTTTTTTATTTCGAGACCACACTTAAATTTTTTGAAAAGTTATTTTGAAAAAAAAAACATATTTTAAATAAGTAATGTTTTGGAATCGTTACAACATATGAAACTTCATCTTAATTAACAATACAATGATTTTGCTTTGTTTATTCAAAATGTCTTGATCTTTAGTCAGTTAGTTAATTAATGGAAAGGCATGATGTAATTGGCAAACTCAGCGTAAACTTGTAGCAAAATTCAACATTATTAATACAAATGCTCAAGGGTCTATAAATAATTACCAGTATGTGGGAGAAGTACCTAATATTAAGTTATTCTTAAGTGTTGTTAAGAGCAAATTCTATGGGTATGCCTATATAAGTTTGAATATTCGTATGTTTATAATGTTTGGATATTTCAATACTAACTTAATAACATACTGCTTCAGATAACTTTTTCAAATATTTGATATGAAATACACATTTACATATTTTTAAAGCTATTTTCGGTAAAAAATAAAAACTTGAAACATAGATAGGTATTTTGATACGAACAAACAGACAGACAAAAGTGCTTTTATGTAATTACCAGTAATTATAGACTATTATAGGAAGTAGGTGCACTTACCCGCCTGTTTAATGGGTGAAAAGTATTTTCTATCCATTAATACAAATGAATAAAATTGGAGTGTCTTCTTGTAATATATAAATAACTTAGATTTTCACTTAATACAACAAAGTCTGTACGCGACAAATGACAAAACAGCAATTATTCAAATGTTTGTCTCCGTCTATCTTTTTGTTCCGGGTAATCTCCAAAATGTAGGACCGATTTTGACAAGACTCGTCAAATTCCCGTATTTCAAGGCATATTATAGGCTACCTATTTAGATTTTTGAAAAATAATTAGGAAAACCAATGAACTCCAAAATTAAATAAAAATCCTTTTCAAATTTTAAGTAGGTATACTTTTTTCTCTTTAAGATAATAGTGCCGGGTATATACAACTACATCTTATTATCATTAATTCGTTTTTTTCAATTTCAACATTTTGGTGTTAAATGGGGGTTGAAATTTTGTATATATTATTTAAAATGTCCTTATTTGCCAAGATGCATGTTTTTGGATTTCCAGATTTTAAGGAGGCAAAACCGAGCGGCACAGTATTAAACACTCGTAGAGTCGAGGGGCAACAGCTAGTTTGCTAATAAATCATGATTAATAAATTTGACGATGACAAGACACTATGAGGTGTTAATTTATCAGTCGATTAGAGAATGTTGTAACTGTGAAGGAAATCCGTATGTTTTCGGTATCCCATGGCACATACTCTTTTTAATTATAGGACATATTTTTGAATTATGGCTAAAACCGTAACCGAGTTGATGTTATTTAATTTAACGTTCGCTCGAGCCACAAATTGAAAATGTGTTATACAATCTACAGAATATTGATAAAATATATTCACCGGTGCACACTATCAAAAATTATTACCTCGGTTCGAATATTTACTCGAGAAAAAAAGTTCTAAAGGGATTGTCTTTATCCCAATCGCATTTAAGAATGAGAGAAAAAGATCTATGAACTTAACTTATTTCAATAGAGATTAAATCCTTTTACCATCTAGAAAACAGCCCTCATGCCCGTGTTCAAAGAAATATTCTACGGGAGATTTAAAGTAAGTTTTTACATTCATCTTAAATTTAAAAAATTTATTAGGATTTAGGTAACCTCTCCCTTTAGTACCTCACCCTCACTCTGTCCTGTCATACCCTGCAATCTCTGCAAGATGCAATCTCTCATAAATATGTAATTATACAATAGTAAATCCATACTAATAAATTCGAAAGGAACTTTTTCGGTCTTCATGCCTAAACTTGTAAGTTAATTCTAAAAAAACAAAAACAAATTCTGCATTTTGTTATACATTAATAAAAACAATTTATTTATTTTATAATGATTTGACATAGAATGAGATCTTATTTTTAGGATTAGAAGATTTAATTATTTGAATAATAATCTTATGACTTTTATAAAATGGGTTACTTGGTGATGAATATTGATTTACTTACTCTTGAACCTTGAATTATTATATTAAATTATTACTTAGCTAAAAAAAAACTTATTTTTGTGGAACTAATAAATAATGAAAAACACATGTTCAATTTATTTACTAGCTACTTTGGTTACGACTCCATTGATGTAACTCCTGTAAAGTTCTTTGTTAGAGGTGCAGACGTACCTAAAAAGTTTGGTTAATAATGTTTTTAAAGGCCATCGTGGTGTCCCAGCTCTTAGATGATTCAAACTAAAACAGCCTGGGCAATCCAACCTCTCCATATTTGATATTTTTTTTCTCTTAGTGTCTTCTAAGCTAAGCAATATTATTATTTTGTATATACGGGTATTATTCCTTGAGGTATAATTTTGGAATCGAAAATGAGCACGTAATACGTCTAGTTATTGCTGATCGTGTATGTATCATGTGTGTCCTAAGATATTTCCAACGCCAATTACTTTGATTTATGCAATATTTGAAGCTTACTGCACAACGTCGGACTTCATGACATATTGTCATCAATATTGTGGCCTCTTATTCGAGATAACAGCACGTACAGTTTACCGAACGCACCCTGATCCCTGAATTAGTTAGCTTACCTAGAATAATCCAGTCACATTCACATTCAACCATGCTCTCTACAAAATTTACATTATAATTATTTTGGGACAATGCATACAAATGCTGAAATCCCATTTTAAGCCCTGTAAATTATTAGGATTGGTAGGTATAGTTTTATATTTACGCAATGAATTATTTGTTCCATAATAAAAACAAGAAAATTATCAAGAACATTATAATAAAAGCGTTTTACGACTTTATCTGTGTGAAGTTACTTTTTTTCAATCTTGCTGAATCTTATTTATACAATTTATAGTAGAAACTTGAAGGTATGTAATTGTTCCTATATACCTTGGTTTCTTGTACCAGGTATTGTTGTACTCTTGTATTAAGACGAGGCAAAAGTTAAATTAATGAAAGATAATACCATTACCATTGCTAAAAAAACTTAGTCGATATTCGATGTCACTGTTGTTTTAATGTATTTATTTTAGACATTACATAATTGATCTTTTCCTTCCCATTCGGGGATTATATTAAAATATCCGAAGGGATTTGCGGATAATACACTTCAACAAAGAGCCCTTTAAAATATTGTTTTGCTAAACAGTAGGTAACTCATGAATGGTTTCGTGAATAAGTAATAGGTTTGAATAATTTGATGGATTCCGACACAATATATATATAAAATGAAATATGAGAGTGGGACATTGGAAGGAAAATAAATGTTCTAAGTCTTTAATGTATGTAAAAGATGTAAAAACCGCATGATTTCGTAACAACAAAAATAGGCGAACACCTAGAACGGTGATTTAGTTTAAAACTACTAGGTATGGAGATGTTTACGATATTAAATTACAAAATTAACAACCGCATAACATAGAATATTATTATTGTACAGTCCATCCTAAATTAAGTTTGGTCCGGAAATAATTAAAACGTGCACTGCCATGTAAAATATCCGGTTTCTAATGCGGTTTCTATTTTGCGTAGGACAATTATGATCTATTACATCTTACCCGTTTGCTATAGTACTCCTATGTTAAAGGTATAATAACGCTAAAATAAGGTCTGATTTTTTAATGTCACAATTTTTTACGAAAAATGCTACGTCTTCTTTTGGTTTTCCACTGGAGTGCTTAACTACTGAAGCTTTTTTATTAATGTCAATGAGTTTAAAAAGTTTAATTATACAGCCAAGAAACTATCAGTAAATTGTTCATACAGAGAAATAAACGTCGTGGAAACTGAACTATGTGCCTAATTCATTCCGAACCAGTGGTTGTAAAAAATGATCTATTCGGATAAAAACATTTTGACTTTGACTTTTGAATCCTGTCGGAATCTCGCTGAGACACATCTGAAGCACGTCTATGGCTGCTATTAAGTATGTGTGAGTGTGAAGTGGATTGCCAGATCTCTCAGAATCTCTTTGACTAAAAAGAAGTCAGAGTCAAAATGTTTTATTCCAATAGATTTAAAATAACTAATTTTAAACCGTCGTGTTCTAAAACTACCATTTGTCGGAATGCCATTACATACCCGGAAGAATCCGAGAAGAAATCCCGTATTCCCTTTTAAAAAACATTATAAAAATATACTTCTTATTACATTTACCTTTAGCATACTTGAAAATAAACATATTTTGTATTTTTAAGAGAAAATACCAAATTTTCACCGCTGACACACAATCTACAAGAAATGATGGTCATGTCACTTACTAAAACGATAAATAAAAAGAACTCAACAAGAATTACAGACTAAAAAAATCCCCTACACATAGCAACAACGGTTGTTCTGGTTTTCATAAATTATTTTTAGTGAAAACAATCTGTTCATCAAGAAAATGCTTGCTTTAATATGGAAAGTGATGGTTTTTATAGTACCACTATGGTTTTTACAGCTTTTCACCACGATATTATTTATTTATTTTCTTAACTTGTTCACTCAGTACAGGCGCACACATTCACACCATTGTAAGTTTACCGCTCTAGAAAACTGAATAACCCCATAGGCGCCTAAGTTATAAGTTCATGAGATAACGTCTCGAGTTTTTATTAAGTCTATACCTATTAGCAGATACTTTATTCACAGACACACATGTCGTAACATTTATGCATACCTATTAACTAGTCTAATAACCTTGTCCACTAAAATTACAAATACCAAATCTAGACCCAGCCAACAAACAAGAAATTAATTTATCATTTTTTTTTAGCACTCAGAAGTAAAGTTTTAAAGTAATTAAATTTATTAAGTTTAACATTTAAAATTAATTTATAATAAAGAACTATTGAAATTAATTAAACCTTAGTCCCAGTTGTAAGGGTTTTACTAAAATTGGTGAAATCGGCTCTGTGGTTTACGAGTTCCACAAATATTTACATTCACAATTCATGACTTGAATTTTATTAAACTAAGTTTGTTTTCGTTGAATGAAGATATTTTGCTTAAAATTAAATCTTTTCCTTTAAAAAAAGCCCTTTAACGCATACACATTCATAAACACAAGATTTATTAAATAATACTAGATCAAAATATATTTACTCGTACCGTATATTGATATGTCTAATTGTATGCCCGAGTTATTTTAAAATTTCATGAAATACAAGTCTAAAGTATTAAGCACGAAATTTGTTTATTTACACCAAAGTCGTATAAATTAAACAAATATTTTGATTCTTCTCTTGGTAACAAGAGATGGATTCCTTTATCCTTTGATACATATAGAAATTTAAGTTTTCATAAATAGAGAACTTTAAACGAATCTTTCAATGCCAAAGCATTTATCATTGACGCCACAATCACACAAACCTACCTATGTTTTGTGTCCTATCTATAAACAACTAATGTTTATAAGCGTTATAAGTTTTAGAGATTTCCGATGAAACAATAAATGGCATTTTGCTTTTACATATAAGTAGATTATATTTCTATTCACAACCATAGATTAATGATTGCCGCGAATACCAGTCATTCATTTGTGTTCACAACGTTGCTTGTCATAACAGTTTAGAAGCGAAGATTTTAAATTAATGTAATCGACCCATGTTCCCATGCAAAACATTTGTGGATGTTGCTAAATGGTCCAAATCTCGATTGGGTAGTCAAGTCGATACAATATTTGTCGCAAAGACAGTATAGAAGTAAAGCTTCATATAATATGTGCTTTAGCAATGTACAGATAAATATCATCCACTAGGCATTCACTAACACAAAATTACGGAAGGGTCGGGAAGGAACCACGTGCGGCAGTAGGTATCCCACCGTTTTTCAAGAATGGAGCAACGAAATGAACGAAAAGTTTTAAAACTGTTTAAGTTTTCGTTGTTTGAATTTGACTTTACATGGTTTTATTATTTTCGAAATAATGTAAATCAATAAGAATTTATTAAAGCAACATTTAATTAAATAATCGGGAAACAGTAACAAAATTTTAACAAATGAACATGATTGTCAAGCATGAAATACCAAAATACAAGATCTATTGCCACCGCAGTTTTTATTTTACTCTTTTTTTTTTGGATGTCAAAGCTAGACAGCCCTAGCGCAAACGTCAAGCGTAGCTGTCAAAACTGAATTACGTACATACATAAGCTACTACTTTTTCTATTTTATGATTATGTGGCCTCTTAGTGGAAGAGTCCGTCTTAATGCCACCACTCTTTGGGGCCTGTAGTTTGAAAAATCTCGTAGGTACCGAAATAATACCAATGACTATACTCATATTTTGGATCCATTACATGTACAAGAAACCGAATGCTCTGTATGGAAAGATGTTCATATTAAGATAAAACCTTAAATTTTAACTTTAAAGTAAACATCACTAAATTAATTTTGGAAAATATTTTATTATTGAGGGTTGCTGTTTCAATTACTTAAATAAAAACATCCCTTTCTTTTGAGTTGTTTTCATTAACTGTTTTTGGAACAAAGGTGGATACTTATAAGTAATAGCTAAAGTTTTCTGAAGAAAAAGTTTTTCCATATAATCTAAATTATGAGTTTTGGCGAAGTTTATTGTAACAGTATACATAAATACCTATATTTTCGTACGTTTTAAATGCTAGCGGTTGTAAAGCAAACTGGCTAAGGATGGTCACGTTTACAGTTTTAGGTTACGTTCGACAGATTTGTTTTTGTACAGAAATCCCATAATTCGGAGATCTTCGCTGTTCGTACATTTTACATGCAAATTAATATTTGAAATGTGAACAAAATGCATAATGTTACGCAGATATTCTGACTACTGGGTTTCTAAACCATTACTTAAAATGTTTGCTAATCGTGAAATTTGAAGACTATTGATTTAAATAAGATATTGACGTAAAAATATTTTTTTACTCAATTTAAAATTTGAAATGTGTTACGTTATGATAATACTTTTATTTAAGCAGCGAGTTTCTATTTTCATTGAAAGTAAAACAAGCTTAGCCATGCAACACTTTAATAAATGATAATAATTAAACAAAGCTACTACTACGATTTATCAGTTGTTAAGTAGAAAGCTTTCATAGAGCGTTATTGAATAACAAAATATTATTCTCATTTAACTGTCCTAGCTTTGTTTAAGCAAGTTCCTTTGAAAATTCCATATTTTCAGCAATAAATCTCAGGGATTGTGAAGACTTAATAACGATTTATCAGTTGTTAAGTAAAAAGCCTTCATAGAGCGTTATTGAATAAGAAAATATTATTCTCATTTACCTGTCTTAGCTTTGTTTAAGCAGGTTCCCTTGAAAATTCCAGATTTTCATCAAATTCAAATTCAAAATGTTTACATAATAAATGTACTTAAAATAAAAGTAAAGTGCTTTCAAATCGATTTTTTATCTATCGACTGTTTACGGGGAACAAGCCGGCAAGAAACCTCCGTAGTTGCATTTTCCAAAAAAATTCAATAGTTTTTCGTGACATACTGGAACATTTAACTTTTCTAACTATTTCATACAATTTAAAGCTACAATACCTTAATATGAAGCAAATTAGAATATGTAATATTTTTAATAATTAATGATTTTAAGTCTAACTAGTCATACAGTACATTTTATTTAATTGCATGAAACATAGGGGATGCAATGAATTTTATCTACAGAACAATGCGATCAAAAATTATCATAATAAAATATTGTGACCAAGTGAGCCAGTCTACACAACAGCACCCGATCACGAGTATAACGTGGATTTCAGCCATCGCCCTCCTCAACCATATTAGAGGAAAGTGAATGTAACCCAACACTACCGTAAGCACATACATATAAGTTAGCATTTATCTGGAAACAATTCAAAGTTCCTTTTTAAAACACGGATAAATCATTCATTGCAACCTCTATACTTCAACTTTCGTTAGAAAAACCTGCGCAGGTAAATTTAGCTACTTCGCTAGTTTTTACTGTTTTAAGGCATTAAAATCATTTCTAAAGTATTTCTAAAGACTTTTTACTGACACTTAATATTAGGTATCATGTGGGAAAAATATTTTCGACTGTCCAATAAAAGTTTATCTTTTTGTCAAAAACAATTCATTTTATTCGAGTAATTACGTTTCATTACTATACCACTTATATTTTAAACTACGAAAAAGCCTACGTAGGAAACTCAGAGACAGGCAGAGTGAATTAGTTTTTTGTGAAGTACGTTAGTAAAAATGCATGTAAAGGAAATGTCATAGTATATGTATATTATATATTTATTAAGTGGCATAGTAATGAAACGTAATTACCCAAACAAAATGAATGAAGTCATATAAATATGATCTAAAAAAAGTAGCAGTAAAAATGAGCGTAATACAAATTCTTGAACCGAACAAAACGCCCGACCGTTAAACTTGTTTTACTTTATTGATTTTACTATTTTATTTAAAATTTGGTGCCAAAAATGAAATAAAATGTTAAAGTTATAAATATATATAAAGGTCAAATACATAACCCTCCTTTTAAGGCTTTGCCGCAGTCGAGTAATTAAAGATGAATGGCATCTACTGAAAACTCGTATCATACCACGGTTGTCAGCCTTAATAACCTTACCCTTTTCAATTATTGTCTGGAAACCATGACAACAAAAAGGTTGGTTAAATTTAATGATTCCCTGAAGAATAAGTAGCTTCCATTTCCAGTATTAAAAGTGAGTTAGCTACTTTTAACTTGGTAGTAGTGTAACACAAGCTTTTGCTGCGTGAGCATTAGATTGAATATTAGCAAAAACTACAAAAACGTGACGTGCGTGACGCTATTCTTTATGAGGACACTATCTTTACCTACAATGATGTATTGTGAACGAATACCAACTTTAGAAAGATTTAAAATCATATATTATTAATATTAAGGAATATCTCAATTAAAGTAAGTGTAAATTTTGGATTATCATAAAATAGCCTTGTTGGCTTGTGGTTGACCGGATTTCCAGAGGAGGTAAGGGAACAATGAGCTTGGTTGCTGATCGAACTATATTTGTTAACTGATGCATACAAATTCTAATTACTAAAAAGGTTTTTGTTATAGATCTATCGATCTAGTTATCTAGTTTAGTTATAACAAGTCATCTAGGTGATACAACAGTAATCACAGAGAAGGCGATGTTCTTAACAAGCCTAAAATACTTTTAAATCTAAATACATGTAGTTGTAGGTATATTATAAGCAACGACTTCGATTTTGTATCATGTTTTCATAAAACAAATAAGTCCATTGACTTCATATTAAACAGTTCAGAGATTTCTGTCAAATATTTTTGGAGTTTTATGTAACTTTAATTCTTTTTAATTCGTGTTTTTTTTGACGGAGCAAATCCACTACCAATAGTAACCACCATTGCAACTACTGTTCACGATGATCAACAGTGGCAGCCATTGATCGAATAAACAAAAAATAATGTAGCATTGCAATGACGCACAGGCTGTGCCCGGATTCCCTACCGGCTTTCTATGGACCCGCAAGGAACTTAATCAGAAAAAGTAGAAACTAGTAAGAAAGCAATGTTACAGTTTTGTAGTAGTTGACATTTTAAATGACAAAGTTTAAATATGGTTTCATTGAAAAGGGCACAAACTAGTTAGTTCAGTAAAGATCACAGATATTGTTGACTTGATTAGACAAGTAACTTACTTAGTAGTTGGCAGCTTTCAGTTTTAGAAATAATTGAGTTTGTTTCATTCTATTTTGTATCTCATTAAAAAGTTAAAATTTGTTGTGATTCATGGAGGTTAAAACTTTTAACAGTCAGAATTGATAATTGGTAGTTATTATTGAAGTTATTCTACGTCTTTCTAAATTATGCCTACTCAAAAGAAATTGGTTACGTAATCAATCTCTATTACGTTACAAAATCTTAACAAACATATTTCTAAAAGCAAACTAGCATTTTTATAAAAAGTCTATGCGCTGAGCAGATTTTTAGAAATGTTAAGGTGCAGTATTTTATTTGAAACCTTTATTCTCAGAGATATCTAATACAGAATTTTCGACTCCTTTATTCCCTTGCCATTTCAGTTTTTATTTCTGAATACGTTTTGTTTGGTAGTTTTATGAGATTTTTACAATTCAGCCACTATGAAGCTTAGCCTAAAAATAAAATAGAAAGAAGGTTATGTCAGTGTTTTATGTATTTTTTTATTGTTCGCCAACAACTAGATACAAAAGCTTTTTTTCACACTCACAATCACAGATCTCATATTGAGATATTATGTAAATCGAATATCTTTTTGGTTTGAAATAAATTAAAACGTATTCATGGCATGTCAAGAAGCTTAATTCAGAACAAACCCAGGCTTAGTAATGTAGCCATACGAAAACATTATAAATCATATTACAGCCTATTGTGATTTTAATGTGAAAATGAATATTCAGAGGACAAAATTATTTTTTCTATGTTACTAGATGAAGCGTTTGGTTCCCAAATAAACGAGTTTGAGGAATATAATTTTAAACTAGTAAAAGGACAGTCTATGTTACATCACATCCAAGCCATACCAGTGTTAATTTAACATAAATTTTTGTGTACCTTATTCATCTAGAATGTTTAATAGTATGTCCCAAATTAGGAGAGCGATTATTTATTTACTGCTACTGGTACAAGTACTAAGATAAGTAACTTGATTGGTCCGATTGTTGTAACTCCAGAAGTACCGTGGTTTTACCATGTAAGAAACTAAGAAGTTCCAGCATCTGGCCTTGAATATTGAATCCGCGACTAAAAAAATGTCATTAAACTGCGGCTCCTAAGGTTCATCTGATTGTTTCAATCAGTGCGAGAAAACTTGGTTGCTCCCTTAATTTCATATACGGATAAAACAACTTTCTGAAAGCACTCATTCAAATTGAGGCTTTTAACCTAACAGACCAGAACTTTATGATTTGATTTCCTGTTAAATTGTCTATAAAGTTAAAGGTAAAAGTAAAACAAAACTTTGAAGGGCCATTTTACAAAGCACAGACAGAACACTGAATCTTTCAAATTTATTTGGAACTTGAAAACAATTGCTTCGTCTTGTTTTACGACTTAATCAGTTGATTATAATTTTAGTTTACAGTTCCTTGATTAATAAAATTGTATTTTTAACCAGTCAATAAACGAACTGCTTTAAAAACTTGGATGAAGTTAAAATAAGTAATATGTTTCAAAGGTTGAACATTTAGGAAAATAAATTGAATAAAATAGTTGTAGGTAAATTTTACTGAAGTCCGGCCTATCAGAGAATGCGATCCTGAAGTCTTTCAGTTTGTCATGACTAGTGATGCGAAATAAATAACGCTATTATTGATTTCTTTCAACCGAAATTTAAAAGAGTAACACAAGTTTAATATTTCCCTGTCTAGCGTCTAATCGTATTTCTTTCCCTAATATTACAAGCGTTTAGAAAATAAATTATAATCCGCTGACATGCATCCCCATATTAATATTATGTATATAATTCATTCCGATGCCTTGGTCAAAATTCTCAAAAATAATTTCTTTCGGTTTTAGAGATGAAAAATTACAAAGTACAAATAACAAAGAAAGAACAAGATAAACAAAGAATCTACTAATACGTTTGGTTTGTGCGCAACTTTATGATATTATTAAATAGTCATAGGTACGTACGTTCTATTAATCAACTTATAAATGAAAACTTTTTGTTACGACTGTTGAAGGTTGCAATTGTACTTGATACTTTTAGTACATCACTTAAATCATTTATAGTTGACAAAACTTTGTCACAACGCATTTTGGATTTGAGAATTAGTAAAAATCGCATTCTCTTAACAGTTTTTTTACAGCACAAACATCTGTGACAGTAATTGTCACATTTTTACCAAATTGTGTCGCTTTATAAAAAATATCTTGTCAAGACAAGATTCAATTTTACACTAAGTTTTAATCAGACGAAAATGATATAAAATTACGTTTTGTAAGTACATTAATGTTGTTAAGTTTGAGATAAGTTTTAAACCAAAACATATAAAGACAACATAATTCAACTATTCCTTAGCTATCTAATACTAAAAATAGTTGTTATTCCGTTAGTTGGTAAACCACCATCCTGCGGCATTGGATTAAAAGCTCTTACTAAGACCAGTGTTGAGAACTTAAGCCTGCTGCGGTCTTTTTAATCAAACTTTTATGCCTACTAGTTTCTTAGTCGTTAGTTTCTGTTATTTATTTTAAAAGGATTTTTAAGGGTCACTAAAAAAAATTGCATTCTTGAAAATTACCTACACGATTTATTTTAAGTCACAGTATTGTTTTTGTTAAGTTATTTTGATAATTTGTCAGACGTATGAACATCTTCAACCTTTTTTGCTTTTTGGAGTTTGAAAAAAAAAATGTTATTATAAATAACAATAATAAAATAAACAGGTGGTAGATCTCCGTACTTACGTGCGAGATCGTCTCGGTTGGAACCACCTTCGATTCTATTTCCAATGTAAAGAAGTACTCTGCGTTTCGGTTCGAAGAATTGGAGAGACAGTGTAATTACCGGGCACGAGAGGAACAAACACAGAACATCAACACAAACAAACATCTTTACCTCTTCATGAACAACGCATTAGCGGTGCTCTAGGCGTTCTAAGACATCAAGGGAATCGTCGTATTAATAGGAGGCTGTATCACTTTCCATCAGGAGAACCCTCTGCTTGTTTGTCCATGAAATTGTATCGAGGCAAGCAGAATATGGTCGGTGTAGTAAATTGTATCTTCACGCTTACAAAATTATGTTAGAATTATATCAATATTTAAATTAAGAAAATATATTTTTTGGGTTTTGAAATATGGCGAAGCAATTAAAAATTATTCCCTAAATACAAAGAGAAAAGAGGAAAGCAAAATATACATTATTTTTTTGCTCAAGTCACGTTTATTTATATGTTAAGTATTACGTTTTGCATAATGCCTTGGAGTACATTATCACATTTTTTTGTTTTATTAAAATCTCTATGCTTAACCGTACGTCCAAAAAATGAGCCAAGAAAAATGACCATAAAGGCAAACTAACCAAGAACCAACTAATTATGTTTTCTCAATTCCAAGTTCATGTGTTTGACGACATATACGAGTGTGTATGTCAGTTTGTATCAAATCGCCGAGTAAGTAATATATATATAGCGTGAACTAAATCGCCAGAGCGTGAAAGTTATGCGGACGAAACGACTACGCCTACTATTGACTACGTCCCGACTTCGCCGTAGATCGTAGTCGATTTTACATGCATTGTTTTACGAACATAAATACAAATACACAAAAACCTTTTAAACACTTTATGTGCGCATTTATATTCTGAAAGTGTTTTATTTTTCTGCTCTTTTTGAAGTTCATTTTTTTCATATGAATTGCTTTTGTATGTAAACAGATGGACATAAATGCACAGTAAGTTTAAGCACTTACATTTTTGCCGACAAAGAAATAAGTATCTGGTATAAGTATCTAACTCTTTGGTTCCTTTAGTATTTTTTCCATAACGTTCTATTATTATTAGTTGATGAATGAAGAAAACTATTCAGAAAATGTTTCATATTTATGAGAGATAACTTGTGATACTTGATAAATATTAATATTATCTTTGGTTTGTTAAGTCTTTATGAATGTACTCAATGGAAAAGTTTATATCTCAATGTTTTTGTGTTATATTGCCCATCCAATGGAGATATTTATGAACATGATACATTCATTGTGTTTGTAGCACCGTCATTTATTTTTAAGTATAAAAAATTGATGTTTGAATGTAAAAATACAAAAAAACATTGGCGATAAAATGTCGTCGCGGGCGATGCACGTGACATCGTTCTATGTAAGCATATTAAATCATTAGGCTATTTCTAATTTACATTTCATACATATTTTAAAGTTCGAAAAATACCCACTACCCAATATTGAATTAAGGTTTGACTTGCTTTCGAATGTACGTTTAAGTATAAATATATCCCTAAATAAATCTTTATGGTAAAATTTTGCGTCAAATCCTTGTGTTGTTCTTGTTAATAAGCAAACTAAAACCGTTAACTGCTCGGTATTAATTGCTTGTAGTTCTAGAAACTTCTTAACTCAAATAAAAGCTGGGGATATCCTTGTTTACACAGCGTTAACGATGTCGCTTAAACAAAAGCATACAAATAAGATACAATTAAAATATTTATGGGTGTAGAACTATTCAGAAAAGCAGATATAGACAATTCGTTAACCAAAACATAATATATTTAACCCGAAAGCAACAGTAACGATGGTATATAGATTTGTAATTTAGTAAATTAATGAAAAACATTCAGTAGAACCTCAAAAAATGACGTACTTTCCATTACATCACCCTTTCAAACCAAAATATCTATCTAATAGAGATCACTTAGGCGAGAGTGGAAAGGATTATACAGATTCAACGGTCTGCACCATGTATTTGAATATCATCCTTCTATTCTCGTTTTTTTTACATTGCAGAAATCTGAGTGGAATTAACTAGTGTTAGGTGTATTTGTTATAATGTTCAAATTTATTCATGTTATGGACTTAATAAATTATTTATTCCATCAAAATGATTATGTGTAAAAGTTACTAACCTAAAATACCGGTAAAGCGCGAGTCGGACTCACGCTCCTAGGGTTTGGTACAAACAAATGTTCTTTAATCACGAGAATTAAATAATAAATTTTATGTTTTTGTTCTTCGTAATTTTTTATGATGTAACTACAAATTACGGTTTTCTGTCAATTTTTTTTTGGAGTAGTCTATGATGTGGCTTTTCACCAAATTTAATGATTCTAGGTCAACGGAAAGTACCCTGTAGGTTTTGATTCCCTTGTGAGTAAGAGTGACTTGGTGGTACGCGTTGCAAACGGCCGTATCATTTGATTGTGGTGTCTAACAAATTACAGCTCCAAGAGACTGCAAATTTAATATTTGATTGAAGATTAAGTATTTAATATAAGTTTAATCTTGATACCTCTGCGTGTTCTTTAGATAAAGAGTTTTGATAGACAAACAGACACTGATATTACAATAAATTAACGTTTTTCGTATATTTTCAGATACTTGTGCTACAAGATATTGCTTCTTGTCAAATTGCATGATTGTATGTTAGTGCACTACCACCTAGTTAGGATCCTTTGTGAATGTATGGCAAATGCGACATTAACGGCCATATCTTATAATTGCCAAGACTTAGAGTGATGATTTTTTCACAGCTCTAAGAAACCATAGATTTAAGTATTTGGTATTTGTTTCAACTTATACCTTTATGCGTTCCTGAGAACAAAACACCCTTTTAAAGAGATATGTAAATTTATCCCACATTTTGCTTATTCTTTTGATAAAGATGTATTTGATAGCAGCGTAAAAATTAAGTGTTAATTTTATATTTTTAACACACTTAAACGATTGACATATCATGAAGTATGAAACGATAAACATGAAGCATGAATTTTAACATCAGAATAATAGTGTCGAAAAAGTTTAAGAAGGCACTTTAGATTCTAACTAGATAATATTAATAAACTTGAATGACCAGTCGCTTGGCAAAAATATCTTAACTATTTTATTACAAAATTGAAAGAGGTGTTGATAAATCAGATGAAAATGAATTCGGTGGTTATTGAGACTGTTCTCATTAAAGATATGAAATAGCCTTTTGTACTTCAAATAAATAACGATTGTATATACTCTCTCATCAAAGATGAGTAGCTAATAAGAAACTTATTTGATACTTGTCTTCTCTTAAAGCAAGGTACATAATTGTTATTATTTGTCACGTACCTTTTTTTGATCTAAATCACGGGCAAACATGGAGACGGTTCACCTGTTGGAAAGTGATACCGCCGTACACGACGATGTCCTTGAAGTCTGGAACGCCAAATGCCAATGCAATGCCAATGTACAGGGAAATATGTTATACCTCGCATTCCATTAATTACACAAATAGAAATTAGGATAGTACCAACCCAGACGAAATTGCACATACCTACCTATCTATTACATAAATATGTAACCGAGCCTTAGAACAGTACAAAAAGTTTGTAACAAAACAGTACAAAAGTGCATTGTCTTATGATATAAATTAATCCCAAGGCGCAATACCTCGATCAATACAATATTCTATTTCCCGCTTTTGAAAAAAATATACCAAGTGAGAGCTCGATAACTGGCGTTTGGATGGAACAATGAAACTTTATTGTGAAAACTGCTTGTGTGTGAATTTGAGTTGTTAACAGTTGTGATCCTATTTATTACATTTTTCTCAAAGAATCGACGAGTAACTTCAGTGACCGCCATCGCTTTGCTCTAGTGTATTGATTATTAAACTTATTTTGACAATAGAGTAGTGGTTTATTTTGCCACAAAACACATAGGTATTTATTAATTAAACATTTTAAAAAAGTGGATATTTCTACAAAATGTTACAACAATATTTTGTAGTTATTTCTACAAAATGTTGATGTCTCAGGTTTATGATTTCGTTGTCATCTGAGTTGACTACAGTCAATTGTTGATACGCAGGCTATCTGAACTGAGGAGCCACATAAAATGCTTATCATTCCATCAGTTCTAATTCTCCAACCCTCGAATACAAATTCAAACACATCCCTACTACATGATACTTAGATAAAACCTAATTTCGTCGAATACTTTTATTGGAATTCTAGGGTCATGTGTTTAGATTGAGGAGCCACATTCAAAGAGTTATGTCTTTCTAATCTCGTCCTGCAAATTCAATATTTTTTGTAGGTATCCTACATAATACCTATTAAATGAAAAAATATTCTACTACTGCTCTGTACCATCTCATTTCCTCCTAGTTTTCACGGGGCCTTCTACTGCCCCCTGAAAGCCCAACAAGGGAGCGTTATCGCCCACGTTGAGCCTATGCTCTAGTGAAAAAGACAAAAGAGAGTGTGTTTTTTTGCGATTTTGTTGTTTTCAATACAAATTCTCAAAATATGATTTTTTTTCTCATTGGATATACATTTTTATCAGGTGGACGGTCTGCATGTTGGCCATGACGATATAACAAAATAAAGCAAAAGTCAGAAATTTTACTACGGCTCTAAAATTATTTAAGCACTCAAATAAAATAAAAGGCTGCTTTGGATACTCTAGTAAACATTTTTTATTTGCAAAAATAAAAGCAAGCATAATACTCAATGTAATATAGTATTTATTTACTTTTACCTGACTACGGCAAAGCAAAAAGGAGGGTGATTATTTTGACCGGTTGTATGAATAGTAATGTGGTCGTTTTTGGTATTGAACTAAAAAGGCCTTTTGCCTATACCCAACCTAACCTAACATAACAAATTAATAGATTTAAAAAATCTAATAACCCACGTGTTTAAATGTCTTAAAAATTAAAATAACCCTACGGGGCAAAAGAGGGGCCACTCAAAACGTGGGGGCGTATATTATTTAAGGGATTATTAATGGGATATATTTACATGACGTGTATAGATCGTGGGTGTAACTTGCAAAGATGCGCAATTATTTTTAGGACATTTTAAAACGTGGGTTTATAGATTTTTTAAATCTATTAACTATTTTATTATTGTATCAAAATCGGTCCAACCCTTTTTACAGTATTTTGCGTTGTCATCGGATTTGACGCTACCCTGACAATTTCAGCCTGCTAGATTATCGGGAAGTGCCTTAAAATTGAGTTGCAATAATCCAACCGGAACGACAAACAAATAACCAAGAAAAGTGAGTGTATAAAACGTGGGAAAATAATAGAAGTTAGTAAATTGTAATGAGATCGCATATGACCATGGCTAAATTGAATAGTTTTCTTAACAATTCCAGATGAGAACAAATTTTATTTACGTAATATTTTTAGAGCGCGGTTTTCAGTAGTCAGGATTTAGTTTATTAACTTATTTTTAAATTTATAATAAATGTTTTGAACAAGACAAGCAAAGCTCGTGTATGTTTGTTTAAGTTGTTAAGTGTAATAACTTTCTAAGCCATTATTTTATAAAGATAGCCTTATGGACAGATTTCTTGTTTAAAACTTTCAATAACTTCGTTTTTACTGTGTGTGTCATGATTATTTATAACTTACGTACAATATTATGAAGAAATTCAAACTTCCCAAGGCTAAAGTTTATTAAGTACTTGCAACATAAAATTGTTTGCTTAAAGAAGATTGTTAACATTGTTTGTAGATATCTTTGCTCGTTTTATAAATGTAAAGGAATATGTATTTCTGTACTGAATTCTGCTTACCAAGCAATGCAAACAGGAAGTAGTATTTTGTTGGACGTATATAAATAAATTTATTTGAATTAAGGGAAACAACTTCGAAAGCAAACGAAATACATTCTTAAATAAACTGGTAAAAGGTTCCAGACAACATAAACAGAAGTAATGGTCAGGTTATTTAACCATAGGACCTCAATACTGGTCTGATAAAGTATTAAATTCTACTTCCTTTTTAGGGTTAGAGTTTTTGTGTAACCAAGTCTTGCGTTAAATTGAGTAGATTTATTACTCTACCATTAAATAATAACACGTCAGTGTAACATAGTTTAACGGAAGTTAACTCGAGTTCGCAGAGCAACGATCGTTAATAAAAGCACATCACAGTAAACTGAAATGTTCCAAACTCTGACATGAACTGTTAAACATCGCCAGTGCTTTATGAACACTTTACAAAACTTTATTGATAAACATCATAGTGTAATAATTCGGTTCAGAAGAAACAGATTTTTATCCGACTATTGCTCGCATAGCCGATACTAACTAGACTTACCCATTTTCATAATCCGTACACCTAGAAGATTTTATGTTGTGTAATAAATATTAGTAGCCATATGTCACCTACCCTAACAAAATAACGCAAACGACAAAGATATTCTCCTTATAATAAAGGTTTATATTTGAATGATATGATTTACTTCCACCACTGGTCACTAAACAATGGTCTTCAAATATCATAGTAATAATTTTATCTAACATTAAGATTTTTAATTAAAAAGCTTGTAGTATTAGTAAAATAAAAAAGAAGTTTATGCTAAGTCTACAAAGTCATCCATTGAATTTATTTTCCATAAATTCAAATAATCCTCACTACGTGCGGTAAATGGAAGCCTACATATAATCACATAAAGCAAGCGTTTAGTATTTGTACTATGATATAGCACCTCATTTGGTATTCAAATAACATCCAAATATAATGCTTAGTTTAGTGACTGGAACATTAGAC
The DNA here is from genome assembly GCA_949316135.1 of Choreutis nemorana. Lineage (NCBI taxonomy): Eukaryota > Metazoa > Arthropoda > Insecta > Lepidoptera > Choreutidae > Choreutis > Choreutis nemorana. The sequence goes on from OX438609.1 coordinate 5,234,899, forward strand.
TAAATACAAACTACTTAAATTAATAGTTTTATTTAATTTCTCGTTAGACATCAATGAAATTGCAAGTGTTATGTATTTTATGCAAATGAGTTCACAAGAAAATACAAAATTAATTAAACAAAACTATTCGACTCGTAGTTCTTTTTGCCTCGCTATATTTTTCGTTCAGAGCACGTCCGTATACTGTACTGATGCATTCAAATATTTACTTTGCAACAATCGTGTTTACGTCTACTTAGGGGTTGGTGCTAAGAATATGAAGAAATACTCAAATTCAGTAATGTAAACGAAAGAGAAGATAAGAATAAAAACTATTCGCTAGTGAAACATGTTCACAAATTCTGTTTAGGTCTGGAACTCTGTTTGAATTCAAATTAGTGCAAATGGAAAGTCCCGAGCCGCACGTACTTTCCGAATGCGCTTACTTCCCGATTGCATACAAAATCTAGAATAACTTAAAATAACTTATTCTATAAAGAATAGGAACCATATTGAATTAAAACGGTGAAGACGTTTAGTTTCATAAATGTGTAAGAGTAGAATGTCTTGCACAGATAAAGGTATTAATTACATTTTAACATTGCTTGAAGCGTAGAAATGTATTCGCTAGAAACTTTTTTTCTACCTGCCGCAGATTTTTGCTTTAGTTAATTATAATTTTTTTATGTAATTCAAGCCAATATCACCAATTTTATTAATTTGGTTCTACTATTTCCGATAACTTGTGTATACTTTTAGTACACGGTACCTACACTTCAAGTAATCTTCGATTGCAGTTCTCAATGGTTTAGATGGATTGGTTGAAAAAAGTTGCTCCAAACACTATTCCTTCGCCAGCGCAGGCTATCTGACAAAATAAAGTAGAATAAGTTCGCAAACATTGAGAACAGTTTTCATAGTATAAATCTCAGAACTCAGTAAGTGTGTTCAATAAAAACCCCATTCACAAAGGACTAGACGTACGTATATTTCACACCACACTAGTTATTGGAAATCTGTCAGTAGAGAAATGAGGTTAGCTTTCAACTTAACAATGTTAGAGGTGGATTTAAAGTTCAGTTGTAATACGGTTGCAAATGTTACAGAATAGGGAAGCAAGATCAACCTAGATGAAACAGAAAAACAAATAAATCGCGCCACTGAGTAACAAATCCTTTAACTTGTAAATGTAACTGGATTTATAGGAAACACTGCGTCGGAGTTACTTTTAACATAGAGTTGAATAAATTATAGATGTCTATCTATGCTTACTCATGCTTACTTATGCTTGTCTATCTTGCTTTTTGTTTTATTCCAAAGAATAAATTTAACATCTTAAGCAACGCAGGTCTCTGTCTCCCCTTTAATTTTTTTGGCCTCTGGGCCATTTCAATTGCTGTCTCCGCTTTGCTGGGTGGGAAGTCTGAAACCGCTTTCTTACTACCTCCTATATCTTCTGATTAAGTTCTTTGCGGGTCCCAAGACAGCCGTTAGGCTGTCCGGACACAGCCTATGCGTCATTGCACAGCTGCATTATTCGTTGATTATTCGATCAAAGGTTAAGGGAAATAATTTAGACCACTGTTGATCCTGGACAGGAACAGGACAGGAGTTGCAGTGTTGGGACAGAGTGGCGGGTGTGCCCCGAATTTTTTTTCTTAAGGACCTACAAAAAAGACTAAAATTATATTCATACAAGAAATCAAAATAAACATTGCTATCATGAGCATTATACTAGGTAATACAGACAAAAATATGTCCAACTTGTTTTATTACGAGTATATTACAATAGCAAAAAACAAACAGACTTTTTAGAGAATTTTATTTATCACTAGTGGACCCGACAGACTTCGTCCTGTGATATAGATTTGTAATATGGTAGTTTTTTGTTCCTCCGTATTTTATAGTTGTGGGCGTGGCTAAAAATTCTCCTGAACAAAACCTTTTGTATGGGAAAGAGAAAAGGGCTGTTTTTATAATTTTCCCGGAAATTATTCGAATTTTTGTCGCCGTAAAAACCATCCTTGAACTTCAACGAATATTTAAAAAAAAAGAATTGGCCAAATTGGTCCAGGCGTTGTTGAGTTATGCGCTTACCAACACATTTTGCGATTCATTTTTATATTATAGATAATAAATTGTCATTTCTACAACATTCCTACTAATGTTATAGTTAGCACGAGTAGCAATTCCAAGAACGAGTTAACGATTCAATTGCGTTTCTAAAAATATCTGCGCGCTTTTCGACCACTTAATTAATTGGAAGTCTAGGAAGATAAAATTATAATTTACATAATCCTACCGTGAAATTGTTGGCTGCCGTAGGGCAGGTTGTCCCCGGACCAATTACATATAACCATTAATAATGGGTATATTGAAAGATGAATAGAGCCCGTGAGAGTGTTTTCCTGAGAAATGGTAGTGGAGGAAGTATCAAACGATCTCGCCACGGATTAAGTGAACTACTCACCATATTATGGCGTCAAGAATTGAGCAATTGACTTGTATGTACTAAGAATTGGTAAATAAGAATGAATATGAAGTAGTTAATTTTTTTGTTAAATATAAAACAAGAGGAAGGTGGGTTACAAAAGCATATTTTTATCGCGGTGTAGGCAAAAATGATAAGAAAGAAAAAACTAAGACGGTAGGTAAGGGTCGCTTGCAGCATTGTCTTCAAAGTTACAAAGAACCGGAAGGTTTTCTTACCCAGCCCTTCCACATACAAAAAGTTTCAAATTTATAACTATCACTAGTAACCTGCCTCAGCTTCAGTTGAGTTAAGTTTTGATTTCAACAACTGCGCCGACTTTTGAGGCTACATTGTCGTATATTATTCAAATCGGAACTACCCATGTGTACCTACTACCAAAATTTCTTTGATATCCAGTGCGATGTTTTAGAAATATATCGAAGATAAAACAAAGAACTATAGTTTAATGATATTGGCTTCTGTGGACAAAATATGTGATTGGAAAGTCCCTGTTATGTGATCCTGCTGTTTGTGGTGTATATAATCGAAACTGAATCTGGGCTCTCTCGTGTCAAGTTGCTAGATTTCAATTTTAGATACGTCAAACCTGAATACAGTTTTGGGATTTGATGCTTTGAAGATTTACAAGTAATCCTTTAGTTTTGAAATATATTGCCCGCATACGCCGTTCGTTGTCTTACGCTTGTTCTCTTCCTTAGACCGTTCTGATTTCGATATTGTATTCTGATTGAGCTATATAAATATGTTAATATAAATGTAAAGAAAAATGTAACTTATTCTTCAATTTAAATTTTCCCGCGAAACACACGCGATTGAATAAACGTAGATACGCTTTTACTCAATGATAAAAATTATAACCTAAAAGCCAAAGAAAAAAGTGTTTTCAATGGAATTCGTTTATAAAAGGATATTCATGGTGATATTTAAAATACAGACATTGGGTATGAAAACATTAAATGTCGTTTTTTTCCTTACAGGTAAGATTTTGCACCGAAAAACATTTGTGTTTGTGAATTTTACATGTAAAATAAATAATAAAATAAAACTTTCCTTACAGAGACATAGGCCTGACCGATGAGGCAGATTTTTGTTATTATGTAGTCGTCATTGTCCATAAAATTAAGAAATTCTAACAAACATCGGTATCCTATGTTTATCCAGCCGAACCTGTACGAAAAAGATAAGAAAAACACTTTCGACGGTCGGCCATAGTAACTAAAAACCTTTTAGCTTCGACTGTTAAGCTATTTTCAAGCTTCATCGGATTATTCCATTAACAAAACTACCCTAAATCTTGGTGGCAGCTCTTAATTTTTCATTTCCAGCCAAATAGTTGGGGTTTTCGAGGAAATAACACAAGGCGGCTGAATAACATTATCCAATTGATTAAAGCGGAATTACCTTTTATTGTATAAGACGTTTATACAAATCAACTATTTAATTGTAAAAACTGTATTTTTGTTTTTATACAAATACTAGACCTTGTATAAATGTCTATTTGATATAACCTAATGCTATATAGCTTTTGGCGACAGAAAACTATCCAATCTAAACAATCAAACGCAGACAATATCAAAAATACGAATAAATATTCACGTTTATTTGAATACGGATAAGCTTTATTATTTGCAACGCGTGTTCGAATAAAACCGAGAAAGCACATTGACACAAATTATTCACCTCATTACATTCACATCGATATCACACGCCTTGATACGGCCTACAAAAAGTAACAATTTTCGTTTACAGGTTATAAAGATCGAAACTCCTGTTTGAGCTCTCATTTACAGTCACCAGAATAATATTGTTTGAGAATATGACATTCTTATCATTTAATGCTGAATTCAAAAAGTCCATGAAGAAAGTCATCCAGGTTGTGATTGTTCGATTTATTGAGAAACAAGTATAGCCTAAACTTAGAAATATGTGTTTTCAATGTAAAATTTTCATGTTCCAGATAACTCTGACGATTTATGATACTAATGTTTGAACAAGGATTCATTTATAAAGGTAGAACAAATTGTTTATGCTCGAAGTAATGTTAGGAATAATGATACGTGGAAACGTTTGCTAAATATCTAAAATGAATTGTCAACTAGCGTTTAACACCCAATTGATTGCCTTTTAACAATACAACGTTCCGGGAACTACTCTGGATGCAATTTATACTGAAATTGTTTCAACAAAATGGTATGGTGGTTTTGTATTTCAAACACCTAATGGAAAAAGATGCCATTATGAAATAATTACAAAATTAATAATAATAATAATCTTTATTTCCAAAAATAAAACAGACATTTATACATTGATTAATAACGTCCGCAGTAGTTTTATTTAAAACTGTGTCGCTGACGTTATCGCCCTCCTCAAGTAACAATATAAATTTTAATAAAATTATATAAAGATTTAAACAAATTAATTGAAACAAAATAGAAAGAATCAAAATTAAATCTATAATCAAAATTAAAACGAAACCAAAAATTATATTTTAATAGTTAATAATTGAGATAATAATGAACAGCCAAAAATACAAAAACTAAATAAAAATTATAATGATTGTGTGCGTGTCTAACCCATAATTTCATGAGTAAGTTTGTGTACATGTATGTGCGCTTGTATTTGTGAATGCGTGTGAATGTATGAAGTTTAAGAAAATTGAGAGACAGATGATATAAATTCACTTTTGGATTAGAGACTCTGTCTGCTCATAGGAGCGAGATTGAAGCCAGGATGTTATGTCCGCCCTACACTTAGCCAGAGTTTTATTATAAATTTGGATTTCCTTGTTTATTTTATTATATATACGACTACTTAGATAGGGAAAGTGACGCCTAGCAACTGCCGTCCACTGATCAACCGTTTTACATACACTGCTTCTATTTCGCTTTCGCTTGTCCCTAAATATATTGGGGTGGAAGCTATTCATGAGATGACTACGTAAAACAACTTGACGAATAAAGAGCTGACGAACTGTTAGAACCTGAGTGAATTGCTTATCTACTTCACTGACTTTTGTTGAAAAATCGTTCTCCTTTTAAAGAGTTCCCTTCCATTTCATAGAAATTAAGTAGTTTAATAATTAAAAGACTTAATTAATTTTGTATATTTTTTACGGTTTCATCAGTATTTTCCCGCCTTTGTCAGATATTTATAATTATATCAAAAAGAAAACTCTTGAAGGAAATTTTAGCCTATTCTCTTATTTAAAAAACACCAGAGCAATGGCTTGTGGCTTAATTTTTTTTAAAGTGGTGAAATCCAGAGAAACATTAGAAAATATATATTATTTTGATGATTTGAACGAAACGAATGGTTTTGAAAATATCGGGTGCGGTGTGTAAACTGCCTGTTTTTGAAAAAAAAAGAAAAAAGTATAGGAGACATCAAATAAAAATATAGATATATAGATGCACATTTAATGTTTTACTTCATTGCATTTTGAAAATGGTAACTTGTAGGTGGACTTCGTTCCGGCCAATGAACCGGCAGAATAGAAATTTAGAGTTTGTGTCGTAAAGCTGGACAAATTGGAATAAAACCTCAAATGGAATAAAACAAAACTTAAAATGTGCCATTACGTGTAAAAATATTGAAATGAAATCATCTATACTTATACTTTGTGGTTTATGATCTTTTCAAATAAAGAAGTTTCCGCGTCGCACCCAGTATTTAATGCAAACATTTTTATACCTTAGTAAAAGCTTTAAAATATTTTATACTTTTACTTTTTAAAACTAACAAATCAATGATTTGTTGAAAAAATGTTTTTGACATAACACTAGAAGAAAAGTCCCCTTGTGCGGGATATTCAATAAAATTGAATAAACATTATTTTTAAAATAATTATAAAATTTAATTTGCAGCAATTCAGCAATAATATCAAACAAAATACCTTTTTCTTCTTTTAAATTTCATAGATAAAACAAACATCTTTTTTATAATTACCTACTATCAAAGATCCTATGCTGGTGAGGCAAAGAAAAGCGGAACAAAGGAATCAGTAGCGTGTTCTAAAATATTAAATTAAGCGAGTAATATTTGTAATTATTTAATTTTGTTGCTTGATGAAGGTCGCAAAACAAAATCGTTGCTATGAGGAAGGAGTTCAAGGAGACTTGATTGAATGTTCCTAAATTAATTGAGCATCCGGCCTAAGGAGAGGTTTACTTACACGACTAAAAAGCCAAGAATTATTTTTGGATAATCCATACTAATATCGTGTCGTAGGGTCGGATAAAAATCTTAAAATGTTTGAGTTCGTACGGACTGGACAACTGATATACCTATATATATAACTATGAATTACATTTGCTCTCAGCACAAAATTAAAAATTTAAGTTCTACGCAGAAAAGGTCGCGGGAAAAGCTAGTAATAATAATAAAAAATGTAATTAATCATTATAATATCAAACTAAGTTAACATATTTAATTGCGGAGTATTTGATCTAAGGATACTTTTCATTCGGTACAAGTTTAATGCGATGTTGTTTATCTACGGTTCGTAAAAAATACCACAAAATAATAGCGGTAGAGGATAATTTACACTCACACAAACAATGCAAAAATACAAAAATATTCACACTTAAAAAAAATGTTTGTCCATTGTCAAAAAACAGAAATTTAAAACAAAGGCGTGTTTATGTTCATTTTCTAGTCTGTTTTCACAGGATTTAGAAGCAACACGAAATTTAATTTCTTAGATCTCTCGTAACAGATTTTTCATTAGCTTTCCATTGCATATATTTTTCTAGTAGGTTTCCTAGGTAGGTTTGTTACTGGCATCTGATCCGAACAAAGCACCGACCTGAACATAGTTCAGCAAAAATGTATGTGAAAGGTATATTGTTTATACGTTATTGAATTTTTTGTTGTAATCTTGTTGTGATGCTATTGTAGGTACATAAATATAAATCCATATTTTAATGTCAAAGTTGATGAGATTATTAAGGAGGCCTCAACATGACATCATGTTTCAATGATATCATCATGATTCTCTTGTTTTTGTATTCCTGTTTTTGCATAATTGACTTTTTATAAAAGCTCTTTTCTTATACTTATTGAGTTTTGTAGTCAGCGAGCTCCTATTGAATCTCCTGTTCTTTGAATGTACATTAGCCTTCTTCCATTTACATCTTATTTTACTTTTATCTCTACATATTTTCCGATACGTCATGCTAAGGGGCAGATTTATCAAAAGAACAGGCATAAAGATTCGTTCGGGCCGGATGTTGCTAACATAATCCCGGATATTTGATAAAACTCATTTATTGAACAAATCAAGCCTATTGTAAATCCTCATTTATTTAATTACCTATAAGTAAAATCATTAGCTCTAGTTAACAAAAACTTTTGCTCTTTTTTCATTAAGAAAAAACATCAGGCGAATACTTTATAGAAGAGAAAAGTAGGTATATGGGGTCACAGAACCACTGTTATTTCCATGCCAAGTCTATGTTAAAGTGTGCTGGCCTAACCATAGGCTTTTACTATATATGTCACATATTTTCTCATAGTTACTCGGTTACTCCAAAACAAGGTGGGTTTTGTCGTCACGAATTTCATATCAAGGGGTAATTAAAATCCTAGCCGCAGTTATAGGGGTAGACTAATGCCAGAATTCCGTAATACTATCTCTTAATTAGTACATTTTAAATTTATTAAGGTTTATCTTACAGCAGCTTGGTTGGAAAGCTTTATCTTATTGTTCGAGGATCTTAATTATGTAATTACGGATAAAATGAGCTTGTTAAATGGTCGAGCATTTTTAAAACAATTTACCTATTCCTGGTAGAATTCTATATTGTATTCCCTTGCCTTTAAAGCCGGTTTAAAAAGAAAATGCTTTTCTTAAGTTAATTTATGTTTTTTTCGATATAAGTTCGAGGCATTCTTATTTTAAAGGTTTCGTAACCAAAGGAGATGACCCAAAAATATATGGCACAAAATCCCAGAATCGATATGCACTAAATAGGTACCAATAACACAATAGGTTCATTTTCATTCATAATTTACCGCAACGAAAGAAAACTGTCGAAAACATTGGGGTTTATAAACTATATTTGTCATACAAAATATGATAGTAATAAAGGTTAATAACAAATTCAACAAAAATATAAGACTAGTAAAAAACCTATTAAAAAACGAAATAATTTATATTTAATAACTTCCTTTAGCGTTTTATTAACATTCCAACTTCTATTGATCAAATTGTTTCTTCCGGAACATCTGTCAAAGGACAGCCTTCGAAAGATAACAGAAGCGAGCAACACTTATTCCATGTCACGAAGACCGTTCAGCTAAAGCTACTACTACATGCACATTGATGTAATGTGCGTATCGTCTTTACTGAGCGAACTCGAGATCACACTGAAACAACGTACACATGCACGCCTGGCAAACTAACAAAAACCTTCGTCAGACAGTCTTCGCAAGATGAAGTAACTGTATACAAGATTCATTTATTTTGGTCAAGGAACATTTATTATTGAAAAGTGATTAAATTGTTCGGTTCGAGGATAGGTACATCCAATGAAAGGGACCAGAAATTGTCCTCCCGGAGTTGTATAAATATTTGGAGTGTCAATAATATTTGAAGGTTTACAAGTTAACTTGCTGTGTTAATAATCTTGAATGTTGGTATTCGAAAAAGGTACTATTGACCGAATTGTTCAAAAACTTTACAGTAACGATCTACTATCAATAGAAGATTATGTACACATTTATAGCTATGCTTCTTGTGGCGCGTAATGTGAGAGCTCTACTTTGCAAATCCCGTTACGTAAACGTAAGATTTTAAGTTCCAAATAAAAAAAATTGAGGCTGGTTTTATTTTCAACTTCTACTTCTTTTTATTTTGGCGCGAATTCTATTCTGGTAAAAACATATACTTAATGGTTAACAATAAATAAAAAAATGTATCTAAGAAGTATACTAGAAATATACGACTTTTAGTATGAACATTGGAAGTGTTTTGTTTGCCAACGTTTACATTTTTAAAAATTAATAATTATGTAATTCAATTTCTAAATGATTTTTTCTCTTCGCTCAGTCATAGCTACGCGAATAATAACCGGCTTCTCCCGGCAGTGCAACTACTGCCACATTTTAAAGGTCTGTGCTAGTCGGACTAGGAAATAGTCAAAATGTTGTGACCAAGGTTTAAAAATGAACTTTTCTGTTTCTCTCATAAATTCTGTTAATCTCATAAAACATTTACCTACAAATCTTCATAATTCGCTTCAACAAACGAGAGAAGTTAATTTTCTTCCAAATGGTTGGTTTTAATGTTGAAGATTTTGATGTTACGCCATTATTAAAACTTTCTATTTCTGGGTGCTTCACTGTCAATTCTAAGATTAAGGTTATTATACCCATACCTACATATTATAAAAAAAAGTCCCCAACCGCGTCGGTCTATCTGTGAGTCCGTCTGTCTGTATGTGTGTTCGCGATTTAAAAAACATTGATTACAATAGGTTTTTGAAATGGTTTTTCATAAAACAGCAATGTCCTCAGGTTACGGTGCAACCTAATTGGTATAAAACAAAATCCTAAGGAAGTTTTAGATATATAATTTGTTTATATTGGTTTTTTGAAAAATGATGATTGTTGAATATGTCGGTAAAAATGAAGCTCTCACGCTTAAATAGAAAACGCTGCCCAATCCGTTTCAGATATTATAATAAAAAATTCTGGTGAAATTATTTCTCTTTTGTTTACAAAAAAGTGTACGATGGAAAAAGCCTATCTTTTATAGATATAGTATCTATATAGATATAGTATCTATAAAAGATCATCATCTATGTCTTTTATAGCTTTTACCTATTTTAACTTTCTTTTTTTACACATAATGGAGCACATATTATACAAGCTATTTAGACGGATTCAGTATTAATCTTCATCAAATTAAATACTTTATTTGCTTATAATATTTCATACAAATTATAATAACTCTTGCAATTACAATGAACGTTATAGTAAATTAAAAAAACTACGCGCGAGAAGATAAATTCAAGCGGTCTCGCGCAAATAACGCGACGCGATGACTACACGAGACTTGCTTAATAAAATCGGGGGAAATGTTCTTTTGCATGTGCAAAGCCGGGGCGGGCCGCTAGTAAGTACAAATCAAAGTAATAGTATAAATAAAACGTTAAATAGTACAAAACATCTCTTAACTATTTTATTGGCTCTTCAGCTCTTTCAAGCGTAAAATTTCACGGAAACTTTTATTATTTTACATAGGTTCGAGTTATATGCATCCGTGCGACCAGCAGCGCCTCTGCTCTCCACACGTAACGGTCGACGGTCATTACGACGGAGCTTCCCGTCCGTTTCAAATGTACTGACCGCGGCTCGGCCGCAGTTGGTACATTTGATTATTCATTACACCCTTTGTATTTCTCACAACTTTAAAGTGATAGTCATATAATCATACAAATCTTTTTATATCTAGCAGATTTTATATTCAATAATTAGAAAAGTAGATTTTTTTTTTATTTTTATTATAAATTGTGTTAGAATTGTTCATATAAGAAGAAATAGCATTCCGAACCGGTCGTAGTAAAAAAAAAAAATTGACGATTCGGAAGTGTTTCATTTAAGTCTATTCGAATAAAATATTTTGACTTTGACTTTGAAATAGTAACAACAGATACAAGTAGTAGATATGAGTCTTGAAATTATTCCTTCAAAAAATGTCCTTAGTTAAAATGAAACATTGATTAGTCATTTAACTTGCCATAAATAATTAGTTTTTCAAATTTTTAATTGTTCCTCAAACCAGTTTATTCCATTTAAAAAATAGTTAAAATTAAGATTAAAATCAGCAAACCGATGTTATAACAGGCATATTTTTGATCTGTTTCGGAGAACTACATTACCGGGTTTACTTTCATCATGTAAATGAAAAGATCACAAACCATATGCATAATGGTATTATGACATTCCAGACATTCATGTTAAATTTGCCCCAGAGTTCTTGTGAAATAAAGGTATGAAAAGAACTACGGTACGGGTTGAATAAACTTTTGTATCACATAGATAATGGATTGAATTTTCCGAATCATAAAGCAGCTATTGACTCTTAAAGTGAGTTATTTTTCACATTTTTCCTTTCATCTTGAAACGTTTCTCGAAAATTCAAAAAATCCCTTTTAATATAAGGATTTAGTATAAAAATTGTATCTACAAGCTTGTTTTTTTGTTACCTATTGTAGGTTTTTAGATAATATTTTGTAATTAATAATGTCAATGATATAATAATACAGGCCTAATTAATCAGTTATAATATTAAGTTGTCACGATATGCTTTATTATTTATAATTTTGTCCTAAAACAAAAAAAAAGAATTTGTTTACTGACCATATTATAAATAAAATAATAACTTATTTGTAAAAAGATTAATTTCTATATTTTGGCTATGACCGGAGTAAATAACTAAATACTAATATCACTTTAATATTACTTTTGTCAGCAAGCAATATCAGTAGACTGTATAAAATAATGAAAAAAGTATCAAGCCTGCCTATTTCAAAGCAAATAGAAATGCTCTTCCAAGTCCAGTCAAAACGTAAAGTAGCTTGAGTTAGCTTGTCTTGCTACTTATTTTACTTTCACTTAGTAGTTAACTTAGTAATTCGTTGTGGATACGTGATAACCTAAGCTGGGTTGCTCAGTTAAATAATTTCGCTTGCGCTTAACGCCAAACTTTGCTATTTGGGGTTTAATATCACTTAAAAACTTTAATAACCACTTACTGTAAAGGAGCACCTGCTGCTGCTATTTCAAGAAGTTGGGTTCGTAATTACTAATAAAAGCTAGATGGACAGTTATTTGCAGGAACGAATCTCAAAAGCAATGACTAAGGCGGATAGAATGGCGGATAAGTTTATTTATAGATACTTTAGCGCTGATTGACGGATTATATTCATCTTGTTTCAAAAAACCAGCTATCTCTAGCAGTTTATGTAATTTCATGCATGTGTTAAATTACATGAATTCAAACAAAGTCTGCAAGGAGTGAGTAAGAAATAAAACTTTCTAAAACAACTTTTTAATCCCAAATTAAAAAAAAAATGGTTTTATAAATTCTATTTACTAAAGACAGTAGGTTATTTAATACAGAGATAATTTCATTCAAACTTATAAATAAATACGTTAAGTTTTACACCATTTAGAAAAAAAAAAACATTTAAGTTGATTGCGAGCTCTTGCAACACTTGTATTAGTACACACAAGTATCTATATATTTAAATGAGAGTTATGTTGTGAAACTTAAAAAATTTAATTATAAAACTGTTAATGCAGACAAAATTTTAATGGAATTTATGGGCTTGCTAGTTTATTTTACAAACACATTTTCATGAAAATTACCAGATAATTTATGTATTAAGTTCATGAACCACTAACTTAATAATTAAAAATACTTTTACTTAAAGATAACATCACATTTACTTATTAACTAGGGTCAATGATACTTTGCTCATCTTGAAAAATAAATAAGTTACAAACGTAATCAGGATAGATACTGTTTATCTTAGCTACAAAACAAATTCATAGTATTACTCGTATGTTTCTACTAACGAAAATAGTTCCCTTTAGTACATTTATTTTTTACACTTTGGCTGGACCTCCACATCGAGATAGCTTAAACCTTACTAGATTCTTTTATATTTTCATTATACGTATATAAGGAGTGATTGCCACAGTTTTTAGGTTTCTGTACCCAAAGGGTAAAAAACGGGACCCTACTACTAGGACCTCGCTGTCCGTCCGTCCTTCCGTCTGTCAGCGGACTGTATCTCAAGAACCAGAGTAGCTAGAAACTTAAAATTTTCAGAGAATGTCTATTTCCGCTACAGCAACAAATACTAAAAACATAAAAATATATTTTAAGTACGAAAATTTTTACGATATTTTTGGATTGCTCGTTTCTTTTATGAAATCTTCTAAAAAGTATATAAGGTGGTACGGAACCCATCATGTGTGAGTCAGACTCACACTTGAACGGTTTTTATAGGTATTACGGATTGCCTGAGGCCACAGACTGAACGTGCATGACGAACGCAGGACTAGGTACACACTAGTGCAGATACCGATTTGACAGAATTATTTATGAGCTACTACTAACAGATTCTTGGTACAAATACACCTTGGATCTACAATCTTTGTGGGTAAAGTAGTACTGTAGATAGTGCTGTGAGAAGTGTTCCAGCGTAGTGGTGAGGCGCGGTGCACTGGGCGCGTTGCTGTTGGCTGCATGCTGCAACGTCCTGTGCCAACACCCATGCCATCCGCCGGAGTAGACCACTCGCTGTACTGGAACATTGACGGCCGACGTGTGACACGCAAGACATGAACGCGTCCCTCGCGCTAAACAAAACCAGAAATACAATTTTAAACAACCTACTGTGTTTCTATGACACGGTTAGGCTAATAGTATAAAAATATATGTTTGAGCTGCAATACCAACTGGTTTTATGGATTGCAAAGTTGGAGGAATGTTTTCTTATTATTGATACATTTTTTTTTCCTTTAACTAATATGTTTAAAGTTTCTACAGACTTTTTAATAATTTAGAAAACATACAAAAATAAGGCAAAACATAATAAAACTCGGACCTTTCCCATTTGCATTTAGAAAGCCGTTTTACATCAATAAGGGAATCCTCTGTTTTTATAAATCAAGAGAAAAACCTTTAAACATGTTGAGAGAAAAACAAACCTTGTAAAAATATATGATGGACGGTTAAGCTTTGCTAAAAATAAACATTGGAAGCAGGTCCCTCACTTTAGGACTTCAAATTTCAGGAATCAAATAAGAAATAAGACTATTGCAGAAACACTATTTTAAAACTGATTTCGTCTAAACGTTAAATTGTAAAGCGCTTATTCGGCAAGAAATTGTAATGGCTGATTTCGGGGCTAAGGGATTTTAGAAGAACTAAAACGAAATGGAACGGAACGATTTTATCGATCGATTCAACATTGTTTTTAGATCTGTCACCGTTGGATAAAGGTTTGAAAATTTGACAAAGTGTAACTTTGTCTGAACACAGTTTGTACCCCATTTAATACCTAACCTAGTACTTACTGTAAACTTAGTTTGGATTATAATGAAACATCCTTACCTTTGTTCAATACATTAATAAAGCGGCTTAATGTCAAAATTAGGGACAGAAATGTATCGAAATTAAAATCAACTGCCACCTTTTCTTAGACCAAAACTTATGATACAGCAGAATCCAGGCGAAACATAAGCAATTTTTATGTTTCTTGTGGAAAATGTATTAATAGTACCAGCTCTTGTAGAATAATATTTAACAGGTAATATGAGGAGCAAATCAAGTTGACGACCTAAGACATGACCGGGGGTATACCAGTGAACAAAACTGTTCAAATAGATCAATCACAATTTTATGTGGCCGAAAGAAACAAGGTAAAAGTTAACGTCATAGAGGATGCTATAAATTCTGCAGTATTATGATAGATTGGAGATAATCTTGAAAGTAAACTTTTCAGATACATTACTGAACTTAATTCGATTTTTCTTATAAAATACCAAATAAAGCCATGAACATAAAGTAATTAATAGAAATTTAACACATCATACCTAAATCTACAATGCCTAAGTTCATCAAGACAAGATCAGCTAAGCCTAAAGCTACATTACAGTAACATGGGTAAGCTCTTAAGTTGGTTTAGAAGTTTAAAGATTCAAAGTTTGAAGCAAAAGGATTTAAAGAGCTACCATTATTAGTTTCTTAAATAAAATATATTCGAGTATGTACACATAATATATAATACATTCGCAACTGCTATTTTGAATAATTTGCTTGATTTTTGTTATGATCCAAATAGAGTTTTACATTGCTATCGTAGTAAAGAGAAATTAATCTAATTCTGCTTATTTAGTTATGTTTAACAGAGGAGACATAATTATGAGATTAGGTATTGTAGATATTATAGTTATTAGTATATACGTTGGTAAATCTAATTATAGCACTGTGTGACCTAAGACTTAAACAGTTATGCATGACCTAATCTATGGGTGTATTATTTAAAGATATTTATGTTAACGTTCGAAATATATTCTTCGAAATAGTTTCTTGCATCTATGCACTTGCATGTCTGCCACGCACGCCTGGAAGTCATCTTGAAACTCCTTATATTGTAGTAACATGCGTTTAGATGTTTTCCACGAATTCCAGATGCTTTCATTTCATCCCTCACTTCAGTTGGGACAGAATAAAAAAGTCACAGGAAGCACGCAACGTTGTTAAGGCATTTCTTTGGAGTGGTTTGAGGGCGCCTTCCAGGCATGGCAGACACGTATCCACAAGTTTGTTGATGGAAGAGGGAACTTTTGAAGAATGTTAAGGATTTGTAGCGATAGGATCAATGAAAATATTTTCTTTCATATTGAATTATGAATGTTCATCCTCAGAATATGATATATCTCCATGCCAAATTTAATTTCCTTAGGCACGCCACTAAGTTCGATTTTCACCGCTCCTTGCCAAACTGCTACCTGCTACCTTGGGTATGCTAAAGGTTTATTGATTTATTGATAGAGTTTACCAGCACAGTTCTGCGTTTCTATTGAAGTATGTGAGTAGCTGGGCGCGCTCGCTGATGTCCCTTACAGCCAGCTGCAATTCGTCCACGCAGTGCGACCAGTCGTTGGAGACGCGAGCCCAGCAAACTGGCTCCCTCAGAAACTCTACATGGAAAATTCTTCAATTATATTTATTTGTACAACAAAAAAAACTACCCCAGTAGTAGTAGTATCTTCAAAAGCTCTAATGTCAATGAATTTTGACATTTAAGAAGCGGGAGGAAATAGTCAATCATTTGGAAAGCGTTGCATTGCATTTATGTTGTAGCTAAAATGTAAAACGTCGCCTTAATGTAATGCGGCTTCTTCACTGGATGCTTCAGCTTTTTTTATTATTCAAGACCAGGCAGGCATTTGAGCCTAAACCCACCTGATATTAAGCGGCGATGAGGTGGATCATGCCTGCCCAGAAGAAACCTATTCACTCTTGCCTTAAAGAGGCCCAAGTTATATTGGTCAGGGAACATATCGGCAGGCAAAGAATTCCACACCCTTGCAGTACGCATTATGAAAGAGCTATCGAAGCGCTTAGTCCGGATGGTCGGAATATCTACCACAAAAGGATGCAACTTCAGCCTACGTCTAGTATTCCGATTATAAAAGGGGGCCGGTGGAATTAAATTGTGCAATTTCTGCGCACACTCTCCTATAAAATACCGATAGACACGCAACTTCGCGGCGGAGGCTGAGGCTGGATAGGGAATTTGCATGACTTTTTAAAATTTTATTTAATATAATTCGATACCACATATATGCATACTCAAATCCGTTAGATTTTCTTAATGATGACATATTAATAAAGTTATAAAGTTTAAAAGTGGTTGGTTAGACAGAGAGATCCAAAATGTATAATGATGTCCAAGTACAGGGGCGCTACAAAACTTCAATAGAAAAGGTTGTTGTGATAAGCGAGTTAGATATATTTCCTTTTAATGTTTATATCTCCCTGGTTTATCGTAAATTTCTAATTCAGTTTTCACTGTAAATATACTATTTGCACATACTTTACAACAAATTGCTAAAATACGTTACAAATCGGCATTCAACTTTTAGCCTTTTTGTGCAATGTTTAGCAGTTATTTTTATTATAAATGGAGAAAATTTGTAATCTGTTTTATGTCTTTTTTTTCATGAACGCGTTATATTAATTCAAGTTAAATTTATATCAAATACTCAAAACAGCAAACCCTTAGAGCTGTGAAAAAGTCAACCCTCAAAGTCTACGCAATCAAAAGATTAATATATTTATATATTCGCAAATGGAATCAAAACCTATAGTTGACCTAGAATCATTAAAATTTGGTGAGAAGCCATTTCATAGACTATTAGTTAAGGAAAAAACCGTAAACCTTAAATTTGTAGTAGCATCATAAAAATACGAAAACCTGAAACAAATCCAGATTCGATTCTCGTGATAAAAGAGGTATCAACATGTGTCCCTACCTGCAAGCTCCTCGGTGCGGGAGTACGATTCGAACTTGACTGGTTTTTATTTTTATACTTTATCGGTTACATCCACTGAGTTAGTGAATTGCAGTATCACCAACGAGATACTAATTAAACTAATTGAGTAGTGTAGGCATATTACTCTCAACTTATACAATTGTTACTTGGTGACTGTTTACTAGGAGGATACAACATGACAAACTACTTAACATAACATAATATAGGCCTTATGTATCCGGAAGCAACGCCAATTTTCAATCAAAATCACAAGCAGAATATCAGAGACACTCAAATCGAAGGGTTAACCCTTGAGTTAATGTGGGCCTCTCAAAATCAGGATTCAAAGGGAAGTTAGGAAAGGCATCCGACCCAAATTTATATAAAAGGATCCCAAAACCTCTCTACACTAGCTTGTTCCGTGCGAGGCGGACTTTCACTCTAAACTACAAAAAATAGACGATCGGTGATGAATAGTCGGTAGCGATTTCAATGCTTTCTATTTAGACCCATATCTTACTTAGTAAACAAACTAATATTAATTCAATTTTTAAAAAAGCTTGCTTTGAAAATTCATATTAAATCTTATTTTATCATTTACCAAACTTTCACAATTTATTTTGAATAAACTACAAACTCTCGGTTTTTATCACAATTCTAAGATGGTAAGTACCTATTAATCTATATTTCAAACTTTAATTGTAATTACAAATTACTAAAATATACATAATTTCAACACTTACCCTTTCGAAGCGCGGTGTCGTTTGTGCATAGGAACCGCATGAGCGCGCGCGCGCCGCCGATCTGCTGTTGCACTAACTTCTGGCCGTCCGTCGGCAGACACTTCTTTATCCAAGCGTCCATGCAACTCATCCCTGTGTGGTATGCTCTAGAAAAAAAACAATCAAATTACAAATTGAATTGTTTCGGCTGATTTCCCGCGCCGCATTCGCGGGTTTACTTAACCCACTATTTTCCCACCCTTTGCTATTTTTGTTCAAATTTAAATGGTACCAATTTCATTGTAATCTCTACAAAATAAAAAAGAATTGAAATCGAACTACACTATTAAAGTTATGCGTGGTCATACATAAAAAAATAATGATGATGATGATAATATAAACATATAGGTATGTCGTTGAGAAGCTCGTCGGTTTAAAATGATCCAACAACTTTATTATTTATTACTATCTAATAATAATAAGTATTGATTATAATAACAATTATAAAGTAATAATAAGAACGACAATACTTATTAATGATTATGTATACGAATAATAATGATACAAATGTATCTGCTTTCAAAATATACAATACACAAGGCGGATGTAAGGATTCGTATTTTTTTATTGTTTCAAAATTAATGATTATCACTTTGTAGACTTGCTGAATAATGTTTATAGTATAAAATTATTCATTGCTTTTGTGGTATTTGGTATGTGACTGGGCCACAACTATACACTATATCTTGGTAACTTACTATATGATTAAATACCATGAGACCCCATGGATTTGATCGACGTCGCCATAGTAACAAATTATCAACTTGCTAACATGTACCACGTAAAACATCAATTCGTTTCTATTCATGATTGGGGAAGATTCCGATCATCCTCCTTTAACATTTTCATTACAAAAAAAGCGGACACAAATGAAGCTTAAGGAAAATGGTTCTAAACATTCTCTAAGAAATAATCACTAATTAGACCGAGTATTTCAATGTTTATGGTAAACATTTGAAATTAATACAATTCCTCTTCAAACAAGAACTTGTGTACTTAGGATTATGTATAATAATACAAAACACGATCAATAATACAATAGGTAATTAGATAGTAGGAATTTATGAAGCGTTCCTAATTGTTACGATAAGAGCGGTACATATTTTAATCAGGAACGCTAAAAAAATATAGGGGATTAATCCTTAGTTTTAGGTAGCCCTTGATTCAGGTAGCCTTTCTTTTATGTACTTGGTACAGTAATATTAATTATTACCTAAAGTTATTTAGTTAATTTTATTATATTGTCATATAAGTAGTCCGCCCCTGCTTCGAACGGGTAAGCTTAGTGACTCTCCATTCTGGATTGTGGACATCCCCAAGCTAACCCCTAAGGGGATGTTCATGGGTGATAAAGTTTTGTACATAATAGATCGTGAGTGTAAAGGTGAATAGTCTAAAGTAGGTCAATAGTCTAAAGTATTTCTGCGTTAATTTAGATAGAAACCGCACTGTGAAACTCGTGGTATTTTTTTTGGTATTTTGAGTCTGCTTTCCGGTTGGCATGCGGATTTTTGGCATACTTTTGGGAAGCGTTAGGGAGTTATTTTCAGAATTTGTAAAACGTAATATAGGAGGTCCGTCATCAGGAGTAAAAGTTGGTAATAACAGCGGCAATATCTCACAGTTCTTATTAATATTGGGGTCAGTAAAACTTTATGAAGTTTCAATTTGTAAATTATAAATCTTGTGTGAGTCGTAACCTACCAATTGGGTTTCCATCTTCGCTGAAAATCATAAAGATACTCATTAAGATATAAGTACCTCAAAAATGAAAGTATATTTTCGTAAAGCGGCTAACAACTCGCATTAACCACCGAAAGTTTGCATTTGCAACATATCCGTGAAATATGAAATAGCACTCATATAATTATCACTGTTCGGAGCATGGGTCAAACTTAGTTTTGGACAACTCTACTATTTCTTCCCGTACCTCTCTAGCCATTACAACAACAACAGAACTGAACTGAAACATCGTTTCAGAAAGTATCAGACTGGGGTAAACTTAATTTGGTCCAACTTAACCTCAAGAAGACACAAGTTTGCGCGTTCACCGTAAAAAAACTGCCTTTTGTCTTATCGCTTTGTTTCGAGAGCATTCCTTTAACTGCCGCATCCAATATCGGGATTCTTGGTGTTGAAATTCCGAGCGAAGTCCAGTTTCGTGGCCATCTGGAGGGTAAGGCTAAATTAGCCTCGAAGAAGCTCGGCGTGCTCAATAGATCGAGACAGTGTTTCACACCTGCACACCACCTGCAACTTTATAAGGCGCAGGTTCGGTCTCTCATGGAATACTGTTCTCATCTTTGAGCAGGGGCTCCATAGTACCAGCTTCTCCCTCTAGACCGCATTCAAAGGAGAGCGACTCGAGTTTTCGATTACGATGAAGTTTCAGATAGGCTTGACTCCTTGGCACTGCGTAGAGATGTAGCTTCGTTATGCATTCTCTATCGCGTATATCATGGGGAATGCTCCGAACAACTGCTTGGGCTGATCCCCGCCGCCTCTCTTGACAGTTGGCAGAGTACTACTTATAAAGCACTTCTTACAATAGATAATCACGTCTAAACTAAGAACATGTTTCTAAAAAAAGAAAAAAAGGTTATTGCCTATTGCTTAAATCGAGCTGTTACGGATACGGTACATTGGGTGACACCTAAACTTTTAAGGACATTTTCTCTGCTGGAGACCCTTCTCAGGGACCCTTAATAAATAACCCTTTTACTGTTATTATACGACTAACCTCGTTTTAATACCTTTAAAGAAGAACTTTACATAAATTGAAGCACATGAGCGAGGTACAATACGGTTTCGTTGAAAGTAAGTAAATAAATTAAATAATTTTATGTGTTACTCGAATGTAATACTCGGGGCCCTTACTTAAATTCCTTACAATTATATTTACTTTGTAACAAAGTATAATAGTAGGGGAGCCCAGGAGTCAGGAAGGGATTTTGGGATTTACTCGAGCGTGGCAGATTATTGTAAGGGAGGATACTTTACATATTCTTAAGTACCACTAGTCAGTGTGAGCACTTAATATACAGGGTAAATTGCCCTTTATAAAGGTATCGTACTGGCTGAGGAACCTGCCAGGTTAATAAAAACCTCGATTGTTTTAAATACTCGAGCGCATCAGATATAGATATGGGGGGTTAATCAATAGTAAAATTTGTTAACTTTGCCAATCTGACAATTTGAACGTAACCTATGTTGGGGGAGGGTAACAAAGTTACATACCAAATTTATAAAAAATCTATAGATTTCCGTCAGACGAACATAATAAAAACCAGAGCGTGCTGTTACAAAATAGAGTATTTACAGAAGTAAAGCTCACCACTACTCAAAGCTCACTAACTAAAGCTCAGTACTTCAGTTTTAATAGCTACGCTCGACATTACCGGTAGGGCAAAAAAGATTTAGAAAAGTAAAAACTGACGTGACGAAAAACTGGTATCTAAATGTCTATTGTTTTTTTATTGAAATTCACTTTTGACGATTTTTATGTTGTTCAATTCACATTTCGTTTTATGTACGTATAAAAATTTTCATTATTGGATACACTTAGATTTGTGCTGGAAAACAATAAAAAGAATTAACAAAATTACAGTTTTTATCTCATTTACGAATCATGGATAGCTTATGCATGCTGTTTTGCACATGTTTCCTTCCTAACCCATAAAAGACATTCCTTCCTTGAAGCTTTATTTCTGTACAGTCTCAATTTTTTGATGCAGCTAAGGTAAGCAATGTATTCCTGACTCCGCACATCTCTCACTATTTCCTTATATTCTTCTCTCTCGCACTTTCCTTGCACTGCTTCCCGGTGTCATGAGACAATAAAGCATTTTAAAATTCCTATTGTATATCAGATTACCATAAACCCTCAATGATCGTCTGATTTTTGGTTACAATGATTGAGACATCATAATAAATCTTCAATATACTAATCTGATGCACTCGAGTTATTTTTTTTACCCTCACCACGAAAACCACAGATTATTACATATTTAATATCAAAAACATGTTGGAGCATGAAAAATATATCTGTTATTGGTTTTTTTACAATTTTCGAAATCTGTAGACGCTTTCCCCACCACTGAATGCGGAAAAACATTGTAGGACAATACATTATTCCTACCATCTAGTCTACCAAATCTGATTGGTTTCCGCGATGCTCGAGTAAATTCACATTTAGCATCATGGGCTCCGGAACCATAACGAGTTTACTCAGTTATTTTTGTTTGTCAAAGCCGAGATTTGTTTTCTAACTTATTTTAGAAAAAAAGGATGTAGAAACAATGTTAAATTTTTTGACATTGCCATACGTAGAAGTTTTCTACGAAACAAAAATAAGATCAAGGTACGATGCGACAAGCTAAATAAAATATTTAACACTTTCAAGTTCAGAAAAACATCAACTAGTATAAGGATTAGGCACCTTTACAGTTTAGCCATTTCTATCCAACTCGTAAAAATGATTTTTTATCCGTTTTTATTTTTTTGCGTTTAAATTTATTCTTACAAACGTTTTAATTGTTTAAATGGCCACCATTAGTCTTAAACTTTAGAATTAATCAACACAACAGTTTCCAATTGTTTCCATTTACGATAGTTGGTGACCAATATAATTAGGCTGGGGAATCATTAATTGTTTGAATAAGCTCAAAAAATTTAAGTATCTACAATCCGTATCGCGTTGTTTCACACCCACACACATTTTACGGAGAATTCAGGATAAGGGAAACAAAGTAACTTTTCCATAGAAACGTAGCTCATACAAGTATTGACCAACTTTCTGAGGCCACTTTAAATTCTCCTTCTATTTCGAATAAAAGCTTGTGTTATTTGAGTTATGAGTACTGTATTTTGTCGTGCTTCGTTCTTCATAGAAGTATAAGACATAGTTGTATTATTCTATAAAAATTATTAGAACGAAAGCCAGTGTGGATTTTTTGTTTGATTATCGGAATAAACTTTTGGCAATAGTATCGAACACATATTTTGTTAATTGATAAATCGGATTGTTTGTAGTTTCTCAGCATCAATTTAACGGCGGCGAAATTAAACGACACACTTCAGATATTTTATCAACGGTTCCAGGAAAGACGGGACAGTTCAAATAGAAAAAATATAGACAGAGTATTGGGAGTGGTTTTTATTGCCAAAAAACTGGGTACGTGCTAGGGCAGATAAGAAGATAAAATTGAGAGTCAACTTTGGGTCTGGCTATTATATACGAGTATGCTACAATCCCTTTTACCTAAATTCAGTATATATAAAATATTATGAAATCGCTAAATGCAAAGCAAAAGAAGCTACACTTTGAAAAAAAAATTCACATTACTTTGAATTCTCTACCAGTAGGTATAAACGACAGATTATTTGCTTTATTTACACCATTGTGTTACGAGTAAAAGCTTTATTGCTTTATGCTTATTGACTGAATAACGTACATAATTTCTAACCCTCGAGTAATTACGATTCACTGTGATACGCATTCAAGCAGTCAGGTCCATGATTGATGTTACAAGTAGTTATTATTCTAGTATGGTTTCACACGTTTGAAATTCACATGCTACGATGTGATCCACCGACATTGTAATATAATTTTCCGAGAACCACCACCCGAGTCAGTTTTATGCAGCTGTTTGTTTTATACCGACGGAGAGAAAGATTTTATTTTAACAAGTCTTAAACTACATGTTTGTAACATACAAGTTTACAAAGATTTTTGAAGCATAAACCAAAAGTAAAAATAAATCAGTGCTCGTAGAAAAAGCGCTTTATTTTACCTTATTTTAATATGTATTGTATCTAATCATAGTGAACTATTCTTGTGTCTACTTCCATAATGTGAGTGACATTATTTTAATGACCACTGGATCGTGAAAGTAGACCCAAAGAAAATACTTTATTTCGTGTATAACTAAGATGCCAATTATATAATATGATGCCAAACAATCGAATACATAGATAACCTTCTCCGTTTTTGAAGTCGGTTAATATTAAACAGCCCGTCTGATGGTAAGCAATATTATCAATAGACGTTTTAACACAAAATATATCTCGCGCACGTTGTCAACCCCTGAAGGAATAGATGTGACTCGTAAAAACACAAGTAACATATTACTTATATGTATGTTTGCTAAGTTTGTCTTTTGTACTACCGAGTCGAAAACTTTACAACATTAAAATTGTTCACAATTACTTTACAAAAACCATTATGAAGGATGTTTGCAGGTTGGTTTTTTAAAGTTAGCGATAATGGGTACTGGTAAATAGAAAGGCAACCCTGTTTCGGTATTTACATGCAGCGAGGGATGTCAGCGTATCCGTACATGCTCACATTTATCATTGTGCGAAATGGAATTTCAAAGAGGAAATTCTCCTGTGTTTGTTTTTAATGTGTTATGCCATGGTGGGTTTTACCTTTGATTATCGTTTTTAGCTCACATAGAATCAATTAGTGGTAAATTAAGTTCGGCGGTATTTGTAGTAGAAAAAATTAGAAATTTAACAGATCTACCCTCGGCTGTCGGCTATTATGTCTTATGGTTTACTTCTATGGGGTAGTGCCGCCAAAATAAATAGAATTTTTTGTTTTACAAAAAAGGGCCTTAAGAGCTATGTATAAGCCGCGACATTCATTAGCACAAGAAATTGATACACTCACCTTAGCATCCCAGTATATTTTTGACAATATTATGTATGTAAGGAAACACCTAAATGAATTTGAAAGGGTATCATGGTATTAATACCAGAAATAATTATAAATAACTTATCCTTACAATTAGATCGTCAAAAACTAAGTCATTTATTGGAAATTGTGTTGGTTTTATAACAAAATACCATGAAATATAACTGAAATGTCAGACACGAAATTTAAAAACATATGAAAATTATATTGAGCATAAAGATATAATATGGAAGCAGTTTTACTTACCTGCACAGGTTTATCTCATAGACAGTTGAAGTACAAAGATCCGCGGTAAAAATGAACTTTGAAATATGTCTAGGTAGGTCTAGGTAATATGGTCGCTGAAATGTCTGTGCTTACGGTAGCGTTTGAGTGGGTTAGCCTCTAATATGGTTGAAGAGGGCGATGGCTGAAATCCACGTTATCCTCATGATCGGGTGTTGTTTTTGTGGACTGGCTCATTTTACTATTTACACTATTTCTATTAGTAAATCTTTTTTGATCGACAATCGATCACAAGCAACATTCATTGCATGCTTTGTAATTCATATAATTTATTATTTTATTTTAGAATGTAGATTTAGTCATCGACTTAAATATTATAAAATATTGGTTTATATAACTTAAATTTATGGTTTATAAATAGAAAACTGTATTTTATTTACAAATTGTAATAGAAATTAATTTATTATATCTAATTATTGTGAAAAAAGCAACTACGGAGGTTTCTTGCTGGATTCTTCCTCGTTGAAATAGCGTTTCGAACCGCGGCGGTAGTATAATAGAAGACAATTTAAAATTTCTTATTTTAAGTCTATTTGAATTAAAATATTGCCGTCACAAATTTGCATGAATATTTTTGTAAAGCGCCGCTGACGGATTTATTAAGAATTAAGAATGCTCATACAAAATCACTGTAATATTCTCTGTAAGGCGCAGAAAAACTATACGAACCCATGGTAGACACTAATTCCAAACGAAAACGATTTCCAGTCGTGTTTTGGCATTTATGTTTTCTGATTATTTTTTAATTTGAATTATAAGTTTTTTTTGAGTTATTACTACTTTATAAAGCTATTGCAAAATGTCATAATGTTATAAATCATGTTTTAAATATTATCTACTTCTATAATACTCTTACCTAATGTATTATAACCAACGTAAAGAATATGTATACAATTTTTCACTATTGTCAAGATTTTTGATACGACCAACTAAAGAAAGAAAGCTAACGTACTAACCGGCAATGAGCGTCGAGTTCATCCCGAGTACGCGGTAGGCCTATTTGTGTGCGCGGGATTTGATCGACGCACACATTCAAAGCGCTTGCGTCACAGTTATCATTCTCGCCCAACTGTGCACCTCCACCATCTGAAAATGGAAATAAATTAAAATCTATTGACCACAAGCACGAGACTCAAAATTTGATACACAGTTTTCAACCAACGATGGTTGTTGCTCTCGTGTACAAGCATGCATGGGTATATATGAGTAGTTTGCAACAAGCAACGAACTTTCCAATTTATCTTTAATTAAACCTGATCATTGAGTATGTATAGAGTCTCTTATGTATCTACTGAACTTTTCATGGCTGACGTTTTTATTTTGACGCAAAGGCATGAGTTTAGTCGCTTGTTTGGATTAAAAATATTAAAAAAATGTGTAAATTGGCACTTTAAACTTATAGTTCCAATCGGTGAACAATCAAATAAGCATTAAATAAATAACTTCAAATGGTTTATTTTGTATGTATTTTGTTTTCACATTATTATTAAAACAAAAAAAATACTCAATTAGCTGATTTCGATATTTAATTTGATTAGTGTAAACATTTTTCTATTTTGTCAGAAAATTTAATAGAATAAAATAAATGATTACAAAATAAAACTAAGTTCATAATGATGTCACGATTGTAATAAAACATTTCATCAAGTTACACAAAGGATTTCTTTTCCTTTGTGTCATTAATTTTATTTCATCTGTCTAACTTGTCACATCTCAATTAGACTGCGGTTTTGTCGCTGTAATGATGTGTTCTTGAGAAGATTTCTTAATAAATTTCATAGCACGATTTTCCATTGCTTCACAAAAAGCGTTTATGAACTTTTCCGTGCTCGATAAAAGATTAAATTCCTTTTGTTTCAGTTCACAAAACAACAGTCGATGATCTGTTTGGAAGTTGCTTGCTACTTTATAATGCAGAGCAAGAGTTGAGAATAAAATATCACTCTAGAAAGCTTTAAAACTTTAAATTAACTTCTTTCCTGGCAGTGACTACGGCGTAGTCGCGTAGTAGCTACATAGTATAACGTAGACATAGAAGCATGGGATCTTGTTTCACGCTACAAGGATATAAGTAGTTATATTTTATGAAGCTAGGAGGCAGTTAGCAAGTTATGTGAAAGCCACACTCAACATAAATTCCCCAACATAAAAATAACGAGTGCCAGTTCTCGCATCGATGTGGCTACATTAAAGATAACGTTTATGAGTTTTACTCCAGCTATCAAGTGGCGATTAAAACAATGGCATTTCTAGCTTACTCAAGTAAGCCTAAGAAGTTAAGTCTTGTTTAATGGAAAACATTTTTTCCAATAATTACTTGATTGGCATATCATCATATTTTTACAACACGACATCTCTAAATCGAGTAAAAGATCGATGTATTCGTACCATTTTATTAAAATCTGAGAATGGCAAAAATAACGAAGTGATCCAAAAGCAATAAATTTATTTCGTCAGAAAACAGAGGACCATTTTGTTTTTAGGGTTTCCTTACGTTTGACTTTTACGCAAAAGATTCAATTTAGCTAACAACGTGGAATGTATAAGTAATATAGAACTTTCACAGTAATGTTTTCGTTTAAATTGTTGGCGGAGACGCGATTTGTGGTTATTTTCCGGGTCGTTTCATTTTCATCTTCAATTGATATAAAGTGACATCAGGTAGGTTTGCCACTTTACATAATGTAGGTACGTGAGGAAAATGTCAATCCTTTGATATCGCTAAAAATGTAAAGCACGGCTCGAGATTATCTTGAATTTTACCTACGTCTAAAAATACACGTCTTAATATTTCAAAACTATTGCTTTTTTGGAAAATATATGTTTGTTTTCCTATACTACTGTTACAAGAAAATTATGTTCTTATTTTGGTTAAGCTTTATCTTAAACAAAAATAAGGACATCATTAAAATAACAATAATACTATAAACATTATAACAATTATTTATTAAGTTACTTATTATTAATTATTTAATTAACTTATTTTATTTTAGTATTTAACCTCTTATTAACGTTAACCTATTCAAATAAAATAGTAGCCAAATTGAAATGATTTTCTAACTGCAATACGCCTGCTATGATCTGCTGTACCTAGAAACATAAGAGGCTATATAAAGACAGGATCTCCGAATAATAGAATATTATTATAAAAACCCTGTCTAGTACTAGTATACAATATGCTTTATTGCCTCAAAATTTAAAACCATTGATTGTGAATTGACTTTATTTTTATAAACGTGAGCTTAAATTACAAACTCGTGTAATTAAATTCCTTCCTTCTAACGTAAAATCATTAATATTAATTGAATTGAAAAATTCCGAAGATTTTATCGAGTCCACCCTTTTACGTGATATCATTTATAACATTAAGCTTCGCGTTTGAAACGAGACATTAAATTTGTACCAAAGTTTCTTAAATTTCGGATACACCTCTATAGAACAGGTTTTTCTTTTTAAAATATCCACTCTAAGAAGTTTGAAATAAGTAAAGTTAAGAAAGTAAATTTGAATTGTGTGATGTATAGGTACACATGTGATAACGGCTTAGGTCTAAAATGATTCGATCATTTCTCAACTTCTGCACTGGTCTACAAAATCCAACATTTTGTGCCTTTTGAATTAATGCTACTTATTTTAAATAGTAATTGAGTGTCTCTGAATCTGAAAATACAAATTTATGGATTGCTCTAGTATTTTAATACATTACCTAATTAACTTTTTACATGAAATAGATTTTTTTTAATTTATTTTACAAAATGGAATGATTTTAAAGTTTTTCTTCCAATCACACTCAACGGTTCTTCTTTTCAATTTCTATTCAAAATTCATCAGAAGTCTTGAAAACATTGTCTCATGCCATCAGCCCTGATATTTAATAATTTACGAGTAAATAAAAAATAAGAGCTAACTTACAAATTAACCCATATTTAGATTCAGCTAACAAATACATAAAAATATAACTAAACGGCAAATTTCATGTTGACTAATGTTATCAAAGTATATCTGTATTTGATTGTAAATACGCAGTTACTAAAAATGTTAATTTGAAGAATCAGATGAAATAAAGACTGAAATAAAAACTTAGTGATTACGTTCAGGAGTCAATCAAAGGACACTAAATCGTTGCCTATACTCGGGTAATAAATATCATAAAAAATTGTAAATTTCAATAATGGTAATAATATTTAAATATCTTGTTATGATTTAAATTTTCTTCATGATATTAACATTTTTGCAGATTATATAGAATCCAGAGAATCACAAAGTCTTCTTTATTTACATAAAGCCAAAAAAAACATATTAATTAGGTGTAGTGTTTTACAAAAAAACTGCATTTCATTCAATGTTCAAAGACACTTTAGTTTAAAAACTCAATCGCAATTACAACATTTTGACATTTTTGGTTTTGACTTGTGACATTTCACTAAAATCCGACTATATTATGGCCACATGCCCTCCAATTTAATGGTCGTAGCACACCTATCAACATATCACCTATCAATATCAAGTTCCGAAACGTAACGTCAACGTTTCGCCATTTGCCATGCTGTCAAACCGAGGAGTTAAGACCATTACTATGCTGACAAGTGCGCGTTGCGTTGTAATTTCATACAAAGAGTACCGAATGGCTTGATTATAAGCCATGTTGATCTGTTTACGAATTGATAGGCGTGCTACAACCCTAAACCGTAACTTTAGGCAATGTGAATTCTTTTCTCATTCGTCAAATTTATTTAATTTCCTTTAACTCTGATAGCAACTTGTTATTCCTGTGTTTGATGCTGACATTATTGACGAGACGAGAAACATTTTTTCGCTAGTATGACGACGCGTCATTCGAGAAAGTCTCGACCGATTAAGCTGAACTATTTTCGTTGTGTTCATTATTGTCGTTGTGTTAATATCAAATTCAACTTCTATCGTTTGATTTGTCATGAGCTTCGTAAAGTACATTTACTTTGTATTTGTTAACGGAGCCATGTGCACATTGAAAGGATTTATTTTATCGTCTTTTTTAAAGAACTGCAGTAAAATTGCCCAGTTCTTATTAAATCTGCTGCATTCTGCTAGTCCACCACATGTTTCTGAGACTGCGCTACTAAGGGCGAGAAGTAAGACTTGGACTTTACAGGATCATTTAAAGTAATTATACTTAAATTTGAGCATTCACACTGAACTTGCGAATGTTTATGTTTCTAGTGCTAAAGTTGTTTGTCAAAACATAGTTTTTGTAACCTTAACTAGAATTCCAACTAATGTACAGCTACTTTTAACATTGAAATAAAGTTTTCAAATACTTACGGGCAAGTAAAACTGCACTTATGACAAAGTAAAACATTTTTGTTCAAGCTTTTTACGACTGTACTAAAACTTTTTTTTGCAATTTTTATAAACTTGGTAGTATTTTATTATCCAGTTTTGACCAATATTTGGATTTACGAAGTGTTTTTACGCGGTATTCGATGCTTTAATATGACGCGTGCGTTCTGTACGAAATCCTGGAGCAAACTGAAACTTGGGATGGATGCAAACAGTTCAATCCAGATATTTTATTTTATTGACAATCGCTTAGTTCTAACGACTTATTCTGTCAGTGGGATTACAACGATTGAATTATTTGAAACAAAATCATTTTTAAGCCGTAATACAAGTTTAATTGTATTTATGCTTCGGATATAAAATTAATTTGAACTTTAGAGCTTTCTTTTTTTTCTGCAGAATTTTAGATATTTCACTCAAGTTTAACACATAGGCTTAACATCAAATTCTCAGATCAGAATCAAATTAATTTGTATAATGGATTCTAAACTAAAGATCACTTATGTACATTTTGTACATACGTTATGTGCTGTAAAATCATAAATAGACTAGAAGCCCTTATAAAGAAAGCTTTCCGTGATTAATTTATTGAGGTACTACTTAATCTATTTCGGTACCGACAATAATGTACCTACTAGAAATCAGTAAAAAGTTATTTTAGTTTCAAAATAAGAAATTTTTATATAATACTAAGTAAGCTTTTTAATACTTAGACAAGGCGATTTTGTCCTATAGCGAACTAGTAATATTTGTTGTCTAGCCTTATCGAAAGGCAGTCATAAAGCTTCTAACCGTTGAGTTTACCCATTGATTTTGTGTAAAGAAACCGGCAAGTTATCTTGAATTGTCTCAGCAAAATAATAGAATAGGTTTTCTTTATCTTCGTGGAGGAAAGCGGAAGTGGCCACAGGGCATGTGTTTCGCGAATTATTTACATTTCCCCTTTATTCCCAAATAAAAATATTTACATTAAATTGTTGACTGGCATAACAATTATGTCGGAGAGTGAACTAAATCTGAATGATATAATTTTAGCATTTCATGTAATACATATATTAATAACGTTTGAGAGTAGAGAGAAAACTACGGGATCATGC
Source organism: Choreutis nemorana (assembly GCA_949316135.1). Classification (NCBI taxonomy): domain Eukaryota; kingdom Metazoa; phylum Arthropoda; class Insecta; order Lepidoptera; family Choreutidae; genus Choreutis; species Choreutis nemorana. Next base: position 5,266,612 of record OX438609.1, read on the forward strand.
AAACCTAAGAGGAATTCCTAATTAGAAGTGGAAATGTGTTGGTGTTTAGTTCCTAATTAATGATATGTTTTTTATAAACTCATAATGTTTAAACAAGAGTTAGTCGGTTGTATACTAATTCCTTATTAAAATAAGTTATCTATTATGTTTTAGCTTTAAAACCTGTGAGAACTACCTACTACCTATGTAATATTTATACCGCGTTTTTCTTGTTCTATTTACAGGTGTTTTCACTATTTCTAAGATCAATGATCAAGGATTTAAAAATTTGCAAGTTATTAAATCTTGCTACATAATGAATATAGAAAGACTCTCTCGAAAATTGTAAACTAAATAGCATCAGCATTTAACATGTTGGAACAGATTGTCAGTTCACCCTGTCTACACCTGCTTATTCCACGATTTGAACAACGTGTGAAGTTTATCACGCTAGGTCCGAACTAATAGTTTAATTGGTCCTTGACACACACACTTTGTTACGTTCAATTTATGCGCCAAGTTGAATGTCACATCTGGGTAACAAAGGACCCTTCAGGGTATAATTAACTACTAAAGCAAATGGATTGAAATAGAACACGGCTCATCGTCAAATTAGTTTATCCTCAAATACAAGGGTTGGCCAAGTGTAAGCTGTTTGGCATAATACTGCAGTCATTAAGTTGCAGCGGTTCACTATAACCACCCATGATCTTTAAACGGCCTAAAACTTCAAAACTTTCCTAATATGACATTAGTTGTTACATCTCGGTGGTCCACTAAAACATTGTCTTCTAATATTTTTACGATTCAGAGCCGATCTCATTAATTAGTTCTTGAGAAGCCGCACACTTCCAGTGTCATAATAATACAAAAGATACAAGCATACTTAGACCAAGCGCAAATTGAATACAAGAAGAAATAAATACAATATAGAAATAAAAGTTTTGTTCCATTAGCAAACAGAGCAGAAATGTTAGAATAATAAAAAATATCTACTACGACAGTCGTTGGCACATTCAACAAATTTTAGAACCTGCAATGCTGCATTTTTTAAATTTTATAAAAAGGAGTGACTCATAAATCTCCTGCATGCTTTTATCCCTCTTGTACTATTCCGCTCGCGTAAACTCTTTATGAATTACAATGGTACGTGACAAATTATAATTACGAATACGAAATTATAAACCGTATAATTTTAATTCATTCGTAAATTTTAATTATTTGCTTGATGGACCTTTTGTATCTGTCAGACTGGCATCACATGGTCGTGTTTCAGGAGAAACTGTGTTATTTTCAGCTCGGTCTGATAGTGACATTTGTAAAATTCCCTGTAACAAATAAAAACAGGTTGGCTATCAGTGGCACTGTCGTTTGTTTAACGTGACATTGTTGACACTTCATGCCTAGCGCTGCCGCTGCTCTATTACCCAGCAGTATGTTGAAGCAATACTACAACAGCTAAATTTTAAATTAAAAGTACCCTTAAAATCGGTCAGAATCATAAAGAAATAAGTCTTAATTAAATTTCCATTTGAAATTAGTTTAATTTTAAATTATAACTCTGTGTCGATACAAAGTCGAAAGCTTTGCATTCGAATCGAACCATCTGGGATATGCGACAAAATTGCATGATATGATTTGGTCATCTTCCTATCATAACTGTGGGACTAGAAGCAGGTTGTTTTTCTATCATAAGGAATTATATGGTTAAAAAACTACTAATTCGTTCAAGTTTTGTCATTTGCACTGCTATGGATTGAAACTCTCTCAGTGACAGCGTTGCCAGAATATTATAACTTGTGTCTATTCAATTTGAGTTATTAGGTAGGTATTATCTAGGCTAACTTATTATACTTTTGACAACATCGTAACCATTGGGTGACATTGTGGCCAAATGCTTGCTCAGATAATATATTTTAAAAAGGTAAGTTTATGCAGGTTTTCCTTGTTTTAAGTCAAAGTTTTGTAGTCGGTATCTCAACGTTATTGATCTAGGACTAAACTAACCCGAAAGAAATCAAACTGTCATTATCTTCAATGGAATCTTTCAGATTTTTTTTGTCTTTTCGTTAGGTTTTCTTTTTAATATCTTATAGCGACAGAGGAAAGGATGAAGTGAGTTGGAAAATTCGACAAAAGATTATAAGAATATAATATTTGAGATGGGAAAATACAAAGATCTTTCTCTGAAATGACTTGTAGTCTTGTCTAGGAAAAGTTTCTATTTTTATAAAGTGTCAATGTTGCATATATCTCTTCTTCGTCGCTACACTCCTGGCAGAATAGTCGTGGTTGTAGTGACATCATCAACAACCGTTAGGACTTGTCGCACTACTTCTCGCCACCTCTGCCTGATCTCCGATACTGGTGCACTCATGAAGAGGGCCGCCAACAGTCGCCCAGTTATTTGGACCGTCCAACGTATTGGTGATCTGCCTTGCGGCCTTTTGCCTTCTACCTTCCCGTGCACGACGAGGCATTCTATGGAGTCATTTCCGCTCCGATTCAGGTTACCAAAATATTACGTTGCATATATATGGAGTAAAATATTTACTTTAATAACATTACTACGCATTGTTAATTAATTAATGAGATTTCGCTTTAGTTTATAATAATGTAACAATGTTTTTTCTTAAAGATACTAATTTAGGTCTTAAGTTTTAAAAAACTTGTAGAAATAGCTTTATTTTATTACATTCAACTGTATAAACAACTGCTACTGTATACTAAACATTCGACACCTTATAACTCTCTCGCCGTTGTTTGTTGCCCTGAAACTTTTGTTTTTATTGCTGTCCTGAAAAATGGTCTTTGTGAAAGTAGCGGTTTCCTTTATTGAACTTATGTCAGAAAGAACGGGATTAATTAATATTTTGGATTTCCAAATCGAAGTATTTGTCTGAAGACCCTTTTCAGAGTTAAATCCGGAAAAAGGATTGAAATAAACGTCACGTGCATCTTTGTACTGGATTTTGTGATTCAATATAACCCTATATGGAAATTTGTATTGAACGATGTGTTGTCGGTTATGGGTATTGTGGTTGGCTGGTCGCCAGAATCCCCGAATTCATCAATCTTGTTCAATCTTCTGGAACCATGATCAGGCCTCGGCTTTTGTTATTATTTTAACCAATAACTCACAAGTAATCGAAAAGTGGTGCAGATTTTTTGTTGATTTTTTGCTATTTTTGAAAATCTGACTGAATTTTAAAGGTAGTTTCCGGTAGCATAAATGCCTTTGTAAACAAAAACAAAAATGCTCGAGATAAATCTCCTATTCCGAACAGTCATGGACGAATGAAATTGTTCAGGTATTTATAGAATTTTCTCGATGGAAGTTGGCAACACAAAATAAATAGATACTGGCCCTGTGAACGAGGAAACGTGATTTGTGACCTAAAATCGAGAATACCTTCAAACATTATTCTGTATGTATTCTGCAACAACAACGAAATAGAAGTTTCTATGATAATATCCTTCTGTAACGACTTCAATTGAAATAAAATTTCGGTATAAAATGATTAGAAAATGTATTACAATGATTTTATTAAATAATAGTAGTTAAATATATCAGTTGGACGAATGCAAATAAATTTTAAACAGTCCAACAAATTCTATGACCAGGTAAAAGTTTAAACCTTTTAAGATAGACCGTTGTTCATAATGTTTTATTACCAAACTAGTGTCAATAGTGCATTACGTTAATCCTAAGTGGTGCCAATTTTTTGCTAAACTAAAGTAAATTATTCATAGACTATAATCGATGGACTGATGCCAAAAACAGAATCGTTTTCACAAATGCTACGAATTGAAAGGACGATTCATGTAATAAATTACACAGTTTTTTCGAGATATTAATTATAGAATAGCAGATTTTGTTAATATGCCATAATAATCCCTTTAATATTTAATGAAATAATTTCTTAACTACTGTAACTGTAACTTGTATTATGTAACGAACAAGAGACCTAATTAATTTACTCGAAGAAATATTTTATATTAAATTTCGTTCATTACTACAATAGGCATGATATTAAATTTAGATTTTTCACTACTTTGACAAAGCTTCTTTAACTTTTTACTTATGTTCGAATTCCATAATTTACATAATGCCAAAGAAGTAAAATAGGTTTCACAGAATTAGAAATTGATCATACAAGTAAGGGTATTACCCTGAACCTACCAAATGGGAACGGATATTCTAACTGCGTTTCAGTATTTCCAGCTAACTGACCATAAAGGAGCTTAGGCTTTGGTTGTTGTGAAATACATTGTCGGTAAAACGTAGGCTCATTACTTGCAAGCTCACAGCTAAAATGTTCTTAATTATCTGTAAGTTCCTTCATCGCTATACCCTCAATCTTTTTGGCACCACCAAAAGATTTTAGGTTATTTACAAAAGAAAGGAAAAGTTACATGGTTATTTACAAAAATATATACCTTCGAATAGTAGTTTCAATGAAATGTTTAATATAATTCAGTATAATGAAGGATGAAAGGAGATGTGAGGGAAGAATACTATGATAATATCTGACGCGATTAGGATGTTAAAGAAAAGTGGCGTAAAATTGTACCTTACCTAATAACGATGTGCCAGACTAAAAGATAAATAGACTGACCACTCCACCACTTATATTCAATATGATGTAATAACTGCTCCATCATAAACGATTGAATTTCTAAGGTATAGTTCAAATTGATGAGAGTTTTTTTCGGGATCTTGCTACTAATTGAAGCACACACCAACATAAATTTTATCATCAGCATTTTCGTTTAAACCAAAAAGATAAAAAAGTACACAAAACAACACAATGAAATTGTGTTATCTACCTAATGTCGCATCATATTCAAATCTGAAACAATAATTATGTATTTGCGAATAGAAATAAATCATTTTGTTCGCAAATTATATGTATTGTCTTGAACACAATTCCATGACAGTTGTATAATTAATTGTCTTCAATTGAAATTGTTCGTATGAAATTTACGTTTATCATAATAACATTTTTGATTGAAAAATTAAAAAGAAGAATTGTTTCATAACTTTCCAAAATTAATTAATTATAAAGAAATAAGATAATACTGGGTTCAAATAATTTTTCAAAGGACTTTTGTTATCTTTCGGAGGTACTACCGCCACTCTGTCCCACCACTGCAACTCCTGTTCACCAGGATAAACAGTGGAGTCCTTTTTCCGCCCGTTTTCACAAAATCTAAGTAGTAAATAGGACTATACGCAGAAATTTGAATCAAATTTAACATGATAAACCTTTCGTAATGCCAGAGACCACACTCCCACAAGATGTAATGATAGGCAGTTTGTATTAATTATTGATCCGACGTCGAACATTCGCAGAGAGGTGACAGCCATAAGTTAAATTAATAAAGTTTGCCCTTAAAGGTATCATGCCCAGTTAAAAATAAGGCGACGCAATGATCGATATCTAGCCACGTTTTATTTAACCGTTCGCTCACTACAAGGGAAAATTTAGATAAATGCCGTTCTTTAGTCGAAGTATTTCATCGAGTTTGCCATTTGATTTTTAGGATAGGCGTATCTTTCGGTTTTAGAAAATCTGAACTTATATCATTCCACGAGTTATAATACACTGCCGCACGCCGTTGTATTTGTAAATCTACCGGTAGAACAACCGCAAGAATCGGTAGGGCCTCAGTGCTGATGGTTCTATACGCTTAACAAAGAAAAATAACGCTAATCTTTGACTCGGGAGCAATTTACGTCGCGCAGCGCCAATCGTGGCTCTATCTGCCTACATGGGGACTCCGTATCAAATGCAACACAAGAAAGTAGCAGTATAAATTATTTTTAATGACTTCAAAGACAAACCATAGGTCGGAGTTGATATTCTATTTAACTTGCTTAATGTGCTCAATAAAGTGAAATAATAAAACTAAAATAAGTCAAAAAAACAATTTTGTAAATGAAAATTGACCAACGGAAACAACGAAAACTGTAAAGTAGTAAAATTACAATTATGTATTTACCTAGATTTGCGTCCTCTTTTTGATATATATTAAAATATAGCTTTGATATCTACGCATTTCGCAGAGCACATATTTATTAAGTATTAGAGAGTTTATAGGTGCTTTCTTTTAATAATACAAACTCTTTTTAATTGGTGACAAAATTACATCTTAATCTACACATTGTTTCAGCACTTTGCGTTTCAATTAAGCTAGCCGTACCTAATCTAATTAAGGGGGTCATGAACCACCGCTTTGTAAATCATTTGGTCCTATTTCTGCGAAGCCAAAACGTTTCTTTGAATATCTTTAATAATTTCAATATGATTTAAAAATGTTTCAGGCAAACTTTACTTTTATAATTATTATTATATTTTATGCTTTAACTCAATGTATGTATTTCTGGTATGCCTATATGTTTATATTTATAGTGGCTTGGAATTATTTGAATGGTATTTGGAATGATAGTGTAAAATCACTAATATTTTTACATTGCAAAATATTGCTTGTGTGTGGTTTGGCAACAGCTTGTAAATAATAAAACGTAGTTAATTCTAGACAAGCACTTCAGTTTAACGTACAGATGTTTATTACATGTGTATCAGACGTCCTTTGTTATAAGATTCACGCTGAACAATGTGAGCTAACAAAACATTCTTGTATCCGCCTGTTTCAAATGCCACGGCTACAAAATGAAGAATAACATTATTATTTTATATACCTACTGCAGTTACTTACGTACTAAAAACCTACGTACAGTAAGGCGTAAATTTAAATTAAATTCATTTAAATGTTTATATATTTATACAGGCTTTGAAACCATCAGTGGAAAAAGCATAAATCTATTGTTCCAAATTATTCGTTTATTTAATACACAATTTGTCATTCTTAACATTTTGCAACTCCACTCAAAAACTTGGTCATTGAATTTCCTAACATTTGTTTTTAACAAAGGCATTTGCACCTTTTTATGTATTTTTGGGTTTTTGATTACGTAATTAAACAAAAAATGCATAAAAGATAATTTATTTAGAGTTTCTTTAAATCTTTATACTTACGTACTTATACCTAGTAATTATTATGCTAAAATTTCGGGTGATTATTCACCGCGCATACATCAACTGATGTGCCTAAATAAGAAAAGTTGGTGCTAATGGGCAGAAGGAAGGAAACCATAACTCACAAACAAGCCTAGTTCTTGCGGACGTGAATTCGAAGATTTCTCAGAAACATTCCTCGGTCAAACTTGGCTCTGATCCCTTACAATAAAACCTTTTATTTATGACAGTAACTCCCAAGAATTTTACGGATTTGTTCTTCTTTTATTAAATTTTTTCTTTGTGTTGGTACCTACACCTGAAATTACTTTTATGGCATTCTTTCAGTAGATCAAAAATTTCATTCATAACGAGCTTGTTTGGCGGGAAAGTTAAGTGGTAGTCAAAATTTTCTCAGTTTATTTTCTTTTCTTCTAAATCAACAGAATTTTGTCTGTAAAACTGCTAGTTTTTCAAACAGTGAACATCAATAATGTGTACAAGTATGCGGAAGAGGAATACGGTGATTTAGCTGCTCTTTTTGTAACCCATAAGACCTTGCAGAAAGAAACAGTTTAGGTTATACTGTAGGCAGAGCTAAAAATAATTAATAATAATAATAACCACATTACGACACACACATCGACTCAGCCCTACACTAAAATATAATCTTGTAAGCGGGCACTAAGCAACGATATGGTATATACTAAATAGGTAAGAATACTACGTCCAAGAAAGGAAGCTAAGCATTGCAAGCAAACAATAAGCGCCGCCGGGATTCGCACTCGGAACCTCTAGCGTAGCAGTCGGCTCTTTACACCACTGCTCCATAGAGGTCGTTTAAAGCAAAATTACCTTTTACTTGTTCCCATTCAATACGACCACAATAATAGGTGCCACCTACCATGAATTATAGGATAATTATAGAATAACGTAACTTGTTAATTTACGTTTAATTTATGTATTTTTAAACTGATTAATAATTTTAATTAATCACTGAAACTGCTCTTGATGGATGGTGTTTACTTAGGATCAAATTCAAGTTCAAGTGGCGTTAATAATTTTATAATTACACCGGATCCATCATAGTATAATCCTACCTATGTTTTAATGATTTGTCGTGTACAGTAATTTGTGTTTTCATTTAGTTGTCAATATTAATTATGTGTCTTTGTTTGTCTTCCTTAAAGCCAGACACATAAGCGTAAGTAGATGAGTATTTGAATTTTGAGAATTTACGTCACTTAGCTGTCACAGGAAGTTGCTTTTTCAGATTCGAAAAGTGCATTAAGTCTCGGTTTGATTCCCACTCTTGTATGTCTTTATACCGTTTCTGTGTAGGTAGTAGTATGCAGAAATAGTAGCTAAGTAGATTTTCAACTCGCAACAGAATTCGTAAGTAAATTTGTACACAAAAACATAATAAGAAAAATCCTATTCAAAAACATTGTTTTCAAACGACTTTTTCAATACAGACATTTCATCAAACTTGAGTTATTATTTATTTAAACTTTTAATGCAAATCTTTTTTTTAAACTAGGCTACTAGTTTTCAGTTAGGTATTCATAAAAGTTTTAATTACGCCTATCTAAGACTTTTTGAAACAAAATAATTTTTACTTCGATTAATGTCTGTGTTTCTTTAAATACAATAATGGGTAAGCAACAAAAGAGAAAAAAATGTTTTTAGGGTCTAATTCTATATGTATCTAAGACCTAGAACTAAAAGATGGAAACAAAATAGTATTTTTTTGTTATTAAATCAAGTATGGTTTTTGGTATTTTTACAATATGGTTGTTTCTTCGCAAAAAAAAATAACGTAACGTACTTTGGCGATATTAAGCGGCAAGGGATAATAACAACCTAAGGTACTTTTAGAGATTTACTTATTTATATATTAGACTTTGTGATTTGTTGTTGTAATCATGGCGGGGTGTGGAACTTTGTGTTTTTTTTGCATGACGCATTGTTTCGCTTACCAGTCTTGGATGTAGCATTCTTATCTATGTAGTTTTTACCATGTCGTTGCTTACATGAAAAACACAAGAATCTTACTGTAGGGCTGAGTCAATGTGTGTATCGTGATTTGGTTATTAAGTATTATATTTTCCTTCTGACACTTTTTGCAAAAAAAGCGTTAATGTAAAAGTTATTTTAAACATAGAACATCAGCCTGACCCTGACACGATGACTGTTGTGCGAGATGTTTTATGTTAGGTGGGTTTGTATTTGTGTACTCTATACTCTGCCTGAACAATCTTGTGACTAAATTGACTAAAATAACGTATTTTGGAGTCTGGGTGTAATTAAACGTTAAAAGCCTAGCCTATCTTACCCTATTCAAACGCCAAAACGACGTGTTTGATCTCATGAAACGATCATGATATATTCTGAATAACATTACTATTCTAAAAGTGGGAACCATCTATAAAGAGCATTTGAAAAGCACTTTACGGGAAAACTATTTTTAATGAGAATGATAGCTGCGATGTTGCACCGGGGAGTAGTTGAGAGAGCGGTATTATAGCAAACAATAGCGTCAGGTGGGTATTTTAGATTATGCCCCGTGAATTCTTACTTGTTTCAAACGCCTGAAATATACCGTTTTCAGGTTCATCTTCTATAATAACAAAGAAGAACAATCCTTTGAAATCCTATTTCTATTAAAAAAGATTCCGAAGACAGTACTGTTTCATTTGAAAAAAAATTATTGAGTAATTAAAAAAAAATCAAAATAAAAGATCGACTTGATCAACTAAAACATACTTGAAATTTACTTTAAGTATCATTACTCTAGTAGAAAAAAATATTTCACTGGCATTTAACCATCATTTAACTAGTCAAGTTCCTAGCAAAAAGACAATTTGATAATTATTGAATAATTAAACAAATTTAGTTTTCTAAACTAAATTTTCTAATATCAATTGGATTATCCTATCAAGCGCGGTGCATTTCCAATTCCATTTCATGAACGAGTACCTGGTATTCCAATTGATTAAACCTGGCTTTATAATACAGAAGTGTCTTGCATTATTTTTGTCAATTAAGAAAAAAGGTTTAATGTTCTGAAATATTTCAACCAATGTTAACGATCAGGTCAAATCAACGTTTCTTAATCACGAAGTACAGGGATCAATGACAACATTAGGCTCTCATCATCATCATCATCTGAATCACTGAATCACTTTGTGTGGATGGATTGGATCCAATAATTAGTTAGCGGTAAAATCATTTTATTAACTTAACCAGAATTCTCTTCAATTTTGAATTCCTATAACTTGATAGATTAAATTGCAGTCCAGGCAGGGTGCATAGTTTATTGTAAGTGAAATTGCACGAACTCCCTTTGTGGTAACAGTTTGTGTTCATGCCATTATGCGGATTTACTAACACATGTGCTCCAACCGTCCATGGTTCATTGGAGATAACTAGAACTTCACAGATTACTTACCTACTGGTGTGGAGGTGTTTTATAATCCGATTTACTCAAACAAATATGAATATATATTAAAAGCATTGTACCTTACTTCTAATAAAAACCGAACAAAACCAAAAAAAAATAAATACAATTTTAAAGCCGCTGCAAAATTTTCATTTAGTGAAAAGGTTTTTTTGTTTATCAAGTAGGGACGAGAGTACGTTTTTGGATTTTGTAAACGCCAGTTTGTTTGTGGTAATTCAAAATTCAAACAGATCTCTAAATTAACATATGAGTATGTACACACAGAAAGGTAACTATGTAGTTGTAAGTGTCCTCTGTTGTTTCTTAGCTTCAATTAAGTGAAAACAATGCTCAAGGGTCATCCGCCATCTTCAAGCTTGAGGTTTGTGAAAATACTCCAACTTATTTATACACTAATATATAGAATACCTACATAGAAACCATATTAACTCGGGGTTCTGTATTATGACATGAGCATACTTGCAGTTTAGTCCTATCTAAAAATAAAATTGATCTAGAAAAATATCGCCAAATAGAAGAAATCTATGGCGCATTCAACTCTAACCTTTAATAGGTTTTTTGTTTTTTTATTTCGACTTACACAAGGTTTTAAGTCAAAACTATAATTTTGTTTAGAGTAAAATTATAAGTTTAATTATGTGTATGTCCTAAACACAGCTTAAATACTGAAAAATTTTAGACCCTAAAGATAGCTTTACCATACTTTTAACAATTCATAAATAATATAATAATAGGTGTCCTGAATTTTGATTTTTCAAACGTTTTTCACGTTCGGGAAAAATCCAAATGCAGGATACGTATGTATGACGTATTCCTTTCCAAGAGATTTTATCTCATTTACTAGACAAGTCGTTAACCAATTGTTGACAAAGTCATTTAAATATTATGAAGATTTTAGGTTGACTTATACACAACAAGGAGATCGGTTTAAAGTACATATATATTACCTACGTAGGTTAAATGAATATTCTTTTAGAGCCAGTACATACAAACAAATCCTACAAACATATTGAAATAAACAACCAAACAATTAATTTTAGAATAATTATTAAAGTTTGTTTATAAATTTATTATTATTATTATGTTTTGTTGATAAAATAAAATAAATTAATTAAACAAAAAAAAGTGTTTAGTTACAGTTGACATCATTTAGGCGACAAAAACATCTTGCGTATAAAAGGCCGTTAAAGATTCAACGATTCATGTAAAATATATCTGGAGTAGTGTTATTAATATGTTATTATAGTTAGCTTGGTAACTATTCTAGTCCTATATTTATAAGCATACCAGTAAAATATTAAGTGTCCAGGTAAATATGAGTATTTAAAATTGTACCTTAATATGTGTCAAGGAATATATTAAAATAAATTATCTACTCAAGGAAGTAAAATGTAATGAAGTTAATCGCTATATATATATATATATATTTTTACTTTTCTCTTAAGAGTTATTTACTAGATTCCTTCTAACAAAAAATTGTAAGCACTCAGAATATAGATAGGAATGTATTTGACCACAAAATATTAATCAGACTAAATAACTATACATTTCCACCCAAACAGTCCCAAGGTCTCTGTTTTGAGCACGCTATACCTAATAATTTGTTACTTTCTACAATTAATACATTTTATACTAAACATAATAGTTTCTTGAATGCCTTTCTAAAGTCAAGATTAAAAATGGTGTAAATTATAGGATTAACTGTAGAATTAATGTAACCAAGCCATGTTATAAAGTTAATTATTCTCGATGTTGGACAACAAATTGGACAAAAGGGCAAAATAATGTACATGAGGAAAAATGGCATCCAACAGATGACAAACACACCCATGATAATGCCCAAAGTCCTAGCTGCCCGTCGTTCCTTTGATAAAGATATTTTTTGCTTTTGTTCAATAAACTGATGAACCACATCACCACTGTTGTCAACACTTGTAAGCAAAGATTTTTCATTCTTCTTCTTTCTTTGACTGATTCTTCTTATCGAGCCTACTACCCTACTATTCATAGTTCCAGCAGGACAGACATTTGCTGACTCATCTTGCATATCTAATTTAGGTCGGGATAGAGCGTCATTCAACATTAGCAACGGTAGGAACAAATTTCTTTTAATTTCAGTAAATGCTTTTCTTTGAATACTACTTTCTTCGCTTTCCGAGTCGTTTTCTGAAACCTCTTTGTTTTCTTGACTATCTTGATACTTTTCAACTTTTAACACAGGTCGTTTTCTATAAATGCGAGCTGTTGCATTCCTCCTACGAAATCTTTGCTTGGCGGCAATGTAAATCTTAATATATACAATCGTCATAATAAATAACGGTATGAAGAATGACCCAAGTGAAGAATAAACTACATATCCTGGTTCCGAAGTAAGTTGACAGGGCGTTTCTTCTAAAAATTCTTCTGGCCAATCGTTCCAACCTAATAAAGGTGGACTACTTATAATAAGCGACAATATCCAGACTCCTGCTATCTGGAACAGGACTCGCTTAAGTGTTCGTTTATGTGCATAGTTGATGGGATCTGTAATGGCCCAGTAGCGATCAATTGCTATAGCACAAAGATTTAAGATACTTGATGTACAGCATAAAATGTCACAGGTTAACCACATTTTACACAAGTGCTTTCCCCACATCCATCTTCCAAGCGTTGCGTAAGCGACATTCAAAGGTAAAACTAGAATAGCTACAGCTAAATCTGCCACTGCTAACGAAACTATGAAAAAGTTTTGAACGATCCTCAAGGGCTTATGGGTAAAAACTCCAAGTATAACCAAAACATTTCCGAAAACTGTACTAATGATAACTGTCGATAACACGAAGAAGGTCGTCAAGGCTTCCCATTCAGGTACTGCAGTTTCAATGCCGAGGCTATTATTGTAAAGATTTACGATAGGAGCTTCACATCTTGCTATTGATATAGGTGAATTGATCACAGAAGTCGTATTTTCTTCTTCAGTATTATTGTAGAAGAAATCCAAAAAATAGTCCATCTTGAATTTCTTATAAAAGCTCACAAGACAAATAATTTTATTGAGGTATTTCTGGGAAGCTATGGCCGATAACGTCTTTTTTATTTAGCAATATACTAAGTCACTTATAAGATTTCATTGAGCAGGCAGTGCTGCTAATTTAGAAACACTTTTTTTCTATCAAGCACGAAAAAATATAGTTGTGCCTCGAAAGATGTTTCAAACAAACTGCCGTAAGAAAAGATTCCTGAAACTAGCACTTGTGAAATGTTGCCCTATATTTTCTAACATGAATGGGGGAATCTACATTTACCTACCTACGTCCTACACACTTCAGTTAGGTTTATTAGTTAGGTATGCTTTCAGCTACAGCTCGAAATAAACCAGCACAAGTGTCTTCACAACAATGTAAGACATCATTTGGTATGTTGCGACTTAGCCAATTTATAGTTTCTCTCTGTCTCTATCCAACAATCATGCCACTTTTTACCCGACTACGACCGGATGATTGTATTTTGTATATTCCACCGTAGCTCCTAAATTATAGAACTGATTTTGATCAATGAGGAGTCAATTCAATTATATTTGTGGTCCGGGTGACATAGGGTAGATTACATCTTGTGGTACTATTTTTATCCAACTAAGGCCAAGCAAAAAGGAGCGTTATGATTTCCACTAGTATCCAAACATATTTTGTCTTCAACCCTGTCAAAAATATACTACAATAAATACATATTTCATTATTGATAACACCAAAATAATTAAAACTAGCGGCCCACCCTGGCTTCGACCTGGATAGTCGACATCCCCAAGGGGTTAAAATTGGTGATAAAGTTTTAAAGATCATGTATCGCAAAGGCAAAAAACATCGTTGGCGTTATTTAATTGTTCTAGAGCGCCATCTATTAAACAACAATGGAACTAAAAAAAACTCTGAGTGAATGAGTTAAATTGACAATCTCTCAATCCTTATATGTTTTTCACTCTAGGGGTTAAATCTTAAAAAATCCTGATAGACGTGTTTGATTACTTTAGTTGTGAGTGTTTGTGAAACCACGTGTCACTCTTTTTCAGAATGACTGCCATTTACTTAATTCCCTTGCTTTAACAGCCATATCTTTTAGATACAAAATACTCGCGCACGATCAGCGCCGGAGTAGCAACCGCGTAATACAATCCTGCGCAATGCGAGCTTCGGCCTTCCATCGCATTAAATCGCTTAGTGCTTTAAGGTATAGGACTTAACTATCTAATTTCAATATTTCTGAGAAGGCGGCGACTCAAATGGAACACTCACGCGGTTAAGCGAAGTAAAATTCGCGTTAGTGTGAACTCGCAACTGTTCACATCTGTTCACATTGATGGTAGTTTTTCCAGATGACTTCGATGACATTCCCGATCGAACGCCTTAACTATTTCTAGGTTGTCAGCCAAACCTTGAGACTCTTGACCGCTAGAACCTACCGCTTTGTGAGATACACTAGAAGATTACCAGTCGAGCGAATGCGGCGAAAGTCGCTGATAAAATCGAAGCTCTTCTAGATATCTGAGCAGCTGGACATTGATTACAATCTTAATCAGTTTTGAGAGCTCCGCCAGATTTTGGAGGTAATATTATTGGCCTTTATTTCGATGAGTCTGATCTTTTGGCCATTTTAGGCACAGGGTGCACGTGGATAGTCTTCTAGTAAGGCGGAAAAATGAACTTGCCTATTCGCATAGGAAAGTGTCAAAATGGCGCGTCAGG
This sequence comes from Choreutis nemorana, assembly GCA_949316135.1. NCBI lineage: Eukaryota > Metazoa > Arthropoda > Insecta > Lepidoptera > Choreutidae > Choreutis > Choreutis nemorana. The sequence goes on from OX438609.1 coordinate 5,281,794, forward strand.
ACTCTAACACTAGCTTAAAGCCACTACCGGTACGCCATCTTGCCTACATGACTTAGGCGCCGCTCCCAGAGGGATAAGCTTCAAGTTACTCGCCAATTCTGCCACCAATTCTGTGCTTGAGGGTGCCCCGCATCCCTTGCAACCCCGGGTTAAGATGGCCCTGTTTAGATACATCACATAGCTTAGAACCATAAGACGTTCAAGAAACTTCCAACGATATGTCAAATGGTGAAAAACAATGGTGAGATTTTGTTCAACGAGAACGAGTTTTCATACATTACTAAGCCTAAAATGTACAAGATTGAGAAAGTGAAAGTATAGAATTTATGAAGGAATAATCTGTATAACTTTTAAGAACTGTAAACGGGTAGTTTAAAAAATTAAATGATTGAACTAAATAAATCTAATTTTAAAATGACTAACAGATACCCAGAAAAAGTCACACAATTATCCGTGTCAATACTTGAAAATACTTCCTTCACGTTTCTAGAATTCTTCATAGAATATATTGTTAGGACAGAAGTGAACTCACAACCAAAAAGAAGAACATTTTATTACTTAACCTAAAAACCAATCACATGGCTTCAAACAAACAATGATTAAACTTAAAGAAAAAAATAATTAGAGGAACAGAATCATCACATAAATAAATCAACCACCAAATCCACAATAAACCCAGGACACAGAGATACCAGATTACACCGAACCAGCATCTAGAAGCGCTCCCGCAAGTTGTCCAAATCCGAACCACCCTGTCTCCGGCGCTGTTGCCTGCCATTGTTTTTCTAGGGGCGTACTTCGCGTTCCGAGGTAAGGTTGTAGTAACTAATAATATCATACACATATATCGCTTAATCTATGCGTACTTAAAAAAAAAAATCATTCAATGTACAGTTTGTCTCAAGGCTCTCCAGGGTGTTTATAGTAGCCGGCAAACATGTTGAGCATTAGACAATAAAGTGGGTAAAAATTTGCGTATGTACTTACACATTCTTGCAAATATGTAATGGTAACTAAATAGACATTTAATTTCGGCCTTTGACTAAGTCACTTTTAGTGATTTTTATTCTTTTTTAATAGACTCTTAAAATGGGATGAATTTAATGGAATAAAAATTGGTAATAATATGGGTAATTGGCTGTTAAAATAGGTACTAAGTTAAAAATATGATTTATTAATAAGGCGAATTCAAAAACGTTAAGACAAGGTAATTAGTTTGCGGTGGATTTTTTTTTTTTTTTAATAGTATTATTAACGAATTCAACAAACAAAATTAACTTCGAACTTTTTGACTGCTCGCAAATGTATACGTGTATCACCGGAACGAAGACAGGATGCAGGGTCGTGATTAACCAATAGCCGGGTTGATGTAATACCCCCACCGTTACTCCCCGCACCCACCACCAAAAATACCTAAAATTCGCTTTCTGCGCAATCAAGGCCAATGCTCAAGAAGTTTGCCGGCCTCTTATTGCCGGGCAGAAATTTAAATGCATTGCTTTTTCGTACTATGAACTTTTTAGTCAGGCTCGCGGTTAGACCTTGGATAGAGACTAATAATTTTTAATTCACTTTTATTCACCATGTCATTCGCATTTTAAACGCTTGATTGCTATTAAATCATTCAAAAGCTGGTTGACTGATTATTTGCCAAGATGGTTATTAAAAGAAAGCCCCCAGTTAGTTTAATTCATAGAGTTAGTTTAAAATAACAAAAATGTGTCAACATTAGAGTTACTTAATTAAAAGTAAAACTTTTAATATTTTTATAATCACATTTAATCAAAAATGAATGAAAGTTTATTAAGTATGAATGTGATCAAAGTATGAATGAATCAATCTTGTATGCATGAAGGTGAGTTTTGAGCCTAAAACTGTCATTCTCCTTTGAGTGAACTGTATGATTATTAATACGAATAGTAGGCTTTTTGAATCTATTTTCATTAAATTAGTCAGCAAATAAACAGGAATATTATAACTATTTAAAAAAGATTATAAAATTTACTCAATAATTTTCATGATACCATTTTTTCGTTGAATGTTTCATTTTCTAATTACTTTCTGCTCTCTTTCTGATATAAAAATATTTTGAAGACCTAAGCTATCTAGAAGAGCTAATCTTTTACTGAATTTTTACAATAAAATGTTTGTTTTCCATTTCCATTTCCGTTTGTTTAAATGTCCTTATAATCTACATTTCAAATCCAATAGTTTAAAAAATATAGTGTGGTAACGCTTTTCACTTACATTTCCTCTAAACTTTAAATGCACGCCCCGTAAAATAGATAGAACTGTGATTTACTAGTGTGCCTTTTTTCAATAGATCGCGCGTTTGGTATTTGTCGCACGGTAAAAAGACGCTCATATAAATAACTTGTAATTGGGGGAATATTTTACTGAATACCTATTTTATTATTTATTTTAAAGGATTGCGTTATTGTTGTTGATATATTGATGATATACTTTCATTAAAAAAAGAATTTGTTTACTATATCTATTTGTTCATGGCTGTAGTGCTGCACAAGTTTGAAGAAGGTTGTCTTTTCGTCATCTCCCAAGTAACTCGATAAAACCTACAGTTTCATTTTATCATTATATCTATCATTAGATTTATCATTCTATCTACTATTTTTGGCCTTTCATAATTCATCTCTTCATCATTTCATTCCTCAATCAATCAATTCTTGTTTTATGGCGACAATCGTAAAGGTCTACTAAACAAATGTCATGTGATGAGAACTATTTAATGTTAGACTTTTAAAATAATCGGTGTTCTGACTAGTGATTAGTTGCCAAATCTGTAACAATTTCTTAAATGATATACACATTATAAGGACAGCACAAGGACTTCACAGTTTTATAATTTCATTCCTCGTCCAATCCAATTCCAATTTGATTAATGGTATCGGTCATTTAAGACGACCAATTTGCCAAGGTCACGTGTTCATTCCTCGTCAAAATTTGAAAATACCTAAATATTACTTTCATTAAAAAGGGTAAACGGGCAGGCTGCTCACCTGATACTGATGCCCATGTACACCTGCAGGCAAAATATTTCATCTGATACGTTGCTGACCTTTTAAAAGGATTAAGCCCTTTTTCGAAGGCCCCTATGTGGTCACACCGTTTTGCTATTTCGGGTAAACCGTACAGTTGTGGATGTTTTGACGTCAAGAGACTTTGAGATCCGACGCAAAGTCCGGTAATGAAATTCAGCTGCAGGGTCAACCCGAACAATCCTTCAGAACGCTTCCCATGATATGCTTAAAGTTATTGCCATGATGATGGCAACGCCATCAATAGAAAAACCAACTTAATCATTTCAGTTTTGGTTGAATAGAATTTGATTCGTAGTCTGCTTGTAACAAAAAAAAAAAACTGTCAATAATTACAGTTTGTTTGTGTCTCTCACTGGCTATATTTTTTTCCAGAATTGTTCTTAGAAATTGGATTTTCGGATAACATTACATAAATAAATTGATTGCTAAGTGCTGATTATTATTTTCCATGTTTCCTATATAACGATGGGTTGCTTAACTTGGATAAGAGGTTAGTGTTATGACGACTCAACTCAACCTTGGCTAAATTAGTGTTTACTGTGTTTCCTTATAGTTTTCTTTGGCATATATCGCGTTTTTTCCTTATATTATTGAATTTGTTTTGATAATATTGACAATCTTATAAAATTTTACGACTTACTTTAAGTTAATGTATACAAGAAATAAGGTAAGGCACGGACACTTACGTATTTAATGGCTTCTTTCATAATTTGAGCCATTAAAACTCGTACACATAACCGATTCGATTTAGATTTCTATTGTTGGTTTTATATCTTTTTAGGTGCTAAACTTATGAAAATTACCTCCCCTGCTTTTTCTCTCTGGGGGGTCAATTGCTTTTGAATTCTACAAGATCACAATTTTAGGTGCATTTAAATGCAAAAATGATTGAAAAATTATAATATTTTCATAACGTAAGACATCTCAAATAAAAAAATTTCTTTGTGACCTTCCATTTCAATAGTGATTGCAAATAGTACCAATGTTCATATTACAAAGTTTGTAAAAAAATGAACATCCATAATCCATTCAATTTGATTGTTTTTTCAGGTATAAAGTTGAACTTTCCTTTTAAAGACAAGGAGCTGAGTAAAATAGCTGCATTTTTTAATATTTCGACATTCCTATTGACATGCGCGGCCCTAGTACAGCCCAGCTGGTTTAGGATAAAAGGACTCCACTGCACACAGAGCCTTTCTCTTGCACAGTTCTTTACATTTGATGATGATGATGATGATTACCAGGTCCTTATACACCAAAGCAATGACTACAACCCTTTAAACAAAAATGATTTCAATGGTAACAGTTCTTTAATTACTTACTTCATTTTAAATTATTTTTACATGAATCTAGATTTGAGAATCTTGACGGTCATCTGGACTCCAGATCAAAAACGGTTAATATAGCAAAAGTTATGGTGCATTTAAATATGCTATTTTAACTTTACAAATGAGTACTAAGTAAACTAAAAATATGTTGTAATTTTCTACTTCTAGATAAATATAGTTAAATGATGTCACTTTTCCTGTTATGATTATGTTGATTCAACTAATTAAGTTATGTACGGAAAATGGTTGTATAGTTATTTCTGCTACATTGTTTAAATATAGCACACAAACATACATAAACTTAAACTTATGCTTTAATTAATTCCTTGAGAGGGGTAAGCAGAGGTGTTCTACACTACATTTTGCATGTTTATGTTGTGTCCCAGTGTGACAGGGTGTGAATCTGTCGCAACTTACCAGGCACAACGAGGAACATGTCAGCTACAATGTAAGGCAACATGAGACTATAACCCTTGTCCTATCGGTTTGTGTCTGTCAGTTAACTAAGGCACATAACAAACTGAGCTACCACTTCCACATTGTCTCATGTTTAAATATAATTGTCAATATTGTTAGGATACAGATAGATTCATTACTTCAACTCTAAAAATGCAATGTCTATAATACATTCATACAAATTTAATCTTATAAGTATGAGAGCAACAAAGTAAAAATTTGATTACATTTTACATTTATTTTTTCAGGTCTTCCATCTTGTTCAACTATGGAAACAATAACGCTAATGAGGGTGTTAATTTTACTATGTTTTATGGTTCTACTATGTTCATGCATAGGAGTTCTAATTAATATTACTACATTAAACAGCAAAGCTATTAGAATGTTACGAAGAAATGCAGTACCAAGCATAATGTGTGTATTTTGGGTGATTGCAATAGTTGGTGTTTGCTACTATACTACTGTTGTATTGGGAAATACAAATAACAGTGACCCAAACAAAATACAAGTATACTATGAATATGGATTTTATACTATCACTGGAGCTGGTGAGTTTTTAATTTAGACAAAAAATACAATTTTTATGTTATTTTTATTTAGATTGAATAGGCAGGGCCATTTTTCTTTTTCTTATGAAGAAAATAAGTTATAAACATAAATAAGGGAAATAACTCCATGCATAATATTAACCAATGTTTTGGTTTTGACCTCAAACATCACTGTCAAAATAAAATTAAAAATTCCAGACTCCCATCACTGACGTCAGAAGATGATTGGCACAGACATGAAAATGTTTTAATTATATTAATAATAATAATATTTTTTTTAAGGTGCACTGGCTCTACTAGCTTCTGCTGCCAATCTATGGGGTGCTCCTTTAACTAATGATGAAGATCTTCAGAGAAGGAATTTAATGGAGGATTGGGATGGATATGAAGCTCATAGTGTTGGCCCGACACCAGCAGTGCCAACTCTTCCACCATACACTCCTAATGCAGACTATGCTCCAACTACCCTTCCTACATATGCACCACCAGTACTAGGAACCCAACAATACTTCCCATTTGATGATCTATCCGTTCTTCCTCCACCACCACCTTACACTCCTTAAAATAACTGGTACTATCTTATATGTTTGCAGAACGAAACAAGTTCTGCTTCTACATATTTTTATGTCTTATTAGTAGGATTAGGTTGCAGTTTCTGAACCCACAATGACTTTAGTGTGTTTTAAACACCATGCCAAAATTAATCATTGACTAATCTCTTGTACTTTATCCAACTGCTTTGGTAACAAGTATACTACTCGCCTGTATATCATCCAAGCATTTACATTTTGACCCACAAAACTCAAAAGATCTGGCGATTAGGAATAGAATGAATTAGGATACAATAATCTTTAATATGCTATATACATTTGTTAACTTGGCCCACATCTGTACAGTTTCGTAGTTGTAAATCAATTTGTACAAGTTCCATTTTATGCAGAACAGAATTAGGCAAAAGTAAGCAAAATAAAAATTATGTATATATCTGATACAAACTTCAGTATTCTTGTTACATGTAATTTAAAATGTTTTGTTGTTCATGAGGCTATAAGGCTTATGACTAAAAATGTATATCTGAATTAGTGCTAGTGGTTACTAAGTAGATTGATGATCTGTTGGTGTTTAAAAATTAATCTCATGTATTCATTCAAAAATAGTTTCAATGTCAAAATCAAAATCTCTTCAACTCTTTGTATCTAATTTTATAAAGAAATATAATGGTTAGGGTTCTTTCAGGTGTGACAAATGTAATGCGAATGATTGTTTGATAGATTTGCAAGTGCCACATGTGCTCTTAGCACGTGCAAAGAGCAGAACCAGAATAATCTGGGATACTCAGAATATAGAGTTCTTTGGGATAACTATAACTCCATTGACCATCTGTACAAACCCTTACATTTTTGTACTAACTTTTATTTCTTTTAACATTTAATGTCCACTCTGAAATAATCACCAAACTCATTTATTGTTTTTCTTGATTCAAAGGTTTTATAGTGTACATTTTCTTGGGTTTTCACTGGAATGAGAAGAATAAGACAACAGGACAGAACAAAAAAATACAAATTATTTATACTAAAAATGGTTGTGAGTTTGGTTTATCAAATGTCGTTGCTGTTCACTTTTAAATGTGATTTGCCATTTTAGTGCCTGTTTATGTCGTGTTTCTCGGATTTTTTAGCTATGTGTGTCTCGAATAACCATCGCCTAAATTAATATTCTAAAGAGATATTTAGTGTAGGTATCTACTTGTTAAGTTTTGAGTAAAAATAAGACTTACCTAATAATTACTTTGTTTTAATTGGAATTTATTTATTATAAGATTTTTTTTGGAAGGAGCAAATAATATGGAGTTGACATTCTACAACATTGGCTTTTTATGTTCTAATATCATTTCTTAACTTGATTCGTGTTTCATATTTTACTTAGTATAATTTTTTTCGTTTACCTAACTGTACAATTTCTTAAAACCAAAGATTCAAATCTGTTTTGTTATTGCTATGAATGTCACCATTTTCTTACTATTGATTTTTTTTTCTATTGTAAATTATCTTGTACCTGGATAGTAAATTAGATTTAAGTGACTGATATAAATTTCCTTTTGTTGTCTTGTTTAATCTAGAAAAAAATTCAAGTGACACTTGTATCTAATAAATTACTTTTCACCTTGCATAATGTAAATAATGTATTCAATGACAGCATAATATGATATATAAAAGGAATTGAATAGACAACAATTCACATAATGTTTTAACTCTATTGACCATGCTTGACCTTGCTTCCTAGTGGTTTTGGCAAAACAATGAGCTTTTAGTGTAACAAATTAAAGATCTGTTTATTGTTAGAAAACTTAAATATAGTATTTACATAATAATTAATCATATCTTGACATAGAGTTGGTAGCGCCTTATGTAATATTCCATTGTTACCAAAAACATAGAAACACTGAAGTGTACACTTGTTCATTAATATATAGTCTTCTTCTTACTATCTGTAAGAATAGTTATTCCTAGAATCTTTCTTGGAAGTTTATTTTTACATTTAAAAAGAAAAAGTAAGATTTTATTTTTGTGTAAGAACAACAATACATATCTATAAAACATTTTTTTTCTTTTGTATTTACCTTCCCTTACCTTGGAAAATTATACAAGTAATCAAATGGCAAGTTGAACTACTAGCCTTTTTTATCTCAATTGTAAGCTTAAATCATAAATAAGTAACAAAATTTAAGCCATATTATAAAATAAAATTGTAACAAAATATCTGCTTTAACAACCATGTATTTCTGAAGCACACGAGGGTTGTATCTTTAATAACTCAACACATTGTAGATTGGCTGTAGTCTTCTACAAAATAAAGTTATCTACTTCCCTAGTTTGGTCGCTCAATAATTTGTGATATGGTCAAAATCTATAGAACAAGCCTTAATGTAGGTCTTTAATCATTTTTAAAAGCAGATAAGTCAAAGTGTGGCTGTTGTTTAGGTTTAATCTTCTCAGTAGCAATTCTTGCCTGTTCTTCTAGTTCAATGGATGGTAAGTAATAATTTGTTACATTCTTATTTGATATGGGCATTGTTAATACATCAGTTGCAATTTCAGTAGAGCCCATATTAGGAGAAAAAACATTGACAGATGTTTCTCCATAAGTTGATGGTATATTTAAATACCTCACTCTCTCTTTTTCTAAATAGGTGACCCTTTCTTTTAATGTCATGTTTTCATCTTTAAGCATCTCAACTTGAACTACAAGTTGTTCAACTAAAGAGTGTAAGCTCTGACTTAGAGTTTGTAGTTCTTCAATCACTGTTTGCTGTGTTTTCTCAGTTTTTTTGCCATCTACAACATCAGGAGAAGTATGAATTGTTTCAATATGTAATTTGTCAATTTTATCTTGTTCACTTTTGTTTAATAATAAATGCAAAAGTGAATCAGTTTCATTTATTGCTTTATATATAGCTACCTGCAGCTTTGAGTTTTCATTAACATGGACATTTAGTAATGGATCTTTGCCTACAACTTTTAGATTATCGATTGCTCTCTTTACTCTGGCATACTGTTCTTTTTTTGTTTTGATAAAGTCCTTTTGTTTGAGATGGTAACTATGCTGTAAAGTTATAGACTCTAAAGCGATTGTGGAGTTTGTAGACTTCATAGCATCAAGAAGTAGTTCAGCAGCATTATGATGGCATTGCATTGCCTCATCATATCTGTTGTTTATCATATGAGCATCAGCTCTACGATGCTGTTGATGCGCCTAAAAAGGAGACAAATTTTATATTTATATGTGAGTACGAAAATACAATAGTCACGTAGTGAATACCAATAATATATAATTATTTGCAATTCGTGCCAATAAAATAATGTTTAGCTCACCAAATTAAGAGGATGTGATTCCATTTGCACGGATTTTCAAGTCCAAATATAGGACGAACAAAGGATTGTTGAGTTCATACAATTTTTTAATATGTTATAATATCAATTTACTCTGTTTTATTCGAAACCAAAATCAACAAATAAAGCAGGCCAGCAGACACTGGACGGCCAGCTGTTCGGGCCGTGGATATGTTGACAACAGATACGACGACTGTATATAGGTATTAAATTGTAAATATATTTACCATAGACAAAAACAGCAGAGTTGGTAGCGTGAAAGGATCTATATCTACGATTGAAAACAGCCCAATCACTGACACCCACCATCTCCACTGGTACAGCACTACAGACATTCACTGGTTGAACACACATCAGGGCTGCCAGATTGGGATAGGATGAATGGCAATTTTGGCGACATAAAGTGGTGCCACTTTGGCACGCGACCAAATTTGGAGGTTTTGCGGTTGTCGCAATTTGGGCGATCTGGGAGGCTACCTTATGATTACATGTTCAAATTATTCGATTACCAAATTCTGGTAACGAGACTGAGATGGACGAGATATTTTTTGGCTAAATTATAAATATGTACCTACGTTTTGTATCAATTAACATATATTAATTTATACACTTTGTTCAATTTATAAAAGTTTGGGCAACCAAGTGCCGAAATGTATATAAATTTATAATATGATTTTAGGAAAAAAAGTTTTCTATCTGAGTGAAATGTTTATTTTGTGTCCGAATTTGAAATTCCTTTTAAATTTTGAATTGTTGGCGCATCAGTTTGTATGATTTTGGGCGACCTCCAGCATCTGCTCGAGAATGCGATCTTGGGGGACTTGAGCGTCATCTGTGCGCGATAATGTCAGGTCGAAAAAATGAGCTGTTCAATTCGTGGAAAAATTATCAAATTTCAAGATTAGCATGGCGAGGATTGCCACAGGGTATTAAGTCCCTTGATATTAAACGTATATGTTCAGTCTTCATTATTTGATTCGACAAATATTTTACAGTAAGCAGATGACCTTGTCTTTTCTGTTGCAAACAAGTCACTAGGAAGCGCTAGCGGTTCTTTAAATACGTCTAATTCATCTCAAAAAATGGTTGGACAGAAATGGTTTGGATCTCTCGATTCCAAAAAGTACAGTTTTATTATTTATTAGGAGGCGCTATTCTTCTTCATTTAATGTTATGTTTGATGATGTTTCATCACCAGTTAAAAATCAAGTACAATTTTACTTTAGACTCCAAACTGACAGGCCTCCCTCATTGTAATTATAAGAGGGGCGGCTGATAAGTTCGCGGCCTAAGGTACTTAATGAAAAAAAATATTTAATGCTATATTTTTACTTTTCAGTATAATCCCCCTCAAGTGAAATGCACCTTTCATACCGGTAATACAGTGCTTTTTAACCATTAAATTTTTTTCTTAGATTTCTCCTCAAATGGATTTCTACGGCCGCCTTCATCTCATTGTCGTCCGAAAATCTTCGTCACAAAATTAGAAAAAGTCACTGGATTCCGGATTCTGGAGCCAGGTCAGGACTATAGGGTGAATGATCAATCTCCTTGAATTTTGTAGATGTCAGGGCATCCCTCGCAACCCGCACCGTTGAACGGGTGCGTTGTTCAGGCTTGCCAACACAGCAATTTTGTAGCTATATCTGGAGATGTTCGATCCTGCGGAGAGATTTTTTTGCTCGATTTGAGACCTCTCTCAACCCTAGCGATTTTTGACTGGCATTTGGAGAATACTAGGGATTTCTTTGCTCGAACGGTGATTTCTGGCGACATTTGATTTGTGACATATATTTTTTTGAAAACCGTTATTTTTACTGCAATTTTGTTTCACGGCGATTTTTTTTCTATCAAAAATAACAAAGGTAGGTGATGATGCCGAAATTAAACGTAAACTTTGACTATCGAATTAAATGTTTTGGAATTGTTGAAAACACCTCAGGGAATAAAAACTTATCTTGTCATCAAGGTGGCATGTTCACGACCTAAAAAGCAGCGAATCCTGGCGATTTTTGGTCCATGCCTGGATTGGCGATTTCTAGAGAAATTAGAAGACTGATACTGAGACATTTGTTGCGCTGCAGTTGGCAACACTGGCGTTGTCTTGCAGAAACAGCACTCCACGCGCCAACTTGTCACGTCTCTTCTGTATGACTGCTTCACGTGCCTGGCTTATTAAATTTGCATAATACTGGCCATTCATAGTCGTCCCTTTAGGTAAATATTCAATGAGCAAAACTCCCTTGCTGTCCCAGAAAATGGTAGCCAAAATCTTCGATGCCGACTTTTCCACTTTAAACTTCTTTGGTGGTCTTTCTCCCTTTTTATCCACTTTTGTTTGGATTCGGGATCATATTGACGAATCCATGTTTCGTCAACGGTCACAATGCGATTACAAATGTCGTCCAAATCGCCTTGACATAGCTCTAAAAAATCTTTACTACTCTCCAAGCGTCGCTGCTTGTCGAGCGGTGTGAGCATTCGCGATACCCAACGCGCATACATTTTTTTCATGTGCAAATGTTCTTGCAAAATTTCTCGAACTTGTTTTTTGCTCATTTGCAGTTCTTCTGATATCTGCCACAATTTAACTCTACGGTCAGCCAGTACAGTTTTTTCAACTTTTTAACATTTTCTTCAGTGAGGACCGTCACAGGGCGGCCCGGGCGGGGTCATCTTCACAGCTTTCCCTTCCTTGTTAAAATAGTCGAGCCCATTATTTAACCACCGTGTATGAAGGTGCAGAATCCTGAAGAACCGATATTTTCTCTTCAAAAATATCTTTCGGCGTTCTTCCTTTTTTTACAAGAAATTCAATCACAGCGCGGTGCTCTAAATTGCAAGAATTTTCAGTTTTCGATGACATGGTGTTTGTTTGTTTGTTTTGGCTGGGCACTTTCCGCACTTAGCCGCTTAATTGGGCCATTGTGCGTGTCATATTTCTGTTCCCTATTTCAGCCATCCCAAACACTCCCAGAAGTCCAGCAGTCTTTTCAGATTGCCGAAAGCTTCCGAGAATGTTGGTGGTATCTTGAGGATATGAGCCCGTTGTGCGGCTACACTTGTGCATTCCAATATCACATGTGCTAGCTTTTCTTCTGCCTGTATGCATCCTCTGCATAGCGGGCTGTCAGTTACACCTATAATGAAGAGATGCTTGTTTAGTGGACAGTGGCCTGTTATAATGCCTATAGCTATACGTAACCTGTCCCTGTTTAACCTACGGAGATTGCGACTGAACCTCTTGCCTGCCGCCGGAACATCCGCTTTGGTCTGTCTACAACCCCCTTCGTTATTCCATTCATTAAGGTGCAGCTCTCTTATTCTCTCTCGGAGCCATGCCTTCGACTGGGACTTGGGTAGCGGCAGTATGGGTACCGGACCGTATACTGTTGTCGCTGATCCACGTCTCGCTAGTTCGTCGGCTGCGTCATTACCTATAGAGTTGCTGTGTCCTTTTATCCATCGCAAGGTGACGTTACGGTCTTTCGCAATGGATGTAGTGCTACGTGGCATTCCAAAATGAGTGCCGAGGTTATGGAGTTATTTTGTAGGCTTTGAAGTACTGATGCACTGTCGGAAACTATTTTCACTTTTGTGTCTCCGACATCCCTGGCTGCAACCGCTTGCGCCGCCTTGATTATACCTACGCATTCTGCTTGAAATATTGTATTTAGTTTATCTAAAGTACTTGATATTCTTATGTTTATATCGTTTGAGAAGACTCCAGCTCCAGTGCCACATTTAGTTTTAGAGCCATCTGTGTATATCCTTACCTCCTTAACCCCAGAGTGGTCAAGGGTTTCTGGACTGAGTCTAATGTTGTAGCCTCTGTCAAAGACGTAGTGACTGGGTATTGTGTCAGTCGGTGCCTCTAGGAGAGGTATTTCTTTAAGAATGTTCCTTAGGATTTCCGAGTGTGTTGTGCTTGTGTTGGTTTTCCATTGGCTGTTGTTTTTTAATCTCAGAGCTGCTGCTGCTGCCTCTTCTTGAACGATTAGGTGTAGAAGGTAGGCTTTAGGTCTAGAAGGTATTCCATAGCAGCCGTCGGTGTGGTTCCCATGCAGCTCGTGGTTGTTGTTAACGCTAGTCTTTGTAGACTTTGTAGTTTGGTTTTTACTGTGATCAGCCGTGTTCTGGGCTACCACACGACTGAACCGTATGTGATTATGGGCCTGATAATTGCAGTGTATAACCAGAGTGTGATCCGTGGGTTCGGACCCCATTTCTTCCCTACTAGTCTTTTACACTGCCAGAAGGTTATACAGGCCTTTTTGATTACTGTTTCTAAATGACTGCTCCAGTTAAGCTTACTGTCGAGAGTAATACCCAGATATTTTACTTGCTTAGACAGTTGAAGCCTGGTATCGAAAAGTCTTGGTAGTTGTAGTTCAGGTAGTCTTCTTTTGTTAGTAAAAAGAACATCTTCGGGTTTCGTCGGATTTACTGAGAGCTGTTGCTTTTTGCACCAATCTTCCACTATCTGAAGGGCCGCGCGTAGTACTTTACACAGTACATTTTCCACCGTGCCGTTATAAGTATTGCTAGGTCATGACATGGTGTTATGTAAATAAAACAACAATGTGGTATATATGCTAAAGATGAACCTCAGAACTAGTAATATCTGTAACGAAGTGATTAGTCCTCGCTTAGTACCTTAGGCCGTATAGTTAATATATGTAAAAAGTGTTTAAATATCCTTCGTTGTTTGTCAGGCGTATTTTGGGGCGCGAAAATGGGTCCCATTTTCTTTGAAATTACTGTATAATGCAATTATTAGGAGTATATTAGACTACGCGACCTTTGTTATAGTACCAGGTAGTGTTGAAGGAATGAAAAAAAATGGAATTGATTCAATCTTAAGCATTGAGAATAATGGCAGGTGCCATGAAAACTAGTCCTATAAATAGTATTCAAGTTGAATGTTGCGATCCGCCTTTAAAATTAGGACGACAGTTTTTGTCTGATCGATTCTTTTTCCGCTGTATTCAACTTTCTGATCATCCGTTAGTGTTAAAATTGCTACCCTTCATTCTGGAATCTCTAATAAATACTGGAATCATAAAACACTCCCGAGTCTAATAAAAGTTATGAAAAATTCGTTTCTTTACATTCGCCTACATACAGATCTAAATTATTGTCATATTAAATTATTTTCTGTGCCATATGAAGCCTTAATATTACGGATGGATGTAACATATAATTGAGGAATAAAGAAACGCAAAGCTGAGGCAAGTTCAAGGTTTTAAGTTCAGTGAAGAATTCGTGACCGAATAGTCATTGTATTAACACAGATGCTTCCATTATTCATTATATGGACTTGCATTTTTTGGCCAAAACATTTGTTTTTTACTTTTTTTGAGATATGTTAAAAGTGTTGAGGTCTATGAACTCTTGATAAGTTTCATGCTAAAGGGCCTCAAAGGTTAGACTTCAACTCTTTTAGCATCAAAAAAGTAAATAACAAAGTCACCTGAGTCGTATGACGTCAATCGTCCAATCTCCGCGTGAATCAAAACTATTCTCGGAAGTGCAACTTTAAAGTCCCATAACTTTTTCATTTATTGATGGATTCAAAATAATTTGTTTAATGTTGAAATACGCATCAACATTCTTTCTTTTGAAATTAAGATGAAAGTTGATCATTGGTTAATTAAGCAGCGCTAGTGACTATGAAATAGCGTGGTATTCCTTCATATAATATGGAATGGTTTAAGAAATGTTGATAAAACGTACGAGCAAAGGATGTTATTTTCGAAGCTACCATGATACCTGATCCCAATTTTTTTTAATGTTAATAAAATAATGCTATTTCCTTCGAATAAGTAGCTACATAAGTATTAAATACCTACAGGAGGAAAACATTGATTAGCTAAGCAAATCAGATTTGTATACAGAATCATTGAAAAGTTTACATAATATGAAAGATGTTTTTTATTTTACGAAGCTGTAATAGGCAGCGTTTCTGAAACACAACATTAATTACCTTACCTATTTGGTTTTCAGTAACACAATCTTAAAGGATTTACAAAATGTTTAATATTTTGGTAGTGCTATATTTGCTAGGTATAGTTGACGCTGTGTTTAAGCATTGCTCAGTTACAGATGTAAAGACTTTACTTGAAGGTTGTGATCACCTCACAGGACTGAATTTAACTAGCGTTGCTGGAACAATTGTAAATGACCACAACTGTAATGTCCTTCTCCCTAAACAAGTATTTTTGGAAGAACCAATTCTGCAATATGCACTCGCTGAATCTGCAAGTATTTTTTTGCATAGCATAAACTAAGTATTTAAGCTCTCGAGTTCTGTGTAAATAGAGGTTTATTTAAAAATAACTTTTAATTACAGAAAAAGTTTTACACTATAATTATGTTGGATCCTGATGCTCCGCCAAAAAATGAGGGGAAGTTCTATTTGCATATGTTAAAATCTAACATCCCTGTAAGTAAAATTAGTATCACTAACTTAACATACTTAACTGACAACATTTCAAAATAAAACACCGTAAATAAAAATACCATTTCTAGATTTCGTTATACTGAACAGAGAAAAATAATGTTAAAAATTTTAAACTTCATAATAAACAAATTGCCTAAACGTTTTTGTACGTTTTATGATGAACGCACTCTTACCCAAGCCGTACTCGCCGAACGAATCGAAGTCAAGGAAGCCTCGCACATCTATCCGCACCAAAAGAATCGATCACACCGGAAGAATCTACCGCGCCAAAATATTGAACCGCGCTGAAGATATCGTTTCTAATTCCTTTACACCTGTCCCACTTTAAACCAATAAAATACTTGGACGGACACGGCCGTTAAAACCCAAAAATGTCCAGCTGAAGTTAGACACCTGGCAAACCTATACGCTATACGCAGAAATCAGCTGATTTCTGGGGTTTCAGATTCGGACGATTCGACTCGGGTAGGTTTGCAAGGATTCATAGGATTTCATTTAAAAGAATTGTAAAATTATTTACGTTCGATTTGTTCGTCGGCTCGGATAAGTGTGCGTTCACCTTTAAGACAATCATAGAAAATTGAAATGTTGTGTTAAGAGGACGTGGTAGCTCAATTTGTTACGTGTCTTGAATAACCGACCGACCCGACCCGACAGGTCGAGGGTTCGAGTCTCGAGTTGCCGTAAGTTGTAGCTGCCATGTTTCTTTATGAGCCCGGATAGTGGCGACAGATTCGCACCCTGTCACACTGGGCACCTTTGCTAACCCCTCTCGAGGATCTACGCGTGAGTTTATGATATGTTTATGTGTCATTATTGAAATAAACTAGTTGGTAGGTATTATATTTAAGTACCTTCATTCAATACAACACATTTCTACAAGATAACAAAAACAAAATTATATTGTGTTTATAAACAAAACCTACCATCAAACACATTTTTTCAGGGTCTGAGTTTAAAAAAAACGGAAAGTGGAAAAAGCGTTGGAGTTAATTATCGAGGTGAGAACTAGGACAAAAAACATTTTTTTAAACGAGAACTATACAAATTCTGTGCTTCCAAACTTGCAGTTATGCTATCGGAAGAAGAAAAATAAATATAAAAACTTTTTTTAGGGTATAAACCTCCATCGCCACCTCGTGGTACTGGCGCACATCACTACATGGTGTTAATGTACGAACAAAAAGACGGGAACAACTATTTGCCCCAAGTACCGACATCTCGTGGTCGTTTCCATCTTGGTGAATGGCTGCAGGGGAATCGTCTGTGTGGACCCGTCGCAGCTATTCAGTTCCGCTCTGAATACTAGATGGCAGTAGCAGTAGCGTTTTAACGAAGGGAAATAAAATAAATTTATTGTCATTATTTCTTCATATTTATCTTAGGTTAATGTTTTAGGTTTGAAGAACCTTAGTTATAGGCGTTGCGGTCATTATAAAACTTTCATATCGCAAAATTCGTGTGCCGCTATTGTGAACGCTAACAACACGTTTTGGTGATGAAGAAAAGCCATAACGCGTTCTGAAGTAACGTTTTCAGATAAAAGTAATTTAGGTATCTTGTTCTTATAACAATATCATAGCCATATTATATATATATTATAATTACATAGATTAGGTAGGAGCGCAGCAAAGACCAATCATTAATCGATGATAATAATATTAAGATTAGACAGAGTTACATGTCATGAGAAATAAATATTCCCTGAGGATGTTAGTCAACAAAATAGGAGTCTAGGAGGACCCCATAGTCCCCATATAGCAAATCACTATGCGGCCTATTCAATAACTATGGTATTTATGCATCATGGCTTTTCTGCATTCAGCCATAGACCACAGCTGGGATACTAAAAATGTACCAGGTGTATAAAAACAGAAAATTTAAATAAAACAAATAAACTTATCGTAAAAGTTGCATTTTTGGGCCTAAATAGTTGATTCTGAGATAAGATTTTCCTTTTTAACTGACTTGAAACAGGAGGTTATGTTTTCTATGTTTTACTCAAATAAAAAGCAAAGTTTAACTTGAAAGCCTTTACCTTTGGGAGAAGCGCCATCTGGTCACTCGCCAAAGCTGCTGAAGGCAATTTTTGCCTATCATGCCTACCAAGTCTACCTGAATGACTTGAGTACCTGGATTTACTGTATGCCTATTAGTCGTGTGGGCCAGATGGTAGATCGGCAGTGTTTTTGAACCAGTGTGCTCCAGAGTTATGCCCTCTTTTGTCACGCCTTTTGCACTTTCTTATAGGAATATCTTTCTCTAGGAATGTTCCGCTGGTAGACCAACCACGAGAATATAGCGACTAGAAGAAATAGCGACGGTTTAATAGTAACCGCCAATACGGCTTTCTTTACAATCACTCGACTGGTGATGTATTGTATGCGTAAGTACTCATGAAGAACATGTTTTCAAGCTGGTTCAGCCGCTTCCTTTGCCGAAGAAGCCAAAAGGCGCAAATATGTATCTTTGGGTAACAATTACATAATTGAGCCGTTTGGTTTCGAGACTATGGGTTCGTGGGTTCGAATTTCAAAAGATTATTCCAAATTTTAAATGTTAAATTTAAAAAAGAGAGTCGTGACCGTAACGCTGGTCTGCATTTCGCTCAGAGGTTGAGCATCGCTATACAGCGTGGAAATGCAGCCAGAGCTATGGGCACACTCCATTGCAGACATGATTTTTATTAAGTTTTTTTAAAATTATTATTACAGTTTTAATAATATGAAAATCTATTCGTCGTTGTCGATTAACTCATGTATTTAAAAATATTTAGAATCTTGATCTAGTGTTTTTAACTCACCAGTAGGCTCTAGCCGTCAAGAGTTTGGATGTCAGCCTAGATATAGCGAAGGCATTTGTTATGAAATTACGCTTTTCTGTGTGCTTTCTCCCGTTTGTTTCCGGGGAGATCCCAGGCATTGTTTAAGATGATGCCTACAGCCACTTTCTACCATTACATATTTAATCATCATCACGAAAATCATCGTCGGCCCTAAGTGCTGAATTGGTCAGGGACTGCTTGCTTTCTTGGCTGGATCAATGATCGGTCAGGCTACAGAATGAACTCACTAGCATGGTTATCCCAAGTGACTACAAAATCGGGTTCTGCAAAATGGGTTTAGTTCTTAGTTCCTGTGACACAAGTCCTTACGATACTTACTGCAGGACTGTGAGTGTCGATACGTGGTTTATTTTGTATCTGTTTATTGGTTTCAGACGAAAACGATGTTAAGATTATTTAGTACTTTTGAAATTGGTTGTTTTATGTAAAAAATGTATATGGGTACCTAAATTATATTAGTTTGTTTAATCTAAAAAATGTTATTTTCAAAAGTCTTTCTTACGGTACAAAAGCTTATATTTGCAATTTAAAAATTTAGAATTATTATGTCTAAATTTAAATCTTCTTTAGAAAGGTCTATACTTTTTCTTCACTTATACATAATTTATGTTAAACTAGCTATTAATCAAAGCTTTGTCCTTCAACTAAAAAAAGTTTTCGTAAATATACTTCTAAATACGAGTATCTAAATATTTAAGTAAATCTTTAATTTATAAAACAAACTTAAGAAGATTATTGTTTTTAATTATTTTATACACTATGAGGTCATTTATAATTGCAACAAAAAGATGACGTCGAAGACTCAGAAAAGTAACAATTTGCTTCATCAAATAGTTTGAATTTAATACCTATATAGTGCAAAACAATTTCAGATTAGAGTATTTTCTTGTTTCATACATTTTAGAGCCCAATTTGGCAGTAGTCGGGTTTTAGTTTTTTATTATTATTATTTTGTTTTTAAGTACTAGATCAGATAGTTTTAGGTAAAACTTTGTAAAGTTTCTAGGTTTTTGAATGCACAAAATTCCTTTGTTATGTATATATACTTTTGTTGTTTTAGCTTCTTACTTATATTGTTTATGTTTATTATATATATGTATATAAACATATATACAATACTCACATACATATATATCTCCTTACATTTGTTGTGTAAGTACCTATTAGGTAACTATACAGTATTGTACTTTTGTTGTTTTAGCTTAATACCTTTTCAATTAAAATCAGATTTATTTAGATTGTTTAGGTGTTCTTTTCAAAGAAATCTTAATTAAATATTTTAGGCATGAAATAAAATAAACAATATAAGTAAGAAGCTTACACTATTAGAAGTATTGCATTAAATAATTTGAACTAGCACTTTATACATGTTTTCTTAACTCACATGAGACGATTGAAGATGTTATCGATAAAATGATAAGACGATCAAGTACGTACTTTACAGTTACTTTAAGAAAAATCTAAAGGTTTATTTCACAAACAAATAAATCCCTTTTTAATATTTTAGTTTTGCTTAGAATATAGGTACTTAAAAATTCTGCTATTGATACAAGATGAATTAGTGATTTATTTATACTTTTAGACAATTATATGATGATACAGATCCGTTTGCATTGAATATCATTGAATATTTTTACCATTGACAATATACCTCTATCAAATAACCAACATTTACAATTTTATTATAGAGCATAATTATGGAAAAAAATACTAAATTTGTAAGAATTTCGAATCATGGAAATCCGTTTTATTGGTCTTATTAGTAATAAAACAACATTTTTATAAAATAAATATACCTAATCCTCTCATTAAAATGAGATTAATGAGTCAATTTCTCTAAGATGTAGGTACTGCTATATAACAAGGATTAGATTGCCTTTTTGCCGATCCCGTATAAAAAACGAATCATTTGTTGAAGTTATAATCAAGTTGATATTTAATAGTGTAGATTTTATTACTTTAAGATAAAAGATTTTTAGTTTCAATTAAATCTGAGCACAATATTTTTTTTTCATACCAAGTATTTCCAAATGTTTGCATGCGCACAAGAAAAATGCGGCATCTGAAACTCCAATTACGCCAATCTGGCGTAGTTGATTCGATCTCCTAGCAACGGATGACTGACGATTACGTGTCGCGTCTTCGCAATTCGACCCTTTCAAATGATTTGATGAAACATTTCACTACTCCTTCGGATTCAATAGAACAACTTTTCGCACGGAGTTACAGTACCAGGCATCGATGTGTTTCAATGTTCCAAAAATAAGTACATTATATTCGTACTTAATTTTTTTACGCTACATCGATACTAGCTTCTCTGGTACTGGACAGAAATAAAATAATTTTCCCATTCATCGGATAAAACTTTAAAAGTTTATAGTATTACAAACACAAGCATCGATGCTAACAATACTGTCAAAACACACTAAAATAAAATGGCAAAAATATGTTGATGCATTGGGCATACACACATGCAACAGGCCGCAAGAGCTCTATCTAGTCAGAGCGCAGCGGAGACCAATCATTAATCTATGTAGATAGTTATATTTATTTATAACCATAAAGAACAAACCGCAAATTAAATGGCAGAAGAAAAAACTTTTTCTCCATCGAAATTAGGTCATTTGCGTTTTAAATTTGGATTTTTAATGATGAGTAAACCGCAAATTTAAATAAATACTTAAGTATTTTTTATTGACACTGGCCACAGACGGCGCCTTCTAAAATAACCTAAACCATCTAAAATGGAAATATAATAAAAAATATCAATAATTATTATTAAACTTCAAACAGCATGTTTGAGTAGTGTCTATGATTGACAGCTAGTGAATCCAAGCGGCATATTCCAAAACGGGTATTAATTTAAAATAACAGTATTTGTGTGTCTTTATGTATGTACGAGTATATATATTTATGAATATATGTTTGTATATCTATTGTATTACACACCAGTAGCGTGCCTAGAGTTTTAGTACAGAGTAAGCCGAGAGATATACTTCATACTTCCTTTGTGGACTTGCAAGCGTGGACGAGCTCAGCAAAACACTCAGAAGTTTGCGAACATGTCAGCGAAACCACAATTTCGGTGGCTTTAAAAAAGTCGTTTGATTTGTTAATGAATGAATAAGAGCTCAAACTTATTTTAGTTTGATTGGGCAAGCCAGGCTTTTCGGCTTCTATGACAGTACCGCCGCCACTGTTACACACGTATATTTATATTATAAATATATTATATAATTTATTGTATTTATATTTATAAATTTAAGTATTTTATCACTACTTATATTCAATGTTAAAGTAACTTTATTAAGATACACTATTCATGACGTCTCATCCTTTTTATTGGCTTGTTTTAATCAATTCCAAAGTATAATCATAAGAAATAAAGTTCTGCTATTGGATGTCTATATATATAAAAAAACAGATAAGATTTTGTTGAAATTCGACACAAAGATCGTTTAAATACTAAATAATAGGCTTCGCATAGGATCCTTTTAATGGTGAAAAGTGCTAATAAAGTCTGTATTTACTTACATATATATATAGATTATTTAAGATAATGTATTAACTCTTAAACATCAAAACGTGTTTTGATCGAGGCTTTCATCTGTGGAATATCAAGATATATATATTATAGTACGAGAAGCTGCCATGAGTTTGATAACTTGCTACAATATAAGTCTTTACAAACGCAATATATCATATATTCTAGCGCGCTTCTAGATCCTTTTAGGGTTGAACTTTAAAAAACCCTGCCTTAGCTGGTGCCTCTTACCTGTACACTACATACTTGCCTGCAAAATCTCAGTTTGCTAGTTGGAAATGAAGCGTAGTTTTGAGATTTCGCAATGTCAGTTAGTAAAAATTAATGAGTGACCTTTGGTATATTTTATATGTACCAAAGTGGAGTGAGCAACAACATACGAGTATAGCTAACAAATAAAGTATTGGAAAAAAGTGATACAGTCGTGGTAAAATGGTTTGATTGCATTTTAGCTCCTATGTTGGTCGACGGTTGGGGAAAAACGGTTCTAGACGTAGTATTGTGGAAGTGGACGGTGTTTTTGTAAGAGATATACGGAGCTGTTTGATGCAAGCTGCAAGAAAAAATTGGGGGAGGCCTTGTTCTAGTTCAGTTCAGTTCCATCGTTCTGCAGATGATAATGATGATAAAAAAAAGTGTGAATGTAGGTTATTTTTAAATACAATATTTTTTATGCTGAAATTATATTAAATAACAAATGGGAACGTTGAATATTTGTAAACAGGCGACGGTGTGTAGATCTCGCCGTAGTTATTCCAAGGTGCCCGAGCGCAGCACACGCCAAACCGGTTTCCCATTTTTACCGGTATTTTGGACTCTGCCTCAATTAATTTACGATTTACGAACTTCCTGTCAAAGACTTTAAAACTCTGTTTAGATATCTGAGGCGACGTCTTTTTTACATGAAAAACTTGTTTTGAACCCAGTAATTAGTCCGTTTAATACAAAGCTTTATAATGTTCATCTTTGTCTATCTTAACTTTTAATATACATTTTATAAAATGGACTATTGCCTATATTTATTGAGATAAATTGAAAATAAATCAATGTAATTTTCAAGATTGCTTAACTTAAACTTGCTTAAACTTTCAATGTTATAAAGGCAATCCATTGAATTCGGCGGCGCTACACACGCGCTGATGTGGAAAGCTGATTTCCTTCCGGCCGCCCACGTCCACCCCCACATCTCGCCCCCACATATCCATGGTATCAATCAGAATTAAACGGAAACCATTTCTATGATAGTCAACCTTGTTTTCGCCTAGCAATTTAGAACTTCGTTTCATTCATAAACACGAAAGAACTTTGCTCCTAGCTCTTATGTAGTTTTCCAAAAAGTTCAATTTGCCTTATGATATTTCTACAAATAATTTTCTAACTCGTTGAATCTTCAAGCATATGTTCTTTGTTTTAGAGTCTAATTTGAAACCAATGAAACTTAAAGAGAAACTAAGTGTCATTTATTACAAAGTGCGTATTGTCAAGTAAATTTACTTGAGGTCAGGTGCATTAGCTTAGACCTAGAAAACGGGTTTGTTCTTTGATAGGTATTATTCTATTTCGTCATGAAACAGAAACTTGTTTGTAATCAAAGATAAGTGTTTACATTAAAAGTTAAAACATTACAGACCTTATACCATCACACTATTTTAGTGAAAGTACAGCTAAGATCGGATTGTTTACAGTTTGCAACTAATAACTTTACACATTTTTGCATAATTCTATCGGTATTGTGGTTATGTTGTTCAGTACGTAGTGACCTAAGGTTGGCCGTGACATGGTGTGTGTTTAAAATTTGCTGTTCATTGATAAAAACAGTCGCCCACGCCCTGGCTCCATTCACCGACGGCGGCGCCTCGACTTGCGCAATGCGCGTGCGCGGCGTGACCCCCCCTCATCCTCACCCTGCCCCACCTGAAGACCTTGGTTTCCAGATTTCCACATCACTGTTGTACCTTCCTTCCGTTACTGAGCTCGCAAATGACGTAACTTACACACTTAACCTTCTAATACAAATTTCATCGACATTTCCCACAGAATACCCTTAACAAGGAGTTTTGTTTCGCCATTATTGTAAGCCGCAGGTAGAAGTCAATTTCCTATCACATTAATGTCTTGAAGAAATGTTTACTCGTTATTATTTTAATGCTTGTTAAACTTACTCGGGATTATTCTTACTTTTAATTATAATAAGCTTATTTAATTATACGATTACAATCGTTGTTATGCGTTCGGTACGGATTTCCAAAAGATAGTCCGTAATCACACAAATTGACAACTCTTATTTCATTAAAAAATATTGTTACATTTGACACAAATAACTTATTAAGTAGCGTTATACATAAATCAGTCAAGATACTAATTTATACTATAACTACTGAAAATTAACCGAGTTGTGGAGAAATAATACGGATATTTCTATGTTTGATCGGTTCGGGAGGCTCGTTAGGTTATTGAATTTATTTGTATTGTTTAATCTTTCCATCGAATATATAAACACAGCATAAATGGGCGATTGCGGTTTTATCAATGTTGTTTTTTATGTTGAAGGCGGTAAAAACAAGGGAAGTCTTTAATTAGGCGCATTTAATGCCTTGTTCACTTTATAACGTTTAAACTTTACTTTCACGTACTTGCATTTTTATTACTCGTGACAGATATCAAGAGTTTCAAAACTTAATACACTTAAACAAAGTAATGACTTGAATGCAGCTGAACCAGTTTAGATATTAAGACCTTTTAATTTCAACTTTTTGACATAATCTTAAAAAAAATATTTCTAAATAGATCATCTCAACAAATAATCATATAAACCGACTACTAATGTTAATGCTGAAATGAAACATATCACCTTTTTACCGTCAGTAAATTTGGTAAAGTTCTAGACTGATGCAGTCAGGAGGAAACAGCTAAAATTGTTATTAGTGTTTTAACTGGTCTTCGAAGCAATTTATACTGTTTTTTGAATTGCTGGATATGGATTATCTTGTCATTCTTTCTATATTGACGTTATATACGTTATAAGTACCTATGTTTAATCTTCACAAAAAAGAACATTGAATTTTGAATTTTTTCGGCCATTTAATGATAATTTATCATACCGTTTAAGGCTTACGTCTAATAGTGCTGCAATATAAAAATGCTTTTCTTTCTTGGCACATTGTGGTCATTAGCTAGCTATTGCTTTAGACGAGTTCTCCACAAACTCTAAAACTTTTATAACCTACCTATTCCTCTAAAGCAAAAAATATTTAATGCAAATCAATTTACTTCGAGGCGATCTAAAGCCTTGATTAAAACCTGATTGATGATTCATTATATTTTGGTGTCGCGACTAATGTGTCAGGGCTCAATCGAGAGGTTTTTGTCATAATAATTACAATAGTGTCAAGGAGAGGCGAATGTGTCGATAAAAATATAATTTGGTCGTCACAAACTGCGATGTCTCGAGCAGATCGTTCGATACTTAAATTAAAAAAAGGTTAACTACCTACCCGTCATAAGACATTGTCAATCTGTGCTGAAGCTTTAATATGCATAGTGGCTAAAATACCAACAAGTTACAAT
This sequence comes from Choreutis nemorana, assembly GCA_949316135.1. Classification (NCBI taxonomy): domain Eukaryota; kingdom Metazoa; phylum Arthropoda; class Insecta; order Lepidoptera; family Choreutidae; genus Choreutis; species Choreutis nemorana. The sequence continues at coordinate 5,307,494 of OX438609.1, forward strand.
TAGACTTTAAAAATCACACCGTTATGTAATTCCAAAAATAAATAAAGGTCCTTTCAATAATGGTTGACACGCGTCGCCTGTGGCTGTGCTTGTGTTATTAATTTATTTTTTGCAGTTATCGACAGAGAGACTGTTGAAACACCTTGGGCGATCCACAAGAATGATAGTAAAAACTGTCGATCAACTTATTATATCAAATTACTATTACAAACTGATACTTAGGCTCAATAGCAACCTCTCATTTAAAATTTCACGACTTAAACAGGAAACGTTTGCTATCGACTATTAGCTACAAGTATAAATTACACTGATAAACTGTTCTCGACAAATTACTTAGTTATGTATATAGGATAAGTTATTTTACGACTTAAGTACATTTTATAATTTATCAACAAAAGTCTATTAGTTTTATTACAGTTCACGTTTGTTGATTCTGAAAATGTTGCTTTAATTATAAAATCAAGTTACATAGGCAACTTAAATTGATCTTCATTTTAACTTATTAGAGGAAGAGAAAGGCATATAAGATGGTGCAAATGAAACAAATGGCTATATCGGCAAATAATGCGTTAGTCGCGTGCGCAGGCGGGGGCGTGAGGTAGGCATCAATGGATGCGCGTCATTCACTACGACTCATTCATGAGCTCCAATGTCTTGTTATCTATCTTCTATCTCTCTATAACGTATTGCTCAGATTTATATAAATATAAAAAAAAACCTTCCTATTTTTTTTTTGTCCTCAATGTTTCTACATCCAAATTTAAAACTTATTTGTTTATTCTCTCTATATGGTTAGATGATACAAAACTGGGATCTATCCATTAACAGCCATTAAGAATTTAAGGTTTTATAAAGAAATAGAACATAATTGTTTACGGTCATTTTTATTTGTTTTTCAGAAACAAAGCTCGTAACAAAACAAAATTTTCTGATAAATAACGTGGAAAGGCATCAATGCGCTCGCGCACTGTAGCAGTGTTTGACTCGAAGGCAAAAGGTTATGAGATTTCAACCCATAGATTTGTTGATAGCATTTAACTGGACGGTAATTGTTTGGCGTACGGGCTATTAATTTTATATAATGGCTTTAGAGTATACATTAAAGTTACCTAACGAAATTATGGTACGAGATGTGAGACGCCATTGAATACTTTAAAAAGCTTTACAAATAAAACTCAGGTGAATTGTTTTATCGTCGTTTGTTACTTAATGAATGATCACATGTTGTTTTTAGCTACACAATAAGTTCTGGTTTATTTGTATTAATGAAACTAGCGAATGGTTTTGGTACCCATTTGCGAGTTCAATATGAAGGTGGACTGAAGTGACGTTAATATTTGTACCGTAATCGGACAAACAATATGTTAGGAATAAATGGAAACTGTACCCGCTGCCTAATCGGAACTCTGCACTAGTATTTACAACCTTCGATTTGCATGTAGAAACAATCAGAATGACTACAGAACGGTAGGTATTCCGCTGAAATCGGACTAACAAGGACTGTTGTAAATAAAACGGGAGAGATAAGCAATAGTTTAACAATAAATAGCGTTACAAGGCGTTCCAATATGTTAACAGTTTAAGTATTGGAGATAAGTGCGTCGACGCCGGCGAGCCCGGGAAATCTTTCGCAATGTAAACAAGATCCGATTAGATCAAACCGCGGATAATTTTACTTTATTTATTAGCACCTGTTAGACCAGCCCGATGCTATCTTCCAAATTTCATAGATTTGCTCAAGGAAACTCGCAAGTTTGCATAATTTAAAATATATTTCTGCTAGTTTTATCAAAAAATCTAGTCTCTATCTTTCGTTTGCACATATTTACATATTATTCTATGGAAAATACGATGCGCACGTCGAGTTTTTAAGCGGAAAGCAAATTAAAAGCGCTAGTTTAGATGTGTCCATTGCCTAATACTGAAACTTGTAAAATAAACTCGACCTACAAAGGCGATGACCAATCTTGTATCTTTTTACGGCCACCTCGAAGGCTGGCTTCGCAATAAACGTCTGCGCATAATAAGGTTACATTACGACTTTACCACTTCACTAACATCCTTGCTTACCTAAAATTACTATCCGAGTTAAATTGGTTTAGCTCATAATCGTATATCTGTGGAGGATTATGAAAGTAGTAGTCCATAAAGAAGGGCTCGGCTGTCAACCATGATAGTTATCTGCTAACTAGCTCAACGTCTCGCAAATATAACAAACACGTCTGCCTTGCTAACGCACACTGCGCCTCTGTTTCCGCCAACATCATACAAATTGTTATTTACACCGTTCAATAAACTACATCCAACATCACATATCTATGTATTCTTGTGAAATTTGATTTTCTTTACATTTAACTGAAAAAATATTGTTATGATTTGATCTAAATAAGTTTTTCCCGTCTGATTTTATAACGAATAATGATTATTAAGAAATTTGGTTAAAATATTTGAACTTTCTTGATGGTTATCTCTGACACTTAATGCTATTTAGGACATTATTATTGTCATTTTGTTGGTGTTCAGCATTTTTTAACAAGTTAAAAGAAATGGCATGACCTCTGCTATTTAATATCTCCGTGGGTGGTTCTAGAACAGTAGGCTACAATTTTTTTTATTAAATATGAATTCATTTATTTGTTACTGGATTTGTTATAAAACAGTGATCGCGTACGCCTACAGCTTGGATTTGTGAATGGAACATAGAGCCCTGGGCTTAAGAGTGTTTTACTACGCGTTTTGCTCTCATTGTTAGCCCTTTGAACAAAAGGAACAGATATAGATATTGGATAGCTGTGTCTCGTTCAACAACATTTGAAAGTAGTTGTTTTATTAGAGGTGAGTGTAATGTTTGCATCTGGTCTGCCTACGTACCCGACTGGAGGTCGCCAGCTTCCATTCATTCGATCTAACTGAATCGCAAACCGAACTAACTATACTAATTACTTTAGTCCCGATTCACATGATAATTTAAATACTGGATATTTCGATATCAATTAGTTTAATTAAACAATTCAAACAATCTGATCGTGCTTGTGGAAAGGGTAAGTTGTAATGATAAGGACGGATTATAGTGCATGATATTGTTTAGTGCGGTATCTAACTGGTAATTCTGGGCTCTATTAGCATTAGTATAGTGAAAGCGCATTGAAAGGTCAAATACTATCTACCTATATCATGATTGGTAGTAGATACATGTATGGTGATAGTGGTAATGTGTAGGGTTTGTTTGATAGTACGAGTATTTCTATTCATTATAGTAAGTTTTTTTTACAGCTGCGTATCCTTGCTCATTGAAATGTAACTAATACTTGATATTTCCGTAGCAAATTTTCAATAACACCGCAACACGTTTTATCTTTTAACTGAACCTGATCCAAATAATGTTTTAAAAGCATTTTTCTCGAAGATCGGTAAGTATGTCCATCGAATATGTATCTCATTAACTGCGCCGGACTGTCGCCGAAAACTTTAAATTATGATACGAAATATTCAAAACAAGTGCCTATTAAACCGTTTAAATCATCTAAACCGACAAGTCTTGTGTTTCGGAGCCTCCAAAATGCCCGTCGCCGTTCATTGACACGTGCGGAACTGGTTTTAGGCGGGTTTTTTTCTGAATGACTGTATGGTCTGCTTCCTTTGTCAGAGCAAACATATTCAAATGTTGCGATTAATTCATGGCTAGCATTTATAGTTCGCTTTTATGAATGGAAGCTACATTAGTGTGCGTTGTTGCTTGCATATACTTATACATATACCTACTTCGTATACATTTGCATACTTGCTTAGGAGTGCCACGTGCCTCGACCGCGTTTCCACTAAGCTTCTTTTAATATGGCAGAGCTTAAAATGTAAATTGAATTTGAAAGTCAATAACTTATAATGTGCTCCCAGCTCGTAAGCCCGATCCCCTTAAATTGGACACGTCCAATGGTAAACACGATCCCATTTACCTATGTAGACTCTCTATATAGTTGTCATGGAGATTGTAATTTTTAAGTCTACCATTTGTGTCTTTATTGATCTACATATTTCCGATTTAAAGTAAAACTGACAATTCAAAACATGAACCAATAATTACATTTAAAAAAAATGCAATATAAAACCAAAACTAAGCAGGAAGAAATATTGGGATTTTATAGTTAATGCACCAAATTAAATCTACGCCTGTCTTAAATAGTTCGTTAGGGAATACTAGTCATTAGAAAACATCGTGAAGGTAGTATTGTGCTCATCCTACACAAAGAGACGATGGCCAGCAGCGCACGCGCACAAGGCAGCTTGTTAGTGTGATTTATAATGGATATGATGCAGGATTTTCAATTGTCAAAATGGGATATACACTCTGCAATTGCAAAATTGTATGTTGAGAGGTTATTTCATTGGCCATTTCAAAAAAGGACCATGAATTTTGTATGGACCCCGTCCCCATGCCCCAATAGTCAAGGGATGCGTGTTAACATATGCTTTCAAAAGAAAGTTAAAATACCTTCTTTATTTGCAAAATCGAATGGGGTTTTGAGCAAAAATGTGTATTTTTAATAAATATCATACTCTTTGTAAACACAAGCATATTTTATATAAAATATGTTATAAATCCCAAACCCCATATATTTGAAGTAGGTCGCCATAATATGTACTTGTACGTAATACTGTTCTAATATAACATTGTTTAAAAACACTGCTGGAAGATTTAAATCCTTATGGCAGTCTATTATCATGTAACAAATAATTGAATTAACATAAGCACAACTTCCTAAGGTGCACTCCTTGTTAAGCAGGAGCGCGTTTCAAGGGGGGATGGAAACTTATTATTGATATGAATCTGAGATTCTGATCTAACTCTGTCACTACCTACATGCTCTATATTGAAGATGTATTCATACCAAAAAAAAAAACTGCATACATCATTAAATATCGTGAGACCCCCATAGATTTGGTCGACGCCGCCATATAAACATATTATCAACTTGCCAACATGCATCAGGTAAACACAATTTCTTTTCTGTTGATGGGTGGGGACGATCTTTCCCATTGTCCTTTGCAAGATGTTTTAAAAACTGTCTTCTTTAAAAATGTATCCAATTTGTTTTATATTTTTACTCAAGTAAATATTACCACAGGGATATGAACATCTACTTATTATTTAGTCTTATTTTGCTCCTACATTAATAACAAATAAAACTTATCAGTGAGTGGTAAAACACGTACATAACAAAGTTGAGACGTTAAGTAAACGTTTTCATTAAAACATTTAGGGCCAGTAAGCCGCTAAAATTATGCAAATTTTGTATTAACTTATTGTATTACACCATTAACATTTGCAAAATATTTTGTAAGGCGTTGCAATTATCACTTACTTTGGGTGCACGATCGAAAGTTGCGCAAACTTGCAATGTCTTTATTAAGGCCACAGTACATGCGTGCGAATCACCTTGTCATTGATATCGACAAATTAGGCTCTAAAGTAGGCACTTACTTTTTTAACACGTATCGTGAAAGCCTTGTTTACTACTTCCCTGAAAAGTTATGTACCATTTTGCTACAACAGCTGCTGGGTATTTCTCACGATTAAATATATTAGTCTCAAATGCAACTATAACTATAGGAAAGGCAAAGATCGATCGATTCTAAGAATTTGGATTACTGGTTTAACAATTACAAAAACTGACTAGGTTTCGTCAGATGATTTAAAAACCACCAACGCGATTTGTAGTTTTTGTTAATGACCGAGTCAATGTATGAAAGTGACGATTATAAATTAGCTGCGATTCTTTATTACAACATCGTGGTACAATACAAAGCCAATGTCGAATGTAGGTGAGGCGCCGGAAATGGCTGGAGCCTTGCTCATCCACTGCCGAGATTAATCTCGATCTCTATACATACAAATTGCCTTTATAGACTCAAAATTATGTTATGTTCCTGTGTATATTGATTGTACGATTTAGCTTTTCATTGTGTTGCTTTACAAACAAGACATATTTTTAGTTTTTTGCCGCGCCGTTAATCGAATGGTAAAGAAACGTGTTAAATTGACTAATACAACCGCTCCTATATCTTACTTAATAAACTTACCTTAACTTTAGAGGTCGCTCTCTATTGGTCTTCTTCTTGGAATGAATGGAAAACCTATCCCTGTTTGTGTCATTGTATTCAAAATTTTGTTAAAGGTTACCCAATTAAATATCGTTTTATCAAATTAAAAGACAGATATGGTACACCTATCGTTATTATAAAGTAAAAACAGAACTTTCAGATCTTTCGATTTTAAATTGAAACAATTAGTTTGACTCCTGCTTAGGTTCCTAAGGGATTTAATAAATTATATAATAAACCCTTTTTTTCACAAATCAATTACCTATCTTATCCTTAATTATAGTAAACGTTGTTGTGGATCCCTTATTTACACACCAGTTCACCAGCAATCAGAGGTAAACCGCTGCGCTTAGCAAGTTGTTACTTACGACTGCCAATCATATATTAACGTCACGCATCGGTAATTTCATAATAGCAGTTCATGTAATCAGCCGGAGGGCGTTACGTAAACAAAAGCGTTGGGCGGAGGTGCCACCGAGCTCCGCCCCCCTCCCCCCTCCTGCCCTCTCAGCAACCCCCCATCACCTGCACCTGCGCAAGAGTTCATTTCGCAATCGAATTAAAAAGTCGTGCGACTCTGGCGCCAATGCTACGGCTGGCTCACTCACCTAATAACAAACATATGCCATTTTGCCCATACGAATAAGCTCTTCATAAAAGCTACCCTTTGATTGGTTCGTTAATTTTAAAATCGGAATCACAATTGTAGTCGTATTGTCGTTTTACCTTAAAAAGAAAAATATGTTGGACAAGTTTCCCCAAGTTATGTTTATAGATCCTTATCTACGATCCTTCAGATCCGAAATGATTTTTTAACCAAACTAAACAGACCGACTACCGTAAAAGGCTCTCCGGGAGATTGGAGAGGCAAACATAAATGATTTTTGTTGCATTTACATTTCGAATTAACAAAAATATACTTTAAGAGTGAGCGCTAACCAAGACCACATATGGCGGCGATTCTCCGTCATCCACTAATTGAGAACGACACATAGGCAAATATATCGCCTTTTATGGTCAGCTTAGTTTAACTACTGATTAGTAAATACGGGTTGATGATTCAGCGCTCGATTGATGTGATCAGGGTCGATTAGCACGCTAGATACTGGATATATACACCACGTGGGCGGTAGGAGGGCTCTCGTGCTATTGTCTTATAACACGTTACACCATTATAATGGCACAGCCATTGCACACTCTTTATGTTAATCAACTTGAGAATTCAATTTGTCTATCAACCAATAAATTCATAGTCGAATATCAATAACAACATGAAAACACTTGTAGAGTTAGCACTCATTTCAAGAAATTAAGTTATTGAATTAAAATAATCTAAGGTTTAATCAATTTTAAGCCCTACGGCTTAGCAAAGTTTGGTTTGCTCTTTTAACAATCCTATACTCATATAGGCATTTGATAACACAAAGGAACTTTTTCAATGACAGATTTACTGCATTGTTGGTAATTATATTGGTATTGTGTGCTATAGTAAAGATTGTTTGAATGATTTTCATATGGTGATGATTAAGTATCCAGTCAATAGTCCTCACGGCGGCCAAGGTCAAAGTTCGGCTGAGCTTCCATTTGTCGCGGACTCACTTACTCGCCGCGCCAACAGATATTGCGCTTATCCTGCTTTATTGTTACTCTGTCAGAATAATGTATGGTCAGTGAAGACCGATAGCATCTCGCTGGTATGACGCTGGCATGGTATCTGCGCAAATGATAAGCGCTGTGCTATTTGAATGACTATAGGAGGTTATGCATTAAGAGTTATTGCGGAGCCGTAATGCATGCGCGTGCGCAACTGACGGTTTATTGGTGTCGGCGCCATCGACAACTTTCTCGTCGCGTAGACAATGACACTCAAATTGGAAACGAAAATGTTTTTTATGACTCTCACCGCAATACTTCAACAGTCAAATAGCTCAATCGCGAGCCTATTATGCGCATAAACTGTCGTAAAGTCTGTGAGCGGACTGCCACTTAACGCGGGAGCGATACTCCAAGGTATTCCGACTGTTTGCTCGTTACTGTAAAGTACTTCTAACGAAGGCACCCAGAAAAGTTCCCACAGTCGTCGATCACCGCAGAAAAAAAAAACTAATAGTGTCTACGAATTAACACGTTCGTGTGTTGTGTTAGGAAAAACACTCGATGGTAGAGCGAGAGCCCTCGAGGCCTCTTCCCCGAGCTGACGAAGGGCCGGAGTTGGCAGCAACGGTCTCTGTTCGCCGGCAACAGCTTGCGCGTAAGCTAGTTGTTTGATGTCTTTAATTTACTTTAATTCTTGGTACTTGACATTACAAACGCGAGCTGAAGTACCATCGACCATCGATTGCCAGTCAGGGACTCAGAATCTCGAGGCAGTTGTTGTTTTGAGTTGTACAAACGTCCGCACAGAGGACGTGTTTAATGATCATTACAATAGCAACAACAAACGAATACACAAGTGAAGTTGGTTATTAAGTGTAGTAGAAACTACGTGGCGACAAGACGCTACTAATGTGCTGAGTAAACATTGAGTTGTGTGTGAAACTCGGCCCAGTTCCGAATAGGACACACACGTGAATGCGAAGTGTAAACTCAGTCTAATCTTTCACTTTGTGCCGCTTAGAGATAAATTAACGAACGAATGCTACACAAACATCCGAAACCAAATCTAATCCCAAGGCTTCCATTTGAAAAAAAAACCGGGTTAATAAACCATCCTTACAATACCAATAGCCTAGAAGATTTAAACTTCCACGATATCATAGTTAAATAAGAGAAAGTTATTTCAGAGTTTTATGTGTTTAATAAAACCTAACAAGGTGTAACCTTTATAAATTGAGGTAACGAACGTTGTAATATTATTTCATGCCTCCTTTATCTAGCTATCATAAAAATATAACTCAGGCACTCTAAGAAGTACCTCCTCTATTAAAACGTTTCAAATTTATATTAATTTATACTGCTATCAAACAGTAACAAGGGCATTTGTAGGAAGATTTCACTCTGACAAATTTATGGGATTATGTTCTTTATTTTAAAGAAACTAGATCTAAAGATCTGTAGGTACACGGCATTGGTCTCAGAGAGACACTGAAACGTGAGCGTGTCCAGCAGGCACAAATAAATCAGCATTTGCCGGTAGATGGACGTTTTAATTATTGATTTATTGTTCGAAAAACATCTACTGAAATGTTTGTTTTGTTCGATTTTCACCCTTACTACTGAGGTATTTAAAGTTGGAGAATTTAATGCGAGAGGTGGAACAAGAGGCTGGCTAATTGGTGGTGGCTCGCGTGACACAGGTCCTGGTAAAGTTATTGAGACAAAATCCTCCAATACTGAACATGACTACGCTTTTCACGCTTTCGTTAGTTACGTCTAGAGCAGCGCAACTATTCAATGACAAATACAAAGATTGCCACGAAAATTCAAAACCAAGCCAAAACTAATATTTGTTTCGTGTATAAAATTTACTAAGACATAAAAATCCAAGCCTTATTACAATGCATTGAAATGTGTAACTTTTTCAAAATGTTAAAACACTTTTTACAAAATAGGTGATTTGATATTTTAAAGAAACCATCTCATCAATTACTCTACAAAATTATTACTATTATTATTATTAATATCGCGACAGTGTCTATATTTTAATTCAACAAATAATCAAACGACACTTTCATTACAGAGAAAGATACGATGCCAAACTGCCTTTACTCCTAAATATAAAATAAGAAAAAGTAAATGTTTGTTTTTGTGTACTAGTGTCAAACATTATCATCTGACGTGACTCAGTGAATTGTCATTAAGTTCACGTATTAGCAGATCAAATATATTTAGCAATGACTGACTGCTTGAATTGCTTCTAAAGAGAGGTCAACGACGGCTATGAACCATGGAGCACAATATTGCAGAACATGACATGGAGAACTGTCTGCTCCTTAAATTGGTTAAAATATATAAATAGAATTTAATTTAAATTCAGATTTTTAAGGAGTGTATTAATTAGTAATTGGTCTTTCTTAAAGCTATTGTGGAACTACTAAGGCATACTTTAACCGATATTTAATATTTTGTTCCAACATAATTATTGCTATATATTTATTATTATTGTTATTTTTATTTATTATTGTTATTATTGCTTGGTACATTATTATTGCTATTTTAAATAAAGTTTTACATCTGAATTTTTATTATTTTATATTAATAAATCAATCACAATAATTTAAAATGATGTATTATGAACAACTAAGTTAGGAAAAGTTAACAACTAAAAATTGTACCATAGATATTACCGAGTGAGCCAGTCCACTCGTTCTTAAAAATTTATCGCTAGCTTATTAGCCCTTAAGTCATGGGTTGATATCATACAAGTGTAGTGTGAAGTTGAAGCGTCATTGCGGAGACGAGCACGTACTTCGGTCTGGTTCAATATTTTAGTAGCGAGCCAGAGCAAACAGAACTCCTTTGTTGGGGGTCATGTGTGTGTAAAGAGAGTTTCCGTGTCACTCACGGCTCCGCTTGGTTACACATTAGTGCAGACCTCGCGGACAAATATTTTTTGTTCTCCCATCATCACCATTAGCTGGCTAGAAGCTTGACATATTTTACATGTTTGTTGTTATGACATACCGTCCACTCAAGTGTTTGACGACGCTGGTTCCGTCTGATATTTATCCGCTGCAGAATGGATCTCGAGGCATTTGAATCAATTTCGTGGAGGTAATGAGGTTTAGGTTTACGACACTGTGAGGAGCACGGAGGTATTATCGGATTCCTTGAGCCGGGCAGGAATGGAAGTCGCGGGGTAGTGGACGCTAACAGTGAATTTATGAGCTGCGTGGCTTTAGAGATAAGCTATCGGCCGACGCGCAGTGACATTATGAGATCTGATAGCATCTCAATCGCGCAGCCTGGCGATTAACAATCGTTTTGATTGGTCTGTCTGCTACAAATTACGCGTGATACCATCGAACCGGCACACTTCAAAGCATTAATTCAATACTATAAGATAATTACTTTTATTGTCATCTTTGATAAGATCGCATTACACTGAGACTTTTAATCTCTGCTTTGTGTGGCTTTACAATTTTGCACCAGTTTTACGAGTATTCGATATTGTGCTATCAATAGTTATAATATTGATAAAAAGGTGCAATTTCAATAGAATACGTCCACGTTTAACGTTTTAAGACAAGAAAGGAGTCGTAAAGAGTCAGGTATGTTCCGAGCTAGCGTTATCATTGTCTGTTAATGCAAAGTTTATCAGGAGATAACCCCACTATGATTTGTGTCACTGGACCGGAGAGGCTTTTTGCAATCTACTAACTTATGTTCCACAAAATAATCATGCACATTTCGTGATATGTCTTCATATGCATTACATTTCATTTCATCATGATTTCGTAAGCGATATGTATATATATTTTTTACACAAAGAAAGTCTTTATTGAATGAAAGTCATTACCAACATTTGTCTGCTGAATCAACTATCAAGACTTTAATTAACACCACTATAAATAGTTACAGCCTGTAACCTTCACCGTTACAAAGTAATGTTCAATTTAAAAGTAATAAATGCTGCAGTGAGGTAATTGTCGACACTTGTAGTATCAGAGCTCCGGTTAGATAAAGCTTCATCACAAAACGTTGTCCCTATCTTAACACTATAAATAATTGATATTTTAATGTCACAAACGATCTGTATGTAACTATTATCCTCTTACTTATAAAATGACTCAACGACTGATCAAACATGATTTCAATTTCAGCTCAATGTCTTAAAGCAAAAGATTGAAATTATTTGATATTCTTATGACAAATATGTCGTTTTATAATTCGTATTATGAAAAGCACCGTGTTTTCAAGAGAGTGCCGCACCTAGAACATAAGTTATCGTATGCAATAAAATTAAATGTAGCACATTCCTCTTTTTCATGTAATCTTCATAATTTATACACATTTTTAGTTTTCGAGTACCGAGGTTCGACGCGGCCCGATGCCTGAAGGCATGTAGGTATGAACTTGAAGCTCTGCGCCTGCGAATATCAACCCAGTTTTCCTAATAGCTTTGACTTACTTGTAAGTCTATTCGAGTTAAAAAAATAAAACGAAATTCAAACACGACCTTATAACCTCTTCAATCAACCAATACAAGATCAATACACCAAGCCACTAGTGGCCATTCTCATTTCCCTTATCGCGATCTCAATAAATGTACTGTACATTAGTATGGTGTGGAATAGTCGAAACATATCGGCGGTGGTTGTTGTGATTTATGTTTGGTAGGAGCCTTCCCGGGCTTGTTCGCTGGAGGATGCTGAGGTGAAAGCCAATAAGAAGCCTCCCGCGGCGGACACATCTCCTTGCGCTGCGGACCAAATCAAAAACTCGATACACCTTCACTATCTACGAGTTTTATCTCAATTTTACACTTATTAGCGATTTCAGATTTAAAATTTGAAACAATTTCAACTGTATGTATGCTTTATGTTTCTGTTATAAACATTTAACAGAATGCCTCTTTTGTCTTCAGTCGGAGCCTGCCTATGGAACAGAACACAAATCCTTTCTTAGAAAAAATTCATCAGCCAATATAAGAAAAATCAAAAATGAAATTGGTTAAGAATGTACCATCATAATTTGATGTTAATTAAATATAAACAAATTGAATGTCAGTATGAGAAAATGTGTATTCGTTGATGACTGAAATCGGTCCGAAGCTCTCATTGCTTGCTGGTACAAGGCTCAAGTGGCTCGCACAAATAACGCAATAAATACCCGCTTATCGCAAATCAGCTCGTCTCACTGAACCCGATATATTCATGAGCACAGCATATGCTTAACCTCACTAACATTCATCATGCGCTTGCTCAGTCAATTAAATTAAAACAGACCATTGATGATAAGGCCTCTCACCGATCCGTTTTCCCTTGCGGACGTTATTTATTACCGCGTAATATGTATTTGTATGATTGTCTCAATTTATAGATTATCGACAAATACGAAACGTTTCATGTCGCCGCTGACTTTTGACGTTCGATAACGGAGGTATTTGTATCGCTCGGGTCTCCGCTACACTAGTTCACCTTAAACAGAATTGCGTGTTTTACGACATCCATTATTGCAATTTAAATCCAACTTACCTACAAATTCCTTTTACAGAAAATTATATTGAACAGAAAAATTTAAGTCATTTAAGTAAATTTTATTTAAAACATATACCTCGAACGAATAGATAATTCATATCTCACATTCTAAATTTAATGATATTCATATCTCAAATACCCTATTTCATAAAACTAATGAATGAATTCTTATAATATTTATAAAATATTCAAAACACGTCGTAACTGCATAATTAAGTTTGTAACTTTAAACACATCATTGCGACAATAGGTATGCGGTAGAAGTAATGGAAAAAGCTTAAGAAAAGTCCTTCAAAGGTAGAACCAATAAACATTTAAAAAGGTTTTATTGAATCAAAACACATAAGATATCCTTGCAGGCTGTGTTACCGCCGACAAGGCCCCGATTTTAACGCGTTAAGCACTTTATACGTTCATCACAGCATTATCCTTTCGACACGGTAGCACTAATTGGACGAAACATCCGAACAAAAAGAACCTTTTCGGAAACAAACACTTTAATAACGGACGTTCGTAATTTCGTAAAGGGAATTCCATTTAACATGTGAATTGGATGTGTCGGGTGAGTGCGAGAGCTGTCATTAGGAGGCGGCGCGGCGCGACTGTCCGTCAGTCTGTCCGTGCACTAAAAACCTACGTTATAGTACACGTGCCCGCGACACCCATCGCACCTGATTGATGGCCGCACTATCCAGCGATTGTTAGTGTTTAACTAACATTTACAATTCAAAACGAAATTGCTTGTTGATTGATGGAGTAATGATATAAAGTAAACATGAAGGCATGACGGTAGGTGTTCACCAGACGTCGCCCCGAGCTGCTCGTCACTTTTTACTCCTCCATAGATTGGTTCCATTTATACAAGCCATTATACGTCATATTTCATTGTCTACAAATGTAATTGTATTTTTCGAGCAATCAAAGTCAAAAGCAATATCCAAAAACGGTTTCCTCTATGAATTATTACTTCTTTTAAACTATTGATTTTCCATTTATTTAAATTGTTCAACATATGAAATCAACTGCATTAGTCAAATCTTAAGTTTGTGAGTGTAAATTATTTGCATGGAATATTTGGCTTCGGCAACGGGGTGCAATCTATCACGATCCTTTAATATTGCTATTAGCCTTCTCTCCAGGCCTCCATTATAGTGTCCATATAACACGGGATTGACTGTCTTCGTTTACTTTTTAAAATCAAAACCGGTGAAGTACCTGCTAGAATGAAGATATGGGTTTCGTAGCGAGAAATAAATTAACCCTAAATCTCACACCGTTATTCTACATTTAAACAATTTTAAAAATATAATTTATTTTCAACTACTAAATGCTTTTGTTATTTAGTTATACGGCTTGCGTTGCAAATTAGCATACTTACCACCTAAAATAAAGCAATTACCGTAGACGATTGAAATAACCGTTTAACCGAATCGAACCTACTTAGTCACAGGAACACCTCTAGTTGACCTAATTCAAGTTGACCAAAAACTGTACTTACCTACTTACTTTATCCTGTCTCTGAATTTCATTCAGAGATAATTTTAAATTAAAATAAAATTGTAACTGAAAGATAGGCATACCAGAGGTTTTTAGTAGAAGGGGCCCTAAAAAGGCGGATACACCGGCGCCGAGCATTGTTCTCGACCATTCGTCGCACTTCATGCTATTCACATTCAAATTAAATGCTCTGTGTACAAAATTAATTTGTCTTTTGTCTTATACATGTGGCTGAGTCCTGGCTGACATGTCACTGCCCAGCGGGACTTCGAACGAGCTACAGTGAAGACGCAGTTACATTATAAATAAATAACTTGCTCTATTCACATTTAATTATCATTAAAATATTCAGAAAATGCCTTTGTTATACGCTGGTCTTATTTAATGTTAACTGAAAGAACAAACTCAAATATTATGAACTTTCCTGTTCATCCATTTTAATTAAGTAAACTTGGTCGTAAGGCTAATAAAAATAGTTTCCTACGTTTTAAAGATATATAGAACAATTTAAAATGTGACAAACAAGTAATTTTAAAGCGGCCGAGACGAGCTTACAACAAAAGTTCACCTTCGTCTACATTCATCAAAGTTTATTAACATTACAAATTATATCCAAACAATACGAGGAAGGAAAAAAAGAGGAGCGATTTTGATGCGTGTGCGCCGAAACATGCGTGACGGACACGAGACGCCCCGCCCCTATAATAACGTGCCTTTAGTTACGTGTAATTAAAAACTCAAATATCGACATATAACAAATTACGAATACGTCCGCATCGACTCGCTGAATCACTACTCGTGTCAATTAAGCTATTATTAACTAAAGATTAATTATTAAAAATCACAATATTGTCTCGTTCTGAGAAATTACGATAGCCCGTGATTCAGCCCCTCCTTCGACATCTCACTCCATAGATTTAATCTCAAGTTATATCCATGAAGCTTAGCAAAACAACCGTGACTGGGCATTACTTACAAACTAGAAATATACTTACTGAGTACTTTGGTATGTAAAGGCATACCAAGTGACTATAAGACCAAACCTACATTCGTAAGGATATATGTAGATACTTACACCACAAGGAAAAATTTTGCTGCTAATTTATTAGAAACAAAAGTTATGTATGGAATATCTTTAAAGGTTGAAGACAAAATGATATCTATCACAGAGTTCTAAACATTATTTGTTAAAAAGCAGGTGATTAGCAAGAGCATGCAATTTGTTTGTATAACCAACCTGTAACCAGCGTGGTTACTTTTAGTTGTGATATTTAAAATGAAAGTATTGTATACATAATTACAATAAGTAAAAAAAGTTTTTATATTTCACGTAAAATGTTGATTGATTTAAGTAAATTAAAAGCTGTGATGAATATCGTGGCGTATCTTGTGGTTTGCTCTTTTCATTACAAAGATAGTTTAACTTTATGAAAGCTTATAAAATATTTAAAGACCACCTTTATCAGGCACAAAGTATGTAGAACAAACGCAGTTCCGAAGCAAAGGGCAAAAAAGGAATATCAGAGTATTTCTTAATTAATATTCAATGACTAGACAAAATTATTAGTAACACAATGAGTAAGCCGCGGTATTCGTCCACTAATTTGAGCCAATTGTTGAAACTTAATATGGGTTTATTGATAAGAACAATAAAATTTGACTTTTGAATCATCACCTTTGAGGTTGTTTAACCACTAAATAGTTACGAAAAATATTCACAGATTTAGCATTTTAATGACCTCGAATTCCTACGATACTTTGTTTATCGGGATCTCATAAGCAGAATTTCACAAAGAATAAATTAAGTGAGGACTAAACAAGTATTCATAAACGCTGTGCCAGATGCTGTGAAGCCTGGAGCCGGGAAAAATGAGATACTTATCTGAGTGAGCGCGTGAGCAGTGAATTTGCGGGTAATTAAATTTTGACGCAAGCGCGCTGCCGGGAGCGCCTTCGATACTATCTCACCGTGTTATTCCCCAGACACCTCTGATAGCTGATGAATTAATATTCTCCACGTGCTTTATACTTTATTAATTCTTATAAAAAGAAATAATTTCACACCAAGCTAACACGATCGTTCTTAGTAGAAAAATAATGTTTGCAGGTATTTAGTAAGGCATGTAACATAGCTTAGGTTGTAGACGTGAAGAGTTTATAAGGACTTTTCTCAGAATGCTGAGGGACATTGAAGGAGCCCTGCCCGGGCATCGAACGGCACTCAAAACCTGTCCCGATCAATCCTCTCGTTGCTCGTGTTAAATAAAACCTCTCTTAAAATACCGATGTCCGCTGACACTTGTCATTCCGATGCTCGATCCTTTATATTTGTCTTTGAAATGTGATGACAGTGGTACAAATTACGAGAACAAATCTGTTGGTCGTTAATAAGTCGTACGAGTCGTATCTGTCGTGTGATGGATGCGCCTGCGACACTTGAGATGGATCATTGCGCCGTAATTAATTCTAGTTTTACTTTCACAACTTGTAGCTGTAGTACCTGGCTTTTAAAAATATCTTTTTTCTTGACGTTAAAAGTTTAATGGATTGTTCGAAAACAAGGAACTCCATGCAGGTTTCAATCTTCCAGCGCTAAAAGTAATTAGTTTTCCATTGCGACTCGTTAAAATTTATAATCAGATATATTTAACGTCATAACAAAGCTGTTGTGCATAATTTTGAGTTAACAAGTGAATCGTAAAGCGCTTGTGGTAAATAGGCACCGAGGCTATCTGGACGCTTGCTATTGTTGTTTGCAATTTACCGCCCGCTTCAATCGCTGAAATATTTCGTGCAACGGCCATGTCCAATTGCTAACGAGCCGCACTGCGACGCACAAATGAATAAGCACCTTGGACATAGAATATTTAAGAAATATTAAAATAAGCGGATCAAAGCATATAGGTACTAGTGCCCTCATTCTTTCCTTATCAATAACAACATTAGATATTTCTTCAACAAGGCGTTATAATCTTTTGTGGGTTAGACATGACAAAATAATTCAAATTAATAAAAAAACACAGGAAAAAGTTTTAATGTGATAAGCACTGCTTTTTAACCATCAAACAAAAACAAAGACTTCTCGTCTCAATAAAGGTTATGCTACAAAAAATACAAAGGTGGATTTCCATTCTGTGGCTGTCTAATCGTTCTGGACGCGGGGTTGAAGAGCAGGAATTAGCCGCAGTTAGCCCGTCTAATGGACAGCACACGTGTGAATATTACAATATATGCTTGTAGAAAAACTTTTGCCTATTACCTCTAGTAAAAATACTTTTAAATTACCTGTATCTTGAGTCTTAATCTGTATGAAAAATTTTTGTAGCTTAAAATTTTCTCGTTATAATCTAAGCAGCTCTTTTAAGAATGTTATAGACCACAACAACAAAAACAATAGGATTATTTTAGAGTGTCTGATATTTTAAATAATAAGTTAAATATTAAGTAACCGAAGCTACGCTGAATCATTACCTCAGTTAATTAAAAATAATTTGTTAACATTTTTATAGTTGGATCTAGGCGTTGCAACACTTTTAAGTTAAATTTAAGTTAAAAATCTGAGCTTGTCCGTCCTGTTTTCATTTTCGTTTGTCTTGAACTTTCTGCGGACCTTGGATTGTGCTGCTGGCGAAACCAAGCTGATTATTAGTGAAACAAACTCACCAATGCAATGCTATGAATGTGCATTAAGCAAGATTTAACGTAGGTTGGACCTAAAACTAAATAGCGTTAAATATCCCTATTCCTTTACTGCTCGAGTTTTCAACCATAGCTTTTCCCCTGTTGTACTTTATTGTGTTGGTATAATAGCAATTTTCCTTTCCGAAGGTTGAAAAGGAGGACTGTACATACATATGAGGTTCCCTACACGATCCTGTACTATCTCTTACAACCGCCGGCGGCCTTCCTCCGGCCGTCACTCGCCCCTCTTTGTTTAGCATTACTCCGAGACAATTATCTCCTAGCAATCTCATACAGCTCAAAACAGATAATTATAATCGAGTTATTTGTGAAATAAATCTTTACCGAGACTAGAAAGCTCTCTGAGTACAGAAAACTTAAGCTTAAGTTCAGTAACACGTCTTGACTTCGGCTTTACATGAATTATGAGTACTTCTACTTTTCGAAGTTTAATTATCATGCACTTTTCAAAATTATCGTACACCACTATATCAGCTTTCAAATTTTATGAAAGCATAAACCAAAAGTATTGCTGCTATTGTTATACAATCTTTAATTTTTCAAGGATGAGGTTAAATTAAATAATACGTTAATATTTTATATTTGTTTTTCAAACCACGTGTTTATTAAGTGTTAGTTACTCAGAAATATTGAAGAAAATTTTTAAGTGTGATATATTTGTTATTTTAATTCAAAAGTGTTTGATTCACCTAACACCTATGGTGTATAGCAGTGACATACATTGAATAAGTTTATACGCTTTTGAATTTCGCAGTAAGAAGCTTAGTAAATGAGCAAAGCAGATGTTTCCTTTGCTTTGTCCAGACACATAAGATACGACCAAGGATTCAAGTATATTCATATATACCACTAGCAGGACCTGCTATGTACTTTTGTTGTATTTCTATCAAAGCATAGTGCATAAGAAAGTACATACACTTAGAGTTAATCTTAATAAACTTTTCGTTGTTAAACATTTTCCAATGCTTTTAATGCTGAAAATGGTAAACGCATTGACTTTTAAAGTTTTGATATTCGAAACAGAATGGAGTAAAATGTAGTGATACTTCCTCGTTTATACGACATTGTTAGCAGTGATAGTGCAGCATAAGTACAGTATGAGTTGTTTCCTTGGTGAGACTCGGTGAACGACTCAGTGCCAGTCCATTCACGGTTGACCCCTGACCCGTATGCAAGCCGACCACACAATGGACCCCATTAGACTGGAAAGCTTTATCGCCAATAAACAAGAGTCAATGACATCACTTGTTGCACTTCTAATTCGTGTTACATAATCTTTTGCAAGGATTTTATGATACACAGAAATTTGTGATATTTTTATACCTTAAGATAATGTAGGATTTTAACGTAATTTAAAAGTTTCACATTTGCGGGTATTTTGATGTAATAAACATAATCGTATTTTCTTTCGATTCGTCTCGCCCCTGATTTTAAAGGACAGTATAAGGCACTGTCCTTTAAGATCATTACAGCCTACGTAACAAAATCAAAACAATATTTATGTTAAAGAAACCATTCCGTTATATAAAACCGTTTGTGTTGAACTAAAGTTATATTAGAATATAATGCGTAGTACAAAACAACGGATTTTAACACGTTCGTTCTGCAGCTACTAAGGCTATTTAGAGGTGTCAAACAATAAATTCGTTTTCGAGAATAAACACCTTTTCGTCGCCTTTATCCATTTGATGCTTAAGCCTCAATAAATTAAACAAGAAACTTACCAATAAAGAACACTACACCATCGCCGGCCATTCACCATCTAATTGTAAAATAATATAGCGCTTTACCCAACACTCTCGTGTCTTACAAAGACGTGTAAAATTTCTCGATAGGATTTATAGGGCAATCTTGGCGTTAGCCGTCACAAGTTTTACTGTAGAGATTGTTTAGCTGTATAAGAACACGTGTGAAACCGAATAGCCTTCAGAAGATTAAGAGGTGGTAATTTGACGTTGATTTAAGAAGAGTGCCTTTCATCGCTGGGATTGTCTTTACCCTGGAGCAAGTCGTTTTGTCTCCGGTTCCCGGATCACTTTAAAGCCTCTTTATAATGGTCTAATTTATTGCGTGTGACATTAATACATTCTAAGCAAAGGCATCGTGGGGTCAATGATTGTAAGCTTCATTCACAGGGGCTTGACATCTAACCAGGAATCATTCTTGGAGGAGATTCTGAGATTATGATAAACACTACAAATCTCATGGGTTTAGTTTCATTTACCTTTTTTCTGATAACCTGGGCAGACGATAAAATAATAAGAGCCTATGAAGTTGCCGAAAAAATCTAGTGTTAAATGTATTATAACATTTTAGCAGTTTTCATAACTATATCCCATTTTCATCTGGTTTCAAGAAAATACTTTTTCCCTACGCAACTGTATGTTTAAAAGTGGTAATTAAGAATGTTTTTTGTTGATTCGTGCTTGCTCGGTGCAGCAGCTGTTCGTGGCTCGGTAGCGGGCGCGGCGCACGCGCTGATGTCATCGCCGAGACTTATGTTATTTTCCGTCGCGCAAATTGCGTGGGCGCACCTACATTTAGGCCTAGGACACACGGATAATAAAGTTAATTATTATTTATTTATTAGCGCAGGATAGCGCCAGTTCTTAATAAAGGTATAATAACAAAATCCAGCTAGGTCTTAAGATAAATTTATTTATACGGTCCATTAGTAAAAAATCAACTGTTTTTCTTTATTCAAAATTGTACTATGTAGTATTACTTAGGACGCCCATATCGGAAATTTTTGAAGACGATCTTTGTTGAGAGGTTTGTTTGTTGAGATGATGAGTGAGTACAATTGATAGGAACTTTGTAAAATAATCATCACAAAAAAGTTATTATAATTTGAGTTGCACAAAAAAGCCTTTCTTTACGACTAATTCGATTTAAATAAGAATCGTATATCTATTTAATTACTTCTTAGTAAAACTCTCCAATACGACCCTTTTGAACTTTGACCAAGCTATACAACTTCAAACAGAATCGCTAGTGTACTCTTAGCGTAGTATAAAGTTATGAATGAAATAACGTTTTGCAAGAGCGGATGTTGCGAGGTCTACGTCGAATTAGGTTTAGAGCCTTATGTAGCTTGATGAATGAACCCCGCCCCCTCCCCGTCCCCGACACGCAGGCACCCCCCCTCTCTACCTCTGTCAAACAATCATAGAACAATAGTTTTCGTAAGCTCTCGTTATAGCCAAGGACTTGAAATGGACAGTAAAAATTATGGTTCAAATGTAGATTTTCTTGATAAAAGTCAGAAATCGATATAGATATTTAGAATAAGATATTTTTTTAGAAAATGGTAACATTGAATATTATATCAAGCAGATATATTATAACCTTATATGAGTGGTGGTACATTTAAAATGTACGACGTGTTTCTTTATTTAACCGCGAAAATAAATACTAGCACAATTAATTGCGATTTTATTGCTTAATGCATGACTCTGCAATTTATATCACCTAAAATAAATTATAGTAATTCATTGCATAACGAATGTTTAACAAACAAATAGAACAGGTCGTGAGGTTTGAGTTGGTTCAAGTAACACAGACCAATAACGATGACGTTGGTTAAATTTGTTTGGTTTAAAAAATGTAAATTTGTTAAAATGAAGTGCGCGTAAGTATACACTTTAGCCCGTAATTATACAACGTCTTTTATGTAAACATCCGCTGCAACTTAGAACACACTTGAGCCTCGACTTACCACACTTTGAGACCCTGTTTCAAAATCTGATCTATGTATTATTACTAAGTCAGGGTATATTTTTTATTTTACTTGCTTTTTACCATTAAAATTCACTTATAGGATTTCCTACATTTCTGTAAAAGATCAAAATACTTGTGTAAACCAAATGACCATTAACACCAAGTAGGTAACACAGTCTAGGTTATTCCTTTGTTTTCCCCGTTAGCCTCATCCATTCGCCATATAGAATATTAAATGTACAATTTAATGATCGCACTCGCATCCAGCTTTATTTCTCGGCTCTATTTAATGCATTAACGGTGATAAATAACCATAATAAGTAGCCATAAGCAGCCACAACCGATAATAATCAGGTTAAATGGTAATTTGAATGTAAATAGTGTGTATTAACGTAAATATCTTGTAATTATTTAGTTAATTGATAGTTAGGTCGCTCGAATCTTGCAGCTAACAATAATTAAATACTCAGATAGTTTTCTTTAAGCATATTTCAGAACATTGCAACCTGATAAACATGTGCTTGAGTTTAATCATTTACAACAGACCTTGTTGAGTATCTAATCTCATGTAGGTAGTAGTTATTGGCCTTCGTTCCAGGTAGGAGAATTTTCCATCGACCCAGGGTCAATTTGGATCATAAAATGGCAGTTTTGCATGTCGGGCGCAGTGGCAAAAGACATACCTACTGGTACGTCTTGTATCTATCTACACTAACATGAATGTAAACACAATATACAGCGCAACAGTAGTATAATACCTATCTAATATTTTTATTACCCAACAGCCCTAGAAAGAGAGTAAAATTAAGTTTATATTTGATACGAAATTAAGATAGTAGAGACTAGGGAGGAGAGGTAGATAGTACCTTTAGGTTAAGGGCAGTTATTAAGATTCTCTTCTTAACTCTTTTGATCTATCCGTTTTATAAATTTATCATTTCTATTTCGTAATTATTGGTAAATATCTTTTTACTCTTGTACTCTTCTCCGGTTCATCCACATAGCAATTTATTAAAATGCGATCTTGTATTTACACAACAGCAAATCTGTGTGTGTGTGGTTTGTTTGTGTGTGTGTCCGTGTGTGTACGTATGGCTAAGACAAAACCAAGTAAGTAATGTGTTTTACTGAGGTTATGTATACTAGCGCTAGTTTTATACAACTTCATGATCAAACAAGCAAACGGTTGACTTAATCGAAAGTGATGCCCCTGATATCGTGGAAAGTCTATCACCTGTGTGTGTCGATCGGTCGGTAGATCGGTCGGTTAACCAAGGCAAAACTAAGCTACCACGTCCTTAAATTTTCAAGCAAAAACTGTTTTCTATACGTACATAGATAAAAATATAATATTAAAAGTTTTGGGTATTAATCAAATATTATTTGAAATTTCTCTTTTTTATTGTATTATTGAAGAAAACGATTATTAAGCCTACTGTACCGAAGACAGTAAAACAAAAATCTTGTTCGAGTTATAAAATTATATTTGACACTTCTGGCGGTTTATTACGGCTTGAATTGCTGACTTGTTGCTAAATTACGAGCAATTGCTTCGAGCATTGTTTCAGCTAATGTCGCCAAGAGCAGTTGACAAATTCTATTAAAATACTGTCTCGTTGAGCTCTTTGTTTGGGTTCATTTTTATTGTTACACATGAATACTAATTGAAATAGAAATAAACAAAATGACTACCTAGATAATTATGGTTATCGCAAGTTAAAAACACAAATTTACTCAATTTGAACTTGGACCACAGTGAAAAAAATTGCATAGCGTGAGCAAGTGTTTCTTTTTAAAGAATTTTTCTAGGAGACATTGTTTTTGCGTTACTTATTTCGTACATTATATAACTGCCTAACACATACTTCTTCATTTCTACAAATATACATTAAAACAATAGTCTCCATAAGCCGAACACCTATTCTAAATTAATACCTCAAACACGATGAATATATTGTAATGTAATAATGTCGCGAGGCTCACTTCTGCACACTCCTTCAGTTTTACCATAACTGGTCGATTACCATAATGCATTGAACATGTAGACTGAAGACACGCCCTGCTGACTTGCTGAGGTGCGCCAGAACATTGCTTTTAAGTTTTATAACACTAGCTCTAGACGCTCTCCCGTCTCAAGATTAAGTAAACTTTGTGCTGGGCTTTGAAAATATATCAAAGCGATAGACAAATTGACTTACTGAATAAACACGAAACCTAAGCAGTAGTAGAATTTCAGTAGATTGTTTACCAGCTACGAAATGAATTTTTAAAATGATCAAGTAAGTTCGTATGGAATGTTCGCTGCCGCAGGTTACTATTTCAAGTACAACGTACCTATGTATGTATTATTGAATAATATTAGTGGCAAAAACTATATCTGTTTGGTGGTACCAAACCCTACGTGTGTATTTAATACAGCAATCAACGTCTAAAATCAATGTCTAATGTCTTGAATCCAAGCAGGAACGAATATTTTGTTTTTCAGCTACGGTCTTCTACAAAGTAGAGGTAAACGTCACTAGTTAGCCTGCTTCTATTTAAGTATAAAATCTTCGCTAAATTATTTATGAAAACATTAACGTATTTAAAATTTGACATTTTATTAAAATTTGAAATGATAAATCAGACTTGAACGGTGCAAACCATTTAGTATTAATTCAAACAAAATTCTTACGAACACGTTTTTGTTAAATAAAGACAGCAATGTTAAATTGTCTATTTAAAATAAAATTTACAAGAATTAATGTTAATATACTGTTTTCAAAACATCATATAATAGTTTTTATTTTATTTTTATGCAGAAATATGTCCACTTGTAGAATAAGAAATTGATTTTAGTTCTCGGAGCTAGAAGATGAAGTTTATAAAGTTCGTTAACTGTATCATAAAAATTTATTCTTTTTTATATTTATTCTCTAGGAACGGAGCACAACATTTACCAACACCTCTCAAATGCAATAAAATAAATTAAAATGTAATTAAATGACAGTCGAGATTTATATTTAAACTTGTATCCATGTTAGTCAACACGGATCTTGGACTCATTTTGCATACAAATAAAATTACATCTGGCTCCCATAAAAAGTATTTATTAAAACTTTGTTTGCATTTAAAAATTCGTAAAGACTTATTCAGGCGAGCCCACTCGAGAGATCGAGACTTGTGTAGTTTTAAAATGACAAATTTACAGTCGGAAATGAGACGTGAATGTGTATATTCGATAAAGACATATACACACTGAAACCAGAGCAGTTTGAACGCAGTGACTACGCAGAAGGTTTAATATAACCGCCTTCGTACATTCTCAATGTAACAGGTCGTTTTGAGCCGCGTCCAAACTGCGACGCGCTTTCCTGCTTGCGGTATGTCAAAGCCTTAAAGGGGTAAATATGTTTGTGTGGCGCGCGACACAATCCGAGCGTTGTTTCATAAAATGCGGTATTAAGATTCCTTCCAAGGGTATGGCCGCCGTATAAGGTCGCCCGAACACCCAGCTCCGTCAGTCCGTAATCGATTCATCTTTTATTGCCATTTAATAGCAGCTATTTATCGCATACCTTGTATTTTCATGTGGTCGAAATCACTGGCGTCGCACGTGCGCGGCTCGCCCGACGAGACGTGTTAAGTCATTTAATTTAATCATATGAGCGCAAATAACGGCCCACGCCCCGTAACTGTTACATTATTTGCGCGGATTATGATCCGCTCTCGAGATGTGCTCTTTACATCTGAATATGCTCTTGATTTACTTAATTATATCTACACCTACTTTTATATACATAAGAAAATCTAAGAAACAACTGTAAAATAAGCTGTTAAGTATTTACGAAAAAGGAAACGACCGCCAAATCTTTTATTTCATAAATGATGAGTAAACGGTTTACTTCAATACCTGAGTACGTTGTTATTTTATCTTAAAGTTCATAGTTACGCGTAAACATTAAAAAGCTAATGGCCGTTGAAATTTATTACCTAATTAGCTAACACAATAGGAAAAATGTTTTGTCTAAACTGTTATTTATAAAATACTAGTAAATATAAATAGTGAATCGTCAATAACCCGTAAGTGGACATTTCGCTTCGGCCGCGTCGTGTATAGATAATGTTTTTTCCAAGACTTTCCAATTAAGCAATTTAGATACGAATGTCCGGAGCGAACACGAAATAACGAAGGTAAAACAACAGCTATCGAAATGATAATTCAATGATGTAAATAACAATAAAGTTATCAGGGACGCAGCGTGATGTGCTTTTCGACAATAAAGCTGCCTTCAGACTAACACAAACTCTACCTTTTGAGAGTTTGATGGAATCCAGTGTAACTTATTCAAGCAATGACCTTTGTCGAATATTTCTTTTTGGCAAAAATACGTTTGCTTTATAAAGGAAACATATTAAAGTGAATCATTCTTTAGTGTAACAATATTCAAAAAATATAATTTGAGTGATGTATATCTCTAGTTAACATTTCTCTTTGATTTGTTATTAACTGCGATCGTTCCATCATAAAACAGTTTGATCTGTCAACGACATCACTCTACTGCTTTATTAACTAACATTTCAACCTGCCTCCGACTGCTTTATCTTACCATTAAACATGTCAAGTGTTTGACGGATTTCATAGTATTGGGCAACATTCAAAAATCTCAATTAAAATGTAGTTTTTCTTTTCTAGTCTTTTAAATTGAATAGGAATCCATCATAAAGGAAAGTAACCAAGCATTTTCGATTAATTAATTATTAATTAGACTTTTTCTAGGCTAGCGTCGTTTAGTCTGGGTAATCCATCATTACCTAACAGGTAAGATTGGGTTGAATTAAAGAAAGCATATAAACATATTGTTCGGTTAAAATAAGATTTTTTTCAACCCTTGTCTTCTTAATATTAATACATGATCATCCTGAGACTGTCTCCGTCGTATCACATGGCGTTCTGATGTTATTCTACTTATCTCCAACTGATTGCTGGACCCAACTCCGATCGAAGTGTTTTTCTCGTGAAACGACATCGCATAAATCGCTTAGCACTAAAGATTCCTAGCCATCGCAATTTACTTTTACTCAAAAACTTCTGCCGTTAAAAGCATTAACTCTATCTTAGAAACTGACTATTTATTGTCAATGATATTTTATTGATAAATACGAACTTAAGCAGCGCGTCGATGTCTTTAATACGCGCCAGCCGAAATATCGAAACAGTCGAAAGATAGTCGTAATTACATTTGTAGAAAACTCGTCCGTTGAAATGAGACTGGTACTAACAAATCAATAAAGACGAAATTAACATACAGCCTTAATTATGTTCAATTGTGGCAACACACAAATGGATGGTGAAGCGTAATCTATAGCTATTTAAATAACAGATGGAACAATAATGGCACAACAAGAAATAGTAAACTCGACCGAGGCACGAGCTGCATTATTTAGAACCTGTTTGTTGTACTAATTAACTATACACAAATCGTAGCTTGTATGCTAATGAACCACAAGACGATATTCACTACACTAAATTCCGGTGATAAGAAAAAAATAGAATAAGATCGGACAAAAACTGGAAATGTTTTTCTTCGATGTACTGGTGTAAATATGATATCAGTGTTATTCTTATTTTAATGTCATAATAATAATTTAATTATTATTTTAAATTGAGTATAGATATTCCAAAAAAAGGTTGATATAAACCTGTCTTAACTTGTAATGAATGTCACTAGTCTTATTAGTAGTATTTTCTATTTTTTTCTCCTAAAACTCCCCAACAACATAAATCATACATTATAATCACGTTTTGATAGGGAACGTCTCGAAAATTCGAAGTTGAATCGCATTGGACAATGAGTAGGGGATATTATCGTAAAATTGAATTAAAAAAGGTAAAGGGAAAAAAGGGTTAAAAAGTGTTGGGCCGTAATTCTGGCGCGCGACAACGCAGCGCTTTTTATTTGGAGGCGCGCGTGTGGTACGAACGGGGAGGGGGGAGGGAGGTGAGAGCGGAGGGGACAGATTGTGACCCCATGGTGTATGCCACTTGGATCTTTAATAGTAATAGTATATATTAATTTAAAAAGTAATAATATAGATTTTACAGTATTATAATAAAAGCATTGTTTAACTGTATAAAAATCTTAAATAACACTTAACATGAATTATTTATAGAGTTTATAATGATAATCAAAATTTTAATACTTTCAGTATTTACCCAAATTGGCAGACTTTGCTCCGTCTATTGGTAAGGCTATACAAGACATATCACTTTGAACACTACAAATTCACCCTATTATTTATTGTTCCGGTTTCATAAAAAGAGAATGTTTAAACACAATAGTTTAATTCTTAATAATGTCTTAATTAAAATTATTATTATTGAAATTAAGTTTTCGTTACTTGTTTTTACCATTAGGATTATTAACATTTTACTTGCTTTCCTCAGTACGTTTTTTTAAAGGATATTTTTGATGTTGAAATTATAAGGTGCAAAGCAGAAGGCACCGTGCAGTATGGCCCGGGCCGCGGTCCTTGGGGGACACTCTTTTATTTATATCCAGTGAGACACCTCGCGACCCGACGCCCGACCACTATACCAAACCCAACCGACCACTACAATTTTACCACCTATATTACGTACATTAAAAATTCTGTCGATGTCTCTAGCTCTTCAACTAAAACTAAGCATCTAATAAAATCGAAAACTAAAAAAATTATATATTATGATTCTTGCCAAACGTAAACTGACTTTAATAAAAATCAAATTAACCGTCAAATCTTCGATTTAAATGTAAAACAATTGAGATGCATGTCGGTTGAAATTTGGCTTTCGTGGATGAAAAAATGCATTAACATTTAAAATACATCACACTTTAAATTAAATATATATTCGAATAATTGCTTAGCCACAATATAAACTTGAACATAATTTTACTTAAACATAAATTTAAATTATTAGCTATAAGTAATCATTTGTACAAATGAAGAGTCAGAATTATCTTGCATTTTATCTTGTTTATAAATAAAATTACTTATTAACGAAAACTCAAACCAAACCAAACTCGAATCAAATAATTTTATCGTTAGAAGACTACACCCATTTGAAATGATGATTTGAATCAATGAAGCAAATATGAAAGCATTTTTTTTAATTTTCACATCTATTCTCAACACTTCAACTGCACCTAAACTTTATTGAATAAGGAATGTGTAAAAATAAAGCAAAATATATGGATTCTTAGGTACAAAGTAGAGTTGTTATGAACACGATAAAATATCTCGACTCAATGTTTATGCTTCTATATAATTTGGCATAAAATACGATTCTAATAAAATCACTGCTTTTGTACTTCATATTTTATGAAATACCTCTTAATTTTTTATCATTTGAATTGGTATTTTTATTGATAAAGTTCTGCCATAAAGTTGTAACAACATAATAGTTAACATCCTAAAATATTTCAGAAACAATTATGGTTTTGTAGGTAGTAAAAGAAATATCATAATTTAATTTTAAAATTAACTTCAGAGTATAGTGTTACACACTAATACAATAATTTCAAATATGATTTCAATGATTTGCTCTCGGCTTGACTCTGCTACGTGCCTCGATAAATTTGTTTCAATATTGGACGTAAATACAGAGGTATCAAATGACAAACAAGATAGACAAACACTTCAAACTCGCTGGGATGACGTTTAATTTAATTTTTATTTTCAATGGGCGTAAGATTGGAAGCGCATTTTGCCTTAGTCGGAGAAGGAAGAGGTCGGAGGGGAGGGGTGAGTCCTTGTAAGTTGTAATTTCAAGTGTTTACCCGGCGCACGCGCAGCAGGGCGTCCTCCAACAATGCTTATATCCTTTTCACATAAAATATATGAAAAGTCCAGCTACCAGCGGTCGGATCGGCGCGCGATACTGCGGCCGCATTATACCGGCGAGCTGCCTGCCGAGAACTTTTTATGAGGGATCAAATTGATTGGTTCGGTGATAATATCAGAGCTGCGAGTATTGTGCGATGCCAGACCTCCGCAGCTACCGTGTCGCTACCGGCTCGCTCTCCGCCTCGGCTCGCCCTCTGCTTCTCACACCTTTTAAGAGATGTAATTTAAAGATATCGACGATAATACCCAGCAATAGATATGCACATTTCGATGCAGCGGAGAAAGGTTTAACGATTTATCAAGGGACTGGGACTGCTTTTGAGAGTTCATCGACTGCGACCGCATTACCGCCGAGTGTGGATTTACCGTTGTTACAGAAATAACTTATCGTGTAGCGAACAGAATAAGAAATCGAAAATTATATAATGGCTTATTTTGAAGCAGCAGATAGAGATCAGAAGGAAAATTGAAATGGTTACATCGCTCGGTATTTATTGGATGCGCACACCACGTCAAGTGCAAGCCGCGGGCAGGACGTGCCCAGACGAGAAACACAAAACCACCAGATAAAAATATATTACGAAATGAGGCCCACTTTGTGTTTTGAAATTACAATCGAATAAATTACTTTTTATTGCTCAATCTCGTTGGGTTTTATTAAGGTATCGGCGCTGAATGCGAGGAGATAACACACGTTGAGTTTACGCGATGCTACAAGATGTTTCTGCGCGCGTCGCCGCTGATAAACAAATGTTCTTTACACGGCCCTCGGGTTTCGGAGATAAACCTCCATACGTGTTCATGTCAACATGCCACGGACCACGACGCGACATGCTCACACCTAATAATCACACATACATTTTCAAACTTATAATAAACAACTCAACAAGGAAAAAATCTATGATGAATTTCACAAGCAAAAGTTTTGAGAACTGAACAGTGCGTTTATTGTAATTCAGTAAAACTTAACACTTTAGTTAACACTAAATAGTAAAATATTAGCAATTTCCTGTCAACTTACAATTTTAACTAGTGTCAGTAATTGTTTGTGAAGGGAATATGGGCGCGTGTGATTCACAGCGGTCACATTTCACCACTCGCCCGGGGTTGGGCGTCAAACGATATTTTCAGAAAATAAACAAGTCAATGTGACTCGGCCGAGGACACAAGGGCATATTGCTGATTAATGGTGATTGCTAAAGTGCGTCGACGCATGCATAAGTAATGACAGCCCACCGCTGTGTTTCCGTCTCGACCGGTCCTAGAACAATATACCCAAACGTTCCTTCCTTTACCATTCGAACACAAATATCACCCTCAAACTTTTCAGGACCGCCTTCGAACGACTTCAGTCACTTTCTTGGTAATCAAAGCTTTCTATCAAATTGAAAGCGTATTAAAATACATCTCTTTCATCTTCAATAAACTACTCTTTGAAACCTATGATATAAACATGTACATTCCTAAAAGTTCTAGGACCAAACCAGTTTTAAAGCAAGGTTAAATGTCAAATGTCAAGACAAAGTTTATCGCTAAAATGTATGCATTTTTGTTCTAACTTTAAAACCGAAATAGTCCTATGGATGATGAAGCTCTTTTTCAGAATTGCATTGACAAAGGAAAAATAATATATTTAATCGTAGAGCTACAAATTTATGATCAAAAAAATATCTATTGTAAGGGATGGTACATAAAAATAGTTTAACCTATAGATAGGAGTAAAGGAGTAACACGGCGATATTTCATTGGTAGCGCAGTGCCCGGTACCCCACGCAGTGAGCACTAGACAAAAATCGCACCGGCTTCCCATATATTTACGTTGTCAGTGTTCGAGGGACAATGCGGTAAAGGATTGTAGAAAAGTGAACATAAAACACGACGCACGCGCATCGAGTAGCGTCGATCGAAAGGAACATCAGCATTGTGACGCCAAGTGCGCGCATTTGAAGCGTATTTACATATCGACGTTGATACTGCCATTTCGCAAACTATCAACAGACAAAAGTATGCAAAATTTTCAGTAAAAAAGTTATTTATTTTACCTTTGTAAGCTCATACTCAAAATTTCTAATTTATTAATTTTGTATTTCAGCAATTCCTCATCTGCCTACTGTTAGTTTCGCGGAATTGGAGAACCAATGTTGATATGCCATCATCACTATAGGTAAGCAATACAAATAAAAATTACACCGTGATTATTTATTTTAAATTTGTGAACATAAATTAAATTTTAGTTTAAATAATATAGCCAAAAATAACAAATGTCTAAGAATCGATCGAAACGACAAATGTTTTTTCTTGCAATTGGTCAGCTTTTTGGTAAAATAAATTAAATTTGAACAGTGTTTCGTAAGTGCGCACGGGATGCTGTGCGCGTGATCGAGCTGCGATTTGTCGTTATTTGCGCTCGCGCCGGCGAAGCGTCGACTTATGACGGTCCTTATCCTCCATCGAGACGTCTGCGCCTCACAACCACCGTGCCCTGCCTCGTACCTCACATTATCCTGCTACCAGGGCCTCAAATAGCACGAGCCTAAGTCCTTTACCCCCTTTATTGGTGCAAAAAAATCAAAACGGAAAGTATAATTCACTTTCGATTAAGTTGAGTTTCGATGATTTCATTACTTAGAGATTTTTAAAAACAACATTCCTGAATGCGGGCGCTATTCTACCAGCTTCTCACAGAAACGACACCGTTAAGGTTTTATTACGACAAGACCCTTCGAATCATTACAACCATTAGGACTTCATTTCCTGCTTTTGTGTTTATAAAGGACAAGGCGATATTTTGTTAATTTGTCCAAATTGTCAAATTGTTTGAGAGCTATTGTCTAGCCCACACAAAAAGAGATTATTATCTCTATAATATTATGGTATTATTGAATATGCAACCGCCCAGATTTAAACCTATGTAGGTGTCGGATTTTCTAACAATAGGATTGATTTAAAAAAACGTAATACATCAATTGAATTTGAATTAATTTAAAATTAAGTTTCATTTACTGTAAACAGTGTTTTAAAAGATACGATATTTAATTATAAAAGGTATAAAAATGTCGATGGAGATACAAAGAAAGGATTTATGTGTTGAAGAATGTTGGTGGCGACTGCAAACGTCTTCGATGCGATTTTATCCAACTCCATTATTTGTACATTACTTCGGATATTTGTTTTTTGAATATTTATTGGAAAGCGTGTGCCATTGATTCTGAGTAGAAAACTATTTGTAGATATTCATGGAAATTATTTTCGTAAACATCAATTTTAGTATTTAACTAAAAAAAAAGTTCAAAATGTTTGTAAAAATTAAGTTTTTAACGGTATCGTTTTCATTAAAGAATTATCTTCTAATTTAAAAATAAAATGTTATTTAGGCGGGTGAATCTTTGAGTACGCAAATGTGTCTGTTAGTTCTGTTGCAACTGTTTTATTTTATTGTTAAGTAAAGTACAGGTAAAGTAGTTTTTAAAATTTGCATTCCAACATTGGCTAACGTGTTGCTGGACTCATTGAGATGCGCGAGAGTACTTGGATTTACAGGTGCGGCCTTTCAGAGCCCACCCAAGTGTTTCAACGACTTTTACGAACTGTTATACAAAAAAAAACTAACATTTACACTCTTAAACGTAATGTAGCTAAAGAGATTTTTCATTTGTTCATACTATGTTCTTATCAGACCACTGTTTGAATAACAATAAAATAAAAATTGATTATAAATTCTTTACATATACCAACGTTTGAGACGAGAGTGAGATAAAATCAAAAATAGACGTTAATTTTAATATTTAAGTTGTGGTCGGTCAACAAATCATCGCGGGCGCATCTAATGTGATCAAAAATATACATCTTAAAGTTTGGAGGTCTTATACTGTAGAGTTATGAAGTTGAAATACAGTGTTTACTGGTTTAATTTCATTTCAAAAATATATGCCGCTGTATGTGAAATTATTTGATTAGGTTCGTCAATGATGAATTCAAAAACGGAATTTACACCCCAAGTGCATTAACATATGCAAGTGCATATTTATAGTTTGAACTTCCTAGATATGTACTAACAAGATTTAGTTTTTGATGAATTTAATTTTTATGTTGACTAATCAATTTAAACATTAATTTCTTATATTTTAAAGAAAGCTATCAAATTTAACTAAAATAAATATATTTACTTTTTTTAATGTATCTACAACAAAAATGGTATTTCCATTCCATTTCATTCTTTCCTAACTCTACAACGTCCATGTATGACCTCTAACACTAGAGCGATATTTAGTGATCATACATTGTTCCCCGATAATAATTGTAGGTGTTGCTCGGAGTTTGTTTAAAATTGATTTCGGCGCTGATTACGATCCAATCGCATCTCCCAGCAACGAAACTCTTAACCATACAGTAAGCGACATATTTGAAAATCAACTAACGACCTTAACGGCATAGAAATTAATGCTATAGTAAAAAATGTGGTGTACACCAATTTCGCTTCAAGCGATACTTAATATACCTTAGAATAATATCTGTAGCTAAGCATCCACAAATACTATCTTTGGTTCTTTTTATTGTAGGTAATCATTGATATGTTATCTAAAATGTTTAGACATACATACATTTAATTTTTATTTGATTTAGTGACGCTGAAATTTTTGTTTTATTGTGATATAGTTATAAAACCACCGTTAATATGCAAAAGTAATATTTAATCATCTATTTGGTATTTTTACCCACA
This sequence comes from Choreutis nemorana, assembly GCA_949316135.1. Classification (NCBI taxonomy): domain Eukaryota; kingdom Metazoa; phylum Arthropoda; class Insecta; order Lepidoptera; family Choreutidae; genus Choreutis; species Choreutis nemorana. The sequence goes on from OX438609.1 coordinate 5,342,237, forward strand.
TTAAGCGCAGTTAAAGACCTCATTATTTCTTAGAAGATTACTAAAATTGTACCTGGGAGTAATTTGTACAGTAGATACTTAAGGGCTGGAAAAATATATAACTTGTATGTTCACGGTTTCTTAGAGATATGCAAGCTTGAGTATAAAGAAGGTATCTCAGAGTTATCACATACATAATAATATGGTATTTATTCATTCGGTATCGATCAAAATCTATATTAATATCCGCATCAACAATTTATGTAAAAATAAACGAAAAGCAAAGAGAAATTGATTTATTTCAAATCGACTATCCAGCAGCCCGCGGCTGTTTCGCCGATGGTAAAACAGAATTGATGATCACGTAAACATTATTAGTGGACTCATAAAAATATCAAGTAAATCAATGAGGGCGCTAGTGTAGCGTGACAATCGTGACATTCATGATCTAGAGCTGGCCACAGTTACAGCTTTATTGCTTGACTGCGAAGGAAAGATGTGTTCCTTCACACCATTCTCAGAAACTAAATTACTGCGGCGATCGTAAAATTAATGTTCTATACGGTAACACGAGTACTTCGGCTTGTCACTGTCAATTTTTATGACGCACTCACTTGATATCACGGAAAGTAGAATCTATTAAATGTCCCATCCCCTCATAAACTAACTGAAAGTAAGTTAATACTAGGACTGCTTTACGGTGCAGTAAGTCCAGTTTAATGACGAACGAGATTTATTTTCGCATAAGAAGGGTTTATTTTAAAAAGTCAATGAATCGTCGTCCAAAGTAGTGTTATTAAATTAAATTGCGTTTCAACGAAATATTTACGAGAGTGGTAATTTTTCATGTCGGTGTCGGCCCGGGGGTAGACGGAGCCTAGTTTGCTCGCTCGACTTGCTTCCACCGCAAGCTTATCTCTAACCAGCAATAACTAATTTTGTAAGAACAACAATTACACCTTTATCGCTTCGTATTTTACTGACGAAGGAATTTGATTAGAACCTTTTGAAACTGTCCGCAATTAGGGCGAAACGCTGCCTCCGCGATTGTGAACGGTGTAACGGTGTTGCTTGGTATTGTAAAACCAGTACTATGGTTTTACAATAAATTAAATTAAAGTTAAATTAAATCATGTTTAATTTTAATCAATATTTACTAAAATAAATTAAGTTGCAAACTTACTAATTTTACAACAAAAAAATAAAACACAATTCATGAGTCAAGATGGAATATAACGGGAAAATAAAAAACTACTTTTAAACGGTTATCAATATAAGACCGTATGTACGAGTATGTGTTGTATATTTCATGCATTTTGTACAAAATTAGACCCATGAAAATTCTCTACAAACATTTAAATTTCAATTAAACACAGTTTAAATCACAAATAAATAACTAGATGCTGTCAGTTATTAAAAATACAACACAAGTTAACCAGAGCTCAACCAAAGTACGATCCGACAGCATCACACCATTTATCGTTGTCTAATTTTTCACCGCGTTCTCGAAATAACTGATTCAATATTGCCGGTGTATTTGCATAATGCCCGGTAGTTTTGTTTATGTGGCGCCTCTCATCAACGCTGCAGCCTGATTCAATAAGCACAGTCGTAAACATATCCGGCAATTAAACCTATAAAGCGTCTTTATATGAAACTAAAAAACTATGAAGTTTCCTTTAAATTTTAATTTTACTCAGTTACACCTAGCGCTGTTGTTAAATGACATCTTAAATTTTGTAAAAAAAAGTGGTCTTAACGACTCATCTCGTTATTTATATTCTTGTTCACTTGTAGTTCCTACTTTACAATCAGAAACAATGGAAATATTACTACTTTTACGTAAAAATAACAAAAAAAGCTCTACACATATCTTAAAAAAGTCTGCCAAAGTGCTTGATTGCTAGCACCAAGTCATTCAGTCAGCCAATTCATGAGTCTTGAACCTAATAAATCATAATACATAACAACGCCTTAACAAATCAACACAACATTTACAAGAAGAATGATTGTTTACATATACAAAATTAGATACATAAATCTCTGCATAGAAGTGCATGTAAGTGAAGACTCGAGCACATTAACTATGGTTTAAGTGCATTATTTGCAGTATTTCCCTCATTACATGCTCGAAGCCCGAGGGCAACTGTATGTTCGCTTAATGCCTTTCGCAAATTAAGATGTTAGTTTTAAACATTACGAAGAGTTTTAACTCGATTTCTTTTGGACTGCATAAATAAAGTAAACATGAGTTGAATAAATACTTATTTAAATTCGGATTTTTAAACAAAAAAAAAACTGTAAGAAGTATTTCTGGAAATGCCCACGCCTGTCTAGCTTTATAAATAAGAATAAATTCAAAAATAGACTAGAAATAAGAAAATTGTATTCTATTTTCCCTTTGTAGAAATCTTTGAAGAATTTAAGTTTGGTCTAGTCTATTATGTATATTTTGGTTTATTAAGCTTGAAACCTTTGTTCTCAAAGACTTCAAAAAGAGAAGACATAAATTCTGGGCCATATTGAGATAATTTGAGAAAGCTCACGGGCCCATTAGCACCTGTGCCAGTAATCAATCCTCAATAATTACTGTGCTCACGTTTTTAATGATTTCATTTTGCATTAACTGGTTTATTTGCAGTTTTATTGGTGTTTTCGACGTCGTTCGATTTTACGGAGTCGTTTTTTTTAAATACGTAAACTGATACTTATCTTTTTTTATTATTATTTAGATATTTAAATTCAATATACTTCAGGGAAATCAAAATGAACTTATAGCCGCTTTATGTAACTTATGTTTGTTTGTATAATTGAAAAAACAAAATTAAAGTTTTATATTTTACGACAATGGTCATTTCCATTAAACTGACGGCGACAAACTTTATTTCGGAATTTATATCCAAGTAGCCTAAACTATTCCACAATTTAATTTACGAGTAACGTTTACAAGCAATATTTCAATTATTAAGCAACTAACATCATTATATTCGTCTCGATCGTGTTTCTTAGTAGTAAATAAGTAAGTACACGGTTTACATTGATAAATGTGTCCAGGAGCGGCGAAGTCTTAACCCGAGGGCTCTTGCAAAATAATTAAAACTACTTAACATTCATGCTGAAAGTACGTAGATCGGTAGCGGTTCATTTAGAAGCCGGTTCAGACCGCGCGGCCCATTACTCTCCAGACCGATTGATATATTCGCCTTGGACATGCGATCGCGACACGTCACTCCACTCACTCAATCTGGAATAAACAACCGAACGATTGCAATTTTTCTTAAGCGATTAGCATTAAGGATAATACGGATAAGCTGAACACGAGCGCTAAGTTTAACGTAGGATATTTTATGTTTAGTTTTGAGTTGTAAAATTATCTTTCTTTCAACCAGTGGTTTTATTTGTGGAAATGCGTATAAATTTCTATTTTAAATAAAATCAAAGGTACATTAAAATACCTTTAAAATACGTGTCTTAATTGCAGTCAAATTTAAACCGTTAAAAAAAAGAGAACTTTCTATTGGATGCTAATTTGATGAGTTAAAAATATAGTGTATATAAATCAGTCGTTTCTTTTATTGCAGGCCATCTAGTATAGTCAAGATTAACTTGTAATCGTTAATAAATAGCTCTTTATAAAATTACAACTTAATCCCTCCCTGATGGTAGAGTTATAGCACCAATACTCTTTAGTCATTCTGTCTTGTTATTTTTTCTCGAAGCTTAAATCAATGATGTTGACATTTCAGTTGATGACGAAACTCTTTGTTCTAGAAGTTAAAGATTTATGCACCGTAATCAACTAAACAAACTTGTATTATTTCGTTAAAATATTGTGTTATTCAACTTCATAGGCAAGTAAGAAGACGGTTAAATTTACGGTTAATGGAAATGTTGTTAATTATATTTTGACTTATTTTTAGAGGGGCGTCAGTATTTGTCATGTTACGTATTGGTTCGTTCATATCTAAGATTCGAATATGTACCATGAAATGAAGAAGATGTAATGCGTTTGCTATCTCAAAACATAGGTTACGATATAAAACCATTTCAAATAAATACATGAGTAAAATAATATCAAGTTCATATGTCGATGTCAGATTGAATACTAATATTTACATGTGTACAATAGGAACGAGATAAAAGTTTCACCTTTTACAAGCAATTTGAGGTTATTTATCATGCGGATGGGAGCGGGCGCACTCCCGCCTCGATTTTGGTGCAGCTTCTTTACACAGAAGCCATTATAAGTATCAGTTTCAGATCATAGATCATAAATTCGTTTATTATTTGAAGGCAGAGGCCTGGTTATGGGGGGTCCACTTGTACGGACGTTCTCCATTCAACTCGAGCTTTTTATTGTGCTGCGTATTGTCACAGTTTCCGTGTTCTCCTCTCTATCCGATTCAAACATAAAACATATCCAACGTACACATTTTGGATCTACGACTTTTTATAGCAACCAAGAATGCTCTTAAATCAATGTACCTACACGTCGATGTAGCCTAATCTTTATTTTATGATAATCGTAAATTTCAATTTGATTTTAATAACTTATTTACATTGTGTTTGTATCATATATTTTGAAATTAATCTTAATAATCCTTTTGGAGCATTAAAAATAGATTTTCTGGTTTCATAATATTGCTTTATCGCTCTTTAATAAAACTCGTAGATGATAATAATAAACATGTATTTCTAATCAAGTTTTATAGTCAAACAGTAGTCAGATGATATCTATGAATTTCCTATTTCAATTTATTTGCGTTTTGCATAATAATTAAAGAGGCTTGATTGAATTTTAAATTCGCCTAGACTAGATTAGATAACATCTAGCGTGTTGGGTTACTGGTGTGGTTAAAAATACAGCATTGGAGTCAATCCGAGTTGTTTTCGTTGCGTATTTTCGTTAACGTTTCGAGCTGTCTACTTTATTCACCTACTTACTGAACGCGCTCAATCGTGTAATAAAATGTGAATAAAGTGCGTAAATCAAGATAACGTCAATAGTTAAGAGTGAACACGACGAAATAGTTCGAGTCGAGGTGAAGAAATTGCCGCACGTATGCGCCGGACATAACTCTTCACAACCTCCACACAGAACAGCACATGAAGAAGGGACACTCCATACATTTTTAACATTATCCACACTATACCAATTTATTTTAATTTAATTAACACGTAACAAATTAATAAACTAAACTAGAAAAATTTAAATGAATTATAATGTATGCTATTTATTTGCAAAACATGAGAACACTAGGTTATTTATTCTGTTCATCTATTTTAGATTACCTGATGAATCTTTATCATACCTATCTAAAACAAACCTATTTGAATTTGTTAATGCGATACAACTCGCCATTTATTCTGTTTGTGTTATTTTATTTGTGACTCAAAATTTATCATTTTACCTTATAATGATTATAAAAATATCTAACATTCACACATTGTACTCGTACCTACGTAAAATTATAATGTTTCAGTATTAATATTAATTTAAAAGATCCTTCAAAAATAAAAATACAAAAAGGCATCAGTCTTATTAATTCTACAATTCTATAATTAATTGGTGCATCTAGTTGTTTAACAAGTTAAGTAAGTAAGCTGCAACACTTTTGCCAAGCGGATGGAGACCTTAAACACTTATCGCTTTTAAAGGATTGCATTTGTTGATAATTCAGTCGATAAGGTTTAATTTAACTCTCCATTACTTACGTTAACAGAAACTTTGTTAATAGTATGAGATTATAAAACAAACGAGTGTTTGCTAAGCTTCTGAAGGAATATTGCAGAACTGATAAGAATAGAACCACACGTAACATAGTCATTGCGTATTTATTTAAAAGGAAATACTTACTATTAGATTTTAAAATAACGGTGTCGTTAAAAGTGTTTTTTCAAATAAACCTACATACATAATTCATGTGGGATATTTACTATTTCGCCTGGTACGCCAATGTTGACTCCGTATTGCCCCATTCTCCTGGGGATGAAAAGTTCTGGCAACCTTAAACGCACTCCGATAGGACTAATATTGTTAGTGGCCTTGATATTCCAAGTCCTTAGAAAACAATGCTACTCCGATCCAATGTACCAAGGCATAAACATGAGGTTGTCAATTGTAAAACATAATTCAAAGCTAACCCTCGCAGTTGTGTTGTGTGTGGTCAAATGGCCTGCGCTTAAAACATAAATGTGCTATAATATTAAAATGATCGTCTTAAATTTCTGGGCTGGCGCCTTGGATGCTGCGTCCAATGCGATTCGTCCCGGCATCGATCTCCGCAGTCATCTTCCAATCCTTACATAATCTCCGTAATAAGTTAATAGCTAAAGGTGGGGAACAGCAAACAACATCGTTAAACTTTAATTGTTTACTATTCCGTTGTTGGTTCTTGTTCACTATGTTATTCATATTATTTAAATTGTAAATTTACTTTTAAAGCGTGTTTTCAGAACGTGGTAGCAATTGACCTAGTCTTGATTTAAGTACTACAAGACAAATAAATAAAATAGATTTCTGACTGATAACGAGTTAACCATAAATTACTGTATAAAACAAATTGGAACCGTAAAACAGCTGTATACTCCAATAATAACAATCAATTTTGTTATTTCCTAACAAATTATATACCTTTAGGCCTGAAACTTATGTTAGTCTAGGATTTTATAAATTTGTTATCAGTATAGCTGTAGTCATATCAAAATTAAATAAAACAATAGACGTATTTCATCAGAAACACTACGAATGATCAATTTATTGTAAAGATAATTTATTCTAAATTAAACATTAATATATTCTGAACAAGTCTAAAATACAACAGTGACAGACCAACCCCCCTCTACATGAGTACTTCAAAATTATTAACTTCATAAAACTTTACATAATGCTGGGTACAGAGCGTTTTCAAGTCTTGTGAATCATGTATTTATTTGAATAACACTTTCTGAGGGGACACCTCAGTCGTATATGAGACATGAATAAAACAATGCACTGTTTTGTATGTCGTTCATTACAAAGTATAATAACGTTATTTATGACTCGCTTGTATGTACTGTATTGAGACAGAACTTGTAACGGAATATTTATATTAATAATCATAACTATAATCATATCCATGCGTAATTTACTATTTGTCAAAAGTTTTACTGGTAATCAATAACAAAAGTCCATTTCTTAAAAATCAAGTAGATTTTTATTGTCCTTCGAACAAAATCACTTATATTTTATCCTTCAATACTTTTAATATCAACACTAACATTAAATCATTCATGAGTTTAATGCATTTTAACGTCATTTAGAAGTGAAAACAATATAAATGTATTTCATGTCAGTATTGATTTATACTTTATAGGTGAGATGTGATTTATTATTGGTCACAGAATACAATCTCGTCGTGTCGTTGCGCCTCGGCTGTCATCCTCGTACCATCGTTTTGTTAAAACAACGCATAAGTGCACGAGCATAACCTGAAAATTAACAAGCAATACCTATCTTAACATGTAGAAACATCATGTCATGTCCGCAAACGCTAATCTCCGAAAAAACTCAAACAATTCAGTTCCAGTTTCTAAGATAGGATACTTTTGAAGATAACAGGTTGTGGAGATCTAAAAATGCTTGACCGAAGCTGAGACGGGCTACAATATGACCGGTCATCTTACGTTTTTTTTCATATTTTTTTTCACAAATTAACAACTTAATTTTACACGTTCGATATTAGAATGCAAGTTAAGGCTTTGTTACAGATGCAAATGTACATAAATTAATAATCATGCTGTCTCTGATGTACCCAGCTCAATTGCCGAGGGCACGCCATAAATAACCTTAATGTGACGTAACGAATAAAATTGTAAATAACATTTTAAATTACGCAATGAGATACCTTGAAAATATATTACATCTTCTATGTAATAACCCGTCGCACCCTGCGGCATTGTAACCTGTACCGATGATGCTCATTTGTTTCTAAAACTTGTGCTCGCGTCCAGCTTTTATACTTACCTAACTACAACTAGTACCTAAAACCCATTTGTGTCGTTTAAAGAAACAAAAGTGTGACAACAGCGCCCCTCTCGAACTGGAGTATTAGATTGGCGTTTTAATTACGGGTCGTTTACGCGAATTAGATGATATCTGTATGTAATAAAATGCAAGTATGTCCGGGCTAGCGCGATGTCGGCTCGATATCACTCCCTGGGTGGCCGCTACTTGTCTTACGACCGACTTATCTTCACAATCGATCCGTATGATAAAAATAAAACACAGATGTCTCTCATGTCGATCGCTTGACGTGCTGCGAAGCAATAATATTTGGTATTTTATAGAAGCTATCCACATTTGCATCGCTATAAGACCCAATACATGATATTAACATTCCTTAGGCACCTGTGCTTTGGTATAAACATTTTTTCCTACATAAACTCATGTCAGAACTTCTTTAACGCTACAAATTTGAACTTTCTTGCTTTTAATAGTCGTAGCAGAAAAACCAGCTATGTTGACCTAAACAATTACTTTTTACTTACTTACTTTATTAATTATACTAAAATGGATTAAATTAAAGTTATAAAATTATATTTACGTATATAGCCGACGGAACTAAGCAAACAACAAAGAAATTTATTGGGAAATAAAATGTTAATGCACAAGTTTACTTTGAGTAGGTACTATAAAATAAACAAAGTAGGTAGGTATCCGTTTAAAGTTCAGTGTGAAATAGGGCAGCATTGGTTATCTAAATACCATCGGTTAGTGTAATCGAATCAATGAGCGAACACTACATGTCGATCAATCACATGGACCAAGAGGCTTATGCGGACCTTGATAATAACGGGTCTATTGTATGGTACTACACGTACATATGATGACCGAAGGCAAGCCTGGAATTCATCAATAATATATTACGTGATAAAATATGCACATTTGTTTTCTTGACTGTATTGACCAAAAACAGTTTCATTAAAATGAAACAACCAAATCAAATTAATACAAGTAAGTCTTTTTAACTTGATTCGGCAACAGCCAAAAATACTTTATCGATATATATTTTTTAAATATGTTTATTTCAGTGTTTCAGCTATATGGTTCGATGATCTCCATCATTTTGGTTCAGAAACCATGCGCTCACGCTTACTAAATGTCAAGGCATGTGCTTGTCGTAAAAATGACTACACTCTCAACAAACTAACATCAGAAATAGTATGTGACATTATATTCACACAACTAGCAACATAGCAAAATAATAATTTATTTTAAGCTCAACCTCAAAATTTATTGCTATCTCTCGCGAAGTGCACAAAAGACTAGCAGCATTTGTAAAGGTTCACAACAAACGACTTGAATTAAAACATTATCTAATACTACTTAATAACACCCTACGTCTAAGTCATAAACAACGCTAATAAGTAAAATACTACAAAGTCACTTCCTTTCCAAACAACAAAACCCCGAGATAAACTATTTGAATACCGCTTATTCTTAAATTAAGTGTCAATAGAGCTCAACTAAAACAGATATTTTATTGTGTTCTCTATTCACTACTCGCAGCTTTGTTAGAGATTTGCACCGGCTGTTAGTAACCAAGTTATTCAATAGACTCGCCGAGAATGAATGAAGCAATCTCAGAGGCAATAAGCGTAATTCAAGTCGTTTTTCTTCCTTATACGAGACTGTCATTCAGACAAGCCACGGCCGTTAAGGGGTAGACGGCTTCTGTTGTACAATTAGGCAGAGTCCGTGCCAGAACATGGCCGGAGAAGGCTGCTATCAGTGCTCGGTAGTCTACAATCGCAGCACAATCTCACGAAAACACCATTCCAAGCTGCACCTGTCATTACCTGCCGGTTCAACGCCCGCCAACTTTCAATTAGTCACAAAATGAAACGTTTTAACAGACACTAGATAAGTAAACAAACGTGATCCCGGGGCTATTTGGCCACGGCTCGCTCTCATCAATAATGCTTCGGAAGCGATAATATCGCGGACGCGTGTCTTGCATAGAGGAACCTCCAACACCGTTATTAACCTGCAGATAATCATCGCAACCGAGAGATCATTTAGTGATACGCTTTATATTAAATTACTCGGTCGTGCGTTGATAAAATATTCCAGGTATTCTATTACCGAAAACGAGATAAACACAGCCGGAGGTATTAAGAGTTATAATTTTTAAAGGGACTTTATGGTAAGCGAGGAATGTCGACAACGTTTATGCCTACTTAACATACGAGGTCTATAAAATAAAGCGAACTTTACAAGTGGACATAAGTGAAGTCAGCGAGAATGTTAATGGATGCATTAAGGAGGACGCAATGCGTCAAGTCGCGTGTCGATATGGGATCAGAAGTGTCGCGCCTCGTCCCTGCGCGCTGCCAATTCATTCTCCCTCTCTCTGCTCACTTTTTACTTCCCTACGACATGTCCGCACCGATACTTGTTAATGCTGTCACTACGATACTTAACTCAATCTACATCTCGATCGCTTCTCAACTATTCCGATCCATTGCTTTAACAAATACAGATTTTATCTCAACGGCTGCTTGTCCAAATATTTCTGGTCAAAATGTTTTATCATAATCATCGCTGTGTGCTGTAGGCCGTCTCTCCGGACGCCTTGTTAATTGTGTATTTTAATTTAACCCTATTTAACATATGTCGCAGAGAACTAGCAGCATTCCTAGAGCTTTTACTACAGAACGGTATCCTCAGTTAATATAAGCTGGTGCGAACTCGTTTACAATCTGATTAGGTATAATGGAAACCAGGGGTCGGTAACTTGTTGCTTTATTCCGCATACCGCTATTGCTTGTGATGCTAATTGTGTTTATTTTTCAGGTAAACGTTAGTTTATCGTTGAATGCGAGCATTAAACCATAGTAAGTAGTAGATGTAGAATGCGGTCCAGACAGACTCTACAATCACGCCATTTACTTTATTTAGCTTTGTAATTAGAAGCACTAGGTGTGCAACATCTGACTAGTTAATATCGATTGAATTGCCCCTTATATTTTTTTTTAAATCTACGAACACCAAGAGTTATACAGGGGTCGTACGCTCAATTCTATTGTTTTAAAAGACATCTAAGCGAATATCTTGTCTATTTTTGACATAAATGTATACACTTTACAATTACATCATAACTATTTTTGTTTCAATTTACTTAATCTGAAAACAAATGTGTTATTGTCGGTTCTATTAAGTTTTCATTGATGAAGTACCCAAACAGCGCCTGGAGCCGTTTTTTATTGCAATAGGTATTAAAACTGTAAAATTAACCCAATTAAACTTAAAAGTGGTTTTTGATACGTTTGGCATGTGATTTTTATTGTTGCTGGCATACTGAATGCTCATTAGTTAACTTACTTAATTTTTCACTAAACCATGTAAACCTAAATTTGAAAACCAAAAAAAAATCGTGAATTACAAATAATCAGTTTAAATAATTAACTTACATTCATTTTAAAACGTATCACATACTCGTAAATTACTACAAGTTTTGTACAGTTAGCAACAAATGAACAGTAAGGAAATAACAAAGTATCTATAAGACTAAAAAGACATAATTTACCTTTTCCACAATACTTCTAATTAAGATGATTTCGTGAGTCGAATAAAGCTCAGCAGTATGTACAGTGTACCCAGCATTAACTGGACACCATAAATAACTCAAACGACTAGTTTATATTATTAAAAGAAATTCATGAGACATTTTCGACCTTAACGGCCGCGTAACAAGGCCGGGAGTTTGGACCTGTGTCGCGTGTTTGATTCAAGAAAGAAGATTCAGAGCGCATTGTTGTAAGAAGAAAATCAACTTTAACAACTTCATTTGATCTCGTGAAATAAAGTATGAAAGTTCTACGTAACCAAGCAAGGGTCTTGTAGATACTTCAGACATTAAATTTTATGAAAAGAAGTTTTTTCACACATCCCTCTATCGCACACATAAAGTCAAATCTTATTTATTGTTATTAGGGGCTAGTTGTTTATTAAAAATTATATGGGGACCATTTCACAGTAGGACCTCATTATACATATCGTATAAGGCTCTATGATGTGTGTGACTTGAAACGAACCTTGACTGCCTTATTGTTTTTTAATTTTAGATTGGAACGGTAGGTGCCAAACTCATTGTGTTTTATAGAATCCACATAAAATAACTTTTTAAGCCGTAAAAATTATTTTATCTCATCCACTGTATTTACGCAACAGATGAGAGCACTTCAAATTGTAGATATTTTCAATGGTTTTCCACCTTGGGTTGAGTTACAAGCAAACATTATTGTATTTGTAATTTCTAACTTATTAGACGTTATTTAAGTACGCTTTGGAAGCTTTGGAAAAAGAAAGAGGCTTGGAGAATTTAAAGTTAAAGCAGATCTACATTAGACAAAAGCGTGTGCTAGTTGTTAAGTATTTCCCAATTCAGGTTCGACTCCCTGATTTTATATTATTATTACTAGTTTAGGTTTTGCAAGGTTGCCGCGACTGCTGACTTATATTGTTTTCAATAAACATATAATAAACTTCTGGCCTCGACAAAATGTAGTTTTCTTGATTCTTTCAAAAAATCTTTTCGCAGAAATGCATGTTGGTAATAAGTCATAAACATTTTCGTAACTAAATCATACGCGGGTCCCAAATTGTGTTTGAATAGTAGGTAACCAATATGAGAATGTTTGAAGTCATGATGACTTGAAGTTAGATATTTATTTGGGACATGGGAGGAACTAGTTGTAATGGTACTGGAACAATTCCCGGAAGGAGCTGACTTGGCACTCACGCTGGCGAAGCTTTCAACTCGCTTACATTGCTATTGTTAAACTGTACCAATGGAAAAACACTCACTTTTTATATAATACCATAATAAAATGTATAGTTATATTATATTTAAATAATTTAAATTCCATTCGACGTAATGCAAAATATTAACAAGTGAGCTTATTTAAAATTATGAGTTTAATTTTATATATATATTAAACAGGTAAGTTCAAATTTAAAGTAGATGAGGTTAAGGAAACTTAGCTTTCTACAATCAACGACGCTGCTGCAAATGTCTGGTCCAAGCATTTCGCTGTCAAAACGACTCTCTCGCACTAATGATGCTATTTGAATAAAACCACTAGATGTAAACTTAGTAAACTTCTTTTAATCATTAACCTTAGATAACTATTTATAAAAGGTAATGGAAATTAATTGGAATTAGCGGGGTATTTATATAGTTTTTATTTAAGTTAAAAATTATTATTAAACTGATTTAAAAATTTTAAAGAAAACAAATTGTCGTATGGCGAAATGGTAAATTTAAATTTTTAAACAAAAATACCACATCTAAATTAATTTTGGTATTTAAATAATTCATTCAAAATATGAATTTCAAAATATTTTGATGGTTATCTATTAAAATATATAAGACAAAAAAAGTGTGATGCGAGATTATATCAAAGTGTCTCCATTTATGTAAATGAGTCAGATGACGAAGTAAATAAACCAGTTTGTTACAGGACGTGCATTCCAATTCCTCTGTCAATAGAATCAATAGACTACAATAAAATTGCTCCTTTCAATGCAACGTAGTTAGCTCCAAATGAGGTTTGAGTAATGCCGCGGTCACACGAACCCCTTGCGTGGCAGAATGCATTATTGTCCTTTGCTCACTTACTCCTTATTTCTAATGAATTTCTTTACATTTCACACCAGCTTTGTTGCTACTCAATCGTATTAATCTTATTAATAGCCGTACGAAACAATAATGAAGCTGTATTGAAATAAATTTTATTAACTCATCTATCAAGCGAACCGATTAAGATATCCCTTAAGCAGTCGACTAATAGACAATTTAAATTAAGTTTGTAATCATTATTTTTTTAAGAATTAAGGCCGGGGTCATTTGTTTCGAAGCCGACAAAGGCCCGATGCAACCGCTCCGTCAATTTATAACGCGATTAACTAAAATAATGGCGATGCAACTGATTGCGATCCTTATGCGATTCCGAAAATCCTCAACCGGAGTTATGACAATTTCTTTATAAGCTGTCACGGGATATTTATATAGTTTCATTCGTACCTCCATGTAGGTGGATCGCTTCGGTAGTTCGGAATGTCTCAATTAATATTTCGCCTTAAGAAAGGCAGTAATGAGGTTCTTAATCTAGGTGCGCGTAAGCCGAGTGAGTGCGCGGATGGTGATTAATATGATGAAGTGGAGGCATGAGTCGGAGATACGCTGCTGGGTACAAAACGCCGATAGACCACCGGCACCGGTACAGCCAGCCCGTCCCACCGAGCCTCTGTATTAACGCACCCATTAATTACTCCAACCTTGAACATCATTACACGTGTGAAGGGATTAAACCTCGCTTATTCAGTTAATCCCGACTTGTGGGAAACTTTAAGCAGCAATTGATTTGATATCTCTCTCGGGTACTGTTGACAGTACACTTCTATTTTGAGGTCTCACTAATTGATTGACTCGTAAGTTAGAAAGTTAAATTGAGTTCGCCGAGATTGTCAAATTTATCGAGAACATCATTTAGGCGTACATAAAGTGGATTGATGTAAGGTTTTACAAAATAGATACAAGTTTCCCATTACGACATCGTATTCAAAGTTCGACACACAATAATATCTTTTGAGAGTCAACGACCAACAAAAAAGATGTTATCGAGTCGATTTACAGACGATCGAAAACGGTTACGAGCGTTAGCTTTTCTCACTTTACTAATTTAGACGTTCCCAAAGTAGCTCAATGTTAAATGGAGAATGAGCGGTTACACAGTAAATACGGTCAGTTTATGGGCCGCAAACACTACCACTGGAACTGTACACAACACTTTTTTATTTGACTTGTTGACTCAAATACCCGTGAGAAGTATGGCTCCTAGCTTTCCAGCTAGGGAAATCACGTCCAGCTATAATCTTAAATGACATGTCACATACGATAATACCACAGACCATAACGATTCGAGATTAACCAAAATGTACTACATTTAATATTAATATCCCAGTTTGCAAAACTTTTAAATATTTTTATAAATTGATATTTTTCTGTATTTTCGTATTTACTTGTCTTATTAATCATTAGCAGTAACAAAAGTCTGGATAAAATAATACATTCAAAAAAGTTTTGCGTGTGGTCAGAGAAGTGCGTCATAAAAACGGCACCATATTGCTATCATAAACTTCAAAATTTGTTTTTTTTTTTTACATTTTGAGATGGTTTTATTATAATACAAGCCTACGTTAACCTACATCAACGATTCGTCTGTCATACAAAGGTCTAAACCTTGACTCTATTAAATCAAGATTAGCTGAAAATCCGATGAGTGAGAAATTTCCTCAGACTATAAGCGAATGTCATTAGAATGTAAATTGTGTCAAGCAGACGGCAGAGGGCTCCAATGCCGACCCTGAGCCTCGCATTGTGCATATAACAAGATCAGTATCGACTTAATGACAATATATTGGTAATAAAATTAGATAGTCCATACCGTCACCAGAGAACATCACCTCGCCCGACGAGATGCTCCAACTCTCATATTTATTGCGAACCAACTAGAAACATTATCCAATGACAGATACACTCTGCTCCGGATACCAATATCCATACAATTCTAAAAATTACAACTCTCGAATCTGGACCTTATACCCTCGGGCCACGTATCCAATTCGTAACTCTGTATTCAATCTAGAAAGCTCGCTTAACTTTATGACAGTGGGCCATAAGAAAGCTAAGTTATGGTATAAATATTATGACACTTTTATCTGTGAGTGCGGTTGAAAAGTAAATACAAGCGGTTTAAGACGGCTGCATGAAGATGCGATTTGCAGCGGAAACCTCGCAATAATATCGCGATATCTAGTGTAATTCATTGCGTTGTGATTGCGGCTTGTAAGGTCAGATGTTGTACGTGCCCTAAGTAGAGGCGGATTACCTGCGCAGTAGCCGGTCGGTATTACCACCGCATGAAAGTTGATCACCCATAACTTGAAGCTACCTATAACAAAAGCCTACCAATAAAATGACTTAACAGAAAACTAAGAATCAGTTATGAATTAAACATAAGGATTTTTATCAAAATAAATCACTTTTGAATTATTATCAAAACTAAATGTACATGAGAAACGCATTAGCGCATGTATGACTCTCATGAGCATTGTCAAAGAACACGATGTTGTGTTTTTGGTAAGAGGTGTTTTATTGAAGGAAGTAGACTGTTATTCTTGTTTCTTTTTTACTTACGTACGAAGAAGACATTTCCAGTTGGAATAAATAAATTTGAATAACTTTATCGGCGTAAAGCTCGATTTTTTTAGATTAACTTGCTTCGTATAAAATGTTTTGCTTTTAATTACATGTCTTGTTTGTTTGTTTGAACGGTTATTTAATACCTTATTTAATATTGATAGTTGATATGTTGACTGGATGTCAGTCAGTTTGTCAACAATAACACAGACTTTAAGATGGTACCTCTCAACCCTGCAACCAACTTGGTATACCTACTGATATACGCGGTTTCACTACATAGAATCATTCTACTGTTTATGACTGTCAAAGATTTTGATAAGATACCTATACTTTTAAGGCACTTACCAAGACATTAGTATTTCCATAAGTGTAAAGACTTTTTTCAAAATATCACTGTAGTTATTTTTACAAAACGTCTAAATAAAACGATAACTTAGAAGATCCTTTTAATTCACACTCCACACACCAAAAAGTACCTTCTCAATTTTTTTAAATAGAAATAAATAAAATACAAGAAATGAGAAACTTTGTTATATATTCAATTTTTCAGAATTAAATCAGGTAAAGGTAGCGGAGTTAAGGAGGACTCGCGGCGGGCAGCTCGATAGCGATCTTGAAGATAAACTGCAGCGGAGGTGACATCGCCTTAATTACTCACACAATAATCCTTATCGATCGCCTCGCCATGACATTTATTAACAAATAATATACCTACTTATTGTAAATTGTGCGAGAATCCTAAGTAGTAAAGATTAAATGCAATTGCCGATGGAATTGGACGGAAATAAAACTTGCTGTAGTGGAAATACTCATAAATTTCACCTTGATTATTATTAGAGTAAAGATTATAGATCTGATACTTTATCTATTTTTACAAAGCATAAATAGTGATTATTTTCCTTTAAAATTTAATATATTTAATGTTCTTCCTAAGAACGTAGGTACTCAGATAACTGATTTAAAATAATATGGACATTTCGTTGAGGAAATTTTTATATACTTTAAAAAACGGTTTATACTCATTTCGAAGATACTTACATTTCTTTATTTAGAAAACATGCTTTTAGTTCTTTCCAGGAGTGGGTCATCTGCTTGATAAATCGACGAGGATGCTTTATAAAGCAGGTTTAAACTTTGATCTCCGAACTAGAAACACAGGTGGTAGAACCTCCCTCCTTTCTACTTCTACCGTTGACCGGTTCGCTGTATTTCTGTTTGATGGATTGGAGAGCCAGTATAATTACCCGCACGAGAGGTATAATATTTTTATTTCTAAATGCGCAACGCTCTTGACTTTTCAGACATCAACGGCATCATCGTGTCAATAGGCGGTGTATCACTTTCCATTAGGTGAGCCGTCTGCTTGTTTGCCCGTGATGTTTTATAAAAACTAAGGCAAATCAAAGGAGTCCTGGAAGCTTTCATTTGTTTAATTCGTTAACATATCACAGACAATTTCTCTATTTTTGCTAGAGTACCGCTTAGTAGATATGGTACACTAACATTGCAATTCCCAAGCAGTAGGTGATTTTACGATTTGATATATGCATCATAGATATTAAGATTTAAAAACAATATTGCCAAAGCGGCCTTTTAAGCGTTGCTGGCCTGATTTATTGATCGTTTGTGTAATTCTGAATTTAAAAGAAAAAAAAGTAATTGAAAGTAGATAAAATAGGGTGATTGAAGAAACTTCTGACTGAACAAAACAGACTGTGCCCTAAATTAAATTAATTGAGTTAATTTAAAATCTATTAACAATTGCCACGGATGTGTTAAAACTAGAAGCGAGTCGTTTTTCAATTAAAATCAATTAAGGCCAACCTCACTTGACTTGGTTTTAAAAACCCATCAAAATTGTTACTTTTTGTTCAAAATGGATCCTTACTTACTGTTTAATGGCTAGTTTAACATTATCACATCGTTTTTTTTCCAAAAAATTTAATTATCAATATTTATTACTTTAAAATTCGTTGAGTGACTTCAATTTTTACTATTTGTAGATGTTATCTATGTGACCGTATTTTTGATCAATTTAAATGGTATGTAGGTACATATCAGTCTGATTGCACAAAAAAAATATAACTATTTATATTAAATTACAGAGATAACTTGTCAGTAACTCTTATCCTCAGTGTATTATAATTTTTGTTTTAATGTGTCATATAAAATTCTTTATCCCATAAAAATTGTGACTCTGATTATAAATCATAGAAGGTGTCACTTTTTTAAATACCTAATAATTTCATGATATAGATCAGTCTCGAGCATCGCATACTTTTATAACATTTAATTAATAGATGTCAAAAAATATTTCTAATCAGATATCAAATACCTGTAGTTTTCTTATCCGTGATATATTCACATTTAAGACTTAATTTATGTTTTGAGATTATATCACGTTTTTGATAAATATAACTTATTAATTTTGAGGTTAACGCAAATAAACTGTAGTTGAACTACTCATCGTTGTCAATTAAAACAGGTTGCTGGTATAATTAATTTTTATCTAGAGTTTTAGTTGTAAAGTAATTAATATAAACTACCAAAATATACATGACACTAATTAAATTTGTTTAATTGCAATAACACGCAGATTTATGTCGTTAAGAACTAAGGAGTACATAGTTTATTTTGCCATTCAGTTGCTTTATTAACATATTTTTAGAATAATAATTTAAAAAGTTCTGGAAACTAAGCTACCTGTAGAAAATATCGATTAAATTGAAAAAAGAAACAATTTTTACTACGCGTTTAATTGTTGTTTATAAGATATTAATCAAGATTCGATTAAAAATTTTACTACATAAATAGTAAAAATTTAAATATCTGATGAGTCGCATCGCTTATCAGAGTTGGTTGCTTTTTTACGAATTTTAAGGCTGGATATAGACAAACCGAGCAACTTTTATTTTTACACCTGAATTATTCCATAATATTATCTGACGTCAATTACATTTTAATACTTTGTCTGTGTCGTCAGTATCTAAAGAAAACTCCTTACATATAGTAATCCTTAAAATCGTTTGACCCATTTTTGTTCTCAAATTATTCCTTTTTATTCTTTAAAAATACAATAAAATACAAAAGCAAGCAATATAGCAAGTGCAAAATTTTATATATTCATTTTTCAGATAGCTTTTAGACAATGTGTGTAAACGAATCTATATGCGCTTTATAATTACGTAAGATTCTCCTGAGGCGAAAGCAATCGTAACCTCAACTAAATATAAAACTGTAGCCATTTGTTCTAATTACCGCCGCCATATCGGCAGCTCGATTCACATCATTAGCACTCATAATGATTTGTAGTTGATTTCATTCATTAATATTTATTTATCGGCTTTTATCGACGAAATCTCGTCCAAATCTGGTACCTACTAAACAAAATTAATTCAAACTGTATTTTGTTATGTTGTAAATCATTACCAGTAAGGTAGCAACATCAATTTCTCAGATCCGACCAGAAACCTTCTTTATTATTTTATTTTGACAAGATAAAAATAATCATTTTTCCACGAAACTAAAATATTTGAGATATATGCCCATTTGACAATGAAACTTGTAAGCCTATATTTAAAATAAAACAATTGCGTTAATTTGTTGACATCATTGCAAGGTTCCCTAAGCCGACCATAGCATGAGCAGTATTTAATGGTTTATCTTGTTCATTAATCGGGGCTGTGCTGGTGATGTAGATTAATGGCGTGGCGCGGAGATAGCATCGGATGGACGACTGATGCTGATCTAGGGACCAGCACGCGACTCTTGCGCACGCTCCTACCGTACCTACTCACTACACGCTACATTCATACTCAGCCTTATTAACCACCTTTATACATATTTATGTACATTGTGCAGTCAAAAACAAATAACAGACATAGGATTGGCTCTGTTAACTTGTTTTTGTCATTTCTGTGTGGACTTTATTTTGAAAGCCTATACATATACATCTAGTACTATGGACTAGTTGACCTGTCTCAGTTTCTACATGTGCAATGTTCAAACCATCTTAAGTTACCTATTTTTGCCACCAGCTGTGAAATTTACAAATTATTGTCGAAGCTGACTTCTTTTATTTTATTTTATTTTATTATTACCTACAAAATAAGTGCCAAAGGACACTAATATCAGTTGTTTAGTTGTTGGTATTAGAACAGAATAAATCTTCAATTTTGCCATACAAGCCGGGCTAAACTCGACCTCTTGTACGATTATTATATTTCATAGACAAAAATCAGTTGTCTATCAGTTAATGCGCATTTTTTACATACAGTTAATAAGTATGACGTTGCATAAAATTGGCGGAAAAAATACAAAGATGTAAGTTTTATTTTTGCATGTTTAATACATCGTTCCGCCCACACGTAGTTTTGCTAGTATATATGAAATCTACATCACATACAGCAAATGCTACCTATCCTAGCGAAAAACGAAAAACGAAATCATTTGTTTTTCTAGAATAAGTAAATGACGATTGTTGGACTTTCAATTACTTGTTTATGTTATTGTGATACCAATTTTATTAAAGCAACATGCCCTCACTCTTTTCATTATTTTTATTTTTCATTATTTACTATGAATATTGAATTAGTTTGTAAGACATTATTTTTATACATCTCGCTCTAAGTACAAACTTTGAAGTACTGAACTATAAATTCAATTATTATAGATACGGTTTTATATTTAATCAGAATTTTAGAACAAGATATCAAGAACTGTTTTTGTTGTTCCAATTAATACCAACATACATTACAGAATATGTTTAATTACATATTGACTGCACACAACTTCCAAATCAAATATCGTTATACAAGCCCGCTATCTAAAACTTCGCGACGGGCAATCTAAACCAGTGTCATCGGGCCAAGAATTTAACTTATTTGAGAAACTACCATTAATTATCCAAATAATCGATCGAAGTCGTTAGGTGATTTATCTAGTGTCGATAAGATTTTAATGAAGTACTTTGATTGGGCAAGCATGGACAGTTGTTATCGCTTCGACTGATACAGCTTCACTGGCTTCCTATACCTATCAACATATTAAGTTATTAAATTAAAAGTACTCTTCACACTACCATTGAGATACTGTGGACTTTATCCGTGGTGTGTAAGGCTGATTTTGCGGTGTCAAGTCTAATTAACAAGGTGGATCATTGAGATTAGGGATAGGCAGATATCGGCACGTCGTTCATTGTGGATACTACTCTGATACTACTGTGTGATAAGATAAATTGAGTCTAGAGTGTTTGTTGATAAGTACATAGAGACGGCGGGTGGCGTGCACGGGCGACCCAGGCTCGCGGGGAAATGGAAAAAAAAAGTCAATGTAAAGGTATCATAGATAATAAATTTAAAATATATATTTTTCAACTAATTCATTTACTGGAAATCACTTAAATTTCATTTTATGTCAATATTCTACAATAGTTATTTGGAATTACAAGGAATCGTTTATCATAAGGTTTTACTACTACAAAATATTTTTGGTCTATATTTAATACTCCATTCTTACTTGTAGGTATGCCTGGCATTTATTTTTCCACATTTATGGAGTTTAATACTTAGTAAAAGTACAGCATGTTTAAAAGCGTTTCGTATGCGCGCTGCATCGCAGTCTGTTTTGTTAGTATGCGTTTATCCCGCAGGCTTTATCCCGAAGGCTCGCGTGTGAATAATTAACTAACGCGGTGTTAGATCCTAGTGGAGTTCATTAACGAAATAACCTTAATAGAACTTGTACCGACTAATGATCCAGAATACACTCATTTGCATTAAACAGACGATGTACTCTTAATTACTGGGAAAATTACAAATTAAATGAAAAATTAATGGGATTTCTCATCGGTCAACTTGACCTCGGACCTGGCGCTATAATTAAACAGTCTTATTTTTATTTTTAAACGACCGTCGCTTGAAGATGACTGTTTAATTAGAAATTTATAGATATTACTTTGATATTATTATACAAGAAGCAGTCTTTCCGTTCTATGTAAAAAAGCAAAAAGACTGGCGAGCTGTAGGAGCCGGCTATTGAGTGTTGCCGATGATCACAAGCTATAAAGCAAACAACGCAGAGGGGAGTCCCAAGCAAACTTGCTTCCATTCCATATAGCCTACCTTTACACAACTATTCCTAGATCATTACTTTACTACGCGACGATGACCGACGCTCCGCAGCCTTCAGTTTCAAATCAAAACCTGATGTCGTATAAACAGAGCAGTTAAACTGGTCTTGAAAATAAATATAGAACATTTTAGGAAACATTTTTAACACTTATACGAATCTTATCTTGAACAAATTCCAGATATAGTTTATTTAACTGGTCACGCCTACCAGATAACAATATCAACCTGCACAAATAAAATGGATTCGCATTATCGAGAGAATAGATCTGTCGCCAGCTATCCTATAAATCATCTTATCTCCAAGTTAAATCGGATTTAACTCGGCATTCTGTTCGGAAATATTGTTTCGAAGCTATAAATTAATCATGTAGGCTGTCGCTAAAATATCGCGTTATAAGGTGAGGCGGGCGGCGCCGGAGCATCGCGACCGCGAGCGATAGAACATGCGCACTCACCGACAATAAAACAACGACACAGATCATTTCCTGGCGACAAACCCTTGATACCATCAAACCTTCATGTTCTGGCCGACGAGTACGTATAAATCAATGGCGACACTCCCGGCTTGGAGCGCCCTTTAAGGTTCATTTAAATAAGCTATCAACACCGCGCCCGCACTTAATGAACACGAAACTCCAATAAAGCACAAGGCAATAATAATAGCACACAACCAAAGCCGCTTCACTGATACCTCTCATTTGAATAAAGTAAATTACATTTCAATTCTTCCAACGTTACCTGCAATTAATTAAACGACCATTTCTTAATTATCTATTAAAATAATAGTAAGGCTTAATTGGAGGCTTTCAATGGACACGCAAAATAATTAAGTGGTCTATTAACTGAACAAGACGACGAATATCTATTGACGTTTATCTGTTTAAACATATTTAACAAACAATGAAATTACGGTCCAATGCCTTTTCCTCTAATCATACAGGGTCAGCAGTTGATCTAATTCTAGAATTTCCTAATTCATAAGAAAACTAAACAAGTTATTCCGACACCGATATACTCATCTGAACAATAGATTTTTCATAAGTTTGGTTAGGACCCACAATGTCAGTATTCAATTCGTGTGTTTTTTACATTCAAAGTTTCCAAATCTATCAATCTGTAAGGAGATAATTTTTCTTAATAATGTAGCTACTTCCTTTTTTTGCTTAAAACGAACAACAGGTGTCGATCCACGACAGAGTCGAGGTTGCGTGCACAAAGTGACTATGTTTGCGTTTTATAGCCTAAATGATTGACGGTATAACTACATTTGACCACATCTGCCCTCCCCCCGCGGCTCATTAACACTTAATATAATTAACTCCCTGATAAAATCAACCAAATAAAGCCATATTTAATTAGCATATCAAAAGTTTCTTCGTGCGTAAGATTTTTACGAGTTATTCGATTATACTGATAACAATCTTTGTTTAACGAAGCTGTTTATAATTTCTAATTTCATATGGCTTTCATATTAATCCGATTAATGTGTATTGATTTTTTTATTATCTTACATTAATATTATGCAATTTTTTTAACGAGTACCTTAGTAAAGTTGAATAAGTAGGTAAGTAGTCAAGTGATTTGTCATTCCCAATTTATATAAGTCTATACAGTTCAAACTAAAAAACACCATTCAACTAAGCATGTCAAGTTTCCAAAAAAATGCTGAAATAAAGCGGGATGCTTACGATGTGAGTTATCACTGCGATTAGTTAAATCGTCCTGTATGTTGAGATCACGGCGGTTGGTGGCGCTGGTACCGTGTCCCGTGATAGACCTTACTTGTACCTATTAACCATATCGTTTTCTATCCCATGTCATTAATAATGACCGTGCGTACTCAGCCTAAGGTCAACTGCTTCATTAGAGATAGGGACGTTGAAAGTATCGATAAATCTGGAAACGATTTGAATATGTGTATCATACGATTATTCCCTTTACGAAGATTTTTTCGGTTAATTTGATTTAAATTTATACTTTCCCCTTTATTACTGTAACTTCTTACAACAAGGCTTGTGTTTAGCAATTTCCACGTAGTTCCCACAGTAACTATACTGCTTTCAAATTAATGGCAGATCATAATAGTAATGCTTATAAATAATATCCTCCATAATCGTTTAATTCAAAGACTACCACAGATTAAATTGTATGCAGCGAAATAATGTTAAATAACAGCATTTAAGCTAACATCGTTACAAAACATAAAGCGGTAAAAATAAACGATCGAATCATTTGCTCACTTCATATTAAATAATTAAAGTAAGAGTATACGTGCTGTGAACTTGTTATGTCAATAAATAGAGTTGTTAAACGGGCCCTTTCATTACCATCATTACCGGCATTACGGTAATTGTATAAAAGTATTTTCCCATGCGTCAGTTTTAATGCATGTTATTTGTCTGATTTTACTGCCAGATGTTATGGAGAATGATGCAGTCCATTAAATATTGTTTTTAATTTAATGATCTAAAAGTAAATTATACGTTTTTATGTCATTTAGTTAGTTTCGCATTCTTGCTGTAGTCTTGCTTGAGTGAAAAGTAAGGGGGAATGATCATTGTCCGCGTTGTCGTATCGATGCTGATTTGATTTTGCGGCATTCATTAGCGATCCGGTTCTTCATTTCAAAGAGCTTTCCAAGTCTAATGACTCCTGCCTCCATGTTCCTCGTATAATGCCGTATTTAGGTGGCGGACTCCTTTGAACCCCACTTCAATGATACTCGTTTGCTACAGTTTTGTTCCCTTTCTTCTCACCGTATCATTAATAAGCGCTAATCAAAATTTATAGACTGTTTAGTTAAGAAATTAAAATTAAATGTTGAAATTATTTCTTTTCCGGTTTCCCTTGCGCGTGTATGCATTATTGAATTTGACGTCGTCGTGTGGATGTATATTTTAATTGGAAGTTTTATGTCATGTAAATTTAAATGGCCGAAACGTCCGCGGAGACATTTATGATTTGATTTCGAAACGAAGAGGAGACGGCCGCGTGCGCAGCCGTAGCAGAGATAGCGCCTATCCAGCCAATTAATATGCCTAATGCTAACATCATTATTACTGGGCTCGGCGCACTTAACATACTATATCCATTTACATTTTGATTTGTGTAGAGTTGCGCTGCGATTAATCGGCGAGCGCCGGCGGAGGAGATTTATGGACCAGCGGTAATGCTGCGCCGGCGCACGCCATACCAACCAAACACTACTCACATTACAGCTTTCAATGATCCTTACTTTTGCACTAATTAATAAATTCACTCAACTAGTGTCTACAAACACTAACTTTCACTTAACAGCACTAAAATCGATCCCGTTGTAAAGATATGAATTGTTGAACATGAATTAACCATGCTTTAGTTCTAACAATCAAAAGATTTACTTCCTTCTTAAAAATATTTTTGATAGAGTAGATAGGAAGGTCCGTATCAAAGTATTTTATTATATTGTTTTTTAAGCATTTATAATACTAAAGTTTTATTGTCAATCTATGATAGTTATGTTTTGAATTAAAAATATTAAACAGGAAATAAAATATGAATAAATTCAGTGCGTAATGATCTCTATAAATAAATTTACATACTAAATACATTATTTTTAAAATTATAGCAGAGGTCTCGGATAAATCACTCTATATTCTTTTAAGTGACAATAATTATAAATTGTAATTTGAAATAGTCCTCTCTTGTAGCCTTTAGGCGCCTTGGAAGATTTGTGATGCATAAAATGATTTGATAATATGTTATAACTAACATTAATATATTCGCTGTAATAAAAAAGTATAAATAATTAATATAATCAACTTATTACTCAAGAGTTTCAAGTAAACCTTTTCTTCTTCATTTTTTTGCTCATAGCACGGTCGGATTGTTACAATTACATTAATTGTACTTTACAATCTGTAATATTAAAAAACCGGCCAAGTGTGTATAAATTTAAAAAATATGTACTTCCCCAAATGAATGGACGGTTAGAGACGCTGATATTGGTTACTCAACACATAAATGAAAGAAGGGCGACCACGCAACAAAAATCAGTGGAGTATCATGATGAAAAACTACTTGAATTTTACGAAATTCACTAAAACGAATTGAAATTGTTTTATCCAAAATCGATTGAGTATTGAGCCAACGCTGCCAGAAGCAAAGTCAATTCCAAAAAATTATATTTCATATTATTTTTTATACTTGACGCAAAAAATCTTTGACAAATACAAAAAATATATAAACCATTTGTAAAAACATAACAAAATATTTTTCTTTTATTGTCAAAAAAAACTGCATCATAAAAATATGTTACTTTTAGAAAAAGCCTCAGACACTTCACTGAATTTGTGAACCCTACATTTATAATATGCCCAAACGTTTTTAAAATATCATTAAACTTTGTAACGATATGGTCAGTTTTAGCTGGCCGTTTCATGAAACACAACCATGTAATGAAATATTCAATCAAATCATGACGTGATCAATTCTAGTTCTGGCCACTACATTCACATATACTCGTATCTCCTACGAAATTTGTTTTAGTATTTAGTTCCAGTTGTTTTTTTAATCAACTTCTGCATTAAGACTCAGTCATATCAATTACGATAACAAGTTAATTGTTAAGTAGGTATTAGAGAAACAGAAATAAGCCTTATTCAGACTTAGCTTTGAATAAAGGCGTAGGCATTATTTATGGTCTAAAGTTGATTTCATAGAGTTGTTTCAACATTTAGGTTTACTACTGGACAGTCGGTCAGGCTTTGAGGTCAATGTGCATTACAACTAATTTAAATCACCAAAATTCAAACTTATTATTTAATTGCACGTGAAGGCATAGTATTTATAGGATCTTCCAGTTATTGAGCTCATATGAGGATTTATTGGAGCAAAAATAGGCTTCTTTATTTTAAGTCCTGCAGATCCTGTAGATGGCTTTTAGTGCATGTTCAGACAACGACGCGTTCTACGTTACATTAGTATCGAAGGAACATAACGCCAACGTATATAATTTTATCAGAACATAAAAAAGCCAATGTCGACGCACATGCATGCAGTTGTATGGAAACGAACTGAAATTTCAATCAAAGACAAACGTTTTAGTTAGACGAGCTAGTTAGTACATGAAGCTTATGTTAATAAATTAATTTAAACAATCCCTATCCGGTAGTAATTCAATTGCTCAACTTCCTAGGCAATTACAGCGGCATTGGTATCCGTGAGCCAGTGAGCATAGTGCGATACGTTACGTGAAGGGGGGTATTAAATCAAGTATCAGATGATCGCAGGGAAACGGTAGCGGTTATTTAGCAGTAACGGAGCCGGGAGCTGCGCACGCCCACTCCGTGATTTATCCGTTGCTTTTAAGCGCAAGGGTTTCGTAAGGCCACTTTCAACTTACGATATACTTACGAAAAAAATTGTTATGAAATCCTAGTATACTGCCAAAAATCAACACAAAAATATACTTGTAAGTCGATATGAAGATTTTAAAATAATCATACTCTACCCTCTAAGGTCATAATGATATTTTATAATGACTCCGTGCAAAGTTTGGTGTATCTCTTTAAACTGTTCAACCCTTATTCAACCTGTGTAATTGATTGAATGCAGGAATTTAAAAGTAGATGTTTTTACGGTACCATGTTTCAAGTTTAAGCTAGATTAACTTTAAACAAAACATGTTTTTCGTTTTTTTATTCAGAATTAACAAATGTTTACGATAAATCGTTTCGTTAGATGTAAAAGTCTTCAGCTGACTGTTGAATTATCAGTAAATCCGTGGCGAAATGCGCTCGCGTCGCGTCAGTAACCGCTCCGCATGTCTAAACCCTTGCTCTGAGGAAACTACTGCATTTGTCTTGTCATACATCAACACTGCCCTTAGTTACGAGTAGGCGATAATTCACAGCTTATAGCTTTTAAGATTGCAAATACGACAGATATTGATGCAATGAAATATGCTACAGAGAAATTTTGTTAATAGTGTTTTGGCCGGACGTTCGTTGAGAAAGATTAAGTAAAGCGACTTAATCTCACAATTAACGAACGAATTATTATAATACACAGTACTTCACTGTAATTGTCGAAAGTATTCTTATTAGTTCATTAACTATACTAATATGTAAATACATTACGTTCCGTATTACGAGTTCTTCAAAATTAAAACAAAGTACCTACTTAACCATACAGCAATTTTGAATGATTTGATTAGAAATTGAGCTGAAACTCGTTTAACACGCAGACAACTAGAAACTAGAATAAATAAACAAAATCGCCACCTACAAGACAGCTTTTAGGGGCAATAAAGTACATTCATCATAGAGTTTCAACATTGTCTTATTTATCTTGAAAGTTTAGTTTGAGTTGCTTTCAGGGTTTGCTGTACTCACTTGTATGGAAATGTATAGCAAGTGGATAAAGCGAAGGAGATTTCCATACTGGTCGGTTTATGAGCCCTGGTAGTGTTTAGGCGCCCACTCCCGCGTCTACCTTACCAGATATATTTATCACTACTGCTGATTTGCTTATTGCTGACTATAAATATTATAATGAGATAACGCTGCGAAAATGAATGAAGATCTATTTCTTTAACACTGCGGCATGCTGAATGTTCCACGACTCTGCGATCGAATGGCATGGGTTTTGTTTTCCAGTTGAGCACCAATTTCTTTTACATTTTCATTCATAAAATAACTATAGAGCGTGGAAAGCCGTAGTTTATTCAGCTTCACCGTTGTTTACTGTCTTGCCTATAGATAGAGCGGATGGGCTGTGAGTATGGTTACCTAGAGGTTATTAGTTTTATTCCTATTATTTTTCTTAACACAATATACACAGATAATCTAAAATGAAATTTGTTGTTGCTTTATATCATAGTAAAAATCTCTACATTCTAATTTCCATTTAAACAAAACTCAACATAGGATCTATAGAATTAGAAAGGCCTTTGCTTATATCAAATCTTTCAAATGTCAACATTTGCAATTCGTGTATTTGACACTTTTCTATGGAGATTCATGAAATGGTCCATAAAAGGCCAATTGCTTTTACATCAAATTTAAAAAGTTAAAGCTTTCGA
The DNA here is from genome assembly GCA_949316135.1 of Choreutis nemorana. NCBI lineage: Eukaryota > Metazoa > Arthropoda > Insecta > Lepidoptera > Choreutidae > Choreutis > Choreutis nemorana. The sequence continues at coordinate 5,371,660 of OX438609.1, forward strand.
AAATGCTTTAATCGGCCTTTTTATCCCCACTCTTTTCAGTTATATTTTAAATAAGCTTAATACTTGAATACTTATCCATACATTTTAAGAAACAAATAGTTTAACCTTAAAGTGTAATAAACTAGTATAAAAGCTGGTATCATGGAGCTTGGAGCCTCATATAGCGCGAGTAATCGTGAAGATCATGCGAGCAACATAAACATCTTAAAGCTTACTTATCTCACAATAGTGGTGCGCGAGCGCCCAACTTATCAGGCAATTAAATCGACATTCAGAAGCCGACGCTGGTTTGATTCCCCACCATGCCACTGCTAAACATCTAACAATAGCTCAGATGTATGACAAATAACGTTTTGATTAGACACTCATACATACAAAGCAAAAGTCGGACACCTTCGTTTCCATTGTCGTATTTGATCAACGTAAACTTATAAAAAATCTAAGTTATTGATAGATCTCATTTAAACCGCTTTCTTACTACCTCCTATTTTTTCTGATTAAGTGCAGGTCCATAGAAAGCCGGTAGGTCGTCCGGGCACAGCCTATGCGTCATTGCACAGCTGCATTATTCGATCAAAGAACGCCACTGTTGGTCCTAGTGAACAGGAGTTGCAGTGGTGGGATAAAGTGGCGAGTGGGCCCCAAAAAACATATACTCCCAAAAATATTAATTCAAATTCTCTTCATTATAGTTATACTATTTTAACTACTCCTTCAAACTATTTCTTCTAACCAATGACTTCTACCACTACAATAATAACAGGCAATTTAATCATGGAAAATGTTCTGAACTTTGTAGAATTGAATAAATATTGTCAAAGTGATACAATGGGCACAAACTCAAAATTATAATTTGATAAAGACGTTATTCCATTTCATAATAAAAGCTGTGAGATGAACTTTTGTACAGTTGTTGGCCATGACATTTTATATACCAAAGATTAACTATTTTTATCTTGACATTACTTCTACGTTAAGTAATATCAACTTTGTACGTTTATTTCAAGTCGATTTATTTTCATTTTTTCATCAAACATTTATTATTTAAACATTTATCTAATTCACGAAAATACCAACTGTATGTCAATAAGTTGCTTTCTGTACTAACTTCGTTTGTTGTTTTTAGGATTACAAAAACAAATAACTTCTGTCGAACTTATTTTATTCCTGAATATCAGTCCTAAATACCAGTCGTATCGTTACTTCCGGTTCTCTGACTATTTTTACGTACCACATTTATCAATTACAATAATATTTAAGTCGATTAAAATCAGGTTACGAAAACAAACGTTTAATTTAAGTTCAAATATAAGAAATGGAATTCTACGAAAGTGTTTCGCTGACGTAATTTTATAGCAAGCCCTACAAATCGGTGTGTAGTTCACGTATTAGAATGTTAAAGGGTATTTTTGTTGATATTTGTTAGTAAGTCGTAAATATTCATGGCCGCAGCTGGCACTGGAACGGTTTTCATCGCTCGTGCTGCGGCCTCCTGACGCGCGAGTTATAGCATACAGTTACCGACTCGACAAGACTTCATATATCTCACAATTTGACCTACCCTTCACTAACTTAACGTGATGTTAATACGAGAAACGTCACTGTTCGAAATACATTTCATAGTGTTGTGTTGGGTTTATACTTCTAACGGAAGTGCGTCAAAAACTTGTTTACTTTGTTCATATTAAAGAGTGATAAGGGTTTAATATTTATGTCCATATCCCAGAAGGTAAGCGTTTATCACATAGCAATTAACTTTTGTTCAATCTTTGGCGTAAAACCTAAAGCATCCTGCTTGCGTCGTGCTGAGCAAATCACGATTATTATGCGACAGTCGATATTCATGGCTCTTTACTTTTATTTACTGCTTTTCTCAAATTAGGAATTACTTTTTATGGAGACTCCAACAGAGAGCTGACCGCGACGTTGTTTCTCTGAAGCACAATGTAGTCAGCCAGTGGGTACCTACTCCTGTATTTATAATGTATGTACAGGAGTATACGAGACATTGTCTTAACCCAACAAATACAGTTTAATTAAAGCTTTTTACCAAGCTTTTTACAATGTAAATTCGAGAATCATAAATATTGTACTCAATTGTTCGAATTTATTCAACCGTAGAGTCCGTCCTCATTCTACGGGACGGGGTACCAATTTCGCCTTTCCCACAATAAATTTTGGAGTCAGGGGTCATCGCCTAATTGCGCGGTGTTATCGACAGATCCGACCGCTTTGGGAGAGAATATATCAATAACATGTAATTAAAATTATTTAGTCGAGCCGCATCGAGCCGCGCGTCGCGTCCTCGGGCAAATTATTACACATTCGCCGCGAGAGGTCCGTGCCCGTCATTAGCTGGGACATTTTTATTCGTTTCTCTTTAATTTCCGTCAGTGGATGTAAATGATGGCGCTAGTACCGCTCCAACGCCGCGGGGACGCCCCGCTCACCGCTCACCGCTCGCCGCTCGCCCTCAATGCCTCTATAATTCTGGCACGAGTCATCTTGTGTGTTTTATTAATAACGTTGTTTCTCGAATACCCTTAATGTTACCGCTGCATTAAATAAATGAGACCTATAATTTAACCAAAATTATGTAATCAAAAGTTCAATAACAAAATGTTTTTATCGCAATAACTAAATTCTCATCAGAATCTTATTGTATATCATATCTAGTAGCAAGACGTACGAGTATAAAATGAATTTTCGATTTTATAACATTTACCCTAACAATACACCTTGAACCTAGAGACTACATCTTTATAAAAGTGAAGCCTGATGGAAAAAATAAGGAGAAAGTTTCTAAACACAATATCTACGCTTTTATGAACTTAATACTGAATGTGTGATAGAACTTACTTGAACAAAAGGTATGAGCAGCTACTGTTCACGTTCAATGTGTGCGACAGCGCTTGCATCATCACAATAGTCAGAATCGGCGTGACCAGATAAGCAGTCATACAATGGTCAAGTGCATTTACAACTCCATTGTGGGTTACAGGAGAGATAGGACCGTATCAGATTTATGCCTGTACTAAGTGGCTCAGCGCTCACGACGCCCATTCCTTGATGAATTATACAAACACCAATCAGTTAATTATTTTCTTCACGTCGCTCAACCGCTTATCTGTCTTTGTGTTCGACATAATTGATATGTTAAGTTTGAGGAACAATCAGAACGTCAATGTCTCGATAGCTCCTCTTGACCGTCGCGAGCGCATATCACAAAGACCCGCCGAACCACTGCTCTTACGACTTATTTTACCGACACAATGAAGGGACTTAACATAATGCGACTGAGCCTATTCTTTTAACATCCATTACAGCGTATATAAAATTATTGTTAGTACTATAAGCTCGTCAATATCTTTATATTCACCGTCAAGCGCAGTAACGAGAGATATAAGAATAATCCGCTGTCAAAGCTACTAACAACATCGCAAACGAAACATCAAAGGAAAGTTACACTTTGCTTTAGTCTCCCGCCGAGTTTGAATCCGCTTATTCCAATTCTTATCTAAGAAATTGCAACTTCACTGCGCTTCAATAACTAGATAATTCCTTATTCCGAGAGAAGCACAAATAAGTTACATGATTCATGGAGCACTTGGACACAATAAATATAAGGCGCACGTGCTATAAGCGCCATAAACATTCTACCATCAACTTATATATCTCCATAAGAAGCAATTAAGTCGTTTCCTTTTAAAATACCTTCACGAGGCGTGCACTTATCTGAAACCCATAGATTTGAATTATTAGTAGCAATTAACGAAATACCCAAAATATGTGTTATCAATATTTTAATACAGTAGCTGTTTATGTATTCAAATTTTATGAACGCGTGACTAAGTTCATTATAGACGAGTTTCTATGACATACTAATGACGAAACACGGGCTTTTGACCGATTACGCCTATATTAATTTATACTTTGTTATATTTGAGAGGCTGAGCAAATATCTCAACATTTCTTCACATCGTAACCACAAAACATTGTATCGCTTGCAATCGATATTTTGAATATTCATTAGTTTTTTCAAAGCAATAAACTAAAACGGAATTCCTTCTAAATGATCCTAATTATTATTATATTTTTCATCCATACGTGGTGACATTTAAATTTACCTGTTTATTTAATACCACATTTTATATTGTAAACTTAGCGTAACATATTTCGTTAATTGGCCCTCAATTACATTAAACGACCTTATTTATACGACATCCAAATATTTTTATTCGAATTTGAGCAACGTGTTGGTATCAAATAAATGAGTCTAGTTTTAAATCGAGAGTAGTGGCAAATGAACCGGCGGCGGCGGCCACTTTATTTTCTAATCTTCATAAACCCTTCAAAGGTTTGACAGGCTCGATACCGCGCCGTCTGACTGGCCGCTGCGCTCGGCTTGGCTCGGCTCAACTAGCATGTACCTCTCCCCAAAGCGTCGATCGAGCCATGCGACTCACTAACGCTGTATTAATGTGTAAATATTAAATATTCATGAGAGCGCGGGTCAAACATTCATTTTATAAAAGTGAACCCGCACTCATATTTATAAAGGAGATGCACGTAATTATCATAACCGACTTAACGGGACAAGTTTCGGACTAATGGACGTAGGACAGTAACGCCCATGGAGATTAATTGTTATTGGAAATGTCAACTAAAATTGAAATATCTTTATACGTAATTACTATTTTTCTAATTTATACATAAATGACTCAAGAGAGACCATGTATCTATTAAATACTATAGGGTTAATAAACTCGATCTTTCAGATGTTTGATTGATATTATTTTTTAGTTCTAAATAATGCACATATGATCAAGAACAATCAAGTAGTTTTTTACCAAAAAATGAGTTAAAATTATCAAACTTCTGAAAGTACAGAATTAATAAAATATTATTGAAACAAATTCTACTCCACGCCTTTTTGGAAATTCAATTTGTTTGCAAATTAAGGGACATAATAAAATTTTACTAATTAGACTTATTTAAGTACGCTTGTATTGATTTTAATTTTGTTAAAATGTTTTATCTGGAGATGTTACCCTAATAAAGTTTGATAAAAACCTGCTATTTCGTAGTTCATTTCATCATAAAGTTTGCATATTAATTGAGTTAGGAGGATGGTCAAGGCGATAATGTGGGTATTACTATTCCTTATAATCGCGAAAGTAAAATCTTTGAGTCAATATTATTGTGGAAGAAATATGTGATGTCAAGTCTAAATTTGTTGGATTACGATTTTATAATGCTGAATCTAGGCTAAAATATGGCCTAAAGACAAATGAAGGTAAAACACTGAATTGATACCTGTGCATCTGTCAGTGGTGTGGGCGAAGGGCGCGTGCGCGTGCGCTGGCGTGTGGGCAGCACAGTAGCGACAACATTACACGACAAATTAAATAGCCCCCATAAAACCCTCCTCCAACACCTCGCTTTATCACCTATAAATGGATAATGTAGGTAAATTTGTTGGTTTTTATCGCTTCTAACACAGCTCTATTTACAGATTTTTTCGTATATAGGATGTTGGTACTACCCTACAGACATCATTTTATATTAATCAAGTACCCGTTAAGAAACAAGTATTATGTAAATTATTTTCTTGATTACCATTGCTTCGTAAAATAATCAATTATTTAAACACCATCCCTCCGTTTACGACGATTTTGTATTATATTCCCCACTTCTCTCATTTGACTTTAATAACTTAAATCAGATTCCTTAGGAAAAGAAAACACAAAGAAAGTATTAATGGATTTAAAAGACGATTTTATTTCCTTCAAAAACAAACGAACTATGAATCAAAGAGCCCGCTAGACAATATCTCCATGGTAACGACAGTTAAATTATGTGAGGACAGCGAAAAGGCCATAAAAATATGAAGTCTCAGTGTGACGACATGGTCAGTAGATGAGCTTGGACATGATTTACAGGAGTGGGCCACGAGGCGCCGGCGCAGCATCGCCGAAGCGGCGCGCCTTTGACTTATGGCCTATGTAATGGACATTGGACAGCAATGCCCTATCACTCATGAATATTTATCTAAAAATCCCACATTATTGTTGCCCTGAAAACATACACCTTGTCAGAATTTCATATAAATCAAACGAACATTCAACGTGTAATTATTTTAATAGGATATTAAAATACAAAAAAAAAAAAAAACCGTCCCGTGATCACATTAGGGATGCTGTTAACAGCCTCAGAATGTTCAAATGTATGTAACTCACTGCGGGCGAGGAATAAATTTAAGCATTCGGTCATTATTTTAAAAATACATTTCACACTTAGCTATTAAAACGAAATTAAACTATTGTAAGAGTTGATTGTAAGAAAAATTCAATATCTCCATTTAATAATGACATACTCGTAAATAAGTCTATTGCCAATTTTCTGACTTTATATAAGAGGTAAAGAATCCTCGTTATAATATAAGTAAATATAAACAGCAATCTTTATACGAGGTAATCTTCGAAAATACTAATCAGGTAATTTATGATCACTGTAGTTTGTACCTATTTGCATGTTTAATCATCTTTAGAATGTAATGTTTCAGTAGTCGGGTTTACAGTAAAATAGAAGTATTTATACTTCTAACTCAGTTACTAATACTGTTTATTTTAAATTATTTTACTTTTTTATAATATTATTAAATTGTTTGGATAAAATATACTTAGGTAGTGAAATGTTTTGACATTGATATTTAGCTTAAATTAGTAATTGACCTAAGACGTTACTAATTTTAGTTATTTTTGCATGCTGTCTTCTGTATCCTGTTTATAAAGTACCTACTTTTGACTTTTTACATTTTTATTCAATGACATGATATGTTGGAGATAATTTGATTATTATGTATAATTTAATAGTTAACGCAGCAGACCCTTGCAAAACAGAAGACAAAATGCATCCATTGCCAACACCGTAGCCTCGTACGCCTTTTGTTGAAATAACTGTGACAACCTTTGGCACTTGCTATTTAGCTTCTAAAATATTATATAGATAGTTCTCAGAAATGGCAAAGTAGATGCAAAATGAAATTATTATATATAACTTTCAAAACTTTAAGTTTTTAAGTGGATAACAAAAGTAAATACATAAAAAATTCAGCTACTGGAACATTATTTAGTATAGTTATTATTTCATTCATTAGCAATCATAGATTTTTATTTAAAGATGCATGAATCGTAGAAATATCAAGTTGCTCCAGTTTACGATTCCACTTTACGATCTTTTAAACCAATAAAGATGTTGAAAAATAGCACCTAGTAATAATATCATTAAATTATGCTAAAACCACCCATCCCATCTACATTACATTTTCTGTCTCTGGAAATGTATTTCGTTTGCTTTCAATTAATAAATGTTTCAAATAATGTCCCTTAAAAATTTGAATATCTGTAGCAAGATATCGTAGCAATAAAATAAAATTTGTTTCGAAGAGACATTAAAATTTTGTTTTATCGTGTTTTAAACAGTTAAATATTCATTTGGTAAAGTTAAGGTTGGATTTCGTGAAATCCAATATTTTTTTGTATGTCATTTCAGACAAACTTTCTAATCTATATCAAATACATATATATTGTTAGTTAAGTCTTTTAAACATTTATAAAAATCAGAAAACTGTTCTTCAATAAATTTCACAATATTTGAAGATTTAAATAAAAAGTACAAAGCTTCGTAACTAAGTAGCTCGTAAGTAGTACTTTGTAATATTCTTAGTGGAAAATGTCAGGAAACATTACGAGTTTTCCTACACGTGCTACATTTACTTCTACCATCTTAAGAAGCATTAACCTTTGCCTTTACCGACGTCGACAGAAATTTTCCTAATTCTATAAAGTAACAGCAGGTGCGTCGATAATTTATTTTTGTTTTTTAAATTTGAACCGTTTTACACGAGCACTCCGAGACATTAGCGTAAGCTGGAGCCGGATAAAATTTAAATTGCCGAATGTCAATTAAGGAAGCATGTTTAAAGCATTAATGAGGTCGATACGTCTTGCGTGCATTATGAGATCAAGCGCAGGGTCAGAATCATTGAATAATTAATTTACAAGCATACTCAATTAAACGCATCGTTGTATTACGTCGAGAATGAAAAACACGCTTCTCTGGTATTTATGAAATTCGTCATGAATACCTGATTAGGTTTTGATTAAAAAATCAATCAACGAATAGTTTCACACATGAACTAAACAAAGATACGAGATTAACAAAAAATACCAGTTTTATTACGTTTATAAAAAATATTTTAGAAGTATAATAAAACAAATCCATAAACTAGATAAACGTTTGATCTCCAAGATCTGCATTTAAAACGTTTGAGCAACAAATCTACACAACAACATGACATTTCAATTTATTACTTCAATAACTTACATGATTACAAATAGCATAGCAATTTATATGAATATTGAAACGTGAACTTCCTACTAAAACGCGTTGATAAACAAATTCAGATCGGAGTTGTTGGAATGTTTGCATGTGTCTCAACAATCTATCACTCGATCTGCGCTTGAGGTTATGCATTACACGACTTACTCTTTGCTGACTGTAGTGGCCATACTAATTGCAGTTCGGTGGATGTTCACATAAATACTGGCCCCGCAGTATGGCCCGCTCATTTGTACGCCCGACGGTTGTCATGTAAAGGTATTAATATCGATGAATAAGAAATTCGAAATGGATGGGCTACAAGGCTGACCATTTTCAATGATTAGGGATCAGCCAGATAGTTATATAACTACTTTGCTTTTACTATCGACTATTCTTACATCAACTTATACAGATTTGAATAAACACAGACTTGTTTAAAAATTAAACGAATTAACCATTTCGAGCATGAACGAAGATCAAAAACTTTTTGTCCCCATTCATTGACATTGACTTGATTGTATTTGGGAGTTGTAAGTTACAAAAAGAAACTACAATGATAAGATTAAATAATAGTTGTAATCTGCTGCATAGTCTTTGTCAGACGCATGTAGTGAAGGGATTCGCCGACGACCAGACATCCACGGCTGCTACAAGCTGTACTCCACAACATCGCTCATTATTCAACTATTGTTTGCCTATCAACTGCCTTCATCTCACTACTGCTCACTTGAAAATTAATTAATTTCGACTGCCACTGGAACCACTTTTTATAGTTCATTACATTAATCAAATCTTGAACTCTGTTGTGTTTCCGTGTTAACTATGATCGTTTTTTTGTTAAATTTATTTTCATATTAATGTCATGATTGTTGCTAGTATATATTTCCTTTTTTATAGTACGGGTGGGTCGTGTTCGCGTTTTGTTTGAAGATACAGACGGCGGCGGCGCGGGGGGTCCTCTGCGCCGATCCATCACGAACCGCCGAAATGTACCTAACTATACTCTTATTATACGCAATAATCGATGAGCATTAAGTGAAATTAATTTTATTGGGTAATGGCTGTGGTCGTGACGGCGCGCGCGCAACTCGCCGTATTAGTAGCGGCACGGACCGAGCCGGAGACTCCGACTCGTGACCACCGCGCAAACACGAAAATATGCTCCAATAATAACGCAATTACTACTAAATATCAAATTATAAAGATCAATTACTTTATCTTCTATACCGCTTAGCGGGAACCAAATTCCATTACCTGTTACTAAATAGAATTCATTTAAGTACAACAATATTGAACACAACGGTTGTCATTAAAGGACGGTAAATCATAATTCATCGGGGAGCCTATCAATCGATCATTGTTTAAAATGTCCTTATGAGGTATCCCACTGTTAGATGAAGTAATGTATTGGCGGTGGCTGATGCCATTTACTTTTGCAGCTTACGTCATGTGCTGATAATAAGTATTGCACAGGTAATGGGCTCTGCTTGAACCATGATCGACCTAGTTTCACTATGGGCACGGCAAGCACGAAACTATTTTTGACCATAACACAGGGCTTCATTAAAGATACCGTAAACAATCGAACCTTCCACTAAAAAGGCTTGAAGATTACAAAAAGAAACAAAAGTCGTGGAGTGAGACCGAATTGTGAGATGTCATACATTCAGCTGTAACATGAAGTAGCTCTTATCAAAACAAATTCAAAAGAGAGAACAATGACGCGGTGTAGGTATCGCCGATCATTTCAGACTCCACTTTACACTTCACGATTCACGATATCTAGTTTCATAGAAGACTTTTATGTATTTCATGTACTTGGACCTGCGCTTAGTCCAAAAGATAAAAATGCAAAGTGCATAAAAAATTACATTATTTTATTTCTACAAGGAAACACCGATAGATTTACATAAAACTTAATACTAATCAGCATATCAAAAACCAAAACTCAGATACGAGATTTAAGGCAGTACGGAATCCACCGAAATGAATGTTTACCCCTTTTTATAATTGTTTGTACAATCCATTCCATTCTCCATTTACAATCTGTAGCGATATAAAGTTCGTGATGTATAAAAGTTGTTTAAAACTGTCTTTATATATAAAAGAGTGTCGATCGAGAAAGAGAGGCGCGCGTGTGGCCACATTTACTGACCAACAACAATGCAGCACTGATATAAAAGAAAATATTTATTCTCTAAATTCCACAATAAAAACACCCGGGCTATGTAGCGGCATTGTCATATAGCTTACTAAAATTACAACATATCACTTCGTTTCACTCTATATGGTTTTATTTATAGCTTTTTAGAATGGCATAACATTGTAAATCAGATGAGTTTAAGTTTAATTTATTGGTGGTGTTGTAACTATACTTTTCCTCTGAAATAAATAACTTATGACATTATGTTCGAGGATCAGGGACAAATGAGACCATTTTCTAATTGAAGAAATGTTTTCTATAATATTTAATATAGTGACATCGCATTTCATACTGGTTGTTATTGTAGAGTGGTGTGCGATGTATCAGGTACCTGCACCTGGACATATAACTTTTAAAGATATTTAATTTTGATGTAACAAGTGACTGTATTTCCAGTAACATTTCATCGACTATAAATCAGTGCGATATGCCGCCACACGCAGTAGTGTTCTCAATTAATTAGGTAATACAATCAATAAAAAAACACATTAACGACTCTATGAAGTTAAGGATAAGAGATAAGATGAAAGAATTAATGATTGGTGCGGACTGTACATCAATGAAGCCGGTTCGATCACGAACTCAGCAAGACTACTTCAAAACAATTAAACTTACAACGGAATAAAAACATTAACCCATTACAATTTCACAATTTTGTTAACTTTGTTTTTAGTAATAATATAAGAATCAAATACTGTTGTAAAAAACGTGTTTCAAGCTTATACCAAATTCCTTTAGTAACTTTATTTATTGTACATAGAGCTAAGGTATATACTAGTCAATTCTTCAGTCTAGTAAGTATTAAGTAGCACTTTAAACATTTAAAAATCATAAAAATATATTATCGGCCATATTAGTAATTTTGATTTCACAGATCGATTTCTAAAAACGTATATTTTAATTATTATGAATATTATTGTAATTTCTTAGAAGTCGTTCGAAGTATAATCACCTATTTAATAGTGATAGCCTGAAGGATGAAACATTTAATGCAAACTATCAATTACAAAACGCATTTTAAATGGAAACAATTTTATCATTCTCGTTCATTAATATACAAACTAAATAACATAAATAACGCTTATTATTACAGACCTTTTATTTTCCTGTTCAATAACAACCTTTTAAAATTCAATATTTTAAAATAATTAATAACGTAAGCACAAAACTAATTTAACAAGTCACTAAGCATGTCTAAAGCATCGGATTTTAAATTAATAAACTCAAAACCGTTTCTAATTGCACGTATTATAAAACGCCATACACATATTTTAGTCTTGTGACGCCTGTCCAATATTAATTTGTTTTTAATTAACTAAGACTTTAATAAGGTGACGTTAATTTAGAGTTAATAAATAGAATTCAATTTCAACTTTTACACCATTCAAAATAAGTAATTTTTATTGTGAGTTACTCGCCTAATACTTTAATTGATGAAAAAAACAGCAAGCATATTAATTTAAAACTCAAATAAGTTAAAGACTTAAAATAAAAATAATGATAAACTATGATATTTGGAAAAAAACGAATGTTAGCTCTTTCTAATCAAAACTTTAGACCTGATCAAAGAACAAGACTGGAGGATTTGTTCTAAGATTACGACGAAACGTCGCTTTTACTATTACTCCTACACTCTCTCTAATACTACTGACTACTAGTACCTACCGTAGACAACATACACGATGAGTCTATCGTCAGTTCCTATAGTTTTTCTACACGTCAGGCAATATCACTATAGTAATCTACAGAGATTTTGTATTAGCATTCTTAATTCCTCATAAATCCGTTAGAGGCGCTTTACAAAGGTTCATACATATGTAACTGCAGTCGCAAGCGGCAATCGAAGGTAAAACTCAGATAAAATAATAAATCAACTCTAATATAATAATTGGTATAGTTTTCTAACAGAATTCAATGATATTAATGCAAACTGAACTTTTTCTAGGGTAAAAATCAAAAATTTCTTGTAGTGATCATACATATATATTTACAAGGTTTTGTTAGTGTGACCGTAACCTCACACACCTAAATCATTGAGATACCTACCGGTGTAGTGAGCTGAGTCCATCGAGATCGATTTATCAATCGCAATCAAACCTTGTCGCGGTAGCATTGATTAAGCGATCATGTCGTCGGACAGATACCTCGCATACTCGTTTGTTGCTCCCCATTGTAAAAACATAACGATCATCAAACGATTGCAGTTTTTACGTTAATAAATCACTATTTCCTAGATTTGGTAGGATACGAGTATGAAGCTCTACTATTCGATTTGTTTATTTACAGAAAAAGTATCTGATAGATAACAAGTTGTATGGCAGTAGGCTGCTCACCAAGCTATAATTGTAATCGTAACTTAGTTACTTATATAATATTCCAGAAAAAAATGTGAAATAATTTCCTTATTCAAGTGAGTATTCGTGTAAATAACAGTAAAGGTACGCAGCTAGCAATGTAGATAGCTGCACAAATGAACAGGCTTGTTGCAATCAAACGCTTGTCGCGGCTGCATTAGCGATGTCTCCCACCGTCTTATCAGATCTCTGTCGCACAGCCACTTCTCAATGTACACCGAGCCTTATAATTATTGCAACTAAACTTTCATAACTCGCCGAGAAACCCGTCAAAGAATGAGAGATATTTCAGCTTTGAACGTTGTCGCTTAATTACTGGTTGGAGTTGTCACGATAATAGAATTTAATTGTAGTCATCGGGTTTAGTAAACTTGTTTTATGTGAACTGATACTAAGCGATTCGTTGGGCAATTTGTTTTCGAATGTCTAGTGGTTTTATTGTTGTTTTAGTTGCATTGATGTGACAAGGAATTGGTTAAGGCTAGTCTAGGCTGTCTATAGATGGTGAAATTGTTGTGTTATCAGATGTAATCAGAAGTTGGAGCAATGAACGAGGTTTATATCTATGGGCAGCACGGCGCGTCTGTCCAAGCAGCGATGATACATTAACTTCATAACAATAAATCCCTGTAAGTAAGCCACGTTGCCCGCGCCGGCCGCGCCTCGATGACGATGCCGGTGGTCTCAGCACTTCATGTGCCTCCGACTTTACAGCTTTACGATTCCACCCAACAATTAATCTTGCCAAAAAAGAAACAGATACCATTATAGTTTCGTTTATCTATCATTTTTTTGACGTAATTTGTCTACTTTAGAGTTCCTTACATACATGGAGAACCAACTCAATGGCTGTCGTATTGTCTTGCGTGCTGTTTTACGAGATCGATACTAGGTATAGGTTAAAAAAGTCATTGAAGATAATGTTTATGTAATTGAAAAACGTATTTTATACGACGAAAATTAAATCCGGCTCAATAATAATGAGCCGAAACCATTTCTCTTTATACATACCACTCAGAAGTCGTTGCATTTATCAGAAAGTAACACGAACAATTACAACTGGAGCTTCATTAGTTTTTCTTGGCTGCGTGATTGAATTTAATAGGAAATTAAGGGTAAATGTTGGCATATAGCTATTTCAGATAAAGTGATGTTGGAATCTTTCTTATTTCTGTAGTAAAATATATTTTACGACGCAACAACTGAGTTTTTATTTACAACGTCCGTATCAGCCTAAGATAAGAGGGTAAGTTTCCCTTGGTGTTTCGGTACACATATCCAAAGAAAGGGTTCGCTATCATTGGCGTTGGACCGAATGGACAGCATCCAGTCTACAATAAAATCGCGCAGCCATCATTGGCGGATGGTGCGTAACCAGCTTTTAAATAATTTATTTATTACTTATCGAAGTTGAGATACGATCTATTAGTTGCGTACATAAAGATTAAATGTTATATGGGACACGTAAAACTGACCGCATGATAGGGATCGTAAAAAATAATAGTCCTTCAGTTATTTTCAATCAATATTTAATTTTTTTAATTTTTAATTGAAGTCGTCGCTTGCCTTGTTACGAAAATTGACTTGGAACATTCTCTGCTGAATATTTTAATTTTAAGACATGATGTAGTCCTTATCGATAAAGTGTCGCTTGAACCTTGAAAATACCTGAAATAAGCAGTTTGTTTTTTTAAGATTTTAAGATTTATATGTGACGCGTAAGATGTATATTAGACTGTATGTGACGCGCAAATTAAATCTAAGTACATACCTATTACCTAGATAATTTTAGAGTAGTACAGAGTCACAATCAACCTAAAACCACGAACCCGTTGATTTTGGACCACCAACATTCATTGTTTATGCATGTAGGTATAATTTAATTGGGCTATTGCAACGTCTAAGATGAAATTATGATCCTATTCTAAGCGATTATCGCGGCAAGAACAAATTGATTTTAATAGTTGCCGTTAAATATGCGCATATAAAACAGTGTTGAGATTGAAACACATTAGTAAATGACTCGCGACTTATTCAAAACTAAAGCACGGAATTTATACAAAGCCCATCATTAAGAAAAGTCGGAACATAGCGTTCAACTCGCGTATCGAATTATAAAAACTCTCGTAACGGACAGATATCAACTCCTATGCCCATTTACCGTTAATCGACTTCTTCTACCAAATTACGTTAAAATTAATTTTCGATTCAATAAGATTTGAAAAGATTACGTTTATCTATTCGATTATAAATATCCATAAAAGATCATAATTGGATTTTATCTTAATCAAATGTCGGATTTAGTAAATATTAACTTTAATAATAGTATTGCTCAAGCTCGAATGATAAATCGTTTTAACTAGTAGCCAAAGAACAAAAAGAACTGCATGTGCGTGTGCGTGTGTATCGGACTACTGCGACAGCGGTGCAGTGGTGGCGGTGGCGCGCGCGCTCCTACCGACGATCGACACCGACCGACCGACCGAGCCCGCGACGACCGACACGGGAGCGCTATCGTCCGCCCATCGCCTCTTGATTTACGGCACGCCATCTTTAAACACACTTCCAAGTTTCCATAAAAACGGTAAATAAAACAAATTAAAAGAAAACCGTGACAAGACACCTCTACCGAACGAGACGTCTCTCCCTACGGAACACCAACCTTAAGTTGACGTTAAATGTTCGATTTGTCACCTTATCTATTCACCTAATCATGTCCGCTCAGAACATGAAATGTCATAAATCTCAGTGATGACACCAAGTATTTTAAAAATGAAACTCACCAAGGAAGTCCCAAAGAAAATTTGTCATAATTCATTAGGAGATCATTGAGCAGGCATGCGTGAGCCGAACACTGATGGACCATTACTTGGGATGACCGCGCGTGCCCGTCAATACTCTACCACCACTATAACCAGACCCTCTTCGCTAAGAAACTTCAGGAGCCTCCAGCAGAGCACATAGAGGTCACGAATAAATGGAATCGTTACGCTCGCCGTCGCCTTTAAATAGGAAACGACACGTTTATCCAATTAGAAATTCACCATATCTTTGTGATAGTTGAAGAGGAAATTTGAGCAATCAAGTTGCAGAGCGCCTCGCAGCGCGAGCGGCGGCGGCGTTCCTATCACAGTTTATTCAATTGAGCTCGTAATGAAGTTATGCGAGCTATGTGTCTGCGCTATGAAATAACTGCTCCGTATTTAGTCCGGCCGAATAAGTGTTTTGACTTGTATTCATTCATTACAATCATTGAAATTGATTTGAATATTTCAATAGACCTGCTTTACTGGAACTTCCTTTATGCTATCGGCTACGTGCTTCGAAATCGAATACGAATGCAACTGTATCGTTTGAACTTTAGCCTTTTTGATTTATGTAAGTTACCATCAAAGACTTATTGCGTACATAATCTAGAAACCAGACACCGAGTATGACCCCAATCCGAACGACCAGAGCAATATGAAATACGACCGGCTCAGTAAATAACTGACAAAGTTTACTAGACTGATTGTACAAAAGCATGAACTGGGAACAAGTTGTAACCCATTACAAAGTGTTGAACCTGATTTTCTGATTTATCGCTATCAGGCATTAGCTATGATCAATGTTGTTTTGAAGTGTCTCTTTATTGCTTTGCATTTTATCTGTTTCAAATATGTTAAATGACCGAAATAAATCTTGTGTGAGAGGTTATAAATTTTGCACTCCATTTCATGATCTACTCTAAGCTTCAGGAATGGCTAACTCGTATAAAATATATTTCACTAAAAATAATTTTCTAGATTGAGTATTATGCTTTGATACTCGTTTAATAAAAAAATAATTAGATCAGGTTGCGGAATAGGATAGTCTCTAAACGCTCCTTCCCGTTTGGAATTCTTTCCCCTTAAATACCAGAAAGATCCATCGAATCAAGTCAGATTGGAAATAACTTACACGCTGAGGTTAAGGTAAGGTTTAGATTTTCAATGTACTCGTATTTGACATGCAACAAGATTTTGTATAATTTCCAAAACAAAATAGTCAAATTTATAAAACAAGTACTCAACTCTATAAAACAAGTATAAAAGTCGAATTTATAAAACAAGAAACTTCCTTAAAGTTTCCGTTTTTATAATCTTATTAGGTGGCAAAGTTAGGTTTAAATTATTTCATTGTATTTACATATATTTTTCTTCCAGTTATTTTAAGGTAAACATTACTTAATGATACATTATTTTTAAATAAAGGTTATATTAAAAAGCCTTTATTTAAAATTTCCGAAGGATCGTTTAAAACGTAGATATATGTAGTAGGTACAATGTGGGTATGTGCAGTCGTGTGCCAGGCACGTGGCTGATTGATACGTCGACTCACCCGACCTCGCTCACCACTCTGACCTCATTCATAAATTCTCGCTTAACTTTTTAAAGTGCAAAGGTCTACGATGACATATAAATTGTTGGATAACCTCAAATTATGGTATCTGTTGACAGAAAAGTCCATAAACTGCATAATATGACATTTGGGAATATTTTTAAAGCTTTTGTGTAACTGTCTCTTTGCTACATAACCTTAAATACATAGTAATTTATGTTGTTATGTTCAAACGATATTACGGATAGGTATGCTGAAACATGCAGAGGATGGTGAATAATAAATTACATTTATGTCACATAAAACGGTAGAAATATAATAATGAAATAAAATGCACCAGCCCTGAAATCTGACAATAATCACATAACAAGAGCAATAAGATACCGGCTGAAACTGCGCACGCGCTCGTCTCGCAATTCTCTCGGTAATGCAACAACAGCTCCAAATTAATATATCCTGACTCGCGCCGTGATTCCTAATATTATATTTAGAAGTGACATTAGCTCGTTTGTATCAATTGCTCCCGTCTGCCGCTGATATACGGCCGCTACTTTAGAACAATGACGGTACAAATTGCAAGATTACGCGCTAGCCACATCTCGCGACCCCGTTTCCATATGCTCGCGCTATTTTATGCGACTGTAATCTACCAGGTAACTTATTGCCAGATAGATTACTGGAGAAACTCATGGCCATTAATGGTAAACCAACTAGTATGTTTAGTTAATCAAGTAGTAATACCACAAGTCTCACAGTGTCAGGACATTGAACGTGTCCTGTCATAACGATGACACGTCTTTCATTTATAATAACATGGTCTATAATGGAAAACTAATGCAAGCGACCACATCTTCTCGTCAACCTGAACTAGTAGCCGTCAACTAACGGGAGGTTATAAATGACCGCACAAATGATTCCCATGTCGGGGACAAGCGATTACAATGCTCATTAATATCTCCTTGTGCGGCGCCGCTTGCTTCTTCAGAACAAATCAGGCTAATGAGCGGTTCCCATGAAAGGCTTTTAATTTCCCATTTGGTTCGGCCACCTTCGATATCGGCTGACTGTTATTAATATAGGGCTGGAGCCGCTCGCCGGTCGCCGGTGGCGCGCTCCCGGCTGTACGATTACGCCAACCGAGCGAGGTATCGCGGACGCTCTCCGCGACTTATCTCCCGCTATTAATTACGCTCAGATATACCATGGACAAGTTTTAATGCAACTGCTTCATTTGTAGCTGCACTATAAGTGCCATATCGGGGACGTTATACGAGTGATAACTTTGTTCGAATGACAGCCGAACGATGGTAGGGTGCGACAAGGTGACGCAACTTGGACATGCGTAACTCGTTCCCGACTCGATTCAATGCATGACTGATAGCTTCCGAGCGCTTGAAACGTTGTACTTGCACCTAATACTGATACCCATCAGAGACTAAATCGATACCAGCATTTTGCACGCGGCCGCAGCTGGACAGTACTTAGTTGCAGGGTGCAGCAATTACTGGTTGGTTGTTCATAAAAGAAATCTGATACTGATCTGATGAAGCTCCCGGCGGGCTTGCAACTCGCTAATAATACCTCACTAAGAATATTGACTGCAGTTATTGCTATTACAAATTGATCGAAACTAGAGTCGAGCTCTATTTAAATCACAATTTATTTTGCTGCGCCAGCAAAATGCACCTGCAGAGTCAATATTTTACACAATTTCAAATCCTATGGGACTCTTGATTCGAATTGAGAATAACATAAAATTAATACGATTACGTATGGCATGAACAAGAGTGTCGTAAATCAATTTAAAATAATTTAAAGTGAAGTGGAGTAACCCTTTAAGCCAATTTATTTAAAAGGAAGATATATTACCGTTTTCTTTCACACTGATAACCTTTTAAAGCTGGGATTCCTCTTAACAATAGTCATGATAAAATGAAAAATCCGGCCAAGTACGTGGCTAAGCATAGAATAAGGTTCCCTAGTCACCCATAATGGCACATGGATTTAGAAGACGGAATTGGCTTCTATTACTGTGAGTAAAACGGTTTAACAATACCGCTGTTCAGATATTTGGAATAAATGCACAACGCCATCTATCGACTATAATTGCAAACTTTTAAGTCCCTACTTTTATTTATCCTGTTCAGAGGATTCAAATTAGAATCAAATCGTGTCAAATAGATAATTGTTGTCATTTTATTTTTAATATTTTACATGCTTTCTTATATATATTTAATATTTCGTAATTTTTACAAGTAAGGTACTAAGTTATAGTCTTTATTTAATGTTCATTACATCATGAGTCTTTTTAGATTTCTCGTGCCAGCCGTTTGGCTTTTAGAAGGGTGAAGATGCCCCATTTTAACAAAAAAAATGCGCTTAAAAGTTGAATATGTCGCAAACGAATATCTAAACCATAAAAAAATATGAGCAACCACTAAATGCTTTTAAAAGGCCTGTACAATGATACTCCACACTATGGAGTAGACGTGAGAAAAGGGGGGAGGTACACCAAAAATATTATTCGTGAATTTTGTGGATGGTGGATCATGCCTGCCTAGGAGAAACCTATTCACTCTTGCCTTAAAGAGGCCCAAGTTATATTGGTCAGGGAACACATCGGCAGGCAAAGAATTCCACACCCTTGCAGTACGCATTGTCGACGTAGTAAATACACAAATCCATGCAAAGTTTCATCTTTTTAACACTAAAAGTTTAGACGAAACTATAAGAGTTTCGGACGTGAACTACAGAACTCTAAAAAATTACATATTTAATGCTAATATTTTTCGGTACAAACAACAGCCAGCAACAAGACACAAATAATGAAAAGTCATTATTTGTGTCCGATCAAAAGTTAAACTGATTAAAGGCATAAAAACTTCTATCCGAGGTAAAATTTGTGGCGTTAAACAGATGGTATCTCAATATCATTAGTTAGGTCTTATCTCGCGATATGATGGGATGGCTGAAGACTATGAAACATGAGACAAATTTGGTAGTTCTATTTAAGAGGATAAGCAGCGACTTCTATAATTCAAGTCGATAACGCTTCTTCGGGATGCTGTCAACTAATAGGAGAGATAAGAGGCTGTCCACCAAATTGCCGTATCTATTAGATATTTTAAAAATGATTTACATAAATACAAGTTGTTTATCAGATTCGACTCGTGCGCTGTCCCCGAATTGATTTCGGTGAAATTTGAAAATGTTGTAACGGTCCATTAGAAAATTTATATTAAATTACTATGTAAGAATTAGATTCCATCTTTACACCAGTAAGAAATCTTTACCACACTTGTAGTATGTGAATGGATCAGCGTAAAGTAGACAGTGTTGTCACAGAAGCGAAGCAACGATATGATTATGGTTAGGTATGGTTTAGTTTTGTATTAAATACACAAGAATACAACACCCGAGAGCGGTAAACGAAGCAATGTGTTTTGCAAATAACACAAAATTCCGCTCCCATCGGGATTCGAAGCCAGAACCAGTAGCGTAGCAGTCGGTTGCTTACACCACAGCGCCATAGAGGTCGTCAAACTTAGTTCAATGGGGTATTGAATTTCTTATGATACAAGGAAGGGCAACTGGCCAGCGGCCTTGAATTGTTTAAGACTGCTACACATGTTTTCTTAACCTAGGTTTTCTTCTAATCATTTCTTAGTGTGGCAGTTTGTATCAAATGAAGTTAAAATGTAAACTCAAATAAAATCTCTCTCTAAACTCAAAGTACTTTTTCCAAGAAATAAGTTAATTAAATCCAACGCGATTAATCTGTGATGTGTAATTTATGCGACAACTGTCTCAACATACCAGGCCATTTCCTAGACGACTTTATATGAATAAATCAGCTTGATGAGTACAGTCACTAGGTAATGTTCCTAAAAATAGCAGGTGGTTACTTCAGAGCAGGTTAAAAAAGTGACATATTTTCGCCCGGTTCATCCGTTTATTAGGTAAATTTTATTTCGATTTTAAGTGCCATATAGCAATTTAAAAAAGGAAATTAAATGAATATATTTGAATCAAATATATTCTTGGTTTAGGAGTAAAATATTTACGGCATAAAATGACTGTAGAATTATCTCACAAAAATTCTGTAATTTATAAATAATTATAAGTTTAATTCGACCTACTATTAGTTGGTTTTAATTGAGAAAAGGTTTTTTATTTCTTGATAAAACCTAATACCTTATTTTATTACAGTTTTACATACACAACACTTCTACTGATGACTGTACTAAAAGATCTTTTTTTTTCGCTGCACTATTACTAAAACAAAGAATAAAATGGATGAAATAAATCGTTTATTAAGGTTCCGTAAAAACGGGACTCTGTTACTTTGCTTCCACAGTCCTTCTGTCTATCAGCCGGCTCTATCTCATGAACCTTGATATCTAGACTCATAATATCATTTCAGAGAATGTCTATTTTGGTTGCCACTATGATAACAAATACTTATAGATAAATAAATTAGAAATGAAAGGGGGTTCCCATAGAAGAAACGTGACTTTTTTATTTCTTTTGCTTTTTTTCTTAAAATCTAAAATGTACATAATCTTATAAGACGCTAAGGAACCTACCAGTGTAAATCTGAGTCACACTTGACCGTTTTTATTTATTATATGCTTCATACGAATACAGCAATATACCAATTACATATACAATAAGATGTTTACTTGGCGCCGACCGTGATACTACCAAATCAGCAAAATACCTCTACGCTGAATGCATAATTGTTTCCAGTGATTGCAACATGATTGTAGTGTGTCAACATACTGCATAAGCTTATTCAATTTAATGTCTGGGCATGTTTTAAATAAATAAGCCTTTAATGACTTTGTCTGAAGAAAAAAAAAATACCTGTAAAAATCTCGTTCAAACTATTTTTATCTATTTTTTTTCTATAAGCCAGACAAACGGAAAACTAAAAACAAGTTTGTTGGCCAAAGTACCATTATTGTAGAATGCAAATATTTTTGAAACTGACACTTCTCTGTTATAAGCGTTCGGATGTTATATAAGTAATATGGATTTTAGAGTACGTGCGTTATGTCTAGATTTTCAATCCACTGTCCAATCCATTCTCTAAACGCACCGTCAAATGATACTACACAATCAATGACAAACGAAAGTAAAAACTGTGAATGCAACCACCTGATGCAATTTGATGCATATCAAGATCTGCACCTTAATTAGCAACAAACTCGCCGGAGACGTTAAGTGAATAAATAAATACTAGTACGTAATAAAACTTTACAAAAAAACTGATGATTACGTTTTGAATAGTAACAATTTCAAACTAAATGTAAAAGTTTGGTTAGAGAAAATTATTCGCAGTTCATATCGCGCTGCCACAGATTTTTTTCTCCATTTAATTTAAAGAAGGAAGCGATTGTGTTGTTTTTGTTGCGTAAAACTCAGAAACGTGGCATAAAAGTTCATTGTATCCATTGTTATTTTTGCCTCTTTCCAATATTTTAGTGTAGGATCAGCTTAAAATATAGCTGATCAGATAGATTTAACATAGAGTTATAGTTATTGAGTCTCTGCATTCAAAATAAACAATTTTAAATAGAAATCAGATTTTGACATGACATGAAAGACGAATATGTAAATATAACAACCATAAACAAGGAACAGTAGTTGAAATACAATGAATATTGAAGTAAGAGTATTTTTTGTTGAATTCACAAAAAATACGTATCTTTTATAAATTTTTGGGATATAATATTTATTCGTATTGTAGCTTAAATAGAAGTACTTAATTAAGCACTATTCAAAAAAATGCCGACAGATATTTTCAGTAAAATCTTTTAAACAGACTAAAAATAGGTGAGAGACATGAGAGTTGTATGACTTTTGAGGTGCGGAACTCGAAAAGCTTTGTCACGTCGTTTGTTTTATAGATTTCCATAAAAGCTTAGTCATTTGAAGTTCGTGAGGAAAAGCTTTCTTTTAATAGGGATCCTGAGTGCGATCCCGTGGCATGCCCCAGCGGTCACCACTTACCTAGCTCTCACTTAATGTCATAAATAACTTTGTCAATCTGCTAACTTAATAGCATAATTTATCCGGCTCAGGACAACATAACGAGCAATGCCGATAATAAACCAGAAAAGCCATGAGGTGATAATAGCTGTTCGTAAATAATGATCCCTGATTGCCGTTCCACACCTCTTGGAGAGGCAATGATACTTCAGAGAAATGTGATTCCACTTCACTTCAAAAAAAGCTTTAAAATATCGCATGTTTTTCTCTACAGGTATAATACTGAGAAGCATATAAAAACGCTAAACTGAGTGGAAGTACGATTGGTTGGTAAATTCGAAAATAATGTAACATGTTTCGATAAAGATCTTACACAAAGGCCTTCCTAGTTGTACAGTTCGGAATCTGACCTCAAGAGTATCGCTTGTCTCCTCGAGTAGAATGCAATCGGGGACTAATTAACGCAACTATTGGAGCCTAAGCTTAGCACACAGCCAAGGATGTTCCGATTAGAATACCCTCCCGTTAAGGAGAAACAATCACATATCCAACAAGGAACTCCCCAGATTATACCGCGACTTACAAGAGAACAAAGTCATTGCTACGATAACGGCCGTTTGCATTAAGTCAATAACATTTTGTTGTTTGCATTTAGATGGGAAAGGCAGAACCAGAATGTAAACATGACTTACTCACTACTGATAGCTTTAGATAGAAGTAACTAGTGAAAATACTTTCAAAAAGATATGCTGGAAAATTGTATGAAGTGGCCATTAGCTAGTAAAGCCCCTATTACTGAAGAAGTCCGTTATGCTGTTCATTGCCGTGTCAGATTCAAAGGCGGCGTGCTAGTACCAGTACATGAGGCGGCGTCTACCATACCACATGCATATTTTGTAAAGATTAACTAGACTGTCCCCCAAATACAAATACAGACAACCTACAACTTGTTTGTGACCAAAGGATGGAAAGGTGACTACTTAGTTTTAAATCTAAATCTTCTAATTTTAATATTTTAAAATAAACATTTCTAATATTTCGCTAAGTTCTAATATTGTTCATATGGAATATTTAACTTCTCTAGTAACATTTTCAAGATAGTTTTTAATTATCTTTGTTATGGAGTGTCTAGTCTGATTCCGAGGTTTCCAGAGGCTGCTGTGTCGATGTGTCCTCAGATAGCCCCGCTCTACCGGCCACACCATTTATTCATGGTGCAATAAATTCAAATTACCGGATTAACAATAGTACGGATAGCATCTATGAAACGATACCCAGCGGTCGATATTGACGATGTAGCATTTTGTAAACGGTAGTCCAGCTGCAATTAGGGGACCTCTATCTTTGTGCTTGTTAGGACTTTAAGAAAAACCATTAATAAGTGTAAGCCGTAAATACTAGAGACAGTTATAAAAGGAACTGTAGGTCTTCCAATGCTACACTTAAGTGAAGTTCGATCTCGGGTTGTCTAGTAGATGCGACCTAATAAAATGCCTCCCATGAAATCGGATCTAATTTTAATGCGCAATTTACACTGAGACATTGCTATCAATAAAAGTCAAGACTAGAAAGGGCATGTCGCAGGCACATGCGTCTTGTCCGCTGGCCACAACTCGAAAGCGATACAGCGCAATGAAATCCGACACCGCGACGAATCGAACGCTGTCCTGTCGCGTTTGAAATTTCTGCAATATTTCGCCCTTTTCACGCAGATATCCGCGGCCGTGTCTAAACCGCCGGACATGAAACACAATATCTCGAGTGAGATCCATAATTTATACGCACCGCATCAACTAAAACACCATAGATATTAGTGTCGTTCGTAATCTTAAAATATTGTTCACCATAATGTAGGCTGCTTCGGTGTGTCTGCAGAAAAATTGCTTCAAAATGAACTTATTGAACTCGCAATTACCCGGCTCGGGATTCTTGGTACGACGTCCTCGTTTACCTAAATAGATTCAAATGAATGCGCGCGATTAGCTCAAGCGGCTCTCTTCATACGACCATACCTGTTTTTTTTTCTTTTAAAGTATTCCTTGCGCGTATAGGAATAAGAGCGACTTGAAAGAAAAAATGTGAGTTATTGCGTACATCAGCAGCGCTGGAACGAGTTTGATGTGTTACTACGTTTTAATTGGGATCGACCGGCGCGACTGATGCGGTCACTACTCACTTGCGGTCGAGAGGCGTTCGGCCCTGTAAATTACTTACCAAATTTATCTTGATTATTGTTACCGTAATTGTATCATTGAAGGAAATAACAACATATTAGAATTGGATCACACGAAATTACTATTTATCGACTGTGAAATTATAATCAAAATCAAAATAATCTGTTTAAATGTTGAAACTGTCAAAACGCAAGATAGTAAGATTTAGAAAGAGAGCAATTTAAAAACCGTCAGTTGGTATGATAGAGAAGGATCGTGAGGCCATCAATCTATGAGACACGGCCGATATTGTGTTGCGACAGGCGCGCGTCACCGGCGAAGGCCCAGTCAATCCATCAAGCAGAGCACTGGACACCATGGCCTTGTACCATCCATATAAATAGGCGTTTAACACAATCGTCACCACCTTCAACCAATGTCCACGAGAAAAGTCTTCAACCTTTCCCCGTATCTAGTCTGGGGTTGGTTGACAGCTAATTAATAATAATGTATTTGATGTAGCAGAACATCTGTACTGTATCTCAAAGACTGCCATCAGATCATTGTAACACACAAGTTATGAGAGTAGTTCAACTGGATAAAAAATCGAATTTTACGTGTAATGCTGTCTAGGTTGGCTGGCAACTGTTACATTGCGAGATTATAGGACCGATTTTTCCTCCTAGTCTTAGTTGTTGACTGTTTGACCGACTTTTTGTAGGATGTGAGATTTTCACTATTGCGATCAGTATTTTTAATTTTTCACCTACATTAAAACGGTTACCGACTATAGGTCGTGGGCAGGGATCCTCGTGGCCAACCTTCGTAAGATTGACACCGAGCTGAACACTGAACCAATAGCATAATTTTCATCGGAATTAAAATAAACAGTTAAATGAAAGTGCATCAAGATGCTTATGTTAACAAAACAGGTGAATGGTTGCAATAAAACCTACCTAACGCAAGTAATGAAAATGAGTGTTATGTTTCAACACAAAGGTCTAATCGTTAATAGTCGTTTCAGCAAGAATCAAATTGCAAAAACAAATATCTGTGAGCGTCGTGTCGATGTAGCCTGTAGTAGAATAGGAATGTGCAAAAAGGCGTGTCAGAATAGGGCACATTCTGGAGCACTCTGGTTTAAAACCACTGCCGGTATACCATCTGGCCCGCAAGACTTATATACATAAAGGGACACCAACTCCGGGTATTCGGGTAACTCAGGTAGACTTCGTTGGCAGGATAGACAAAAGTTGCTTTTAGCAGCTTGGGCGAGTGACCAGAAGGCGGCGCTTCCAGAGAGATAAGCTTCCAGCATCTCGCCAGTTCTGACCATGAAGTCAAACTTTGCTATTGCAATGACTCTCTTACTGGAACTCGATGGGTACAATGTAAGGACATGTTCCAGAATTTTTGGATTTTTAGATGTTATGCCAGAACATATCTTTTACTATTTAGTTTTATATTTAAAATACAATATACAATACCTAAGCAACGAATAAAATACCTGAACGACCTTGACGATGTATCAAATATGGTGATATACTATTATTGTCCATTACATACATTTCCGAGGTAGTTAATACGATTCTTATGGATTGAATAGAGAAGCTGGTCTAACCGGCAACATACACTAATAACTACAATCCGCAAGATTTCACTATTGGTAGACAAAGAGATAATGTTGGTCAGTTGCAGAAGTATTTAGTTTGTCTATTACAAATGGCTAGCTTAGGTTAGGTAAGGTGTTGTATCCACAACAAGTTGACACCTTTAAATCAATTTTACTTTAGATTTGTTGTTAGTTATTGCAGCTTATACAACTTATATGGCGTACTAATAAAAATCTATTTGTTTATTTACACATATTACCCGCTGTGCATTCTCTATTGTATACAATACCGAGACAAAATATAAAATTAATTACATTTCATATATTTTACATGTTTTAGGTAATCTGTACATTGCTTAGATATTGAATAGAATATCGGATAATACAAACTGTCGAAACATCTTGTTGACACGTTAAATAACAAATTGGCGCACATTAAGTTCGAAGCTTGTATCCTGGTATTTAATGTCAATGTTGTATAAACTATTGCTTATTGTCACGTGTACAAAACAAGAAAATTAAAGCTAATCCTCTTCTAAGATAACCTTTGTCTAGGAGCTACTGGATTGATTCCATCTTTTTTACTACGAAACCTTTCATTTGAATATTGTAAAGAAAAACATTACGTGTAGAAAATTTCCACAAAATGTTACACAAATATAAATGGAATGTTGGTAGGTATGTTACTAACTCTATGAGAAGTGAGATAGCAGTTATCACTTTCAAAAGGTCAACCAATATTCGGTTTTGCAAGTACAAAGTTAAGTATCGGCTTACCTCAAGCAAATAGATCAAGGTATCCTGATTTTTCCTGCTATTATCTAGATAAGGTTATAATGTGGGAGTGGACCACCTACTAGTATGAGTTAAATTTTCGGTGACTGACGTAGAATTGCGGTGAATTTGTTCACACCCACCCAACTGTCCGTTTCCTCACCTATCTTATCACAATAGGTACACTTATGAGGACCCCTAATCCTGCAAACGCATCGTAGGCGTTAACATTTTTTTTTGTCAAATATTCAAATGCCAAAGGTACTGTACGGGCGTAGAGCCAAATGCTTGTTTATTATTTATGATATCAATAAATTTGTTAAATACCTGTTTAGAAATTAAATGAAGAATTTTCACGCTAAACATCTAAAATCTAGAGTAGGAAGCTGTTGAAGATTATTGTTGATACTTGTTTCCATGATTTATTGTTTTAACTAACTAGACTTACATAATTATACACAATGTACAAGATTTCGTTACAAATAAATTCTTTAAAAGAATCCGATCTGCAAAATAATAATATCGCAGGCATCTCAGACATGCAGCTGGTGCAGCGGTGGTCGGCGCTGCAAGCGATTTATGCACCATCCACTATAATAGCCGTATTAATGGAAATTGACACCAAGCTCGTGGGAGAGGCCTCACTCACCGCGTAAGGAAATATAATATTAACACCGCAATCATCATGTAATAATCTTTTATTCACGCCAGCAGCCAAACAACCTGTCTTCGCAATGGCGCAACGCTAAATGACAAATAATTAATTCGTTGACACCATTGATTCTCAATTAACAGTACATACAATATTATCATTTGCCTAAGTAATATCAACTTTATGTTCAACACGAATACTTCGGATTGACCTTGAAAGTTTGAGAATCATAAAGTTGTGTTACAATAAAATTCAGTGTCTAGTTTCCTTAGCTTTGATATGAGGTGGTGCGCCAGCTTTCTCTTCCGAGTATGATGTGGATTCTATTAGAGATCATTACAGCGAAATGAGTTACGGCCCATCTAGAACCACGAATGATGGCTCGACTGTCTTTTCACATTATTTATTGGCATATAATGGCTTCTAATGGGAGGTTATTGAATCTGCCACCTTGGTATTATTAGTATCTTTTATTTGTTTCGTGTACGAAAAGGCGGCATTGTAGACCCTTTTGAATATTCATTACTCTACAACACGAAAGATTCGTTTGGAGATTTAATTGATACTTGAATGGTTATACGAACAGCGCACATATGGACAAAAAGTAATTGCTCGTTAAAGCTCCATTCGCATTGTTTCTTGATTGTGAAAAATAAAAGAGTGACCGCTGTGAATCGAGAGATTCAATATAGACAATTAACATCCACTTTTAACGTTTCAATGAAGCTCTGACGATGTTTTTTGTAAATATTTACATAAAACTAATTTTCCATCGAACCTTGCTTTGATTCAGGCTAGATGATGATATCAAGGCGCAGACGCAACAAATAAGTACAATATTCGGATTTATTTAGACCTTTGGTCGATAACACGCAGTATTCAGGTTCTTTTATTTGCACAACACGACGGACGCAAGTGCAATTTATTGATACCGTGTTCGATAACCAGTAGGTGCATCCCACGCGGCTGTCAACGGACCCGCGCAGATATACTCTGTACAATAACGCCTCAAATGCGCGCAACAAGTATTGCGCCCTCGGAAGGAAATAGTGGAGCCGGCTCATGCTAAATACACCTCATAAATACTGAAGGTTATGGTGTCGTAAAAACAAAGTCAAGCTGTGCTTACAGCGAGGCGAATACAGCCAGGCGATGTCCACCGGCCGCACCCCCAACACTAGATACACAAACATATTTTGCTACATACTTTTCATTGCTACTCACATACAACCTACCATTCAATTTTAAATTAAATTTTAATTATATACATTAAAATATAAATTATATAGTAATAATCATATCACGATACACACATTATCCCTGCAGTAAGTATCTTAAGAACTTGTGTCACAGGAACTAAGCAACGATAATATAATATTATTAATATAATGTGTTATTAAATTATATCTAAAATTATGAAAAAATTATCATGCCGTAAACTTAAAATATATTTCGTATTGTGTACATTCAACACATTGTTGACTAGCTTTTTAAACATTTATTTATAATCTAAATACCTATTAAAGAATGTGTTTACTAATAAACATATATTTATTATTTTATTAACATACAAGTCGAGCCTAATCATAACATTTATACAGTATAAACGTCAAATGAGTGTGGGAAAGTTTGTATTTGTTAGTTTTATTGAGTTTACATTTAAAGATCAATAATGATAGTTATGATGTGGTACTAATATGATTCTATGGCCATCTATTTACACTTTATATTAAATTCCTATGCGGTGAAACGAAAACTTAAATAGTCGGACAAGGCTGGTGTAATGTATTAAATTAAATATTGAAATTAATATTAAATTGAATAGGTGTGCACGAGTGGAGATCGGATGTCGTTACCGTATCAAACTGACATCACCTACGGAGAAGCAACACATTAAAAAACACCTTTAACTATCATTTACATTTAAGTCGTAGGTATTGGTATTTGAAACCCGCGAGTAATTTAAGCACGCTGAGATGACTCTCGAAATAAATAGATTCCTGCGGCTATTTCTTGAAAATGCATATGGTAATTTTCAGGAAAACTTGAGTGTAATGTAATAAAAAAAATATATATAATTTGTTTTGATTCTAAACATGCACTAGTCTTTTTAAATTGTTTAGACTCTTCTTTAACTTACAACATAACAACCCACAGTGAGTTGTAAATAGAATAACGTTAACAATTTTCCAAACTCTAAAAAGTTAACTAGCAAATAATGCATCTAACGAAATATATAAAAACGACAACTTTCACGTAGCGATAATTTTCGCACGGTTTGTAAACGTGTTAGTCCTTACCACAATTGTGCGTGGAGTGCGCTAAGTTTTGATGTAAATAATGATGACCGGAATCGACCTAGCAAGGATTTTCCGATACTCGATATGAAAGGGATGCAAGATGCGTGAAAAGACATTCCGCTTTATCTGGCACAGGTATAATGGTTGTATGGCAGAGTTTCGTTGCGTGAGAGCTTTCAGAACGGAGCCGGAGTACAATTATTTTGTGACCCGGGGCGCTTATGGTTCGTTACGCGACGGCGCCACGCCTGGATCTGACCTGTGACTTTATATCTATCTGCGGTAACATAAACTATAAGTCATTCGTATAGGAACCCTTTGAGGAAGTCTGCACACAATAACTGAATGACTGAAACGATTTCAAATTTATTGAGTCTGAAACAAGTAAAAATTCATTTGTAATGTATATAATTAACGACCAGCAATGAAGATTAAAATCAATCTACTCTTAGACAACTTGCTCTACATAGTAAAACATTATTTTGGTATGTCCAACCACTTAACAAGCATCTTATCTTTTGATCAACAACATTATGATGTAAGTTTACCTTCACACCTGAGTAAAGTGTAAATTAATTTAGGCAGGAATGCCCGATTGGTCTTAAAACCCTTAGTTAAATTTCGTGAATCTCATCAAAACATCGTTTGTTGGAAGCAATATTATCTCCGTCACTATTATTAAAGGTTCCGCTTTAATTTCGGGAGTAATTGAAAAAAAAAGAAGTGTAAGTTGATCACAAATTACCAGCACTATATCAAGTGTTAAACGGCACTTATCGACGCCGAAGTGCGCGGGCTCCGTGACGATGAAAAATACACAATTTGAGGCAATAAATCAAAGATGTCGCGCACCTTCGCGGTAGCAGCTCGACACTCGCCCGCTTCATTATTTATTACTTAAAACTTGTAATTTTTAAAGAGATACTTTATTAATATATCGAAAACTGCTTTTACGATTATCAACTTCATAATTTAACCGTTCGATTTTTCCTTTAGATTGGAAAGTATCTAAAAGAGATAAATTTCCTTAAAAATCTTAAAAGTTAGAACCTTAAAAACCCTGAAGTCGTAGATACAATGCATGCATACATTACTTCTTAAAAGATGACAATTACACAGGTTCCATTGTTTTTGTATTATTTTCTGTAAATGGCACCAAATCCAATTTAAATGTTTTCCTTGTTCACAGCGTGTTCTACTTGGGACCCGTCGACTGCGCACGCGCCCTTCTCTATTTGTATTCAATACGCACGCACTAATACGGCGCTCTTTCGACACCTAGGCAATTTATCTCTCGCAGGAATCGAACCCCAACCTTGCACAGCGATTGCACTGTATTTCCTGTTCCACGACACAAAATTGCTTCTGCAAACGGCAGAGAATGTAGATTGTTCTATTATTGTATCGTTTATTTAAATCGATGAACGAAACCGGTTCGGATTTGTCACCTACGAAGCCTTTTATGGGCTAGCAGCTTCAGAATAAATGTTTTTAATGGCATTGTTCGTGAGCCATTATATTTACGGAAAATATTGTACTGTCAAAATATAATAGCTAACCATTGCATTTATTACAAAGTATATATAAATTAAGAAAACTCAAAATAAGGACCTACTTATCAAAACCGGGGACCGACCTCCATTGATGTCTTTTTTTCCAACTATAGAAAAGAAGTTTAACAACAAGAACTATCAATGTTTTAGTTATATCGTTTCATTAATTTGAGATATTATAGTTACAAACGGAGTTCATTACCTAAGATAAGTGGAATAGTGTGGTCATATAATAATGCGTTGCGGGCATTTCCAGATAGGTAATTAACCATGAACGAGGTTATGATCATTCATGAGGGTACCCGCAAAATCTACCATATATTACTGAGACGTTTACATGCAATGTATTGTACCTACACCAAATGAAACAGTACAAGCTCAGGTATAGCTTCATGATAATTGTTATTTATTAAATGCAATAAAACTTTGTAAGCTTCTTTGTCCTCAACAAAACAGATAAATTTCAAGACTCCACTGTAAGACTGCCCAATAAAAAATCATGTCCAAAACAAAGGAACCTGTTATTTAGAAGTCAACGATAATTAAACTTATAAACCTTGTTATTTGGTCTCGGTGTTTGCTCTTAACGATCAGTTACCTACTTTATAGATAAACAGGTCTGATTTGAAAACGCCTTGCAGTATGTGGGCGTCGCTCAAATAACGATAATATGACCGTATTTGTGCAGGAAATCGAAATCTTTTTTGTCCAAAAGCAAAACGGCACGCCATGGTTAATCGGGCGGTGACGTTCTGAGTCCGCTCCGGCCATATAAGTCAATCTTCCTATTCGCCCCCGCACAAGCTTTTCTAATAACAACATCACGGAACCTTAACATGAATTAAAGCCAGTCATAATGAACATCCCGTTATGTTAAATTTAATTAGTTACACAACCTATTAGTCATAATTGAATTTGTTATTTAACACATGATTTTAGTACTTAACAATTATTTTCAATTCAAAGTAAGACAAGAAAATTAAAAGAAAATTAAATAAGTGAGAACACCAAATGTAGTTCAATTTCAACATTTTGGAAGTTAAAATTGCGAGTTCAATACCTTTATACCTAGTTGAGTTTTTGCAATTACGTAATCTTGTTGGTGTTGTGATGTTCCATGAAACGTGCTATTTTGTTATCACTGCATAGTAAAAAACAAAGTCGCTTCCCGTTGTCGGCCCCTATATAGGTTTAAATGATAACTTAAATCATTAAAACTACGCAACTGATTTTGATACGGTTATTTTAAATAATTAAAACTACGCAACTGTTTTTAGTACGGTTATTTTAAATAGATACAGCGATTCAAGAGCACGGTTTATATGTATAATACATGCACAATTTAGTAGACAAATCCTGATCATTTTAAAGGTGTCTAATGTGTTGGAAATAAACACAATTTATTGCACTTATATTGCAAATGCTGGCTATACGAGATGGATCAAAATACTGTACAACAGTATCATATACCTTAAAAGTTCTACAAAAAGTCTGTGATGGTATATGAGTATCTCATTAGGATAACCCACAATAAGCATTTTATCCTTTTCCAAACTCAAAGGCTTTTTTACGAAGCGATCTGAAGCAATACAGCATTAATCTGTATCCAATTTAGTATCTTAAATACATTTAGCATTTAATATAGATCAATATGGCCCTTCACAGTATGTAATTTAAATGAATATTTTCGAAGATATTACAAATTTAAAATGTAGGAACATACGAGTAGCGGAGCGGTACCGGCCGGAGGGCAGATTTGAGCGTTAAGTGTTTTTCACTTGGCCAATAATAATCATATGTCGCTCTTTCAAGAGTAACCTCTAAAAAAACATGTTTTTACTGTCTAATGACAAAAAAGTTGTGAACGTTGAATATAAAGACATTCTGTAGTATATTTAGTATCAGCATTGCACCCGTGCGAAGCCGGGGCAGGTCGCTAGTTATCTCCTATTTCTCTGCTTATTTGGGACTACAGAAAGAGACAAAATCTTAGCAAATCGTTAGAATTGATTACGAGTTTATTGAGAGGGCTCGTAACGTTATTGTACGGGAAATAGAGTAGTAAAATGTGACCGATGGATACAGTCACATTTTGCTACTCACGGTCCTCAATCAAGGATAGAGGTAAAGTATAATCATGTTAACAATTTTTTTGATAGAAAAAAAAAACTTTACCTACGAAACAACTCGCCATAATGATGTCAGTTTTAATTTATATTTCAGTTCTCAATATAACGCTCAAGTAACTGGGAAATTATCAGAACTTGCTTACCAAAGGGGTATAGTTTCGTCTTTTGTTACTTAGATTTTACGCAGCAATTATATAAAATAAATAAGATACTCTCTCTCTGGTTTATAGTTTCCAATATAACCTGTAAAAATGAATGTTCTCTATCTTGAACTATATTATTGTACAAAATTACTTTTTTTCGAAATGGAACAGCTTCAGATGACGTGTTTACGAATCTAACCAAGAATTATATTGCCACAATAACATAAGTTTCCGTAATGTACTGTACGGTAGAATGTACGGGTGCTAAAATTTATATAAATTTGACAAAAAATATATTTTTAAAATATGGTAAATTTCCTGAGGAAAAAATCGAATGAGACACGTTAGTACATTGTTTCCTGCTTAAAAGATCTCACAGTAACCTTAAAATTAAAACATTATTACATTTATAAGGATAGCTTGACTTCTTACCTAAAATAGAGCAAACTAAATGATATTTATTTTGGACGAAACATCGTTAACGTCAATCGGTATGTCAGTGAAGGAATCGTTGATGAGTTCACGTCTAAAATTAGAATAAATTGTTACCAGAATAACTAACTTCTTTCGTTTAAGTTTCACTAGTTAGTTATATGTAGTAAACAAGTATACTACAGAAATGGTAAAATAATACTCACATTGATTAATAATAAATAAGTAGTTAATGAAATACTTAATCAATATTCCATTCGGAGGTCATTTGTTAAATTTAAGGAGATCACATATCTGTTTTTTACTCAATAAACAAAATAAATTAATGTAATAGTAAAGCTTTAACATATTCTGTTTTTATCCTTATTGTACTGTTTTGCTCAATTTTATATCTGACAGTTTCCATTTTCTTTGTTATATTGCATAATTTCAAGTCTCAAGCTTTTTGTTGTGGCAATAGTTTCATGCTTGTATTTTTTTTCGACTTTTGCAACGTTGTCTAATGAATAAACGAAAGATAGATTTTCGTAAGCACGTGGGCACCGGATATGCGGAGGCTTAATTTCAATAACTTACTTCACGCTTACCTAATGTTCATCAGGGTAGAAGAAATAAAAAGACACTAACCGATACCATTGAAATCGACACTTTAAATGTGAAGGATCAATTTTTATTTCATCTTCACTTTATTTGTTTTCTTTTCTTATGACTTTCACAAAGTTTATCTTAATTTAACAGTTACAGTATCCCAGAACAATCGAAACAAAAAAGATCAGCCGTTTCCAAGGAAACGAACATGCAAAAGGAGTACTAAAGAATTGATTCTTTTTATTTTTAAAAATAGATAATTCACAAGGACCTCATTACTTGATTATTTTGGCTCCTGTTCGGCTCGCTCCAGGGCAGCCCACCGACCCCCTTTCCTCCTGCTGCTTCATCCCCCCGCCGAGCCACCTACGCTCGATAGTCGTGCACTTTGACATTTCCCCTTGATCGTCGGGAATCAACAGGTCGTAACCATGGCGACGCCTAAACGATCCCTAACCGTCCAGGGAACAAAGTATTCTCGTATAAGTGGGCTTTTTTATCCTACCTGAAATCCTAACGTAATAATTTTCTAGGTTAAACATAAAGGTTAAAGATATGAATGTTTTGACTGTGTGTATTTCAGACCAATAGCAGTATAAAATAAAAAGTTTTTTAAACATATAACAATTTGAAAAAAAGTATTTTTAAATGAAGTAGGCATGTTTTAAATAGATTTGTATATTTTTCACAAATTTGTTTAGCCGATAACTCATTCATCTCGAATATTAATAATAATATCTCATAAAATATCATTTTGTTCAGTTATTTTCCATGTCAAATGTCATATTTTATCCTAAATTTAACTAATACTTATTGTATTATACAGCATTTTAGTATACAAAAGAAGCAGTCATTTTGGACCAGATGTTTGAACATCTCATCAGTTGAAATTCGCATTTTCTCATTGCTTAGAAATGTTTATATCTAACATCTTAACAACATAAACACCACAGATTCGGCTATCAGGCATTAAACAGTTACCTAATACTTTGGTACGTAAGTATTATTATTACGATCCGAGTGTTTTGATCTGGTGAACGTTTCATCAGTCCTACGTAATGTCTAAAGTATCTGGACCGTGCGTTTACGTCACAGGAGCACGCATGCCACGTAGCTAATTGTAGCATGACCAAAACGGATCAGCGCGGGCGGGCGGGCGTACGACGCTCGCTGGCACTAAAGCGGAGCATGATTCAACGCGCGGAGAAAGTGGTAGAAGAGGCGCGTGGCGATGCGATGGTGATGGAAGCCGGCCGGGCGAGACGTCACGCGCGATCAGCCGCGACGAGCCTCCGCGCCCACGCCAGCGCCCACGCGCCGCCGCCCGCCGCCGTCGGTCGCCTCGCCATCACTACACTTGTGCGCCCCAAGCTTTTCGCGCGCCTCTCTTTAACGTCGCGACGCCGCGCCATTTCCTCGCGCACGTGGGCGACCGGCACCGGCTGAGCGTCAAGCGGACGCTGCTCCTGGTTGCCATTAAAGCAGCCGTCGTGAATGAACGCCGACCTCGAGCGGCGGGTGACACGGGGGCGGCAACACGCCCTCGAGCCGAGCACGCCTCAGTCGAGGATGTGGCGTTCGGAGCGCGACGACACACACGTCGCTCGCGAAACTTGTGTTCATTTACCAGTAGTGGCTCGTTGTTAGTGTAGTGCGAGAAGCACGTGCCAGTGTATTGTTAGTAGTAATGGTCTGTGATCGCGTCAATTTCTATAGAACGTTAGTTATTTAAGTGGCCAAGTGGTGTGGTGCTGTGGTGCGGCTGAGCCGCTAATGGTGGTGTGTTTGTGTGAGGTTGGGGATGCGGTGCAATGCTCTCGGTGATCGCGATGCGTCGTCCGGAGGAAGAGGAGCTGGGGCGAGGCGACGAGTTCGTGGACATCTCTCAAATGCAGCTGCTAGTGGAGGCGGGCCCAAGCGGGCTGCACTACGGAGGTCCACCGCCGCCGCTCGCGCAGCCCCAGCCCTACGCGCAGCTCCCGCCCTCTAACAATACCTCCGTCGACGACCTCTTCGCGCTTTACTTCACTCCTCCACCGCATAGTGAACATATATTAGGTATGATATGAATCCAACCGTACCGCGTACTTCATCTAAAGAATCATCATTATAAAACAAATATCTTAGAATATACATTCTGCCTTTGATTCGTTTTGTTAAAAAGTAACATTGTTTAGGAAACGTTAAGCTATTTGGAGCACCATTAAAAGACAAATGTACCTAGTTTATTTTTTTGTAAATTGCAAAAGACAATTATTAGTATTATTTATTATCTAGCGCTGCTCAACTTGCACTCATTTCCGCACTTCCGGCATGTGCTTCCGGTCTATATTCTCTTCCTTGATTGGGAAACTTGACAGTCTTTTAGTTCCGCCACCTCGCGCTAGATGGCGTTGCAACTTTCAGTAACACTTCAAGATTGTATGCAATTGAGAATAAAACGTGTTCAAACACTTAAATTGTACAGATCTACATATAGGTGTTTAGGTTACCTCCAAGTATAAAGTTTTTTAGATTAAATAAAAAAGAAACCAGGCAAAATGATAGAATACACGTTTGAAGACTACCATTGACGAAGTACCCAAAGTAAAATGAAATATATAATGTTATGAACCTACATATACTTGAAACAAATCTTGTTGGAATAGTGAGATCATGTTTAGAGTTTTAGATGCGATAGTTTTGGCACTTAATACATATTTTGAGATATATGTATGTATTGTATATGTTAATTGGACGACCAAATCATTCATCTAACACATAAACACACTTCTTTTCAAATAAATTTTCATTCATTTTCATATAGAATTCACAATAAGTACTCGAAGCATTGCAATTATTTAAAACACAAGCACAACAACCACCAACGAAACAACAATACTATACACAACAACAAACATCAACAACTACAAGAATCTACTAATTTACAAAATAGCTTTATGTTTCTGATAATGCTAGAACAACCAACAGGCCATGGATATCTTAACTTCCCTTACTCACTTACGCGAACTTCTCACTATTTTACTTTAACCCGTGTTAGCCTTAATTTCTAAGAAGCCATCGTCAGCTCTAGCCAATTTTGATTGTGACAATGTGTCGTGGAATGGTTGTAAATTAGAACATCAGCGTTCTAAACGTTTATCTCGACCGGACGAACTAATCGCGACGTCTGCCTATCCAGCACTATCTGCTTCACTCATATTAAAACTAATGCTCGATTCATAATAACAATCCATAAAAAACAAACAAAGTAGGTTCACGCTTTAAAATTAAACGTAGAAAATATCGCGGTCATTGAAGTAAAATCTATAATACAAAAAAAAAATGCTTTAAATATCGCCTTTATTTACCTTTTTCTATCTATTTTATCTCAAAAATGATATCTGGATAAAGTCGCGTACAAAACGTATTGTAAGACGATTCGTTTTCTACCGTGCTAGTAACACGGGAGAATTTTATTTCCCATTACTATAAAAAATGTTATTGACGATTGTGCAGTCTTTTGGTAGTATTACATGGAAAATTTTCCGGGAGTTTCGAAATTTGTGATACTACAAATTTTGATGTGCTATTTTCAGACTTCTACTTTGCCACCTCGTTTCTTTGTTAATGCGGGGTGTAGGGGGAAGGGCTGCGTGGCTACAAGAAGTTACGGTCCATAATTTAGTTGAGTTTACCTTGTAAACTGACCAAGTATTTTACTCTTTTTTTGATAGAAGATAATGTTTTTATATTGCTTTCATACATATTTCAGGTTACAAATGGTATCGACTTCGGGAAGGTTTTTAACAACACAAATTTATCGGTAAATAGTTTAACGGTTAATTATAAACATTTATCATAAATTTAATCTGAAATAAAAAAATATTCCAAAATTAATTGAAATCCCAAAAATGTGATAAAGACTTGTTTCATTCCTGCATTTTATGGAACCAATCTGAAAAACATACGTGGTTGGAATATTTTTTCCTATTTACGCAAAAAAACTTCTTTAGGTTGATAATAAAATCCGTGAAAGAAGAAAATAATTAAGAGAGATTTGGTTTCTCTGAATTTTGAAAATGTATTCAGTAGGGAATTACATACTCTTTTATGTAGGTAGTTGGCTGAATACATTACATAACCCACCTACGGACATGTTAACTTACACATTATCATTTTTTATTACTTTATCACCAAAATTGTTGTTTGATAAAATCTGAAATCTAACTTACATTCTCCGAACGATACATAGTTGTAAAGTAAGTTCACAATTCATAGACGCACAATTGCACATAAATAATTTAAAAAAATCATTACGTCCCAATTTATTGGTGCAGCTAGGTCTTAGCTTTTGACCTTGCAATTTTGTGGTGTAATCTTTGTGATCCTTAGGCTGAAATGTTCGGAGACTTCTGAATAGTTCACCTTTTACGAAGGTATTTAAAAAAGCAGGATATCTCGAGACCTCTGCGACACATGATATTAAATTATTTTATTTGACTTTATAGTCAACAACTTATTTTTTGAGAACTAGAAAAATGAATAATCCACAATGCTCAACACATATTTTGAAAAATTATAATGTAGTCATGGTCTGTTTTATTTTGTGAGTTTTGAAATGCAATTTAGGTATAAACTAAAACAATCAATCAAACAATCATCCTAACCAGAAAACACAGTTACTGCTTACACGCAAAATAAATGTTTGCTTTTTATTTCAACACTAACTTGATACAATGCGATTTAACGGGGCCTAGCATACCAATCTTACACACACAACTTCCAACGTATGGTAGGTATCTTTGGCTTGCAACAGGATATCAGGTTTCTTGTGGGATCGATCGATTCTTGAAGTTCTGGAAGTCTATTCTTCCAATCATTGCGCTGTGATGACGGAGGGCCGAAGGGTTCCGTTTTGTCTGCTACTCTCTTTTTGTTTTCAACGTGTCCTTGCATCTTTAGGTATGGCAATAAGAACACACTGTTGGATACCATCACATACATATACATTCATAAACTCACGCCGTTATCCCTTGAGAGGGGTAGACAGAGCTGTGTAGCACACAGCGCTTTTCGCATGTTTATGTTGAGTCCCAGTGTGACAAGTTGCGAATATGCCGCCACTATCCGGGCAGAATGAGAATCATGGCAGCTACAACATGAAAATCGAACCCTCGACTTGATAGCAACCAAAGTACAAAGGCCAATTTGGAAAATTTCCTGTCTTATAGAGAGTAAAGACCAAATCTCTTACGTTCTTGACCTTTACTGACTTGAGTCATAACTTAAATCAACAGATACAATAAAATACAAAGGTATGCTACGAATTATGAATACAATAATATTGGCTTGCCAAGGTAGAATACTTGGACCTTTACTTTTTCTTCTGTAATGATCTACCTTACGTTATTAATCATAAGTGCATTTTATTTGCTGATGACATCTCAAAAATGATATTAAATCCAGGAAAATTAAAAGCACAATATATTAAACTTGAATAAGTGACAACAATAACACATTGACTAAGAGTAGAAAATTTAAAATTAACATCGACAAGACACCATTTATGAATTATGATGCTCTTCAAAATAGAGGACGTGCAACTACAATAACGTATAAATCAATTAACATGTATCTTCATAAATGTATAGACCAACATAAAGACCTTTTTCGAACCGGGAAAGATACTAAAGCAAACCAAAGATACCCTGATAGACTCATGAAAAACATACATGGTAAATTAACAGTAGGTACGTGATAAAAAAATATATGTCTGTCAAATTGTTTACTAAACTTCGAAATTATTACAAAAATACCCCATATTTTTTAAACTGGCTTATATCAAAATTATTTGATACTATAATTTTGAATATTATTATTGATGTTTAATAGTTAGGTACATTTAATGCATTAGAATACCAACATATTTAAATGTTATAATCGGTGTTATAAACTATGAAATTACGAGCTGATTTGTATTGTACTCGTACATCTGCATTGTGTTTATATTTAATGTATTTTCTTTGCAAATAAATGAATTGAATCGACCTCCAACAGATCTCCAGGTTTCAATACGTGTTGTATCTAGTCTCATACCGAAACTAGATTAATTAAAGAAGCACAAACAACGCTAGTCTTATACATACTACGGCCCTACGGTTGCAGGGATTAATAGGTGGGAATCTCATAAGCCTTCGGGAACGCAGGCTAACTTATTGGCTTGTTACCTGAAGACCTCAGGCACCTCATAACTAACATCATGGCTGTCATGGTACGATTTCGTCAAACAGTTCTTTGGATATACCGGGCCTGTCTATGATTGGAGATGCCAGATAGTTTTCCATGTCAATCTGCAAAACGGTACGAGATACGAGTACAATAGAGCGTGTTCAAAGAGGCTTATAACGCTCCCTTTAGTGAGTGATAGCCACAGTGTTTTTCCTGGAACCAGCTTCCAAATGTCCGAAAACTTGATCTCTTCTCGACTTAAATCACGTTAGCTTTCCATATTCATGTATTATTTTCAGTATCAATGCAGAAACTGTAATGATTTTGTCAAAACTCCAATTCACAGTTTTATAGAAATTCTAATTGACCGTTAATTTTCTCTCTCTTATTGAAATTTGCACAAAGATCTTTATTTTAATAGTGTAAAATCACTATAAGAATCGATTTAATTTAAACTTATAAAGGTTACCCTATAAACGTCTAAACCCTTGATAAGTCGAAAACACCAGAGGTAACAAGAGGTAACTCAAGTTTTTTGGTGTCTTCCTTGAAGTTCGAGTTATACAGACTCTACTGTAATATAAACGCGGGAATTCTTTACAAAAAGTTCATAAATGCTTTTGCAGAAACAAAAAAATATGTCCAAGAGTTTTGCATCAAAAGAAGTTAAATATACTATGCCTAGAAACTAGAAAAGCCTAAAATATTTTTATTAATTATCAAATTTTGCTAGTTGAACTGCATCCCTTTCAATAATTATTTACATATGCTTTTGAACATTTTAAGTCATTTTACCCATATAAGCTGTAGAAGAATCGTTTAAATATAAAATTAATAATAATAGTTTTCCACTTTAAACAAAGCTCGCAATATATAAAAAATCCCTCCTTACTAATATTGAAAAGAATAACTAGGTAGGTAAGTAAAACTATGAAAACTTAACTTATTTAAACAAGATAGTACTATGTTATCTCGCAAATCCAATAGCTAAAATATGCTTGGGATTATTGTTAGTAATATAAAGTACAAAACAAATGGTCTTCCTATCCAGGAATCCACTCTCAATAAGTTGGTTTTAGTAACTTTAACCAAGTTAAGTCTTCCAAAGCCTAAGTCACAAAGACGTATGTATTATGAAATTACCTTAAATTGATTTAGTTTAAATTTTAAAAAATATTATATTTTTATATTTTATGTTTATTTAGATTCCCAGTTTGACAGGTTGCGAATCTATCGCCTTTTTCCAGGCACGTTGAGAAACATAGCAACAACATGACAACAAATGAGATAATCCTCGACTCGAACTCTCGACCAGTCGGGTCGAGTCGGTCGGTTAACCAAAGCACTTAAACTGAGCTACCACGTCCTCCTAACACAACATACTTCAAGTGAAAAATATTATTCACCAAACAACAACATACCTCATAATTATTATTTCACATTTTAAATTGCAGGCCTATAATATATATTTTATATTAAGGATATTAAAACCCTAAAAATTATTATGGTCGATATTTTCATTATAATATAGTAATCACGAAAA
The DNA here is from genome assembly GCA_949316135.1 of Choreutis nemorana. Lineage (NCBI taxonomy): Eukaryota > Metazoa > Arthropoda > Insecta > Lepidoptera > Choreutidae > Choreutis > Choreutis nemorana. The sequence goes on from OX438609.1 coordinate 5,415,044, forward strand.
GTTTCAATTAAGCGAGACAGAGGCTTGAAGTAATAAAAGTGTTAAGGGCGGATAAATTGAAATAAACAAACATGCACTTACAGTCAAGTGCATGCATGTGTTACCCAGGCTGCAACATTCTATATAATAATAAATACATCCTTTAAATCGATATTGATGTAACGCCTTTCTGAAAGAAGGCGTGGCGCCCAAAGCAATCACCTTCGCGATTGGGCGTTACTGAAACATGGCGGAAATTATTCACTCCTCGAAATAAAAAAAAAAACTATAAGCGGATTAGATAGATCTTAGAGCAGTGCTTATATAAAACTCTTTGAATTTCTAAGAATGCTACCTATAGAACCCTTACAATAGGTAATCTTTGCACAATTCACCTGCTCCTCTTACATGCAAGATCTTGTTGAATACAAAATTTAAATGTAAAACCTACTTGTTATCTAGAGAATGTATGGTTTAAAAATACGTAAATACCACCCAATAGCCGATTGCATTTTCATATAAAGCTACAGGTAGCAGAGATGAGTGATATTAATATAAAAGGTGGCATCCCACGCTCTGAGCGTCACATGTGACATCGTAAGTCGGTCCGTCAGAGGTGCCCACATAGGAACCATTACAGGAGATGTGCTCGATGCACGATAGCCGGCGACTTTGATCCGGCCGCTTGGTGCCTCCGGGGCCACGCACGTGCCTTTGTGTACTCCTTCACCGCTTCGCATCACTCAGATAAATTGACAACCTAGCACCGGCCCGGAGCTTCTGCTGAATTCGTTTACAACGCGTACGTAATCTTTAAATCTTCAACGTAACCAGCCAACCTACTGTGGGAATAGACGACTGAGAGGTATTTGAAATTGTGTAAAATATGAATTCTGGCGAAGAACCTAGTTTGAAAATATTTATAAATAAAATCAGTTCCAAAGTAAACGCTAACAGTGCACAAGTTGAGCCTGATTTATTGGCAGGTACATTTTATTTACAACACATTTTAAATAAGCGACATATAAGAAGCTGATTGTGAATTTCCATTGTTTCCAGTCGCTGGCAGGTTTCCCGCGAGGTTGCGGCGCACCTGCGTCCAATGATGGAGAACAATTGCTATCATTAGGGCCCATCGCCGGCCAAGCCCACACGCTACATATTCAAATAGTCTCTACGACAATGCGACTTTATTTAAAATGCAATAAATTATTGCTAATGCCCAATTTGCGTCGACCGGTTAACAATGTAAGTCCCGCAATTACTTAAATGCGTGTAACTGCATTTGATAACATCGGCGCGGGCGCAGTGCACTACGACGCCACGTCTTTGTCTTACAAGCTCGCAATTACAGGGTATCGATTACAGCAGCCCTGATCGAAACGGCTCACTCACACATAAACCATCCTTTTTAGTATCTGTAATTAGTGTTGTGGAGGAACATAATTGTAAAACAGTCACAAAACTCTTGTGCCCGCGTGACTCACTACCTACTGGTAGTGCTTATTATTCAGTAAACGTGTCTCCTTTAATCTTAATAAACCACAAAGTATTCCAAACCTCTGTTAAGGTCATGACCCGAGAGTTATCAGCCGGAAGTTAACATTTTGGAAACGAATACTTTATTCAGAAATTGTACCAATTTGCAGTTATTTTTCTAATTATTCCAATCTTATCATCAGTCAGCTAAGCATCTTCCCTCATAGATGTCTAGTGACTGACATTAGTTTTGGTTCCATAACAGTTAATTCAGTGTTATTACCAAAAAAATTGCATTTGTATCTGCATTTTTAAATTAAATTTAACCATCAAATGATCTGGCTTAAGATAAGAATGAAAATTGCTCTCTCACACAAAATAAAGATTTGAATATATTTGACAGAACGTTAATAAGTATACAATTATGCTTTAGCTCTCTGACGACAAATTAAAAATATTTACAAGTTTGAAGTACGTATCTATGAGTCTTTTCATCAGTGTCATCAAAACTTCTATACGAATTGAGCGAATTCCATTCAGTTATTTTATTGAATCGTTTATTTAATCGGCACGGTTTTATATTACCTAAGTAATTATTCCAGCTCCTACACGTGGATATTATTTATGTTTATAGAAGGAAATTATTACTTAAAGACCTTCACTTTTCCCTATTCTGCGTAATCTTATTTTAAGTTAATACCTTAAGCATGGCTTGCAAAGTTTTATTAGCTATTTTCAAGTAATTTGCTTGGCATACCGATTTTTTCTCGGTGTATAATACAAATCATTTAGAATACATATTCAAAGGAGCAGGAATACAAAATTGAATAGTTACCCAGTAAGAGAGCCTGAGATGATTATATCTCAAGACATTCCTGTGAGTGCGTGAAACTGCGTCTCTGCCATATAAACCAGCACGTGACCGAATATACTTAAACAACTTCTACTAATGATTTGCCACAACATTTAATGTACAAAATAAATATATCAATTTCCTGAAAAAAAAAAATCATAATATAGGTACCTACATCGGATATTATAAATTCAATCTTAATCTTTTGTTAAAGATAAATTTGTAAATAATCAAAGAAAATAAACCAGATATGATTTAAATTATTTCAAAACGCTGTAAAAATTACCAAAATATGCATGTATATTCTAGTATTCTTACATCTTGCTTTGAACATGATTATTGCAAATCTCCCACAACTGTTATTTACTATGTTTAATTCTGAACAGCGATACTTGTTCAAGACAACGTTTATATTTCACGTAATTTACGAAAAGAAGACATTTTAATGGTATCAGTGTTCAGAGCTGGCCTCTGGCCAAATCTCGACTTATTCGGTTTGTGCAATCGTCCTATTTTTCTAAACCAAAACAGTTGCACGCGACACTCTCTCGCTGAAATCAACAAAATACTTAAAGAAAAAAAAAACAAGAAATTAGGGTCACAGCGTTGACAGACGCACAAGAGCTCTTAGATACAATTATTTATAATATAATTTGCTACTCAACTCTGCCAAGGAAACAAATTAAATTAGATCCGTAAAATTATAATCTAGTTGGTCTCATTTAAAACCATCAATAGCGGCACCGAATGGCTTAAAGCGGAACTTGAATAATTGACTAGTCGGCAACTGTCAGCTGAATGAAGTCCAGTCTACGAGTCAAATTAATCACACTCCTAAAACAAAACATATGATGTGGGGAAATTTTGAACTAAAACGATTCTTTAACAAATTCCTTCTTTTCAGGATATAACTAGCGCTATCTTTTGTGCAGAGATGAACTTATTGTTTGTGTCGCGTGCCCTCGCCTTGACTCACAACGTCCTTAAAGAAGACTAATGTAATAAACAGCATCACAGAAAAAACGGATACTATTAATTAACACACAAAGGACAAGAACCCCGCTAAGAACACCGGAAAAATATTTAGAAACCAACCTACTGGACATACCACAACCAATTATGAAGTTCTTTAGAACCAAATTGAAAGCCTTTTCATAATATTTGGCCTTTACGTTGTAAAAATAGAATATGTAGAACGAATACAAAATGACAGACAAACAATCAGTCAAAAAGATTCATGATGTTGAATTTAAACGCTTTTGCAAGCTTCCGGGCGTTAAAATATTCATTGTACTCAATAAGTAGATTTAAGATGTACATGTTTTTTATAAAAAAATATCATCAACTTTATTTTATTTTGGAAAAACGAAAAAAACTCGGTAACAAATAAACCTATATATAGATAAACCCGGGAATGGAGAGTAGAATCTTAATTTACTACACAAACATTTAACAAGAATAGATGACTCGAACCAGAGCTGTCAAATAAGTGCTATAGACAATCGACTAATTTTACCTATAAAAATCCGTAATGATGAATAGTGATACGTTTGAGGTACAAACATTGTTTTATTTATTTATTGACCGATTGCAAACTTTGTGGAGAAAAACCTTCATCCAACCATTTTTTACCAAGATTAATAATTTTGTACTAACTTAAAAATATAAAGAGTAGTAACTACGCGGCGTGCGTGGCCCATATAGCTAATTTATTGGTGGTCACTGAAGTAGGTAATCATAATTGCGGTCGAGACCTCGCGACACACGGGTCGTTAATATAATTAGACTCACTAACTGATCGTCTGTGTGTTCATCTTTCATTTGTTTAGTGACAGTACTTATCGTTTGAAGCGATTCCACAGTATTATTTGTTATTGTACATAGTTTCCTAATAAATATGAAATAACTCCAGTTGATGCTTAGAAAGCCACATGCTCCATTTTTCGCAAAAGTTAACCGAGCCGTTGAATGGAAATGTGTTTTTACCACGTCGACTATGTGCTGAAATAAAATCACTTTTTTTGTGGTACCTCTCTCTTATACATAAACTGGGGGTTTTTTTTTTTCTCGCATCTACGTCATTGGATGGTGTATCATTAGATAGGTATTTTAAAAACGTTGAGAGGTTGCTAGGACCATTTTTTATTTAGGTATCTGTTCGCGAGATATTCAACTTGAAAGAGCATTTTCTTGGTAAAAATTAGGCGAAATCTCGAAAAGCTAAACGGCTGGCTCGAAAAATCTCAAAAAAAATCATGATGGCAGTCAATGTAATGAATTTTTTATAGAGTACTAGGTAGAACTTCGTACAAAAATAACGAAATAATTAGTAAACATGTAAATATTAAAAATAATATCACAACAATTATGTGTGACTACGAGATCGTATTCTATGCGTGACCTGACACGCAATTGGCCGGTTTTTATTTCTGTAATTATTGTTAATCGGGTTTGCTTAAACAACGGTAGGCGTAAAAAGCAGGAGTGAAATGTTTTCAGGGTTCAAATATGTTTCTGTTTCATTATACAATCTTAACTTCTAAACGCTGGAATAGTTTTGAATCTCGAATCCGGGAGACAGGACATGTTCCAAAATTGTCAGAATGTCAAAAAATTTGTAAAATACTTCTCTTTTTGTAACGGTAGTTTGATTTTAGTTATTGTACCTACACTAACTTTATATATAAACTACTGTCCATCATATTTTTTCAAAATTATATTGGTTTATATACGATAGATCCATCAAATTTTAATTATTTGAAGTGATTCCATAAAATACACATTTCAAAGAAATTATAGATTCTGCAATTAAAAGATATTTTTTATAAATGTATGAATTTCTTTATTTCCCGAACCAAACATCTTATGACATTTGCTACCTGTCTCGCCAGTTAATATCTCTTTTTTAAATTCATCAAAAAGTTTTAATTATAGATATTGCTACTACAGTAAAACTAACGTGACAACATTTATTCCTCATACTATATTTATCTCATTGTTTAACGCTAATCTCAAGGCATTTAAACTGCTATTTGACCTCCGTCGTTATACTCGACCTGAAACGCCAGATTCAGCCTAGCTATGAACCTTACCGGTTCATATCGGTGAAGTGCACCTATTTACTAAGCTGGATCAGTAGGAAGCTTCTTATCTTTTCAAAGCCTCATAAATGAAATACTACATCTCACTACAGTTAATTTTAAACAAGACACGTTTATAGAGTTGTCATGTCTGGTGCCCTGGAATCTTCTGAAATAGTAGCTTAGATAATTTAAACCACTTCTAACAAAAAAATGAGTACCAGACGCACCTATGTACATGTTTTAGAAAGGAAATCATTTAGACTGCTGAATTTAAATTATGATACCTTTCTTTTCTATTTAAAAATATATCTAAAAGATAATGGTCGGCATCAAATAAAAACAAACCTATTTAATTGGGTATCATTAGGTATTTTACATGGAAATATCAAATGGAATTAATGATACCCACGATTTAATTGCACCTGTAATACTGGTCATACTTTTACTGTAACTACATAGCTTGGTTGTGAGCCAATATAAAATTTAAACAATCTTAACATATAAAACTATCTTCTTAAAAAGCTATTCCAACATATCTGGCTAACCTAGAACTTTTCGAGGCTCAATAAAATAGAAACATTATTATTTTCAAAGGCAAACAATTCTGATAGGATCTAGCTTAACTCTGAGACTAGTCTAACTTTTGTTTTAATCAGTTTGATCTATTTTAATAGATTCTTGATAAGACATTTAGCCTTTACATTCGTAGGTGCATATGTTATTTATGTCAGACAACTCAGAGGAAATAAGGTTTTAAATTTATGTTTCAGTCTATACTGTTTATCGTATCGTGATATGTCGCAGATTTTTATAGATGCATTGCATATACTTTACTACAAAAAGGGTAGGTATTATGAATATAGTTTTACTATATTCATGATACCTACAAATTTGATCAAAAGATTGATAGTCATAGTCATAGTTATAGTTATTTGTGGAAACGGGTACAGTACATAGATGTTTAGAATAAATTAGATTCTCCGAGTCCTGCTCTATGAAGAGCTTACAAATATATTGTTTATAATTCAAAAAATAACAATTTTTGATTGACATAGGTACAACATTAAAAAAAAAATACATTAGAATTTGTCACATTCATTACATATTTTGTACAAAATTAAATTGCAATTACATTTTTTGTACATTAATTTCCATTGATTGATCTGTCAGAAAGTCATCCAATTTATAGTAGCACTTATTAGTTAGCATTAATTCTCGATTTTCATAAATCATCACCATGTTTTACTATGATATGAAGGAAGTGAGTATTTCCAAGATAAGTGGACCGACGATAAAAATGATATGCAGAAAAACATATAATGTTGTTATAACCTTGTTTGAAATTAATACCTAACAAAAACTTGATCCGTCCTACTTGATTTAATATTAACAAAGTAAACACTTGGATATGAAGATGATCTCAGTAGACGTAAATGATAACTGTAAGCACACACGGCGCGCGGGCGGGATTGCCAAAACCAAGAGTTTGGTAACCCGCACCACCGACAATGCATCAAATGAGTCAACACGTTGCCAACACTTAGGCAGATGGTAACGGCATTAGATTACTGTGTTGGCGGATGACAATGCCTTCTAACCGAAACCTGCAGGCCTTACTTTGACTCCTACGCCAAAGTATCTACTCCTTTTACTCAGCTAAACCTTGTCCAAACACTACTTCGTTACGCGTTCTTAATTCTTAATCCAGTCATGGTTCATTCTAATAGGATCATTTCATAGCGTATTTGTCAATGTTTTTAAAACAAAACTACCCTAATTTCTTTTAAAAATTCAATTATATTTCCTGTATCAATATCTCATTAAAAATAAATTTCTTATAAGACGGATTGCAATTATTAACTTAGACAATTAAGAGGAAACCATGAACTCCATTAACATAAATAACAAATGGGCAGCTCGTTGGACATCATCTTCCACGACGTTCGCCTCATCAGCATTACAGTTTTAGCGTCATTGATAGGTTGCGTTATGGCATATTCATGAGTATTGGCCTTCGAGCAAATGAATGGGGCTTGCCCAGCTCTACCCACGCTCCGTTCATTCATACTGAGCCCTGCGTGGTCGCTCTCAATGCCGACCTGCATCTACTACCACATACGCACACGTTTCTATAAGGTCAACAAAACTACTTCCCCTTTAAAACAATCGCATCCACTGATTGTTGACTAAATCTTGTTTATAGCAATTCTTCAAAAGCCAAATCTATGCGACGGAGGCAGGCAACCACCTACCCAAGTAATACCCAGATGTGAGACGAAATTACCAACATCACAACAAACACATACTACTTTAGTTTGTTTTACAAACAAATTGTATGGACGTATTATTGAACCGAATAACAAAACATAAACAGTGTTTGATGTAGGCAAAAGATAAAGTATCTTTGTTGATAACACCTTTGCCATTCAACAGGTTGCTTTAAAGGTCAGACAATCGATACAGTAATGGCAGAGTTCGCGGAAATTTGGATGTGAAACGTTTTACCGATATCTGAGATCGCCGCAGAAACCGTTTCTATGAATGGGAGCGAGGGTTGGGTTACGGGGATGGGCCCCCACACCGCTTACTCAACCCCCCACTGGAGGGGGTCGGCACACGTTTCGTGACCATGGCAAAGAGATGACGTCCGACATTTAGCGCGGCGCCTGCGCTGTCGCAGCCAGGTTCAAGGGCAGTTGGATCGATAGCCGGCAGTGGAGCGCTACTCGAAGCCATGGCCGGACGCTGCTGCCGGGAAATCGATGCCTCCGCTAATGCCACGGCCGAGGCCACAAGCCAACAGCCTCCCTCCCTACATGCACCTCTTGTTACGAAACACTTACTGCGCTTCCCATGCAACATCAGTAGGTTGCACAATTGTAATTACGAAAATAAACTGTATTTACAGCCATTCAACTTTATTTATAGCATGAAACTGTTAGATAACAATAACATTTTCATTAATAAATCTATGAGTAACTCGACGATAGGCCTCTACTATAATCAGTCTTCTATAACAATTAATAATAACTTAGGATAGTTAGAGTAAATATGTTACATGTGAAGATATTATATTTACTTAGATATTATTATTTGAAATCAATTTGATTACTTTTGTAATTATTTAATCAATTTAACACTAATCATTCTTTGTTTAAGACAAACAATTTTGAAAACAGTAAATTAATTTAAAGTTGTCATGTTAAAATTTACTGGCATTCAAGCGCAACTCATCAAAATGTTGAAAGGTATATCTTGCATAAATGAAAAGAATAATGACTTAACTCAAAATAAGGTCACAGAACTTGGAACAAGCCCCGTTCTGAAAAAGATAATCAAAAGAATAATGATACATTGTCCAGTGCCATCTGGCTGTTGAATATTTTTTGTTATTTTTTCGAAGTAAAGTCTGATTGCACGCGTAATCCGCCGTAAATATGCGACGCGTGCTCAGTGCTGATTACATTACCGCAACACGTATTCAAAAAGATGTAGAGCAATACTTGTGATATTCAATTAATTTATTAGTTTAATTTTATTCAAGATTGCTACATTAATACAATAAGATTACTACCTAAAGTTGATAATGCTTAATCAAACCACTTTGAAGGTAACGTAATTAATTTTTCAAGACACATCTTATTTATAAATTTGAGTTATAATTTATTTAATAAGTTGTTAATTTAAAGTCAGGATTAAAATCTAGTTATAGCCTTTTTTCTTTAACTAATTAAATTTTTACTCAAATTATTACTCTATCGAAATCTCTTTTATATTAGAAAATATCAGTGAAACTCCGGATTTTAATACTCTCTGCCGTATGATGAAGTCAATATAATTTAATTCATAGCAGACAAACGTTGTGAAACGAATGCGTCTCTTGGGATGCATCTGTGCGTGCACACTGATTGCGAATGCAAGTGTCGCGAGCGCGTGTCAAATCGCGTCGCGCCCACTCGAAGCGCGCCGGTGCATCGTGAGCCGTCTGGGATGCTCTCTCATGCAGTTAACACTGCCTCTTCATTATTGCCGAGCATAGCCAATGTGTTCATCGTAAATAGAACGATGTCATGCTAATGTAGACATTCTCCACCACTTCAAACATACATCGCCATCCTAAGCGACATGTCCAATTTGATGCGACGTGCGAGCGTCTTAATGATGATCGATTTAACATCATCGCTAAGCGAATAAGATTTTCGTTTTGTGAATCAAGTCTCTCAGATTCAAGATTCTATATTGGTTTCACACAGTTGAATGAAGTCACTAGCTTCTTTTAAATTTACAAATTCTAGGTTTGAATGAGATCTGCTTGAATGACTAGGTTTTGTAACGGGATAAAACTTTTAATTTTGAACACGCGCTACATATGATAGCGGGCAACCCATTCATGAATTTACCGGTTACAGGAAAAGGGGGGTTTGTTCGAGGGGACGAGTTGTATGGGGAGCACGGAGAAGAGGAGGGGCGACTCGGGCCCGATTCCACGTTTATGAATGAGGCCGTACGTCATAGGGATCGATAGTTCTCGGTCGAGGGTAAGGTTACCCCGCAAGCCCGCAAGGACATAGATACCGCTGGAACAACAAGTGGCTGACGCATTACAATACCACTTGGACTTCCACAGCCTAACTACTTTCCACGTGACGTCAAACATTACTTCGTACTCAATAAATGTAGTCAGTATTTCAACTTTCGCTTATAATAACATTATAAGCGAAAGATAAACAGAAATAACAAATTTACCGTTTTAGAATTTTAATTTAAATCAAAACTTTCGTAACCCTACTTTACAGGATTGTTTAACATTGTTTTATTTAAAAAGATAAACTGTATTAATTTTAGCCAGACCTCCTTATACTTAAACATAAATTATTGATCGATTTTAAATAATTATTGTTTGAGAAGAAAACATATATTGTTTGAGTCATATAAAAATTGAAATTTAAAAAAATAAATGTTATTTATTGATAAACTTACATGAAAAAATTAGACTTAAAATACATTCATAATATAAATAATGCTTAAACAGGAAACATGCAAATAATGCAACACAGGAAGTAATTGAATTGTTCATTTTGTACACTATTTTTCAGCATCGTGCATTCGCATCTGTGGCACATCAATGAGTTCTTGGAATAAAACTTCGAAGGCTAAAACTAATAAAAAAGTATTGAGATCGCTAGAACTCTTTGAGGGGTTGGGAGAACTTACGCGCGTCATACCGTCCTTTTCCTAAGTCCAAAACGTTTATAAACAAGGTGTACAATAACTATTTGCTTACCATCAGACGATTGGTACGTATATAAAGTTTTATACTTATAAAACACATTTATTTTTTAAGTAACGATACCGCCAACGATTTATATATACATTCAAGAATATCAGTGATAGAAGAGGAGGCTTGTGCGTCAGTAGGGTGGATCTGGCATTGCGGGCGGTAGGGGGCGCGATGACGTCGCCTTCCCCACCTTACTTATGAATTACAGGACAGACTAACGGCAAACAGCTGAAAATTTACCACCTCTTAACCATCTTATGATAAAAGTTTTAGGGAGATTTATAAACGACAACTGACGAGTTTTTTATAATCCCTTTTTTGGAGACGCATAAAGTGTAGGTACGTCTTAGTACCTATGTACGAGTACAATATAATTACAAATTAATGGTCATACGTAAAAATAAATTAAACACGAATATAGCATTAGATACCATCACCGTCATCAGCAACGCAAATGCAAAGATTACACACACCCTATTAGTGTACTGTAATAAACATTTTGGCTTTTAGTGCACATACGTCAAAGTGATGAAGCTGCGAACAAGATTAGTTTTGTAGTGTTTGCGTAATTAAAGGAACGTGACGGTGACGCGCATCGACGCGAGATATCTGTTGCCAATGTTGCCAACATTGCTAGGAGATGAGAGCGCGATATTTATCGCCCTGAGCGTCACGCAGCGCTATTTTAGTAAGCGTTATCGGTCAACTCTTGGGCGGACGCCACCGCTTCTCCAAATGTATCCAACGAAAAGACTGTCCTGTATTAGAATTAGGCAATACAGTCAAATAATATCAACGATAAAAAAGGTTAAAATAGATTTTGTTACTACTTTCAAAATTGTTTTGGTCTTGAAATGGAGATTTTATTATGTATTATTTTTATTAATTTACTCACTGCTAACGTTTTAATTAATTTGACTTTACTTACTGCTAACTCTGTACTATTAGTTAATGAATAAAGAAAATGTTCGCATTACTAGAGGCTGTCGTAATATTTTCAACATTTCAGGAATGAAAGTTCTTTTTAAAAGTTTTTAAAATATTAGACGAAGAGCTAGAAGTATGTCAGTTTATTTAAATATCTACCTACGAGTAGGTCGCAGTGCCACAAATTTATGGCTTCTCATATAGGTCATGTCGATGACTCACAAGAAAACTAATTGGGTACGTAAGTCTCGTTATTTATAGAAAGCATGTTGTAGTCAGTCAACAAGAATTGCATCTGCAGACAAAATTAGATGCACTAAAAGCTTAGAGCCCATAGATGTGGGTGGTGCTCATAGTAAAACAAATTATAGCACCTAACAACGGGAAAATATTTTCACAAATTAATACTTCGTATAAATTATGATATGATGTTTGAAAATTATTACAAAATAAAGAATTTTAATCGATTCGACTAGATAAAATACACGAAAGCTCTCGCTAAATTTAATTTAGTTGATAAAAATAGTCACTCGATTGATACCGCAATACATTTCAAACATTTGCTTTTATTTAAATTTATTTGTAAGTAAGGGACCATAAATCAATCAATAAAATTTTGACATGACAAAAATATGGTTCCAGTCTTGGACCACGCAGCTAATCAGTCGATATTGTAGATCAGCTAACTTCAACTTTTGGCGCCACGGCCGCAACCGGCTCTCTGGGCCTTTGTGTTATACATTTTATTAAATATATTTATTTTATTTACCTGGAATTATACAATTTATGACAAAAAAAATCTTGCTAAGTAGAAAAATGTGGGTACGTTGTGGAAATAAAATAGACACCAACTAGGTAGCCCATACTGATTCATCACTGGAAAATATCACATGATCCGAGCTCAAGATATCTATACCTATCTATATCTGAACAAATCCACCAAGTAGATAATGTTATGTTCATTTTTATTAGACCAAGGTAACCAAAAAATTGAGCTCATGTCAACCTGCAAGTTTAATGCAAAATATTATGGTTACAGTAAACATGGCTCAGCAGCCCCGGCTTAAGGGGGGCAAACCAGGGCATTTGCCCCGGAAGAAATCAGGGGCAAAAATAGGTTGATCATAGCTGATATAAATACTATTTGAAAGTGGAATTTGATTTTTTTAGTTTACAATTTTAAACAAATCCTTTTTAAATACCGATTTGATGAGATAGCTACAATACTTCTACATGTACGTATCTAGTACAAAAATTTGTCATTTACCAATAGAATTAAATAAAATTTGTTAATTTCTCAGTGCACAATATATTTTAAGTAGTTTAGGATCATAGTTACTAAGTATAAATCCTAAACTCCTACTAAGGATGGACGCTCAGTTGGCGAACCGATGTTAATATCTTTTGAAAACATAAATTTCTATGATAATGCATAATGCAAAGATGTAAGTCGTCGTGTGTAGGTATAATGAGGTGGGGTTCCACCGAGAAGTGTAACGTCCACCTACAGCCCGGCGCCAGCGCGAGCGGCCGGCTCGGGCCGTGGGAAGACGACCTAACAACCAACAAGTAAACATTCAGATAGCCACTCAATATCAGCCTCGCCTTCTGTACAGGTGACTGACACCTAGAAACAATTTCATAGTTTAGTGCTTCGTTAAATATGACACCTACTCGACCAAGATAAAAAGACAACATGCCCACTATTGAGGAAGACTGTGCTATACCAATTGTGTCATTAACAGTCCGATTATTCATACTATGACCTTACGTATCTCAAATTCTCAAGAGCCTCGCGAATAACTAAGTATTTAAATATAAATGAAATATCCCCGTTCAGAAATAGACAAGGCGCTATTGAGTTAACGATCCGAAATAGCCCCCCGCCTCCGACACCAAAAGCAGTCAAGTTAATTTTAGCGAGAATCCCGCAGGGTCGTTTTCATCCCGTGATTCACCTGCTCGATTGTTCGGGATTTTACGTCAATCGGTTGCGTGGTGTTTACGGACGCGTCAGCTGACAGCCAGGAATAGCCCTGACATCGCCTGTACGCTATGCGGCGCCCGCGCACACACAAATAGCGAGCTATAATTAGACAGCGGTGGAATCGTGGGTTTGTTATTTTTCTTTATCTTCTGCGTTGCGATAATTGGGTTAGCGGTTGCATGTGGGCCCGGGCGTCGGCGTGTCTCGCCTGCGTTCCACCAGACGCCGCCGTCGTCCTGGGGAACGCACTGGGCCTTCTTTGTATGACTATATCAAAACTCGACAACAACAACATAAATATCGAGAACTATATCTGAGTTTAATTCGTTAAAAAAACGTTTTGCAGTATTGAAAAAAATAAATAAAAGAAATTGTATCAAATGTGAACAAAAACAATCACCACAAAAACTGAAAATAATTTGTAAATTTCTATAACCAGTCTTGAAACAGAACCAGCCTTTAGAGGACATTGCTATGTTGACATAAGCATAATATAAATTTCTATAACCAGTCTCGAAACAGAACCAGCCTTTAGAGGACATTGTTATGTTGACATAAGCATAATATAAATTTCTATAACCAGTCTCGAAACAGAACCAGCCTTTAGAGGACATTGCTATGTTGACATAAGCATAATATAAATTTCTATAACCAGTCTCGAAACAGAACCAGCCTTTAGAGGACATTGTTATGTTGACATAAGCATAATATAAATTTCTATAACCAGTCTCGAAACAGAACCAGCCTTTAGAGGACATTGTTATGTTGACATAAGCATAATATAAATTTCTATAACCAGTCTCGAAACAGAACCAGCCTTTAGAGGACATTGCTATGTTGACATAAGCATAATATAAATTTCTATAACCAGTCTCGAAACAGAACCAGCCTTTAGAGGACATTGTTATGTTGACATAAGCATAATATAAATTTCGCAATACGTTTCAAAATCAAAGTTTGAAACTACAGCTCCTTTTATTTCTAGAGGCTAAGATTTATGGAATCTCTCAAAATACATCAAGAAACATAAATAATACGTTCAAATACTTAGTTTCTAGTCAAAACAACAAATAAGAAACAATAACAAACAGAATTCCACTTCATTCATCGTTTGTGTTGACATTATCGCCCAAAGTTAACGAACTGTAATATTGAGTTCAGTTTTAAATTAATTAGGTATAGCAGAAAAACAAACTAGGTTTTCGCACGAAGCTTTTTCAAGCTCTAAAAATAGGTTGTATAATATTTCTTAAGGGGTTAGTGATCTTTGAAGTAAGTGTGTTGCACTAACAAGTGTTCCTATTATTGGGTTAGTGTTCGTTGGTTGTTTCGCCTTGATCTTGCGTTTGTCCAGGCCTTCGCCCACTATCGAATCCTACACAAGTAATTACATAAAACGTTTTAGCGCATGCAGCAATCTGTAATCACATAATAACACGTTGCGTACTTTATCATGTACTTACTTAAATCGTATTTATCATATTCTAATAGACTATACCTATTATTCAGAATAATATAACTACTTGATGCGCAATTATTGTAACCCTACATATCAGTTAATTACCAACTAGCTGAAACTTCAATACGATTTTAGATTAAAATATTGAACCATGTTTGAAAAGTAGGTATGTACTTATATTAATTGATCAAGGAAGTCAAAAATACCTTTAAATTAACAGGAAAATTATTTAAAATTTAAACGTTCATAGTTATTTCTATGGTAATTGAGCAAATTGAAAGTAATTTTGAAAAGCTTTCCTTTGTTTTTATTTGTCTACTACATTGGTTTCCATACCTATTAAATAATATTTTGAAATACTTCATGGTTAAGTGTAACGTACGTATACGTACGAGGCTAGCAAGATGAAATTTTTAGTAAATTTTTATTTAATTAAAACCATATATTTTTTCAAAAAGAGTAAAACGGATAGCAGTTAAACTGCAGGTACTGCGTAAAATGTAAGTGCATGAAGTACGTAAAATTAAAATTGAACACAATAAATGTTTTAAGTTTGTAATTTATAATTATTGACCTATTTGAAAACTGAAATAACTTGAAAAATGTAGCAATGCCTACAAAGGAAATAATTTCGTTAAAGGGCATTTTACTGTTTTCAAAAATATTTCTTAATTTTCATATTGAGCAAAATATTTGAACATTTTAATGCCTTCTATTCAGATTAATGTCGTATTCGACATGTAACAAAACACAAAATAGTTATTAGGTATGTTATGGTCGAAATTTGGTTGTAAAATGTAACTGTTTTTGATGTTTGTCCAAAGCGTTCGGTGGTATCTAGGCGATAGAGCTGGTTGATATAATATAGCGGGTAGAGCTAGTATAATCGGAGGCTTCGTTCGGTGGCGGGTGCGGTGCGGTGGATGGGGGCAGGTAGGGGGGCGGCGCGGGCGGTGGGCGGGCCGGGCGGTGACGTCAGCGCGGGGGGCGCCGAGCAGCGCGATTGGCCCGCCGCCGCGCGCCGCTACCGAATATGGGACCGCGGCTCCATTGATAAAACTGCGGCGCGGGGTCGCGCGGCGCCAGTCCCCTTCGCACCGGCCGCGAGACAAGCCGCATTCACGCTGGCGCTTTACGTGATCCCACTCGGGCCCTGGGCCGAAGAGCAGGTGGTGCCGGACGGGATGGGCACGGACGCGGAGCCCCCGGCCGGCCCGCACCTGCTCTCGCTGGCCGACGTCGGTGCGCTCAGCTTCGACTGCCTCAAGCCGGCGCCAGCGCTGCAGCCCGGTAGCCAGCCGCCGGACCTCAACACGCCGGTCACCACATCCGACCTGCCTGCCTTCTTCCCCAGCCTGGTCGAGCCACCGCCGATCTCAGGTGCGACTCACCATGAGTACCACCACGCGCTCTACTCCCAAGGCAGGTACCCGACATAGTGTGGGCTGCGGTCGGCCACCGGCGGTCGCCAACCGATAACGTTGTAAATAAACAATGCTGCGTTTGCGTTTTGTGTTCTTCGTCGCCCTTTGACCCGACCGTTGCTATATTTTAGCAAATCGCAACGAAGGCCAGTGATTGTAGCGTATTTTTTAAAATAATGGACGTGTAATTTGAAAGTGGAAAAACACATTTTATCTAGATATGTGGAATGGAAAGTTTGTTGGCCGCGTCATATGATCGGATCGATACACGAAACTGAATGAAGGTTTCGTTGTGAATTGGAGGCCGCCCTTCCACCTTTTTGTTTTATAGTGTTTCTAAAAATCAGAAGTGCTAAAATTTTTGTGATAACCCCTTCACAAATTCTACTATCGTTTAATTTGCTTTTTGTCAACATTTCATTACTGTGACAAAAAGAAATAAAGTTTTAATAAAATCTAAAATTTTTTGTTCCGTTTAATATTTTTGAATTTAGTTTTAAGCAGACAATTTAAAAAAATATTAAAATTTAGTTTAATTGATTCCACGCGTTTTTCGATGTTTTTAAAACTACTGAAAACTTTTGTTCCCAATATTTGAAGTGTTACAATATAATTGTCGTTGAACTACGAAGATGAGCCTACATGAGGGTCATTTGGACATTTTGCCGAGATAACAAAATTAAGATACGACTATCAGTTTCCGGGCTTTATCGCGCGTGCGCGTACTGCCTTCCGCTAACAAAATGCCTGACATTTGCAAAAATATACTTTTTATAATGTTATTCTAACATGTTACAAAATATAACTTTTTATTTCTCTAAACACAGTTGTTACATAGTGATAACACGTTAATATATTTCAGTGCGGCTTATTGCAGTTTTTAATCCGAAGTTTTTACGATGCAAAAAACATATTTAGTGCTCGAACAAATTTTTGGTCTAGTTTTTATATACATTGTGACAAAACGGGTATTCTACGAGATAGCAGCTTTCGCAAAAACTATAGTGAAGTTCCGTCGGCTTTCATATTTTTCATCAATATAGACAAAAAAGAAATTAGTAACACTCATACATTTTGTGACAACAGATTTTTTTTGCTATGAAAACAATAAACACAATGGACTGCAATTATAAGATTGTGATTAGGAATAGTCATGGTAAATAACAAAAGAAGTAAGTTACAAGACAGCAATAACTGATATTATTTGTATTGTTACAGGCACATTGGCAGGTGATGAGTTATCTTTGGTGTGTTCACCGCGGAGACACAAGCACGAGTCGTCCCTATCGCCGGGCGCACGCGCTGAGGACGCCAGCAACGCGTCCAGCGCCAGCGCCTCATTATACGGGCCGGCATCAGGCGGTGACGGCAAGCGGGCCCCGTCCCCACCACTACAGTGGCTGCTGCCCCCCGGACCCGGCCCTGGGCAAGTCGACAAGTATTTCCAGCAGGAGTACGAGGAGCGCGTTGAATTACTACCGCCAGATTGCACCACCGGCTATTGTGCTCCTCAGCAGCCGTGCCCACCACAACACTGCGAGTATCGCGCCCCTCCGCCGCACTCCTGGGAACAGCAGGAGTACGCGCCTGCACCACAGCCCACGCCGGGTCCATCAGGCCTGCCGAAACGTGAGCCTTATCCGAGCCCTGCACCCGACCGACCCGTGCAGCTCGCTGAATACAACCCGTCCACGAGCAAAGGCCACGAGATCCTCTCACAGGTGTACCAGCAAAGTGCTCAGCCATTGCGTCTTGTAGCCGTTAAACCGCGCAAGTACCCCAACCGACCAAGCAAAACTCCCGTCCACGAGCGACCATACGCTTGCCCGGTTGAGGGCTGTGACCGTCGCTTCTCTCGTTCCGACGAGCTCACACGGCACATTCGTATCCATACAGGACAGAAGCCTTTCCAGTGCAGGATATGCATGCGTTCATTCAGCCGATCAGATCATTTAACGACGCACGTTCGGACGCATACGGGAGAAAAACCATTTGCATGTGATGTTTGTGGACGTAAATTTGCACGCTCTGATGAGAAGAAGCGACATGCAAAGGTACACCTGAAACAACGACTTAAACGTGAGCGTGGCAGTGGCGGGTCTCAGCACGATTCGCACCCGCCGCACCACGCGCCACTCTAGCAGCCGGCCCGGACGGCTGTGACCGCCACCGTGACTGCTCTCGTCTCCGCGCCCGCGACTGTGACCGCGCCTGCGCCCGCATGTTCCAGCGACGACGCATCGCCCGCCACTCCCGGCCCCGCGGAAAACTGAACTTTTACTTTCACGTTGAAGTTATAAAATAATTTCATCGCTCGTCAATGTGTGAAAGGATTGTATTTAACGAAGCTTTATTAACTCTACATTTGTAAATTCACTGAAATTTATATACATATATATATCTTTTTATACATATTTGTAATTATTATGATAGAAAATTATCAGCTCGATGTATTTATTTTACTTAGATAGATAAATTGAATGAACTCGACTGGGAACAAACGTAGATATGAAGCGATATGGCCTAATAATGGAGCGCTCGCACCTGTGTGGATGGCGAGGCAGCCTGCGCGCTCGGTCCGGCTCTGCCCGCGCCCGGATTTACATTCACGCGCAGTTCTCTCACACATATCTTATGTATGGATACGGATTTATAGCTAAGCTTCAAATTTCTATTGCATTCATATCGATCATTGGTACATTCAAATTTGTTGTGACTAGTTGTACTTACATGATCGTTGAAAAGTGATAGAAAAGAGCCTAAGGACAGGTATGAAATTAAAGTCAGTTGGACAGTTTTTACAATCTGCAAAGACCTGACTTTAATTATGTATTATATACTTATAATAATTCTTGTACTTGAAAACTAACGTGAAACTGTGCCATTATTTTAACTTTACTAAGTGCCACTGCACTACGTTTTAACACGACTGCTGAATAAGTGATAACTATTTGTTTAATATTTCTAGTCGAAGAAAAAAATTGACGTGAGAATGTCGACTATTTAATTGTTGAAATAATAAGATTGTTTATGTTTTTTTTTCATTCTATTCCTATTTATTATAAATATAAAACGACAGCTGCTGTCATTTGATGTCTTCACTCTTGCTCAAACATATTTAATTTAACAAAATTTTGCTCAATTCTGCTTGTTTAGACTAAATTCATCATTTATACTGTAACTGTATAGCTTCTATTTATCAAATTAACTTTTTAATCTTTATCTATTTTGCCTCTTAAAATTGTAACCAGTATACCTGTATAACTTTAACGACATTTCACTAAACGTCTATATTGTTTTCCCAGTGGCATATATTTTTGTAATATGCGTATTATAGACTAATCTAGGAAGAAAATAGAATAGTTTTAAAATATGATCTCTTTAATCAATATTAATTTCGAGTTAAGAGAGGGCCCCTTTATTTAAATACTCATAAGTTTTGTGTAGATATGTAAGATTCATTTGTAAACGTTAGGTTTCATTTACTGTGATGTGATGCTGGTTATACCTAGATAAATTATGGAAATCTAACTTGTAACTACTTACTCGTAGCTCTCAGATTTTAAGAAAACTATCCGCCTTACAAATAAAAGCTAAAATCTAAATGTAGTAACGTTGCTACTCATACCGAAATACTGTTTCCAATGCTAATGAACGAAAAAACTAAGGTTTGAGTGTTACTCAAATATTTTTATTTGTAGTGCGATTTTTATTTAAGTTAAATACAAAATTAAGCACAACTAGCTGGACGGTATGTTCTCTTTATACCTAGGTATCTACGTATGTATATGTATCTAGTAGATAAATACGTGAGATTATGAGATTGCCTTCTACTTTATGGTCTTAACTGTATATCTGATATTCACTTATTTCATGTTGTAAATTACTTTGTTACATTAGTCATTTAGAGTAGGCAACAAATTAAAAGACATAAAACCATCGTGACAAACATGATCAGAATACGAACGTTTACATTTTTACAAATAATAGAGCAGTGATGAATATTCTACAGGGTTGGCCTTTCAAAATAAAATCGGTCGTTATGAATTTAGGATTCCTGACAATAAAACATAACGTTTGCGCCTACATTTTAAGCTTTTTGATTCGATACAAAATGATGCAGTAAAACTTACAGATACATTTTTGCACACAAAAACTGTTCATAAATTAAGTACAGTCATGTGCCATAATAACTAAGCAAAAAGCGTTCAACGATGGATCTTTTTATCATACGATAATAAAAAAGGTTTAAAATGTTTTAAATGTTATATGCGAGACGAAGTCTCCGATAGACAAGGCTAGCGTAGATAGGAAATAAATAAAACGTAATTCAAGTCAAATGAATGACGATTGAAACGAAGAAGACTAAATTCTAAACATTTTATGTAATGTTGCATCGCGTTAACGTTAATGGTTAAATGGTGTTGGTAGAGAAGGTACATACCTCAGTACAAGTTGCGATTTGTCGTGTTGTTATGCAAACTACTGTTATTATGTCTGATGGTGGGTTGACGTTTAAGGAGAATACAGGCATCCAGTCAATACCCCAATATTATTTGAACATTCATATTTTTTTTAAACGCTTGTTGAGAATCACTGTTACATCTCATATTTGAATTCATCTATAAGAGCATTTTCACTTTTCATAAAAAAAAACTATTTAATCTTAGAAAACTTTTGTAATGAAACCGTATTGACGTTTACTTGATAGGCAGTAATTGAAACGAATTCTTTACGAATTTTGATCTATTGAATATATCGTTTAAGCTGAATTACCTATATGTTTCACTAGTGTGAAAGATGTTGTTGATGTTCTATGATATAATATTAAGTTGTAGGTATTGTTAAATCTCACTAATTTTTACTAAATTCTATTTAATATATTTGTAAATACACGATGACTAAATTTGGATTTAATGTGTATATAAAAGAAAGATAATTTTTATTTAATATGAAAACCACCTAAGGTGCGGAAATACAAATTGTTGAAAATTTGAACATTGTGTTTAATTAACCCTTTACCAAAATCATGTACTTTAATGCTAGCTATATTCCCCGTCAAAACGCTAGAAACATTTAAAAATTCGCAGTTGGCATGGATATTGAGAGTTTAGACAAAATTAGCAACAACAAATATTGGCACTAAACATTGAGTGTTTGTTCATGTCAGTGTATTTTAAAATCAATCTGAAACATAGAAACTCAAATATAGTTTCCTAAGCGATATAATATACATTTTCTTCAAACTTTCCGTCAAAATATCAAACTACACTTGGAACCCTTTGTTCAAAGACAAGGAACACGAACTAGGTACTAGGTATATGAATTACTATTTCTCTTAAAACTAAATTCAATAAAAAGAATCTACTGTGTTACTCATAGTCAACAGCAAAACTTATTTGAATCTACTGTTATTGGTAAGTATCGATCGAATTACCTACATAGGTATGTAAGGCAAAATAACTCATCAAAATAGGTCCAGTAGTAGTTTTTGAGGAAGATAGTAATGGACAAGACGGGCAGTCTCTTACTGCAAATCCAAATGTATATGTCATCACTGTGTTGTTGACACACATTCAAACACACTCACAGGATCACAGGATTATAAAAGATATCTATCCTCTATTTTATGTCGGTTCAAAAAGCACAATAACTGAGAAGACAAGTAGCGACATCTTTTGATTACCTCCAAATATAACAAGGGTCTCATTTAACACGGAATTATAAAAGATAAATAAAAGACGAAAACAAAACAGGTTATTTTGATGCAAGAGAACTGTTAAGAGATAGATTACTGCTGTAGATGGCGTTAAAAACTTTAGAAATTTAACCTTTTATAGGTGTCGCGATTATACTATGAAAGCCATGTTACAGGTGTTACAGCTTTACTAATAATGCTGATGATGATGATTCTAACAGCTAATGCTTTAGTAATGCTATTTGATTTGTTATTTTGTTATGTAAAGTTGACCTGAAAAACATATGAGATAAAAGGCCATCTATCATCTTCTCTTAATGCAATACAAATAACCACTCAGCCATTGCCTAGCAAGATCAGCCAAAACGAACTAAAAAATCTTTAAACTAGCGGTCCGCACCAGCTTCAAGCGTTCGAGGTTTTAGCATATTGTAGGATGAAGCACCAATTAATTGCTAACCAGAAAAATTGTTGCCACTAAAATAAAGTTTAACCACTTTCAAAATATGTATCAACCAACACCACGAAAAATGCTACCTTGTCGTTAAAAGTATACAAAAAAAGACTGTTTTATAATACTTTTAGAATAGAAGTAGCATCTGCTTCATATTAATAAGAGATTACTCCCCATATAAGCAATTGACAGAATGATTTTATAATCCCATCTCATAAGCTATTTATTTTCCGATCATAGCAAATCAAATACAGTTTAAAAATCAAATAATTTAATTTGACTACATATAAATAAAAACAATGTTTTTAAATAGGAATCTGTTACTTAAAAATAATAATAACTTCTGAATACACAAATTCTGTAAGTAAAATATACCATTAAGTAGGACGACAGAAAAATTACTTAAGGATACTTACATTTAAGTAACGTAACTCTAAAGCAGGGTACTCTCTTAGCGGTGTAGCACGTAGCGATTAGATACTACTTGATACAATATCGTTACGTGCTACATCGCTATGTGGGTACCCTGCTTAATCTAATGGAAACAAAAACCTTTTGAACATTTTAAGGAATGATTTTATGTTAAGTTTTATGTTAAAAATAAGAAACCAATTCCAAACATTCCATTTTAGACAATAGATATCACTGGCAAGCAAATAAATAACATATTCATGGTAGTTATGGTATTAAAAGTCCACATTCGACAACTCAAAAAGTTTACCAGAACTAAAAAGAAATGACGGTAAACATAACTTTTTGAAAGCACCAAAAACATATCAGTCTTAAGAAAAGAGTAATTTAAGACCTAATTAGTTACTAAACCACGTTCATGATACAAAAATATTTCACATTTTATAGCGAATTTATTTAACATTGAATAACGTTACATGAACGCCCACTAAATCTCAGACATCAACTATGATCAAATTATAGTCTCTTTTTGAAAGACATTAAAATCTATTGAAATAGATTAATCAATCGACATTTTCTGCAAAAAAACTTTTTATTTTATGGATCAAATTACTAAAAACATTATAAAACAAATTCTGTGTGCTTTTATGAAAAATGGATATGCAGTTAAGTATTTTGCAGTTAAGTTATCAATATAGAATCGTGAGTTGTTTCCGTTCTGTTTTAAGACACTTTAGACAATAATAACAAAGAACGTTTCAGTTATCATATAGTGGACTGGTGGGGACAGTCAAAAATCTATAGCAAATGGGAGTCAAGTGTCTGATTCAAATACAGTTGTTTTAGAAGCGATAGGTATACTGTCATAAACCATATAAATTAGTACCATAAATTAAATCATTGCCGCATTCAATAATATTTTACCAAAACCCCTCATTTCATTCTTCACTTTCGACTAGACCCATGTAACACAAGTTATTAAGAGTTACCTAACTATATCTCTTGTCAATTTTTCTATACGCTAATTGTCAGTAAACGTCGCTGTAAAAGTTAAGCAAGGGGTATAAACCTTTGCATGCATGTTCAATGCATATTGCAGCAGATGGCGCATGGGTGTTACGTGTTCTCTTCATCTTGTTTCGCTAGGTTCGGTTCGGATTCGGATCTCCTTTTAATTCGGCCTTCACATTCGGGAGTTTCTTGTCGCTCGGCTATTTCTGCCTGTAAGCCTGCATCAGCAGTGGCCGCGGCTTTTATATCAGGCGCACTTCGACTTACGTCCGCCTAAAAAGTATGTATGTCATGTCATGTAAAAGGAATCATCAAATCATCTTTCTTTAATGTACGAGGAAGGTCGCAAACGATCCGCCCGATGATAAACCTACCTCACCTACCTGTGTTTGGTGATGGTTACCTTGGCCTGTGAATAACATCAAACACATTGTTTAAGTGATATGAGAAAAAAAAAGACACAATAAATAAAATAATTATTTGTCTATTTTCCTGGGGTTTCCTAGTGGTACGTGGTAGCTCAGTTTGTGACGTGCCTTGGTTAACCGACCGACCCAACCCGATAGGTCGAGGGTTCGAGCCTCGGGTTGCCGAACATTGTAGCTGCCACGTTCTTCATTGTGCCCGGATAGGACCTGTATCACTGGGACTCAACATAAACATGCGAAATGCGGTGTCTAAGACCTCTGCCAGCCCCTCTCGAAGGATTAATTACGGCGTGAGTTTATTAATGTTTATGTTATGTCCTGGGGTGTTTGTTAGTGAAATAGAAATAAATTACATGGTAGTTTGGATGGACTTACCAAATCTGGTTCCAAATAATCAGTTGGCTCTTGTTTGACTTGCGTATTCATTTTATCGTGAAGATAGCATACGCCGTTTAAATCTATGGCACTGTTGGAGAAAATAGCCGCAGCTCCTACAGAAGCGTCTACGAGAGGATCGCTCTAAAATGTAATTGAACAATATATTACATAACACCAAGCATAAATTAAAGCAAAATTTGAGCTACTTTACAACAAAACGAGAGGAATACCTACAAAATCTAGTCTCATAAAAAAAGCTACTTCTGCCCCGTGTTGGACACCAGCTTAGCAATTCATGAAAAATAGTCGTCTTCAGTGACGGATTCATAAATTACTTTCTCTATTAGGTTGCTAGCAGGAAAACGCGATTAAGATACTTTTTGTACTTTGATGAGTTTATACTTTTACAAAAACAAGGAACTCATTTTACCATTGATTTATTTGTCGTATTCGATAAAACTTTTCATGTCATTAGTCTCATCAACTGTAAGCAATTAAAGAGCGATCTTTAAGCTCTTTTAGGTCAATAGTCTAAATAAAATTGGTTTATGTTGCACAAACATACATTAGACATTCTAAGAACTATACTAGAAGCTATAAAATACTTACTAGGACATCTTCAGGAACTTGGAATTTCAGCTGAACTGGTTTCTTTAGTGGGGGAATATCTATCTTAGGAGTTTTATGCAATGCCTGTTTTGCTGTCATATCTTTATTTTCCCTGTTAAATCAATATTCATTTTAGAACAAAGTATAATGGAAATAGTGATATGAAAATTAAATGTAGCTGTTAGATGGAATGTGTTAGCTTAAACATTAAATAACTTACAGGCAAGAACAAGTTCAATAAACTTACAAGCAAGAACAAGTTCAATAAACTTACAGGCAAGAACAAGTTCAATAAACTTACAGGCAAGAACAAGTTCAATAAACTTACAGGCAAGAACAAGTTCAATAAACTTACAGGCAAGAACAAGTTCAATAAACTTACAGGCAAGAACAAGTTCAATAAACTTACAGGCAAGAACAAGTTCAATAAACTTACAGGCAAGAACAAGTTCAATAAACTTACAGGCAAGAACAAGTTCAATAAACTTACAGGCAAGAACAAGTTCAATCTCACCAACGTCCAAACATATGTTTCTAGGGTAGGTTATTTAGACACATCTTATTATTAATCATTGAATTATTTTACCTTTTGGGTGTAGTATGATGACTATCACATTTCTCTGTTTGATGCTGTGAAATCAAATCACAAGCTTTTCCAAGAATAACTATAGACACAAGTATCCTGACTGATATCAAGCTAATGTAAGCTATTGTTATCAAGAGCACTGCAGCAAATCTACAAAAAAAAACCTTTCTTTAGATAAATACAAAATCAAAGGATAATAAAGCTTTTCTATTAACTTAAAATAACTAATTTGTTATCACAACCAAAAATACTTAAATTTCCTACCCATCAACCTTTACAGCATGAACAAGAACTCTTGTAATGACAACACCAAGTGGCAAAGGAATAAAGCCCATCCTCCTTGCAACCAAATCTGAGTGGTCACTAAATGCATACTTCTGTCTGGTTTGTGCTACATCATATGCTAAGCTGACTGTATATTCTCTATACACTCCATATGGAATTTCGTTAAACCTAAAATCAATAATTTATGGGTTTACGCTTTATCTGTAAATATTATAAAGCAAAGTCTCTGGTGTCTGTCTGGATGTATGTTCGCAATGATCTCAAAAACTACTAAATTGATTTTCATGCAGTTTTCATTCACCAACCAGGTAATTATTGAGGAACTTATAAAAGTTGGTAAGGTTTTGTGAAAGTCGGAAAAATCACGCCGCCTGGCAGCTCTAATTAAAAACGCTGCCTTATCCGTTTGAGGTATCCCAAACAATGTAAATCCAAAACAAAAAAAAGGAATTGATTCTCAATTTAGAAAGACACAGTATTCATATTATTTAAGCATTTCATACACTTTATAATAGTCCTTAATAGCATACAGTTTAAATAAATGTTGGAGATATAATAAATTAAAAAATACACGCGAGAAAATTAAATTCAAGCGGTTTCGAACCAACAACGCGACGCAAAAACGTCACGGGACTTCCTTAAAAATATGAGAAAAATGTTACCTTGTAATAAAAGCATGTTTAACCCAATCTATGATAACCTCAAACACAAGCACAATGACACAATCTGGTGCAAGGATCCAGAATCGTTCTTCTTTCCATGTATACTCCTTCATAGTTTGCAATACAACGATGAAAAGCAGAACTGACAAGTGTAAACGCTCCCTAACATCACTGCATGAGACTTGAAATAAGTTATTTTTGTCAAACTTCTTAAACACACTGCCCTTTAGTTCAACAAACTAAAACAAAAGCTAAATGTCACAAGGTGTATTTATTACAAAAATATTAAAAAATACCTATTTTATTGTTGTAATTTGTGTCTTAAAAATTATTAGTTGTAATAGGTATTTTTAAATCATATATCATTTAACAAATAAAAGTTCATAATATACAAAAGAATGACTCACATTGTTAGACATCATTATAATTAGAAGACTTTTGTTATTGGAGTTAAATGCTACATTTAGAGTTGTAGCTTGAAACATGACTAATAAACTATGTAGAACTGAATTAATTGCATTAAGGAAACAATGTATCACAAGTAAAAATAATTGGTTTGGTTTTTAAATGTGTGTCTGATTTAAGCCAAAGCAATTTGATAGTAGTCCTTTACTATTAACCTTTTATGCCTACTAGTTATAGAAATTCTACAAATAATTTTGATGTGTTTATTTTAAAAGTATGTACTTTTTGACTTAGAGACAAATCAATTTCATTTGCTTGTCTGTATTTGTGTGCAAAATATTATTTTTTCTTTTCAAAAGGATACAGACATAAGTCATTGCAAACAGCAGGTGAGGTATCAGACCTAGGTGTTCTCTTCTCCGATCCCTGGGCTCTGTAGCTGTCCAGAATAACGCATCTATAGTGTCCTGACCAAATGCTGAAAACAACCTGTCTCCAACTTCAAGCATATTGTAAAATATGTACAGCTTCATTACACTCTGGCTTTTGACTAAATGATACATCATGTTTGTATCTATGTAGCACATGAGAATACTACATATAAGAAGAATAAACCCCTTCAGTACATCACAGGTCTCTGCTGGCTTTAGTATGCTACCATGTGTTGTGTAGATACTGAAATTATAAATTACATTCAAAAATCCAGTATATTTTACTATACTTGACTATCTGTTTTTACTAACCCCAAGCATTTTCTAAAAGCCATAGTGAGGAAGGACCAAAACGCCATAATAAATCTAAGTGGTAAAAATGTGTAAACAAATAAAAGGGAGTCTGCACACTGAAAGAAGCCATAAACCATGAATTTCTCCAATTCTTGTGGAATTTTAATAAATGAGTAAACTTTCTCTCTTCTGGCAGAAAACCTTTCTTCGTCATGTTCCAACAAATAGCCTCGTGTAAGCTCAACATGCAAAAATGCAAAGAGAGACACAGGTTTTTCATAATCTAGAAAAAATCAACGATTATGTAGGTAGTATCTGATGAAATTCTCAAGAAATACATTCGTTATTAATGTTCGTTTTCTCTGTACCTTTACTTTTTATTTCTTTTGAGCCATTGGCCTCAAAATTAAGATCTCCAGACCCAAACTGAACGTTAGAAACAGGCTTAAATCGCAATCTTTTAGTATTCTCCGGAAGTTCGTCGCTTTTACCTATCATGTTGAAAAGTACACCTCAAAATGCAAAATTTAGGCATTCAATTATTATTTGGTATGTAATTTTCCTAATACAACTTTTCTTTAAACTTAAATAACTCCTCAATTTCTATAATTTGAAGAATTTGACTCAACCAAAATGGTCCAAAATCCAAAGCAAACTAATATTGACATTTATTTTGACAGTTTGATGAAATATTGATATACAATATCTTTTTTTCTTTTCATTTCATCCCTAATTTAGGTACATTTACATGGAATATTTTTTTCCAGGAGTTACTTGACGGTACGGGGAGGGGTGTGTGAAATTTTCTTATTTATTGTCTTTTATTGTCTTATGTATCAGCATAGTTTAATGTGTCAAATGCTAGTGTTTTAACCAGTGACATCTGTAGTTCAGTAATCTTTTTGTCATCTAAATAAAATATTTTTTCTTATTTTACGTCTCTTTTCCTTATCTCCCAAGTATTTTAATAAACACTATACCTACAGTAACAGTACTAGCATGTTACTTTGGGCAGATTCATCATTCCATCTGTCATTTTCATCCTATCATCATCATCTATAATTTTTGCATCTTAACGAAAGAAAAAAATAAACTTAGGGAAGATTTGTGCTGTATGGGCTAATGCTCTTTGCCTTCCCTGACTAAAGGGAAGAATGCACTGACGAATAATAACTTATAAACTACGCTTTGCAGGGCTTTAACAGCTCCTGCTGCTATTAAGTAACATGTCTTAATACTTCCCCCATCCCCTCACCACTTCTTATTATGCTGCCGACACTCAATGTTTGTTCTTCAACGAAAACATTGTTTGTTCTCAAAATGGCCTAATTACATAATGTTGTTTATACAAACATCTACACTGACATATTATGATTCTTTTGGGAGTGTAGAAAAGGTTGTGCCAAGGACTTACAATATATAACAGCCCGTTATTAATAGGTTATGTATTTATCACTTTTTTATGAAAAGTTAAAATTTTTCGCAGAATTGAAACTTTCATAAAGATTACAAGACTATCTGGGACTATCCATTTTTTACAATGAAATATTGATTGAAACCTTCTTAATACTCGTTTTAATGGGCAGGTGGGTGACATAACCAATTTGACCATCATTTGCTAACACTTTTCCTCTACAATTTGTAGTTTATTGTCAGGGATGAAAAGTTGTAATTTCAGTCTCGGATAGGTCTCGAACTCCATTATCTAAATCACCAATGCATATAAAACGTCAGTTTCGGGAAAACTATCGACTTAACATAAAATTTTAAACTTACAAAAAAAAAGTTTATGAAGAAAACCATTTTGGTTTTGTAGGTATGCCTATGGGGGACTGTTCAGTTCTGAATAATACACAGGTTAGGTTAGGTACACATATTGTATTTAGCCAACCCGTACAGTACATCGGTTAGGCAGGGAGGCGACTGTACTCAAGTAGTACCTAACGCGGACTGCCTTGTAAACTGATTAATAACTTTTATATATTTCAATAGAGCAAGTCTCGCATTACGTACACTGTGTCGCCACAGTTTTATTAAAGAAAAATCTGAAAGTATGAAATAAATGTTGATATAACCAACCATAAAGAATAAAATTATTAAAGAGGTTTATATCATTCACCCCCACTGTTTCATAATTCTTTAAGGACAACGGCAGTTGCAGTTCCGTTGACGTTAAGATCTTCGAGGAGCAGAGTAGACAGTACGGGAGGAACTCTGATCAATCGTTGACGGTTCAATCTTTTCCTAGTGTTGGTCAAGTTCAATGACTTTCTATTGACTGTATTATTGAAACATGTCCGTTTTCTAATCTTAGATCTTCTCCTTCCGTTCCCAACAGTACTAGATGTCGGTTTAAAACAATAGACTCCCGACCATCATTAAGTTAAATAAAGGAAAAATCATATTGCTCTGTGAGAGTTTCGCTTCTTTTAAAATAGGCTGAAACTCATTAGCACTATTCGATTTCTTTATCAATACGTGTCCCTTTCTCGTAAACCAAGAAATGTTTGAGGTGCCATTTGGGGTACGTCACGGATGAGTGAACATTCGTTCATGACGCATACTATTCATTGCCGTGCATAAGAGAGATCTAATGCTATTTAACGTTTGTGGTAATACTTGTTACATGCATGTCTTTTGTCTTCAAAGCAAGAAGAGATCCATAGTACTTAAATTCTATAGTGTAGAATTTAGTTTTTCAACCTGACCATTCCCTTGCAAATTATAAGCAGTAGTTCTGCTGGTGGTGATGTGCCTAAATAAATATAGGTACTTGATCATCCGAGGACAGAAATGAAGTCAACCTGTCTGAGTCCAATTCCTTTATTTAAGTGAATTGAAATTATAGCTGTATAGACTTTTTTTTCTTTGCTTTTCCAATTGGTACCAAAGTTTAAAAACATATAACTTTACTCTAATCTGTGGCGCCACGGTACACCAAACGGCAGTGTCTGTGCGATTTTGTGTTTAAATGTAAACTAGTATATTATTTTACTTATCATATTCTGTGTTTCAATAACATTTAAAATAGTTTGAAAAAGACTATTTCCAAATATGGCATCAAACGAAGGTCGTACTCCTCAGTCAAACTTGCATCAGCAAGACCTAACCAAACTGGTAAGCTTGGAAAAATACCATTAAAGATCAGTCCCACAGAAATTTAATGCCTAAATTACATGTGTTGAACATTTAAAGAGGCTACAAAATGGAATTTTTGTACAGTGAATAAGTCTTGTGTGTAAATTGTTTAAGTATATTTTTCTAGGTTATGTATTACCTTTTTTAAAATAGCATTGTATGCTAATATGATATTATTATGTTACTCTATTCTAGGATGTCACAAAACTATCTGCTTTATCTCCTGAAGTAATATCGAGGCAGGCCACAATAAATATTGGTACAATTGGTCATGTAGCCCATGGAAAATCCACTGTTGTAAAAGCAATATCTGGTGTTCAAACTGTCAGATTTAAGAATGAGCTTGAGAGGAATATTACAATTAAGCTGGGTATGTATTAATTTAAATTACTTGTATTAAATTGTTTTGTGTAAAAAAAATGCATTTAGTGTTTAAGAATATTTCCCATTTATTTCATAAATTTCACTTAGTTCTCTCAAAAAATATAACTCACCATGATAGTTTTATTACAAAAGTATTTTAAATTTTAAATCAACTTGACTGGTCCACAACTAATAACAAATAAAACATTCAGATTGAATTCATAGAATTGCCAGACTTTAATTGTTTACTTACAGCTGCTTAGCTATGTACCATGTGATTTAGATTTATTGATCATAAAAATAGTAAAGTTTAAAGTTTAGATGTTTCAAATATTTGATGGACTGGTATTAACTAAAACACATGGTATGTTGCAGAGCGGCTGTCTGACTCAATTGTTAAAATGTTTCGTGAAAGAACATATGAGAAGGATGAAAATATCTTCTTTGAGAAAGTGAGAAGATCTAAGAAAAGAAATCTGTCAATTGATCTTGAAGATGATGGATTACCTTTACCTAAGAAACAGAAGAAAAGTAAAAGCAAACAGGAACCTGAAGAATTTATAGTAGAAAAAATTTTAGACTTCAAGTTTGTGTCAGGGAAAACATCTTTTTATATAAAGTGGAAAGGTTGGCCTGAAAGTGAAAACACCTGGGAACCTTTAGAAAATTTAGACAACTGCCCTAACATTTTAAAAGAGTTTCTTGATTGCCAAGAACTTAGATACTGTGATAAATTTGAACAAATCAAAAAGGAAATTTCATTTGATGGTTTATTAAATGAAGAAAATCTTATTAAAAGGTTAGAAGAAGTGGAAGAAACTTCTATTACAAAGCTAAAAGAAACACTTTTATTAAAACTTTTGACTATTGCTACTTTAAATGCTGAAGAAGAGGAGCATGCCACCACCCTAGTCCAAGATACTAGAAATGTTTACCAAATGTATGTATTAACCAGAAAAAGGTGTAAACAATTAATGGCTTTAAACAGTTGGGAAGTGCATTTAAATGAAATAGATAAATCAAAACGTATTAAAGTTGAAAATTACGCTGATTTAGCTGACCCACCTCAAAATTTTACCTACATCAACCAATATATCCCTGGCAATGGTGTCACAATACCTAATGACCCACCAATAGGTTGTGATTGCTCTTCTTGTAACTGCAGGTCAATGTCTTGTTGTGGTATGCAAGCTGGCCTGTTTGCCTACACAGCAAAAAAACGATTAAGAGTAGCACCTGGAACTCCTATTTATGAATGTAACAAAGCTTGCAAATGTTCATCAGATTGCTACAATCGTGTTGTACAAAATGGTAGGATGGCTAAGTTGTGTATTTTTCGTACATCAAATGGCTGTGGTTGGGGAGTGAGAACTGAGCAAGCTATGAAACAAGG
The DNA here is from genome assembly GCA_949316135.1 of Choreutis nemorana. Classification (NCBI taxonomy): domain Eukaryota; kingdom Metazoa; phylum Arthropoda; class Insecta; order Lepidoptera; family Choreutidae; genus Choreutis; species Choreutis nemorana. The sequence goes on from OX438609.1 coordinate 5,448,062, forward strand.
GCAATTTGTTTGCCAATATGTTGGAGAAGTCATCACATTTGAAGAAGCTGAAAAAAGGGGCAGAGAGTATGATGCAAATGGCCTGACCTATTTGTTTGATCTTGATTTCAATGCAGTTGATAACCCATATACAGTTGATGCTGCCAATCTGGGTAACATTTCTCATTTCATCAACCATTCCTGTGATCCTAATCTTGGTGTGTGGGCAGTCTGGGCTGACTGTCTAGATCCAAACCTTCCTATGCTTGCGCTGTTTGCAACAAGAGATATTGATGCTGGTGAGGAATTGTGTTTTGATTACTTACAAAAGTCTGCAGATAGTGATGACAATACAGGAAATTCACAAAGCACTGATCCCAACACAGACAATGACAGCGATAGTATCCCTAATGGTTCAGTAGCTGATGGTGCACTGTCCCCTGCCTCCCCAACAAAGTCCAGGTTTGAAATACAACAACAGAATATAGCTAATCTGAGGAATCGTACTGAATGCAAGTGTGGAGCAATGAAGTGCAGAAAATATTTGTTTTAAGTTAACTTTTAAAGGTGAATGTGCAAAAATGCCCCAGCTCTGGCCCAAAAAGAACCTATCTCAGAATATTGTATGAATTATGTGTATGAAAATATACATGTGTGATCTCTGTGGGAAATGGCTACAAAAAAATTTGAAAAAAGGTATTGCACTTGTATGGTGCAAAACACTGAAAGGAATGGAAATTTTAAAAAGGAAAAAGGAAAAGGAAATGAAATATAAAGGAATGGAAAGTTTGGATGGGTGGCAATTAAGGTTTAATGTTTTTGATAAATCATAGTCCTGTGTATCTGCTTAATGATAAAATAACAATCTCCTAGTCAAATAATTGATGAAATTTGATTAAGTTGTATTTAAAATTGAAAAACCTTTTTATGGTTCCATAGTTCATGTATGGAACCCTTATAGTTTCGTCATGTTCCAAACTGTTAGTATTAGAAAGATGAAACTTTGCTGGATGGATGGATGTGTATTTACGTCGACAAAGTACTAAAATAAATTTATTTGGAGCACCTCCTCTACATGTAAAAGGGAGGTGTTTTTTCGTCGCGTCCACCCCCATAGTGCGGGCTAATATTACATAGGCCTTTTAAAACATTGCGATGTTGAAAAAACGATTTTTTATTTCGGTATCCGTTTGCGAGATTTGCAACTTTAAAGCCCATTTTTTTTATTGGCATCTGATGCAAATATGGCAACCCCCCTCGTCTACAAATGGCAGGCTCGAAAATACTTGTATAATGCGCTAATGAGGAGTTATTTGGAAAACTTCGTACAAAAATAACGAAATAAAAAGTGAACATGTAAAATATTTGAAATAAAGTCATAAAACAATATTGGTTGACTACAGAACCCTATTCTGGCCCCACCGGACGCACATGGCCGGTCTTTTAAATTTTGACCTCTTTGAGTAGTATTGAATTGCATTTGCCCCAGACATACATACGTTATTACCACTAAGTAGGTACATAAAACTTTACATTTAAATCTTAAATGCATATCGAAACCGGGGTGGTTCGGTAGTATAACTTTATGGTCCTTTAAATTTGTTTTTCACTTTCAATTAAATAAAACTTCCATTCCCTTTGGTGTAAGTGGCAAAATATAAGGGGGCATGCCCCACAAGTGCGATACTTTTTTTTTCCAAACGACGAGTACTGCGGCCCGGACACCTTAACAGCTGTACCGTGACTATCGTTCCCTATATAATCGATCAGGCTGTGCCGTCTTTATAAAGACAGCACAAGACATAAAGTATAGGCCCGATCTAACATCAAAGGGTTACCGAATAAGAACCGGAATAGGAGGTCCCCAACTGAACGGAAAACCCCCCCCATCGGTGGGTTGATTATCGAAGGCAACAGACGGCCACCAATGCAGCAATGATTTTACGGGAATCCTTAGCTCACCTAAAAGGGGGCCTCTGATTTTTTTTTCCTACTTAAGCCACTTCTCACAGATATGACACATATTTATTTTAACACAAAGTAAATACAAAAATCCGGGAAAGATTCCTTTTGCGCCATTTTGTATGAAATTTGCGCATTCTCGTTTGATAAGTTTTATTTTTAAGTGTTTTATTTTATTTTAAAAGTTGTAGACTTCCTCTCAATACTTAAAAAGAACAGCGGCGAAATTAGGTTAAATATTAACTTTTCGTAGACTTTAATATTTTTCACATAAAAATTATGAAGTGACGGATTTTCATAAAAGAAAACTCTGAAAATAAACTAGGAATTAAAATTGTTATTTAAAGAGGATAATCAATTATTGTGGATTTTTTTTTTTCGTTATCTTATTGTTATTATTTCAGTTTAATATAAAAACAACATAATTTCTTGCTCTCTTTCTTCATTGAATGTTTTAAATAAAAACTAAATATTCTAATAAACACCTCATTTATAATTTTGGAGTAAGTTTGTTGTTGGTATATTGATAATATACTTTTATGAAAAAACGCATTTGTTTACAATGATTGTTGAAAAATATGTGATGTCACATAATATATACTACTCAAAACAAAATAAGGGCCACGAGGTATTTTTTCATTTTGGTGTAAATTATTAAACATTTACATATTGAAAGTAGTAAAATGCTGGCAACAATTTTAAATAAAATTTGATTTAAAATTATTTTTGAAAATTTTGATTCCATTTTCTATGTCGTTTTGCTTTCCTTAGCTTCTTGGTTTATTATAAATTATCAGAGTTCATTGATATCTCGAGTCAGAAACATCTTTTGCAATATGCCACAAGCACGCAGGCGTCATGTGGACTCGCTGACAGCAACCAGAGCCGTTACAATGATTGAAGAAGGTCATTCGCAGCGATCTGTGGGTTTGCAATTGGGATTTTCTCGAAGAGCTATTCAAAATTTATGGAATCGTTTCCAAGAGACCGGCAGTGTTAGAAGAAGACCTGGTTCGGGCAGAGTTCGCATTACAACAGCTCAAGAGGATCGTTACATTCGATTAAGTGCGCGCCGAGATCACACAACGACGGCCCGCAAGCTGCAAAATCGTTTACAGCTCACAACAGGAATTCGTGTCAGTGACCAAACTATTCGTAATCGATTGCATGAAGACCAGCAGGCATCAAGAAGGCGAGTTGTCCGTGTTCCATTAACCAGAAATCATCGTGCAAATCGTTTAAGATTTACCCGTCAACATTTGTACTGGGACATAAACCAATGGGGCATGGTGCTCTTCACAGACGAATGCAAAGTTAAATTTTTAACGACGATCGGCGTATTAGAGTATGGAGAAAACGCGGCGAGAGATTTTCAGAAGCCCGTATCCATGAAGTCGATCGTTTTGGTGGTCCAAATGTAATGATTTGGAGCGGGATAAGCTTACACGGCAAAATTGAGCTCGCTATTTTAAATGTGGGTACTGTTACTGTTCAGCGGTATATTGAGGAAGTTGTCAGACAACATGTGATCCCATTTGCCCAGCGAGCGGGTCCTGGATTCATCTTGATGCAATACAATGCTCGTGCACACACGGCTCAAGCGACTCGGTTTGTACTGGAAGCGTCTCAAATTCAAGTCTTGCCGTGGCCGGCGAACAGTCCGGACTTAAATCCAATAGAGCACATGTGGGATCAGTTGAAACGAAGAGTTAGAGACGGTGATCAGGAAATCCACAACCAATAGCAACTCATCAACGCTGTTAAAAGGGCCTGGGAAGAGATTCCAATGGAAAATGTCAGGCATTTGATTGAGAGCATGCACTCCAGGCTTCAGGAGTGCGTAGCGAAACGAGGAGGGCATACTTGTTACTAAAAGATGAGCATGGAGTATTTTCTTTTGTTTTCAGTAACTTTACATTTTTTTATTTTTAACCTTAAATGTGATTTTTTCTTTCTAAAGCAAATAAACTTTTTAATCATTATTATTGGAATAAGTTTATTGGTCTACACGGTAAAAACAACATTAGTTTTCGTTATGGAGACAAAAAAATATGTATTGGTTTTATTATTTTCATGGTACAGACAAAATACCTCGTGGCCCTTATTTTGTTTTGAGTAGTATATATAAACTTAAGTTGAATAAAAAATGTTCCCCTAGTTCTCAATTAAAAATTAAACAACGTATTATATCATCAAGTATTTGGGGCATTAAATGCGATATTTTTTTAAGTTTCCATTTCACACTAGATAAAATAACGTACGTATAACAGTCTGCCATTGTTCTTTTCCTAGTGTTATCACTACATTTATAGAGAGGCAAGAATCTCAACAACAAAAAAAGCAAGGAATAAAGCAATTTATTCCAATTGAATCGTTTTTTGTGATGTTAATGTGACTCCTAGTATTGTTTTTAAGTTCTTTCATTTTTTGGAGTGCTTTTCAAATAGGCTATAATAATATTATAGTATGTATTAAGAAATTAGGGTATAGAGTATTAGAAAAGCTATGTATTAAACTGAAATATATTATTCCTTTATTAAAATATTTTATTATATGTGTAATTTTATATAGGTTTTACCCACCCTTTTCAGCAATACTGAACTATAAATTTTTTAGATATAATTTAAATTTCAGTATTTTCTTTCGTAATATATTCGATTCATTTAATTATTAAATTAAAACAACTATAACGCATAAAAAATCCATCTAAAGGTTAAAATTACTGTGATTTATTAACTTATGTGATTTATTACTTATATTTATGACTATTGAAATGAAATAAACTCGTGTTGAATGAAAGAGTCGCACACTTACCTACTTACAGTAAAACAAATAAGATTAACGTACCTATGCACCACATAAAGCCCTTGGTAGTAAGAGATACCCTATCATGACATTTAATTATCACAAAGGTTACGCGAACGCGAAAATTTACAAATGCGACAACCCCAAGTGCCCGCGCCCGACGAGCTTCATATCTGGTGGGTCTTCGAAGGATGATAACTTCCCGTGCTTGAGGCCGGCTTGCACAGGTCGTTTCCAGCTGGTGAGGCATGTGAGCTTCGTCGATTGCCCCGGGCACGACATCCTCATGGCCACTATGTTGAACGGAGCCGCCGTTATGGACGCTGCACTGCTGCTCATTGCTGGTATGTGTAGACTTCTTCATTCATTCAAATTTCTCTATTATGGGTTAAGTTTACCAATTTTTTTTCCTAAAAAATGCCTACACATGCCTTATATCTATAAAAACCTAAACCTGCATTCAACATCATTTGTGATTTCTTCTTTTTCGTCGCTATACTCTTAGCAGAGTGGTCATGGTTGCCATGACATCTTCAGCAACCGTAAGGACTCGCCGCACTACTTCTCGCCACCTCTGCCTGTTCTCTGTCATACGGGTGCACTCATGTAGAGGGCCACCAACAGCCGCCTTTATTCGGTTCATCCAACGCATTGGTGATCTGTCTCGCGGATTTAATATTTAAAAAATATATGACTTTCCTACATTATTTTGAGAAATGTAACTAAACTTTATACTTTCAGGTAACGAATCTTGTCCCCAGCCCCAAACTAGTGAGCATTTAGCTGCTATTGAAATTATGAAGCTCAAGCATATTCTGATCCTGCAAAACAAAATTGACTTGGTGAAAGAAGGTCAGGCTAAGGAGCAACATGAACAGATTGTAAAGTTCGTTCAAGGAACCGTTGCCGAAGGCGCACCTATAATTCCCATTTCTGCTCAGTTGAAATACAATATTGAGGTAAGTGCATAAGTCTTTCAGTACCCTTGATGAATGATAGTTCAACACTGAAATAGAAAATGCCACAATATTGTACAGTGAACGAATTAATTAATGTCCCCGTCGGGAACGAATCTTGAACCTTGCATTATTCTTTCTAGATGAGATGCGTAAGATAGAACCCATGAAGTCCTTGTGTTGAAAGCTTCTATAGGCGACAGGAACAGTTTAAACTGTAAACTGTTAAAAAAGGTTTCTCAGTTGGCCTGTTTATCTTTTTTAAAGGTGCTTTGCGAGTATGTCACGAAGAAAATTCCAGTGCCCATGCGAGATTTCACGTCTCCGCCTCGTATGATTGTGATCCGATCGTTCGACGTCAATAAGCCGGGATGTGAGGTTGATGACCTGCGTGGAGGAGTCGCCGGTGGTTCCATCTTACAGGGTGTACTCACTGTTGGTATGGAAATTGAGGTGAATATAAAAATAAACTTTTTAGCCAATTCCAACATTAGTGGGGCTCACTAAGTGGATTCCAAAAACAGGTCACCTGTTCTTAAATTCATTAAAAAGACATCGTCGTGACTTTCATTGTAAAAATGGAGCCTTAAAAAAAAGAGCACGAGGCGGCAGCGAAGGGCCGAGGTAGGCCTGAAATGGCGCTCTATGTAGTAAATGCTGTTATAATTGGTATCTATTTTAAAAACTGCAATTTTGTGGCCTAATCATGATTTTTAAGTAAAGCTACAGTTAAATCTTATAGTAAAATGGTGAATAACATCTACCGCAGCATGGCGTATGGAAGCTTACGACATTAAGTTTTGCGTACAACCCATAATCAGGATTCAACCCATAGTCCGAATTCAATCGACAAAAACTCCAAAACCGACCTACATACCTACATAAGGTATTTGATTTCTGTCTTCTATAATGTGGATCTTTTTCCAGGTTCGACCGGGTCTAGTAAGCAAGGATGCGGACGGCAAGCTGACATGTCGCCCAATATTTTCTCGCATTGTATCGCTGTTTGCGGAACAAAACGAGCTTCAGTACGCCGTGCCTGGTGGACTTATTGGTGTTGGAACAAAAATCGAACCCACACTGTGCCGTGCTGATCGTCTTGTTGGACAGGTAATGTTTTTATGGAATGCAGTTTTACATTAACGATTGGTAGTCGCGATTCCAATGATTAATATAAGAGAGCACTGTGCAAAAATGTACATTTCTTTACTTTAAGATGGTTGTACACAATGCAGTTAAAACAATATGATGATGCACTTATGCCGGTTTCGTGAATCTTTTAGACAGTAGATGCACTAATAGTTAATATAGCAACACGATATGATATTGTATTTCGAAGGTAGTAAAATTAATTCTTATAGGTTCTAGGTGCTGTTGGGGCTTTGCCAGGAATATTCGTTAAACTCGAAGTTTCGTATTATTTGCTGAAACGTCTTCTCGGTGTCCGCACAGAAGGTGACAAGAAAGCTGCTAAAGTACAGAAGTTGTCAAAGAATGAGGTTGGTGATTTTTTTTCCTTACTATGGGGAAAAGATATAGTCAAGGCAATGGTGCGTAAATCAGTCTTGAAAAGCAACCGGATGACTCTTGGTATTTCAGTTCCTGAGGCAATTTTTGCATACTATTCGTACACTATCAGAAACAGTTCTAATCTCGATTTTTATAACATAATGCGATATTAATTATAAAATTGAGATTAAAAATCTTTCTGATAGAGTTCAGGTAGCAGGCAAAATTATTAACCTTTTTTAGATTAAAAAATGGGGTTAAATGTTATAAAAACGGATGACGTCGACCCATGTCATAGTTAGACCCTCTGAGAACATTTATAATTAACGTCATCCGTCATCATTTTTAATAATTTTAACATATTTTTTACGATTTTTGAAAAAAAAATCGCCACTTTGACTTTAATTACCCAAAAACCGTCCAGCAAAAACGGATGGCAATTGTTTTATGGCATCTCCACCAACAAACAAAAAATTTCGTTAAAAGCGCTACCTTTTGCTGAGCTGCTTTTTTTACGATCTTAAAAAAATGCGTTCTCGCAAATCTTCCGTGTGTCGGATGACAATTTTTGTAACTATTATTACGTATATATACTTGAATGCTACCGCCTTTCCAGTCGGTTTCAAAGATTTTTATTCCCCTTATCACCCATGCCTTTTTTTCTCGGAATCATCCAATTTAAGATTATGAGGTCCTGTACTAAAAAGTTTCCAAAATGCCTAAGGAACTCAAATACACCCACATACACAAAAGTCATCCGGTTGTTTTTTCAAGACTGATTTACGCACCATTCCCTTGTCTAATACACACGGTACTAATTTCATAACTTTTTTGGTGGTGTGTGGTAGTGTATTTATACTTGCGTGATGATGGCGTAGCAATCCAAACACAAAATCCAGTAGGTATATACTTTTATACTACACCACACAATTTATATTTATAATGTTTATAATGAAGGCAAATAAGTCACTAGTTCATATCATGCAGTTCATAATAGCACAAGAAAATAGTATAAGCAAAGATAAGCACTGAACATAAGCAAAGCGAGTAGGTATCCGTACGACGTGCGTTCTACAGTCGGCATAGGTTCGGACTGGAGGCCGCGCAACCGAGTGGCCGCACACGCAGGGTGCTCGTGCGCTGCCGGTAACGTAGCGCATTGTTAATAAAAAGAAAAGGCATAGCATAAAGGTTTATGGTCCGTGTAAACTGTAAAATGTCTCGCCTCGACCATGTGCTTGAAGTACTTTATAGCCTCGTAGATCGCTAGTAATTCGCGATCATACGGAGAGTACTTGATTTGGGAGGGACTCAGTTTACGGGAGAAGAACGCCAGTGGTTCCCACACGTCATGTTGGAGCTGTTGTAATACAGCGCCAATGGCTATGTCTGACGCATCTGTGACCAATGCAAGTTTGGCTCCACAGTCTGGGTGTGCCAGGAGAGCTGCATTAGCTAGACAAATCGCTGAAAAGTTTGGCCTGCATTACGCAGACCGAACGTCATAAAATTAAATTCAAACATACCGAAGGGTGTGGTTATCGCCGTTTTTGGCACATCGTCCAGAAAACTCTGCACCCGGCAATATGCGTGAAGTCGCGAATGCGTTTTATGGGATACCTATCAGGCACGGTTCGAGCGTTGAGTTGCCTGTAGTCGCCACAAGAACGCCAGCCGTTGTCCTTTTCGGCGCGAGGTGTAACGGAGATGACCACGAGCTTTCGGAAGCCTTGGCTGTGCCATCAGCTAACATGGCTTCAAATTCAGCTCTGGCCACTCTGAGCTTGTCTGGAGCTAAGCGTCGTGATGCGGAAGAAACGGAAGGACCAGATGTAGTTCGGATGTGATGTAGTGTGCTGTGAGGTATCGTGCGTTGTGTACCAGCTGGACGTGTTATTTCTGAAAATTCACGATATAATAAAAGATGGTAACGAGAATCGCCAATCAGTCTCCACCTTTACAGACAAAATATTATTTGATTTGAAAGCCAGTGAAGCTGGAGTAGTGAGAGTGACATTATCTATAAGTTTCTTATTCTTACAGTCAACAATTAATTGGTAATGACACAAAAAATCTAATCCTATAATGGGCTTGGTGACATCCGCCACCACGAATCGCCATGGGTAGTTACGCTTAAGTCCAAGGTCCAAGTTGAGGTGCGCATAGCCGTACATGTCGATAGTTGTACCGTTTGCGGCTGTGAGCTTATAACTCGTTGGTGCACGACGCTCTCGAAGATGAGACCTGGGGAAAACACAGAGGTCGCTGTCATTGTCGACCAGAAACTGAGTTTTCGTCCTGCGGTCTGTCACGAATAGGCGATCTGGTGTGGTTGGGCAATCGTCCGTCGCCATTATCGACCGCCCGCGTCGTTTCCGGACTTCCCGTAGTCGCAAGGTTTCTGAGACTTGTGCGCCTTTGAACCAAACTTTGCGTGATACCAACAGATGGGGTAACGACGCACAGTGGGTCGAAACTGCTATATGGGGGACATTCAGATTTTTTATAAATCCATATTTAAAAAAATATTTGTCGAAAGATCTTGTCATGCTGATAAATAATTGTTCTAAACGTTTTGCTCTTAAACTGATAGTTTGCCAGGAAAAAAATATTTTCTATTTTAGTTGTATGAAATGAAATAGAAACTGCTAAAATGTGATCAAGTCTTGAAAGGTCTTGCCTTAAAAGGACTATATTCTTACTTTTTGGCTTGTTGACTATGATTCTATGATATCAGCGCGCGCATATAGTTGCCCCCTTAAGAGTTATGAGGTTCAGAAAAATTGAAAAAAAAGGTATAAAGTAATTTTTTATTAACAATATCATAGACAAAATAGTTGTATTACATTAAAATACTTATCATTAAGGAATATTAATAATTTTAAAACATATTAAGTCACTCAATGTAAGCTATCTAGCTCGAAAAAGCACAAAATGATTTATAGACAAATTTAAAAATAAGTTACTTAGTACCTAATGATTAGAAAATTGTTGTATAGTTATTTTATTCAAACTAAAAATTACATTAAAAGTAAATAAAATCTAAAAAAAAATAATCACTATCACTATCTTGTAAAGCATTTATATTTATGAATTCCAATTCAGGTTTTGTTGGAAGAGCCACCAAAAGCTCGACTGGTGTTGGAGCATTCTTGGTCTTAGAAAAGTAATATATCTTCATTTGTCGCTGTCCTACTCACTTTTCTAGATCGGTTCTCTCTATATTTTCGAGAGTCTTTGTTTCGAGCTTCTGATGCCTCTTCCGATAGTTTCCCGATTGGTAAAAGTCCAAAATACTTAATTATATCCGTACCATGCACTAGCAACTTATGTACGCTAGAGGGCATGTAAAACCAAGGATATAAGTGTACGTACAAAGTGGCAGTGTCATTACAAAATTGCGAAAATTTTGGAAGATCAACTTGCTCACCAGAAGCCACTGCCTGCAAAATTATGTGGAACCTTTCAATCAGGCCTTCGTCAACTCCTGTGATGCAAGCCGATGTTTTTGCATCACTGAAGAATCTTCTAGCAGTGTGCTCCATTTTTTTAAGTCCATCCGGTAAGCTAAAACAAAGAAGGCAATTAATTCATTAGAATTCAGAAAAGCAACTTTAAGAAATAATATTTATTGGAAAATAATACGAACTTCGAAAAAGTTACTAGATTATTATATTATTAAAAATTGTATACCTATATGAAGCAAGCATTCCATGCATCGGATCCACGCATGTAATGAATACAATCCGTATTGAAACATTTCTTCATTTATTGTTCTGCGGTTGATGTCTTCTAGATTATTCATCTCTGAAGGCTTCGCGTTTCAAGTGTCACACACAGATGTGGCAGTGTCTGATATATACGAAGTTATCTTCCCATCAATCATTGTCATTAGCAGTTGATGCTTGACAGTCACTTCCTGCAGTTCAGACGGTCTTAGTGCTTCTATTTGCATTTCTATGGCTTCTTTTTCACGTTTCACTGAACTTTCACACTCCTTCATGAACTTGTACCGAATTGGACGGCAGTAAAAAGATAGACGATCATTTTCCCACACTATTTCTTCGTCACGCATCAGCCTTACAGGTACTAAGATGACCATAAAAACAATGGAATCATCAATATCGGAACTGATAGCCTTTTGGTTGTAGTTGCTTTGACTGGATGCTCCATCAAAACCCCATTTACTTATCAGCTTTAAATCCGATTTAGATGATAAGTTGAAGTCCATTGCGTCTAGTAATCTAAATGTAGTCAAATTAAGCAGCGCCTGCAGTTTAATAGATGCTCCATCTTCGGTTATGGTGATGTCCTCTTTTGCAGGGTAGCAATTTAATTTCGCTTGCTTTAATTTATAATAGGAAGGATACATAGATGCTGCACCTTGTTCAATTGCAGAATCTCCTAGATTTATATATTGCCACTTAGATAAGTTAAGCGATATTGACAGAGCAAGCGCTTTTTCAGGTGTATATAAATTCTCTTCTTTTTTCTGACTTATGCAAGTCTTTACTTTATCAATATCTTCAGGATGGTTTAGCAAATGCTCCATTATTTTACTGACTTCGGAATCCCCACTACTTTTGAGATTTTTCATGGGAGCACTTTGTAACTCTTGTGGAGCGATAATTTGGTCAAGTGTTCTACACGCCTTCTTTTTTGCTTGTTAGACAACTCCTCAAACGGTTTTCTCGGCGAATACTGCGACGACAACGTTGAAGCTACTGGTGTAGATGGTGCCGAAGTTCCTACATCTTCACTGATATCGGGTTGGACGTTATCTGTTTGAGAAATAAGTTCTTGAGGCCAGATTCGAGCCAATCTCCATTTCTCTTCTCCTAAGTCCTATTTGATTTTTCCGAGCTACAACAAATATTTGAACAAAACTTCTGACAAAACTTCAGGAGTTTTTCACTTGTGTCTTTAGTCCAGTTAACACTCAGGATCTGCTTAAGGTATTCAAAAAGTTTTTTATTGCCCGCCAAAGATCCGAACTTTTCTCGTAGCACCATGAACAAATCTAAATTATTCACTAAACCTTCCATATTGGTCACAAAAATGTTAAGGTACACTGCAAGTTGTCCTGTTAGTTAAAATGCGTATCTCTGAATGATTTTATTTAAATGAAACCCCTATTTATCTAGGTCGAAATTAATCCTTCCTATCTCTATAATTAAGGTTTATTATTAGGGAAGTGGAGTCGTTAAATTTAATTACATTACTAATTAGTAAATTTAAAAGATAATTTGTGGAGTTAATAATTTTTTATTGGATAGAACAGCATTAGAATTTTTATACTTACCTGATGATTAGCTAATTCCTCAATGCCTGTAATTACTTTCCATCAACTCCCAAACTCTTTTGTTTGAATTTACTTTATGTTAAGTATATCATTTACAGTCTTAATCTATGAAATATCCTTTTAAAGTTTTTAACTAACAAAGTTTAATTCAGTATGTATGTTTAATTGAATTTTATTTTCATGTATCATATTTTTGTTAATTTGATAATCTAAAAAGTATCAATATTTTTTTTTTATATTCGGATATAATATATAAGGTACAGTGAACAGCACATCACCTTAACACAATGTATCATATTTTTTTTAAATTCTCAACTTCATCACGTTTAGTAAGGTTATTCATGTTTGATTGGATAAATTTTTCAGCTTTGTACAGGATGAGGTGCCGTTCAAAGGTATTCAAACATAACTCATTTCTAAATTTATTATTTACTATAATTTTGTGTCTTTGTAGTTTTTTGATAAAAATAATATGTTTTAAAATTATTATTATTCCTTAATTATAAGTATTTTAATGTAATACAACTACTTTGTCTATGATATTGTTAGTAAGAAAGTACTTTTTACTCTTTTTTTTTGCATTTTTCCGAAACTCATAACTCTTAAAGGGGCAACTATAGGCAAGCGCTGATAGCATAGAATTATAGTCAACAAGCCAAAAAATAATACTATAGTACTTTTAAGCCAAGACCTTTCAAGACTTGGTCACATTTTAGCAGTTTCTATTTCATTTCATACAACTAAAATGGAAAATATTTTTTTTCCTGCCAAACTATCAGTTTAAGAGCAAAACGTTTAGAACAATTATTTATCAGCAAGACAACATCTTTCAATAGGTATTTTTTTAAATATGGATTTATAAAAAAAAATCTGAATGTCCCTCATACAGCAGTTTCGACCCACTGTGCGACGGTAGCTAGAGGCAGTTCTTGAACTGCTGCGTGATGACTGACAGATACGCTGCTGCAGTCGAGAACTGCGGGACATACGCGTGTGCTCGTCGAGTTTCGCAGCGAGGTGTTCCACCATCTTCCTCAGCTCGGCAATCTCACCAGAAGTACTGCTAGTGGGAACAGAGGTTGCGGTAATGTTTGGCGCAGAAATCTCTTGTATCCGATCGGCGAGATCAGCCAGCTTCTCCAAAGAATGGGTCGGCTGTGACGCCAGCACCGTCTGGATATGTTGTGATAGGCGGTTGCTCCAGATCGTACGCACAAACTCTTCTGGAACGTTCGGTCCGGCCAGGTCCTGCAAATGGCGTAAGAACTGTGATGCCTTCCTGTCTCCCAGTTCCTCGTGGGTCAACAGCTGTTTTACCTTCTTCTCGTGGGATGCAGTGAGTCGTCGAATCAGCTCGCTCTTAATTTTGACATACCGATTGCTAGTCGGAGGAATGCTAGTTCGCGTGAACAATATCGAGGTTCATGATTACGTTGAATTTGGTTGCGTCGTCAGTAATTCCAAAATTCTCGAATTGTCTGGAGGGACAATCCGGAAATATGGGCATTGTTGGAGAACAATGCCCATATTCGGTGAAAATGACGGAACCTTAATATTTAATTTAATATTTTCATTGTGACGGATGGTGTCAGTGGAAACACGCACCGACTTCGGACGACGACGGGTGGTCACGCCACCAGCGCCATTTTGCGAGAATGAGCTTTTAGCCGCTTGCGTCACTCATGGTGTTCTTCAAGCGGTCACCAATTTGGTGGTGTGTGGTAGTGTATTTGTATTTGCGTGATGATGGCGTAGCAATCCAAACTCAAAGTCCGGTAGGTATATACTTTTATACTACACCACACAATTTATATTTATAATGTTTATAAGGCAAATAAGTCACTAGTTCATATCATGCAGTTCATAATAGCACAAGAAAATAGTATAAGCAAAGATAAGCACTGAACATAAGCAAAGCGAGTAGGTATCCGTACGACGTGCGTTCTACAGTCGGCATAGGTTCGGACTGGAGGCCGCGCAACCGAGTGGCCGCACGCAGGGTGCTCGTGCGCTGCCGGAAATGTAGCGCATTGTTAATAAAACCTGAACGATCGCTCGGAGGCGTTTCCATTGTATCGGGCCGTCCGCCGTCAGCTGGTTCATGACCGGCACGATATTGTTAAATGTAATTTTAGTTTGTAAGTATTTGTAAGAGAATGTAAATATTAATGTATTACTGCTAGGTTAATTATTATTAAGTTGTGTATATATAAAAAAAATTCTGTCCAAATAAATAAATGTATTAATTTGTATAGTGTAAATAAATATGTATGTGTGTAGCTAAGTGTGTGTAAAATGCGGGAGTAGCCCACATCACTCCCCCCCAGAGACCTGGTTAGGGGCGATAAAAATCGGGGAACCGGACAATCCGTCCGGACCGAGTTGTTTTTGGTGCGGCAGGTGTTACTGGGGCACTAGGCGCGATGGGTGAGGGTACCATGGATGGAGGTGTATTGGACGTATTACCTAATAACGTGTTATCATCGCAGAGTATATACGCGGGTTTTAGGCGGTCCACGGTAACTGTGACAGGGTTCCCTCTTACCATCAACTTAAAAACGTTTTCACCTCTTTCGATGACCTTATGTGGGCCTGTGTGAGCCGGCTGAAGAGGGGCACGTGGAGTGTCGTCACGAAGGAAAACGTGTTCCGCGGTAGCCAGATCTTTAAAAAAAAATTTGCCTTTGGTATGGCGAGATGCAGGGACGGGTTTAGGTGCTTAACAAATGATTGCAGTCGCGCTGTGAAATCTGACATGTCAGATGTACAGTCGAGAGCTGCCACGGTGATCACTTGCCATCCAAATTCGTCTGTACGCGACATACTACGTTTTAGGGGTTGGATCGCAAGCGCCATCCTAATTGGCCGTAGTAAATCTCTATTACCAATGACGTTAAAGGAAGCAAATCATTCATTGAAATCATGATGTGGTTTTATTTTTTTGTGTTGTTTACAAAATTAGTCACTTTTTGCATTTCGCCAACTGCTGACGCCTGACGCTCTACTCACCCCTTACTTACACCTACTTGACCTTACGCACTGTTTTTCGACTGTTTCTTATTCTATATATGTTGACTCCTGCTACTCTATACGAACTGAGTTGCTTGTTAAATTGTGACCTGTGGCTGTGAACCTGGACCATGTCTTCTACGAGAAACATCTCGCACGAAAAAAGGATTAGGATAGTGGCTTTATATGGAGAGGGGCTTAATATCAGCCAAATATCACGAGACATTTTAACATTTTTCGATTAATTATATAAATAATATCATTGATGATTTTATGATTAAAATTAACTTGATGAACACTTTGATTCTATTAAATTTATTTAATTCAGATACACGGGATGTACTCATTAGTGATGTCCACAGATTAGAGAGATTACCAACTGTCATTCATACAAACTAAAGAGAAGGCGCTAATTTTAAATACAACACTCTTCCTAAATTTAAGCCTTCTCAAATAACATTACATTACATTACATTAAATTTATGAAAAACAAATAGGTGTGTTTAAATTACAGATTCATTATTTCTTTCTAAATTTCTTTAAAGGATTTAAGTCCAATTTTGTCTTTAAGATAAATGAATTTAGCTTTACACAAAGGTTTGGTGAAAATATCAGCAAATTGCTCATTACTACATACATAGTTTAAATCAATTATTTTAGCATAATATTTTTCTTTAATAAAGTGGTATTTTATGTCTATATGTTTGCACCGCTTGTGAAAGTTAATGTTTTTAATTACACTTATAGCACTTTGATTGTCCAAGTTTAAACACACAGATTTTTGTTTAAATTCACCAATATCATTTAGCAGTTGTTTAATCCACATAGCCTCCTTGGTGGCTGCACAGGCAGCCATGAACTCCGCCTCTGTGGTTGAGAGAGCCACAGTCTGTTGTTTCTGGCAGGCCCAAGTTACTGCTGCACCATTTTTGGTGAAGACATATCCAGTTACTGAACGTCTTGTGTTAGGATCGTTCGCGAAATCAGCATCACTGTAGCCTACTATTATGTTAGGCTCAGATGTTGGTGTATAGTATAAGCCATGATCTTTGGTTTCTTTTAGGTATTTGAAAATTTTCTTTACAGCGTTCCAATGTGTTTCATTGTAAGAATTTAAAAATTGACTCACCAGGCTAACTGCAAATGAGATATCTGGTCTGCTTACTGTTGCCAGGTGCATCAAAGATCCAACAGCTTCACGGTAAGGAATACTTTTTTCTGTTTCTCCTTTTCTTTTCTCCAATTTCACATGGGGATCTACTGGAATGCTGTTGGGTTTAGACTCATTTAAATTAAATCTATTCAACAATTTATCAATATAATTAGTTTGATGTATAAAGACTCCTTTGTCATTTTTTTCAATTTCCATTCCAACAAAATTTTCAAGTTCACATGTTTTTACTTCAAATTCAGATTTTAAACAGTCTATAAGTTCTTTTAGTTCAGTCTTATCCTTTGAAAATATCAGTCCATCATCTACATATAGACACAGGTAACATTTGACTCCTTTAAATGTACCAACATATACACATTGATCAGCTTTACTGTTTATTAGTCCAAATCTCTTTAGTACTGTATCAAATTTAATGTTCCAGCATCTCGGTGCTTGTTTTAGACCATATAAAGATTTATTGAGCTTACATACCTTGTTTTTATCACAGTTTAGGCCTTCGGGAACTGTCATATAAATTTCTTCCTCTAGCTCACCATAGAGAAATGCTGTTTTGACATCTAATTGAACAATATGAAGATTCTGCTGAACTGCTTCTGATAATAATAGACGTATAGAATCATACCTTACAGTTGGAGCAAATGTTTCCTGGTAATCAATATTTTTAGTTTGTGAGTACCCTTTTGCGCAGAGTCGTGACTTATAGCGCAAGCCAGAGGGTTCTTTTTTTATTCGAAACACCCACTTACACCCTATCACTTTCATATCAGGTGTTTGGTTGACTAAAGTCCATGTGTTGTTCTTTTCATGAGCATCAAGTTCTTCATTTATTGATTTAATCCATTTTGAAGCTTCAGCTGACACTACTGCTTTTTCATAATTATAAGGAACTTCATTTTCAGTCAATTGATAGCACAAGTAGTTTTCTTTTTGATTCTGTGCTTCTAAGTGCTGTTTTCTAGTCATTATTCTTGTTTTTCTTTCAGGTAAAGAATCTATTTTCTTATCTGGAATGAACTCAGAGTCAGATGATGATGTATGGCCAGTTTCTGAGTTGAATGAGTCATCATCACTTATAGTGTCTTCAGCTTTGTCGGTGACACTGTTTTTACTTGAAGTCAATTCAATAGGTACACAATTCCTTTTGACTGTTGACTCTAGAAACATAGCATCTCTGCTTTTGATAGCAGTTCTTGAATTAGGTAAAATGAAACGGTACCCTTTTGAGTTTTCGCAGTATCCAATAAAAATTACTTTTTGTGATTTTGCATCAAGCTTCTTTCTCTTTTCTTTAGGCAAATGAACCATTGCCTCACAGCCAAATGTACGCATATGGCTGACTTTGGGTTTCTGACCAGTCCACATTTCTTCTGGTGTTTTGTAATTAAGTGATCTTGTCGGAGAGCGGTCAATAATGTAGGCAGCCGTATGAACGGCTTCAGCCCAGTACATTTTAGGTAATTTTGCGTTAAGCATCATACACCTTGCTCTTTCAATCAATGTTCGGTTCATGCGTTCAGCAGTACCATTTTGTTCCGGTGTGTAAGGTGTGGTTGTCTGATGTATTATTCCTGCATCTTTAAGAAAGCTTGAAAAATCTTTATTTTCATATTCAAGACCATTATCAGACCTGAGAATTTTAATTTTGCGGTTTAGTTGATTCTCAGCTTGGTTTTTGAATTCTTTAAACTTTTCTAGTACTTCTGACTTGTTGTGCAAGGTATAAACAAATATTTTCTTTGAGTAGTCATCAAGAAATGTAACAAAATATCTTGCTTTGCCTAGTGACTGTGTTTCCATCGGACCGCAGACATCTGAGTGTATCAGTTCAAGTAGGTCTTTACTCTGAGACCCTTGACTTTGGAAATGCAGACGTGTTTGTTTTCCTTCCTGACACGTTATACACTGGAAATTGTCTTTTACTTGATTTAACTTCAAATCAGCGGTGTTTTCTGTCATTTTCTTTACAGATTGAAAGTTCAGATGACCCATTCTCTGGTGCCACAGGTAAGTATCTTGCTCAATGACATCTGATATGCATGCATAGCCTCCAGGCATATTCAACTGATACATATTGTTAATTAAGCTTGCTGTTGCTACTATGACATTGTTTCTGTTCATATACACATAAGCTTATTTGTCCAGAGCTTTGTACGGGTAAAATCTTATCATTTGCCACTTTAACACTTTTTATTTGAGGTATTGAATCATCAGCAATTGAATATTCAGCAAAAACTCATGTTTAGTCATATGTGCTGATGCACCCGAGTCTATATACCAGGCATCAGAGTGTTCCGGAGAAGCAAGAAATACTGCAGCATATGATGAGTCACCTTTGTTGTTATTTTGATTCTTCTTTGGCTTTTCTTTACATTCTGGGCTCTTGTGACCATATTTATTACAAGAGAAGCAGCGTGGACCTTTAGTGTCTCTTTTATTTTTGTTGTAGTGCTTATTTTGTTTTGTTGCAAAAGCATTTGAGTCGCTTTCTTGTTTCACATTTTGTAATATTTTTGCTTTCACTGAGTCAGAGCAAATTTTGAGGCCCGAGCTTTCTAAAGCAAGAATCATAGGCTTGTAGCTTTCTGGTAAACCAGACAATAAGAGTGTGCCAAGCCATTCGTCATCAACATGGAAACCTATATTTCTTAATTTATGTGCTGTCGTCATAATTTTACTGACGTACTCCTCTACATTAGGACATCCTGCTAATGTTGTGTTGCACAAGTCTCGCAGTAGACCAACCCGGCGTGTCAGTCCGGAGTCGTCGAAAGCCTTCGACAAATTGTTCCATACCTCCTTTGCAGTCGCACATTCTTGTATATGGACGTAATTAATAGGATCAACGAGAAGTATAATCTTGGATCTGGCTTTCGTGTCACGTTTTTGATCAACTATGCTTGCATCATTACATTCAACACAGTCCCATAGCTCTTCGTGTTCAAGATACGTTTTTACTGCAAATCGCCATGTCGCATAGTTTTCACGGCCCGTTAGCTTTTCTATACATACTAATGAATTATTCGATGACATTTTGGTTCTTTATTTTCGGAGAACAAAAAAATTTTTGCACTGTAACGCTGAGCACGTTGAGTTTTTTTTTTTTTTTTTTTAGGTTATGTATTTTTCAACACTTTGTTTTTGCACTGTTTTTATTTGCCAGACTTTCTGGGCCCATAACCTGATGATTTTATGATTAAAATTAACTTGATGAACACTTTGATTCTATTAAATTTATTTAATTCAGATACACGGGATGTACTCATTAGTGATGTCCACAGATTAGAGAGATTACCAACTGTCATTCATACAAACTAAAGAGAAGGCGCTAATTTTAAATACAACAATCATTAATACTCATAATATTATGACGATCTTTTGTTTGATGATTCTACTCAGGGGCGGCTTTCTTTAGCGTGTAAAATATGTTGAGAAGGCAACATAAATGTTTACATAAACTTTATAATTTTTAAAACAATCAAATTTTAATTATAGAATTTTCGACAAAACAATTTAAGCGTTGGCACAAAGTTTTAAGACTTCATATTGTTTCATAGACAATACCTCGTGCGCTAGGTAAGCGCACGGTGTAAAATAAAACAGTAGAGCGCCGATTGTGTAAACGTTGATCATGCGAACGACAACTCAAACACACACAAGACTTATGTAAAAATATCCTCAAAAATGGGAGAAAAACGAAAACGTAATATTTAAAAATGCATTAGTTCTTTTCAAATAAGATAAGAGTCAAAAGTAGATAAAATCATAGAAACCATCAGAAAATTAATATAACGTCTATGTTCTTAGCTTGACGTGCAGGCAGTGTTGCGAAGAGAATCAGTACTGTTCGATTATCTGAAAAAATCGGTTTCCCGGACACCTATTTCACCCAATTAATTGGGATTATAGACGCTCTACTGTATCTTCTATAAAATACGTTTTGCGCGTGAGACAAAAGATAGTTCATGCTCAAGGTAGAATGCATGTTTCTACTTTTAGCACAGAATAACTACTCAATAGCTTTTAGTTAGTTTCGGTTTCTAGGTTTCATCTTATACTGCGACAAAAAACTAATATTAAAAGGGTAGATAGGTGTGACTCGGCCACTTAAAGAATTGTGGGTAATTTCGCTGCTGATAATATTTATGCTTTTGCTTAAAAACGAATGAGACAGATTATACGGAACTAATAATGAGATAGACACGAGTAGCAATATTTTACGACTGTCTATTGAATATATACAAACATGTGAATGTGTGATTCAAACTTACAAGTTATTTCTATTCGAAATTGAATCTTGTGTGCGTTAAATAGGATTTAATTTTGTTTGAGCAACAACGATAAATAAAATTAAGCAATTTGCTACGTTGCACATACATAGATTTGGATGATTTAGGCGGCCAAAAACATTTTTTGCTTTTAAATTATGTAATAAATGAAAAAACCCTTCAGTATTTAAAATATGCTGTATTAACACCAAAACAATACATTTTAAACATAAAATCGACATTTAAATAGTATTATGGAAATTAAATCTTTTTATATTTTAGTTTCAACAATTGTATTTACCTATTTAATTATACTAAGTTTATACCTGTATATTTATTACAAGCTAACGTTATGTTCTGACCCGTCTTCTTGCTCTGACACAGGATTTGGCTCTGCTGACATTAAAAGTTCAATTGTCTCAGGCAGGAATGATTTTCGTGTCATTTTTTTTATTTCCCTCATACAACTTATCAGAGGGTCAGAAGTTAACAGAAGCCTTTGGTAAATATCTAAATTACATTCTTCCCTGGAAAATTTTCGTGCATAATTTTGCCGATAAGATCGAAAATGTTTATTACGAGCTTCCGCAGCCTCTTCGGAGAGTTGGCCAATAGACAATATTGAAGTCTGTATAATGCTTGCTCCATGAATTAAAATTTTGCAAATGCAAAGTGGGAGTCATTGGATGCCATCCATACAGATTTATATATAATTTGGCTGTTTCGATGGCGTATTCATCATATTTTTCTGCGTTTATTCTATGCCCACTTGAAATTGCCTCTAATATGACTTTCAATCTCGTAATTAATGTTACATCAATTCCAGTGATTTCAGCAGTTAGCTCTGGGTTCTCAAAAAATCGTCTGCTGGTATTCCCATCATTTGTGTTCCCAAATTGAGCTTTTGGCATGTCCCCTAGTAAACCAGTTCGAATCCTAAATTGTTCTTGTATTTCTTGCTTTCTGCTTTCTTCCAACTGTTTTTCATCCGGTGTCTTTCTTTTCTTGTACTTCTTTACAGGTAACTTGTACGCCAAATGTAAGATTGATTCGAAAATTCGAATTCTGTCATGTAACACCGACAAACCAAATTCCAATGCTTGTGGGCACAAAACATTCTTCTTATCCAAACTATTTTTCGACGTAGCTCCGCATATATAACACCGACTGGTAGATAATGTATTAGTGGCAGCATTGCACACTTTACCGTCTATCATTGTCATTTTTAAAGTATATCTGAATGTAAACTCTTCTTCTTGCAAAGTTACAGTCAATGGGTTCAATGACTTTATCGCGTTATCTACATATTTTATTTCATCCTTAATAATGTCCGTTGACTCTTTTATGTATCTAAATCGTATTGGCCTGCAAAAACGAGGTGATGATGGTGTCGGGTTTTGCCAAATAATCTTGTCACCTTTTTTTCCTCAAACAATTTGCAAAGGCACAAATGAGCTTAAGAAAAGGCTGCCATCGCAGTCGAAGTCATTATCAAACCTTTGTTTGAATTTGTCTTGTTGTGACCCGTCACAACCCCATTTACATATTAGGGTCAAATATTGTTTTTCCATTGTATTGAGGGTTAACAATACTTCTTCTAAATACAATGATAATCGTTTAACCGTAAGGTCCATTAAGCATTGCAGATTACTTTCGGCACAGGTAGCTGTTACACGAAGGGATTCTTTTGGCGTATAGCACTCTTGCTTTGCTGATAACAAAAGATCATAACAGGGGTAATATTTCTTGTTCGTTTCTCGTATAACTTCATACTGTCTTCTAGTGAGGTCAGCTTCAACAAACATTTTAAGGGCTTGGAATGGAGTAAGAGGAGCGATTGTTTCATCTGCCTTTGAGTAAGCTTTCCTATATGCGCTGGCCTTTGTTGGAGAATTTGTTATATCTTTAAGCACTTTTGACGCGTCTCTTTTACCACTTTTTTGTAATACTGATTGCGCTGCATGGACAATGATTTCATCATCTATGGTAGCGCGAACATCTACAGTTTTTCTTCGTTTGCTTCTTTCGCTCGAATCTTCAAAACTTTTAGATGGACGTCCTTGACGTTTATGAAATTCTAGCGGGATCTCAAATGTTCCTTGTAGCCAAGATTCATTTTTCTTTAGAAAATATTTTTCCACTTTATGAGCATTTGCCCATCTTTCTTTTATTTGAGATTTTATGTAAGAAAATCTATGTTTCAAGCGGTTTTTAGCGTCTTCTGTTTCTCCATAATGCAATACTAAGTATGTCTCATAGGAGTCTAATTTTTCAACCAAAGTTGAAAAAATTTGAGCTTGTATCTGTTCATATAAGTACTTGCGAGTGATTACTCTCACGCCTGAAGCACTGGAAGACCCTACGACAAAATAAAGTTATATTTAGTACATATTAATAAAACAAATGTAATTTTACCAATTTTTTCACGTTTTTTTAAAATGATGTAAAATCGTATTCTGCGGTATATTGCGGCTATTATTTTGTCATTACAAGGCTAGATATGTGTTTTATCTTGTGAGATAAATTACTTATCAGGGACGGACACTGAAATATATTAAAAGTCCCAATTAATACAAAAAAATGTTCAAACACCACATGTTTGACGGAGTTTTAATACATTAAAAAATACATGAGTATCATTTTTTCTGTCTAAAAATAATTCTTACCTGAATTTTCAAAATCCATCATAATCACTTCGATATCACAGTCCACAAAATAAATTTTGCAATTTGAATTTATAGTAGAAACAAGAGAGCGCTCACTGATACGTTCACCTTAAACGACAACCGAGTTTCGACTACCTGCGAAAAGGTTCAAACGCATCGGATTAGCGCGGGAAGGGATGTATGACGTACTTAGATCTGTTACCAAGCTAAAATATAAGTGAGTCATTAATTTGGAATGTTTTATAAAATTTACTTTTGACCGCCTAAATCATTAAAATCTACACATGTGCGTTGCCGCTTAGTTTATTGAAAAAGTAGCTTGCTAAAACTAATAATGAAAAGATAAATGTGGCAACGTTGCATTTTTTTTCAGTCAAAACAGTTAAGTTTGTGCAAATTGAAGCCTTTTTATTTAAACTTTAAGTTATCGTAAGCTGCAACTAATGGCAATCCGCTCTTTTAAGAATTAAGAAAATTCAATTAGTTTTAACGAGGCACAAAATGTGTTTAATGTAAGGCACTTAATTACAATTAAGCTTTTATCATAAACTTTTTAAGTAGTCGGGGGGTTTAGTTTTTAACTTTTTTTTAATCAAAATTTTAGTTGTGATCAAACAAAAGTCAGTATTAATTGATAATATTGATTGAAGCCCTTCAATTTGAACGACCAATAAAATCCGAACAAAAAAAATTGTTGGTCAGAAAATTTTAAGATTTTTTTTCTCGAATAAGATATACATTTAAAAAAAAGTCTTTTTAACCCCTTTCGTTTGATATCATATGCAAAATTACAGCTATTGAGGTTTTTATTTATTACTGTGACATTCATAACTAAGTAAAGATTATACAAATCATATGTCTACAATAGAAATTAAATCAAATCTATCTACGAAGGCTGTCCTCAATTTTTTTTTCAAGTTTACTGCTGTACTCAACATTATAGGCATCAATATGCATTTTATAATTTTACCAAAACTTCTATATGCAACTGCCGCTTTAAATCAGTGCCATTTGAGTTTGTAAATCGAAAAAAAATCTAACATCTGATTAATTAATTCAAAATACTTGGTACTGCGCGCGATGCAACATCTTCGGGAACGTTCGGTGATGCTCAGTCAACCCATGCGGCGGCGCTCGGAAATAAGCTATTTGCCCCTTACTGTATGAACGATCTTTTGTCTCACGCGCTAGACTTTTCGAGTTTTTAGAGGAATTTTTTAAAACTCGGTAATTAGTCCTCCTAAAACTCATAGTTATAGTTATCCATACATGTCTTCATAGTTAGCAAACTTTGAAATTTAAACAGAAATTTTCCGAAACTTCTCCGATTAAAAAAGAAATTAAAACAAATTTGTTTTATACGAAAAAAAAATCATTTTATAAGTCAATTAATTACAGGGTTTCTTACATAGATAGTTATTCCACTTTCTGTTATAATTTAAATCTTATTTAATAATATTAAACATTGTTAGATTTGAAAGCTGTTTAAAATGGGAACTAGTGAAACTGTTATTTATTTATAAGTCTGAAGAAAATAACTTAAAAAGTTAGATTTCTATGTCTAAATATAAAAGCACATTATGTAAAAAAACTATTTAATAAATAATACTGCAAAATTCCAAATTTAAATTCCTTTCCTTTTTATTTTTAAGTAACGTAAAGTCTTCAAAGCAACACATACACTAGATTGATATGCAACCGCAAAAAAATAGTATTAAAATAGAAGCAATTTATATATATCTCTCTCTTTCTTTCTTGCAAAAACATAAAATTACCAAAAACGTAGACAGAGAAAAGATAGGCGAGATAGATAGCATATTGATAGCATAAAAGTTTTTCATTCGGTCCATCCATTCATTAAAAGTATGATAATCGCATCCATTCCCAAATATAGTATGAAAGCCCCCAGCCGCAAAACTGCATGCAAAACTCGACCTTAAGGTGGTAGTGCGTGCGCGCTCGTGATAGTTCAGGGTGTTCCTGGATCGAAAAATTCTCCCGGGAGCCTCAGTGGCTCGCCGTATAGGAGCTCAGCTGTGGATGTCTGTAAGTCCTCTTTGTAGGCACTACGTATGCCAAGCAGCACAAATGGTAAAACCTCTACCCAATTTTAGTTCGCATGGCAGGTGATGGATGCTTTCAACTGTCTGTGGAAGCGTTCCACGAGTCCATTACAAACCGGATGGTAGGCGGTCGTGCGCCTATGCTGGAATCCAATGGTTTTTGACAGATATTGAAACAGCGCAAGTATTTGTAAGAGAATGTAAATATTAATGTATTACTGCTAGGTTAATTATTATAAGTTTTATTATATAAGTTATGTGTATATAAATTTCTGTCTAAAAAAAATGTATTAATTTGTATAGTGTAAATAAATATGTGTGTGTGTAAAATGCGGGAGTAGCCCACACTTTCTCAAATAAATATCGTGAAAAGGGTATTCTGTTTGTACTTATCTTTGTAACGATATTTCTCAAAAATGAAGTACTATGTACTCAAGGTTTAATGTATACCTACAAATGTTTAACTTTAGCGCAGGATTTTCATGTATTACTTATTTTTTTGATGTATTTTCTGTTTTTGTAGGTGTTACTTGTGAACATTGGATCCCTTAGTACTGGAGGTCGTGTTATCGCAACTAAAGCTGATTTGGCCAAGATCGCGCTCACAAGTCCTGTGTGCACGGAAATTGGAGAGAAAGTCGCTCTTAGTAGAAGAGTCGAGAACCATTGGAGGTAAAATTAACAAATGTTCACATTATTAGTGCTGTTGGCTCTGTATAATGTAATGATCTAGAAAATAAAAACCAGTCAGTTGTACTCGCACATGATGGGTTCCGTACCATCTTAAAAGATCAAAAATTTAGTTGTTTCTAAATAATTTCGTAAAAGAAACCAGAAAAGCAAAAAAGTTGAAAAAAAATCTGTATGTAAGCCCACTTTAATTAAGTTTTTGTTGCTATATCGGCAACAAAAATAGACATTCTCTGAAAATTTTATGGCTAGCTATTAATGGGATGTAGTCGACGTGGACGGATAGCAGAGGCACAAAATAGGGTCTCGTTTTACCCATTGGTTACGGAACCCTAAAAATAATAATGCTATAAAAAGTTAAGCTGGTATCCAGATAGAGCTTTATTTATAAATATTACATTAAATCAACACCGTATTGTAAAAACCTTGTATGAGTTCAATCAAATTTTATTTTTCTTAGGACACTAATGAAATATTTACTTTTTGTCATTAATCATATGTCCATCGATGTTCGAACTGCAAATTTCTGTTGAGCATAGACTCCTGTTACTAAGTTTTATATCGAAAAAACTTATTTCAGGTACTGGCTAAACAAAACTTACGAGGTTTCCAAAATACGGTATCGATAGATACCACTACTAGGTGCTATGCTAGCATGCTAGTAAACAATTAATAAAAAAATCGTACAAATTTAATTTTGTTTCAGGTTGATTGGTTGGGGTCAAATTCAAGGTGGTGAAACCATTGAACCAGCTAAGAACTAATCGTTTTATCGATTTAACTTTTATATATTTACCGAATATACATTATTTAATAAAAACTCTCAAATTATGATATCTGTTTTATTATTCAACTTAAAATAAAGGATCTGTGTTGAGAACATTGTATCTGATTAAAGTTGTGTTTGTGGTTTAGCTTAGGCCATGTAAATAAATGTATTTATATCGTCGTCATCTCTACGCATGTATTTGTGTTCAATGAGCCATTCTAGCTGTTCTTTTATCATTTTCTTTGACGGCAAAAACATGTTCTTGAGTATCTCGACCAGTTCACTCTGAAATAAAGATAAAGATGTCAATTTGGACAGTAACTGCCGAAATAACATTTTTTTTATAAATAGTAGTTAAATAAATAATAGTGCTGTGGTTTGCAGTGCAATTTGTGGTTAGTAGATTTAATTCGGTCGTCAAATCAATACAAAATTATAGGTAATTGCTTGGTTCTGTTGACACTACGCTACGCTACGTTAAGTTAGACACTCCTTGGATCTATTTAACCCAGTCATGTCAAAGATCACCGGTCTTTGACATGACTCAGTCAGGCCCATGATCGCACTGTCACTCAGGCCCATGATAGCACTGTCACTCAGTCCCATGATCGCACTGTCACAGAAAGAAGAATAATGTTTTAGAGCTTTTAGACGTCCCTTATTTCACCGAAGTTCGTTGGCTCAGTTGAGAAGTAGTTCTAGAAAGATTTTTTGCATTACGTGACCCTATTCAAGCTTTCATGTTAGGAAAACGCAAAAGAATTGATTATGACAATGACTGGTGGATTGATTGTGCCTTTTTGGTAGATAAGAATAAACATTTGACTGATCTGAATATAAAGTTACAGAGTAAAAATCTGATTGTCACCTAAATGTATTCATATATTCAAACCTTTTTCTGCTAGCTATTATCAGTTGGGTCTTTGTTGCAACTCCAGTAGTTCATGTAGTAACTTTACTGTATTTTAATTCAATAGGACTACTTAAGTAGGTACTTGTTTATTGTTATATTTCGTCTGCATAAAATGTTTTATTGACATCTGTATATATATACACTTTTTTTTTACATTTTATACTATAACTAAGATTGTAATGAAATATTGTATTATGATATTGAAAAGAGCAAATACGGAGGTTTCTCGCCGGATTCTTCCCCATAGACAGGTATTCCGAACCGATGGTAGTTTAAGTCCATTTGAATAAAAGATTATTTGATTTTGAAACAAAGTTGAGGCTATGGGAAAATCTGGTAAAAAATCAATTTTGGACAATTTCCCTCATTTAAAATCATTTGGCCCAGTGAACCAAAAAAAATTGGTAGAATATTCTCAATTTCTGCAAAATTTTATTACGGAAATCAACAATCGTTTTGAAGACTATCACAAAATGAATGAAATGGAATTTCCAATTTTCAACATCCGTTCAATTTTCAAGCTTCACAGGCACCAGTTCATTTGATAGATATTCAATCGGACAGTATTTTAAAAGAAAAATTTAATGAGATTAACACTCTTAAATTTTATACACAATGTTTCAAGAGTTTGGATAATTACCCGGAATTAAAAAAGCATGCATCACACATTCTCTGCATGTTTGGTAACACCTATTTATGTGAGCAAATGTTTTCCGTCATGAAAATAAATAAGAACAAACATCACACAAGACTTACAAATGAACATCTCCAATCAATTCTTATAATAACTACAGTGAAGTGAGTATAATATAATTGTCAAAAACAAGAGAAGTCAGGTATCTGGATCCTCGAGCTCAATATAATTAACTAACATCATTTATAACTTTGGTATGATTTTACAACATATATTATATAATCTTATAAATAAAATGGTATAATAATTCAGTTCATTTTTTTATTTTCAACCTGGCCCACCTACGAATTCAAAATTTAATATATGGCCCTCTGCAAAATTGAGTTTGACACCTCTGATTCAAGCCTTTCAATACCAAAGTCATATAATAGTTAATACAATGGCACCGTCTTGGCCATGTCAGATACAAAGGAACTCTGTACCACTTTAATGCCCAGTTTTCAACTAGCCGTCCGATTGCCTCTCCAAGATACATCAGACGTGCTATTGCCATGAATATAAGACAAAAGTATTTTCCGCACACAATGCCAACCATTAAAATTTAATTCAGTATTACACACACAGTTAGTCCAGTATTGTTATTACATATTAATATTCAAGTGTGAATACTATTAATATAAATATACAATTTAAATTGATGTCAATAGACAAACAGCTAAAATTGGAGTTCAAGCAAACAATATTCCTAAATTTGCATAATTTGTAAATACTGACCCAAATATAGGTCTAACGCAAAATGAGCACTCAACTCTAAATGTTAATTTCACTTTTAGTGCATTTTGCAAGTAATTAAGTGCTCTTTTTATGTCAGACCTAATAAGCCTTTTTACATTAAATAACAACTTACTTGTAAAGCAGTATTAGTGATTCTTTTCCTCATCTTCAATATCTTAATTATTGCTTCTTGGGTCCTTAATATTCGAAGTTGCACTATGGAATGATTATCCTCCATTTGAGATCTTTCAGTACTGAGTTGCAGTCTTCCAATTAGATTAATTTTACCTCTCCTTTGAGGCTTGTTATTTTTCACCAAAGCAAACTCTTG
Organism: Choreutis nemorana; assembly: GCA_949316135.1. Classification (NCBI taxonomy): domain Eukaryota; kingdom Metazoa; phylum Arthropoda; class Insecta; order Lepidoptera; family Choreutidae; genus Choreutis; species Choreutis nemorana. The sequence continues at coordinate 5,477,863 of OX438609.1, forward strand.
ATTTACCCAGAATATAGTGTTTTCGACAAAGTCTTTAGGGTTCTGTACAATTGGATCATAGTTTAACAGCTGTCTCTTTAGTTTAGGGAATGCCACAAGTGACCACAGGGTCCTTCTTAACTCTGGATCAGGTAATTCTGTTGCAAGCCTTAGATTCTCATAGCTAATTTTCTCTAAAGGTCTTTGGTTCCATGCAAACAGAACTGCCATTTGGAAAGTTGTTACATCAAGGTCAAATCTTCCAACAGAATTTGCAAATGTAATAGTTCCATTGCTCATATGATGGTACCACTGCAGCTTTCGCCCTGAATGTTTTTTCTTGTAAAAATCTTCTACTTCTGGTATATAATCCTCTAATTCCAGAGGAAGACTGACTGTGACTCTTTCTGATCCTCGAGCCCAAGCCCCAGCATTTAGAATTTTGATATTTATTGCATCATGCCGGGTAGTTTCACCTCTAAACTGAGTGTTTAAGTCTTCACTTACCTTAATGTCCTGGAACATTCTAGCTAGCTTGTTGACATAGTCAGCAGGCATTCCAACCTCTCTCAGCCATTCCACCATGTCTTCCTCCTTCTCAGAGTCAGCACTGGAGTCTAAAATCAATCTCCTTGTTAAATGTGCTTTGTGATATCTCATAAATACATCCTTGTTCTCAATGTACTTTAAAACTAGTAACACATCTCTTAATCTGGACTCAATTTGTTCACTAGTCAAACGCTTACTAAGTGGTGTCTTTCTTAACAGCATATCACAGTAGTTAGCAAGAAGTTCAGGACATTTACTTTCAGGAGCAGTTCCTTTACTGCCTCTAAGGAGTGCTGATGATGGTAATTCTAGTTTAAACACAGTTGTATCATTAACAACACACTTATAAGCCTTATCCCTGGCTGTCAGAAACCTAGGGTCATCCATAAATGCATCTTTAACTAATGTACTAAATCTTTTGAACAGATCTAACAGTCGCTCTACATATTTCTCTGAATCTGATGTAATTATGTCTGCAGAAGCCACCATATCTGCTAAGCCAGCTGAGACAATGTGTGCTTCTAAATCTCTTAGAATTGGTGTAACACCTTCAGGAACTCTATCCAGGAGACGGAACATCAGCTGAAGTTTATCAGTCTCCCCGGCTTTAATAAGAGGTGCACTCTCTGCTAATAATGTCGGTAAATGTTCTCCAATTAGGACCTTTTCACAACACTGTGTCAGTGCAGCAACACTTCCACTGCCAGGCTCCAGGTATCTATGTGCCCTTGCTTCTTCCTCCTTTAAACGCTGGTCAGAATATCTCATGTATGACTGAACTCCATTGGCTAATAAATGTTCATTTGCTTTAAGCTTGTAAAATTCCTCAGTAGCTTGCATGTAAGCAGCTTCAAAATTTTCTCTATATATCTGAAGCTTATCAATAGGATTAGAGCAAAGATTTACTGAAAATTGAGGAAAAAAATTAATAACATAAAGGTAGACATTTTTTTATTATATTAAATAAAATACAAAATCTATGCTATCTAAAAAACTCACCATATGATTCTCTCACTCCAATTACAAGCTGTGAATCAAAGGATTCTCCATTTCTCTCAGCTTGTACAAGTTTCATAGCTGAATCTTGCAATCTTTGTTTTATATCTACAAATATGCTCTGATTCCATGAATCTAGCATCAGTTTGCGGACAATACTGTCTTCGATATTGTTGTTATTGTTCTTTTTCTGAGAATTTGAAGTGTTAGAACTTGTCACTTTGCTCATGTTGTTGATAGAATTTTCTAATTGGCGAAATGGGGTGGGAAGGTAATTACACTGGGTAAAAAACTTACTCCACTCGGCTATATACGCTTTAAGGAGTGCCTGATCCTCTCTCTGAGCCAACACACGAGCTTGAGCCTGTTTTATATACATCATGATGTCCTGCTGCAGTGCATCCCGCAATTTAAACGTTCCTCTTTCATCCCACAAACAAACTGAATGCACAGCCCCAAACAAATCTTGCCATTCTATTTGAGACACTGGTTCCTGTTTTAGAAGCTTTAAAACTATTGGCCGCATAGCAGGCCATTTTTCTTCAAAGGTGACTTGACCTTTATCCTGTAACGATATGAACGTTTATTATTTAAACAAAATTCAGGAGTTAGTTGGATTCAAATATTATGTCGAGACGTACCTTTAACATTGCTAACTAATTATATCTTAATTAAAAGCACAATCCTTTTATCTGAGCTCCTTTCATATCAATTTGATAGATACCTATTTTCTATTTTTTTAAAGTTACGAATAAAAAATTCACATGGCAACAATTATTTATTTTCAATGTACCAAAAACCTTTCCAGTATTTTGGAAATGTAGGAATATATTTATAAATAATTCTTATTTATACTTGGTAAAAAAATCTTTTTTTATGCTGGGAATGCACCATGAGAATTATGTTATTTGGGTACGCAGTTCCAACATTGTTTTTTGTTTTATGGCAATGTAATGTATTGGGACTATTGGATTTTGATTTTACGATGACAAGTCATTTGTTTATTTCATCTAAATAATATAACATTCAATAAGTAGAATGAGTCTATTCGGTGAAATTGTTGAACCTGTAAGCAGAACTGCATGGGAAGACTGGGATGATGTAAACCCTGATAGTAATTGCACCGAGTACGCATTTTAACCTCTTTTAGTTGATTATTTTTTCTTAGTGTTCTAAATAGTTTTCCTTGCAGATTGCAATGGTCCGAAGATGTCGAAGTTCCTGATAATGTAGAAACCATTTTCATATTCGAAGGAAAATTTCTATTAGATTGTATCAAATCACAATCATTTTACAAATTGGAATTAATCAGTACTATTAAAGATATAAATCTAAAGTTATATAAAATAACCGACTCAAATAAGTATTTTTGCATTGTTCATGACTATAATTTAATTCAGAGCAGTGAAATTGTACATTTACTTGGAAAACACTTGGCAGTTGCCAAGAATGTCATAGCTATCCAAACCAAGCCACTTGCTGAGTACAATGCCTTGATTCCAGCAGAAAGATGTATTATAAGAACTCTTATGACATCTGAACAGCCTGTTAATGTTCTTAATTTAAATTATCCCAAACTTGAACAACCTAACATTATTTCAGGCGTTTCAGCTGGAGGTACGTAGATTGTTTATTTGAAACCTATTAAACTATAATTAATCATATTGATTTTTTATTTATTTTTATTTTCAGTAATTTCACTCAGAGAACATATGAACCAGACTGCACTGGGCATTGTGTGTTATATAGAGCACTCTGAAGAGGATGAGATGCAAGATTTTTTAAAGAAATTTAACATACAACATACTGCAAGTTCTTCTCCAAGCAGCCTTTTAAATTCCAATTTATATATGTGAAGTACAATAATTTTTAAAATAAATGCATGTTTTATTTCAAAACAAAAAATGTTAACACATTGATCCTTTAAAAAGTTTATTAAACAGCAATAGACATAACACAAATTTACATTAATATAATTAATTTAACATAAATTCATTAGAACATTAACACAAAGAATTTCATACAAATAACACAGCCTATTGAATCGCAGACAAGTATGAGTTTGGTTTGTTACATAAATTAATAAACCTGTTTAACAGTTAAAGCATTTCATGACTTTATTGATTTTGATTATAAAAATACATATTTAAATTTATTACAAAAAATATAAATACACTATATATCTATAGTAAACCCTATCCCTAATTAATTGTTGATTATAAAATAATGATGACGGCATGTGACAAAATGGTTCTTTGTTGTACTCGGCATTATTTTTTCCATTTCATTTCAAAATGTAATTGCAATTTTAAAAATAATACTTAAAACAATGACAATGTTTTAAAATACTCACTAATTCTATGATCAAACCAATATAAAATAAAAAGAAACTAGTGAGAACAAAGCAAAAATTTGGTCCTTGGTAAATGCCGCGGCACCTCCTGCCGCTATTAATCAAAGGACCCCAGAAAAGGTGATAAAGAATACCAACAACTAATTCCTGCATTTTTGTTGATATCCTTTTTATCAGCAGAAAATATATTTAAAAAATCAGAACTCCAACATTAATAGGAAATAAACTATACACAAAATTGAAATAAATTTGCCAATAATTACTAGATAAACCAGTAGTAGATTTTTACATTCTTAAGTCATCTTAATTTTTTTTTTTAATTTCAACATTTATTTTATTAATTTCTTACAAATAACTAAAAACAAACATTTTACCTTACTTGATGTTAAACCAAAAGGCTTAAATATGTTAGGTAAATAAATATATATGTTAATGAAGTTGAATTTAAGTATTTTTATATCTATTAATCTGTACCTGTGACTACAGAAAAGTCTAAAAACAAGCCTTATGTCTTCACATTGAAGATTTAGACATTCTACGAAATGATGTGTCGATTCATTCTATAAATTTAAAAAAGTTGGCTTTTTTATTTGAAATTGAGAGTTGAGTTATTTTTAGTAAGATTGAGTTATGTTTTATTTAATTTTTTATTAACATATTATCTTAACAACTACAGAAAAAACAGCAGATCACTTACTAAATATGACTATTAATATCATTCTTATCAAAACCTTAATTCTTTGTATTTTTATCCTTATCTCGTAATCGAAATTATAAGTGCTTAACATGAGAGCCATTCGTCAAATCATATTAGCATGTGTTATAGTAAGAACCCAAAAAAAAAATCAACACAACAAATGCAGCCAATCGCTTTCAGATTTGTGAAAGAAAACTCGACCAAGATTGAGTTTTTTGTGCCAGAGTTGCTCCCTAAGCCAATAATAAAATCCTTACCTCAAAATATGATTTAGTATTATAACATTTGCTTGCTAAAAATTACTTGAATGGCTGCACTTAATTTTTGTACCTTTTTTTTAGTTCAAACCTTAACAAATAGTTCAACGAATTTACCCAATGTAATATATATTTATGTACATGATAAAAATTATACCTTTTTGTGTATATTAACGACATAAACATTTCTTGGCGATAGATTTGTCGCTAGAGGTAATTTAGAACATTTATATTATTATGGCATATCTGTGTTAACATTTAATGCGATCGTAATAAATAACACATTAAATATCTGTTTATTTATAGTCAACTTTGTTAAATAATTTTATTTGATAAAATAAATAAAAAGCTTGTGGTTTAAACAAGATGTTTAAAAAGGTTGTGATAGTACGTAACCCTAATGTAATCTATGTTTAAACGCGAAATATGCCTGAAAAATGTTGCATTTTAATAGTAGTTTAGTTTTTACCACAAATGCAAATGCATGGTTATACTTACGTTTTATTCAAGAGTTAAAGTAGAAATGGTTTTATATCATATTTTTATACAATTTGCATCAAGTGTTTATGTCAGGTATGATTACTGATACACCATCATATTAAGTAGGTATTATATTATCACAACCTTCAACAATCTTAATTTTACTTAATGGGAACATATAACATAATATTTTCTAAAACAGAGTATATATATAAACCTAGTTTATATTGTTGTTTTCTTGAAACAAAATAAGATTTATTAATAAACTTTTCAGTAATAACACTGTCTTATTTTTTTTACAGGACCTACTATGAACTCTTAAAGCAATAAAGTTCATAAGAAGAATTTGTACCATTGCACTGTGTGCCCTTACAATAACAACATAATTTTAATAAGCATTTAAAGTTTCTTCAATCCACTTCTTGTTACTCCTAGTGGAACCTACGAAAAATTATATTTATTTGATAATTAAAACCTAAAAAAAATTAAGGGGCAAGTTCAATCTGTAGCGATTAAACATGCCTTTAACAGTTCATGGTAAGGCCCATACCATAAAACACAAAATATTGTAAAGAATCAAGAAGAAAGAAGAATTATATATTTTTTTCAATTAAAATAATTTTATATCACCTAAGAATTTATCCACAGTAATAATTTTAGCAATTTAAAACCGTAGTAAAATCAAAATTGTCTGTGACAATTTCCATCCATAATAACATTTTACATAGATGTATCATCCCTAAATAGCTTTGGAGGTACAAACAACAGCCTTTTATTTCATATTCAAATCAGAAATGTATGAAAATAACTTATATCTACTTACATGTCATGCAAACCACCACTATTTTGTCCAGATCTAACATTATCTATTATTTTGTTAACAAATTCTGATGTCTTCCCAGCTATTTTTACCTCTGAAAAAAAAATTAAAGGTAAATAGTATTTACTAAGATAAGATAATTTTGCAACAGTTATTTACAATATACTCTATTTATAATGGGTGTGGCACATTAAGTTTGGTACAGATTTCAGAATATGGTAAAAAGTCAGACTTTGAAAAACGAAACATTTAGTTAAAACCTCTACCCACAGAGAAAAATCACACTTTAGATGTGTGATTTAATCCTAATTCAGATTTTTAATTAATAAAAAAATTATAAATGGCTGTGATATAAGTGTTAAATCACAGCCATTTAACAATTGACACTATCTCCCGTATTTCTTCTATGAACAACTATACTTAAAAATATTGTAGCAAATGGTTAAGAAACAGTATTGATATTGGAAGTGGTACTCATATCAGGATCATACAGTGTCAAGGAAACAAAAAAAAAAAAAGTAATATTATCCTTCTTAGTTACATCTTTAAAATATCTTAAGCTTTAATATTTGTATTATTTCTAACCAGACTCCTGTTCTTTTACCATAATTTATTTATTAGTCTGAATAAACACACAATCTGAATACAGATTTTGACTAAAAATTAACTATATATTTTCAACTTTCACTTGAACACAGTGAAGAATACTTATTATTATATAAGGAATGTTTATTTACTATCTTACCTGTTGCTGAACTAATAATTCCATTTACATGGGAATTCCAGTCAACATTGCTTTGTGTATTTGTTATTTTGTTTCTCAATACTTGCTTCATTTGTGCAATACCATTAAGCAAACGTTCTGGAAATAATAAAAACATTATCTTAATGCATGATATTGTTCTATCAATGGAAGAATAAACTTATATAAGAGCAGTCCCATGTCTAACTGAAGTAAAGCAATAGTATGAGTAATCAGCTATTTATTTAGTCCATACATAAAGCATGTTTTAAAACTCTCTTGCAATAATACTCAGTAATACTGTTCCTAATTTGCTATGTATGCTCATTGTCATTAGCAATTTGGATATGGATACACCTATCAAACCAGTTTCAGTTTTGACCCTTAACACAAATAGATTTTTTTAAAGGTTTTATTTACAACTTCATATTGAACTTACTGTGCTCTTGCTGTAATCCATATAGTTTGATTTTGTTGGCTTCATGTTGAGCTTTCTTTTTGAGTCTGCAAGCCCTAGATGCTAATTTATTCTTCTCTTTTCTTGTCTTTGGCCTTATGTTGAATGGGAGCTCACTGACAGGTATCATGTCATTTATCACTTTGCCAAGGTTGTCTAATTCCTGACCAATCAGATGAAGTTTCCTAGGATTTGGTGTCAAGTCATTGCCATCACCTTTTCTTGCTTTACCACTAAAAATAAAAGGATAGATTGTTATTCCTGCAACCTCCTGATTTTTTTACATTTTTGCTTTGAAAGAATTGATCATCATCAGTGGTTTTGTAGATCTATATCATGTATAGTTAAACTTTCTTGAATAATTTTTTATTAAAAAGTAATACATGACACATTTACTAACCTGTGTTTGATTCCCCTTACACTGCAGTTGGGACTAAAGACAGGATCAGTTACTAAATTTAAAATGTGTGGATCTTCAGATTTCTTCTTTAAAACTAGCCTCTGTCCCTTAGGCCCTTTTGCCTGTACATTATACTGCCAAAAATATCGCTCTTTTTTCGCATTGTTTCTTGCTTGCTTAGTTTCAGTACATTCATCATTGGAATCTAAAAATATATTATTTGTCAGACTTCTAACTATTGAAACATTCCATTGCTATATACAAGACTAATAAACCAAAAAAGCAACATCTTCCAATTAAAATAAAAAACTATGAACTTATGATTATAGTATAGTGTACCATCAGAAGATAAATCTTCATATCTGTCGCTGTCCTCGTCAGACTCTACTTCTCTATCATCTTCATCTTGTGAAATGTCTCCTGTGCCAGGGCTCAGTAGCCCGCCAGACAGAGATGATACTGATCCTGCTTCAGCAAGTGAACTTGTTGACAACAAGTGCTTGCGGGGTTCTCTCCTTTGCCAAATCTTTAAAGAAATATTTTTCAAAATATAAAGTTTGGAAGGTCATTTTAAATCAATACACAAAACTAGACAGAAAAAAATTCATGAAATATATCTGAGTATCATACAAAATCCAATTATTCAGATCTGCTCTTAGCTTTTATTAAATTCAAAAATATCAAATCCTTTTAACCTGTTCCATAGTAAGATGGGTTGGTGCTGATGATGACAACTGTCCCTGTTGAGGTTTCACTCCAACAGGGAAAGGAGGCAACACGCTAGAAGCTGGAACAGACTGGCCCAGGGCAATTTCCCCACTGTAACCATCCATTCTTAGTAATAGTTCGGGTAACTGAGACATTGGTTGAGCAAAACTGGATGAAGCTGAACTGTGCTGACTTGATGGCGAAAATGCAAGTTGGGCTCTGCTATATGGACTAGATGGGCTATCAGCAGCTAATGATATATTGGTATGCAAGCTACTTGTGGCTCTGCGTGACCCACCCATAACTCCCCCTATTTGTACACAATAACCACTCTCCTCAGGAAGGAGAAGGTCATCAAAATTCAAATCATCTAACAATGTATCAGGATTCGCATTTAATTCTGCTAATGTCGGGCCTAGTATTAGATCTGCTTTGTCAACTTGGAATATGTCATCATCATCCATTTTAAAGGTTTCTATCTTTGTAGAAGTTTCAGCTTCAAATGGGAGCTTATATTGCATGCTAGGGACACTGTGAAAGGAGCCAGTTAGATTGTCTTGGAGGCATTCGTCTATTTCAGTATTGAAGTCTGTTAGATCTGTGCGTCGAGCTGGGATCGGCACAGAAGCAGACATGGGACCAAGCTCAAACGGAACCTCCTGTTTGATATCCATGCTCGGGTCTAAAAGAAAGTCATGTGTGTAAATAGAATCCGACATTGCACGTGTTTGTGTTGAACGACCTTGACGTTAAATTGTCTCGTTGATAGAGACTGGCGCACGCCTCGGACTATCGATTATTGCAGCGCGATACCCACGTGTCACTATGTTTATTTATTTCTTGAACATTTATAAATAATGACTTCTATCAAATAATTTAACACTGTTTCGATATCTTCTTGGAGGAATCACATTTTCGATTATATAATTTCACAAACTAGATTCTTGTAATGAAATTCGTAAGCACTACTTGATTATTCACAATGACTTTTAATATCGCAATTGTCAGTAAACCAACAAAAAAATTCACAAGATTGATTAAAACATATAACCACAACGTTAAAAACGGAAAAATAACAATGATTTCGTCGTTTTAGACACTCAGAACTTCTCAAAAACTGAAATTATATTTCGGACAATAACAAAAACACTCGTCTCAACACAGTATGTTGTGAGAAGTAAACAAAAGTATTTCAAAGGTCACTAAACAGAGACAGCTAGATAGAAAATTTTTAAAAGACAAAAAGAGACGGGCTTATATTTGATTTTTGCGAATAGAAAATGAAGGAAGAGAATAGAGGTGAGGTAAGCTGAGTGCGGGCGGGAGTAAATTTTATCTATAGGTACTTCCGCTTTAGATTTAATTTGATCACCTTGAATTTTAAACATTTTAATTTCAAGAAAAAATCGTTATAATTGTTGTTATTAATATTTGGTTTCGACAAACAAAATATTTTGAGATAAGAGCCATGAAAACTACCTGCTTTTTTTTTCAAATCTCATAGTCTGTGGATTATGCAGTTTTCATCAGATCAATGTTGCCATAATCGTGCAAGTAAATAAGACATGGATGTCGTAACCACAGCTGTGCGTCAAAAACGCAGTGACAATAAATAAAATATTTTGAGCATTTATTATGGGTGACGATAAATTAAATTCTAGTAAATCATGTGATAGTAAAAAGTATAATGTTATAATTATAGGCGCCGGCATGGCTGGACTATCCGCCGCCAATTTCCTTTTGAAGAATGGGAATGAAGACTTTGTTATTTTGGAAGCCAGAAATCGAATTGGCGGTCGTATAATTTCGATACCGATGAAAAATCATCAAGTTGAACTTGGAGCTAATTGGATACATGGAGTTCTCGGTAACCCTATTTTTGAAATAGCTATAGCAAATGGACTCGTAAATATCATTAATGTACCAAAGCCTCACAAAGTTATAGCTGCTACAGAAGATGGCAAGCAGGTTCCTTTTGGTGTGTTACAAGAAATTCACGAAGCGTACGTCTGTTTCCTTAGGCGTTGCGAAGAATATTTTCTCTGTCAATACCTGCCTCCACCAGACATAAATAGTGTAGGAGAACACATCAATTTAGAAGCTACAATTTATTTAGAACGCCTTCCATCATCGGAGGAAAAAAAACTACGGAGGCTTATATTTGACTGCTTACTTAAAAGAGAAACTTGTATATCTGGTTGCAATAGTATGGAGGATATTGACCTACTGGAGCTAGGTAGTTACACTGAACTTCAAGGGGGTAACATAATGATACCTTCAGGTTACAGTTCTATTTTAGAGCCCATGACAAAAAATGTTGCTCCTGATAAAATTTTTAAAAACACCCCTGTTAAGAAGATTATTTGGGATTCAGAAGAACACAATGCTCTAACTTCTGTAGATGATGTTGGTGAAGAGTCAGAAGACTCTGACCAGACTGTGATAGAAGATATCTCTAAATCTACCTCAGATAAAGCTGAAATCCCAAATGATGGGGATTCATTAGCAGATTGTGTGCACAAACCAAAGAAAAAATTCCCTCACTATGTTGAAGTTATCTGTGAAAATGGACAGAGCATATTTGCCAATCATGTTATATGTACCCTACCCCTCGGTGTTCTTAAAGATAATTCTGCTAATATATTTCAGCCTCCATTGCCTCAATATAAAACTGAATCTATTGAAAGACTATTATTTGGTACTGTAGATAAGATTTTCTTAGAATATGAGCGGCCTTTTCTGAATCCTGACATTACTGAGATTATGCTACTTTGGGAGAATTCATCAACAACAGAAGATATGTCACAGAGTTGGTTCAAGAAAATTTACTCATTTAGTAAAGTGACTGAGACCTTATTGCTTGGTTGGGTCTCTGGTAAAGAAGCTGAATATATGGAGACTTTATCCATGGATGAGGTGGCAGTGACTTGCACAAAAATATTAAGAAAATTTCTTAATGATCCATTTGTTCCAGAGCCAATTCTATGTGTGTGGTAAGTTATTTGACATTTAATTGTAGAGCAATATTATGAGACAAAAAATTATAATCAAATATTATTCTAGCACAAGTTGGTCAAAGCAACCTTATACTAAAGGTTCATATACATCCCTTGCTGTAGGAGCCAGCCAAAGTGACATTGAAAGTTTAGCTCAACCTGTGTATAGAAATGTAAAGGATAAAAAGGTTAGTAAAAAGTTTACAAACTTTTATATATATTTATAAAACAGAAGTTATGTAATTGCAACATTATAAAAACATTTTGCATAAAATTGAATTCAGCATGTTCATAGTTTAAAATTCTAGGATGTAGATATTACCTACAATAAATTGACAATTTGATACAATTGAAAAAGGCACTAGACATTTTTGCCTAATATTTTTTTTTTGTCTAAAAATATGCCGTAAGGTTAGCATAGGTTATTGTAAAGAGGCACTATCAAGGGTATTCAATTGATAGTGCTTTCAAATAAATAAATACATTCCATATGTAAAAGAAAAATATTGAGTTTGCTTGTCTATTTATTACCTTACTTACCTACAAATGCCAGATTGTGATTTAGAAAAAATAAAATACAAGTTGTATGCAAATGAAGTCAGGGCCAAAATTTTGTTTAAAATGCATCATATTTTTGTTTCAGCCTGTGTTGCTTTTTGCTGGTGAGCATACGCACAGCAGTTTTTATTCAACAGCACATGGAGCTTATCTCTCAGGACAAATAGCAGCTCGACGTTTGTCATCCCCAGATGAGCCTGTGGAAAATCTTCTAGAATGCCCTGGATCAGCTGATCTCAACTCATGGATTCAAGGCATACAATTAGAAGGGTAGTTTAGTGTTTTTACTCTATCTAAATCTATGATGAATCCTTGTTTTCCATTAATTGTTAACTGTGTATGTTTCATGTATGGCAGGCTTTTAAGCTTTTTTTTGTAGCTAGATCTATTAATTCAGGCTGAGTATTTGTATAGTACATGAAACAGTATTTAATTGACTGTTTTATATGTTAACTAACTAAACCATTAATATTGAGATTGATTAGGCAAAACAATAAATTATTTTGTGCAATATTTAAAACACTTTTATACCTATTTTGTTGTGACATAAATTTCCAGTGATATTAAATTTGTAAATAAAATGTTTTTTCAAAGAATCCATGTTTTACACTGTTCATGAGGTTTGGTTTATGTTATTTAAAGTCTTGTTTTATATGTTGCTAAGGGTTGATTTTAGTTTTAACTGTTTTAGGTAGGTATAGTGTGCTGTAATTAATTTATTATTTTGTGTTACCATGACAGCTGTATATGTTGAGATGAAATGTTAATACATATAAGTAATCAATCATCTTTTAAAATGTCATGTCATTATTCAGGAAACATACATAAGTTTTGACTACTGATAAAGACAAAAAGACAAGTTATAGATTTATTTATTTTAGTCACATATTTATTTTACTTACATGATGTAAAATAATGAAAAAAAAGTAGATGACATATAGATAATATGCATATAAATGCACACTTTTATGGGATTTAAATACAAACAATTATAAATTTCCTGTTTAAATTATTTTATTCAATTTTCTAGTCAGCTCTAAGTTTTGTATTATTGCTTTAATAAATCATAAAAAGAAAATATTTGATAATTGTTAATATCCTTTAATTTTTATCCTTATAAAAGTGGATTTAATTAACTAGAAATAATTGTACAATCTTGGTAAATTTGCATGTAAATAAATACCATTGGTTACATTAAAGCCTTTAAAGAATTAAATCTATAATAAAAACAGAAATATAGCTATAAAATTGTGATTATAACAAAACTTTTAAATGGAATGTTAACATTTTTTAGTGATTAAAAGATTACATAATTTATAAATATATCATACCTAACCCAGCACCTATTGGCAATCAAGTTATATCACCTAGTTACCCACATAAAACATTAGTGAGTAGTTGGTTCATAATTATATAACAGTTTTGAGATTCTACATAATCATAGCTTTAAGTACATATTCTTTATAATTAATTTAGCAAAATAACTACAAAAATGAGTATTGTCAATGTTTTATAAAAACATACTTTTTTTATGAGCACATTTTGGAAACAGGGTTTTTCAAAACATATCTAGCGTACAACATGCAGTTCTATTGATGAATTTTTTGCAGTAATGATAGACAGCAACTTTTCTTCACTGTCTCTAGAGAGCTCATGCCATGCACATTTACCAATCAGTGGAACCTCTTCAATAGGAGGTCTAAAGGCAACTAACAGTGTCAGGCAACAACCGTCTGCTGAAGGATCTGCTTCCACATTCAGTAGGCCAAGAGGACGATGCTGGCCAACATCAGTTCCAAACATCTCCAACATGAACCGTCTCAGAGTTGAATGGACACTCTTAGCAGGATTAATTTCACAAATAGGAAAATGTATAGCACTTTTTTCACTTAACAAAACATGTAATTTATTTGTACTTCGTTTTTTAATAACCACTATTAACCTCAATAAGTTTTTAGTATGGGGCACAGGAGCAGGCAGTATATCCTTATGCCAAGAACCAGTGATTTGACTTTGCTTATATAATTGTGCTTTTTCAATAAGGTGTAGTATGTCATTGGATCTCAGAGTTATTTCTTGTAAATTTGAAATCCACTTAGCCTGAAGAGATTCTTTGTCAGCTCTTGCTGGTGTTTTAAGTTCACCTCCTGCAATTTCTGCTATTAGTACATATCTGTACCACATACCACCAGCTGTTTCCACAACCAGTAAAGTTTTTGGTTCACAATGTAATCCTGTTTCCTCTAAAACTTCTCTAACTGTAGCTTGTTGAATAGTTTCTCCTTTTTCCATCCTACCTGCTGGAAGGTACCACTTCCCAGCACAGCTTTGTTTGGCTTCCTGCATCATAAGTACTTCATTGCCTTCATTTAAAATAACACAGGCGACGACATAAGTCACATTTTCACCAAGCACTGGCTTAAAATTCGATGGAGTTGTAGGCGTTATACCTTGAGATTCTGCAACTGAGTTTTGGTCTGCAATAGTGAAGTCACAAAAATCGTTGTCTTCTTCTATACCTAATCCGTCGAGCAATCTAACAACGTTAGAATCTACTTGCCGCGACATTTTATTAATTTAATTTTTAAATTAACACTAAACATAAATAGTTACAACACTAAACTTGAACAGTTTATAGCAATTGATTAAAACGTAACACGTCCTAATCTTGATTATGTCTACTTGAAAATGTAATAATAATCAATTATGTTTGAAAAACCAGCTAAATATTTTCTTATTTACGTCACACTCACTTCACTCACTTGCCCAACTTGCCTACCTGTCAAACCGGTACTGAGATATGAATATTAGAGGTCGCTTGGCGGGAACGGAAAATGTCTGTTAAAATTTTCTTAATTTATTTTCTTTTCTCATAATTCACGTGTGCAGGTTATAATTGTTAGTTTTTTAACCAATGAATATCTTTAATTTTTTACAAGTGTGAAGAAAGTGAAATACGACGATTTAGCTGTTCTTTTATATAAGCCCAAATAATTCATATTTTTTCGGCAGATTCATTTTTCATATTTTATTTTTTAATTATAAAAACTAAAACCGAAACAAGGCTGTAAAAGCTTATAAGTCACATCACTTTTAAAATATCTCTAAAAATGAAAAAGTTATGTTAACTTAAAAGTTACACTTGCAAGAATAGATTTAATAAAGGCGGCGCTCGAACGAATGACGTCATAGGGGTGAGAGGACTTACAATTTGTGTGGACAAAATATTCGACTTTTACTTATTTAAAAGTATTGAAGTCTAACCATTAAGGTCATTCACAACTCAAAGTTCAAGCTCAAGTTTGCATCAAAAATAAAAATCACTAAAATTGCGTCTTTCGCCTAAATTTTGATTCTAAATGATTAAAAGGTTATTTGCCCAACACTTTTTAGTTTCTCGAAAAAAGTAAAAACTAATATTTTGTCCATCCAGTCGTATGACGTCACATTTGAATCAAAAGGCTACAGATGTTTCGAATAAAAATATGCAAACTCACTCATTTACTGATGGCTTTCAAAAATAGTTTCACTGGTTCATTAGTTTTAATCTATATTTTAATTTAAGTTAGGTTTATTTTCAACATTACTAAACTTCTCCATTAAAATATATCTTTCCAGTATTTTTGTACTACGTCGGAAAAAAATAAAAATATTATGTCATATTTACACTAGCCTCAAACTATAACTATTGCAGGTTGCATGAATGGATAGGTGTGTGTAATTTGTAAGTATTAAAAAATAACAATATTTAAATTGAGGACCCTTTGAGTATTGCATCGAACGCAACACTTTACTTAATGTTGTGCCAGAAAATATCAAAAAGACAATTAATTTTAAACTTTTTTTTATTAAATATGGTAACATTGGAAAATCTGTCAACTAAAATCAATTTCCGAATTCCGACTATCTACTTGCGACCAAGTGGTGGAGTGTCGGAACTGTTTTTATCCTTAAAACTGTTTTAAACGGATAAATTACCATGTCTGTAATAAAAACTAATATGCTGGTTAGTAATGAATTGTTTTTTAACATTTCTACTTGGGTATTTTCTTCAATAATAACAAAAAATAAATTACGTAATGTTTCCAGGTGCGCTCAATGAGCGCTTCTGCAGCGGCCACAAAGATGATTAAACCTCCAGTACAAGTTTTCAGCTTGGAAGGTCGTTATGCCGCTGCTTTGTATTCCGCAGCCACAAAAACCAAAAGTTTAGATGCGGTAGAGAAAGACCTCACTCACTTCCAACAATCTATCAGAAGTGATGCAAAGCTCAAGGAATTTCTAATCAATCCAACTATTAAAAGGAGTCTTAAAGTTGACGCTTTAAAACATGTTACTACACAAGTAAGGACACATACTTTATCCTAAAAAAATAGTTCATGTATTTGATTGAATCACACAGTAATGTATATTTTAACAAAAAACATAACTTACTAGATATAATTTTCATAAAACTATTAAATTGTTTTGATATGATTGAAAGAAAGGAATGATAAGGATCCTGAACCTGTGTTTTAACCTAACCTAACCACAAAGTGATGTCATTTTCAGTTAAGAGCTCTTAAGAATATGTAGATTAGTAAGATTAATAATACAGGTCATAATACCAAGATCAATGAATGTTTCAATAATATTGTTAAATGAATACAGACTTTTATAGTCAACTCAACAATTTCATGATATTTATGTTTAAGAGAAAGCTTTCCCCTACAACTGGTAATTTGCTTGGTCTACTCGCTGAGAATGGACGTTTGAGCAAATTGGACAACTTGATCAGTGCTTTCAAAATGATGATGGCAGCACACCGTGGTGAGGTCACATGTGAGGTTATCACAGCTAAACCTTTGGATGCTACTCAGAAACAGAACTTGGAAGCTGCCCTTAAGGTACTCAAATTCATATAATAGGTGAAACTACTTTAAAAATTATATCTACAGTTTTGTATATTTTTTACTTTGATTAGACAGGTTAATAATCTATGATTTTTGTTAACATGACAAACAGTATAGACAGTTCTTTAGAGAGAGAGAGAGTGTACTGTTTTAAATACTTACCTACCTTTTTTCAGAAATTCCTTAAGCCAAATGAAACTGTGCAACTGACTACAAAAGTTGATCCTGAACTCATTGGAGGAATGGTTGTCTCCATTGCTGACAAATATGTAGACATGAGTGTATCTAGCAAGGTTAAGAAATATACTGAAATCATCAGTGCTGCAGTCTAAATCAAATATATAGAATTCAAGATTAACTTAGTTTTGAATAAATCAGGAACCTACTGTTTGTTATTTATTTCAGTGTAACTTTACAGTGAATATTAATTAAAGAATGCTACTTGAACTGAGATGTTTTGTTTGTGACATGCTAGCAAAGCATGGATCCATTGTTGTAGGCAAGATACAAAATGCTATTGGCCTGCGACTGCAAGATTTTTTTTGTGTTATAAATTAATTAGCATAAAACTATTGAAATTTTTATTTGTGATAAGTGGATAGAATTCCATTTTAATTCCTACATTTAAAAATATTTGCCCACTATACCTGTCCCGTAAAGCATGCCCACCTTTTCTGAGGCCTGGATCTGTGCTTGATGCTTGCTATTAGCAATCTTATAATTGATAGAATTAACAAATCATGATAGCAAACTCTTTTCCCTAAAATAGTCATTCCTGTTGGTCAATGTAGCAGTTTTTCAAAATTGTATAGTCAAAAAGTGGTGAATGTCTGATTAATAGAATTATGTAATTTATTTTATACTATAGAAATCCTGTTTTTTGTTAACTTTTTCTATTAATTATTACTTTTACTTCATAATCTTTTATTTTAAAAACTGATAAAAGTTAAATTAACAGTATGTTTATTTTATAATAATTTTTCTAGGATCAGGCACACAAAAAAACAGTTCTCATAGTCAGAACAATAGATTTAATGCTCCCAGCACCTCAAATTAAAAATATTCTTAAATCATAACAAAAATATTACTCTCACAGCAGTAACACTAGGTTATATTTCTTTAGTATCAACAATCATGTTAGGAGCTATGAGATCATTATACAATATGAGATCATTAGGAATTAATTGAACGGGTAATGTTAACATTATTAACTAACTAAACACAAGTCAAGTTAACCTTCTGCTGGCGCCGCATCTCCTTTTAGGAGTGCGTTTTCTGCTTCAAGTTCGGCAATCCGCGCCTTAGCTATTTCAAGCTCATCTTCACCCCCATCTGTTCCTAAATGCTTTCTAACATATTCAAGAGCATCCTCTGGTTTGTCAGGCTCTTCGTATAAACTGACCAGAACCTTCGTCAGAGCATCCATCACTCCCGCCCTTTCTAAATAACGTCTAAACTCTTCGCGTTTTGAGTCGATGGGCTAAAAATAATTGTGTGAAATAAACATTTTATTCTCAGCAAAGTTCAAAAGTAACAAATTAATGTAACTTACTTTATATGACGACATTTTGAGATTGTAAATGAGAAATAGGTAAATAATACACAATATTATCTTCCAACAGATGTTAATCAGACTTTTCTGAAAGCCTAGTAACCAAGCTAAAATATGAATTCGAAATTCACAACAAACAGCAACATTCGACAATCAATCGCAGCTCCTCACGCACGTCAAATTAAGGTCTTTTATTTCCGACTTTGAAAGTAAAGTCGATTTCAGGAATTTGCACGAAATTGGCACGAAACTATTATAAAGCCCTAGTTTTATTTATTCTTTGTCTCTTAAAGAAAAATGTTTAAGTTGATGTTTTCTATGTATTATAAAAAACCTAAAAAATATCTAAATGTTGGCCAGCCCGTACTTTTTCGGTTTTCAAAATTTCATTCAATTTCCGGTACGGTCTAGACAATTTTTTTATTGTACAACTATCTGCATTCAGCAATAACAGCTTGTATTTTTCTAGAATGTGTTTTATTCAAAACTATTGATTTATATTTCGTTTAAAATGTCAATTTTGAGATATACTATAACATATGACAAGAGGTATTCTGTGGTTAAATTATGATTTGTGATAGCGTTGTTTAAGAAAGATATATGATGAAAACGTGTATTGAAAATCTGAAGAATAAAACAAAAAATTTGGCAACATTTTGGTGTCATAAGGGTACCGTATAAGATTGACTACGTCCTCTTTTCCAAGCTGCTCTCTCATTTGCCTTTATGAGAGTGAATGGAGTAGCAAATTGTGATTTCGACTACTTTCTACTCATCGCTACACTAAAGAACAAAACCTGCCGCTCTCAAGATATTAAAAGCGAGAGGCATATAGACAAGCTGGGAAAAAGTGTTACTAAAAAGCTCAACGAAAGAGAAGTGACGCGGATACTACACTACTACACGTAAAATTTGCTTAGAATATAATGGTAGAATCCCTTCCATCTCACCTATGGGATGCAAATATCGTCCAATCGTCCAACATGAGCTTACTCTCCTTCTAGATAGAGACTATAGCTAAAAAGTTTGGCGAATTTTCCAGAGTTCAGTGATACTTCACACCAACAGTCAACTAAACAACGACTTGTGCTTTATGAAGATCCAAAAATCAAAAGCTTCGATTCGGCCATATTTTCATTGAGCAGCTTTAGATTCTATTGAAAAAAGCGACTTTGAAAACTTATCGGACTTATGACGATAAGGCTAACTTTCAATACGTTAGCCATCGGCGCAAGGCTGCATGTTTATCAATTCTATAAGATTTCTATTATATCAATCATCTGAATATCTATTAGCATCTTCAACTTTGTTCGTGAAGCTGTCACCTATAGGCAGAACATAAGCAGACTAATCGACTACAACACCTCCCAGTAGACAAGAAGTGAAGACAGAGTAATCACCAGCAGATCCAGGAATAGGATTCCACTGCTTACACGTTGAGGTAAAAACTTATGTGTGGGCTTGAAATAAAAATACCTCCAAAATTAAATAAAATTGAACCTAAACAGGACAGTGTTGAGGAAGAACTAAAAGCTTGGGTTTTAGTAAGCAACAAGTGTTTCCTCCTCCTCCATAAACCCCTTAGCTTTAAATTTTTAACCATTGCGTCGAAGCTAACTCAGTACGCCAGTAGTGGCTATCTAATGTGAATCCTGGGCTATGACTCAAAAATACGAAGTACGAATTACAATTTTAAGAGAAAAGAACCTAATCAAGAAGATCTTTGGGGTCCGAAAGAGGGGCAGATTAGAGATTAGAGAGGATATGTATTGCATCCGAATAAACCACGAGCTACAAGTAAGACTTGATAGAGCAGGTAACTTTTGAGAGGACAAGGAACTATTGTAGTTGTCGTCGTGGGTTTCTTCTCGCGCTCCCCGGAGTGGGGTGCGTGGAGCCGGGGCCAGACCTCTCTGTCGGTGTAAAGCTCGCCGCTAGCCTACTAACTAGCAGATCATATGGTAGCCCCTTTTCAGGGGCTCGGAGTTCGGTTTTTCTTCGCCCTCAACGCGGTCAGCTCTGCCGGGTGGGATCCCGTTCGGGGAGGCTCAGCGATCTGTTCAGCGAGGAGAGGGCACTTTTTCTATTTCGGGCACTGGCAAGGGCCACTGTTGCCCCACTTTTTATTTTTGCCCCAAATCTTATATGTCCAATTAGAATATACAGGAAATCTAATTGCAAAAGTTTCGGTGTCGCTCGCCCCCTCTCCTGCACGCTGCTCTCCACTCCGTTTCGCGCGGCACGCATACAACCTATCGCAGGCCGGTGGCTCGTCCTGAGAGAAAAGAACGCCGCCATGCGCATTTACGATTCCAGGCCGTACGAACAGAAATGAATCTATGTGAGAGCTTTACAGAGAGATGTATAATCTTATAGCCGAGTTTCGCGACAATGACTGGGATAAACTCATGAACGAGCCACCTCGGTTATTGTAGGTTGGCACGAGCACTCAAATCTGATGGCATATCCGAGGCCATAACATCAAAAAGAGACCCCCCACAGGACCCGGCTTTCTACGACGACGAAAAAGCCGAATGCCTGGCAGAAAGCATGGAGCTTCAATGTTCCCCGTCGCGCCAACCCGCCGATCCGACACACATCCGTAAAATCGACTCAGAGGTCGCCCGCCGCTTACAAATCATGCCCCGCGATAAAATCTCTTCCATTTCCGTAGATGAAGTCCGATTAATAATCAAGAAATTTAGACCGCGCAAAATCTCAAGGGCAGACGGTATCTCGAATAAGGTCCTTAAAATACTGCCCCTCATCTAGTTCTATTATTAGTCGGAATAATAAATTCGTTAATAGCTCAATGCCACTTCCCAGCCGCCTGGAAGGAAGCAATAGTAATAGGGATCCATAAGTGGGGAAACCCCGCGACTCCGCTAGTTATCGGCTTATGAGCCTCCTAAAAGTCTTAGGTACATTCTACGAGAAAGTACTCTTGATTAGACTCCCGTCCGACATCAATTCAAACCACCTGCTCATTAACGAGCAATTCGGTTTTCGCATTCACGACGCGTTCAACCACCCCGGTAAGTCGAGAGGCTCGGGCGCGGTTGAACACGTTGACATCGCGAAAGCTTCCGATAAAGTCTGGCACAACGGTATACTCTACAAACTGTTTGATATGCGCTTTCCAGACAGCCTCGTACTCATAATTCGAGAGTTTCTCGCCGATTGAAGCTTCCGGTTTCGCGTCGAAAGTTGTCTCTCAACCTCGTGCCCGCTCAGAGCTGTGGTTCCGCAAGGCTCCACTCTTTCCCCCGTCCTTCATTCGTTATTCCCGTACGATATCCCGCGCTCCGAACAAGTCCAATTCGGTACCAACGTTCAGGTAGCGCTCTTCGCTGACTGAGTTATACGTGTCAGGTCCCCCCGCATTCGTCGCCGCACAACTCCTACGTGCCACCATTGCCTTAGGGGAGTGGCTCCGCAAGTGGAGGATTGAGGTATTTCCGTCTTCGCAACTATAATAGTTACATCCCCACCTACAAGATCAAACTCTTCGAGAAGCCCATTCCATGGGTCACTCAAGTTAAATATTTAGGTATCACGCTTGACAGATGTCTAACTTTCAGCCCTCAATCGCGCGCGTTAAGAGCAGGGCAAATTTTTACCTTTTCCGCCTTCACCAGTTTTTAGGCGCCCGTTCAAAAATGTCACTCAAAAGTACAGTCACTGTATTGTCACTGTATCACAAGACCTGTATTCGACCCGTCATGACCTGCGCCAGCGTAGTGTTTGCCCACGCGAATAAAACCGCGCTTACGTCACTCCAACGAGTACAAAACGATTCACCAGACGCGCCACGGACGCGCCGTGGTACGTTTGCAACGTAGATTTACACAAGGACCTTCGGTTACCATCCGTGTCCTTTTAACTGAAACCGCATCAAAAAAATATTCGAACGCGCTGCGAAACACCCAAACCCGCTCGTGGTCCAAGCCGCGAACTACGTCCCGGATCCGGATCCGAAGTATAGACGCCCACGTAACGTATTAGACGACGCAGACGATTCCATTACTATCGTGAACCCACAAACGACTACACACCACGTACACCGTCCTTGATGTCGGAGGAGAAGAGAACGTCCGCCTAGGCTTTTAGGGCTTTCAGCCTACAGACGTTATACGAACGCGCCGGGTCGCTTCAGTCCCATTCACCCGCGGCAACCTAGGCCTAGTTTCGGTCTTCTTCCGAGACACCCCTTAGAGTTGCGGCGGTCCCCTTCTCTACAGTGTATATGCAGAGAACACTAAGTTCGAAGCCTCAACTAAAATCAGTTCCCAGTCCGGTTGGAACGTCTGAGCCTCTCTCAGCGGACAACCCCACAGGCTGTTGTCATATCCGATGAGACTAGCCGATGTCACACGTCGGTAGTGACGACTTGGCGTCGAAAGGCCGGCCCATCCACACCTCTCTCTCAGTAGTCAGCATAGATTCATTCGTGCTCAGCGCGGCCTAAGCGAGGTCCGAGCCCACTATGAAGAAATAAGTGCTTTATCGTTATGTAAAATTCTATCTCTGAAGAGGCGAATTAAGATTAAGTTTATTTTAAATTCAAAAATAAAAGGGAAGGCTTAAACTTGGGCTTAAGGCTTAAATTCTATACATATTTTATGGGAGTTTCAGAGGAGTATGCTGGGTACCCCAGATAGATTTCACTGTCTAGAGGGTTTTAAATTTAATTTCCCCTAATTTGTATTTTATATCCCAAAATATAGTTTTATTAAAATTTTCAGAGAATATTTATTCCTATTGCCGCTCTTACAAAAAAAGTAATGAAGTAAACTATAGTTAAAACAAAGAAATTAAAGAGTTACTTGGCGGGAACGGATAGTGGTGGTTCAAATGTTCTAATTTTCTGTTGGTTCTTTTTGGAAATTATGTATATTGTTTAATTTTGTACGATGATAAGGAACCCTTTGTGTGCAAGTCCTGCTAATACTAGACCAGCTTTAACTTTTAGTTATAATTCCATTGTGTCTTGTCAGCCCCACCGTTGTTTTGATTTATTTTCGTTTTGAAACTGGGATTTTATACAAAGTGAGAAAAAAACCAAGTGTATTAATATTTTATTTGTATTGTATGAGCCACATAAATTTGTGACATTTAGCAAATTTTTTAAAGCATTTAATATTAGTTAGATGTTCTTTTAAATACAAATACAGAGCTCAAATTCTAGCATGTTACATAAAATAATTATTAAAATTACTTTTAATATGAAAAGGAAAATGAAATGCATATTCTATGACAACTTAATTTAAAACAAGATAAAAGAAGTGATAACTATGACTTTTTGCAAGCACCCAAAAATAATAACCTTTTTTATAAGTGTAGATATTATTATTTAGAATATTAGTGTAGTCAGATTTACCACTTCTTGAGTTGCTTACAACAGAATACTGGGATAGTATGATATTATTAAGATTCATCATCACTACCAGCTTTAGCTTTAGGATTGGGCCCTCCAGCTCGTTTAGCCATGATGATCTGATCAACTTTGAGTATTGTGGCGGCGGCTTCAACAGCATACTTTAAGCCCCATCTCTTTAATACGAATAAGTCAATGATTCCTTTTTCATTAGCGTCACAGACACCATTGTTTTCTGAATCGATGTCAAAGCCAGCATTTTTATTTCCATCCTAAAAACAATGGACCATTATGATAACATTATTAAAATTAATTAGGATCTATTTTATAGTTTACTTGCTTGATTAAATTTAATTTTAAAAACTGTTGTTAATTTTATTTCAAAAAACATAAGTTCATTCATAAAACTAAATCACATCTCAAAACATAATAGGGATGATGACACCAATCAAAAATAATTTTACGTTAGCAATACATAACAAAAAACTTTACTAAGTGGAAAAAAACTGTTTTGTTGCAAATTATCTCCCAAATAAGATTTTAAAATTAATCAAAACTGATTAATAGTTATTGAATTGACAAGAATAATTCATGACATCACATCTAAGTAGTGGCATACAAAATCTATGAAGGAATCATGTTTGGTAGAAACTTTAAAGTATCTCAATTGACATAACAGTCATCATCCCCATTCCAATAAACAGATAGACCCAGCAAATTATTGTTATTTTGTAATATTAAATAATAACAAGTTCATAGTTTACCCTATGTGCTTTGTAGATGTTGTTGACGACGTCAGTTGCATTTGCACCTGTGTTTTCAGCAATGGCTCGCGGGATGCTCTCTAGTGCTACTGCAAACTTCCTCACTGCATATTGCTCAAGACCGGGCAATGTGTCTGCGTATTGCAGGAGACGCTGAGCCAGCTCGATCTCAGTAGCCCCAGCACCAGGAACAAATCTATAAAGACCAAAAACGTATAAATTGTTGAATGTACTTAGGATTACAGATTCTACATAAAACTTTTTTTGTTGTAAAAATCTGTAGAAAACTGTGTGTAAGGTTTGTATTTTTTTACTTAAAGAATAAAACTTAATAAGAACTGTGAATCCCCAGCTGACAGCAGTCAATATATTTAAGTACTAGAATCTTACCGTCCATCACGAGCGATGCCTTTGAAGGTGTTAACACCATCATCAATGGCTCTTTCAATGTCATCCATGTAGTTGTCAGTGGAGCCGCGGATCACGACGGTAGATATGCGGGACTCTGTGCTGTCCATACGGAACACAACAACACGGGTATCACCAAGTTCTTCTACAGTAACCGAATCACAGTAACCTAGTTCCTCTGCGGTAGGTGTTGTCATCCTTGGTAGTACCTGGATTCATGAATTAAAACTTAAGCAAAAGTTTACAATTAAATATTTTTTTCAAGTGTTAAAAGTTATTGCTTGTATTCATATCTTGCTTAGTTTGTGATAGGGTCAGCAGCATCCAATTATATAATTAGTTATGAACATATTAAAATTCTTAACTATAAACTTAGGGAATTATTGTTTAAATAAACAAAGTAATACCTATACTGTCAGTTAAATTTTTTTTATAGAACTTACAGTAGCATTTACAGTCTTAGCAAGGCGACGTAGATCAAATTTGGAGTTAAGTCTGACTGACATAAGACCATATTTATTTAAATAATGGAGAGCCATGTCACCAAACTTTGCACCAGCAACAACCACTTTGACACCAGTGTCAGCAATATCTTTGATCTGTTTCTCAAGTAGAGATTCTTCTCCTCTGCTGAAGTTTAAGAGTTCATCTGCTGTTTTGATGAGAACAGTGCCTTTGGTCTCGGTTTGGATAATGTCTACTGGACAATTGAAGATCACCACTTTGGCTTTGGAAGCAGATGAGACATCACCTTCAACTTGACGTTTGAAAACCATACCAGACAAGACTTCAGATTGTAAGAGGCCAGCTCCAAGGATCTATTAAACAGAACAACATACAATAAAAACATTTTGTTTTTCATAAAATCTCTTCAGACATAATTTTAGGAAAAAAAATGTGATTAGTTAAGATTTTTAAATTAATAAGTAACTGTACTTTATTACAAACACCTGCTGCCATGCATAATAAGTGACACAAAAAATGGTATCACCATAAAATTCATGTTTTCTTCATTATCTCATCCATAGATTTAGACTTGGATATGTAACATATTTAGTGAAATAAATAGGGCTCAGCTTACCTTGCAGATTCTGACATGATCAACATTAAAGGTTGTTTGCTGGGGCAAAATGGCTATGCAAGCTTTAGCCACCAGCTCAGCAATAAAGTCCTCATTACCATACTGTTTAGACATAATAGAAGATTTGATTCCCTTTACAACTTCAGTAGGATTTTTGTAATCTTTGATTTCTTGACAGACAAGTTCTGGTAGAATTTCAAGGCATTTAGCTAGGGCTCTTTCGTAACCTTCTGCTATTTCGCTCGTTGTGACGCCGAGGCGCAGAAGTTCCTCTGCTGCTTCTAGAAGGGCACCAGACAGCACAATGACAAAGTTTGTGCCATCTCCTACCTCAGCATCTTGCATTTGACTCGCAAGAACCATCAGTTTTGCGGCGGGATGCTCAACATCTAGTTCCCTGATGATAGTTCCAGCATCACTTGTAACAAATTGCTTGTCAATGTGATTTATAATCATTTTGTTCATTCCATTAGGTCCCAGTGCAGAGCGAACACTTTGAGCAAACTGCTTGCAAGCATTTATATTTCTGTAAACAGCCTCTTCCAAACCCGAGAACATCTAGAAATTATAATTTTTACTAATATATATTTTTTAATAGATTCCAACTTAAATCTGTTCACCATAATTATTGTCGTTTAGGTAAAATTTCGTCAAAATAAAGAAGGTAAATCAGTTATAAATACAGTATTTGCCACTGGAAATAAAAGTTTTCTAGGGTTTTAGGGCTTTAGAACATAGATTTAGTATAAAATCGTAAAAAATACGAGCATTTGTTCATAACACATGACATGAGTGTTAGGTTATAATTGCTTACCCGAGCTCCTTCTTTTAACATCTGGGGCATGCCCGGTGCTTTGGGTACATGTAAAGCCATTTTTGTGTAGTTTAAGTAAATAAGATTTCTCAAAACTTAACACTTTATTATTTCTTCTTTAAATAGTTCGCCGCAGAAACAGAATTACAATCCATAGACTAAAAAGAATATGACAGAAAAAAACATAGACAAGACAAGTCGGCATGAAAAACATAGAGAAGACTAAATCCCGACTATTGAAAACCGCAATCTAAAAAGTATGAAACGAGAAAACATTGTTATTTGATATTGTTGAGTAAAGTATTCAATTTAGCCGTGGTCATATGTCACCTACAGTATTAGGAAAACTTGTATTGTTTTTTAGGTAAGATTTGGTACAGGCATATGACCGCGGTTTTATATAGTCGGGTTTTAGTTTATAACTTATTTTTTCTATTATTTTGTCGTAATCTGTATTGAAAAAAGGATTCCTTTTTGTTTTGGGTAGGATATACGTTTAAACTTACATCTTAGGCGTAATTTTAGTAATTTTACGAGGGCGGGTCAATAAGTCCGTGACTTTTTCAATTTTTGACCTCTTTACTGTAAAAGCAACACTACTCCTGTTAACAAGCACCTGTCAGTTGACTCCTATCAAAATTTGAACTTGCTGCGTCAGTTAGTTTGTGTTTGACAGCTATCTTTATCAAACTACCCAGTAATTTGAGGAAAAAATGGAAAAAAGTGAATTTCATGTGCTTATTTAGCATTATTTTTTGCGAAAAAAAACCATTACCAAGACCAATTCTAAGCTTGATAAATACTATGGTGACTCTGCACTATCGATTTCAATGGCAAAAAAGTGGTTTACCCAATTTCGTTGTGGCCGTACAAGCACTGAAGATGCCGAACGTCCTGGACGCCCAGTTGAGGTCTCTACCAACGAAACCTTCGAAAAAATTCACGATATGGTGTTGGAAGACCGAAGATTGAAAGTGCATGAGATTGTGGAAGCCGTAGGGATCTCTCATGGCTCAGCGGTTTCAATTTTGAATGGTCACTTGGGCATGAGAAAGCTTTCCGCAAGATGGGTTTCGCGTTTGCTCAAAGTCGACCACAAACGCAATCGTGTAACAACTTCACACGAAGGTTTGGCGTTGTTTAATCGCAATATGGAGGAGTTTTTGCGCCGTTTTGTAACCGTGGACGAAACATGGATCCATCACAACACACCAGAGACCAAACAACAGTCAAAACAGTGGGTTTCTAAGGGTGAATCGGCGCCAAAGAAGGCCAAGGTGGGTTTGTCAGCCAATAAAGTTATGGCGACTGTTTTTTGGGATGCACGTGGGATAATCCACATTGACTACCTTCAAAAGGGAAGAACAATCAATGGGGAATATTATACCAACTTATTTGACCGCTTCAATGACGATTTGAAAAAAAACCGACCTCATTTGGCCAAGAAAAAAGTTCTTTTCCACCAAGACAATGCAAGGGTGCACACATGTGCAGTTGCCATGGCAAAAATCCATTGGGCTATGAATTGCTCCCTCATCCGCCCTATTCTCCAGATTTGGCTCCTAGTGACTACTTCTTGTTCCCAAACCTGAAGAAATGGCTTAGTGGAAAAAGATTTGACTCCAATGATGAAGTCATCTCGCAAACAAAAGCCTATTTTGAGGACCTCGACAAATCATATTTTTTGGAAGGGATAAAAAAATTGGAAAAGCGTTGGACAAAGTGTATAGAGCTCAAGGGAGACTACGTTGAAAAATAAAATGACTTATTTATCAAAAAATCTGTGTTTTATTCCGAAAGCCACGGACTTATTGACCCGCCCTCGTATCATTTGTCGGTCGCATTCAAGCAAAGCCACGAGTAAAAGCTAACAATATGTAATATAACAAATATGCCAATTTAATATGACAACTTAAAGCGTAACCCAGCAGATGACGATGGCACATCCGACGATATCTCATTTGTCAAGTTCTTTTTTTTTTTGTTTATCACAATGTATTATATTTAATAATCATAAAGCTAGAGTTATTATGTTTTACAAATTGTAAGATGTAATAGAAAGTTATTATATTAAATTGAAAAAAGCAACTTCGGAGGTTTCTTGCCGGATTCATATCCGTAGAAATTAGCAATCCGAACCGGAGGTAGTAATATGACTAGTTGAAAGTGCATAATTTAAGTCTATTTGAATAAAACATTTTGACTTTGACTTTGAAGTTCTGAGAGAACAGATTAGCATTCATACAAACATACATACCGGTAAAAATCAAAGTCTTTGCCATAGCCGGGTAAAAAAAAAAACTTTATTAGTGCCATCTTAAGTTAAAGAAAATAAACACTACCTACAATATGAACTTTTTGTATCTTGAGTGTTTTTTGGAATGACTCGCGGGTAGTTTTATGACAATAAATATTCAACGGGAGTTGCTTGGCGGGAACGGGAATAATAATAATAAAAATCTTTATTTAAAACCAGAAAATTAACAAAAGTAACTGACATAATGGCTGCAGTAGTTAAAAACTGTGTCGCCGCCATCATTTTCCACAACTTTACGTTCGCGAAGATGGGTTCGCGAACGTAAAGTTGTGGAAGTGGATGGCACGTATTAGTTTACTTAATTATTGAAGGAGTGATGGAATCAATAAAACAAATTATATGAAGTACAAGCCGCGAGAAGTAGAATGGCAATCGAAACCAAGCAACATACAATGCGCGTCGTGCATGAGCTCTGAGCCGACTGGCAAGCCGTGGCCAATCAACGAGCAGCGGCGGCGGCCGCCCGCTCGCTAGGTATTAGAAAACCAGTTCGCTGTGTCTCGGGCCAACTAAACAATAGCGGTGTTATAAAGATGTCGTTACACTGTAAGATAAGCTGTGTCGTTCGATGCTATACCACGCTAATCTAATAATAGTTTATGTATGTGTAAATATTAGTTGTAATTGTATATAATATAGGTTTAGATAATATAATTAAGTTAGGTTAGTTTTATGTTTAATAAATATATGTTAGTAATTATGTGTATGCCACAAAGTAATTTACACATTGTAACATTATAATAAATAGTATGGTATTGTATTATTAATAAATAGTATTTATCAAGTTTTTTATTTATTTATATACACAAATAAATTCACATAGATACACTTTATAATAATAATATTAATTGAAATGTAATTCTCTCAGTATATTTATATTTATTTTATAGACGTTATTCAATGTTTATGTAGTAAATTCAAATTCTGTGACATTAAAAGACGTTCAGTTTGATCATACGACAAAGATAAAGATGGGAAGGGAAGTGTCAGTATTACTTTTTTTCCTTTTATGTAGATCAGCAGAAAATAAGGTGAAAACAGTTTGATTTGAACCAGTGAATAGATATTCACTGCAGTGCTAAGTAAGGGTACAAAAAGTGAACTGCGACGAGTTGGCTGCTGTTTTCGGCATCTCCAAAGTAACTCAATAGAGCATATAGTAACCGTACTAGCACATTCCTGTAGGTAGATTCATTCATTCCATCTGCCATTTTTGTCCTTTCATTCTTCATCTTTTCATTCCTCATCAAAACTTGTTAATAATTATAACTTATATTTCCATTATGATGTCATCAAAAGAAATAAAAACATTCAACAAAAAATTATTCATGTCACGTCATTCATGTTTATTTAAAATTCGGCTTAAGAACTTAAGAGTCTTAAGTATAACTGCAGTAAAAATAAAACGAAGAAAGACATTGAATGTACTATAATGTGCAAACATCTGGCATCGCATATCTATTTGCTAGTGGAATTGTGTCATGGCTTAGCCAAAGGCAAACTTCTCTTCTATTTCAACAACAGAGCCAAAATTGTTGCTGCAAGTGAAGCTGCTAAGAAACTGATGTGGCTTCAAAGGATATTCTGTTTTCTATCTCAGCTTAGGTACATACCGACTATAAAGGTCGACGCTGCGATCAGATAAGCACACAATCCCGTGTTCCTCAAAGGAACTAAATGCTTACGAGTTCGCCATCTCTTCGTTCGTGAGATGGTCTAAGAAGGAACTGTACTACGCATCATGAAAACAAGTTAGGCAAACCACCTTACTGACATTATGACCAAGCCAGTTCCAAGACCAAGGCTCAAAGACACATGCTTTAAGCTGAAAATAACACATACATAACAATAATGTGCACAACAGATTCATTGAAGGACGGTATTGAATTTGAAACTCCTGTATATAATATACAGGAGTTTCTATAATTGATATGCGTACTATCTTCGATGCTTGGGAGGGGTCACAGGATGCTGTTGGGGTATTTTGTGACCTTTCTAAGGCATTTGATTGTGTTGATCACTCCATACTGTTAAAAAAATTGACTTTTTACGGCCTCGATGATCTTTCAGTTGCCTATGTTGGATCCTATTTGGGTGAACGGGTTCAAAAAATTAAGATTGGTAACACTACTTCATCTGGGTCAGTTGTAAGGTTGGGCGTGCCCCAAGGATCAATATTGGGACCATTCCTATTTCTGGTGTATATTAATGACCTACCATTTATCCTTGTGTTAATAGTATACTGAGTTGCGTAACAGACTGGTTTGCAATAAATAACTTACTATTGAATAGCGATAAAACCAAGTGTCTTCGATTTTGTTTGCCGAACATACAGAAAGTGATAACGAATATAAACATAGATGCTAAATTATTACAGACCGTAAACTCAACTAGATTTTTGGGCATAAATATGGACTCAAAATTACAGTGGGATAACCATACAGAAGTAATTAGTATGAAATTAAGTGCTGCAGCATATGCAGTTGGAAAAATTCGAAGCTTGACTGATATTCCTACTGCTAGATTGGTTTACTTTGCTTACTTTCATAGCGTGATGTCATATGGATTATTGTTGTGGGGTAGTGCTGCTGACATACAAACTATATTTGTTTTACGAAAAAGGGCGATAAGAGCCATTTATAATATTAAACATCGTGAATCTTTGCGGGAAATTTTTAAGAAAATAAATATTTTAACGTTGCCATCCCAATATATATTTCATAATATAATGTATGTTAGGAAACACGAGTTTGAAAGGCTTGGCCACGGTTTAAATACAAGAAACAAGGATAAATTACTCATACCAAAACTAAGACTAGCAAAGACAAGTAAATCATTTATCGGAAATTGTATTAGGTTTTATAATAAAATACCACGGTATATTACAGATATGTCAGACACAAAATTTAAGATACATGTTAAAGATATTCTAATAAAAAAGCTTACTATAAAATTAATAAATATATTGATGACAAAGACATTTGGAAGTAGGCTTAACTATCGTACCCTCGCAGGCACCTCTATTGACCGTTGAAATGCAGGAGTTGCAATCATGGTCCATGAAATGTAGATTCAGAACATAAACTATTTTTCTGCTAGCTTTTATCAGTTGTGTCTTTGTTGCAACTCCAGTAGTTCATGTAGTAACTTTACTATATTTTAATTCAATAAGACTACTTAAGTAGGTACTTGTTTATTGTTATATTTCGTCTGTATAAAATGTTTATTGACATCTGTAGATATTATTTACATTTTTTTTGCAACATTTTATACTATAACTAAGATTGTATTGAAAGATTGTAATATGATATTGAAAAGAGCAACTACGGAGGTTTCTTGCCGGATTCTTTCTTAGATAGGCATTCCGAATCGGTGGTAGTTTAAAAAGAATTTTGACGATTTAAAAGTGTACTTATTTTAAGCTCATTTGAATAAAAAATATTTGATTTTGATTTTGATTATCTAAGGAACGAACTGTTTATTTATTTGCTTCTAATTTTTGTTTTATGACTTAACCTACATTTTGTAATTTTGCTTACGGACTTTTATTAATTAAATAATAATAATAATTAATAATTAATCAATCCTTATGCATAATAGTACTTTCAATATATTTTTCCTTTTATTTCGACTGCAAGAATACTTATAACTCTACAGGTTAAGGGTCAAGCATAATGGAGAATTTATCAACGAAATTGCTTTTCGGTAATCTCGAAGGAAAGACCACCCTGGTCTACGTGGAAGTGTAAGATGTTATGAAAATAGTAGAGGGTGAAATTACAAGATCAGTCTTTGGAGAAGAAGCAGCTGCAGAAACATGATATAAACCTCTTTTACATTTTAATTCTATAAGATTTGTCATGTTAACAATTATTTCATACTGTCAGATTGTTGCTTTATAAAACCATGACTCTTAAATGGTTGTCTTTAATTTTCTAAGCAAAACAAAAACGTGGAATATGGAAAAATATTTACGCCCAGAATGTTTCTACGTTACACCGATCGATAGCACAGTGACTCGCACTTGTGAGCACTGGTGGATAAAATTTAAAAGTTTCCTCGCAGCTCAACCAGAATCCGTGATTGAAACCCAATATAGGGAGCGAATGAAATTGCAACTACTAATTAATCATAATTCACCTGACGTATACACTAAAGTTGATGAAGCAAAATCATACAAGGAAGCGATATTGTTACTGGACAAATTGTATGTCAAGCCGCATGCAAACGAAAATATTAACAGCTACCTTTAAGCTTTAAAATCTCTAACAAAAGATTTTGGATTTGGCAAAGTTGTTGCAGAAACAAATGAACATTCACGACGCCTTCATAGCAGGTCTAGCATCCAACAATGTCCGACAGAGACTTTCAGAAAACTTGACTCTCAGTCTCGATCAAACCTTGTCATTGGAGACAGCACGGCTCTGTAAATGCAGCAAATAAACAAAAGCTAAAAACGGTGAGTACCAAAGAAAAACACAAGATGATACATCTGCTTCTGTGTATCAGCGACGCCGTAAATGTTTCTATTGTAGAGGTCAAGTGAAAGAAAGAATTATCCAGCTTTAGACGAGACATGCCAATTGTGTAATTAAAAGGGATACTACGCAAACGCATGCAGGTCGTCCTCTCAAACTTCAGACAGTAATACTTCGTCAAGTATAACAGATGCTGCGCATTCATTTTTATAGAAAGCTTACATATGCTATACCTACTTATATTCAAGGAGATAGAGCAGAAGCACTTCTCGATACGGGCAGTTTAGTGAATTTTATAAATAACAGTTTTGCACATTATGTAAACTGAAAAGAATGCCTTTCGAACAAACTATATCGATGGCTTCTTTATCTCATACTTCAACAGTACTGGTCAGACTTTCCAAAATATTATGATTGGAAAACATTATAATAAGAATATAAGTCTTCTTCCTGTCGAGAACCTATGTGCAGACCTGATAATAGGGCACATGTCCTCGGAGGTCCTCGGAGAGCATTCCAGATTTTTTTTTCGGAGGTTTTTAAGAGCCTCTGCACGTATATATCGTAGCTGCTGCTTTAGTTCCAGGTGTACCACTATTTGCCTATCTCACGCCCAATTGTAAACCTATCGTTTTACATCACGAAAACACAGCTCAGAGGACGAGAAGTTTATCAAAGCAGAAATTTATTAATTTTTAACTGACGGCGTGATAGAAGAAAGAAAGAAATCACCCTGGAGTGACACTCACAGAAAACGCTTAGTAATAGACTATTCTTAAATAATCAACCGTTACACACAATTACATGCTTACCCATTAGAAGAAAAACAATTTACCCATTTGGAGTCACTAAGTTCTCGAGTTTTCAGAGAACAAATTGATTACTATCTATTAGTACTATCTGTTGACGTACTAAACAGGAACATGGTTAAAATCTACAAAAATTCCTTGATGCTGCTAGAAATATGGTCTTACACTGAGTTTAGAAAAGTGTAAATTTACTCTAAGTCTATTAACATGCTCGGCTACAATATTGATAATCACGTTATTAAGCCCGGCAGTGTAAGACTAAAGCCACTTGCCACTGATTTACCATCACCGCAGGATTTGCGATCCTTAAGGAGAGGATTGGGTATGTTTGCTCATTATTCATTATATATCATTTATAGACCAGTAGAAAATGACGCAACTGACAATCTTTCTCGCGTTTGGGCTTCATCCGGATCTGTCTCAAAACTTACTTCTCATCCTGGTGAGACTAGAATGTTTTATTTGATTAGAGCAGATAGTGAATGTTTCTTTTGATAAGAGTATCCCATCGAAAGGATGGAACTTCTGCCTACATCTTGTATCTTGATGATGAAATAGGACTGAACTAAATTATGCAATTCCTGCGACACTCTTCGAAATGAATCATAAAAAATTCCGATAAACACGCAACTTTGCGGTGTTGCCTGAGGTCTTCAAAATTACCCTTATCATCATCAAGTCTGATGAGTCTTCAATCTCGCTTTTTTCAATAGAATCTAAAGATTCTTAGCAGAACCATTCTAGAGCTCACAGCAAAACTCGAAATTTGGCCGAATTTGAGGGTTATTCCCGCTCAGTAACACTCCGTCGTCAACACTGTTGATGGTCGAGAATTTAACTGTCGTTTTGGCTATAAGACTCTATGTTGGAGCCGAAGTTCATATTGGACGCTGTTGCCAAGAAGCTGCAGATGATTGGATATAACATCCCGGAAAGACATTGAAGTCTGATGTTTGACAGAAAACAGACACGCATATGTTGGCTGCATTGAATCCAACAAGATTGTCTACATCCGATTCAGAGACTACCTGAAGTGATTCAAGCGCACAACTAGTCTCAAAGTCAAAATATTTGTATAAAAGTAGACTTAAAATAAGCACTAAGAACTCTTAATTCGTCAAGTTTTTATACTACCACCGGTAAGAAACGCTACGGGGAAGAATCCGGCAAGAAACCTCCGTAGATGTTTTTTCAAAATAATTGGGTACAATAAATTAATTTATATTATAATTTGTAAATAAAATTAAGTTTTTTTTCGACGGTTTTTTTAAGTTTCGTTCCGATTGGCTCTAATACAGAAGAAGTATCTGTCCGTAACAGAATGTCATCTGCATTTCCAATTATTCCAGGAACTAGAAGATCATTTATGTGTGGAGATTATAGTAAGCCCCCTGCAAATTCCTCAATGTAGAAATGGAAAAGAAAATAAGAAATCGTAAAAATTCCGAGTCACATCTTTTAGTTTTGGTATCTAGTTTCTCATTCAATAAATGAAGATGGATCTTAAATGAAAAGCAAATTGTAAGTATAAAAATTCTTTAATAAAATACAAAAGTTGGCAACTTACATTGACTAGGAGTCAATTTAGTTCAACTTTACTTTTTAGTACATTTATGTTGTTATTAAAAATACTTTGTTTACATAAAGTTTAGTAAATATGATATTTCATAATAAATGCAAGAGCAATGTGATGCAAGTAATTACAATTCAAAAAATATATTTAAGATAAAATATACAGGTACTTGCATTTGCTATCCTGCAATCACTACAATTTATGGGAAAAACATCAATTAATTAATTAGACACTAAAATCCAAAGCGAGGAATTCTACAAAACAGTCTTACCAATAGGAATTCTATAGTCAAAAAACTAGTCTACAAGAGATCTTAAATGTTGGAATTTAAGCAATTATAATTTTACCATACTAAAATATTTTATTTAAGATCACTAACATTTGTCTACTAAATTAAATAATAATTGATGTATTTGAAATTTAAAATAAAGCCTTAGGTTTAGGAACAAAATAATTTGTTCAATACAATCTATGGAAAAATATTCCTTTAATACCATATCATACTTTCTAGCGAATATCTACTACTAACATCACAGATCGGGGCCCTTTCTATTTGATAAATTCTCAAAGAACCGCATTTAAGCAAAACATATGGAAAATGTAAAAAGGACCACAATTTCAAATAAATTTCTTAAAATGGTTTCACAACCGTCACTGGGACATATCTATACATTTTTTAAACAGAATTTTGCAAACACTAGCTAACTTGCCCATTACATTCATCTATGTATATTTATAGAGATCATTTTTTCAGAGAGAATACTGATAAGTGTCATGCCAATTCCATGTTTCAAAATTATTTTAATTTTAATGTGGAATAATAATATAATACTGCACTATAGTTTGCAAAATGACAGACAATACCTAAATAAATTCTAAATAAATTGAAGATAAGCTGCATAAGAATATATAATGTATTCTTTATCTTGTCAAATGTGTAGTAAAAATATTTCAATACGAATTACGACTTAAGTTTACGAAGTAACTATGGTTGTTACTAGTTTGGTCATGTGTACCGAATTCATTGTTTTAGTGTGTAACCTCAAGCTCGTTCACTACGAACTCGTTACGAATACTAGAACAACATGCACGTAGGCGCGTGACAACAACTTTAAACAAAAGTACATCGAGGGATAAAAATAAAAGTGAGATGAAATATCTATAGTTAACTACCGGATTGATAAACAGTTTCATTATGTGTTTTTTCGTGCGGCTAGAGCATTTGTTGGCTGATTGGTACCACAGCAGCACCAGCACGTCCCGTGCCTAATGGGGCCAGTTTCCTCCAACAGTCGGACTCTGAATCGTATACCTCAACCACGCAGAGATATGTTACACCGTCGTATCCACCTTGAATGATAGTAAGACATTATTATCTGTGTACTTAGTAGCTAGTGTTCTCATATTTGTCTGTGTAGATTAAAAACATATTGGTTACGCATACAAACATTCAAGGAATCGTTTACAATAGTTACACAGAAACTCACGCTTTAGTCACAAAGGGGTAAGCAGAGACTACGATTTGACATATGCTACAATCCTTACACATCTCTTTTGCTTTCTCCATATCCATACACTTCTTTTACTCATTCGTCATCGATTATGGGTACTTTATCTAGCTTTCCCTTAATAAGTATATCGTAGCGCATTGTACTCGTAGTATTTATAATACTAGTATTTATAATACCAGTTTTAACTTAGGTGGACTACCCCTCCCTTGGCGAACCCCATGAATACTAGTACGGAGATATGTTCGTACTTGCGTAAAAAACTTACCGACAGCTACGATCATGTCACCCAGCAGACAGGAGCCGATAGCATCCCGTCCGTAGGACAGCCTGGCGAGCAACACCCACGTGTCTGCAGCCGGGTCATACCGCTCCACGCAAGCCAAGCGTCCGCCAGCCGCGGTGTTCGCAGGAGCTTCGTGCCCCCCCAGTGCGTATAGGTAGCCGTTCGCAGCGCATACCTGGGTATACAATACTTACTTTAATATACCAATAATTATGCAGGGTTTTAGTAAGAAGAGGCTAAGCTTGAAGGTGAAGTTAATACAGACGAAGTCAACTTTTCAAGATTTTTATCGAAAACCAATAATTATTTCTTTAAATGTAGTTTAAACCAATTAAATTGTACTATTAATACATTAAAGGAATGTGTCGGCAATGTAACAACACATTTTGTAGGTCTCTGTGCCAACATATTTTTTTCCTGAGGTTCAAAGATGAAAAAAATTTAAAAACTTTTTTATTTTTTGAAATTTCATAGTTTTCATAGTTCATAAAAAGGCCCGGTTACTGGTCTTTCTTTTGAGACATAATTTCAATGGATATCTTATCAACTACTGAATTATGAGGTGACAAAGAAGTTGAAGGAGAGAGAAAAAAATTGTAGGCACTTAAAACAACAAGTCAAGATGAAATCATGTATTTGTTCAAAATAACTGTCATGATTCTTAATACAAGACCGAACACATTGTCATTCCGTATTTTAGAATGCAATTATTATTTCACAAAGTCTCTATGCCAATATAGAAGGGTTTATTATCGATAAAATTCTTTCACATTCCCTAAAGTTCTTCTCGATTTTGCCAATC
This sequence comes from Choreutis nemorana, assembly GCA_949316135.1. Lineage (NCBI taxonomy): Eukaryota > Metazoa > Arthropoda > Insecta > Lepidoptera > Choreutidae > Choreutis > Choreutis nemorana. The sequence goes on from OX438609.1 coordinate 5,516,516, forward strand.
AGAGCGCAGTAAGTGTAGTTACGATTCCCATTATTTTGGCGCAAACAAAAATCAGAAAGGAAAATCAGACGAGAAGCTCCCACCTAAGGTCGAGGAACCAATGTGAGGAAAATCTGGAGCTCCCATCTGAGGTTGAGGATTTTTATGAGACAAAGTTCCAGGAACGACGTAGTAATATTCTGCATTTCTAATACAAACGCCTGAAGTAAGTTTTCAAGGACGATTACTCCACTACACAAACAAGTTTATATTAGTAAGTAGCTGTATATTTACTGATTTGAAAACAATTTCCGGACTGAATCAATGTTAATAGTTTTACACCTTTTTTCATAGCGTTGCCATCATAGCAATAACTTTGGGTATTTAGCCAGTGTTGAATAATATTTAATTGCAATGACGATGAATCTGTTTACAGTTACATGTACTGTTACTGTAGGCTTTATTGAGTTACTTGGAAATAGAGCAGCCACATCGTCGTATTTCTTTTTCTCTAACAGATATTCACTGGTTAAAACACTAGCATTTTACACAATAAATTCCGCTGGTATACACGAAAATACAACAAATAAAGATATTTTTACCTCCACTTCCCGTTTGCAAATCTGCATTAAAAAGCCTTGCTTCCCCTATGATAGCAACCTCCCGTGACGTGATTGCAACTAGGTTTTAGTTTCGTTGTATCGTTTTACAAAGAAAGCTACAGTTTTTCTCTATTGGGTATGTGGATGATGAAACTCACATCTAAAAAAATAATATTTGCTCCAAATTGATTTTTGGGGTTCAAATGTCATAAATGTATAGTACTAACGCTGACTCCGCCGCGGCGCCTGGTCATGGGCGCGCAGTTGGACCAGTGGTTGGTGGAGGGGTCGTAGCACTCCACGGAGCGCAGGCAGGCGCCGCCGTCGCGGCCGCCGACCGCGTACAGGCGGCCTCGCAGCGCCGCCACGCCGCACGTGCTGCGCGCGCCCGTCATCGACGCCACTATCGTCCACGTACGCGAACACGCGTCCCATCTGTGTTCATTGTTTTATTGTATCCAAAAAATAATAATAATAACTTTCATGCTCTGGATATTTAAAATAGACAAGAGTATTTCTATAGATGTTTTTGTTTCTTCAAAATATAAAATTTAAGCGCTCAAAAATATAAAGGACATGGAATTGTCTAAAATATTTTTTATTTTAAATAAGAAAGTATACAAAACTAAACTAAAAACACACACGAAAACAATATTTATGAAATCTAGAGAGCATAACATGTTGACGTACCTCTCGACTGAGTTAAGGTAAATCCATCCGTCGTGTCCACCAACTGCGTATACAGGCGCATTTGGCCCTTCCCCCAATACTGTAACTCCCAAACCGTGCCTGTGCGTGTTCATTGGGGCCAACGTGCTCCAAGTAAGGGACGTCAGATCGAAACACTCAACCTTTAAAATGTAATTGATATTTGAGTTTAACAAATCAACAAGTAAAATGACGATCTCGGTGGTGCAGTGGTGTAAACAGCCGACTGCTACGCTAGAGGTTCTTGGTTCGAATGCCGGCGGGGGCGGGACTTTGTGTTATTTGCAAGACGCATTGTTTCGCTTGCCGGTCTTAGATTTAGTACTCTTATCTATGTCTTATGTGTATGTAACTATGTATGTATTATAACATATCGTTGCTTAGTTCACACAAGTTCTTACGATACCTACTGAGTCAATGTGTGTGTCGCGATGTGGTTATTATTATTATTATTATGGTTTATAGCTTGATAACGAATATACTTAATCAGTATTTAAAAGTTCTATACCGTATTTAGAGTCTTCAATCCATCTCTGCCACCAACTACGATAAGTTTGTTTTGTATAACCGCCACTCCAAACTGCAGCCTTCTAGCGCCCATCCTCATGAATGGAGTCCAAGTGTTTGTTCGAGGATCATACATCTCCATATTACTTGCACCCTTTGGAAAGATAAAAGATCCATTGTTTATTTGCTTATCAAATCGACTGAGATGATTGAGAATGAGAAGAGCCTATTTCAAATTTAGTTGTTTTTCTATATTTCAACTTTTTGAATTTGATGATTTTTATGTTCCTTACTTTATAACATGCTATGGCTTGACATTCGTTATAAAGTTAAAAGTTATATTTTATTTTACCTTGTATCCATCCATACCCCCAATGGCCAACAAGCGACCAATAGTAGAAGTTCTTGGGCGTGTTCTGTGGGAGAACAGAAGTGATCTCCGTTCTGGTAGCAGGTGCCATTTGACAGCTTCCATTATAAGAGGCTGACATTCAGACACATTCCCACATGCGAGCTCCACTTTGTCAATGAGATACTAAAACCATTACAATATGTTACTTCTTCTCTTCTCTTCTTTCATCATTCATCTTTTAAAAAAAACATTCTAGCTTAGTATTATCTGTGTGTTTATTTTCCTTTTTAGTCAACAAGACAGTGAAGTTTATACATCAAATATTTTTATATTTTTCTCTGAGGTATAATTTTAATGCACCCATTTTTTTACCGAACATTTAAAATATATAAAACTTACCTCCGAAGAAAGTAGCGGTAGTTTAATTAGTTTCAGTAGAGTTGGCAGAAAGCTTTCCCTATTGGGACTGTCATGTTGTACCCATGTCATGAGACTTTCAAAAACATTCTCTTCAGTAACCACATTAAGATCATCAGATTTAAGTAGGCTGGCCAGTTGCTCTGACTGAAGTGATAAGAATTCTTGATGCTTGACCACCTAAAAATATATTTATGAATAATATGATTATTGATGTTGTGATTGGTTATGATTCCGAATTACTCATACATAAATAAAACTTGTCTAAAATAAATAAATGGTCTATCTTGGGAAATATTGACTGTTTATGTGTTTATATAACTTTAATAACCTGCATAAAATGCTGATATGTATATTCCAAGGCACTTTTGTGTAGTGCCATGCATGACTGTTGCTCTGCAAAGAGAGCTATGCCCAAACAATTGCAAGGATCCAACTGTTTCTTTAAGAAAGCACAGCATGCACTTGTGACTGTATTCATTTGAAGTAGACTTGCTGTCGATAAAAGCACTTCTACTGTTTCTTCTCTTAATTCTGAAAATAACAATTAATTAATGGGTAGATACTTATTCCCTTCCGCCCTTGCTCTACACAGTTGCAATCAAGATTGAAGAAAAACTGCTTATTCTGGCGTCGAAAAGTCCAAAAGTATTATAAAAGCACATAAGACTTATTCATTTCAAACAGTCAATTATTATTTAGTCTTAATAAGTAAATACTATTTAAGTTTTAAATTGACTTTACAGTCCAAGTTATATTTAGGGTTTTTTTTTACCACTTGCTGATGTTTTGTCATAATACCTATTTAATTTATCCATCTAGATTTATTCTGTTATTGTATATTGTATTGTTTTGTGTACTGTCATAGCGTATTAAATTGGACGCCTGCGATACAGGCTCGCCTAGTGCAGGGTCCACGGTAAAATATTTTATGTTAAATGTTTTTAAGTAAATAAAGATATTATTATTATTAAAAGGACAGAAATCCTAATCATAACTCAAGTTGCTAATAGCGGTCTGTTTTCTATTTCACAAATGTCTGGTAAGGTTAACTACTAATTATAGTCCCTGATTTACTATCAGCCAGATCAAGTGGCTGATAACAAACTTTTTTTCCTGAAATTTCCCTTTTTTTTTAGTAAATTTTTATAGTCTAAGTAACAAGTGATTTCAGTAAATATGTATTTATTTATTGGAACTCCCAACAAGAAAAACACCTTACAAACGATAACAATAATAACATTTATACAGTCCATTGTAATTTTTTTACTATAGGGAGTTACATTATGTGTGTATTAATAATGATAAAAATATGTTTAATAACATTATTGGATCAGTGAATAAATTAAAATGTAACAAAATCAGAAATAAGGAAAAAAAAACAAAATAGAATAACTTAAAGTGTAAACAAAGTGACAATTAGAAATTATCTGAATTTAAATAAGGTTGGAAATATTTGAAGATGTCTGACAAAACATTAATAAAAATATTGAAAAAGAGCAGTCCCAAGTGCGAGCCCGGGGGCACTCCGGAAGTAGCGAAAATAAGTCCGACTAGCAACCATCTACCACTACTGATGAGGGTCTGTTGCTACAGTAAGAATTACACCACTTTATATTTGTATCAGAGAAATCAAGTGATTGAAGTGTTAACATTCGAACCAAATACTGTTGACTTTGTCAAAACCCTTTGTGAAATTGGTATAGATAGTATCAACCTGAAGACCGCGATCAACAGCCAACATTGATTTTGAAACAAAACTAACGAGATTCATTTCTAGACCTTTGAGATATAAAACCAAGCCAAGTGTCAGTTAACTACTTTTACAATGTTTATAAAATATTTGATAAATAAGTCATTCAAATACTTTAGACAATATTGAGAAAATAGAGATGAGACAATAGTTTTGATATACCTGTAATTTCATGTTTACCATCATTGTGTATTGGTATGATTTTTGCTTGTTTCCACACATTTGGAATCACATTAGTTTGTAGGGAAGTATTGTAAATAATTTCTATGGAATACTTAAAAAACACATGAAATATGGATCTTTCTGAGTTTTTAAAAGATGATTTTATTATTTTTCATTATTGCCATCTAATCATGAGCATTTCCAATTGGAAAATATGTTATGACTGCGCGAGTCACAAGTCCAGTCACATATTAGGAACTTTATCAGCAAGTGGTGACAACAATAATTTTAGTTCAAAACTTATCAAAAATCTTTTCTTCTATTTTGGTTTTAACTGACTTCAAAACAAGCAAGTAGGTTTATAATAACGGTCATACCTATTGTTCCTGTATAGCAATAATGTACAAGAGCCTGCAATGCTTGCGCATCAACCCTTTCTAAAGTAACCTCTGGTAAGTCAGCCTCTCTCAGGGAACCAGTGAACATTGCTGCAAAGTACTCACTGCATGAGCACAGAACAACCTTGTGGGCTGGGATTCTAAATTATAAAATATATTCAATAATTAACTTGTTTATTTATATGTATGGTGAAACAAATGTTTTTGTTAATCTCTAAAAATAGTGTAAAATATGTTAAGACAAGCCTACCTATTTTTTAAACATCACATAATTTATTTTGTAAATTATAATTGGAATATTTTTTGTTTAAAGGTGCTGTAGAATGGAATCAATTGATACACAAGTTTATTAATGAGAATATTTGCACTGCCTTCTATTATATATGTTTGCCAGATACTCAAAGAGAATAAAGTCAGCTAAAAATAGGATGACTACAATTCTTTGTAGTCTTTGTTAACTTGAAAAGTTAAGAAAGAACAAAGATTCAATGATTATTAGGTATAATTTTTCTTTGAGTGGTTATCAATAAAATACTAAAATAACTTCGCAGTTGTATTCATATAACAACAGGAAATAGATAAATGTTAGATTTATTAAATGCAAAGTAATAATTCGAATACTAGCCTGTTTCCTCCAACTATTAACACCACATCACACAGCTTCTGTGACTGGTAGTACCCGAAGATATTCTTTAGGGTGGTTTCAGAATGGCCCTTATCACAATAGAACTCATCTTGGCTCGTTGCACTAGAAAGACTCAGTTGACTCAACTCCCTGGGCAAACCCTCGTCAATTGAATTAGTCGATACATTGTCTTTTGAACTTTCCGATTTTAGTTCGGAACCAGTCATTTTTGCGTGGTACCAAATCTAAACTACGGAAACTAAAATTGCGATTAATATCCGGTTAAAATATTTCAAAGACCACAACAAAGCGACAATGCCAACGATGAGAAATTGATTGAAAACAAAGGCATGTCAATGTCAAACTAAAAACCTACTGTCTGCTGTCAGTTCTGTCAGTGTATTTATGTATATAGTTCTCTCTTTCGGAAAAGGCAAAAAGCATTAGCCCAAACAGTACAAATCTAATGTGATCAATTGACGAAAAAAGGTGATGAATTGTCTCATTACTCATTACACATTGTTCACGTTGCTACTTTGTATATATTATAGTAAACAGTTACTGTAGGGTTTAATAAGGTGAGTTATGTACTTGAGAAAATAATCAACGCATAAAGCAGCTTAATCATTATTCATTGATCAAAAGCAGTTTTTCTATCGTACATTCTGCTGATAAACAAATAAAAAAAAAATCAAGTTGGATATTTAAAGATATAAATTTTAATATTTTCAAGCGAATCAACATCCAAATGTCCTTTTCAGAAATAGTCGTAGTTATGTGTGCATTTGAAATCCCTTTTTGCATGTAGACTGTTTTTTTTTACCGACGAAAAAACACAAAAACCGAGGAGGTTCTCAGGTTGGCCGGTATTTTTATTGATTTTTTATATATTATATGCATATCTTTTGTAGAGAAGTCCGATTTCGATAATTCTTCGATGCATATTTTATTGTTTAGAGTTTTTTCTCAAAAGAGGACAAATGGCTACTCACCTGATGGTTAGTGATACCTATGCCTATGGCCCAGCCCAGCGGATCTATATATTTTTTGAATCAAGGCAAATCTTTGCAGCGGCGCTCTTTGCTACCTTTTTTCGCAAGTGACCTTTTTTTTGGAAATAGATGTTAGTTATTAGCGCTGTACCTACTAATTGGAATTTTGGAACCCCCTTGAACCTGGACTGCTATGGACACCTGCAAGCAAGAGAAGTCAGTTGCTGACCTTTTACATAGGAGTAAGCCTTTTGTTAGGCCCCTGTTGTATAAAGCCGGGAATACTGCTTTCAGCAGCTGATTCAAAACATAAAATAGCATATAGCCAAACAAAAGCATTGATTTTTTGGTGGCTTACAGTTTTTTTTTCTATCGAAATTAAAGTAAAAATAATCCTAGGGGTGGAAAAATGGCGGATGACTATCTCCGATTATTTGGCGCCCACTCAAGTCTATTGAGGTACTTCCATAAGTGTATATGAGCTTAGATAGACTAAAAAGTAGGTTAAATTTCACTTTTTACTTATTTAAGTTTTTTGTCGGTTAAGTTTTTAAACAAACAACTTATTTGGATAGTCATACCTATTTAATTAAACAGCGGCGTAACTGGATCGTCCTGGGCCCGTAGCAAATAAATCGAATAGTGTCCTAAAAAACTGGTGATCTTTTTTTTAGGTCTTCAGTTCCACTACAGTCGATTTTGGGGAGCATCTAATGTTTTGTGCCTTTATGGTTAACACGGAATGGTCCGCAGCACCTTCGGGTAGGGGTCCCCTTTCGACTGGGGGCCCGAAGCATTTTCCCATCTTGCCATCCTGTAGTTACGCCATTGTACTTAAAGAACATAATTGGTGTTGGTTTTATAATGTTAGTAAGTATCTAGTGTTAGTATACATACTTCTCTTCCTACACATATTTAAATTAAGATCGTGAGAAAAGATTAGGATGTGAAATGAAATGAATGAAAAGGCAATTTTGTTTCTTCTGGCTGAGGCATTTATTAACATTTATTTTTGTTTTAAATTTTTTATCTTAATACAACATACATAGTAATTAACAATACATAATAAATAGTCCAAAAGTATATTACGCCTACAAAATAGCGTAGTCGTTATAAGATTATCGCCATACCTATGAGTTGCTTACACATGTTCTGCGAAATGTCAAGGCAACTCATCCATGACAAGATGGAAAAGTGGATGTTGACTAAGAAAGAACGACTTGTTCGCGAGAACGATTAATCAGTTCTCGACTTAAACAGATGAAATATCGTCGGCGTTCTCTCCGAAGTCAGTCCACTTTTCACGAAAGCTATGTAAGTAGGTGCGGAAGTCCAGAAACTCACTGGCCTGAAGTCTATCTCGAGAGCGCGGCACGGTGGTAGTTCTGAGCTCACGACCGCGTGAGACTATTCCGACAGATTGCGTGCTCATTAATCGTCTAACGATGATTCAACGATGTTAATTTGTGCAGCTAGAAATGGATTAGGTATCGTTTGTCAAACAACAAACGTAACACTATGAGAAAATATATTGTAAATCTCTATCTAGTGGTAATCAAATAGATAAGTATAATAATATGGATCTACAAAAATAGTTGCATTTTTAAATAATATAACCAAGGAAAATAGCAGATGAAAAAACGTCTACAAAAACTGAGTGAAAGGTTTTAGGATCATATTTGGAAAAATGAATGTTCATTTATGTTTTCTAAATTTTTTGATTATTATGTTAGGAAATAATATGTTGACAACAACTACAACGGTGGCTTCTAAAAATATTTAATACTCCTAACCTGTATATATTTGAAGTAAATATAACCACTTGAGCGTATTGTTAATAACAACAGTCAATAAGAGACGATTTGTATTTTTGAACTGATTTCGGAAGATTTTATGAGCATTAATTTTCTAAAGAGAAATCTGTCTTTGAACTCTCAAAACTCTGCGGAATATTAAAGTTTCTAGAAAACATTTAAAAAATACAGGTACCCATGACGTGTGTGGTAACCTAACAATACATGCATAGAAAATTTGTGCATAGTGTTTGTGTGCTTACATATATCATAACAATTACTACATAAATATAATGACGTGCGATGAAGTATGCGCAGGCGCGATTAGGGAGAGAGCGGAGCGCGAACGGGTGCTGTGCGCGTCGCCGGCAGCTCGCTCCGCTCAAATACAGCTTACAAAGACAGTGGACAACGATTAGCTTCATTATTAATCCTACGTACACATATAATATAAGTATATCGATAAAATTGACTGAAATTGCTAAATGTTTAGAAACAATTATGTATTTGTTTCCGATTAAATTAAAACTATTATAATATTTTAAAGCTGTTTATAACATAAGTACGCAAATTGAAGTTTTAATAACTATTTAAGACTTTTATATAAGTCGTCAGGGACTAGGTAGGACACAATATTTCTTGCAACAAGAATTTTGTGCGAGGTGAAGCTTTCGATTTTCATTGAATGAAAAAAATAAAACCGAAAAAGCAGGTTGTAAAATTACTTAAAAATTAAGTGTTAAGGCCGATTTAGTCCGTATCATACACGGACAAAGATTAAATATAAACACAATGTGAAGATATAGGTAAATTATTATAATCACATCGATAGGTACATAATCTAATCGCGAGATTGATTTGCACCTTAACCTATAGTATTTAAAATATCACAATAAATTGCTGTGCACATACGAAACAGGCAAATTTTTAGTGCAATTATGTCAGATATATAACTTATTAAGTATATAGCATGTTCCATTCTAATAGTAAGTTCGAAAATTATAAAAGTAATTTGACGATAAAGTCAGAACAAGAATAAGTAAAACATTTATACCTACAACGTATTTCAGTGATGTGACTTACATTTGGTATTATTATTTGAATATTCAGTTTTCTGTATAAAACTAAAGCAATGGCAAAACCTATACATAAATATTCTGCTGGTTCAAAGTATGAGAACTGTGGTATGCTCTGCCTGTTTTCAAATTAAAACTCGTTCTTAATCAAATATTTTAAATGACATTTTCAAATTTTAATTTACTTTAGGAAATAAGGAATTAGGAAAATATGGAAAAGATAATGTTTAAAGATACGACTCATCAAGATTACTATCATCGAAGCAAAGAATTTTATAAATCTAAGTGTAAATACCGCAGAGACTGATGGCTCAAGAACTCATGTTCTAACAGACTACTACGGTATTTATTTTCTAAAAAATTTTTTAAATTACGTTGCCGTTTCTCAATAAATAACTATTTGCTTCAATGTGCCTCCTTAACTTGACAAAGGTATCTTTGCCTACACTTAAGTTCACATCTTTAAATTTTACAAAAATATTGGTAAACGTGAAGTTTTATTTGAAGTTTTTAATTAGGATATAAATATTTAAATATTTTTTATCATATTTAAATCTACAACTAATGTTGTGCATTCTATACATAATTTTAAATATTAAATATATTAAGAGTATATTAGTGAATTCGTGCAATATCTTATAAAACATTTATTTCTAATTTGGTGTTGCCATCTACTACAAATTTAAATATATACTATACATATATAAATTTAAAATTTAAGTGGATTTAAATCTACAAATTAGTTTTTGGTGATATTTGATTTCATGAGAACATGTACTATTCTATTTTATTATAATGTAACTTACTTCGTTACATACTTATATGTAAAAGTGCAATTTAAATATCCTTACATTTTATCGCTAGACACCGTTAGATGTGAACTTTAGTGTATAAAGTCATAGTCATTTGTTGTTGGAATTAAAATAAACGTATCAAATGTTTAAAACCTATACAAACATTCTCCTTAACCACTAATTCTCATACTTAAAACTGTACTAGTCTTTTTCCAAATTCTAGAGTAGGTAAGTACCATTTTGCAAAGTTAAATTTAGCTCTGTATCAATATCTAATTTTTAGTAATAATTTTAGCTGCCTTTTAAATTTAAAACTTACAAACGAAATTATTTCCGAAACACTTCTTTTTGAATAGTAAGAAAGATCTATTGTTTGAAAAATTAAAATTTTATAACCAATCATAATTTAATTTGTGTAACAAAATGATGATGGAATCATAAAATGTATCTTCGTATACTATGTAGTAATTAACACGTAATCATAATTCCAAAAAAATTAAAAGAAACATTTGTGCAATAAAAGTAATACTAGGAACTCATTGATGACTAGAGTCTTATTTCAGACTTGATACACTCATTTTTCTCAGTCATATTTTGTTTTTGTGTTTGAACAACAGCGTAACAAACCTCTAAGGAAATACAGAGATAGTAAATAAAAATGCTATAAAATGGATAAAACTTTTCGTAACAATACTTAATAGCTCCCCAATAATTGAGATGAATTTTATATTAATATGATTAAGTATCATAAGCGTCTCTCACAAAAACCTAAACCGAAGTGTGACAAAGAAATACGAGTTAGTAACGCCACGAGACTAGTGACTGTTTACAAAATGTAATATTGTACGCCAACTATAGGCCGAAAAACTAAATAAATACATATCATATTTAGGTAATAACTATATACACAATCTTAAGAGTATCTTTACAACCCTCATTATAATATGGAATGTCGTAACTTAAATATACTAGAGTAAATTCATAAAGTGAATAAATATTGTAATTAATTAACAGACCGACATAACATTAATATTTCGTCAAATAAAGAACTATTCTAAAATATTTATGTATATTTTCTAATGACTAACAATGTTGACTACCAGTCTCACATTTTAGTTAATAAGTGCTAGAAGGTACCAAATGTTGGAAAAAAAAATGAGCTGCGGTAGGTCGGGGTTGTGTTCCAATCGCACCAGGGCGCGGCTCCATCCATGCATGCCGTCGCGTCGACGCTTCGATTCACTCTTCGCAATCTTCAATCCTTACACTACACTTTGAGTGGTCATGTTTTGGCAAAGGCTGCACCACTACTTGATATGTTTCATTACGTCCTACGCATCTGTGAGTTGCGAAACATTGCTGGTCACGCCCGAATGTTTGAGTAGTGTTCGCAGCGTTCACTGATCGGTTAAGAGCACTAGGGTCGTTCGTTTGGGGTGGAGATGAGGAGTCCGTATCACTAGCGGAGAGTTGGAGCTCGGGGGTCGGGGGTCGGTGGTCGGAGGGATGTCTTAACGACCTCGTGCCCATCGTAGGAGCGCGTCCGCCAATACGTCCAGGTGTGCTTTCGTCTGAAATATTTGTTAAACATTAAAATACAACGCACAATACTAAAAGTAAATAGTAGTGTATTCTTAACGTCAAGAGTAAATAACAATATATATTTAAAATCCCTAAGTCTAAAACGCGCGACAAATCTTGTGTTGTCTCAAGATTTGTCGTGCGTGGATTAGGTAAGCATGTCGCGATCACCGACGAATACTACGGACTATGATTACTTCAATACGCGTAGTCGACTAAGTGAACTACGGATAACTACGAAACGCTACTACGAATATGTATAATTGAACGCTTATGTTTTATGCGTTCAGTGTAAATTGTATTTTGAAAACAATGTAAAAATTCAAACTTTGTTGATATAAAACCGAATACCACGTTCTCGTCACCAATTTAACTTATATGTCATATCTTTAGCTCTTTTAGGTTAAACATATTTTGTAAGATATACCGTCTTGTAGAACATGCAAGCCTGCCGGTCTTCGTCCTCGCCGCTGGGGCAGTCGATGAAGCCGTCGCAGAGCACGTGGTCGTCGATGCACCGAAAGCGGCCCTGGCGGTCCGGCGTGGGGCAGGCGAACCTCTCCATACCGTCCGCTGCTGGGGGACACTCTGCGAACAACAACGTGTATATAGTAAAAGCTGTTTGATAGTCTCGCTAAAAATCGAAGACGCTTGGATAGATTTGAATGATTATTTTAACTTTTTTCGCTCAAATACAGGGAAGGTTTAAAAGGTAAATAAAAATGCAATTTACAGGCTGCTTACAAGGAAATTAGCTAAAAGGTAAGAAAATAGGTATATGTAAATATTAATAGTATTTGGAGTTGGTGCCAGCCTAGAAATCGCCTTAATGGTACAAACGCATCAACTACTGCACATGTGCTTTATTGTCAACTAGCTATAACTATTATAATTTCATGGGAAACTTGTTAAATTATACGTAAGTCCGTTTCTGTAAATCTAAATATATGGGACAAACAAGAAAGTACATCTTTTCAAAAAAAATAAATCCGAATCGGTTTAAAAATAAAAAAGACTAAATAAAAATGCCCGAATTCACATTATAAAATCCTTTTTTGAAGTCAGTAAAAAATGGTAAAATTTTACCTAATGTACGATCACGTGGTTCGAAGTTCGTTTGGTCAACAAGTCTCTGATAAATTCAAAATTTAAATACAGGTGTTAAATCTATGTGCGAGATCTTTTGGGTTGATACCTTAGGTACTTATAGGCACTATAAGTTCCGTAAACAAAGTAGTTCGCTGTGTCGATCAAAGGATTTTTACCGGTACAAGAGGTATACATTATCTTGCTTCTATATAGGCATTTGTGGCGTTTTGTGCATTCTAAGATATCAAGGGTATCTTTGTATCAGCATGCGGTGGTGATCACCTTGCCTCAGGAGAAGCGTCTGCTTATTCGCCCATGGGTTTGAATTTAAAAATCTTGATTTTTTTGAATGGCTATCTATCTAGGCTAGGCTATCTTTGGGTCTATCAGTATCATTAAATACTTTTTGAAACGGTTTATTTTTGGGGGACCATCTCCCATTATACGCAGACGATGTCACAGAAAACAAGTAAGATTTTTTAACGGTTCAATACAACGACAAAAATTTTGCAGTGTATGTACGAATTGATCATTTCATGATGTGTTTAATTATTTCACGATGTCAGTTATAGGTGTCTCTTCGAAACGCGAAAATAAATCGAAGCATTTGTTGCTTCGTCATTCTTGATTATGACTCAGAATTCAATAAAATTATCAAGGTAACTTGCATCTTGAAGCAAGGTCATAAACTAACATTTTGCACCTTAAAATGATAAAACACAAGTTCTGCAGGAAAGTAATCGAGGGCAGAAGGAAAACAAAAATTGATGAACCATTGGAAGACACAAGAGCCACAATTAAATTAGCAGCAAATAAAATCAGCACTAAAACCGGCCTATTTAGGAGCTACGAAACCACGAAAACAGACAGGCTTTCTATATGTCGGGGATAAAATACGCAATTTCAAACTTAATCAGATCCCAGTTGCCAAAAAGGCCATAAGGAAGAATATTGTGAAAGTGTCTTCAGAAATTGAGTTGAAACCGAGATATTCTCTAAAAATACAACCTAACTCTCTTTAAGGATGAAAAGGCATTAGTTTGAAAGTTTGTTTAAACCAAACTTATTGTCAGTAGTATTCAAGTCAAAATTTTTTAATTTTACCCGACGGCGGCGAAGCCAAAATGGTAGGGTTACGTGTTTGAGCTGTATGCAACTTCCTATGTTCCCTCGTAAATACTAAACGGTTGAACCGATTTCGATAATTGATGTCGTTTTTGTCTCGATTGTGCAGTACAATAAAAGTAAAATATTAAAAATTGCGGATTTTTGGCGCCAAAATATGTTTCCAAAAAAAAAACATTTCGACATGAGTATGAAATTGAACCTATTAATTGCCTAAGTATAACTATGTATATTTATTAAAAAGTATGGAGGATTTTGCGCGAAAATGTACGATCTCAAAAAAATTAAAAATGTATTACCGTTTCAATATGGATATCAAATGAAATCTAGTAAACAGTGGATTCTATAAATATATGTATCTTAAACTTAAAGGTTACTATTATGACATGAACTACTAAAAACCGATGAATGATTTTTTTTTTTAAATTAAAACCCAACTGCTGAAACAGGAAACTACAATGTAATATGAAATTTTAAAATAGAAATAAAATATTTAAACATGCCGAAGGCCGCAACACTAAATGTGAACGCACACTAATCCTAGCCGAATGCACCGAACGGATCGGAGTCAGGAAGGCCTCGCACATCTATCTGCACCGAAAGAACCGACCAGTTGTTTCTAATTTCTTTGCTCCTGTCGCACTTTAAAACAAGAAAATATTTCCCCGGACACGGCCGTAAAAACCCAAAAATGTCAAGCCGGACACTTGGCAAGCCTATACGCAACTGATAGGATGTGAGCGCATCGATCGAGTTGACCGTATCCTCCGCGTCGATTCTGATGACGTCATCAGAAATCGTCTTATATTTCTGGGGTTCTTCGTAGGTGTGCGAGGTTTCCATGAAGAATTTTATTTTTTTCGTTCGATGTGTTCTGTGCGTTCGTCTCGAATGAGTGTGCGTTCACTTTAAAAAAGAAAAAACTGGTACCTAGTCTTTTTGTCCAAACTAAAGTTTGTTACCGCGGGCAGCATTATTTAAATATTTAATTTATATGTATATATTTTGTTTTAAATTGTAGTTCTTCTTTTTCCTTTTTATTAAATATTTTAAAAATATTTTTGTTATGAACAATAAAACAATGATTTAATATAAACATTATTACATATACAAATAAAATATTGTATTTTCACTAAAGTTCAGTTTTTTTAATTTATCAACAAAGCTTTTCAATTTCATAAAATAAAACGTGTAAAGTGTCTGTCATTCTGAAACCGACATAAAAGTAGAAAAAACTAGCGATGGAATAAAGCGTAACTGCGTCATCGGTGTGACACGCGTTCACTAAGTTTTATTACGAAGTCCACTCACTCCACCGCGATGTAGATCGTTAAACGGTACATTTTTCGTTATTCTACCGAAAATTGCTGGCGAAGTGAACAAAATTGGACCCGTAAAAGTGGAAACAGTGAAGTACCATAGCCGGGAATATTTTCCTAGAAGGTGTACTTACTGTAGCAGTTTGTATAGTTTAAGTGTCGCGACTGGAGCGTCTATTTTTAGCTGGACCGGGGAAAGTGAGGTCGCAGCTCAAATGCGTGCCTACTCTTCTTTTTTCCACAGGCACAGGATGTTCCGCGTATTCGTAAGCAGCCTGCTGTTGGGGATGGAATTATCGAAAAAAATGACTAATACTAAATCTATTTTCAACTCGCGAATTTTGATGTAAGAATTTAAAAGTTAGAACTTTTAAATGTTGTACATAAAAGCGAACTCGAGAATCAATGTTTAGAAATTCTCAAATTTATTTAATTATCGTATCATGTACTACATCTAAGCTTTCTTGAAGTGTGACTTTATCGACGTGTTTTCGAATAGAAAACGGTCCAACCCTAACCATCTTCCAGTAATTAACACGTGGGACAAATACCACTTTGTGACAAAATTTAGTGAACGATCTTATATAAAAGTGTTTATGTTTGATCAGAATGATAAAAGTGCCCGTGTGTGCGTAAAGGTAGGACCATGTGTTAGTGAAAATATAAGTGAATGTAAAGTATTCATAGTATCCAGACGACGGCGCCGCGTCTGTGCTTCGCGGCAGACTTGAACTAGTCAAATATTTGCGACTTGTCACACATTCTATGAACATTTTACTCTCTAAGCACCTCATTTATAACTGCGTGAATAACTCGTAAGATAAACCTAATCTTGTTACGTTAAGGTGACTGATGAATAATGCAATATTCAAAAAAGTATTTGTTTTGTACAAGATAGGGTTTCAAAATAAAATTTTCTTTACTTTCATCTGTAGATATATATTTCATCTCGATTTGTTTTATGACATAAAATTATTTTATTTTCAAAATTATTATATGAGCACAATTTAATTCTGTTATAACTGATGATGCTTGAACTAAAGTACTAATATTGTATAACAATTAATAGACGAGAGCACAGATATAAGTGTATATGTACCTACTCTCGTTTATAAATTACCTTGTTTACTATATATGTATATGTACATATATACCTATATGTATGTATCTATATAGTATCAGACACAGGTGAAGGTTTCAAAGGTCATCAACCTATGCTTAGACATTTTCTTGAATAACACTCAACTTTGCGACCGCGTTAAGTCGTCTTATGGTCCTAAATTAATTTATTGTTTGTTAGACAACAAGGAAACTAAATTTCCACATAAGCTTTGACAACGCTTTATCCTTTGTTAAAGAAGATGATGCAAATTAGAAATTAACATACAAGACGCCACAATAATTACTTTTCCTTCCAAGTTTGGTAAATAAGACATGGTAGCGTGGATGTAAGATCGGATTTACATTGAGTCAGTTACTGACTACTGCTAACACTAGCTACTTACTTCAAATGTCGGACAAGTCAGGCAGATCCAATTTCTGTATCATGTAAACAGTCACGTTAGTGCTGACTCAAACATTCCCACTACATACTATGAGGTCAATAGTGACTCCTACGTAAGTATGGGGTTTGGAGTGAGTAAGTGAGTGAATGTGAATTCGCCTTAATCTGAGATCGGCAGACGCAAAGGCGGCGGCAACGTCACCACCCTCGCCCAAACAGTCTGTGAGACGAATGCCTTTCAACGAAAATCTCGATGTACAAACACAGTTAATACGTATACAGGCGCGTCCTTATGACGCACATTCAAAATAAAGTTGTGCTCGGATAGTATTACATTTCAGGTGCTGTTTACGAAGTCTAACGTCAGGAATTCGATCGAGCAAACAATGCGTAAATTTTTCTCGAAATGATCAATTTTCACCAAGAATTTCAATGTGAGCGGATTTTTTTTTCTATTTCAAAAATATATAAAAAATGGTTGAAAACATTCGCCGTTCAAAAGCAGCACTCAAAGTTAAAAATAGCAAGTATTCTCGGCAAGTCGTTACTCGGACTGTGTCTCACAAAATCAGAGGAAGCTTTGAAGTAGTTTCTGATCCCCGGCTTCCATTATTGGATTTAAAAGAAGTTTGTTTTTTCAGCAATCTAAGACTTTACCTCCTTTTAAGCTAAGGAAAGCACTGAATCGCTTTTTATCCTGTTTTAAAAGTTAGCGAGCTCAGTGTTACAAAATGTCTGGCGTATTTTTTTAGTTTTTTTTTTTTCTTATGTATAGTGATATTATTTCCAATCTTATTATGTTTGTGTTCGACTTAAACCCATTTTTAAGTTGCCCTGTATTTGTCCAAACATGTAATTTGGTGGTATGTTTTTAATGTTATATTTACTAACTCTGATATTACTTAATTATTAACGTAACTAAATAAGTTTAATTAAAACCTTGACTTCAATGCCGGTTACAAAAATTTTAATTCCAAACATTTTTACTAAATAAAAAAATATTAAGTTAATCTATTCAAATAATATATCTCAAAAGGTATCACAGTATATCTTTAGTTAGAATTCAAAACAAAATTGAAGTGAAAACATTTCATTTCAAAAACGTTGATTCGGTTTTTCTCCTTACAAAATATATTTTTGTAAAGGTGAAGCGAGCGTCCAAATATTTGATGTGTAGGCCTTTGTGTTTGGTTAGATACGCCAATCAATCACTACACAAACAGCACTCATACATAACATTTTATTCCTTATATTTGTAACATCAATCTTCATTTTAATAGTCAAAATGTAATCATCTTTAAAATTATGGAATTATAAGACTTGTAGGTTGTATTGGAACAAAAAACTCAAATTTGTAATCTATCTTTCGTTCCGCCTTTAATTTTTTGCTATTCTTGGTATAACTCATAAGACGAACACATGGTCGAAAGATTTTACAGAGCTATTAGAGCTTATTAGATATCAAAGTAACTGAAAATCTATTTGAGAATATCTAAATCTGTTAAATTTTTATCACATAAGGTATCAAGCCAGCTACGTCTCATAATGCTGTTTGTTACAGACGCTCGCAACACTTGACTTATCACACGTGCATAGCTAATCTAGTCGCCTATAAATAGTTTTAGCAGTGACATATTTGCACTTTATGTTTCATAATAAACTCACGCCGTAATAAATCCCTCGTGAGGGGTAGGCAGAGGTGTTTCGCATGTTTATGTTGAGCCCCAATGTGACAGATTGCGAGTCTGTTGCCACCATCCGGGCACAACGAGAAACATGGCAACTACAATTGACGGTAGCCCGAGACTCGCACCTACGACTCGACTCGGGTCGATCGGTTAACCAAGGCACACACAAACTGAGCTAACGCGTACTTAAATGTAATGTAAACTATGTTTAAAACACTAATTATATAACACAATACGCTATATTCTTAATTTTATAAAATTTAAATATAGCAAAGAGTAGGTATATTAGCGAATCATCCTTATCCTCAAAAACTGAAAAAAATTAAAACACGACTAGAAAAATATAAAAATGCTTACGATACTTATATTTGAAAGACGGTAAACAGGAAGACACGAATATGTTGGTGGTTCGCGGAAGGCTTTTAGTAATGACAAGGGTTATGGGAAAAACAAAAATATATTTTGTGAATATACAATAACAGTTCTATTTTTTTATTATTTCATTGAAGTAATGGAAAAGGTTAAATAAACAATTTAAAAGGATATTTCAAATACTCCATAAATAATTTCTTATATTTCTTAATTTTGATCGTTAATAATTTTAGGTACCTAGTCTGCGTTTTGAAATTTGATGTGAGGAAAGTTTTATAGTAAAAACCATTTACTGATTTCCCACATTCTAGTACGTAGTGGGTAGTTTGTGGGTGATAAATTTAATTTCCTTTCAAGTTGAGTTTTACCTTGGATTACTTACGACTGCAGTTACAAATTTGTATGAACGTTTGCAAAGTTCATGTTACGGATATATTAGAAATAAAGATTGTTCATAAAAAATCACTACAGTAATATATGTTACCTAACTTGTAGAATAACTATTCAAACTCATGTATACTTATGAGCTTTAAGTACCCTTAACTTTTTAATTTCCCTATTTTGAGTTGTGTCAAAAGATAACAATACTTTTGTTTAGTTAAAACTTACTCTACTATACAATATTATTGTAAAAAGGTAATTTTAACTAAAATAGGTGAACAAAAATAAATCGACATTTCCATTTTTATAATGACCTTCTTGCCGTTTGTAGGTATAAATAACCGCGCTATTGTAAGAATGTTAAAATATTTAGAACAAACGGTTTAATATCGATTCGAGTTCGAAAATTTACGGTATGAACGTTCGTTTGCTACTTGATACGGTAATACACGCTTCAAATTACTTTTTGGTTATTAATTAAAAAAAGCTTATAATTTCGAAATTTAAAAGTTATTAAACACAGTTTTTCACTAATTTAAGTTATTTTTTCTCTTTATTTATTAAAGGCATTTGCAAGTTGTAGGTACTTCCTTGTTCCTGGTAAGGCTTCTCGATTCTGGGAAACCAAACGCGCTTCTCAGAACTGTCTAAAAATATATAAAATTTGTAAATAAATAAAAAAAATATGTTTATTGATTGTCGTTGGGATAAAAAACGGGAAAAGGGCAAGCTAGCTAAACAGATTAGTTGGACAGTATGCATCGATCGCCTGTCTGACCTATTGTGCTCACTTGCCCTTTGCCATGTAGACGTGATGAGAGCAGGTTTCCTCGGAATGTTTTCCTATATGAATTACAACAACATTCAACAAGCGTTCAGTAAGGTAGGTACAGTTATACAGTTAACCAAGGAAGGTAGGTCAAACAGTTATACAACTTCGTATAGACTACAGGCCAATTTATATTGCTTGCGAATTATTAGAATTTATTTATTTACAAATTCGTAAGAAGTCTTAAAAGCAATCCAGTATAAACATATGTATTGACTGCCTGTTGTATTGGGTTGCTGGAATCAAGTCTACAATCGTTTTTAAGTTATATAATAAAAGTTGATTGTTTTTGTTAAGCATTTCTAGCGATAAACGTTAATCTAACACTATTTCAATCCATAACGTGACAAAAGTAATTTAATGGATACATAAATCGATACATTTTAATTAAGTTAATGGAAGCTCGCACATGCTACAAATAAGTTTTTATCGTAATAAAAGTAAAGTGCCAAACAAAAAAAAACGGCTCAGTTCTCAAGGTTAGCAATTACCGTAGCCTATGGACATTTGCAAAACAAAATAGCATAACGCGAGCGTTGCCAAACAACCCTTTGAGTAGAAGATTTAATGAGAAATGGATCCAAGGCATTTGAATCAGTCTGAACTCGTTGAACTCGTAGCATGGAAATACATAAATACTCGAGGGTAGGATTTAAATGGCAGATTTTTATTGAAATGGATCGAATACAAAATGGCGTTCCAATTTAATGTTACAACGTATTCCGAATGCTCTCAATTAGCTTCGATACATTTGTCAAGCGGAGACATTTCAATGGTTTTCTGTTTGGAGCGTTTGCGTTCGTATTCATACATTATAGGAGTTAAGTGCTTAAGCTGACAGTGTGTTCTGCGCTGTTTAAATGTCGATGCCAAGAGTTGAAGATGCCAAACAATAGGCAATATGCTGTTGTGGCTGGATCCTAGTGTTATAGTTCCGCCTATTGCCGCGAGGGGGCGGAAGTCGTTGCAAGCCGTCCTTGCCTCATGCGATCTGCACCCAGCCTCCCTGCTACTTCCACGGATCACTACATTTCATGCATGCTAGCCTGCAGTTCAAATATATATCTAAACAATTATGAGTTTATCAAACTGGCTTTACCCTTTTTTAAGTATGAAATGAAATCTAATTTACATGTAGGTAGTTTATTTATTTATTTAAAAAGTCTCAAATACGATTAAGAATGTTTCTTTCTTTTTAGTTTTTTCGATATGCTACTTGTTACGAGGTCAAAGGACGAGTCCAATCTTGCGTTTGTGTTTTCACTTTTTCTTTGAATTTTTGCATAGTGTATTTGGGCATCGCCAGGATTTAAGGAGATTATTTATGCGTTGGTGGAGGCTGGCTCATGGCCAGCAGCGCGCGGACTCCTAAGCTTCCGTGCGCCGCACGTCTAATAGTTTTCCCGTCTTTCGAGATCGTTTAGTCCTCTTGTTTATATTTGTAAAATAAAATGGAACGTTGCCCGAGCTTGGACGATTGTATTATTTTTTCTCAGCTTTCTTCTTTCCCTGCCACTTTTGCCCCACTAACATACTGGGACGATGGTTCTATCTGAATTGATTAAAAAGCTCTATTGATGCGACGTAGTAGGCTCGTAGTTAGCAACGGTTGCTCCGTGTTACGAATTCGCTACGATAAATGTATGTTCTTTTTGTTAAATTAAGAAATTAAATTTGCGATCATGTGCTACGAAAATAAAACCCGCAATTATTAAACTTAATAAAACCACAAAAGTTTATTGTTTTGTCGCGTGTTTAACTCTGAATTAAAATGAGGATTTAAGGTTAATTTCATGATTTAGAGGTACACTTATCATTTTGTCATAATTCTTTTAATTTACTCATTTTATATTAAACCAATTAATTTGCCTTTAAAGCGATTGCTATCGGATATCTGCATTCAGTTTATACGATACCAATAAAGCAGTATGTACTCACAATATAACCGCTGGAACAATGTTTTGTGTTTGTGTCTTCCGAAATACTAAACCTGACTTAGGTGTCTATTTCTAAAAGTTATAAGCACCACTTAAATATGGAACATTTTGCAGAAATAATTATATATTTTTAAAGGCATTTGCATGTTGTTATCTAAAATAGCTCTTTTGTATTCTGTTGCGTAGTCTTCTGATCATCATTGACTCTTAATTAGAGGTACTTCAAGCAAATTTAGGCGATTCAAGGTTATGTCGCTGGGCCTTTATTGGCAGTTATTGGCTTTTAATAACAAAACCGATATTTTCATCTTTTTCTATATTCGTAATTCTCGACTGTGTTCGTAGACTGAAAAAGTAAAGTTTAGTAAGTATCTGTTCTATTTTCTACAAAACAGTTTTTAAGGTTCCGTACCCAAAGGGTGAAAATGGGACCCTTTTAATATAACTCTGCTGTCGAAGTTCGAAAAGTCGGTGAGAATTTAAATAATTTTCGAATAGGTTTACAGGAATCATGTTTTTATAATAAGAAAAATAATTCACCTAATAATTTTTAAACAATATGACAACTCTAAAATCATTCAAATGTTTTACTGCACAGAAAATACGCGCGAACAAAACGATTATGTCAACACTAAATTTTGACTTTCCACCCGCTCAACGTCAAATTTTACTTTTATCTCGTGTTATAATTAAAAAAACGAAATTACAATGATAAGATGACATAATGATCTATTTTTAGAGCTAGAAAATTAAAAGTAGAAAATTAAAAATCATAATATCAGAAACCAGAAACTAACAAAGCAACAGTTGTTTTGTTTTTAGAGTTGAAAGTATGCAAACGTTACAACTAAGTGGATCTCCTACAAAAATCAGGACTTATTGAATACCTCAACGTCAACGTTTAGTGCCTGAAACTAAAATTGAACAACATACAACAGACATCCTGTTTAAGGACTCAACAAACAGGTGCCTATGATTAATCTCAAATGTGAATGTTAGGTTTAGACAAAGAAATATATATTTTATAACTATGGTAATAGAACCATATCTAAGTATTAAAAAAGTTTCTGTCTATTTTAGGAAAGAAAAAATAACCCGAATCTGAAGGTCTGAAGCAGATATTAGCTGTGACCAAGTACTTAAAACGATTTATATTTTTAGCTACTTGTCTTTTTACTTGTATGCTTTTATTTGAAAACAAATGGGTTACAACCAAAGTTAAAGTCAATCATTGTTATTTACTATTTCCAAAATTCTGGTAATTGTTGAATGATGGAAAAAGTAATTATTTAATTTATTCTAATCACTGACGAATTACTTGCTCTTTAAATTTCCTAAATTTGTTCAGGATAAATAGTAAACTGACAAAAAAGACGTTTAAAATTTATGACAATCAATAAAAAACCCAAATATACTCACCAAAATTTTTTACATGATTTTTTTGTAATAATAAGAACTTAGTAGTAAAGTGTTGGGTGTAGTTACATCAGTCAATAGTTGTTGAGCTAACTAGCTCCAATTATGCATTAAGCTAGTTAAGCAACCAATGGGAAGTTTAACATCATCAATACTGTGTCAAAACGTGAAAGTACTATTTGGTATTCTGTGATCCTTATACTTAATATTCTATAGAATATAAGTTTTGCTTTTTAATTTTAATCTTAAAGATCGTAGAAGACTAAGGATTATTACACTGCATTTCTAGTGT
The DNA here is from genome assembly GCA_949316135.1 of Choreutis nemorana. Classification (NCBI taxonomy): domain Eukaryota; kingdom Metazoa; phylum Arthropoda; class Insecta; order Lepidoptera; family Choreutidae; genus Choreutis; species Choreutis nemorana. The sequence continues at coordinate 5,540,207 of OX438609.1, forward strand.
ACTTTACTAAAGACTAAATAAAATGCAAGTTTAAAATCAAGAATCCATCTGCGAAAAATCTATGAAAAAGTACATCCCATAAAATCTTGTACGATCGTATGGAACCCTTCATCGTACGAATCCGAATCGCATTTGACCGATTTTTTAATCGTTGTCAAAGCATTCTAATTTTGAACTCCCTTTAAAGCGGGTTCTGTGATTGGTTTGAAGCGGTAAAACAACATAGTATCGAGTACTTCGGAAGCAGATTTCGAGTTTAAAGCTAACAAACTAGTGCACGTCCACGTACAGTACTCGCTCTGTTTACGCTTACTTTACTTACACTTTGAATATTTGTATCAAAGGTCAGCTTAGTGCTCGATGCAAGAAGGTCACCGATGAGCGAAATAACAATAGCACAAATATGATAAACGACTAAGCCATTTGGATGAGTGCCACGCATTTTAATAGTTAAGCAGCTATCAAATCATCAATAATATAATAAATTACTAAATGTTTTCTCGAGTTCATTAAAAGATAAATCATTAAGTAATTAAAAGTTTTGGACAAATGAATATTCATATGAACCAGTTTCTGTCAATTAAACAAAATAAATATTTTGGTTTTGAATATATAGATATATAAATTTTACTAACCCAATTTAGTTTTTAGAATAATGCCACCGCGTCTCGTTAAGAATTTGGCGGGAATAAAACATAGTTGTTTTTAAAGCGCGTGCAACAATGAGGGTTTATTGAAATAGGTTGTTGTGATGATGTAGGGGATTATGTTAGGTGGAGGTGTGTGTACGGTGATCGGTGGGTACCGGGTAGTGAGACGGGGCAAGGTGCGCGGGATGCACCGGGCGGCGCGTGCAGCGAGCGCCAGCCAGTCTGGCGCCACCAGCCTCTCGACCACCCACTCACCTCCTCGCGCGCGCCACAACACAGCCCCCGTGCCCCGACACAACGCCCGCCCTTGTTTTCAACTTTGATTGATAATTTGTTATTGGAGTGCGTACCCGCTTCGAAAACATTACAATATTATTCTCTGTCAACTCATTATTTGTAGTTTTTTATACCACTCTCTTTATTTAGTATCGAACATCTTGGCAAATATTTTTTGTTCATCTTTTACTGTATTTTAGTTGAAATGAGTTGTTTTATTTTCGATATAAGTTGTTAGTAATAAATAAAACTGAGATATGAACTTCTCGTGTTCCGGTTAGGAATGAATCATGAATCATTAGTGGCAATTTTCTTTCTTCAGGCCTTAGTTACTTTTACGAGTAGCAACATCTGCCTCGTCTAATCGTTTGTATCGGCATTTCCGATTCTCGTTCAATTTACGGTTATTCCGTGGGTGTTTCTCTTAGAAACTTTTTTGGCCGGGTTAAATAGTGGTACTGTTTAATATTAATAGTACTAGTTCATAAATTCCTTACGTTGTATTTAGGTGAAGTGAAAAACATCTCTGGGTTAAAATAACCAAGATATTTTCAGAGAGTTTTGTATTTTTTTTTTGCTGTGTGATATAAAATTATACCTAGCTACAGAAAAGTGAAAATTTCGCCTCGGGCATCATTGACAGACGTATCCTAAATTCTGTCCGTGTATCGTGTACTATAACCCACTATTAGAGGAAATAAATGGGCTTAATTAGCAGATTTCATATATATTTTTTATATATATATAAGCTAGTAAAACCGCCAGCTTACTTCCATGCGACTGATGAATAATTTGGAACAATTTCTATAAATAAGGTCTCAAATGTGAAAGTAACACATTTACTCAAACCTACCAAAAATACAAATTTTAGTATCGATAACATCAAAGTTTTAAAATAAAATTGGTTCCAAAACTAAAACCCAACTACTGAAAAATTGCGTTCTAAACAGTACGAAATAAGAACATTTTTCTTATCTGAAATTGTTATGTACTAAGTATTCAATATAGCCGTGGTTATATGCCAAGTACTCTAACAAAATAATACAAATTAATAAGATGATCGCCTAATATTGAAGGTGGGGTATGACATCGTCTATATTCATAATAATAAACCACACAAATATAGGAACTTTGAAATTTGGAACTGAGCATCGATATAGTATAAATTACATATTCGATAAAAATACTATATCCAAGACCGGTAAGCGAAACAATGCGTTTAGCAAATAACACAAAGTTACACCACCGTCGGGATTCAAACCCAAAACCTATAGTGTATCAATCGGCTTTTTATACCACGCACCTTAGGGGTCGAAACTGACTTTGACAACGATTTCGAATTAGAAAATTTTCTGATTACTTTCAATAATTGGGTTTTGGTTTTTGAACTTTAAGGTATTATTTAAACTGTCAAAGAAATAACAATTTGTCGGAAACGTGTAGTACGTTAAAATTTAAATACTACGGTACTTATTGGGTGCGACATTATTTAATTTAAGTTTAAAAGGGTCTTATACATTTTTTAAGGTAAAACATCCATCTGAATTTCGCCGTTACGACCTGACAAACCCAAAATTAATTTTTAAGGAAGGATTTTTTTTCTGATTACTTTCAATAATTGGGTTTTGGTTTTTGAACTTTAAGGTATTATTTAAACTGTCAAAGAAATAACAATTTGTCGGAAACGTGTAGTACGTTAAAATTTAAATACTACGGTACTTATTGGGTGCGACATTATTTAATTTAAGTTTAAAAGGGTCTTATACATTTTTTAAGGTAAAACATCCATCTGAATTTCGCCGTTACGACCTGACAAACCCAAAATTAATTTTTAAGGAAGGTCGGAACTCTTTCCTGGAACATAACTACATTTATAATCTGGGTAAAATAGTGACCGGTTTCAGAGATTTCCGGATCTAATTCCAATCTCAGCTTCGATTTTCCTTTATCCCATTTATTTAGTAGTTTTTATTTAGTTGTCAACTACAATAATGGGATAAAGAAAACAAATGTTTAATAGATTTTTAACGATAAGGTTTACAGTTTGACCTTTATATTTTTATTGGACTAACAAGAGTACAAGATTCAATGCTATATTAAACTGTGTAAATGTTAAGTCTTTAGCAGACACACCGACTCCTAGTGGAAATTGGCATAGCAATAATAATAAAAGATTAAAGACTGAACCTAAAGCAATAACAGATTGCTTAAAAAGTCCAAAGCAGTTGTTGAAATAAGATATTTTTAAGGGCTATAATGGCAAAACGTTTTGAAATTCTTTCCTTTGAAGTGAAATTTGTTTACTAGACAGGTATTGTTATCTTCTATCTACTTTTATAAGCAACTTTCGTGCAGCTCTGGAATTTCAAACGCCAAATGTGAGCTTCAGTTTCAGTCACGTTTCAGGATACGAAGTCATTACTCTGCAGCGGAGGTCAATTGAGGATTAAGTGAAGTGGTGCGCGCGAGTGTCACGTCTTCATAGTCCGAGCCGTGACTATCATGCATGTCATTACTTTACATTCAATAGGAAAGAGAAAGCACTAGCTGTTTATGCAAGTCTGTACCATTCTATCTTTTAGTCTTCGATTCTCGTTCAATTGTTTTATCGAACCCAGCTCACGTATCAGATCTAAATACAAGGTTTCGGTTTGGGGGCAGGTCACCGTGAACAGTCGCTTCGGTTCAATTGAATTCGAAACTGCAGCTTGTTTTTTTTTCACAGGATTTACCAACAAAGCACAAAGGTGGAATTCTATTTAATTAATAATAATGTTTTAAATAAAATGTCACGTGTTTTATTCTGTTAGATTTAGTATGTTTTGTTTTATTGGTGAAATAATTAATTTCATTAAAATTTTATACGGAATTAATAAATGATACAAATTCTCATATTAGATACCGAGAGAATGTTAAACCAGTAAATGAATTTTATACTTTTTTGCAAAGTTTAGAGATGCAAAGAGATGCATCTGAATGCTGTTTTTCCGATTTTTTTAAATGTAACCTGAGGAAATTACCTACTAAAATAAGGTTTATACCTGAAGCCTTATTTGATCGACACGAGATATACGTTTCATCAAAATAAAATAAATATATATTTTATCGGCACTCGCTTTATCGAAAATCAGCCAAATACGTTTTTGTGGTATTAAATTTATTTAATTTAAATTTTAGATTTAGTTAATAGTGAAATTTAAAATAAAAGCTGAATATAAAGGTTAAGCTTTAAAGTATTGTTGATGTCACATTATTTCGAGTTTCATTTTCTAAATTTGTCGGTGAAATCTATCTGTCAAATAAGGTTTAAATAAGGTTGTAGATTTAATGACATTATGTGAGAGAAAATTGCATGAGATCAAACTAGTAAGCTATTAAAATAAATGAAAGACATATATTTTAGCTTGCAAACCTGAATACAGAGAGTTGAGTATTCGTATAAAACGATGAAAAATAAAACAATAAAAGGAATGCCCACGCCTTCCTAATAAAACTCAGAAAGGTTATAAAGTTTATTGTTAAAAGATGGCCATGGCTAAGTCAATTGCTGTACTGCAAACGTAAGCTTTTACCTTCGTGTAGGTTTCAATGACGAGATTCCCACTGTTCTTAATTCAATATTAACATGTTGGAAATGTTAGATAAAGACCCGGTTTAATGGCTGAAGAAACACTAGTGAAAACTGATATCCACCCATACGAAAAAACTATCGTTTTCTCTGTGAAATTGAATCAACAATTTGAAAGTATCTACGCTTTACCGAAGAACGTAGCTTAACAAACTTTAAGCTATAACTACTCTTGTAAGTGAGTTAGATATCGAGAACTCCTTCAGGGGTTTGGGGCTACACAGTTAAAACGCGTATGATACTTCTATTGTTGCAAGCCTATGTCTACATAGGCTGTTTTATAAATGTCTCGTTGTTTATTTTGCCCTAACCTAAAAAGCTGTTTCTAAAAATATCAAAATCTTGTGATAAGCAGATTTTATTTGCAAAGGTTAATTAATCCTAGAATTCAAAACTGGAATTCTATAATTAACCTTTGATTTTGTTCATTAAAATAATGACTTAAAGATATCTAGTAACCCGATAAAATAACTTTACCGAATATCCACGGGCTCCAAAACCGCTTCAAAACCTGTCTACTTTCATCTGAGATCTTTAGGATGGCTTTATTTATTTAGAAATATTAAATTGTGGTCAGCAGCAAGCTACCCCGCCGCTCCGCCGCAGGTAGGATTAAAATAAGGAGATTTGTTATACCACTGCAACCCCGAGACACAATTCGGTTGGTAAATTATATTTGTGTTAATATAATTTTAACATAATGTTGAGATGTTATTTTTCATTTTGAAATGATACATTTAAGCAGCTACAGTTTTTCAATATTAAAACTTAGTTGTTATAAAATTATAACTTATCAGATTCTGGTAAGAGGTTATACCTACACATCAAAGTATAACGCAAATATATACCTGTATTTATATTTATTAAAAATTTTGGAGTCTGAACAAAATGAGGAAGTTCAGCATTTTTTTTAAGTTTTCTTGTTTATTTATTAACCGCTTTCAAACGCAGTAATTCGATTGCGTTCAGTATAAAATTCTACATACACTAAGTAATTTCTTCAACTTAACATAGAAGCATAAATTTTTGTCAAAATTGGACGCGCTTAAATCAAAATCGTAAGGGTCTGTGGTTTTTAATATTTATGACGGTTTAGGTAATTCGATGTTTTATGTCTACACTTTTGTTTTTCATGACTGAAAAAAGGTTAATCAGAATTTTGTGGAACCAGTAGATTTATTTAAAAATCGTGGAGCCTTGATTAAAAAAAATATAAAAGGGAGTATTTATGTCATGTACATATGTGGTACTACATACATATATTTCTATAAACATGCTTCCATTTCCTCGTGGCCAAGAAGAATCCGTGGCTTGGTTATTGAATTTATAATGGTTTTGTGAATACTTTATGGCATACCTTTGGTGCGGATATAAAACATATCGCATTGTAATTGTATTTTTGTGTTCTCAAATAAATAAAATGATGGGACCCTCAGAAATTTGGTGCGATCCCATTCTTTAGGACGGGACTGTAAGTCATACCTAGCAATTATAGTTTTTAAGTCATACTTTTTGTTCTCATTCGAGATATTTTTTGACTTAAGTTGTCACAATTATCGCACGGCATATCGCAATATATTGACCTCAAATTTATCTCAAAAAATCATAATATTCTATACAATTTCAGGTGATATTTTTATAGCACGGTATATTTTGATATATTTTCGTGTATAGGTTAAATCTCTGTTTAGGTTTAGGTATAGGTGTTTGACAAGTTTCTCTCATAGACAACTAGTGGATCCAACCGTAGTAATCCCATAAAGCTGGTATTTACTTAAGAATAAATTTTGTCCATAACTTAGGACACACAAAGTTGTAGAAAAATCTATGTGGAAATTTAATAAGCGGGTAGTAGAAATAATTCGTCAATTTAAATAGATAGCTTACGAAACAGTTTATTGTGGAAGTTTTTGGTATACCTTGTTTCGTATAGTACCTTTTATTCAAGTAATTAATTTATAATTAAACTGAACACTGATGATCAATTAACAAAGTATTTGCTTATCGGTACAAAGTAGTAAATGGTAATAAAAAGGAAAGGAAATTTGACAGATCCATAGCATTCTGCTACGAACAAAATATAAACAAGTTGTATACATTCTTAGTAGTCAAAACTTACGTCACTTGAGACGTCAACTCGTGAAATGTGAACAAAAATATATTATACTATCTGCCATATATGTGATACCTTGCTATAAAATAAATTACAGTCGGGATATAAGTTATATTGTAGCGCATGTCTGTGCACTTCTTTATAGTCAAGATTCAGAAAATAGACCAGTAGTGGTACGAATGTCTGCTTTTGTGAAGAAACACACGAGTAAAGTATCATCCGTAAAGAAGTAACCAATGAATAAAGATATGATTAACAAATAGAGTATAGAAGGATATTTACCTACTCTTCTGTAGAACTTAAATTCTTAGATTTACTTACAGGCGCTTAATTTTGCAAGAAATCTAATTTCTGTTGTAAGATGGATCGCGGACGTATCGAATGTCAGTGCGGCGTCCTTATTTTCACAGTTTCCTAATCTAAAAGTTTACACAATTCTATACACGAAGGTCAAACAAAAAGTTATCCTTACATCTCAGTAAACAACAAGGGATGAAGACGATAATGATAATTACAAGAGACGCGAATAACAAACAAGTGACGATTGATTGCTTATTAGTGTGATTTTGTCTCGCTATAGTTACACTATTTATATGTTACAAAGTTGTTTTAAGAAAAGAACCTATCGTAAGGAGGTTTTAAATCTAATGGTGTGTGAAGACATTGTTCCCATTGACCTCTATGAGATTTTTTTTGGAAGATATCTGTTATTTGGTGTGAATGAAAAAGATTTTTAACAAGCATCACATCTTTATTTGTGAATATGTATGTTGTTGATAAATAAAATTTAATGTAATAATAATGTTGTTTAAATTTAACAACAAATTTATTTCATCGATAGTGATCAACTTGATTTGCTGGATGTGGAAATTTATTTTTCAAAAATGTTCACTTGAGTAAAATAGATGATTCAAATACCTAAAGCAAAATGTCGCACTCGCTACATTATTCATAAAATTTGATTTTCAAAGTAAGAATGAAAGGTTTGAAAATGTTTACTTAGATTTATTTTCCGGGATCTTCAAACATGGAGATATTTCTGTACTTCACATATTTAAATATGTAAGTATTCAAATAAATATTTATACAGACGTTACGTAAACAGAACAGGTGTTGGTAATTTTTCATGATAAGCTCCGTATATAGAACATGTAAGTTTTGATCTTAGTTTGGAGGAGTTACATGATCTTCACCAGTTTAGCTGCACAACACGCTCCAGATGACAATTTCAAAGAGAAGCTTCCATGAATAAATAGTACTGTTAACGAGGTATTTGTACAACTTATGTGTACCTAAGAAAACTTTAAACTGAAGGTAATATATCAATGTATTATACAAAACCGACTTAATAGCTATTGTAGAGGGTGTTTACTTAAGTAGTTAACCGATGGAGATCCTACTCGTACGTACTGTAATATTAATATTTATTGTTTGCGCAAATACGCAATAGCCGCCGCCGGCGGGCTGGGACCGCAAAACAACACTTTCAATGGAGCGGAATCAAAAGTTGCATTCGAAAAGCGATTTCTATCTGTTCAGAGCTTGTTCAATCTATTCAAACTAAGCTTTTGTTTTAATATCAATGATAATAATCTTCACTGTTCTTGTGGCTTTCTGGAAATGATACTATCGCTTTTAATGGAGATATGAAAAGAGAATATTTCAAAATGAAGTGGATTATATCTTTTTAAATAGGTTAGAGCTGCTGGAGATTTAATCTTTGGCATCTCCACGTTGCTTTCTTGAACATTATGCGAATAAGAAAATGTAATTTCCAATTTAACCCTAAACTTTCAAATTTGAATTTTTTGAATGTGATTACAAGATATTCTTATGTAGAGCCAGCAAGCGTTTATGGGTGACTTGTGTGAAGCGGCTGTAAAAAATGTCGGAATTAGGTTTCTAGCTTGTATAGGACATTGAACAAATTAATCGTTCATAAAAGATTCTAGTTGTTGGCTCACAATAGCAGAAGACGATTTTCGGAGTCCGGTACAATTCTCAAAATAACATGTTTGCTCTATCTGTCATTGTCCTCATCCACTGTCGTAGTATTTTCTTTAATACTATTATTTTCAACATGTTTCCGCAAGACTATTCTTTTTTTTTCTATTTATTAATTTGTTGTATAGTTATTATTGATTTTGTTTTATGTTAATTTTAATTTCTTTGTTTTGAATTCAATATTACTTGTTTGTAAATTTTCAGCGGAAACTTGACTGGTTTATGTTTTTATTTTTGAATTGATTTTAATTAATTATAATAACTGTTTGTATCCCAAATAAAATAAAACAAAGACTTAATAAATGATTTACAGGTCGAAATATGATGACATACATTAAACATGATTAATTCGGGACATGTTTTAGTTGAAGTATGTAAAAACACGTTATTTTTTAATTTGTTTCTACAGTTATGAAAAACATAACTGTAGACATTTTGAGTTATCATGCCTCTATTCTAATGTAGGTTTGTGAACAATACAATTGCTACATCATTTCTGTAATGATCATTTGACTGTGTATCCAGTTGAGTAGAGAGTTCTAATGAAATTGAGTGTTCTACTCGCTTGGCAAAGAAAATCTAGTGTTTTATAAACATGTAATTATAGAACATTGTAAACATGAAAGAGATGCATTTTAGAGCTTCTGAAAATTATATTTGTACATTATCAATACGTTTGAGCATTGATATTGTATATACAAGTGTCTTAATACATAATAGGTTTGCTTTCACTATAAAAGCTATGGAGGTCATTATGTTTATATTCCAACCGTCCACCACGATATTGAAGGGTAGGTGGTATATTGCGGGAATAAACAAAAGCTTAGAATATAATTAAGCCTGAAGAATCTCAGTGTTCCTTTTGTTTACGAAGCTCAGGTCTTTCCTCATAACTCGGTTGAGAAACTAAGTTTGCGATCGACACGACACACGTTAGTGGGACACGTCCCTTTAAAAAGGGCGTATTTCAACGACAAGCCCACCGAAAGCAGGTGCGCTTCCCAACAAACAAAACCAAAGTGATGTTCAATAAAACCGTTCCCAGCCACTTCAATTTACCTTCGCACGTACAATACGTGAGTCAGTTAACGTACCACGACATTACCGCCATACAATACCGGATCACGTTACAGATTACTACGTAAAGATAACATTATTTTCTTACGTGTATCAGATTCTCCAAGCAATATTCATATTGCATTGGATTTCATTAATTTGTAAGATATAAAACTATTTCCATTTCAAGGGTTCTTTGATTTGTATAATTTGGTATGTCTGATTTCCCTGTCTTGACATCGTCACTTACAGAATAACTTAGTATGGATTAGGGTGTAATAAAAATACGACCATTGTCTATAAATGAAGTACGAGACTTACAGATGTGTTTGTCTTTAAAAATGTTTCAAAAGCGGGCTTTGTATTTTTTTTGAAAGAATAAAGCAAACTAGGAACCAACCTCAAACCAAACGGCGCTTAATAGTTGCCCACCGTTGGGTATAGTAATTGCAAGATCAAATATATAATGCTCATGCAGCCATGGTGGGCGACGGCTAATGGGAAATGACACGTGGGTACACAATGCAAATGGTGTTAGACTGATTAAGTAGTTAACTAGTTTTAATTAACCGGAGCTACATTTACACTACCTCAAGTGATCAGTAAGACTAATTAAATCAAATACTTGCTTATTAAAACATACCAAGAAGCTGTCGATCATTAGTAGTTTAAACAATCTTATCTGGTACAATTTGGTTTATCTGGTAACCTATACATTTTAAATAATAGATTATAAACTAATAGATAGTATTTGGATATAATACTAAAGATATTTTGTATAAAGAACCACAAACAATAGGTATTATTCGAGTTTTACTTCTTAAGTTAGTTTTTCTTCTTATGAAAATTTTAAATTGTAACCTTTATTCCATAACAGATTATACGAGTACTTGAAAAATAAAGTCTTTAATCTAATATTAGATTATGAGCTTAAAAACAAGTACAACGTCTCGTTCTTTTATTATTTATTTTGTTGTTTTAAATCGCAGCTTTCGCCTCAGGAAGATTCTACGGACTCGTTTTCTGTTCCCTAAGATATCAGAGCAAAATAATGAGAATATATCTTAATCTTTGTTTTCATTTTAAAACCTTTTACAAAGTTCTGAAAGAAAAACCAACATGATTTATTTTAGACCGACGCCGAGTCGTCGCGTAAAACGTTTTTCTAAGAAACTGCTTAAAGGTTTTGTATTTCGTGAAAGGTCAACTTGTTGATTTCGTAATTAAATGAGCATTTGCTGTTAAGTTTATTCTCTTTAAATATCTCTTGTGTTTATCAACTTGAAACTGCAATTTATTTAAATATTTGATTAAAACACAAACCTAAATAAACAAGATACATTCGTACGCTTAAGTGTTAATATTATAAATTGTAATCAGTTGATTGGATACCGTATACATAAAACGTCCCATGAAAATGCATAAAATAATTCGCGAAAACGTTGGGAGTGTATTACAATCGTTGTTTGATTTACGCTATACCTAAATTACTAAACGACTTAGCTATCACTGAATCGAGTTTTCGATTTTCACCTCTCACTGGTTTTCGTATTGTGATGACCACCTCTAACTAAGTGAACATGAATGCTGCACTTCCGATCTATAACTCAATCACGTCATTCCTAAACCACACTTGGAAAAGCTCTCTGCCATCGAATTGACTGAAACAGTGGAGCAATGCCTACAAATACCTAAAAAGCGATAGTGTTTACACTGCGGTGATTTGTTTTTTTAATTGTAATAGTTTGATAAATTTATAGATAACGCATTGCGAGGCAGAAATAATGTATGTCATAGCAAAAGAGTTGTTTAACGAAGGTGACTATTAACATTTTTTATTTAAGAATACATTCCTTAAGGAGACTTAGTTTATAAAGTAGAAGATGAAAGTTCCTTCGTTTGCTGATAGAAAACCCTATTGGGGACTTGACAAGTTGTAACACTTTTAGAGTAACAACACTCATATTAGTTAAGTAACACTAGCGGATTCATGGAAAGGGGTACTAGGGGGTTCAAGACCCCGAAAGTCGTCACTTTTGGGGGTGTTGAGCCCCCCCGCCCCCAAATGACAATCCTGGACTCTTCCTTTTGGCTTCGTCGGGAAAAAATGCAATAGTTTCTAGCTACATAACCAACCCCTGAAAATCCGAAAATTAACTAGAACGTAAGATTCATAACAAGTTCAGTTAAAGTCGCATTATTAAAAAAAACCTTTTTTTTTTGCATGTGGCCCTATTTGGCTTTCTATTCAAGCAGCGAATTACAGCAAACATTAGAAGAGTTTATTACGTTTTCTTTCGTATTGAGGTACGAGGTCGAGTTTTAAATATATGTAATATTATAACATGTATAAGTTAACGTTAGAACTAAATACCTAATACAAGTAATATAATGTTTTAAAAAGTATTATTGATCATTTTGGCATTAAAATGTGTAAGTACATCGCTAATCAATCCCGCTATTTTTGTTTACGCTTTTAGATATTTTGAATATTTATTCGATATAAGATTTTAATGTCAAATTTAAAACAGCACTAGTCGACCACTTAAAAATTATTTGTAGTCATTTCCAGCCAGCCAGCCAGAAAGCGGGCTCAAATAAAATGGGCCTAGTTTAGTACAGAGCCCTTACAAGAACAAGTAAGAATTATTCGTATGTTAAAACTCTATAAAACAAAACATAACCTGTCAGCTTTTTTTCGTAGGTATGGTAAAAATTTAAACTGTACTCTTTTCGTGTTGATACATTGAAAAATAATGAATTATAGGAATCAAAAGCCTTACAAAAATACAACCCTGCCAGGGCTTAGTAGTCGCTCGGGCAGGGTTGTATTTTAGGCTCTTAACGATTAAGAAGACTTTCTCAGATCTGTGGAAAAAAAACCAACTGAAAGTTAAAACATTCTATCAAAGTTCAACTCTCAGTTTTATTATGTTATAAATAACTTTAATCATTAAACTGTGCTTATGTAAATGAAGGAAAATTAAGTGCAAAACGGCCAAATATAGCAGCGGTTTCCCAACGAGGTTACACTTTTACATAAACGAATAACCGTTTTTCTGTGCTCGTAAAGAATTTTAGGCGTAAAGATATTTTGGTGAATTTATTGAAGGTTGTTAGTCCCTTTATGCGTGTTTGAAATAATAACCTTGGCATCTTAAATTGACAAATAGGTAACCTAACCCCCTTTTTAATAAAATACTTATTGCTTTTTTCAACTAAACTATTGATATTGGTTTACGTTACTACTAACTTGAGATATTGAAAAAAAAAAAACGATTTGAGCAGCAATAACGATATTTTCGTGGCATTTATAATTGTTACACAATCCAGAGATGAGTCTGCGGACCCCGAAAAACATACTGGCGGACCCCTAGGGGTCCACGGATCACAGGTTAAGAAACATTGATTTAAAAGGTTCTTCTAAAAAACTTGTTCTAGGTCAGATCCAATTAAGGATGGATGAAAACTATATGGAAAATAAAGGTTGTAGAGTTGTTCGTAGTGTCCGGGAGTCGTGGATGCGTTAGTGTGCAAGTGTGAATGAGCGCGGCAGGCGGGGAGCGGTATCGACGCGCACGCCGCGCCTGCGCCACGGCTCTCACCTGTTGCCGTGAGCCATGGAAAGATACCCTTTCAAATTAAGCTGGACACCAGATACTAGCGAAAATAAAAGCCAAGTTTACAGTGCTCGAGAAGCGTCGCAACTTACTTTACTGAAATCTAAACTTTCAAGATGTTTTTGTTAATAGCTGTTTAAAATAAGACTGTTCCTTTAAATGACGATGAAGCTCTTAATTAGGACGCTACAAGAAATAGGGAAGGAAGTAAAGTTGTATCAATTTGTAATTAAGAACTCGTCTTTAGTTTTTTCTGAAAAAAATTGAAATGATCGTACTGTTCTTTGATCGTAGTGTTGGTAGAGTAACCAACTAAATTTTATTATAATAATAAAACCTGGTTTCGGAATTAGTAATTTCTGTACATTTAAAGTAAGTAGTCTATATCACAAGAATGTGTCAAAAACGCAATTTACTAACTACTACATAAACAAAGTTAAATCTTGTTATACTTCTCAATGAGTTTGAGCGTCGTAGGTATGTTATTGCTTTTACTTCGACTTATTGACCTGTAGTAATGGCATACTCTTCTCGAAGTTTATTTATAAAACGTAGTTCTATTTTGATATGAATGCATTGGATGTTCATGAAGAAACAATACACGTCACGAGCATTGGAAGCATGAATGAATATTTATTGCTAGTCTAAGGCTATTTCCTTGTATGATATTACCATAAAGTAGTTTTTGCTGTAGGAGAATTTGTTTTTCTGGAAATTCCAGGTTTGCGTCTAACAGTGTTGTCAAGATTTTATGACCGCGTGATTTAAATAATCCCATAAAATATGCGTCTGCATAACTTTAACAACTCCTGAGTAACATTGGTTGTACCTTATCTATTTTATTACTACTACTGAGAATCCTGAATCTTTATTTATAAAAATAAATGGTTTCTAGGATATCATTCCTTGAAAATCCTTTGAGAAGATTACTTGGAATATATCTGTAGAATGATATTCATATAAATCCATGTGGCCACTGAAGCGTATAGATAAAATATATTTAGCGATACGATACGTACGATAAGTAGCTGCTCTCTAACCGCTGAAGGCATTAAACAAAAAATGACTATGAAAATATGATTCAAATTCCAATTTTCTATTGTCAAAATATTTAAATACAAAGCTTTTACGAGCTTTTTTTTAAAAACATCTTTAAAATGATTGCTTTTTCAGTTCTTTTAACTTTTAAAATGTATCAAAAAGCACTTGACATTTTATAGTAGTGCAGTTTTTATTTATTGCTCAAATAAAAATTGCTTGAATTGCTGAAAGTTTTATAGTATTTAGTGATTTACCTGAAAGCTTTGTTCAAACCTCATAAATTTCTCTCCTACGCAGAGAAGCATAAAATGTATTATTCACTTTTTTCTTTTACTTAGCCAAGAAATTTAATTAATAGTAAACAGGGAAAGTCTCTACTTTACACGAAGGTAAGTAGTCAAAGGAAAGTGCTTTCCCATTTGTTTCATGTCATCTTTATGTTAACTGGAGTCCAGACAGGCATGGTAACAGTATGTGAATGGTTCATTACAATTCACATAACCAATTTTTACATATATAAAATTTCGTGAGTGTAACTTACGTTTTGCAATATGTATTAACGACATTAGACTATACACAAATATGCATGTTACATTACGCATAAGGTATATTGTGTAAAAATTTGATGACCGCGAAACAAGCAGGCGTAATATGAAATGTTATGAATTATTGTGGTAATCAAGTTTATTAACATTAAATTTGTTTATTTAAAATTGTAAGCTCTCAAATAAATTAGGGTTAATGACTAACATTGAGAAAATTAGAATAACAAGAAAGAAAAGAAATGGAAGAAACATTTACATGAACCATTTTTGCAATATTTTTAATGCTCAGGAAAATACCTCTCTCATGGGCATCACTATTATTTAATCCAATCATCATCTGGCTCATCCCAATTCGTCTGTGAATTAAAATTGACTCCGATCGTCAGTCAAATTTGCGTGATTTAGAGAAAAATTAGCTCGAGTTACTCAATGACCTCTGGAAAGAAGGGGGGGATTCTGGCAGGCAAGTTTAAATTTTTTCGACATATTTGAGTCTATTTGTTTAGTTTTTGCACTTTTTTATCCCCTTGAATTTCTTGGAGTATCGTGCTTTCTTCCTAAGAAGTTAAGTTCAGATTTCTAAGCACGTCGTTGGCCATGAACCTGTACTTTCTGGCTTTAATTTTATTTCACTGTCCCGCGACTTCAACAAACTTAGTATTTGTTAATAAATCACTCATATTTTGCTTCGATACTTACGTATTTTAGTTATTATTTTACGTTTCAAAAATAGAAAAGAGTAAAAAAATGATTTCCGGCATGTAAGAGATAATTGAATTAAACACTACGTGGCTAACCTTTGTAAGGGTGTCTCGAACTGTGATTAATTAATTTCATACATTTCTGATTAACTTCCAATCTCATTACTGGATTACGTTTTCCTACGTCCTTTCCTGGAAATGTATGTGTATCATGAAACTTCTGATATAGTAAGCTTTTCATAATTTCCTAGTGGCCTGAACCGACTTTAAAGATGAACTAATTTTTTTCTAGATATTCTGTTTATCATTTAAAATAAATACTTCATTTATCATTAAGTATATGCAATCTTTAGTCTGCTTATAAAAGTTTAAATATGTCGCCTAAGTTTATTATAACGTAACTGTGAATTGTTTTAATTTTTCGTTCATCGTCTAAAATATTTCATGTTACAAAGTTTTCCATGATAAAATATTTGAAGTAATTGATACAAAATTAAATAGAAAACCCATCTGTGTAGTGTAGGTAATGTAGGTCAGGACTTTAAAACAATAAAAGAAAAGAACAAGCCTTTATCGACCCTCTTAAACTTATTATTTATTCTGTTTTATCGGAGTGCTACGAAAAAAGGTCAGTTCCTAAATGGTTTAACAATTTTCCCCTCCAAAGTTTTATTCGCTTCATATGTCTCAGTAGATGGTTGAAGATGGGTACTAATAAATGTAATCATTTCTATACAGTCTCTTTGTTGTAAATACGTGATTGATAAAGTTAAATCTAAAAAGGTTCTGCTGATTTTATTGAGATGTTGAACTTTAACTGATTTGTTCGGTATTTCAAATGCAATTTCTAACGAGGCATCGAGGGGAGTGGATTCATGAAATAGAGGCATTTCATCGGACTCAGCTTTCTCTTTAATTAGACTAAGTTAAAACTCGGGCAGCCATTATATATAAAGGTCTCCAAATCACGTAAGCCAATGTAAAATTATTATTTTATATTGTTTCCTACTTAACAAACATGAAGTTATTATTTTCCAACGATGAAAGGACCATAAGATCGCTTTATCGCGCAGTTTCTAAATATTAGTTCGCAGAGTTAACAGCTTTCGCGAGGCAGTGTAGCCATTTGTCGCAGTTCCCGAGTTGAGGTAAGCTTGTGTCGGGCTGTCGGAAGCGGATAATTAGCCTGTTGCTGCTTTGATAGACGAGGCCTCACCCGACCACGGCTCGATCAGATTCTTCAAGAAAGCTTGTTAAATAAAACTTCCGTTGGTTTTCATCGGCTCACTGTTCGGCGTTTGACTATACTGAAACCTATTTTAGTTAAATATAAAAAATTATTTATTCCGGATATTTGTGAAAAATAGTCGAATTGCCACCAACTATTTGAAAAAGGCTTTGAATTATAAAAATAACGATGGTTGAGATTAAAGAAGTAAACGTCTTTAATAAAATATAATCAAATAGTTCAAGATTACAAAAGTTATATTAACTAACATTGATTAGGAGGGTGAAAATCGATGAATATTTTACGAATAATTCTGAAAGTATATGAACACCTTGAAAATTATTTAAGAAAAAGATAGAGCAACTTTGAGGTTCTAAGGTTCTGAATCTAAGGCAAATATATACATAAAAATACTGTAAATAAATGAGGCAAAAAAAGTCAGTTAATAAAAATAAATAACCGCGTCGTGGTGTCTTAAGGTTAGGGCTAATTCCTAGCCTTAAAGAGAATAAACACCCGATAGTTTGCATCGATTAGATTATTTTGACCAAAACTCTCCATATTGTAAATTGTATAATAACCATTCCTGCTTAGTTTTATAGCGACTTAAAAAAGGACACACAGTGATGAAGGACCAATATTTTTGGCACGTAAGTTCAGCATTTGCAAACATTTCCGGTTTTGTTTAATATTGGTGAATAATTTGATAGTTTTGTAAAGCTTCGTGAAATTCATGATAATTGCCGAGTGGCCGTCGATACATTGGGTGCTGAATATAATTATGGCGATCGGCTTCGATAAGCCTTTCATTAGGTATAACAATCCGTATAAAATAAAAACGCATGGGCTTAAGTCCAGCACCCAAGCTTAAGGAGATACTTGAACGGACAGAACATATTGGTATGATAAAATTTTCTAAAGGGAATTATATTTTCTGTCACCTAAGTTTAGATTTATTACTAGTCTGCAATATTCTATGTATAATATCTATTCCTAAGAAGTATATTTTTCGTTATATTAATCAAAACCTTCCAATTAAAATGATTACGGTCGGTTTCTGAATAGAGAATTTCAGAGATAATCAGTTGATCAAATATTTGATTAACTGATTATTATATTGATAGTTAAGTATTTTACGTCTCACAAGACAAAATGTTTTTTTCAAACAACAAACAACTAAGTATTTGTCAAATTTTAAGTATATTTCAAATTAAAATTTGGTAACAAATTCCATCTCATCAACGAAAAAAAAGATCACCAAATTGTACAAATATCTAATTGCGCTTGTTCAAAATCAAAATGACTTTATTCCGTTAACTTAAAAATTCTAAGAATCGTCTAATGAATTTTAATTTATCTTAAAAAGTACTCGACCAACGGCTCGGAATATTTATGTAGGGGAAGCACAGTAGGTTATTTTGTGAGGAGAAGATACATATATATACATTACATGCAAGAAATCCCAGATTCTTTAATTTAGTATATGAACCAGTTTTATACTTAGGCACTAATCTTACAGTCTAAGTTGAGAGAAAGCGATAAAGCTCATGTCACAATATACAAATTAAAACGAAATTATTTATAGTGACAAAACAAATATGTACAATACTAGCCCGTAACATACATTCTGCTCACATAGAATAGGTAATTATAGAAGCAGCATGCATGCACCGGCAACAGTTCGGATCTGGTTTTAAACTAATTTATTGTTTAATATGTTTTAGTTTGAGTATACAAAAAAGTAATTGGCTTGTAGGCAAAGAGCGAAATCACAGAACTTTCTTTCTTATTAGTTAGTTAAAAACATTTAAGTAATTCCGAACAATTTGAAGGTTCAAAAAAATATTAGATTGTTTTCGAAAATAAATTCAAATAAAACTAAACTATTGTAGCAAATAATATCTAGCTTACTATAACTAAACCTTTTTATTATATTATCTTCTATTTTACTATACCTTTTTTTCATTTGATTTTATTTTATTTTAAAATAAACTACATTGTTTGTTGATTCAATTTTAGTGATACATTAATTATTTCGAAACACAATGCAATTTATTGAAAACTAATTAATTAATTCTTAATTAATATTTAGGGTACCGTTTTCATATTAGTTGATTACTTGGTAATGCAAATTAGGTGTCGGATCTACGATTCTAGGAAAAAATATTAGTTAATAGGTCATTGAAAATACATTTATTAGGTGACTGATAAAATCATACCCTTTTGTAAACATTTATGAATTATTTTTCATTAAAAATCTTTATTCAGAGCAGACTGTATTTACTGCAGAGAAAAATAAATGAGGGTTATCAAAATACGAAATCCCAAGTGATTGATAACTGTACCAATATAACAACGAACGCTGGCAGAGCGTTCACATCATTAGCAGAGCAGTGCATATGATAAAAGTTGGTGGAAGGCGGATGAGTGGTATACATAAGCAAGGAATTTCAAACTATAGAACCGAGGAGATTTAGCAAGTGCGAATAAAGCTACAAATTATTATTATTATTTATTAAGCAAAATATTGACTGATTCTTACATCTCTTTGGGAGAACGGGAACGGGAACGAGAAAGATTAAGGAACAAATTTTAAGAACCACTTTGTTTTTGTGATTGCCACTTGTTAAATTTGTAACTTTTAATGAACTCTGTCCGATTAGTTCCGAGATTTATTTCAACTTTTGCGATCGCTATCGTTTTGCTCTCTTTGAAACTCTTATAGTACAAGAGAAATCCTGTAACAAAAAGGTTTTCATGTTCGAAAAAGGGCAACATTATTGACAGGTTATTCAACCTTACCTTTATATTTCATACGTTCCATTATATTCGGAATACATGATACAAAGAGGTATTAGTTGCCTATGAAGTCATATTTGCTCTGCAATAAACTTTGTCTGCCTTTATTGGATAAATATAACGTGACATGGTTGTACAAGTTACACTTCATTGTGTTTAGTCCGTAAGGTTTGGAAATCTTTAATGTTTTCTAAAGATTCATCTCTGTTTTTGGATAGTTGTTTTATTTTTATACCCTTTTATGAGTAAGCACACAATTGCCTGCACTATACAAAAAGCAGTGTCATGTCATTGCTATATTGGTAAATTAGGAATTGTTTTCTTAAGTGTTTTAAATAAATATTGTTAAGAAGTTGAAAGCAGTACAGAAACAAACATTAAAATGTTTGACCTTTTGGGATAAGCCAATTCTGTGTCTTAGCATTTTTATAATATAATCGTAGGAAGAAAAATCTCAAACAAACTGTTATAAAGAAGAGAGTTAATAGGTAATTAAGTTTTATTAGATTTTCATAATTCTTGAAAGGTCAAGGCAGAACGACTATAAAGTTTTCTAATCTAGTTTATTTAATATTCCGTATCTCGTTACCTTCACATTTCCTTCCTAATTATTAAACTTTATGGTGTTTTGAATCATAAAACAAGAGAGAACTTCACACAGGTAGTTTGGTAGGTAGATGCAAAGCTTGAATGGGAAGCTAATATAGACCATTTAGATTTGTTTGAGCAAAAATTTACTTTAATTGCAATTAAAAATCAGTTTAAACCAATTGTTTTTATTAGAACAAAAGAATATTTAAGTAATGTAACAACACATTTTAAAGGCCTTTGTGAGAGGCATTTTTTTTTGCAGTGGTTTAAAGTTGAAGAAAATGAAAAAAATAGTTTTAATTATCAAAATTGAATAAAGCGAAAAAATAATTGGTTTGAAGCCAATTATTAAATGCAAGTAAAAATTTTATTTTACAAAATGCATAAAAAAATTCAAATCAACTCTAAATAGTCTATATTACCTTCACATTCCAGCTTTGCATCTACCTACCAAACAACCTGTATACTTTTTCTTAAATTAAAAGTGTTTTGAATGAAAGTTTTATAACTAAGGGCATAGCAATAGTAAAAAAATGAGCCTGACGTCCTAGGAGGGTATATTTTGGTTTTCGTAAGTACATATCGCATTATAGCGGTTGTCTTTCGTATGTACCGCACGTCCAGGGTGCGTGCGCTGTCGATCCGCGCTCAAGCGGCTCGCACGTGCTCCCGGAAATACTTATCAAGCTCACCTCCTAATATTCTACATACATTCATAATCAATTTTGCACGCCACTACAAACAGATCAGAGTAGCAGTTTTACTGCAATCTTATCATTTATTTTTTACTTGGTTCTGGTATTGTGTGAAGATATTTTCTATGTATTGTATTTTTAATATATATATGTACATAAATTGACAGTTTGTTTGCTCGATAAGAACAATCAAGGTTGTTTAAACTTATATTCAGTCACGCCTTAACTATTTATTTTAGGGTTTCGATGTCGATTCTGATCTTAATTGGAACCGTATATTTTTATCTTTATTTTTGTGAAAACTTCCACTGTCTAGGAGCTACAGAACCGTTTCAGTACAAACGAATCATGAATGATAGTTAAATCTATGGTGAAAAATCCTTAATTTGTTAATAATTCCTAAAGAAAGGTTTTTTGGTTTCAAAACATATGTGATCCAGTTAATATACTCGTAAGACAGCGTTTGTTTTCACAAAACAATCCTTTATAAGCGATGTGTTTTTGTAGCTTTGTTATTTAGAGATATTTAATAAAAGGGAATCGGAATCCTATGATCAAACATTCACTTCCAAACGCCTCTAAATCCAAAAAATATATTGGGGGTTTAAACGATTTTTTTTGGCTTTCTCTGAGACTACAATGTTATTTTTAGGACCAGTTGCTGCAATTTAAAAAATATATAATAACTAATTCAAAGGATAAACATTAGTAAGTATGCACTGCACATACGAGTACATACTCGTATATACGAGTAAGTTGGTATGTCTGTACTGAAAGTTTATGCGATATCATTTCATTTCTACATAAACATTTCTTTTAGACTGCTCAATTGTTAATTATACAATTTTTAAACATAAACATTTTTTATCGACATGTCCATTGTATTGTTCTTCATTATTAAACATTTTTCATTATTCATTTTGCAATGCGCACATAAAACATATTTTTGTAAAATAGTAAATATTTGAATAATTAATTTTATAAAGTAACGACAAAATTAACCTACACAGCTTAACACCATTTCCATTCTAAATACTGGTATATTGACTAAAGTTAGTAAAATATATATAGTTATTGTATAATAACATTGGCTTTTAGTGTAGGTTTAGTTGTAACTAGGAGGAGATATTGGCATTGTTCACAGAAATTGAACTGACGGGTTATATGCAAACAAGATATGGTTTGTGTTTTGGTCAAACAAGATATCTCCTGCATTTGTAAATCATTTCTATTTTACTAAGGAATACAAAGTGAATCACTCAAAGTACAATTTCAGGCACCTTACTTAACATGAAGTAATTTTGTTTTAATGAATGCGAGATCAAAAGAATTTAATTTAATTTGAGAGGTTTATAATAGACATTAACTTGTAGTTGTTAAACTAAAATTGGTTCGGATATACACCGTATAGTTTACAAAACTATCTTTGTTTTGATCTTAATTCAGTTTGGTAATTTGACGCTACAAAAATAATACTTGGTCGACGACACGCCTGTCGAAATCCTCAAATAAGTTTAGCACCCCTGGGTAAGACGCAAAGCACACCACTGTCATGTTTTTACAAGGTACAAGTTGCCATTAACGATTGCCAATTTTAGCAACAAGAAGTTTCTGTTTACCGTGGCTGAATCTTTAAAAAAAACTCGAGGTCCCTTGTTCTACAACGTCCAATTGTCCATGGACATCGTAAGTTGCCTACGCTTAAGTTGCCAGTTGCTGAAATCAGCAATTTGTCATATTGCAACATCTTAAAATTTTATGATGATTGAATAAAATGCTCGTTGCGAATTGTCGATTGCCGCAACCGGGAAAAGTTGCCTCGTCTGCAAAGCGCCTAAACGTAAGTGGAATAACCTTTTCTAGAAAATGCCTTAGACCGTGAAGAGGTCGAATTTATAGGAGCTTTAGTTTTTTTATTAATAATATTCCTAAAATAATTAGTAATAAAAATCAAAGAGATATGGCCACTTACCGATTTGTGGTACATCATAGGGTCTGCTAGATCGTGACGCTCGTAACATCATCTGGCTAGCAATTTCCGAAGGTAGGTACGGGGTCCGTTTGTTGTAAGTGTTTATCCTAAAGCGGAGACGCTCCTTGTGCATAGCGGGCGGCAACAGATCCGGCGGCAGCTGCGCGTCGAACATGTTGTGCAGCGGGCGCATCTCCCGGCCCCCGCGCCACTCTGCTGAAAGCCGGCGCGGTGAGGACTCCGCCGCCGACCGCAGCGCCAGCGCCGCCAGCACCGTTGTCACGCAGCACACGCGCATGCTCACCCGACTCCGTACCCCCCACCACTCGCTCATCACCTGCTACTAAGTATACGACCTTGCGCTCGCACCCAACGGGCGCATGCCCGACCACATTATTCGACCTTCGTCAATTGCGATCTTCTTTTCGTTTTGGTTAAAATTCCTTGTCGGTAGTGAGTGAGTCTTATCAATTTGATTCGTCAAATCTGAAACAAGATATTGAGAATATTTTACTTCAGTCAAATATTTTCCTTAAAGGTCTCTTAAATACTCGTAATTGTTGGTTATTCATTTCGTAAAATAAAATTGTTTTCTTTTTCTTAAAATTTATTAGTCTAGGTAGAATGTTAGTGCATGAAAATCACTTTGGTGGTAACTCGTAAAGATACCATTACTGTTGGGTCTACGAAAAATACAGAAACTTTAACTATAAAAACAAATTAGCTGCGGTGTAAGTAAGGATCTTAAGTTTTCTTTGAATCGACTTCTCCGTAAGAGTTTTCTGTCTTAATCTTATTTGTTGCCGCTGAAGTGACCAAGCAAGAAAACATTTTACATTCAGTGCAAATGACAAACAGTATCGTCGTGAATCGTTCCCCTACCTTCTGTAATTCTTTTATTCGAATGTTAAACTCAAACTTTTCAATTGAGTTGGTAAAATGTGAACAAGTTCTTTATAATTTTTGTTTGCATCCCAAATGTTGTATTAAATTTAGCAAGTAATAATGTTTACTTTTTTATTTTCAATTTCTCCGAATATGGATGTACGTAATAAAGTGATCAGATTTATTTGAGTCCAAATTTAATAAGGTGGAACTTGCTAGGTTTAAGTAGTTCAGTACGCAAGATTAGTTTGTTCATGCCTTTCCGTTCGAGGAACAATCCAACTCCCGAGAGTTTCTTGCAAATTGCGATAAACTAAGTTAAAGTTGAGATAGCAAACAAGCTAAGTTTATTTTTAGTTCTTTGCTTAGAACAGTAAAAAATAAAGCCCCATAAGTTTTCTTTATCGGAGCAAAGTTTAAGTACATTTACTAAGATCAACAAATGTGTTGTTGTTTCATGATCTCATGGACTAATACGAGAACTAGTATTTTGTTTATGGAGGTGAAGAAAAATATAGAATTGTTAATATATGTTGATACAGATTTCTATAATTTTATTTTGTTTCCGTTAAATTGGTCAACGTGTTCATTTTTCTTTTTTCACGGCGACCATTATCTACATTCGTAATACTTTTATCTATGTCACATAAATAAATATAATTCTTTATGACGGTCTTTGTGGCGCAGCGGTGTATCAGCTGGCTGATACGTAAGAGATTCCAGGTACGAATCCCGGCGGGGGCGAAACTTTGTGTTGTTTGTGTGCTACACGTACTACGGTACTACGACTTCGCTAGTTGAAACAGATGAGGCAAACTATGGGAAAAGTACCATGTTGCCATATTGTTATACCTTTAATATATAAAGCAGCGTTAGCTTTATAATGCTGTCTTAAACGCCTATATTCCGGGACTTTTATTTTTTGTGAATATTCTAATTTATACGGTTTGACCACTAGGATAGCGTGAGTGAACCTAGAAGTCAATGCATTTGGAATATATATTGCGTGATTTTGAAGCAGCATACCCATACAATATCCGATGTATTATATTAGAAAGTTACTTCGGTACGGTAGTATTTCAAAATCGTTTAGCAAAGTGTATTTCACATATTTTGCGGTGTTTTGAAAGGATGCGGAAGTATATAAACTGTTGTATTTCCAAAGCTTGCAGTGTGGCAAGTCCAAAAACCAAGTTTGACTTCACATGGGGCACAGCTGTCACTAGAGTCATCTTTGTGAGTCGGTAGGCCCTTTGACTCGGTTCAATGACACGTTGTGAGGATTGTTGACGATCCCAAGCTCGCAAGCGGTATTAAGTTAAAAGGACCTTTTGCGTCTCCTTCTGATCTCGTAGGTATAATTCTCATAAAGTCTCAGAATAAGAGAAATTGAGATAAATCCCGCAGAAATTTCACGATTGCCTTAGACAGGTTCATGCTTCAAAAAATACTTTTGCGTTGTAGACAGAGCGTACTTGTACTTGATACCCTGTCGTTATAGTAATTACAGGTTTGCTGAGTCTAAAAAGGCTTTCACGACAAGCATACAGCCTGCTTGAGGTTTCTCAATTATCCAAAGCCGGTATAGCGGGTCTGGGCGGGTAGGCAATGGTATTAATTGGTTAACTTAAATTATGTTTAGATTATTTTACGAGTTGAAATTAAGAACAATCCTTAGATTAAAGGAGAATGCAAAAAAAACAAAATCTCAGATTTTTGTATTTCTTTAGTTGGTAAATATATATCTGTTACTGTTAATGTATGATGTTAGTGAATCTTAAGATCAAATGGCGTTTGTCGACACTGAACAATTTCGTTGACTTATGTCCGATATTGTTTTTAATTTATACCTTGTTTTTAATCGGACATTCACCGGTCAATGGTACTCGTAGCATACAACAAGGAGGTACGAGTTATTGATTACCTTTCCTTGTTATTGTTGTTTTAGTGATTTTGATTATAAAGAAATTGTATCTATTTATAATTTCATTTTTTGTAACAATTTGCGATCTCATTAGCGGTCCTGGACTTCTGTTTCATGATTCATGATTCATTCGTGTTTCAAAATTTTTCTAAATCAGGCGTCATAATTTCGCTAATAATCATTGACTTATAGTGATTGGTGCACATATATCTATGCTCGAAAACAACATTAACCAAGTCCTATGATATATGTTAACAATCATCGGTGGATGTCCGAAATCGTTATGAAAAGTATAAACTTTCATTAACAAACGATCTGGGTAGATGTTAACATTGACCGGTTAATCTTAAGATACACTGCCCTTCGGTCATTAACAGTAAAATTCACATTATTTTTAGTGAAATATTTATTTTCTCAAAAACCGTCCAGAAGAAATGGATGACAAATTTTTATAACACCTCTACACAAAAACAAGATGTTCTTCAATGGCGCTACTGGTTGCTATACTTTTTTTCGATTTAAAAATCCGTTGGCACCAACCGTCTTTACGTTTCGGATGACATTTCTTAAATAATATTTGTACTTTAATGCTACCGCGTTTTCGTTCGGTTTTAAATAAAAATACATTTTAAACCCATTCTTCTCCGAATCCATCCATTTCTGGCTTATACTGCATAAAATGTTTCCAAATTGCCTCAGGAACTTAAGTACAAAGAGTTTAACGATTGGTTTTTCCAGACTGAAATTACGCAAGCGATCGGCCCGGCTTCGCACAGGTCCAATTAAGATTGAAAAAAACTTGATAATACTCGGTGATAAAGTAGCAATCTACTGGTGAAATAATTTTTAAAATAGGATGATTCATTTAATAATATTAGTATATTAGCTCCTTTTGGGTTAAGTAACAAAACATTAAGTGCGATACCTTTTTTCTACTTAAGCCACTGATGACATACCACATAAAAATATATTTTAAACACTTAATATATACATAAGTCTGAGATAGGTTTCTTGCATTAGTCTGAGATGGGTAACTTTGTATGAAATTTGCGCATTCTTCAATGTTTTTATTTTCAAAAGTTTCGTCAAGTGTAGATTACATATCTTCTGGGAAGTAAAAGGTCCAAAACCTGTGGCGTGCTATCGGCATGGCTATTTATAATCGGGTGGCGGTGTGGGCCGTTGACGTCATCGAGAGGGCGGCGACGCGGCGCTTGGGGAGCCGAGGAGGGGGGACGGTGGGTCCGGGCCCAGGAGGGGGGTAGGCAAGAGTTGCCCCTTGCGATGAGGGCGCACCCTCAGGTACGCACTGGCAAATTCGCACCTACATGAATGGACTGAATTTAAACTCCCTGACTGGAATCTAAACATCGGCGTTTTGTGATATCTATTGATAGACGTCGACAAAGACACCACAGGTTTCACAGATTTATTAATATGGAATTGGCATTCCCGTATGTAGGTCTATAAAACGATTTATGTCTATTTCAGTCAAATCACACCCAAATGAGAAATTGACGAGTAGTTAATAATATATCCTCATGTGATTTGTGTCAATATTTGTAGTTGTCAGCACAAAAACAACATGAACTTATCTACTAATACAAATATTTCAAGAAAGTAAAACCTTATAATTATGTCTAATGTTAACTTCTTACGTTGTTAATTCTCTGTATCAACCCACAATTTTGTTACTAATTTACAAGTGTAATGCGAGCCTCCTGTTCAATTAGGTTATTAAAAGTAAATTAAGGTCCGACCTATACTTACGTAAGTAAATGAATGCGCAAAGAGGCAAACTTGTCTTTTGCGTGTCACTAATACTCGTCTACTAAAAATACAAATGCTTCTTAAGCCGCTCTCTTCCAGTTCCCATAGTAAAACAAACAAGAAAAACAAGAAAGTATAGTTTTCCTTGTATAATAGAAAAAGATGTTGGTCGCCAGTATAATTAGAACCTTGAAATGAAATTTTGAAATAAATTATCGGACCCGCAAACAAAATGAGGGCAGAGAAGGGTTCGAAAATTTTGTTAATTGTGAAAATATTGTCGCTCTATAATTTGCAATCTTATTACATGAATACATATGAGTACTCTTCATTGATTTTTTTTTTTTTTGAAAGAACTAGCACTATCTCGTGGACAACTATTAACAGCTACCCTGGCTTTTTTATCTAACCAACCCTAAAATTTGCGGAATCTATTTTATAAATCCAAAAATGAAAGGTTTTTAAAAGACGTAGGCCACTCGGATATTACTGGATGACAAAAATTATGAGGAAGCATGGTATATGTTATTTTAAAAAAAGCTCGTTTCTACTGGGATCCATTAGAGTTAAGTCGTACCCAAAGGTAATCAGTCCTTTCCGTGTCGCCGCCGCCGGTGTAATTCCAACTATGTGGCTCATTCAATTATACGCATCACGCAAGCCAGTCTGCGGACATCAATGAAATTTACCTGTAACAATCATGCTTTCCCGGTTTTACTCTAGAAAGTTTTACTTAATATTTATAGTCGTAATAAGATGAGTTGAAGGTAGGAATTATGAGGTTGTAAGTGGATTAATGTAAAATCTTCCTTTTTCTATTTTATCAATAACAGTGGTGTAACGTGCTTCATGCGTTTCAAAAAATACTTTCAGTACTAGTGACTACCCACGATCGTACCGTCATCGATACTAACATATACGTACGAATTCGTATCGCAGTTTTGTGTGGAAGCTTTTACTAGGCACCTGTAGCCAACATAAGCCGTGTATATTAAGGTTGTAACCTTATCTAGTTTTCCTTTAAATAATAAACGAAACATAGTTTTATATAGTGCCGATTAAACAATCAAATCTCAATCCTTATATCAGTATGTAAGAAATAAACTGCATATTTTTATCCAGCTATACGGAAGACTTCATACTGCTGTTTTAGATGTTAAAAAGGCCTGACAAGATAACCCTATTTAGAACAAGAAAATGGTATAGGGGCTGGGAATTAACTTTATCCGGGAAAAGTAAGAATATCCAATTCGAAGTTGCCTGAATCAGAATCTGAACTGTGTGTGAATCTCTTAATGCGGGATAAAATCAGATTGACTATGTAATAAAATTCGGGCCGAGAGAGAATAAAATAAATAGATGTTTCCAATCCTTAATAAACTTGGTGAACGATTGGTGATAAATTACATAAAAATATTATAAGATAAACGAAATAAATAAATACCATAAGTGAACTGGATCTTCTAAGTTGTTTCTTTCAATGGCAAGAAAAAAATAGCAAATATGTTAAGTTGCGAAAAAAGCCAAAGCTATTCTATTCGGTGGAATTCATATTATTTCTAAAGGTTGAGAAGAATTGATGCCTCCCATGAGTCTCAGATCTGGGAATACACATAAGATACTCGTATGTTGCACGCTTTACATACATACGTTCGAATAAACACATTGAAAATTTACGCCCACTTGACTTAGACTGGTCAACAAAATGTTTTGCTTTTAAAATTATATTTGGTCTTTGGTGAAAATTCTATTTAATTTCAATTCAAAGAATTTTAATTCCAGATTTGTCACACCTCAAACAGTTGAATGATAAATCATGCTTAAGTTTTAGTTAAAACTTTTTAATCAAAAGGGTTTCGGGTCAAAAGTCACAGTTCGAATAATGTTTTTCTAAAGGTTTATAAATAAACTAAAACCTTTTTACAAAAAAACTAACGGATAATAGACTTTGAAGTTACAAAAGCTTACACTAGCTTAATGCTAACTACTCGTCTTTTTTGAAAAAAAATTGTATTTCTCGACGCATAGTAGTTCGTTATTTAACAGTTCTCTAGGTATTTCATCGTTACCTCCACTTGAGCAAAATACAGTGTGACAAGAGTAAATTGGTAGGTAACTATATGAAAGTTTTAGAAAGAACATTCAACTTCCATTTCCTAACAATCTTCAAGGATTGCCGTCGATTTCCCTCGGATCCCATCATCAGACACTGACGTGGTTACAACGAGATCGCCCATAAATGTTTGTTTTGATTTTTTCTCTCAATTGAGGGCTATTTTAAAAACATTGCAATAAAACTACCGACAAATGCTGTGTAATAACAAGCCGATATGGTCACTAAATATGCTAGGCTATGAAAATAATCCGTACAATATAAATATTTTAATTTCTCGTCGACTAAACAAAAAACCGGTAAAGATACTCCCTTATATTTATTAATTTACAGGATGAAGCTGCTGTGTTCAGCTCATTATTCAGGAATATGTGCGATGCTGAAGTTATGAGGTCAAGAGAAGAGGAGAAATAATATACAATGGTCGGTCTATGAATACGTAGTATGAGAGGCCTCGCATTGTGCCGGCAACCTACTTGGCTCCCAATCTTCACTTTATGCTAATTTTGAAGAAAGTAGCGTCATCACTTTGAAACTTTTATAAGTTGAATACGTTAAATGAAGTATATTTGAAAGTAAAAATTTGTAAAGCGTTTTTTCTTAGAATAAACATTTAACTTAAGTTCAACTCGAGATTAATGACTTATAAAGACCAATAAAAGTAACACCTCTACTGCCTGATGTCGATATTATTTATTTTCAAAGACAAGAGCTTTTAGACTTAGATACTAAAACGTGTATAGGGTGCAAATTGTATTAGAGAGTGGCATCAAATGTACAATTTAAAAAAAAACATTTTCACCAAAACGTAGTAAAACTTTTATTATAATTACAATAGTAAAAGAAAGATAAACACAATTTTAACACAAAACATATAATTCATAATTATCACTTAATGATGACTACATAATTGTTTTGAGTGTGTCGATTTGCTTTTACTAATTCAGATTTAAGTGTAAATATATTAATGATGATTAATTACGTCATAACGAAACATAAATTTTAAAATGTTACAACTCTTTATTCCTGAAGTAAGTTTTACATTTGCTGTTTCCTGTACAACGATTAATCAAGCTTGCTGAATTATTTGATATCGACGAATTTTATAATTCTTTACTATACCTTTTCTTCAAAGCTCTAACATTCTAGAAAATCTCGCTATAATTTTTTTGCACTAACCTAATTGGCAGAGGTTCAACGAAAAATGCAAATGTAATATCGTCTGTGAAGTGATGTTTTAAAAGGTATATCTTTAAGAAAATACTATGTATGTTTTAGGACGATGAATGTATGATTGCCCAAAAATTTATGAACCAAAAAACCCTGAGTTGACATGGACTAAATTGGTACCAATAGGGAATATGCGTGAAAATTAATTCTATTATTTAATCAGTTTATCGTAAAGTATAATAAAATAGTATTTTATAGTGAAAACAGAATTTGTACAATAAACCATAGAGATATAACCATTAAAAGTAAATATACCTATCTCGCTCCAAATAACAAACTTTTCGATTGAAGTTGTATCGCGCCCGTGTACTTTGACGTCATTGTACATATTGAATTTCTCCGTCTAACCATTTACTTTAAAGCACTAACTTAGTAAATAAGTCACATATTTGAGTACATCTAATGGATTTGTGTATATATGCGGTATCAAAATGTAGCAAATAAAAAGTCATACATTTTCTTTATTAATAACGCACAATTATGCCAAAAAATTGAATCAAGAGCTCATGGTACCTATTTAGTCAATATCGATTTTTTTATTTTTTGGGGTATCTTCTTTTTGATACCTAATATATTTATATATTAAAAGTTTATTTTTCTTTTGTTAAATTAAAATCAGGTAATCTTTTAACTGAAGGGAAAAATAGCTAGAAGCAATGTCTGCATACTAATTCCTGCCACGTCGAGCGAAATAATTGGATCGTTATACACACCAATCACCCTCTAATCAGGATGGATCAATGGTCTTAATCGTCGGATCCTATATTGTTGATTTTTAGACGAAAACTAAAACAATTGAACGGCATTGTTTTAAAACCAACATTTTCTTTTACTTTAGAGACAAGCTTTTCTAAACAGTAACGTTAATTCAAGTAAAAATATGATGGAAAAGCATTATTATATTAAACACATATGATATTAAAATATGATTAAAATACAGGGTTAATTAATGTTTATACTCTAAGAGACTCAAGATTAGGAAACAGAATCAAATTACCGTTCTTCTTGGAATTACTTTAGAATGTGATACAAACACAAGTAGAACAGAAACATCATATTACTATTAGCATAAACGAAAAATAAAATGAGTTTGGTTAATTTTATTTTTCGTTTCTACTGGGAATGAAAGTAGGTACTTTTGTTAAATCATTTAAAACTGAATGACATTACCTATATACATATTACATTCTTAGCAACTGTTCAGAATTAACTACAAAAGAGTTTATGGTTTTCAACAGCTTCATTTTTTATAAATGCTAGTTCCCTTTGGAGCGTTATTGTTTTAGTGGTTTTTTTTAAGTGATTTAACAACTGAGTAGTTGGTTGATTCGTTTTTTAAATAATATCACTCCCCATAAGTAAGTGTATGATAAACACTTTAATTTTATCCGCTATTTATCTATAGCTTAGTTCGTTTGTTCTAAAATCGACGTATCTTAAACTAAATAAATTATTTAGCAACTAGGCCATTTTATTTAATATAGGCGGCGAAATACTGATTTTCTCCTACTTTGTATGCCTATCACAGTAGCGATGTACTAACTATTCAAACGTCATCCCATTTATGGAAATAGTAAATAGAATATTCTAACAGCGGCGCTTAAAACCCGGTTTGACAATATTGTATTTGTATTTAAATAAGATGTTAAATCGTAAAATGATTACTTATTGCTAGGAAATTGAACTGTCACTGATCGATACTAATGAGCGGTAATCTCGCAAAAAGAATATTTCAACGAATTTTTAAAATTAGCTTTTAGAAGAATTCCTTTAAGCGGTCTTTTCAGTCGCTTTAGAAAAAAAGGAACAAATGATGTAAAACACACGAATATTGGTTGGGCCTCTAGTAATTTATTTTATTTATAAAATCAACCGCATTGAAAATAATATTAGGTTTTAGTCGTAAGCTGTTGGTTGCGGGCCGGTTGCAAGGTAGGTGGAGTTATTTGAGTGCATAGTTACGGACGAATTCAGTCCAACTGAGTTTTCATAGTTAAGTTATTTTCAAGTTAGGATTCGCGCCTGGTTTATGCTATTTGCACGTCACGTCAAACATGGTTATAAGATTTTTGGTCTGGAAAAATGAAATCGACGGGCGAAGGGCAAAAAATTTTTTTTTTTGTTTTCAATTAAAATTAAAAGTCATTGTTAATTTGTTCCCTACATTTTCGGGTTGATATGTTTTTTAACGATGTGTTTGTAATTCAACTTAAATTATAATTAAAAGAGACATTAAACATTGTAAAATAAGGCGTTTCGTGTCTCTTGTTCTTTTGTAAATCGCGTCCTATCTTCGTGTTTTGTACTTTGTTAGAATTAACTGCTTTTTAGATGCTTTAAACAGTTAATAATGAAAACATAATCGGGATCCTGTTTTTTTAGTAAATATAATTTTTCTTTCATTCAAATAATAATAGTTCGAACATATTTAAACATGTTTACATCTGAATTTAGGTTGTCAATGTGTATGTTTCTGCTCTAGTATTTTAGCGTTGCGCTATTTGCCTCAGTACATATTTTAGTTTTATGTATTAGCTTAAACAATGCCTTTACAGTAAATCATATGTTTTTATTTTTAATTTATTGATTGAAGTATAGTATGGGCGGGTTTTTTACTAGTGATCACTAAAACGATAATTTTTACAGAACCATATATGATTTCGTAATATTGTTGGTTGTAATATAACGATGATTGTTAAAGATGTCGGAAAAAATCAAGTGAGTCTGCGAGTTTTTATCGAAAACATTGCCGTAAATAATAATCCATTTGAGATATTTCAAAACAATTTGTCGTCAGTTGTTTCTTTTTTGAAGGTCTACAAAAATTCTGCGATGACATATGCCTATCTTTAAGCCTCTTACTTCAGCCACTTACACTTTTAAAAAATAAAACATATATTTGTGAATGGCATTTGACGGATTCAATGCTAATTTTAATCAAATTGGAAAAAAAAAATCTTAACTTATCATCTTATCCATCTCATACTCATTATAATAAGTCATAACACCATACAATTTGGATGAATATTTAAGGAGTTCTAGTAATTTAAAGCTAAAACAAGGAAATTAATTATTAACGAAGTGTGTCAGTTTATTTTTTGTTCAATGTGTTGGGCGGGACTATGGAAGTGGCTTTATACAGCCATGCCATGCGGCCTAGCTCCACAATCCGCAGTAATCCTCCAATCCATGTTGAAATTAAGCGCGCATTTTTAAATATTACTGAATATTTTAAGTGATAAATTGTTTCTCTACTTTTGATACTTTTAATGTTTATTTTAAAGTTGTTAAATTTTATTTTCGTGGCAATTTTTTTCTGGTTAGCGATAATTAGTATATCATCACTGGTGCATCATTGGTGCGGAGGAGAGCCGCTGGTAGTACATAAGTGTCTTAACATTTATTTACATCTCGAAATTGTCAGTAAATATATAAAAATCTGACTATCATATCCTTATAAAAACCTAGAAAAAGAAAACAAACAAGATAATGCTTTAAAGGGAGAGTGAAAAAAAATAACCTGGCAACATCAGACGTGCTTATAGTTAAATGCTTTTAGCATGTGCCTTTTATACAAATAAGCAAATTACATGAACTGTTAGATATCCGTGATTAAATATCTAAATCTTACAATGTACACCAAAATCTCATTTTATTTAGTTTGTGTATATATTCAGATATAACGGTATCAAAAACAGAAATAGATACTGTGATTTTAGTAAAATACTTTGTTGATTTAATTTTTGTGCCAGACTTTTGGTGTATGTTAAATTTTCGTTTTATACACTAATACTAAGTTACTTACTTGTGCTATAAATAACAATTTTTTACAACTTACCTTAAATCTCAATGAATACTTCTACTATACTTTATGCTAATTACCTATTGTTATCAAGTCGAAAATTTTGACATAGCATTAAATACTTTAGGTCTTATTTTGAGTAGAAAATTCTCAAATAGTTCAATGTTTAACGTGACTGTTATGGAAACCTGAAATAAAATTTATTAAGTTCAGAAAGAGTCTGTCCCTAAAAATCTGATCAAATGCTTTCGGACACTGCTTTACCAAATTATTTTATAACAATGGTGAAATTGAAATTTGAAAATTGACAGTTGTATTGAAAAATGTTATTGGTGTAATCGATGCAAAATTAAATGTGGATGTGTGTGAGGATGTTAATATTATGTAATTTATTGTAAGTAGAAGATGTCCAGCGTTGTCCGAGGTCTATCGTCCCGTATTCGGTCCAGGCCAAGGCCAGTCTTATTACTGCACAGTACTCGTCTGTCTACCCATTTCGCTATTTACTCAAAATTGTTGAATAATCTTAAAGTAACAACAACACGGCTCCCTGTATTTTTAGACAGCCTTGATACATAATTTCTTGTTATATTACAAACCATTACCAAAATGATGACAAAACACCAATAGCGGGGCCCATTTATTTCAATATACATCTTGGAAAAATTGTATTACATGCCAAATTACGTTATAGATTGAATGTTGACGTTACATGAACACGAAGACTTTTAATAATGAATCCGCAAGTCATACGTCTGCTTCCATCACGCGGATGACATTCGGTGAAATGTCACAAAAATAAGCAAGACGTATACTCTTATTTATATCTAAACCAGAGCATTTTTTCAGGATATGATTTACATATATAAATGCATACTGTTTTATGAAATTTTATGAACTTTATTGTAGCTTATGATGTGTTACTTTTATTGAAAACATTACTTTTATGAACTTTATTGTAGCTTATGATGTGTGAAAACTAAATGGCAAACATAAAACGAACGGCAAGTTTTAATTATCATTAGTATTTTATAAAAGATGGGTTAAACTATTTTTACCGATTTCACTTATCTTTTGGAATACTAGAAGAGGGCAACGGAAGGATACGGAAAGTAAGAGTAGTTTATAGAGAAACTCTTCCGTCTATAGAATTAAAAATACTTATTTTAAATATTGTTTATGTTCATGTTTTTAGTCGGTATGTTAAGTCAGCTAAAAAACTTTCATTGACCTTTGACCTTTGATTTTTAATAATGGAAAAGATGATGAATTTCTTTAATTTACAATAATTATAAATAATTAACATCAGAAGTACCGCTTGATTCTTTGCAATTTTATTTATAAAATGCATCACAAAACAAAAAAACTTCTCTCAATAATGTCAAAACCAAATCCCAGTGACAAAGAGAGACAGACATGGATTAATTATACAGCATCCTTGTCTGACTTAAGAAAACTAAAAAGAACTTTACGAAAATGCTAGATTCAGCTAAAGCAAATAATCTTATTTTATAAGGAAGGCACGATGTTAAAAGAGCTCAACCCGCAAAGGGACTGGCATTTTTTCCTGAAAATGTATCTTTTGAAGATTTAAGACCTTGAAACTAATTTGTTTCGTCAACACAAAACCTTTGAAAAGTGTTAAGTAAAACTCAAGGATGTCTCATCAGTTTTTACAGCAAGAGAGATTAAATTATGAGAAGTAAGTAAAGTTTCTTTTGGTTAGTTCTCATTATTGTACCTACAAATGTCTTTCAAAATTGTAGGTAATAGTAACACGATAGTACAAGGAGGCTCAATTCATCTTATCTTTTTTTAATCCAAAACTTTCATACAGACTACAATGAAGTTAATGCTTTTTGCTTCAAGATTTATGTCTCATCAATCTAACGTGATCCAATTACCTGGATCTATATATGACCTGTGTAATTTCCAAAAAAATTGGAATTGATACCTATTACACGAATAAATAAGGTTTTTCCACTTTTGGCTATTAATTCTTAGACAGAGTCTTAGGCTTAGTAGCACTACAATTCCTCATCTATTAAAAATGTCGATAAAAAATATTATCGTCCATATTATAAAGGTAGGTTACCAAAATGATTGACCAATCTACCTTTGAGAAATAGGATCGCCTAAGGTAATGTGTATCCACACTATCAGATGGTATGTGAGAAAGTAAACTTTCCACTCAAGCCACGGGCAAACCCCAAGATCTAGTCTTTGTCGAGAATATCCGAAAGCCGATACTTTATGGAGGTACGACTGAGTTTACGTCACACAATGAGACACAAATATAAAACTATCACGTCCCGATATAAAAGCTCACTGGAATTTATATTTGCGCTTACAAAGCAGAATGAATGGGTGACCCAAGATTTTATAGAATACGTTCATTTTATTAAATAGCTTTTACATTTTAAAATGAAACGTTTTCTCCCGTTTTGGGATTTTGATAAATTAAAATTGAATCCTTGATGATTAATACAGTTTCTCGTTTTTAGTTAGTATACATACATATATAGTGAAGTACTATATATTTAATATTTGAACACACCAGAAGTCTCAAGGGGATTGTCTTGTAAATAATAAATTAACTTTCTCTAAAGGGAATAGATCTGGTTTAACAAGGAATAAAAAACGCCAAAACAGTAGGCACCTGCTAATCTCATTGAACTTTAGAATATGGTATCCACTTAATAAATAAACTAATTTAGTTTTCATTAATATAACTTAACAGTACGGTTACCTTCTTTTGAGTTTAGTAGTAAAGAATCCCATTAAATGTTGTATTTGTATTCAGCATTGTTTGGGGATGGCCATAAAAGCCTTCGATATAGTTGGACTAATTGATTTTACCTTACGAAATAGAAATAATTACCAGAATAGCAGCTGTGGATTTATTATGTTAATATCCTTAATATTATGATTACGCAGACACCATCGTTTGAATTCAACTCATTTTGCACTACGTATTTCGTCAAAAAATAATTATCTCATCATTCAATTCTAAAACTTCTTCTGCATTGTGCAAATCTATATCTTCTTTAGTCAACTATGCAATGTTAAAGAAAAGAGGTTTGTATTTATTATTCAGAGGTGGTTTTGTTGGAAATGTCTATTTTTCCTTTCGAAGTTCGGTCTAAAAACCTTCCTAAAGGCGTTTTCCAGGCCAAGGAAACGTTCTAAGCGTTGTTTAGTTCCCTTGGTAAGCATCTTTAGCCAATTCAGTTAAATCGATCGAATATTGGGATTTATGCGTGGGCTTGCAAAATTATATTAATAATAACTGTACTTCTAACTTTAAACTGATACCTATTCCTTGTAGATTAGTCAGAGGAAATGTTTTAGCTTAAACAGAAGTTAATAATATTGTATGCTTATATTTATTACAAATACACAAGGACATGATTTGAGGATATTTGTATAGATGTTTATGTTTTTTATGATCAGAATCTTAAAATTGGAATTTTATCTAACATCACAAATAAATAGTAACGTAATTCATGGTACTTGAATATTTAGGGGGTGAAACTGATGTAAAATTTCGTATCGGTCTTTATAGGATCTTTAAAATTAGAATTCCACCAATCATTAATTTTATGTTTTACCCGCCACATCTTCGCACAGGTGCATTGCTAATACTAAATATCCTACAGCTTTTTTGTTATAAGACAATACAAAAATGTTTTCTTTAGAGGTTCCTCTTGAAAGAGAGACATTTAATTGGCCATGTGAAAAACTGCTGCAACCGCTATGTCAAAGTATTTAAATCTGTAATATCTTGAAAAAACATTTTTAAATTACATGCTGTTCTATATAAAATGCACATTATATTTAAGGTACTCGATTGGAAAAGGATTAATGCTGTATTAGTTAAAATCGCTACGTGAATAAGCCATTATTTCTCGGATTTTAAAGGATAAAAATGGTGATTGTGGGTTATCCCTAAGAGATAAACATACACCATTGCGGACTTTTTGTAGACCTTTTTAAGGTGTCGAATTTTGATCTATTTCGTAGGGTTCAGCCAGCGTTTGCAATGTTAGCGCAAAAAATTGGTATTTACATACTTTGTAAACCTCTAAAATTATCAGTGTTTGTCTACTATATTATGGATGTATTATACACATATAAATCTCCTCTTAATTCACTCTATCTATTAGAAATGAACGCATCAAAATCCGTTGCGTAGTTTTAAAGATCTAAGCATACATAGGGACAGACGACGGAAAGCGACTTTGTTTCACCCTATTTATTTAGTGATATTATTTTTATTTTATTGGTGCCGTCATCCCTTTGGAAATGTACTACGTCGGATCAAAATTTGTACAAACTGCCCATCATATCTTGTGGGAGTGTAGTCTCTGAGGGTTATCATGAATATTGTTTTTCATGGTTATCAAAGATACTGATTTAAGAGGTTTAAACGAGATGAAAATTTGAATGAGGGTAACGTTTTTTTTTTCATTTAATATTTAAATAAAGACGAGATTTAGTGTTTTAGTATTCTTTCATTTTTTGAATTGAACTGAGGTTTAAATTCCGTATGTATCGGTTTTTTAAATGTAAGATCCTGTAAATTAAAATTCTAGCTACTCATATTAATTAGATAAAATAGTAGTACAGAGTTTTATTTTATCCGATTTTAAAGGGGCGAAATGGGATGGGGCTATTCGTATAAAATTATTGCAATTTTTATCAACAAAACAGCGCATGTAGAGCCGCCAGCAAATGCTAGTTTATTATAAAAATATTGGAGATCAAACGTTGTTCTCAAAATACGTTGAAGCCCCCAGCAGTAAATAAAATCATAATTTGGAAAAGGCGTAGTAAATTACTACGGAAGCTTCGTAGTCAAGAGTATTCGTGAAAGTAATTTTGTGGGAAGACCAAAACAATTTAGGAAAATTTTGACAAAAAAAAATATTGTTAAATAAAATATAGATTAATATTTTATGTTAGAATTATTATTGAAATCAATATTTTAGGATGTTATAATAAATATCAGAAAAAGCTTGCTTTCTTAGTTTGCACAAAAGTAAATTGAATATTATACCAGATTTTGTAAAACGCGGAATATTAAATAAAATATTTTTTGCCAAAATGTTCATAGAATAATACTCTAGTCATAACAGTGCTTTTTATTAATCTTTACTATGGCTATGAACAAGTTAAAAAAGAAATGTTAATATCTAAAATATAATTAGAAAAATTGTGTAATCCCAATCTTTACAGCGGAAATAAGTGGTAAAGGGTTGTTGACACAACTTGACGGGATGTTGAAATTGTGACCGAGAGGTGACATGGCCGAGTGTTTCACAAGAATCACTAGCCTCCACTGAATTGTTTCCAAATCCCTACTTTACCCTCTTCATTTTGTGCTTACATTCATAACAAAATAAATAAACCTACTATCATATTTAAC
Organism: Choreutis nemorana; assembly: GCA_949316135.1. Classification (NCBI taxonomy): domain Eukaryota; kingdom Metazoa; phylum Arthropoda; class Insecta; order Lepidoptera; family Choreutidae; genus Choreutis; species Choreutis nemorana. The sequence goes on from OX438609.1 coordinate 5,580,278, forward strand.
GCTACTTTTGTAAGTATTTTATTTATTTTTCTCTGCTGTATACACGATCTTTTAATACTTTAATAAAACAGAAAAATTCCAAAATAATATATGTAGGCAAATTTAACGGTATACACGTTATGTGTTTTAAAAAACATTTAAATATGAGTTTGTCACGTCTTTGATAATCTATTTGCCTTTATTATCGTTTGGGCTTTCTCAGCACTTCTTACAAGAACGGGTTATTCAGAGAGTGGATATTGTTTTGCTCGTATTGATACCTCTAAAAACGTTAAATCACATAATTAGACGCAATGTGTTCACTAAAATCTTAATGTAAATATTATCAAAAACTACCAATTTGCCTTTATTTACATAAAACATAAGATTTACGATAAACCGATTTATTGGGTGTGTTTTTTCGAACGCCCAGTTTCGAAGGCAGTGCGTAGTTGAACGCGCCTACAGTGGTTGGGCCAGCTGACCGTTACTGTTGATTAACCATGCAGCGCCCACCCGCAGCTCCATTCATTGTGCCAACGTGAATGAAACGCTAACGAGCTGTTTTGAAATTCTAACTTCATATTCTATTTGTTGGCGGATTTTGAATTTCATGAAAATTCAACGTAGAAGTGATAAGAAAAGAAATACGAAGGCGTACAGTATTAGCAGGTATGGTGTCAAGTTTTTCATTTTGAATTGAAAACAGAATTAGGGAAATTGGCTCCATAAAAAAGTGATGTGCACTAAAAGAAGTTAATGAAATGAGAAGAAGGAGGAAGGGTCTAAAGACGATGGATGCATACCCGCATTTGACTCAAGATGCAAAGAAATTGTGCAAATAGATACAGAGACTCGACCCCGAATGATATGGAATAAAGACTAGGATGAAGTTGATGATGAAAAAATGCAGATTTTAAAAGACTCCCGTAGTCCTATACAAAGAACTGGACTAAAAAATAATAGGGAAACAATAAATTAATATTTTATTGAAAAGTACATTCATTTGATAATTGGTTTCACTGTAGCAGTATTTTTTTAATTCGATGTTACTTTGTCCAAAGGTCAGGTTATGCAATCTAAAACCACTACGTAGTCAAAGGCTTAACTTACTTTTTTGAATTTTGCTTGTAAATCGAAATTTTTCCCAGAAATATATTCGATATCGAGCGTCAAAGCGCACTGAAATATTCTACAAACTACATTCGAGAACACTAAGGAACATTAAACCTACTTGTTTTTGGCGTTTGTTTTCACAAAACTCAGGAATTCAGTGTTTAAGTTTCTTTGGTTTTGTTTTTCTAATTGTGAAATGCCGTAGATATATAATTCTGCGTCACTTCGAATAAACATGAACTATAATTATAAAATCTACAGGTGGTAGATCTACGTGCGAGATCGTCTGGATTTGTACCATCCTCCTTTCTATTTCTGTCGTGAAACAGTTCGCTGTGTTTTGGTCCGAAGTATCTGAGTGCCAGTGTAATTACCGGCACGAGAAGGATAACATCTTTACTTCTTCATGGGCAACGTATGAGCGGTGCTCTTGGCGTTCAAGAAATCAAGGCACTGTCGTGTCAATTGGCGGTGGAATCACTTTCCATCAGGTGAACAGTCTGCTTATTGGAATATGAAATAATTAATTAAACGAGCCTCCGATAAAATTACACATTAATTTGAAATCAAAACAAGAATTTTATGAATACATTATGAATTATACGAATATATTTTCCGCATTTATTGGATGCTTGTGAATTTGAAGACCAAACTACTGGAATAGGGTCGTTGCCAATATTTTTACGATTACTTTTATGTTTAAAAGTTCTGCTGGCGTTGATGAAAATATGAAATCCATCACGACAACTGACGTCACGGACTGGGCCCTGTTCAATAAAACTTACAATCTTCAAACTTATAGAAAACTGATTTTCTACAAGTGCTGTATGATAAAACTTAGAAATATGTAAGAAATCTACAAATATGTCACTTGTAAATGCTGTACAATACACTTTATAATTGTAGAAAACGTCTGTAGATTTTGATGACAAATCGATTATACAAATTTGTAGTAGTAATTTAAAATAAACTTAATAGTGTAACACAGAGTGAGACTACCTGTAGAATTACTAAAAAATTGTAGATTTTGAAACTGGTAACAATTTTTTTTGTTTTCTTATATATTTGTCAAAAAACACTGGTATTGTTAAATGTTTATTAAACAAAAATATCTAGAATTTTGCTACGATTCTACAAATTTGTAAGTTTTTTGTAGACTTGTATTATTCTTCCGGGCGGTCCAACTTTTCACGAACGTCAATTCGGTTTTACTATCGGCAAATCAACAATCGACGCGGCTATCTCGGTGAGAAAATCGGTAGAATCGTCGGAGTTTAAATACGTCATAGGTGTATTCCTAGATATCTCTGGTGCTTTTGATAATGCATGGTGGCCAATCTTATTGCTCAAACTTAAAAACAGAGGTTGTTACAGCAATGTATATTCCTTAATATACAATTACTTTATAAATGGAACAACTAAGCTTCAACTTGGTCATCATGCAGTGTCGAAGGCTTTGACTCGGGGCTGCCCACAGGGTTCAGTGCTAGGGCCGTATCTCTGGAATATCGGATTTGATGACTTTTTGTCTATACCGTTACCGGCTAACTGTTCGCTGACGGGATATGCAGACGACGGTCTCCTGCTTATTCAATCTCATACAAGAACAGGAGTTGAGTTGTTAGCTGAGTCCTGCCTACGTCTGGTGGCCGACTGGGGAAAGAGGAATCATCTTGAGTTCGCAGCCCATAAAACACAGTATTTAATGTTAAAAGGAAACTTAGTAGGGCTACCGCGCTTTAAATTTAATTCAGTTACAGTTAAAAAGAAAGACTCAGTTTGTTATCTCGGTTTGATACTTGAAAAGAAATTCCATTTTATTGAGCACATTAAGCAAGTTTGCGAAAAATCAAAACGAAATTTTTATGCGTTAAATAGAATATCAACTTCGACCTGGGGATTGTCGTTTAAGTCATTAAAAATAATTTATACTGCTACTTTCTTGGGTTGCATTTGTTACGGAGCCCCCGTGTGGGCGGATAGAGCCACAATTGGCGCTGCGCGACGTAAATTGCTTCAGAGTCAGAGATTAGCGTTAATTTTTCTTTGTAAAGCGTATAGAACCGTCAGCACTGAGGCCCTGCCGATTCTTGCGGGCGTTTTACCGGTAGATTTGGAAATACAACGGCGTGCGGCAATGTATTACAACTCGCGGAATGGTATGAGTTCAGATTTTCTAAAACCGAAGGATAGGGCTAAAATCAGTAGATTATTTGATAGCAACGACAACGTTCATAAAAAACTAATCGACGAATGGCAAACTAGATGGGATACTTCGACTAAGGGGCGGCATTTATTTAAATTTTTCCCTATAGTGCGCGAACGGTTAAATAAAACGTGGCTTGATATCGATCATTGCGTAGCCCAATTTCTAACCGGGCATGGTAACTTTAAGGGCAAACTTTATTCATTTAACTTGGTGCCGTCACCTTTTTGCGAATGTTCAACGTCGGATCAAGAATTTGTGCAAACTGCCCATCATATCTTGTGGGAGTGTAGTCTCTGGCATGACGAACGGTTAATCATGTTGAATTCGATTCAAGTATCTGCGTGTAGTCCTATTTATTACCTAGATCTTGTGAAAACGAAGGGAAACTTCCGTGCCTTTAAAAAGTTTTGTCACCAATATTACTGGTGTAAGATTTAGGTTAGTATCTAATTTATCCCCTGTTAGTTAGTGGCATACCGTGGTGTTTAGACGGTCAGGCGTCTCCTGACTGTCTCCCCTTTAGATTTTTGGGCCTCTGGGCCATTTCAATTGCTGTCTCCGCTTTGCTGGGAGGGAAGTCTGAAACCGCTTTCTCACTACCTCCTATTTCTTCTGATTAAGTTCGTTGCGGGTCCCAAGACAGCCGGTAGGGTGTCCGGGCACAGCCTGTGCATCACTGCACAGCTGCATTATTCGTTGATTATTCGATCAAAGGACGCCACTGTTGATCCTGATAAACAGGAGTTGCAGTGGTGGGACAGAGTGGCGGGTGTGCCCCGAAGACTTGTATTATTACAATTTACAAATTGTAACTTTTATTGAACAAGAGGCTGTGCCCTTTTATCAAAACTTAGAAGTCTACATGTTTACAAGTTATTTAACAAGGAAGTTGTTCAAGGAAGTTTCTGCAAATTGTTTTCATCAAAAAAGTCTACTATTATTTTCCCGCCAGGTTATTGTATTTTTATTGGAATATGCTCAGCTTAAACGCAAGGCTCAATGGTAGCAAATGCGCTTTTCCTTTCTCAAGAAATGGGAAGAAGGGACGAATAAAAAGTGTTCCCGCTTAATTTAAATTTCGTTCGCAGCAAGAATTTACGAAAAATCTTAAAATGTCACAAAACGAAACAAAATAAGTAATAGTTCCCCAATTAATACGGGACAAAAAGACACGTTGTTTGGCCATGGTCAACGCCAGGTGGCCAAGAAATTTTTTTAGGAGTGGAAAAATATTCTCATAATAGATCTTGTTCTCGTACTATATGAAAAAGACTACACTTATGTTAGAGATACTCTGATTAAAGTAACGGAGCGTCGCCAGACACTCTCAGGATTTGCCATGATGAAGTTGTAACTTACATATTTTTATGACAAACAAAACCACGAATACAAGTGTAACCCATAATGTACACGTGCAATTTTGAAAAATGCTTGTAAAACAAATCTTGTAAGTTTAGATAAACAGGGCACTGGTATTTTAAACAGTTGAATGCATGCTGTAGCATAAACTGCTTGCAGCGAAGCAAGAAAATTTAATGAACGAAATATTGTCGTAAAATAAAGCACAAAAGATTGACCGAATAGCATTACGTTTAATGAAACTTAATATAGACAAATTTGCCTTAGATACCCCAGAGTTAATTTAAAGTCATCTAGTGTTTTTTTTCTGTAAAATCTTTTTAGATTCATTAAAATAATCTGAAGTTGCAACAATCGATTCTTTTAAAGCTGTTTTATTATTATGTTTCATTGTTTGCCAATCGTTGAAGAGCCGATGTGGAATTGTCTTAAATTTTCTGACCAATCTTTATTTTAATTGGTGAAGTCGATCTAACTTGCATAGTTTTTAATCTTATGTTTTAAGCAGCGGCATAAAATTTAAATTATGAAAACAAGCTCACTTGTTTCCGAGTACACAATAAATCCAAATAATAATGAAGGCTTATTATCTGCAATCATAGTAGAAATTAATTAGTTTGGTTCATCATTGTTATCATATTGAAATAGTGGACATATGAATACAAATATAATATGCAACAGAATGTAATAAGTGCAATCCTTCAGTTCACGAAGGATTGCCAATTCGATTTGACTGCATCGAACAAATGTGGTTATTCGGATTTTGATGGATGAGAGCACGAAAAAGCTGCAGTAAAACCTTTAATTTCTAAACTGTTCAGGATCAAACTTAGTTCTTCAATTAAAACACTGTATTCTATTTTATGCTTGTTGACCCTGAAAGGTATAGAATACATTTAGATAACTTTAAACTTTTTTCGTATTTAGTGCCGATTAAACGATAGCAAGAACCAAAAACATTTCTGTTGCCACGCGGTTTTACGTTACTAGAAAGATATCAAATTAAATCAATATCTAGAGATCATGTTTTTAATAGCATTCGTTAAAAATAATTAAAATAAGAGAGAGGTTTGACGGGAGATTATTCAGTTTATATGACGGTGTTTGAATCTGCGGTCGATCTGAGGTGAAGTTGGGATGAAGAAGCGACGGTCACGGTCAGCTCTCATTTAAACGCAACTATAATTCATTTAATACCTTCGATATACACTAACTTTTAGTTACTTGAAGTTGAATGGTTGCCTATTTTAAAAGTATTTTAGCTCAAAGCGCTACATTGGGGTCGATAAATTGACAGTTATTCTTCATGCCGATTGGTATCTATCTACACTGAAAATAGGCTTCGAAAGCTTATCAAAATAAATTCTGACAATATTTTTAGACTCGTCTACAATTATTGTGACCTTAGACTATATTCTCACGCTTTTAGTCGAAGAATAGAACGAACTTGTTAAATTATTAATGAACTATGAATATTTGATTTTGATGAAGTTTCAGCGGTTACTATCGATACAAAACACATTTTACCTTAAAATACCGAGTTTGGAACGAAATCAAATAAATAGACCGTCAGGTCAAAAGTGGCGACCAAAAATAAGCCATGAATGAAAGTTTACAAGATCGAAAGTTAGCTCGGTCTATGAATATCTAAAAATAGTATTTCGACTGAATTTGAACATTGGAAGGAGACGCCGAAGAGTGATAACCTGGAATGGTAAGTTTAGAAGAGTGAATAGTACTTACGAACGTGGTGTTGGATTGGGTAGTTGGTAGTTGGTGAGGTTAGTTGAGGCACATATCACTGACGGCTCCAAGCCGACGTGCACCGGGTCGAAGGCGCGAGGCGACTGACGAGGGGCGGCGGCGCACGCCCGCGCAACCTTACCACCCTATTTACTAACCATACACACCACTCCAACAATCATACCCGAACAGCCTTACCCCGTCCCTATCACGCTCACTGAATTGCTCATTAACAAAACAGAGAAGTCACGCAGTTCCAGTGGTGAGTAGATTCCAAGAAGGTTTTATGCTAAAAGGGCTGCCCGCCCACACCCGCCCTGTCATGCTACCTACCCCACAATCTTTACATCTAAATCAAATAATATAACATTAAATTTCTTCGTACGAAATCATGATTTAAATATATAGGTATACTTAGTTGACTACGACTAAAACCTTTTTGTAGTACCTGTTGAGAAACAATAACAATTTATAAAGATAACGAAAACCGGCTAACAGTGTTGTGCAATCTTTCCATATTCTGTACTTTGTTTGCAAGTTTGGTTCTGCAATAATAAATAAATAACAAATTAATTATTATTTTACAAAATGTATATTAAAGGTGAAATTCAATGCGTATGACCTCTAAATTTACTTTTGGTTTTCTTTTACGATATCTGGTAATCCAGTTTACTCAACCAAAGTCTAATACATATACGCATAAGAGTAAATACGAGTATTTTCTTTAATACAAGGCATCATTTCAAAGACTATAAATAAATGCTTAATCATATTTTATATATGTATCAAAAAATTTACATGAGTAACGAAAAATATAAGACGTCTTGATTAGTTCGCTTTCAATGGGTAATATGAACGATTGTACCTTATAGACTAACAATTCCAGAACAAAAAAAAAACAATACAAACAGCTTGCTGCGTTGCAAGAACTTTAAGTCAGTATTAGTTTCTTGGGATATGCAGAACAGTTGGTTATGCAGATGACACTACTGTTACGGACAGATACTTCTCCAGTTCTCGGGCCAGTCGGAATGAAACTCAGTCTTGTCGAGAGTCTCTAGTTAAGCGCTTGAATCTGGCATTTCAGGCAGTCTCGGACTGGGGTGAAGACAATCTTGTTGGATTTAATGCAGCCAAAACACAGGCGTGTGTTTTTTCCGCCAAACGGAGTCCCTTCCAGCTGACTCCGACTTTCCGGGACGTATCGATACCGATAACTAATCATATGCAACTTCTTGGCCTTGAAATATAGTCGAACATGAATTTCAGCTCCTACATAGAGTCTATAGCCAAAACGGCGTCTAAAAAGCTTGGTGTTCTATCCCGGGTTAGGCGATACTTCACACCCAAACAAAAAGGGATTGACGATGATATTGCTAACTTTCATGACCTCAGCCACCGCCGCAAAGTTGCGTGTCTATCGGTATTTTATAGGATACATTTCGGAGAGTGCACAGGAATTGCACAATTTAATTCCACCGGCCCCCTTTTATAATCGGAATACTAGACGTAGGCTGAAGTTGCATCCTTTAGTGGTAGATATTCTGACCATCCCGACTAAACGCTTCCATAGCTCCTTCATAATGCGTACTGCAAGGGTGTGGAATTTTTTGCCTGCCGATGTGTTCCCTTACCAATATAACTTGGGCCTCTTTAAGGCAAGAGTGAATAGGTTTTCCTAGGTAGGCATGATCCACCTTAGACCTCATCGCCGCTTAACATCAGGCGGGTTTGGGGTCAAATGCCTGCCTGGTCTTGAATAGAAATAAAAAAATATGTAGACATTAACTTGGGAAAAGCGTTGTTCCGTTAGTTTTAAATATTATTGGACCAAGACCACTCCAGGTTTATTGGTTTGAGTATAAACTATTCATCACAGTACTTAATCTAAGATAAAAGTTTTAGAGAATTGTTTAATCAAAATGTTGCATGCAGTTCAATAGAAAGTTTATAATTTTTTTGTCCATCACTGTATATATCATGTACATATGTAAACGACGATCATGATTTTTAATCTACCTCGTGAAGGCGGTACTACACATGTCTCCATGTTGCTATGATGACGAATTAACAAAATTTTATAATGATTTACTTGCAAATTGTAAAATTTAGTTTTTTTCTGCTTGCTAATTCTTCTTGGGAGATAATTTAATGGGATTTTATGTAGTAGCTTTTATTACAATTATCTAGATTCTATTCTGATGTTATCTGGCCGGCATAGAATTTGACGTCAGTATTTTTTACAAGGAACAGTTCGTATGGAAAAGAGAAAAACGGCGATTTCTACAATTTTGCAGGAATTATCGACATTTTCTCTTCCTAGGAACCTTCTAGGAACATTACTTCAAGGAACTTAAGCAACATTTTAAAATAAATAAACAAATAAAAGGAAGTTGTGCCTACATAGAATCAACAAATCGTTATGTAATTTCGGCGATTCATTTTGTATATACACAGTCAAGTCATAAGTATTGTCACACAGTAAAACTTTTCTTTTAGAATGCTGGCCACAAAAAAGTTTATTGAATTCGAATTTCGAATTGTTCATGAAAATAAAAATGCTTTTTAAAATTTTACTCATTTTTAAATATGGAGTGGACGCTTAAAGAAGACCGAGTTGCAGTTATTGCGTTGCATCGTTGCGGTTACGCGCCAATTCAAATTTTTGACATACTGAAAAATTTGAATATTACCAAAAGATTCGTTTATCGTACCATCAAACGATACAATAAAGACTCTAGTATAGATGACAGGTCAAGAAGTGGTCGCCCTCGGTCTGTTAGGACTCCAGCAGTGATAAAAGCTGTGAAGGCGCGATTTCAAAGAAATCCCAAACGAGCAGAAACTGTTGTCCCTTCAGATGGGGTTAAGCTGAACCACGGTGAAAAGGGTTTTAAATGAAGACTTAGGGCTTCGGGCATATCGAAGAAAAACAGGACATCGTTTGAATGCTCGTCTAATGGAGCCGAGACTTATTTTTTCGGATGAAAATTTTTTTACCGTAGAAGAGAGCTACAACAAACAAAATGATAAGGATGCGAGCAACCATATTCCGCGTGTCCAACGAGGTCATTTTCCATCCTCGCTCATAGTATGGTTGGGAGTTTCTTATTGGGGCTTAACAGAGGTACATTTTTGTGAGAAAGGTGTAAAAACTAATGCAGTTGTGTATCAAAATACAGTCCTGACGAACCTTGTGGAACCTGTTTCTCATACCATGTTCAATAACAGGCATTGGGTATTCCAACAAGATTCGGCGCCAGCTCATAGAGCGAAGAGCACACAAGTCTGGCTGGCGGCGCGTGAAATCGACTTCATCCGGCACGAAGACTGGCCCTCCTCCAGTCCAGATTTGAATCCGTTAGATTACAAGATATGGCAACACTTGGAGGAAAAGGCGTGCTCAAAGCCTCATCCCAATTTGGAGTCACTCAAGACTAATCAAGGATGATTAAGGCAGCCGCCGATATTGACATGGACCTCGTTCGTGCTGCGCAGATTGAAGGCCTGTATTGCGCATTTTGAATAAACTTTAGTGACATAAGAATCTATGTTTTGTTAAGTTCATTTTGGTATATAAATGGTTACATAATGAATAAACTTGTTTCAATAATTTTATATTAAACATGTGACAGAATTTTTGACCTGACTAGGTACTAGCGGTGCGCTTCAGCTTTGTGCAGGTTATTTAGCATATGTGATGAAGTATCCGATATCTCTAACCAGAATTTTTTTGACACTAAAATAAAGCTTTCAAATACGTTTCAGCCAACCCCCTTTGATTATTTATCTGGAATTAATGATTAAATCTGGGAATCACAGCATTATAGATTCCCCTTCTCTTTTATCGTCTTTAAATATTAGTACTCTAAATAAATTCCGTACACATAGAAATTTTGCGTTACAAACCTACAAAAACATCAACTCTTATTATAACCCAGTATCTCGAATGTGCCGTTTATACAATGATCTGGCAGCTAATGATGATCAACTTGATGTCTTTGGTAGTAAATATACAGAATTTAAAATCATGGTTAAGCGTATCCTCCAGTCACAAATAAATGAATTGTAGTTTGACACACTTAACAATTCAGTTTTCAATTATTTTGTTATTCTTGTTGGTTATTCATCATGTATTTTAATAATGTGTGTGCATGTATGTGTATATATGTTTATGTTTTTTTAACTTGGAACACGTCGTATAGACATGTCGTTTACTTATAAGGTTGCATATATGTTGTTTGTATTAAAACTATGTATTATTGTGACATATATCTGTTTTAAGTAACAAATAAATAAATAAAATAAAATAAATAATTAAAATTATTCAATACACATCATAATAAAACGCGCTTTTTTTGCCCGACCATGGCGAAGCAAAAAGTAGGGTTATTTCACCACGGGGTGGAAGAGCGCCGTGGCTTGTAGAACTGGGCTGCATGGCATAGCTGCATCAAGCAACTACAAAAAATCTACAAAAAACAACAATCTAACTCGCACCTTTTAACAATTTATTTTCCCGTTTTAGTTTTAACATAGAGACCGTTTTAATTTTAAATGGGATTATGCACAGAGCTATTATTATGTGTATGAGATGGTCAAGGTAAATAATTTATTTAGTTTGATAAAGATTAACACTTAATGCGCCGAAATAGCATTTGTAAACACATGTATTATTAAAATCAATAAATTATAATGAGTAATTTATTGCAGAAATGCATTTAGAAATTCATAATACCTTTGATGCACCACCTACTTACAGCAGCTATTTACTTCACTCGTCCGTGTCTATCGGCAACAGACAGCGCTGAAATTATGTCGAATATTTCAATTACTTTGCGGATTCAAGTCAAAGTGTGAAAAGATGTGACTGGTAGGATGATTCTCTGTTATGAATCCGTAAGAAATTTAGAAGCGCGCGTCGCATATTTTAAAATTCAAAATTATGTAGAAGATAATGTGATAATTGGATTTATGGAGGTTATTTAATTAGCTGCACAGGTTTATCTTATTGACAGTTGGAGTGTAGAGGTTAGAATGAGGGTCCAAGGTTAAAACAAACTTTAAACCATGACTAAGGGCTCTCTAAAATGTCTGTAATTACGGTAGCGTCGGGTGCCAGATCACTCACTTTCTGTTAATATAGTGGCACAGGGCGATGGCAGAAATCCATGGTATACTCGGGATCGGTGCTGTTTGTGTGGACTGGCTCACTTGGTTACACTACTTCTATCAGGGAATCTTTTTCGATCGCATTTCTCGTACATTACAGTAATTGCATCTTTTGTATTTCATACAATTTATAGCGACTTCAAATACTCTTAATAGCGCATAATATCGTCATCTATATTTTATAATCAATTATTAGAAAACTAGAATTATAATGTTTTAAAAAAAATTGTTGCAATAAAAAAATATTGTATTTTGAATATTTAAATAATCTCCACGGAGGTTTCTTGCCGGATTCCATGGAAATAGCATTCCGGACCGTTGGAAGTAAATAAAAATGACGATTTGAAAGTGCCAATTTTAAGACTTTGATCACTTGAAATATTTTTAGAATAAGAGTAATCTTTTAAAGATAGGCCTATACTATCAAGGAGTTTTTGTAGACCTTTAAAAAGAAACAATCTTACTTTATATTGCTTTGATTTAACCGTAAATGGATTAGGCCACGTTTTCAATAAAAGCAGACGCTTTGATTTTTTCCTACATCTTCATCACAATCATCATAATCATCGTTACATTTTAACCAATTTACACAAAACCTCAACATACATTAAAACCATCCTACGTTGATAGATGAAATCCGTTTAACCGGGTTGGTGGGTAGTTTTTGAGATTATCGTAAACATACATCCAGACTGACAGATAGACGCGGCGGGGGACTTTTTTTTGTTAACTGTATTATATAGATATATTTTATTTATAAAGCTAGATAGAAGCTTTTATTATTTACCCGTCAAAATTATCAAAAGATAGAAGATTTAACAAACGACACGTTATCAAAATATTAGATATTTTATAAACGAGTATCAACCTAGGGACGAATATTTTTATTTTTTGGTATCCATTTAAAATAACTGATATGTGGAAATCTGTATTGTTTTAAGATTTGAAAGCGTTTAATTCGGTATTGATGAATATTCCATTAATTTTAAAATACTTTCTCAATTACCAAATCGAGTAATTAACTTCCGTTTTCGATCGAAGTTTTCCTTTTATTTGTAGATTAAGTTTAATTGAACTTTGATGAGTATTCGTAGTTGAGTAAATATAAGAACTGGGATCTTTACTGCTGACGCAGTTATTAAACTTTCTTACATCTATTTTTCTTCAAATTCCCGAGGCAGTTTCAAGTTCTACAAGCATGACTGGAAAAGTTTTTTTTTTGTCATTAAAAGTGAGATTATTAAATCCCGAAGTTTCAATTCAAGTGTCCAATAACTAAATACTTAACATTATTTTGCGTAGTTAAAATACTAAATTGCACGGGATTTAGTCAATATATCTAACATATATTAATGACTGGCAGTCGCGGTGCTCCTAGAAGATGGAGCATGTGCACAAGAAAAATGCGGTAACGCCAAGTACGCTAATCTGGCGTAGTTGATTTAACAACGGATGACTGAAGTGCCGTATCTTCTAAACGAATTGCCATCTTTTAGAATTTAATTTGAACCACACCATAAAAATGACTAGTTCACTTTAAATTTTTTATATTAATTAGAGTTTATAGAGTACAAACTGAATTTTGACAACGACAAAACATGTCAAATAGATTCATGATAGATTAGATCAATGATTATTAAAAACAAATTTACCACGACAATCCCGTAACTTTTGATTAAATTGCTAAGTAATTAATTGAATTTTTAATTTTAATTTAATTCAATATTCCGTCAGGACCAAAACAGTAAATATTTCTCCTGAAAAATATATTTTTTGCACGGAGTTACAGTACGGTGCATCGACATGTTTGAGTATTCCAAAAATACGTACTTAACTCTTTGTAGCTTCATTGACCTACTCAGGTACTGTATTAAAAAGTTGGTAGGTACCTAGTACCTATACTATAGGCCCTTCTTAATATAAACCTTTAAAAATGTTACGTTTTTGTACTATATTTTTTATTAAATTATATTCTTTCGAACGGTGGTCTGTTTCCAAATAGACCGTACACGTCATTTGAACTGACTAAATCAAATACGCCAGATTGGCGTACTTGGAGATGCCGTATTTTTCTTGTACGTATGCTCCATTTTGTAGGAGTACCGCAACTTCCAATCATTAATGTATATTATGTCATCTGATATCTTATGTCTAACTAAAATATGCAAACTACAACTCAAGCTTTTTTTCTCATTTTAAAAAGTTAAATAAAATCATGAAAAGTTTTTGCAAAAATTTTATGCTCAAAGTTGTGTTGAATTAGAACTTAGATTTAACCAATGGACGTAAAATTTTGATTATGAAACTGAGCATAGAAGGTTTATCGGAAAACGTACTAAAATACATAATTAATTAAAGTGTAACAAGCGTGGTACTTCCTAGAACCGTATGCGTCATTCTTTGCTTACAATACATTACCTTTACCGGTTGACAGTTCACTTTTATTACATTACATTGTTCATTTAATTAATAAAATGGACAAGTGGAAATTAAATATCATTACAAGGCCCCCGACCTAAAAGAGGGGTGTTATAAATTTTAAGTACGTATCTGTCGTCTGTGTCTGTCTGCGGCATCGGAGCATCACCGACTTTGTTGCGTTTTTTTTTTGTTTCAAAGCATGCGTGGTCAAGGTGGTTCTTAGCTATAGTTTGTAAAGGTCGGATCATCTGTTTGAAGATCACCAGCTCATATACTAGTTCATAATGAAGTTTACCAAGTACCATAGATCCATAAAATAGAATTTGGTATATTATATTTTATTTTAGTTTGGTATTTACTACTTAAATTGATTTGAAATTTGGTGTAACTACTACTTGGGTGGTGGTCAGAAACAGAGGAAATGATGATGGAATGAGAATGTTGGAAGAAAGATGCAACGTCGTTATTAAATATATTAAACATAAGCGGCCCAAGATGCGATCCCTGAGATACTCTGGAGTAGATAGGGACAAAAGATTTACATGTTTTTTAATAGTTACTACTTAGGTTATACAGGTATCTCGAAGGTAAGACTCAAGCCAGCGAAGAAGATAGTTAGTTTGTTATGTATGCCGGTTTCACCCAATTTTTGTAATAAAAGTGATTGCGGTACCGTATCAAATCTTGGTATGTGGCATTAACCTAAAGATATTTATTCATGGTCTGAGATACCGTCTAAGTAAGAAAACACGCAAAAGTTAGTTTCAGTTTTTTTTTTTTAATTTGTTCTGCTGTGAAATAATAGTTGATCTAAAGACAGTTATGAGACCATTTTTCCAGAAACTTAGGTAGTGTACAAAGCTTCGATATTGGTCTCTTATTCACTACGTTATGTTTATCCCCCGATTAAAATATGAAACCGGTACAATAAATGACCTCTTTAGCTCAAGAGGATGTGATACTATCTATGAATAATTTAGAATTTTGGCTTATTGGCCGAGAGAGTTTAAGTTAAAATAGTGGTACGCCTTGGCGAAGGTCGACTTTATTAAAACTTTATCAAAGATCAGTCGACTTTATCAAAGATTTTAGTATTTTTTCGTGAATATCAGTTAATACTTAATCATTTATCATGAAGGTGGGCCTTTTTGCCCATTGTCATGGGTTCTACGAAACAGAAAGAGCACCGTGAAGTACCCAGCCCAACAAAGTTTTGGACGCAACTAGTTCATTCTTCAGTGCAATGAGCATGGCAGGAGGGTCGTAAGTGCGCATAAGTTCATCTGATAAGTCTGACAAATGTTCGCAAATCATGAAGCTACCTCGGGTACGAGGCACCTAGCCAAGCTCCACCACATAATGATCAGTTCGATTACGCCTCATTAAGTCACTCTTGACAGCTAGACGCCGATGTGTGCTACAATGTCTCCGTCAATCAACGTTGACGAGCTTCGTTCATCATGTAGAGCCATAGTTATGATCTCACTGTGAGGACCCTTGACTACAATCGGGACCAGTTTTAGCAGTCACGAGGACATCAAGATGGCTGTGAGGATCACATCTGTAAATTTTTCAGACTCGTCGCCAATATTGACGATCTGAGTTTGGCTATCTAAAATGTCAGCATTAGCTGTAGCCGGGGTCGGTTGATACTTGAGTTTTACTATATTTGCTTTGCGCCGTGGTTGTAGTTTAGTTATTATTTAGCAGTATTGTTGGATTACTGACTGCTACATAGTGATGCGAATTTAATGAAATTCTATTACATACATTCTTTGATTACTCAGAAGATGTATTTGACTTCAGTGTATTTGATTTTATTTAACCTCCACCACTATACCCTTTACTACACGGTAATGCCGGTTGTAACTATGCCGTGAAGTGGGTGGTGGCATTATGACGATTATGACGTGGTGGCACATCCGTTATATCCTCAAAATTTTATTATTTATGTGGGTAGGCCTTAAAATACCGATTACGTACCTTTGACTCCCGAACTCAAAGCCACCTGTCATCTATTGTGAAGGTTCGGATGAGAAGATATTATAAGATATGGGGACCTTGCTTACATGAGGACAATGTTCGGATAGCTTATTGTCAGATACTGTAGCGTGTTTCCTTTTATGTGTGATGCCAAACGTATCGGATTTTGCTGTTTTCATTGTACAGTCGGTAAAAAATTTAGTTTGAGCTGTTTGTCAGCCTTTTTTTAAAGCAAGTTTAAATTAAACTTCTGTGGGAATGCAAACAGAGGTAAAGTCAGTTGTTCTAAAGTATTACGTAGTTCAGTAACCTGACAAGCCACCAACAGTTCCAGTCTTGTGTACATCTGCTCCAGTGCGGTCAAGATGTATTCAGGGTCGCCTGACGTGTACAGGAGGAAAACCACAGACTGGTATGGCCACTGACCACGTAGAGCTTTGTTTAAACGATCTATGTTATTTGATCGAAAAAAGTTTGCTTTTGTTCGGTAATTAGTACTTTTGAAAGCCATTTTCTGACTTCACCCGAGATTGTGACTGATTGACATTCCCTATAAATCCTTACAGTGTCATTTTTGACTATTCTTATTTGCTTCGTGAATAGTGATATCATACTGTAATAGTTGTATAATATATGTGTAATTTGCCCAATTTAATCAATGGTAAGTTACTATCCACATTTCCCAGAAAGTCCTTTAATTCCGGTGACCAAAAGTTTTAAGAATATTTTTGCAGAGGACAACTCTAGCTCACCCCTTATGCGTTTAGAACATACATATTTACCTGTATATATACAATTGTCTTCTATTGTGCTATTGTGGTAGGGTTTGTGCTGTTTGCCTGCAAGTTCCCGAAAAAAAAAAACAAAATTATGTCATGATATGGTAGCAAGTGACCAGTTTCTTATCATTTATGTGTATAGAAATAACTTTTCGTCCAATAAGCTAAAAATTAAAAAAAAATTAGTGAGCGTGTAATTATACTATTTTAAGTTGTATGTTATTTATTTTTTCCCACAAAAATCAATAAATAAACCACATCACGACACACACTTTCACTCAGCCTTGCACTAAGTAACAACTACAGGGATAAGGATACAACATCCAATACCGGTAAGCGATACAATGCGGTTTGCAAACAACACAAAGTTCAGCCCTCGTCGGGATTCGAACCAGGAACATCTAGCGTAGCAGTCGGCTATTTACGCCACTGATCCACCGAGGTTGACATGACACGTTTTTTGTGACAGTAGTGTTTTAGTTGTATCTTCCTCCAAGTATTTTATTATTGTGATTTGATATACATAAAGACATGCAACAAAGTAAGTGATCCGTTATTAATTTAAAATATACGTAACCTCAAAAACGTGAGCCAAAAGATTTACGGCCAATTGAAGATCGTGTACTGAGGTGGGCATTCCAGGTACTTGGACTGTTCTTTCATTACTACGCAACACAAGTCACGGGCAACAGCGACTACTTTACGTACTAAGTATTGCGTCAGTAAAAAAACACACACAATTAAATCTTATTTTTAAACACGGCATGTCAAAAGTTGCATAAGTACTTCACTTAATTAGCTCGATTAATTTAATTTTAACTACTTTAGGCGATAACAGACATTGATGCAATATGTATAAATTGGATTTTCTAAAAAGCTCTACGACTTTCAAAATGGCCTAGTTGGGTATACTTGGGTGACGGTAAAAATGGCATACATATATTTAAAATAGAATTCAAAATGGTGAACAACATCGGTAAACAATAATACATTTACTAGTAAAATTTAAGAGGAATAGAGTCCGTGGAGATCCATGCAAAATTAATCTGTATTTAAAAATTTCTCCAGACACATTTTACGTTGGATAATATGACTTCTGATTATCTGATATATCTTCTGATAAAAAAAGATATTTGATATTTTTTTCACTTAATTGGTCAAGGTCAGATTTTATTTCCATTTTCATTTTTTATACGAATTCTAGACGAATATCTAAAAAAAAATAACTTGCTATTCATGCCTATTTTAACATTTATAAGAGAAGCCTAATAAGTAGTTTTTTCCAACTTCGTCAAACAGAAGTCATGTTTTGCATGAAACGAAGTCGTAGAAAATATTACTAACTTATTCCTTATGTATTTTAGTACCTTAATTAGTGTTGTCCAGACGATACTTGGTTTTAAAAGGCAATTTAATAAATAAGAATTATATTACAGTATAATTTGTTTCATCTGTTTAATTTTGAGTTTGACTTTTTTGCAATTGAACTGTAGAAAAGGTCATCTATAGCATGGTTTTTAGTTTTGAGCTCGTGGGTCTAGTTTCACTTTGATGTCTATTCATATACTAACATGGTTAGTTTCAAAGCTTTATTTAATATACTGAAAATCTTCCTTATATGTTACGACATTATTTATGAAATATCGTTTCCAGTTTAATTTCTTAAAAATATGTTAAACCTGATTTCTAGATAACGGTTGAAATAAGAAGATTTGTTTGAATTGTTGATATTGTCTTCAGCTTTATTATTACTGTGGTGAACCATGGAGGTATTGCTCGTGGTCGGGGAAGGTCAAGATGGGTTCCATTTTTTATTATTTAATTTAGAGTAAGAAAATACATACTTTCCTTCAAAATCTTATCCATCTATTTGTGTTTGTTAATTATCCATTTAGCTTTTTTATATTTAGAAAAATTTACTTGTTGTACACATTTTAGGGCTAATAAAATTGTCTGTGCTAAAGCATATGCTATAGCTATATTAACATGATTAAATGCGCAAAGTGTAGTGCAAGTGAGTCTACTTTGAAATAAATAACCTACGAAATTACCCGTGGATTCGTGAAAACTGTCAGATTGAAAAGTATTGAGTGCAGTTAGTCTACAGGGAAAATAAAAAACTACGGACATATCATTCATATCGTTTAGATTTAGACATACTATAATGTATTATAACTCGCGGAATGGTATGAGTTCAGATTTTCAGAAGGACGGCATTTATTTCAATTTTTCCCTTTAGTGCGCGAACGGTTAAATAAAACGTGGCTTGATATCGATCATCGCGTCGTCCAATTTTTTACTGGGCATGGTAACTTTAAGGGCAAATTTAACTTGGTGCCGTCACCAAGTTGGCAACGGTAAAAAGCACCGACGTCAGGTTTTAATGTAATAATTGTAAACCAATTATTTTTATACTACTACAAACAATCTAATATGTTGTACTGTCGTATTAAATGTGTCAGTTACTCTAGTAAATCCTTGTTTTTGTATCAATTAAATTATCTCACTGCCAAAAAATTTATTGTTTAACAAACTGGCACTAGAAAATCTATCTATCTATAAATCCAAAATACACATCAACGCAACGATACATATTTTCCTCCATTGCAAGAGTAATAAGCAATAAGTTGGGTTAGGTTAGGTCAGGTTAGGTATTATGACAATTAGGTGGGGGGCTTGAAGGTCCCAATGATCCTCCAAGGCTATGCCGGCAGAGCTTCCCATACCGGATTGGCTTGGAGGGGAGGGACTGGACTAAGAGCAGCGCACGGGCTCCTATTTCTCGGCTTTGGCTGAGGGATGGTGAGTCCACGAGGAGGGTACCTCAGTAAAAACCGGAGGAGACAACCTCATTAAAAAAAAACGGTGTGTCGAGGCCTAGGCGTGCCCGCGAGGAGGATACCTTGTAAAAAACCGGAGGAGACAATCTCTTGAAAAAATACGGGCGTGCGTAGTTCAGCGTGGAGCTCTCACGGCTTTGGCCGTGGTCGAGCAGTTTAGTGTGGCCCGTAAAGGGCGTGCTCATGCGGTAATGGTGGTGCGGATTCGTTGGCGGGTCGGGATTTCATCCCCGAGTATAAACCGTCCTTCGTTTAAAACGCCCACTGAAACCTGTGGGTGTCGGGGAAGTTTGAATCCCCACATCATACGAGAAGGAAGACCCGAAAGGGTGACCGTGGGTGGCGCCAGCGGTAGTATTCCTAACGGAATCTCGTTGCGCGTCACAACTAAGCGGTGTGCGGGATCCCCGGAGTGGTTTTAGTGGGTATGCCAGTGGCCGTGTGTCGGTCCGATAGAGAGCCAACCATACCTCCTGGTTCCACCGGAGGGATACATAAGGTCGCATTTTCACACCGTCAAAAAAAAGGTATTATCACAACAAAGGAAGCGAACAACGAGTGCCACTATCAAAAGTGAAATGGTTTTAACGGTAAAAACGGCAACAGGTGCTCGTTTGCACTCCATTTAGTCCGATTCCTCGACCTCTAGGCTTGGAAATGGGTTCGTAGTTACTGAAACTGGTACCGGTGAAGTGGCGGGGCTTGGCGCAAACACATGCTGGCAGCGATTGATCCTAGGATCTCGCGAATTTGAGAGAACGGGAAACGCGGCTTGCGAGAACGCGGGGCTCAGCTGCGGCAAGGTTCTATCCAAAGATAAATACTTATTACAAATATCATAGTTGTCTAGATCTTGTTTTAGAATACTATATGATGAGATAATATATATAAACTCTGTTTCAAGGGAACATTCGTACTACACCTATTCATTGTTTCTCATTCACAACATTCTCTTGTTTATTGTTTAACAATTACACTTGTAAATTAAGTTGTTAATGTTATGAACCTTTGATAAGATTAATAAAATACATCACTAGCGGATCCAGAGAAGGTTTGGGTGCTCAAGCCCCCCGCAAAAGCATAGTTCTCTGGACTTGTAGCCCTCACTTCAGTAGTTGGAAAGCCAAAACTTTGGAAGGATGTAGAAGCTTTCATCCTCAAACAGGGGGAGCTCTACAATAGAGATCCCCCCAAATAACAATCCTGGATCCACCACTGGGATACGTTGTAAAAAGTAAATATTTATTAATATTTCGAAACTGGCTTAAATGCATTGTTTACTAAAATTACAGTATCTCTACGAGTTTAATCGTTTATTTACTTTCTTATCTGAAGAGCTAAGTTTGTTCCCACTGGTCATTCCAGCAAAACCGTTTGATATAAAGCTGTTCATTTAGCTGAGTCTCGAAAAAAAAACTTGCGCTTCGGGGCATTCTGTCTGATTGGGCTTTTTGCCATTTCAAAGTCTTCCGTAAATCGCACGCATCGGCGCTTCTCGTTAGTGATCGTTCACTACAACCTCAACGTTGCTTTCTCTATCCACCTGTATTCAGCGTTCGCATTTTGACTCGACTCGACTTTTATACGTATTTAGTTTTTGGTTCATAACTGTCCCAACAACGGGACCTTTCCTGTAGAATTAGCGAAACTGGGATAGTGGGAACGAGAACTAAGACCAACAAACATTAACCTTCTTTACCCGTACTACAATCCCGTTATTAGGGCAACAAATTGGTATGTATTGTATTCACGATAAGTAAGGACATCTATAAGAATATGTCTGAAGTATATTTGTTTCTATCACATAAATCAATGTATTTTTAGAATTCAGCTATAAAATTTGTTTCATTCGAGTGTAGTTGCGAACCTTTAAGTTTTATATATCCGACCAAGTGGCTATTAGTAATTCCTACAATAAATCTGACTAAAGTTTTGACGTTAACGGCCATCCTGATTTTGATCACCGATATGTCCTGACCTTTTCTTCAAAATGTAACTAGTGGATTTATATGACTTCACTCAATTTATACAATTGCTAAATGCGTTGCAAGAATTTAAGTTATTTTCCTTGTTACTGGCTTAGTCCCAAGTGGGAAATTTTAATTTTCTTTCTAAAACGTTGATCAAGATTAGGCCAACGTTAGTCTTTGTACAAATTTGAAATAAAGTTAACTAATAATAAGTATAATAGTTATAATAAAAATATTATGACGGCGTCTGCAGCGAAGCGGTGTTACAGCTGGCTGCTACGCAAGAGGTTTCGGGTTCAAATACCGACGGATGCGGAACTTTGAGTTATTTCCAAGACACATTGTTTCGTTTCCTCTGTCAAAAGAAACCACTTAATTTCTAATTCTAACACCTAATTTCAGTCTAATTTAATGTTATTCACCTAATTTCAGTCTAATTTAATGTGTCGATAAGGTTGATCCCTTATAATTAATATAATTAATATCAAGGATTAATCCTTCAACATAAAATCATACTAGTTTTAGTATATATTAGACTCACTGTGATAATAAAAGACGGATAGATGAGTTAGAGCGTGGGCGGAGACACAGCCCTATTAGCTTCCATTAAATGTTTGTAAAAACTGCGGAGGAGCACAACAGGTTCTCGCTAATGATGCCATGTTTTGTTTTTTATTAATTATAACTCAACCTCCAACGTATTTCTTCAACTTATTTTTCTGTAAAATATAATGTTGGTACTGTGTAATTTTTATTAAAACATCCCATACGCTTTGTATTCAGAGCTCTCGAATAATTTTGAAGCAATTGTTTTATAAACAGTAAAGTGATAAAGTGTGGCAGTCAGTGTTGCGCATTCAGTTGCTCCAAATAGTCCCCTCCAAGACGGTAAGTATCGGAGCCAGCGGCTGGCCTTTCTCTCAGTGACACGGTGGCCGTGTTCGCAGGGTTGTGCCATGCGCGCGCACCTCGGGCCGGTGCTGATGCTGGCATGTCACCTGCTGGCTGCACGCGCTTCGCCGCCGCGGCCCCGTCCTCGACACGGCAGGGATCTCACCTTTGCCGAATCAGTATATAGCAAGTTCTCCGGTGCATGTGAGTTTTTATACAATTAAACTTTCATACAAGTACTGACCCGTTTGATGGGAAGCGGTTCTAGTAGTCTATGGAAGCGCCTGCAGCATTAAAAATAAATTAATAAGCATTTGTTGCCGTTCTCAAAACCTATATGAACTTTATACCTTTTATGCTTTCTTTTAATTTTAAACATATATTTATAAAAGCATAATTTAACTATCTTATTTCAGGTCGGGCTTTCATGGACTTAAGTGCAAGCTCAATGACAGATCAAGAAGATTTAGTTAAGACCATGAAAATTATTTATTTGGATGGAAATACGGTTAAAACTTTTCCTATCAACGAAGCTTTTGCCGAACTCACCCGGCCTTCAATGTTCGATATCACAAAGGAAACAAAAGTAATTATTCACGGATTCAAGGATAGCTCACAGTCAGCTGTACCATTAGATTTAGCAAGAGCATACAATGCAAAGAAAATGTTTAATGTGCTTCTAGTCGACTCCGAAGAATTAGTCAATAAGTGGTACATTGTGTCCGTCCACAATGCTCGTTTGGTTGGGAAGAGACTTGGGAATTTACTTGCTAACTTGGAAAAATTTGGAGCTAATGCCAAAGATATTCACCTATTGGGAATAAGCCTCGGCGCACATGTTGCTGGATGGGCAGGAAAATATTTTAAACAGTACAAAAATCAGAATTTAGGTCGAATAACAGGGCTAGATCCAGCTGGGCCCTGCTTCACTCATGCATTTAGTGACCAAAGATTAGACAAAACGGATGCTATATATGTAGACGTGCTGCACTCAAACAGATTGGTCCAAGGTGTGATTGAACCTCTGGGACATGCTGATTTCTATATAAATGGGGGTGGGCCAAGTCAGCCGGGGTGCTTCATGCCATCTTGCAGTCATCTACGCGCTGCTCAACTGTTCGCGGAAAGCATTCGAATTCCTAAGTCCTTTATAGGTAAACATTGCAAGAACTGGAACCAATTCTTAGATAATATATGTGATGGTGAAAATTTCGCAGTGATGGGATATGGATCGTCATGGGAAACTCGAGGACATTATTATTTAAGAACGTCATCGAGTGCTCCGTTTGGGCTTGGAATGAATGGGACGGAAAATATTGTCAAGACACCGGAGTTGGTCAAAGATTATTGAAAATTACACTTAATATATTTTATACATAAAGTAAAATGTACAAAAGATGCCATAAAACATTTAGTAACATATACAAAACAGTATTTGAAATCAGTAAAATATTTTTCGCCTTATAAATTTAAACCTTGTATGCGGGTATACTTTTCCAAGACAATAAGAAGTCTAACTAAATAAATTTAACACTAGTCAAAGGAATTAAATAATGATCACAGTCATTGAGCAATGTTATTATGCAGCAAATATCACAAAAACTTCGCATTGTTGATCACTTGCTCAATCTGTAGGTGTATATCTTAAACTTTGTTCCATTTCATTTGACGCAATTAATTTTTTATATTCATTTTGACCGTAAATTTCGTAATATTGCATAAAACAAAGTTTCGGTTAGTTTATTTAAATAATTGAGACAAACTATTTGTTTTGAGTTAGGACTCGAGTCTTCATTGTTCTAAAATCTCAAGAACTTCGGGCTTATAGTTGTTTGAAAATTATACTCTTGAGTTTATGTCTGTACTGTGTAGGTAGGTGTACTTTATGCAAAATTTTGGAAATGTAAGGGAAATTGTTTTATAATAAAACGATGAGTGAATATAATTGAGATAGCAGTTGCAGGAACGGTTTTATTGTGATAAATGTATTTTAAGTATACAGGATTATTACATATCTCATTTAAGTAAGTATGTATGTCAAACATCAGTAAGTTCTAAAAATATCAATAACTTGTTTTAGTGACACAATGTCAAGTGGTAATGTAAGTGTTTAGAGTAGATCTTACGTAAGTTATTACTTAGTTTTCTCGATTTAATTGAGCAATCTATTTACGTCTAGTTTGGTTATATTCTCGTAGCCATGCCGGGGTTTATAAAACAAGAATCGATTGCAATTATACAAAAAATAACGAGAAGAGAATGACACGATAAGACATAACTATGAGTATAAAATTGTCAAATTGGAGTCCAAAATGTACATCGATGTAAGTTTTACATATACGTAGTTTAGAATTATATTGATCTAGTCTATTGATTTAATTTATTTTTAATATAATGTCCGAAATAGAGTACATTTAAATTAATGCTTGTGTACCTACGTACATACCAAATTTATTCCTTATTTTTATGCCAAATATCTCTGATGCTTTTAATGAAAGTTATACTAAAATAACTAACTAAGCTTGCAGTCTAGTTTCAACTTTATTGCATTTCTAATATGACACACTGAACCGGAGAAGCAGTTAGCATTTAACTTGGGAACTTCTAACTTAGATTTTAAGCGTAGAAAATAGAGTTGAGTATTGTTTGAGGATCTGTACGTGAGTAGTAGGTCGTAGTTAAGAAGTGTGAGAGGAAACGGAAGCAGACGGTTACCGTAACCATCGTGTCGCCGCGCGGACATTGCTGTTTCATGCGACAATAACCATTTAGTAACTCCAACTAATTCAAAATTGCATCGGTGACAACTTTGTTACACTTCGCAAGTAAATTTTATAGACATTTTATACAAACGTGATACAGAAATTCAAATTCAAACAGAAATGAAAATCAAATCATTAATAGTATTCTGTAGACCCACCCACTGCACTACGCATTGCCCCTTTTAACCGTTGCCACCGCTTTGCGACATATAACATTAAATAAACAAAAACATGAACAATGACTTATTGAACAAAAGGAAGCCATCACACAACACTGCCCTTTAGTCTCGGACTTACAATAGTGGTACCTACGGACGCACTAAGCTGAGAGGTTTTTTCGTTCATTGCACTACCGTACCACTGCTATCACCTGACAGCTGTGATGTAGACCTCTACTATCATAGGGGTGGGTAAAGGTTTGCTAACCACAAACCCGGGATGTGTCTCGGCACGGCACTTGAAAGACAGTGGTGCGTTCCTTTGGAGAGCTCAGAGTCCCTCGACTTGTCTACTGAAGGGGTTTTAGTGAGTCCACGACTCCAGGGAACCTCACATAACATCTTTGTTTCATGCAAGATAGTATCTTGGTTAAGATTTCCCCTCAAAAAAAGGCATCACACAACAAAAAACATACAATCGAGCTGAATATCTGCGAAAAGGACTGTTCTTAAGGCGAGGGCTTAATTTTATAGTGATTAGATCGGTATTGTGCTTAGACGCATACATTGTTAAGTTTTAGATTATTTTAGATGTAAAAAGGTCCAAGCTACTCCATGATTTTAGTGACGTATTGTTCTAGACTCCCAAAGCGGTGTTACAGATAGCACTAAATTTAGTTATCTAGTGAATGGGAGCTCGCAAAGTAATTGAAGGCTTGCATGTGACGGAAATAAACGTACCGAAATACGGTATATAATTTTACCTTTACTCGGTAAATATTACCGTGACCAGCGAAATACTTCGAGATATCATGCACAGGTGAAGCTAAGGCTCTAATCTAAGCGTGCTAATTTTAGAACAAAGTAAGTAATGCTTTTTCGCTTTGTGAGCTGCACAATCCTAATCTATTCATTACGTGCGTTATGGTTTTGATGGTCTGATTAAGAATCCGAGATAGAGAGAATGTTATCCGATGCTGAATGATATGTATGTTTTGTTGACTATAATTATATTAAATAACAAATTAATAGTTTTCTGATTATTTAACATACGATAACTTATAATCCGAGATCAAGTTGCGTTTAAAACTATTTAACCTACAAAATTTTTGTTCACTTTTATACTGTAAGTACTAGTAAGTGTCAAGTACTAATTATAAATTATTATTATATTATATGTTTTGAATATTGTTTACTTTTTAGCAGTTGAATTGTACTTACTTAGTTGCTTTAATGTATCCAATCTAAAAGGAGTTTTGCAGCACTTAAGGAAAAAAGGTATTTTTATTGAGAAAAGTTTATCCCTAAAGGTCTTTAATTATTCATATAATACCGTCATTAAAATTTATACGGAAGGTTTTTTGGCATCCGGGATTTCAAATAGGTGCTTTAAGATCTAAAGTGATATTTAACTTGGGTAAAATTTGATAAGTTCCTATATAATAGTAAAAATATGATTTCGTAGACGTCCTATAAATTAAGGTACGAGATATATTTTAATTTAAAGGAATTAGAACTTTAAATTGACTACTGATTACTTACAAGCAGGCTAAAATACAAATAAAGCCCCTACCTGTACCTACGAGTATGTCGTATTTTTTATAAATGAGACGCAACTTTTCTTAGTCACTAAAATGAAGAAAATCAACATGAATTCCTCCTGGATTTGTTGTATTAAAGAAAATACAGCAATAAAAAGCAAGTAGGTAAAGTTTGGATATTATTATTATTTCAGTCAAAAATATTATTATTATTTCCAAAGTTCTTTTATTGCCAAAAACCTTAATAACAGTACCTAACTAAATTACAATAATAAACATCAATATTTTATCAGAGTAATTTTGCTCGGCGTTTATTAGACATAAAAAACGTATATTGTGTAATTAAAGCATCACGTTTAACTACTTTTCTTCCCACATAATGTTATCTACAATTTATTATAAATTCTTAATATTTGTTAGTTCCATTTTATTTATAAACTTACTAGCTTTTGCCAACGACTTCGTCCGTGTAGAAATACAAAATTGTTCAAAAGTATTTTTAATTACTTGAAATTTATTTATATTTTGGACAATTAACAAAATTTCTTTATAAATTATTTCCGTTATTTTGTACATATATTATTATTGGTCGAGGTCGTCAAAATCTATTATGAATCGTAAGAGTTTGATGGTAAAAATTCCATTCATTGTATCTGTGTATGTTTTAGGTCTACCAAATTTTCAGGAAAAACCAATAGTAGTGAGACTGATAGTTTTTCTGTCGTTTAACAAAGCAAAACCGATGGGCGATGATGTGTGCAGAATAATATTCAAGTTTTTGTTTTAAATAAAAAATCATTTGAACTATTTTAAACAGTAGTTGTCGTCGCCTGAATGCAAACGCTGGTTGTGCGTTAATCGTGTTTTAGTTGAGGTTGTTTGTGTTTGTCAAGTATGTAGTTGTTTAGGTTGCATCTGCACTGTTGTTATTTTTTCATTATCCTTATTGATCCAAGAATAACTACTTTATAGTACTAACAGTAAGTGCGGTGCCTGAGTATAATAGAAAAGCAGTAGATTGAAGAATAACTGCTTTCTTTGGATTGCAGGAGCTTTACATAAATGTTTAACCAAGTGCGAGGTAGTCTCGCGTCTGAGTTTCGTATTATAAATTATCACATCACATGTATTGTCTTGAGTAGACGCTTCACTGGGTGTGGCTTCCTTACAAAATGAAATATAGGTGTACCTAACTATATTCATTAAAAATAAAATGCATCTGAATAAAAATG
Source organism: Choreutis nemorana (assembly GCA_949316135.1). NCBI lineage: Eukaryota > Metazoa > Arthropoda > Insecta > Lepidoptera > Choreutidae > Choreutis > Choreutis nemorana. The sequence continues at coordinate 5,608,433 of OX438609.1, forward strand.
TTACAGATTTATGTTAAGTTGCCTGTATGAGAAAACGCTGGAACTCTTATAAGTTCACATCGTAATCCGTCTGTTTGTAGGCCCATCAATACCCTTTTCACAGGAACGCGTGGCGATATAGTTGAATGCTGTGAAATACTCAAACCTCATAGTCTATACAATCAAAATATATTTATTTATTACCCTTGTACAATTTGTTAAAAAACATATTTCCGTTGGTCCCTGTACTAGGACTAGTCTGTATCGCGGACGACCATACTAACGATACCGTTTATATGACCGATAATGTCGCATTTCCCATACATTCGGAATGGGAATAAAAACCTATATGGTATTTCCCGCTGACTGATTTAGAAAAATTAAATTCTGATAAAAGAAATATCTTGTACACTACACACACTACAACACGTCTAAAAGTAGTATCGGAAAATTTACTATCTATATCAGAGTTTCGAACAGAAGTTAGTCTGTCAAACTCTGGCTAGCTACTGAAAACTTTGGTATGCGATTCTACCAAGGTACAGCTGTTGAAATGATCCTTTGATATTTCAAAACACGAGTTTTTAAACCTGTATATCTGCTTTCTTTGTGTGTTAAAAAAAACAAACCCTGTGAACCTATTCTCACAAAGTTTTAATTAAAGGAAATTGTAGACTCATTATTGTCAATTTTAGATACAAATAAACCATATAAATTGATCGTCCGAACAAAGTTTTAATTACTTGGCTTAAGGAAGCAGTATTTACTAGTCGAGACTTTAGCAATCCCTACTTGGGATACAACTTTGGTTCAAAACGAAGTTTAAACTACATTTTATAGTATAGTTGAACCATAGAGACTTAATTATAGTCGGAAGCGAGTGAAATCCTAGTATATCGTATTCTTCACCAAACGTTATTATCTTTTGTGTAGTTGGAAAAAGTCTTATCGCATCCAGAATTGCATTGTATGTATCGGCGTTTGATAGCAGAAAGTAGACGCTAATTGAAAATGAAACAAGAGAAATCAAAGACTCGGTACATACAAAAATTTGGTTCCGGGTTCTTTTTTTCCTCTTGTAAAATTTAGTTTTAGACTTACAAGGTTTTCACTCGTTGCCAACGGTATAAATTGTATATAATCGTACCTATGTTGTCTGTCAACTTCTAGAAGTACCTGAACTATTTATGGTATTGGTTTAAACAATGGTATTGGTTCGGAATAGAAACTAAATTTGACAATATCAAAATACAAGCGAATACCAAGTGAGTATTAGATTTTGGTATTAGATTGAAATAAATCAAAATAATCTTTTACCTTTACGGTATGACACTAGTCTAACAAAAGTGAGTTAAAACATATCATTAAAATCAATGAAAAGAAGAAGACTTAAGTACTACTTTTAACACCGGCTTATACAAATATGTATTTTGTAATCTATATATTACTTTCAAACTGTAGACTGTCAGACTTCATATTTATTTTATACTATTTGAATATGGTATATTATTTATTTTCATTAAAATTTTTACTTTTAGCGACTAATAGCGACACATATGGAACAATAAATTAGTTACAATATAATGTCAATTACTTATAATTCTTATCAAAATGTAGTTTTTCTCGATGCATGGAAGTAAATTCCTCACGAGCATAAATTGCTTAGCAAATACATATATAGAACTTTGTAATCGTAAAGAAGACGCCTAAAATATTTGTATTCCGATCATGTGGTCGTCAATGTTCTTCATCATCAGTTCCACTTCCACAAATAGTGATTTCCGAGAACAAATATCCAAGTTATTTTCAATAATTTCCAAATCACTATAATATTAGTTACCACAACTTCAACAGGATCTGATTATCAGATCCTGACTTGGTGACGGTGTGATTACTCAGGAATATTCTCTTTCGAATAAAAAAGAAAATTGACGGAGATGTCGGTGGACACTGCGCATACATAAAACATAAGTAGATACAATCAAATATAAAACATTCTCCGTTTCTGAAGTTGGTTAAAAAGAGAAGATATTTTTTAATTCACGTGTAAAACATAGGAAAATATTATCTCATTCGAATTCTCAAACTATATAGTGCATAGACAGAAAATTAATATAAATTGTAACTATGAAGCATATGACTTATTCATGAACCGCGAATTAATTAAATGTTGCGAAACTATTACGTTCCCGGTAACACCTGGGAAAATCCCGACCTACAATTACTCTTCCCTTGTTATACTCAGAAGAATTATAGCCGTAGCTTGGCTGTGTATAAGACTGTTTATTATTAAATTATAATAATACACGTAGACAAATGATAAATTCTTTTGTGAAACCATTTTATGCAGGTAAGTCGAGATATCTTTTGACAATATGAGCAGACTTTCACTTTTTTAAGATATCTAGCTTAGCCCTTCATAAGCCAGTTGCGTCTTTGACACCACGTAGTTAGGTAAAATACCTATCTGGCTAACAGTAGATAGGTGTCCTAGCTAGCGGCTAGCGTACATAGGCTAAATCATCACGAATAAGTTCGTAAGATAATCCGGTGTAGTATTACAGAATAATCAAGAAAAGTGATAATTACGAAAGTAAATTGAGTGCAAATAAATGCGTTTTATTCAGGCCTTTGCACAAATTCTTTTTATTGTAAACGAACTGTAAAATATTCGGCAAAATAAGTACGCACGAGTAGATACAATTAGCAATCAATTTAGTTAAAGTTTTGTTTGTATAAGCGCCTGTTATAATAATAAGCTGAGGATGCTCGTATCTGGATTATCGGGTATATGAATGTGTATCTAAGCCGTGAGTAGTGCATTCGGGCGATGTGAAATTATTTTGGTTTCGTGGCGTTTGGCACCGGTTCAATCGGCCGCCGCGGATTTAGACTGGCCGTGTGTCGTCTACCGTTCGATGTTCATTCTCTAAACAATTCCACAATTTTAGAACTTTTATTTTGATATCACTCGAACAAGATTGTTTAACCTGTGTTTTTAAAAGGAATCATTTAGTAGGTATTTCGTCTTTTTTATGTTGACCTGTCTGTCCGTCGCCGTCCGAACATGTGAAATTAAAGGTATTCAACTGAAATTAATTTCAAACATTTAAGTATTCAAACTCTTGGAGCAGTGAAAAATCAATGCAAACAGATGATACATCCGTTTAAGTTCCGTTTTATGTCGCATATTTTGATGTCATCAAGGGAATCAAAACCTATAGGGTACTTTCCGTTGACCTAGGCTCATGTAATTTGCCAAATAGGTCTATCAAAGAGCTCAAGTAAAGGAAAAATACGAAAACTGTAAATTTGGGGGACAATTAAATCGAAAATAAATATCTTCGAGACTAAGAAAGAAGAACAGTAGTTTACTGATGTTGAAAATACTATATTAAATGTTATAACATTAAAATATCGATCAAAACTAATAAATCCTTTTCTTTTTAATCATTAATTAAATGGTTAACGTATTATTATAGTTTTTTTTTACTATTTCAACATACGTTATAACTGCTGAGGTCTAACGTTCAAGGTCATGTAGAACTTAGTGATGTTTTACGAATATATGCAATCTGCATGGATCGTAGGAAAGTGTGCACTATTTTTGATGACCTCTGTGGCGCAGGGGTTTAAACACGCCTGGTACGCAAGAAGTTCCAGATTCAAGGTCCAGCGGGGGCGGAATTTTGTGTTATTTCATTTACCGGACTCTTTTTACAGCAGGTCTGAGTCAACATTAATATTAAAACAGTATTTTATTGATTGATTTTACTTTCATAAAAAATACAGCGTTTCCATAACACAACGGTTTTGGTAATAATGTTTAATTTTAGATAAAAGTACGAATAGGTTTTATTTTATATGATCAGGTTTCAACATACTCGTATTTCTTGTATCTACTTTTTTACATTACTTATTTTAATATGCAGACCTCATAACCAACCAAAAATCAAGCAAAATATTCCATTGTCCTATGCATATAACCGTAAAACATCACTAGTCCCCGATGTACTATTTAGGTGGGATCAAAGTTTGGGACTTTTTAAGAGTGCTGAGTTCTAAATGATTTTAAACCTCAGTAAAAAACAAATATTTTGTCCTCACAGATTGTAAGCCGCACAAGTTGTATTACGTCACTCGCTGGAACGCCGCGTGTTTCGAAACTATTCTTGGAAGCGCTTTATAGTCACATAACTTTCTTATTTATAGCGATATTTTAATTATTCTTTCACAGTATTGTTTCCTTTTACTTACACTTTTCTAATTATTCCTAAAAATTACAGTAAACTTCTCCATTCCCGTAATAAACGAACTATTTAGGTACCTACAAATTAGTATGGAAACCTCGGTGTTAGTTCGACTCACACTTGACTGGTTTTAAAAGCGACGACGCACCGTCAAAGTTGAGTATCGTGGCTTCGAAAATGCCCACTTACTCTTGACTTGACAGAAAAAGGAATCTAACAGTAAATTTGTAATATAAAAAAAAATGCCGAAAGTTTCATCAAGCTGGTATTAAAAGGCCAAGTATATTGTGGATATTAGAATAGTCTCAACATCTTCACTGAATAAAATTATACAGACGTACCCAAACAACTAATTAGATAGCTCGATTTGAACCCGCAAGTGAGGTTTACCACTTAGAAGTTAAGGTTTGTCATGTGACACATGCGTGATATGTAAAACGTTGCGCAGAAGGGTAGTGATAAAATAAAACAAATTACTGTAGACAAACAAATCCGACTGCTTCAAATTATAAAATTGAAAAGGTAAAAACAATTGTACTAAAATAATTAGATGCAATAGCTTTTACCCCCAAACTTTGTCTGTATAGATTTTGTTTTTTGTCCCTCAGGAATTTTTTTTTTCGAAATAGAAAGAGTATGAAGATGATAAAATATATATGTATGTTCCAAATTTCACCCAAATTCCTTCAGCTGTTTTTGCGTGATTGTAACAAACAGTAACAAACGTTCAAATATTCACATTTATAAATAAGTAAGAAAATTTCATATCAAATAACAATTAGATTTTATAATACCACTCACAGTAATTCGTTCTGTAATAAACATGTATTAACTAATCAGATAGAATTAATATTAGGTATTACAAGTATATCTTTGTACATTTTAAATTATGTACACCTTTGAAAATTAGGCATAAGTACCTATTGTATTGTAAAACGTTGTCTTGTAAGAGGATGTATGTTTAGGTAACTATTTTAAATGATAAACATATTTATGTATTAAATCAAATGTTTTTACCAAAAACAAAAGTCGATCTGAAAAAATATATATATTTAATGCACACTAGCAAAAGGAGCATTTAAAGGAAAACGGACTTATTCCTACTAAGTATGCCACTAAAAAAAGTTACCAAGTTAGCAGCTTATTTTCGTTAGGAACTACTTAAATAAGCAATTAAATTTGTCAGGATTGTTCGTAAGCGTACAATTTATAAAACATTATGTTATAGACACTAGTAGCTTGTGTCTATAACATAATCTAAAAAATAATACTAATAATACTTTGATTTTGGATTTAGTATTGTTAACTATGTAGTTTATACCATATCGTTGCGACACTAGATTCTACAATCTTGCTGCAGGGCTGAGTCAATGTGTGTGCCGTAATGTGGTTATTTTTATTAATTTAAATAAGTAGTCAACAATAAGTTGTATAAATTGTATTCAGTTTTTATGTTGTTAGGTATTTTCTAGTTTTTAATTTCATTACCATAACAAAGGACAGTCTTGTTCTAAAAATGTATTAATCAAAGTTCTCTGGATAATTAAATAGAAGAAAACCGAGCGTGAAATAAAGATAGAACAACTTACTTTTAATTCAATTACCTAGAACATCAAACATATAAATGAATACCCGTAAGGCTAATAAAAATAAGTTTATATTATCTCTGCTTGTAAAATATTTATTAATAATTGCGTATTATTTATTATGTTTTTTTCCATTTATTCTAAATGTTCATTACCATATATTAATTTTACCTATTTAAACATTTTCTTCATACATGACCGCTTTTATTTTATGCCAGCTATTAAAAAAATAGTCGACATAAAACATAAATCTTCTAGTTACTCCAATTAATTATCCCCTTGCAGCGAATAAATAAATATTATTATTGCAGTCAACAATAAGACACAAAACAAATATTAAATCAAAGTTACAACGTGTCCTGAATAAGGCGCTTAATTTTGGACCCAAAATAAACGTTACTAAGGGAAAAACTTGTGTAGTTACCATATTATTTGGAAACAAATACTTTTTTCAACAGATCAAATCTTTACTCTTGGATAGCAATAAAAGTCAACCGCCCACGGAGAATTGAACATTTCAGATTTATTTACATCACGAAAAATAGGTTGGTACTGAAAGTAGATTCATAAAAAGATTTCGTAATTGTGCTAGTGACATTTTAAGGGTGTTAAAAGTTCACCATCGTAGGCGGTTATCACTTGTCACAAACGGACTTCACAAGGCGTAGAAATCTATAATGATCCTAAAATACTCAAAACGATTTGATTTTACAGTCATCTCGTTCCCACATATTTATTTGATGTTAGAACGAAAGAGATGGCTGAACAGTATATCGATGCTTAAAGTGCTAACGTTAGTAGTTGGTAGGCAACATGTGGCTTGTTACTGAAGGCTTATCGCTACGTTGGATTGCTACTGTAAATGCGTTTACAGAGTTTCATATGTCACCACGCTCGACTGAATCTACTGCACACTGGTTGACCTGGAATCGAAATACTACTAGTGCCTAATAAAGTGAAATGGAATGGAAATAACGTATTAAAATTGTACCAACCTCGTGCTTCGCATCTTCAATTTCGGTTTAATGTCAAAGGTTACGTCTGAGCTAGTAGGTAAGTAATTAGGTATACATTTAATTCATAATTTTAGGGCGTAGTTTATTATCACGGAAGTTCGGGTATTAAAGTTTTACTCCCACGTTTTTTCCTTAGAGATAGTTAAAGCACCTTCAGGGTATTTAAGAATGTTTTTAATTATAATAAATAAAACCCGATTTTACTAAAAACTGCGCTCAAAAAAGTAATAAACTAGAAAATATTCTATTGTGAAATTGTTATGTACTAACTAATCAATGTAGGCGTAGTCATATGCCTCCTTCTTAGGTGCTGCTATCGTATCCTATTAGCTGATCATCTTATTCGCTTTTAGGGTTCCGTAGTTCAGGTCCAGAACCCTTAGAGTTTATACATATCTGTCCGTCCGTCCTCGGCGTCTCTTCCACTATCTATCACTAATTTTTTTTTTTTGCAGTATGCTACACGTGAAGAGATGATTTTTTTTTCCTCTCATCTTCCTCTTAGGTCTTTTAAAAACATTGAGAGGGTTTCATAACGATTTTAATTTAGGTATCAATATTAAAGGACATTTTTTCTTAAAATTGGGCTCCCTTCTAAAAGCTAAATGGTTGGATCCATGTGATGAACTTTGAAGTAAAATTATAACGCCTTAGATAAGTTTGTTAGTTCAGTTATAGAATCACAGAAGCCTAACTTGTAAAATGCGCTTACTTGGAGAAATAAAATAAATGGCTTAAACGTTTACAAAACATTCGATTGGTGGCGTTGTCTACTTATTCCTAATTTCTGAATCACGATATGGTTAAACCATTTTATTCAATCAATTTATTCTGACTGACTGACGGATCAGCCGCTGATCGTAAATTCTACCCCTAAAGTGGTGAAAAGAGGGGCCAAAGTTTGTTTGGGACAACGTGATGTTCTTTTTAACATTTACAGTGTTTCATATTTTATTGAAATTCATCCCCTATCGTGGTTGAAAAGGGGTTAAAAGTAATTTTGATTTGCTTAGAAGTTGACATTAATACTCCTTAGTGGTTTTGACGTAAAATACATCTTATTTGAAACAAGTTTGAAAATTCAATCCGAAATTATTCAAAAAAGGTTGAGCTCGCATAAAATCTTGGTGTGTTTGATTTGTTACTTTGTAATTTAGAATTTGAGATAAAATTGTAAAATTTCTGTATGTTTTTTTTTTCATACTGTAATATAGTTTTCTTTTTGTTTTAATATAGATTTTTAAGTGGTTGTTGTTTGTCTTAAATGTTTAATTTAGTTAGTGTGTTTTGTTTTTCGCAACATACGCACTGATTATATTATAAACAATTAGATAAAAATCAACCTGGGTGTGACTTCCATGGTTTGTTCGGACTTTGATCACGTAAAGTTCATCAATTTAGAAATTAGTTGCACCTGAAAATAAGAGTAAAAACTATTAATACTATATTGGTATCAGTTTATTACGAGTTCTACGTGGATGAAGTCGCGAGAAAAAGCTAGTATACCTATAAAATTTCAACGTGACGCACCAAGCTGAAAATAGATCGGTTTCTATAAAAACGTTTAATGCAGGTTACATTTTATTAAAAGTTTTAATTAACTTCATTTGTATGTTTGTATTGTAAGGGTCAACATTAAATGTTTCGAAATAAAGTTAGTAAATAAATTTTAACTTTTACATACTCATTGTCTTAAAAGTGAGTACTCCTTGGTACCAAACATTTTGTAGAACTTTAATGTCGACGAAATATCGATATTTTCAATTTTATTTATTAAATCTGTGCTTTCTTTGTCAATAATTAGCAAGAGAAAGAGTTTGAAATATTATATTTTTGAATGCATACATACCTACAGTCTGTCGACCGTAGATTGTAGGTACAAAACATGTTGATTTAATCTTGGGTAAACTATTTTAACGGGTATTTATAAACAGGTTAAGGTAAGATTAAAATAAATGTCTTCAAGTATAAAATGTAAACCCATTTCTTTTGAAATAAAGTGATAATGAAGTCCAGAATACAAAGTCAAGTCACCTCATTTCCTTCCAGGAGCATGCGTTTGTGGAGAAATTTAATAATAAAGGAGTGACATTAAGCGAGACGGTTCTATAAATGGAGTTTAATCAAACCTTTGTACAGCGATGTACCTGGATGCTGTACTGTTTGCTTGGCTTAGTAAGCCTCATTATTAAGCTCTGTCAAAGACTATTTAAATCTTATGGAACATTATTTTAGTTAAATTTAAAATTAGAATTTGGTATCCCTGATAAAATGTAGAGATAGATAATTTTAGTATCGGTGTATTGTTTAACGATAATACACGATCATTATTATGTTTACTATAAAAAAAGTCGGTAACATTCGTATTCGAATAGATTTTATGTGAATTAATCATTTTTAAAACATTTTAATTAAAAAAAAGTTCCGGCAGCGGAATTAAACAAATTAAGCTAAATTCGTGTAAAACCCTTTGTTTGGGTTTTATCAAAGATATAGATGTTTTCATTTTTAAATAATAGATAAGTTAACACATTGACATGGTGGGAATATATCTTGGAACATATAGACATTGAGGATTGATTTACATTCTAAACTTTTTAATGGGATAAATAAAATATTAAAACAGAGATCCCATCAAATGAAGCAATCAAGAAAACTTGCACGAAAGGTCTACTTTGAGAAAATAAATACCTCACAGCAAAGAACCGCGAATCTAAAAAAATGTCATTGTAGGATTACACAAAATGACTTCAATGTTTTAAATATTTTTTAACTCGTACCCGAGACCGATTAGAATAAAAATATATGGATCTGGATTGAGAAATCTGAATATTAACTCAAAATAAATATATGGAATTTCGCTTTGTATGTATATATTAAATTAAATGACTCATAAAACTACTACTACAAAAATAATTAAAAGCTTCGTTATAAACAGGAAATTAAATATTTAATCAAATTTCCTGCACTAATCAAAATATTATTCAAGGCTTTGAAAAAATACAGAACCCTATAATTATATGGTAAACTGAATTAAAAACAAACATAGCCTGTTTCAGAACGTAATTTCAAAAGAAAACGTTGCTCTCAGTTTATAAATTACGACTTCTAAATTACGAAATTTTATGTAACGATGTTTTGCCAAAAACATTTCGTTTATTCTCTGTGTAGACTGTATCTGAGTGGAATAAAGAAATTGTTGTAATAAATAATACAGCAGCGGTGTTTATATTTGGCACTTAGTTCGAAGCGCGTGCGCAACCTATCGGCCTGTATATCGTCAGTGACAACCCGGCTTTAGCCGCTCACACGCGATCGGTAATCAAATCGAGATATTTTTTGTAAATGTACGTTTCAATTTAATTATTACGGTGAACGATATAAAAGTTATTAATTTCATTTTGAATATAAACTTAAACATAATGTTACAAGTCTTACAGAAAATGTTTAATCCTCTTTTTCCGAAGTTTTATGCAAAACATGATTTGTTTAAATAGTGTCCATGTTGACCTCTAAAAACCCCGTAAACATTAGTAAATAAGATTAAAACATGCTGTTGTGGAAAAAAACAAATTATTTAATGTCTGTATGATTTTAAATATGGTTATGGCTAAAAATTACGGTTTTTTATCTTTTTTTTTTAATGGCAGGTAAATGTGTGAACTATCAAAAGACCTAGCTACTACTTATCAAAATCACTTACTTGTTCATGATCGCTATCAGCAAAATTTGCGAATAAAATTACGTATTCCTTTGCTTTCCTTCATTTTTGCCTAGGATATAATTTGGGTAGACCGCCTACGTTGCGAATTTTTACAAACTTCTAAAATGTTATTCAGTCTGAAAGACTTCAAGGATAAACAGATATGGCGGTGGAATGAAAAAATCTTTCCATTAATTTTTATATTGCCATTTAATGAAGGACATAAATAAAATTTAAAAGCGTTGGAACAAACGTGTTAAAAATAAAACGTGCGCCCGGCGACCGTTGGGTGAGGGCAATCCGCGACATTTACATCGGCTGCATTTTCTATTTACGACGCCAACGTAGCAACCGAGATGCCAAGGGATCTGCCTGTTACGTCACAATAGCTACTGACGTCACCCTTTTAAAGGGAAATTTGAGTTTGCTTATGAGAATGAATTTAAAAGTAGGAGTAAAGTGGGTGGTTGTTGTGTTGTATGCAGTGTAGTGGTGTGTGAAGGAGGATGGTGGCAGGGGACGTGTCCCGGCGGGCGTCGCTGACGGCGCCGTCGATGCACCGCCGCACGTCAGCGCGGCGCGGATCGCTCGTCAAAAACAACCAGACACAATCAAAGGTAAGCTCTCGATTCAATTCATGCATGTTTTAAAATAAGGATGGCTTTCATTGTTTCTAAAGGCCTTACATTTTATTCATTAACAAATCTCAATAACGTATTGGTTAAAAACCAAATAATTTTATTAGAACAAGAAATATCTATATAATGTCAAAATCCAACAATGCAAATAGTTCATATAGCAAGTTGAAACATTATTTAAATAATATTGTTACAATGATAAACTTTGCTGAGTTTTAATAAAGGTATTATTTTATAGAGATATACCATTAAACTTTAATGGCGATCTTCTGTTGTAATTTATCTTACTTATGGATGCGTTTATGGCTAAAGTGCATTCAGGTCACTGTTAAGAGGATTTCTTATCTCTAACAATCTCCTATACCTAGTCTAGCTTTCCTTGAAATATTGCAACGTAACTGAAACTGATGAACTTTTTATTTTATATCTATATATTCTTTATATCTTTTGCTGATTAGGGACGCATTACAGTTTTTTTCCAAACAATGTATATTTTCCAAAAATTTTCGACCCTATTTTTATTATCCTTAAAGAAAAATTGTCTTAAATTTTGCAATTATTCTAGTGACTGTTGTCCATAAAAGCCGGCGCGGTGTTCGTAGAATAGAAATGAGAAATAAATGATGAAGATTTTTCAAGTCGGCCAAAACATTCTAGAGTAAATTTCACCATTTGAATGGTTTCTTTTTCATGCTTTTGTTGTTTAAATTATGTTTTTTTTAATTTGAACTGCAAAAGAAACCATAGAATGCAAGACTTTTATTTCATAGAAAATAACAAGAAAAAAGCCTTACAAAACAATACTACGAAATTTTTTGTTAAAAAGTTTTGTACTACAAATAGTTTATTGCTTTGTAATAGTTTATACCAAAGCGAAATCTCTCAACAGTTTTTGTGTTGTTTAATTAAATGACCTTTCGAGATGATAAGGATACGAAAATTTAAAGAATACACTTTTAAATGTAGGTACCTCTTTAGACGGTTGACTAAGAACTTTTAATAATGTGTTTCGTGTACAACTAAAACCAGCCAAGTGCATGTGGACAGCTTACTCGTAGGACTTAAACTACTTTGTAGCGATTATGGACACTTATAGCACACGAGTGCGAAATTACGGTCTCAACAAAACATAATTGAATTACCACTCGGAAGTTTCATTTTTGTACATATTTAATTATATATTTCTTTATACATATCATTAGGTTCAATAACTTGTTTTTTATTAACTGTCACAGACAGACAGTCGACAGAGCGCTGGCCACATCCCCGCTTCTCAAAAGAGAAAAAGAGTATACGGTCAAAGTAATAGCAGTGGTTTCACAGCCTCATCCCCTCGGCCCTTTAGGAGGAAAATCGAAGACCGTTCGGCCATGGATGTTAACTTATATAGTGAGCGCGTATTCTTCGAGCTTATTCGACGCTAAGCACAATACAACCACTGAAACAACATTCACGTATAAGCCTGACGGAACTAATGTCAAATCATCTTTGTGATATGAAGTATAAAAGGCGCAACCCAGGGAGCAAATGATGAAGAGTATACTTGATCAGCAGAAACCAGCGTGACCTACGCTGGTTTAAATCGAACTCGGGCAGTTTCGGAAAGAAGTACGGCGGGCGCCATGATGATTACCGGAAAAGGTGCTATCGGAAAGGCAGATTTCATTGGTACTGAGTCAATTCTGGAGACGTAAAGATTCACCGTCCATCTGAGACACCTGATTGATGATTAAGCTAGGCCGACTGGTCGTGGTTTCGATTCTCGGGTTGAAGCAAGTTGTAACTACTATGTTTCTCATTCTGTCTGGTGATGGTGGCAGTTATTCACAAACTGTCACACTGGGAGTCAACATAAAAATGCGAAATGCGTTGTGTTACACCTCTGCCAACCCCTCTCGATGGATTGCGGCGTGAGTTATGTTATGTATTTGATAGTACCGAAAACGATTAAAAAACGAATGGACGAATGGTAAACTATATAGGATACTCCGAAAGGACGGCATTTATGTCAATGTTTACCTATAGTGCGTGAACGGTTAAATAAAACATGAAACGTAAAATCCTGCCGAACAAGTAATTATTTTGCAGCTCGATTTTTTATTTATTAAGCAGACGAATGATATTTCCCGTTTGTAAATGACTTGCTGAACAAAGGTTGCCCGGTTTTTTATATAAGCTTTTAACGGGAATTCAAAAACTTTGGACTTTGCGCCGACATTTATTCACATTGAAAATGAAAAAAATGAAGGAGATATGCTCTGAAAATATTTTTAAAGTTCCCCCACGCACATAGCCACATACCTAATTAAGGATCATTTGCATACAAACTAAACATTTAATAATGAGAAGTAATTAGCCATTATCCAATTAATAATTCATCGTGATTTATTTATTTATTCTAAAACAGATTCATTAATTTAAATCAAAATATCGAGTAAATAAATAAAAATAGTATAAACCTAAAGATGCTATTTACATTTTTCTTTTTCTAGGAGGTTCCATGGGATATCATAGATCGTTGTGCGTTGCCGATAGTGCTGTGCCACGCGCTGGCGGTGGTACTGTCGACGGTATTGAACGTACTACACATCAGCCAAGTATCTGTCTTCACACTGTTCCTCTGGTTCTCCATATCCGTCACCGGCTCATTATGGTTCTATCACAACCTTCAAGTAAGTCTCCGCTATATAACTAACTAGACTAGCCTTAACATCTGTATGCTTAGAACTTGTATTTTTTCATTTTGTGAGTGTGTCAGCTTTGACAGTCTATTCTAAATAATGGTTAAATCATGTTTTATATTGTATGAGTAGTGTCAAAGATTTTTTCGTACATACAAACTATGGTAGGTTTATAATATTAGAATAAACTAGCTTACGTACGCGTTTTTATACATCATTCAGCGTCCCAGAATACTTTCAATCTTTTTGTTGCTTTAGAATATATATAAAATGTTAAACTTTGATTGTTTACATCTTATACCTGGTTAAAATAAAAAATATAATATTATAAAACGTCAAAGATACAAGGATTACAGAATACCAAATAGTTATAGCATACCAGGATCATGTCATGACACAGTATTGATAGTGTGAAGCTTCCCATTGGTTGGAAAGCTCGACTACCATTCTCATATGTACACCCAAGACTGTATAAATAGTAAATAGGTAGGTGCAGTGCAATCTACCTATTCCAATAAACTTATTAACTCATTTTTAAAAGTATGAAGTATGTATGTTTGGGTAATTTATTTCTTGTCATTATTAAGCGTATTGTGGTGTAACAGATTGCCATGTCACAGAAAAAAAAAAACAAAATGAAGAATTATATAGATGAAATATGGAAATGGCGTTAATCATTTACCGCGCAAGTTAATCTCAAGTGACATTTGAAGGGTAAAGGCTCACCAAAAAAAAAAAGAAAGAGTTTAGAGAATTTTGTATTTTCAGACTTTAAATTATGAAACTTGTAAAAAATTATCGCTAATTCTTTCATGCTATTTAGTTAAACATTTAATATTTACTTTTAAAAATAGGGCATAGCAAATCCTACTAGCACCAAGGCGTTTTCTTACATTTCTTTGAATATCTTAGCCTTGTTAACAAACACGATATAAATATTCCTTTGCGTAGAATTACATTATAATCAACTTCGCATGAATATTATGCTTGTATTAAATACATATAAACTTTCCTCTTGAATCACTCTATCTATAAAATACCGCATCAAAATCCGTTGCGTAGTTTTAAAGATCTAAGCATACGTAGGGACAGACAGTGAGAAGCGAATTTGTTTTATACTATGTAGTGGTAGTGAAACATACGTATCAACCCGCGTTATGAATTTTTTTTGCAAATAAAAACCTCACTAACATGTTTGTTTTGTTAAAATAAAATCGATACAGATATTTCAACAAATATTCTGAAATAGTTTTGTTTTGGACATCTTTGTATCTCTTGAGAATTATAAATTTTACCTTATTCTAAGGGACGTTTGTGGTATTATTTATTCATTATCATTTTATAAGATAAAACTCTGCCTCGGCTCAGCTCATGCAATCCCAATACATCAATCCACACTTACTATTATTTAATAAAAGATTATAGTTATTGTCAGATTGTGGTAACTGTTGAGAAAGTCCACGATCACAACGACAATAAGAATGTAAATGACAACAAAGTTTACTAACATCACGGCCGAAAGCGTTTTCAGTGCTGAAATCGTTTTTTTGATTGTATGAGTCAAATATTGCAGGAAATACTCAATTATTGAGTAAAGAGGCAAGTAGCCTATTAAGACCAAAACTCACGACCAGAGCGAACGGTGCCGCGGCGGTGGCTGGCGAGTGCCAAAATCGATATCATTTTATTATTTCCTGATTCTTGCAAGTGCAAGTGATGATCTTGTTACATGTGAAACTATAGTAGATATATTTTTTACTTAGTTTGGGTCCTGTCTCATTCACAGTATTACCAATTTATCACTTTGCCTGTAACAACCCCAAAGAATCGATTTGGCCAAGCAAGACTGAGCAGATCGATACGAACAATAAAGCCGATATTAGACAGGCGAAACGAGAAACGGCGGCGTATCACGATGTACTCAGGCAGATCTCGATCGGCCCATTTAAACGATCGGCCGAGATATATAAATCTAAGTAAAATAATTACACAAGTGGTAGTATTCCATTTATGTAGACGATAACCATAAATTCCATTTAAGTTCTATGTACAAAATAATTAAAAATATCCTGTTATCTTTCATCATTTTGAACCCTTACATTTAAATGCTTATTATTTGTGGCATCATTAAAGTAGCAGGTTAGGTAAAACAGCCAGCAGAGCGGTTCGGATGCTGCCCCAGGGAATAACCTACTAAATTAAAACCAACCGTAAGTGGGAAATTCAATTGACGCTTGGTGTGTATTATTACACCTACGGTTTCTTTAATTAATTTCGTTCGCATTAATGATATTATGTCGGTGTTTCGGTATTGACATTTGTATTACTCGTAAGTATTGATCCAAAATATTTCCATTTGAAAATAAAACGCAAAAGTTAACATAGCTATTCTTAGACTCATTTCGTGCATCTTCTTTGTCCTTAAGTACAATTTACATCAATTTAAAAACGATAAACATGTAATAACGATTCTGAAGAGAGGTAAGTCTCATAAAGCTTGTGATTATGAAATTAGGACAATCCAGGGGACAGTTTCGAGTTATATGAGTTTTTTTATTCAAGACCAGGCAGGCATTTGACCCCAAACCCACCTGATGTTAAGCGGCGATGAGTTATAAGGTGGATCATGCCTGCCTAGGAGAACCTATTCACTCTTGCCTTAAAGAGGCCCAAGTTATATTGGTCAGGGAACACATCAGAAGGCAAAGAATTCCACACCCTTGCAGTACGCATTATGATGAAGCTATCGAAGCGTTTAGTCCGGATGGTTGGAATATCTACCACAAAAGGATGCAACTTCAGCCTACGTCTAATATTCCGATTATAAAAGGGGGCCGGTGGAATTAAATTATGCAATTCCTGTGCACACTCTCCGAAATGTATCCTATAAAATACCGATAGACACGCAACTTCGCTGCGGTGGCAATATCATCGTCAATCCCGATAATACTTCGGGCTGGCTTTTCAACAGAGTCTAAAGCTGCTAGCTGAAACTTGGCTGAACCATCCCAAAGGTGACAGCAATACTCCAAACAAGGCCGAATTTGCGCCTTATATAGGACAAGCCGTTGTTTGGGCGTGAAGTATCGCCTAACCCGGGATAGAAAACCAAGCTTTTTTGCCGCCGTTTTGGCTATAGACTTTTTAATTGGATTTTTTAAAATGGATGTTATAAATATTATAAAAGGACCTAAAATTCGAAGCTTCATTATAGGCAGCAATGAAAATAAAGATCGATAAGGTCTGTATAAACTCCTTAGGTACAAGGATTTATCTTTACAGTTTATAGAACGTGGCCGTATGTAAAAGCTTGTTAATAAAATACCTAATTTAAATAACAAGAGGTAGGTAAATTCTACATCCAAAGGGAATGTATTCCATAGCTTTTAAGATACGTTGTTTTAATAAACATATTACTTTAAAATCATTCTTATTGAATGTAGTCATAAAAGCTAAATTGGAATAGATAGACTCATGTAAGAGATTTTACAAGTTTGCTATCCCAAAGGTAACAATGCAAATTACATACAATTTAGACGTTCCCTGATTAGCATTGAATCGAACAATAATTGTAATTACTGAATAACATGTCGACTGGAATTCCCAAACGTGTCTTATTTTGTACATGTGCAGTCATTATCAATCTATTTGCCTTTTTTATGTAGGGGCTAAAACTAATTAACTAGAATTGGCTTAGTATATCGGTATTGTACACAGAGCTATGGTTAATGAAACTCTGCAATTAACTTGTGGCTTTGCTGTTATCAGTGGTTTAGTCAGGACGTTAATATGACAGCAGTGGTTCCTTCTGAGATCCTGCATCTGTAACAAGGATTCTATTATAAAGTGTCTAGTCCAGCCTGAGCTTCTAATTTAAAGGGTTTTATCTTTTGATACCTAGCAGAAAACTTTAATGTAATTTCGAATATATTTGTTATAAAATCAAACAGTAGTTGTAACGTTCTATATTTGTACAAGTAGATTTCAATTTGTTTTTAAAAGAAACATTTGTAGTGTGTTTTCCTAAGAACTCTCTTTTTTCCTGCTTTTACGCCATAAACTCAAATAATACAACAGACCTTAGAAGTTTTACAAGTTTGGAAACCTTATAAAGTCCATTTACTTACGGAGGGTCAAGGTCATGGTTACCTTTGGATTTTTCGATATTCAAACGTCTTTTATAATCATGAAATAAGTTTTAATGTGAAATATTAAACTCAAAATAATTTTTGTTCAACAAAAATTAAAAAACTGGTTGCAAACAGTTTTTTAACCCGGAAAACCCGGAAAATTCAAATACCTTAAACCTCAATTTAATTCAACCTGCTTTGAAAAATTGAAAAGCATTTTAAAAAATGTGGCTAAATATATCCTTCCGCTATATACTGTAAACCAGTGAGCATAGTCGAGGGGTGCTTGCCACATCAGAGATGTTACGCGCGACGCATATGTTTCGACTCCAGCGACACACACACACACACATTCGATGGTGTGTATGGTATATAAAAACTTTATTATTAAACACAACAACATTATGAAATGCACTCGATTATACCTGTTTGAAAAAAAATCCAATCCAATGTTTATCCAATTATTATGAATGAATGAATAAAATATAATAAATAAATCACAATCAACTGAGTTCAGTTTTTTTAAAGTTTCCTTCTAAAATTACCGACACGATAATATAAAATTAAATCAGGGTCTTAAAGTTTTTTATTGCCTCGTTGAATAAGAGATAACCACCGTACCGTAACACTGACAGTAACTACTTATATCGTAAAGGTTACCGTAACCTTTCCTAGGCAAAATTTCTTGTATCCTATTATCTTGCGTATTATTATTTTAATTAAACTCTGGATATAATTTGTGTTTGACCTTTTCTGAAAAAGTTTTTCATGGTTCTATCTTTACGAATCATGAAAATATGTGTTCCGTTATTATTTGTCTCGTTCTTCGTTTGATGTATAAAATTCAAATTAATATCGAAAGATAAAGTATTGATGATTTTTTGTATATTTTCGTAGCATCAAAAAAAATCAGTTTCAAAGCTAAAACCGCGCTCTATTTTAAAACAAGATAATATTCTCATCTGAAATTGTGGAGCAAGATTGTGTATATGAGTATTTAATTTAGCAGTGGTCAGATGCATTGTTAGGCAAACTTACTCACTACTATTATTTTCTTATGTTAGGTTAAGTTTGGTTATAGGCAAATAAATGACCAAGGCTAAATTGAATAGTTCACTTCACAATTTCAGTTCACAAGTTCATTACTTTATGTCTGATAGAGGGCGCCCTTCTCAATTTAATGTGACGTCATACACAACGTCTGAAACCAGCGGATGATCGTGACCCATCCAAAAACATCCCATTTGTTAATTTATGATAAATAGTTTAGAAGTTATGAGGGAACAGAAAAACATTCATCCATACATACATCCATGCCAGTCAAAATCATAACCTTCCGTTTTACTTCGCCGTAGTCGGGTAATAAATGAAAGTTTTTTGGAATTCCACACTTTATTTGCCTGTATACTACATTTTTGAATCATTTTTCATAAAATAACTGCATTCCTACATGCAACGAACATTTATTTATTGAAGATATAAATATACATACATGTATATACCTACATACAAGTTAATTTGTACATACATGAAAAACTAGAATGTTCTACTAATTTATATAAATAACTACTACATTGTTTCATTTTAAATCATAATTCGTATTTTATCCAAGTAAAATAGATAAGGAAATCTAAATTATTTTTTGGTCGCAAACCTGTCTCCGACAACCAACTTCGATCTATAGAGAACTTTGAAAACCAAAGTTTTCTCGATAAGGTCCATATTCGTATATCCTTGTTCCTCCCCTTAAGTAGATCCATAAACATTTGTTCGAAACGAAAACATGGAACACGCAGATAAACTTTTGTTCCTTATATTACCAATAAGCATTTCGTGTTAAATTTTCCTTGAAACAATTTGAGTTGCATTGAACTGTTTAAAGTTGTGCTTGTCGATCGAATCGAACCCACCTTGTTCGATTTAATGAGGAAATATACGGTTCTTGTGAACCTCGTATCGCGTTGTTTTACCGTAATTTCTGATAATTAAAACATCTTCCTGAATAAATAAAAAGGTAGCTAAGATAATTCGTTGTAACTTGTTTTGAAAGGTTGGTCGGTTGGTTTTACCTTGTGTGTAATTTTGTACGAGTATATTTGAATTTATATCGTCAAATTTTTATTTTTCGGTACCTTTCAACAACTTATACATTTATCCACAACTCAGTGAAGCTTACTTATAATAATAATGTGCTAGATAGGAATGTCTGTAATTTTAATTTTTTTTGGTATCAAGACAGTTTCATTGATTCATCTGTTGTTAAAGCAGAAAAAATCTAGTTTAACCAAAGAAAATTAATGGACTTTAAACGCCCATCAAACTTTTTATGTTAAAATGTGTACCTTTGTGTTTCATAAGTACATACTTTAATAAATGAATTTAATGCAGAATGCTATAGCTGGAATACATGTATAATATTTGATGGCATAAAGCCTTAACTGTGACAAGAAACCTCTTAACTCTCCTAAAATTGAAACAAAATCACATCACAATATCTTAAATAATCAATATTACACGTAGGCATATTCCATAAAATTAATTTTAAATTAAAACTAAAAACAACAATAATTTCTTAAAAGTACAATTTCAACTCCTACTATGTTGGTACATAAGTTTTGTTTTCAGATTCAACTTCTTTTGTATGTGGGTGGAATAAAAACTACAGAATTCAAATTAGATTTGTAGAAGATTGTAAATAATTTTTGGGATTTGTTTCACATAGTCGGAATAAAATATTTTATAACTAATTAACAAATATAACTGCCATATAAAACTTCCAGGTAAAATAAATTCCGTTTAATAAAAATTTAACCATTAAGTTCATGTGTCAGTTTTTTTACTATGAAGTTAAAGATGGCGCCATTTTATTTTGTCTTTTGATTTACGGAACAAGTAAGAACATAAAACATTGATTGATTTTATTTGGAACGACGCATAAAGAAAACGTCCAAGAATAAAAAATGTCACCTATTGTCGTCATTGTCGTCATGTTAACTAATTAGACAATGTGTAAAATAGCTTATCCACCATGTTATAACCATAATTGGCAGGTGATGAAACCTTTAATTTACAAAGCAGTTTACTGACAAGTAAAGCTTATTTAATGAATGCGCCATGGATGAATTTTTACGTCAGATAAGTTGCAAACAGCTTATTCAAGACCTTACTTAGACATTGTGAAATAATCCCTTAATATGCCGATATCATTACTTTCAGCAAACCATATCAAATAAATTTTGTACTTGTAAAGTACTTTTTCAATTTGCAATATCATTAAAAAGTCGAAATTTTACTTCTATCACAAAAATAAGTAACGCCTTCGGATGGCTCGTAAAATATGTCAAATGACCCCTCAGAAGTGATATATTTTTCTACGTTCCTTACACTGCTATTAAAAGTGGTTTTTAGAAAATGGTAACTAATATCATAGAAACTCACTTTTATGAGGAAAAAATAAAGTTACTTAGAACTAGTTAAAACGTCATTTAGTTTGCTCCAATCAGAGTGCATCCTGTGCTTTTGTAAATAATTATCTGCTCTCTATCAAAACCGAGTATTTTTATTAGATACTCGTAAGTAGTAAATAGACAAGCGCTCACCCTTCACCTAACTTTTCTCGTATTAATTAATAAATATGAGACCTGACCTTCGTTGTTGCAATTGTCAAATTACAATTTTTCGCACTAAAAGTATGCTTCAAAGAGCTAAAGTGCAAACAGTTGTTTTCATTTAAAGTGTACTCTTTTATAATTTTGTATCAAATAGCCCTTTTGACCTTTGATTTTAATTTCTTTTTGTTTTCACATAAATATATTTTAGTTCAATCTCGTACAATCGTTAATGAATAAAACACCTCCGTTTGGTTATACACATATATTTCAATAACCAATCACATTGTAAGTGATTTCATTAACCACTAGTACCTACTCATAGACTTTGTTCACACTTAAATAATAATTTTCATCGATAATTTCTACGAGCTCCTGAAAGCGTTAACTTTCTCCTTCTAACTATTCAATGTGTTTATTTAGTTTCAGAGAGTCGGAGTAAATTTGTAATGCTCGTATTGAATAAGCAATGATGTCGTCGTAAGCTAAATAATGTTAGTAAATATTTTAAGTAATTTGACTCTTCAGAATAAGTGTACTTTTCTTAACGTTGACAAAATTAAGGATAAAAAATAACACCGTTGTCTATTTGAAATCTACTTAAGCATAATTCAAATCAGTTGTTTTTTTTGTTTAACATCGGAAACCACCATTTGTTTCTAAACTAAAAAATAATCACAGTCAATATCATAGGAATAACAAGATTAATGTTAGTTGATGATAAACAACAAAATACAATCTATTCCGGAGAAATGTACCTATCCCCACCAATGGAGCACAAGTAAACCTTCCTTCGAATTCGAAACAATCGAACTTATTGTTCGTGATAATGCTATTGAATTTAAGCTTTGACAGATTGGTGTAAGTAATTCGAACTGGTTTTCCGTCTGAATTGTATCGGGATGTGGTGAATGTCAAAGGTCACCGAGCACCGAGCACCGGGCAGCGAGCTCGACGCGGCGCAGCGTGGGCGTCACCAACTAATAAAGCTTCCGTGCATTTGACGCAATCAAACTATAGATCGCGTAACCGCTCTTAACTTTCAGAATGAAAGCGCTTTTGCGTTTACCTACCTTATCTCGTTGAACTCCATTTTAAAACAATTTATAATTTTACATTAACTTAACTTACAGATAATGCAATTCGAATTCATTCCTAGTTTGAAATAGAGGTGTATTACCTCAAGGATTAATAATTTAACTGAGTTAGTATAAATGGAAGGTAAGATGACCCTTGTGTGATTAACAGTGTAGTTGTACGTACTTTATCTTTTGATTAAAACGGTCATTAAGTAATTACCTACCTGACCGGACCGACCTTTAGGGCTACTATATCAGGGTATATCATTTGAACAGATTTTCTAAGAAACGATTTATCCGCATGTTTAAGTTTATGGGTTATGCAGAACTATTGATATTTGGTCATGGTAAATCTGTAATCATCTTTTTTTGTTTTGGTTTTTCAGATATCAGTTTAGATCTGATCTGATATATTGTTTTATTTAATGACCTAACACTCAGTCATTCCAGTACAATCTCTCTTTATGATAGACGCCATAATGTTGTAATAACAATAGTAATAATTGACTCGGTATAATTAACACAAATTACCTAAATTCTAATTAAAGCCATTTAGGATTGTACTCTGCGCACTTACTAAGTATTTATTATACTAAGTATTAGACGAACACTGATTTAGATATTTATCATAAATACCTATCAGTGTTCGTCGTATTTCCAAACAAGATTCCCACTCACTGAACTTTCAAATAAGATTTACTTAGAATTCTTTATCTTATCGTATAATGGGCAGTTTTTAACCTATTTTGTTTTAATCTCCGACACTATTTTCCTATTGCAGGATAATTTTCGATCTGTCAAACATCTTAATAAATAACATTTCCAATTAGGATGCAATCGCAAAAATAAGCTCTATGATAAAAGATTTTTTATTTCATTTACGCGTAATCGTTATTTATCTCCTAACCGTGGCTACTATAGTAGCTTAATCAGTAATGAGTTAACTTGAAATTACATTAAATTGTCCTCTAGATGATTCTGTGAGTAATGGTGTGAAAAAGGTTAACTTTGGGATACGTCAGAGTAAACGAAAACAAACATAATATAGAGTTCAACAGACAACAAAAACATGTTAAGTCAATATAATTGTAGTAAACAAAGAAACAGTGGGATCTGAAAAAAAACATAGTTGCAGTTTAATACACTATGAAACATCTAATAGGTGTCATATCAAAGGTGGAATTCTTACCATGTCGAAATATTTTTGAATACGCGCTATTTGATTAGGATACCAAAAAAAAACTTTGTTTGTTATTAGATCAGGTTACGTAATATAGAACCACAATAAATGGGTTTGTATTTGATTATAACAGTGTAACTATAAAATCGCAAAAGTAAAATTCACAATTACATTCCAATACGAGTGCACACAATATTGTTTTAAAATGCAATTTGAGTAAGTACTAAAAGACAGAACATACTGCTTTTTCTCATTACACGTACGACTGTAGTCAGCAAAGCAAAGTTATAGGACATCTGCCGTCAGTTATTTTAAATAATGCTATGTAATAATTCCATTGTATTTCTGGATTTTCTGGACACGGGATTATGGTATTTTTATAGATTTGCAAAACAAAGGCATTACTGTGTGGTAAGCGTGGAATGTGCTTAGTATTTATACTAATAACTGTTGCGAGTCCATTGACGAGTGCATAATTTTATGAAAACACTCCAGATCATTACAAGCCCTGCGTGATTGGAAGGATAGCAGTCCGAATTTTTGCAATCTAGTTTTGTACCCTCTGAGAGTGCGCCCAAATCCGTATCTAAATTAAATCATTTTAACAAACTTTATTTGTATTGCTTTGATTTTATTAACATGTATGACAACAGAATTCGCTAGTCTACCGGTAACAACAGTTGGCGTTTTAAATATTTTGGTAGCCCTGCAAACAAACCCGATCAGCCTGTTGCGTAGTGTGATAATTTCTTCATACGAGTAGTCATATCTAAATGTTAGTTTGTCATAAACAAGTATTCCTATATCCCTTACCTATCTAGTTAATGTTAAAGTTGTACCATTGACCAGGTATTGAAAACAAATGGCTTGTTTTCAACAATTGAATCTATTGTGGCTAGCTACTGGTGTCCTAACTAACTATTACATTGATGTCCAACAACTTTTTGCTCTCTGTTTTTACTTCTTTTTCATAAAAAGTTATAAAAACTGCCTTTGCTAGACCTGCAATATTCGCGTAAACTGCCTTACTTAAAATTTTATCGTAATTTTGGATATTCCTAACCGAAGCAAATTGAGGTTACAGTAATCACAGTTTTTGAGTTGCAACGATTAATATAAGCTGTTGATTTGTTATTTCCAATTCAAATGACAACGGCCCCCTGATTTTATCTAACTCGCTAGCGCCGATTACAGATCATAATTAAAAAAAAATGTATTTGTACATTGACATTTGAAAACTGAACATTTAATTTCGCGACCGCTTGCGAGTTACATAAGCAGAGCCCGAATCATATGTTCTGTTGAAAACCACCCTGTACTTTGGATACAATCATCGTTGTATGAAGTTGATCGATATAAAATCTAACGTTAAAATTCAAATATAAACCTTTGTAAACAGCGATCCGAGTCACAAAATAAACCGAGTTGCCGTGAATTTGACGTTGTATAAACATGTAGTACAAAACTGACGTTGCGAAAAGCAAATTGAAAAAGTTGACACAACAAAAGCACTTCTTTTTTATTTTAAAGGGCACTTGCGTTTAATGTGCATTAATATGACTTACTATTATGTCTTTCATGCATTTTTCTCTCCATACCATTTTTCTTTACCTATTGATCAAATTTTGTATAGACTTTCCGAAATTTTGTGCCTTTCATATTTACATCATACAGGTATTGTGTAAACAAGTTCTTAATTTAGAAAATTGACCACCGATCATATTTCTATAAAAAAGCTTTTTTAACTTAGTAAATATTTTTATTTATTTATTCTTTTTACAAATGCTTGCAAAACTAATTTTGAGCAAAACTTAGCAACACTGTATTGATATTTAAATGAATAAGAATAGCTTCAGACATTCTTTTTTACTGTTTAAAATGAATAATAATGGAATTTTTTATCTTAAACTACGAGTAAATATACCCTCAACACCAAAATTTGGAGATTGTATTATTTCAATAAACCTGAATTCATCAACAATACAATACAGTTGCAAATCATTCATTTCAAAGAGGTTTCGTGGAGTCGTTTATTGTCTCTTTGCTCCTGACATTTATAAGATACCAGATTAAGCGTTTTATTATAAAGCAACACTCAATTTTACATATTACTATTATTAATGACACTGTCTTTTCGCAACATAGCCCAAGGCTGAAGCAAATTCAATTAATTTTAATTAAAAATGTACCCGCTAGGAGGCCACCGCTTTATGTGTGCTAATGTACCTAATACATTAATATAACATTGTCGGATTTTAAACTACGTATTTTTTTGTAAGTTTTTACTATTTTTAAGTTCATAAAAACAAATCGTTACTCGTATGCCACCTTAATCTCAAACTGAAATAAGTTATTAGATTTACTGGAGTGTCTTCTAGATATAATAAACCGGAGTCAGTATTTACATAACACTGCATCACGGCAACTTACGTCATCGACCGTATGTAAGTAGGATTTAAAATAGGTTAATGGTCCTGTTTTTACAGAAATTGCACTTTGAATCTAAAATGAACTTTTACAACTCAATATAAACTAAGTCCTTAAACCAATCGCGTGGGTGCAAGTGTTTTCATACTATACTGGGATGGCCAACAAGCATATATAATATTCGCTTCAAGGTATTCAGTAAATGAAATCTATTGCCGCTTGATAAGTGCAATACACTAGCGGCCGTACCCTTACTTTTTGTTTTTTTTTTTTTCATTTGCCCCCCCTTTCTTTTGATATAAGTATAAACATAACATAACTCCCATGAACCAAATCCAATGACATGAATTTTTTGTCATATGTAACTAAGGTAAGGCCGCGTTGAGTTTAGTTTTAACAAGACATAAGTATTAATAACGTAATTGTAAATTTAGTCCACGGCCCACGCTTTGTAAGCCGATACTTATGTTATCGTCGAGGTGAATGTTAATGCCCTCCGTGTCTTAAGCTCTTTGCAAGAAACATAAGAAACAAAACTTTGGTGAAAAGTTAGATTAGAGTCTATAAAATAAACTAATCTAAAAATATTTGTATCATCCGGTATGTATGTAGTAGTAAACGCATAAACGTCTGTTTGTATTTAGGCACGAACTCTACAAATACCACTTCAACGAAATCATTATTATAATATTCTTGTCTAATTTGTAACGCGATTGAGATCTAAGAAAACTGATCAAAGGAAACGTAAGCTTTCTCCACAAACTAAACACCTACCAGTTCTCAATACCAAAATAATTCAGCTGAACTACTTTGAAATGATAATTTACAAGTTCTTCTAGAGACTAAAACAAGTTCGGAAACCAGAAGAATATGGGACTAACGTACGTGTTGAGCTTCAGAAAATAATCTATAATGAATGATTATTTGTAAAGAATTAGTGCACATGAACTGGCATTTAATTTAATATGATACTAAAATTCTCCATGTTAACTCTATCCCGTTATATAAAACTATTTTCGTTTTATTGAAATGGAACATGATGAAACCAAAATAGCACGTCCTAGCGCGTACGTCACGCACGCCATCAAATAATCAAATAAAATATTCACTCAATGATTATGATATTAGACATCAATCAAACTGTTGCCAACTGTTTCTGCGAAAACTATTTGGTCGCCTACAAGGTATCTATAGGTATATATAATTTGCTTTTTGTGTATGTACACTTTAATAGGATGATAGTTGGTAGTATATACTTAACAGACTTTCATCTAAACGTAACCAATCTATCTAGTATAAAATTATTCGGCAATGCGTAGCAATTAATGTTTGTTTTGCAAGCTTTCTTCTACTACGATAAAGCCATACTAGTATATACTTCCGCTTCAATTGTCATTAAAAGAATATGCCATTTTCCTGTTGTAGCGCACCAATCTATTTAAAACATTTTGACAACAACGCATTTTCAAAGTTTTGTAAACAAAGAACGAATGTTATATAATAGCTTAGATTAATTATTGGTCTCCGCTGGCGACTACATTCAAGTTATATTCGTATATAGGTATAGTATTATACCAGCGGTGTAGTCACTTTAATTCGAAATGGAAATATCTGTATTTCAATTTCATGTCTATTTTCCATTGGTTGTCTATTCATTCTATATTCGTTTGAGTTGTAAATGTAAATACCGAGACAGACGACCGCGATGACGTTGACATTCACATTCTCACTAGAACATTATGTGCGAGAATCGTTGTGTGATGTACATACGTGATCTGTAAATGTCTATGAATTGTGAAGGTCAGTTTTGTCTACGATAATAATAATAATAACCACATCACGATACACACATTGACTCAGCCCTGCAGTAAGTATCGTAAGAACTTGTGTCATACGAACTAAGCAACGATATGGTATATACTACATAGATAAGATTACAACATCCATGACCGGTAAGCGAAACAATGCGTCTTGCAAATAACACAAAGTCAAGCCCCCGCCGGGATTCGAACCCGGCGCCTCTAGTAAAGTGTTAGTTTTTCTATTACATATATTTCACGATGCTGTTCTTGGAGACACTTACTTGTATTTTATGAACTGTCTAGAGATGAAAATGATTACCATATACGTTTTTATTTTAAATGTTGTTATTTTTAATGATTTATTTTGACAGCCAAGAAAATATGCATAGAAGCAAGCAATGTAGCTAGAATTTGTTAACATACATCTAAAATAGAATTTGATGATATGTTTCGAAATCTGACATTTTCATAAAGAAGCACAGAAAATTCATGGTTGTAATATAAGTTTAATTATTTGGTAAGTGTTCATATATTTCGTAAGTCTCTAGCCACTCTGAGATAAGAAGGTACATATATGTGTACAGTAATTTAATCTAGCATTATCTATAAATGTCAGAAGACAGATGTACATGTATTGTAATCTGAGCTTTCTTGTGCAGCTTATATTTGACACTTTACTACTGCCCGTTAAAATCACCTTGAATTTTCATATTATATATAATGAAAATATTTGATATAACAAAATTAATTCATGAAAAAGATATCAAATTGAATATTTTAAAAGGTAACACTTCGTTTAACTATTTTAATCATATCATAATATTAAAACGTGAAACAAAACCCTTCATGAAACCCTTTCTTTTTACGAAAATTACGAGTTTGATATTTGACACACTTACAATTTATAAGTAAAACGAGTGTAGAAACCTTATGTTTTATAAAATATGCAAAATACATAAATTAAAAAAGTAAAAACACGTTACACACACTACCATTTGTTTGCGTTGACATACCTATATAATTATACTCATAAATGTGTTACATTTGATGGAAATGACATGGCTTGGACATGGGAGTTTGTTACTATACACCTATAAACAGTTTTATTGCATTTATTTAGTTTTACAATTGATTGTACTGAATGCACAAAACCATATAATTTTTGTGCATAATGTGGTGATAGCCTCTATGGCGCAGTGGTGTAATGACTGAATGAAATGTCGCGTTCAAATACTGGCAGGAGCGAAAATTTGTGTGATTTACAAGTTGTGTTGTTGTATTTACTTGTCTTGTATCAAATTTTGTATTAATACTTAGTATATACCAATCGTTACTTGGTACGATACAACACAAGATTCTTAGTTATTCCGTGGTATCGTGCTGAGTTAATATGTGATTAGATGTGCGGATATGATTATAATGCTATGGTAAAATTACAGGTGACAGCAGCGGGTAAGGCGGTGCTGGTGACTGGTTGTGACAATGTCCTGGGTAACGCCCTGGCGAGGAAGCTAGATGACCTGGGCTACCATGTGTTCGCCGGTTTCCAGAACAAATCTGGCAACATTGACGCTGACATGCTCAAGGAAGACTGCTCTGGGAGACTACATACTTTGCAGCTTGATATCACTTCTGAAACACAGGTTAAGTTTTATCAACTTAATAAAATTTTGCTAATTATGTCTCAAAGTAAGAAGTAAAAAGATTTATTTCATGATTTTTTCGGGTAAATTGTATATTTATTATGAAAACCGATTTCCGATGCCGGGGCTACGATGCCAAACACAATAACAGAAGATAAAACCTAGATTTTTCCCAGTTTAAATTCTATGTCCTCAAACAACTTTCAATAAAGTAAAAGCATTTCACTCGTTCTTTACCGCCACTCATAAAACTTGTAAAATTAATCAAAAACTGAGTCACTACTATGAATCACACAGCATGAGTCGAGGTAATTCGACAGACATCTAGTAGATGAGTATCCCAAATACGTTACTTACGTTTTATAGAGAAAAATCTGGCATCGAATGAATGGGGGCGGACAATCTTTATAACTATTTATTCCCGCTCTTCTTTGGCCAAACAATGTCCCCCACGCACATCGTGATTCAGCTACAAATAACTAGGTATATCAACTACACCCACGTCTTTGTGAAACGATCCCTCGCAATTCATTATTCGCTGAAAATTTAACTTTGTCAACAGAGATCGTCTACACGCCAAGTTGTAACATTAAGGTGGAAGTATAGTGGAAATCGATACTAATTGGTTCTTTGAAAAAAAAATAACGATATAATGATCTTATAAAAAATGCAGAGTTGTTCGTTAATAATACTTTTTTTGATTTGAATAATACTTTTTTTACTTCGTTCGCTCTAACAGTGAAGTACACACAGTACAGTGAAGGCTTAAACTAAACAAATAGGAAAATGAAAAAATAGGAAAGGGTCACTTGGAAAGAAGCTCGCGGCATCAATTATTCTAATGTATAAACACTAATGCCTTTGATATCGGTGATTTAAATATAACAGCAAAAATGCGAAAAAAAATACATGTGATGTTTTAAATTCTAAAATCTATGCTTTTTTATATTTGCTGTTATTTTTGACACAGACATTTAAACTAAAGCTAAGTCTTATAAGCGGAGTAAAACAAAGCGCTGTCTACCGTCGAAATTTGGTATTAACATATGTTTCATCCACTTAGATTCTGTCAGCGTCCCTGTACATCGTGGACCACCTGCCAGAGGGAGCACACGGGCTCTGGGCGATTGTGAACTGCGAATCCTGGTGCGCGCTCGGCGAACTAGAATGGGTACCCTTCTCCGTAGTACGCCGATCAATGGACGTCAACCTCCTCGGTACGTAGTACGAATTACTACGGAGCTACGGTTAACACTACGAAGAACTCGAGTGTCAACAGTGAAATCCAATAGATGGCGTTAATTGTACATTTTTTGTTTTTCCGTAAAAACTCATTTCATGAAAACTAGCTTCCCAGTTTTTAGAATGTAGATCCTTTTACATGAAATTCATTAAATTTTTGTGGCTCATTATTTACCAGAAGAGCGAACATCAATTTGTAATGATTTCCAGCTCTGTTTACGAAATAGCAGTTTAAAAATAGATTTTACCTCAAACGAAATTATCAAACGCCTTACACGTTGCAAATGAATTGTCGTGGAGTAACTTAGCCTACTTTAAACTTGGTTAATTGGATAAACGAGGTCTAAAGAGAGTCTCTAGGTCACGAAAGGCGACAAATTGAAAACTTTACAAAGTTCTAATGAAATTCAAAAGACGATAATTGTATTTAACTTGTTTATTTGCTACATAAAGATGTATGGATATCAGATTAAATCCGATTGAGTGACAAGACTTCAGAAACATTCATTTACCTCCTTGCTTGTTTACGTAGTACGTCGCCGCTCTTATCTTGTAGGTACATTTTATTGTTACATAAATAGACTCCGCATAGATAAAGGCTCTTTTCTTCTTTTATAAAAGCTATTCATCTTTTATGTTTTTTTTTGCGCACCTTCATTGCTAGAGGAAGCTTTGTTCGTAGCTACGAAACATTTATGCGACCCTGAGTCTTTTCAATCTCGGGTGTAAATGAAATTTCTCTTGCGATATTTTAATTTGTCCCTAATAAATAAACTGTGTGTTGGATGCTGAGGTAAGTTAAATAGATAAATCACCTAGCAAAAAATACGTAATATGCTTTAAAAAAATTATGTTTTACCAACAAATATTTGTTACTATGTAAGTGATAATTTTCTCAACAAAAAAGAAAAACATAGATAAGATAATTTCAATGAACAGATGACACTGCTTTACGAGTTTTCATAGGTTTTCATTTAAGTTCAACTCGACTATTCCAGGACCCTCCCGCCTGATCCAGGTGATGTTACCTCTGGTGAGACGTGCTCGTGGTCGGATTGTGCTCGCCTCGTCTATCCTGACGTACGTGGCCGCCCCGGTACGAGGCGTACACGCCGCTTCGCTTGCGGCTCTTGACGCGCTGGCCGCCTGCCTGCGACGGGAACTAAAGTCTAGAGGAGTCGACGTTGTAAGTACAATATGTGTTTATACTCATAGACTTCTTCAGGTGCAATATATGATACCACCTGTTCGTAAGTGGTAAATCTTTATAGAAGATGTCCAGGTTGGTACAACCATTCCTCTCTATTTTATGCCATAAAGCAATTCGCTGTGTGGTTCAAAGGACTAGAAAATCAATTTAACTACCAGCTCTTTACATTTTAAGCTTGGCATGTGTAAATAATTGGCGGTACTGTTGGTGTCCTAAGATATCAATGGCATCGCGGTGATAGCTTTCCGTCTAATACAAGCTGCTGATGAATTTGTTTGCTTGTAAAGGCGTGTTTAAATTTCTCATGAAAATTACACCGAGTTATTTGTTGGTCTTCAGTAAAGAGTATTCAATTTGAAAATTTTGTATTCAAATAAAATAAGCTGAAATATCAAATACTAGTTGGTGTACAAACGGCTACCCAGCTATTTGAAACGTTTTGCATTATAAATAACCGAATTCAGAGTTTAAACATTTATCTCTGAACAGTTTGAGATCACATTAAAAACATGAGCCTGAACGCTAGGATCAATGATGAATCCATTAAAAATTCATTTGCACTAATGTAAAAATTTACAATTCAGAGTTTTGCTTATTAACATTTTACCCTTAAGTTGCCCAATTGTTTTATTTTATGTTTATTCTTTTTATGTTAACCAAATATTTTGAGGAGACTATAAAAACAGGTTCAATTTTGAAACAAATAGTATGATTGATTTGGAAAAAAATACCTTCCTGTAAACCTTAAATATGTGACCGTATCCCATCGTGTTACTTTATAATAAAAGCAATATTGGACGCATGCATGTGCATTCTTACTGTTTTTTTACTTAAAAAAGTATAATTATAAGCAAAAAGTATCAACACATTTTTTGATTCTTCGTATTCGTTAAAATAAAGCTTCAATTGGAGTCTTTTTCATTTTTTAATTGCAACTTCTTTTATATACTCTAAATGTTGATCTATCTTTAAAACTCTCTGCTTCTTTTTTAATTTTGAAAGAATGTTCAACGTATTAAATAAATGCAAATTGGTAACACTGTGGACAATTTCACGAGAGTTCATTGTAAAATACCGACATTCTTATGTAGATTAATTGAATTACTAAATTCAACATATTCTCGGAATGGATATCAGTATCAGTACATTCTATAATCTATACCAGACAATCAATTTGAATTACGAGAATTTACTTGCAACAATATTTAGTTCATGCATTCCTAATAGTATTGCAATCTTGTGGCATCGGTTCATATAATTAATATAATAAAATGAGGTGCATTGATTTAAGCCATTTTACTAACGAAAATAAATGAATTATTACTACGAAGAACGAAAATAGAATATGGCATCATAATTTGTTTGAGTGAAAAAAAACTATTTACACGTTACAAAAAAAGGTTCATAAAAGTTGGAATGTACTCGGATATTTATTATTAGGATAGGATAACCATTTGGCTGTGAAAGGATTTCCAACGTTTAAGAGACACGTTAACGAGAAAATTAAAATATGAATTATTTTATACTGTTCCAGGAAAAGCATCTTCATGGGTATTGTTAATAATATCTGCCTTTTTGTTTAGTTTTGTTTTATTCTACTTGTACTTATTTTCATGATTAATAGTGACATTTACTCGTAACTTAAATTACACAATTTGATATGTATATGCGGATCTACTTTCACGAGTTTTTAATAAAGTCTAATATCATATATACACATCCATTTCTATATCTTTGTAGATCTCATTACTCCAGAGAGAACCCAGTTTATTTGACGAACGCTTACTTACTCGTATGAGAGGATATATCAGTTGTAATTATAATTCCGTAATCGTTATGTATATACTTTAAACTTTTCATCATATTTGGACATAAACGAAGACGTAATAAAACCGAAATTTTCTAAATATTTATCAAAGGAAGCTTGGATAATTTAGAAATTTCCGTCCGTCTTTTACATTTTAGTGAGGAAATTTCCGTAAAAGAAAATGTTACTTAAGTATGCTAAAAGTATATTTTGGTTGAAAAATTTCGTAATTTTATTTTCTAGCTTACTAGTTTGCGAATTCAAGCTCCTTTTAAATTCTTCTTGAAAATAAATTGGCAATTTAGAAACTGATGGCACCCACAGAATCTAAGTAAATAATTATGTACCTTTTATTTTTAACTGTAAAACGAAACCATGAATATACGTGTCTTTAATTAAATATCCTTGTTAATCCCATCGTGTTTGCCATTCGTCAATTAGTTTTTCCTGGAAGTTTTCGTTACTATCAAATAATCTACTGATTTTAGCCCTATCCTTCGATTGAAGAAAAACTGAACTCATACCATTCCGCGAATTATAATACATTGCCGCACGCCGTTGTATTTCTAAATCTACGGGTAGAACACCCGCAAGAATCGGAAGGGCCTTAGTGCTGACGTTACTATACGCTTTACTTCGACTAAGGACGGCATTTATTTCAATTGTTCCCTATAGTGCGCGAACGGTTAAATAAAGCGTGGCTAAATATCGATCATTGCGTCGCCCAATTCCTGACTGGGCATGGTAACTTTAAGGGCAAACTTTATTCATTTAACTTGGTGCCGTCACCTCTCTGCGAATGTTCGACGTCGGATCATGAATTTGTACAAACTGCCCATCACATCTTGTGGGAGTGTAGCCTCTGGTATGAAGAACGGTCAGACATGTTAAATTCGATTCAGGTTTTTGGGTGTAGTCCTATTTATTACCTAGATCTTGTGAAAACGAAGGGAAACTGCAGTGCCTTTAAAAGTTTTGTCACCAATATTACTGGTGTAAGATTTAGGTTCGTCTCTAATTAATCCCCTATTAGTTAGTGGCATTCCGTGGTGTTTTGGCGGTCAGGCGTCTCCTGACTGTCTCCCCCTTAGTTTTTGGCCTCTGGGCCATTTCGATTGCTGTCTCCGCTTTGCTGGGAGGGAAGTCTGAAACCGCTTTCTTACTACCTCCTATTTCTTTTGATTAAGTTCGTTGCGGGTCCCAAGCCGGTAGGGTGTCTGAGCACAGCCTGTGCGTCATTGCACAGCTGCATTATTAGTTGATTATTCGATCAAAGGACGCCACTGTTGATCCTGGTGAACAGGAGTTGCAGTGGTGGGACAGTGTGCCCCGATCCTTGTAAATATAGTTTTATATTTTCAAGCATATTTAAATAAAATTGAGTTCGACAAATAGAATTTGAAAAGTAATGAGCTACGTATGTATAAACAAAGAATCGTTACATCTTTAAAATTTAGTATTTAAGTACTAAAGGAATTATAAAACCTTTTGATATTCACAATCAGATTTCTTATGTCAATGCGATATAACGAAAACGGTACATTTCCACCCATACACGTCTTATGTTCGGTTGTTTCACCGGTTAAGACTTATGCTTGAAACTGCGTTAAGCGGGTCCCCATCATGAAGCACTTTTATATCAAAAGGCGCTGACATGCTTTACGTACTTTCAAGCTTTACAGCGGGTGCTACAGTATAGTTTCTTAACGCGCAGGTTGTAGTGGCTGCCGGCGAGTACACTACAGGCAGTGCCTGGTTATCTGAGGAGAAACTTCTGGAACAAGCAAGGGACATGTGGAAGAGACTCAGTGACGAACAGAAGGGAGCTTACGGAGAAGATTACTTTGAGCAAGCCCTTCGAAGCCTGGAGAAATACACCAAGAGTGCGGTAAGATTTTTATAATATCAAGTTGTATCATATATACGTGAAAGGTGTTAAGATTTCGATTTGTAAAATCCTTATTCACTCATGCGGAAAAGTATCGGACAATAAATTGGTTCTATCAAAAGATTTTCAGGCAAAAGTAATACCAAGTTAATATACTGTATTTATTTATACAGTTAAATATGTATATAAAATTTATTGATAGTTAAATATACTGGTTGTCCATCATACCTAATAACGAAAGTAACTAATAAATTTAATAGTTACATGCATAACCCAAACATAGCAAAAACAATGCATAATATTCTATCCGTACCTTTGCGGTAAACATTCATTTTATGAAATTCACATAGAAATTTATTAAAATTTAAATTAAATACTAAATCAATGTGTGAATCTGATATATTATAAAACCGTAACCGCAAAACTTGATTCAAGTATGAATCACTGACAAAGTTACAAAAACGCGATATAAGAGATATTATTTGTTTGCCAGATTCAGTAATAAAACCGAGAATTACATGAAGAAAATGGAGAGCAGTTAGATTAGCATTGTTCAACATTATCTGTTACGACCCTCTTGCTTATTCTATATTAGCATCGCATAATTTGTCTAACTTGGTTGCAAAGACCGTTGTAATTTACATATTTTCTGCGTGGCTAGATGTAGACGGAGTCCTTCCTGTCTTTTATCCTAACATAATAATAGTATTTAATCTTTTTTTTTACGAATCGCATTGTTGACAGTAATCGCTAATGATAAATGTATTTATACTTTTAAAATTAAAGTGTAGTTACACAGATGGCTACATGAAAACCAATCAACTCAACAAGTTTGCACAAATTCAACATTCATAATGAATTAAAGCTTCCTGATGGATTGCTTGCATATAAACTTTACACTCTCATGATTTTGAAATTAAATTCATCAAATTATCCACTTCACGAAAACAATGCAGGTCAAAGTAAAACATATATTTATAAAATATTAATAAAAACAGTACATTAAATTCAAATCCAAATTCAAAATGTTTTATTTAAATATACTTAATACGTGGGTAGCACTGAAAATGTTTAGAACTGGCCAGTTACAATCATTGTTAATGAAAACTTATTTCGAATTTCAATTTTAGAACTCTTTGGTAACCTAATGTAGTATATTGCATTCATTTGTCATTTGTTACGCGAGAAAATTTTCGGTCAATGATTTATTATGACTGCGATTAGCATTTCTTAATGAAGCCCCATCTCGTGCCACTATTTATGTACAATTGGTTTAATGAGTTTAAGCGTGGACGTCGCAATCTCACCTATCAGCAGATACGGGCGAGCCTAGGAATTGGTATGAGTCAAGTTCAACAAATATTACACGAACATTTAGGCGTCATTAAGCTTTATACCAGATGGATTCCCCATACTTTAACCGACGACCAGAAACACCTTCGCATGGACTGGTGTCGCCAAATGTTAGATAAGTTCAACGGCGGTGACTCAAATGCTGTATTTGACATCGTCACAGGTGATGAAAGCTGGATATATTGCTACGAACCGGAAACCAAAAGACAATCTTTTGGTTTCTACACTAAGCCGAATTTTCTAAATATGTTCAGTGTTATCTAGGTATAAGTGTTTTCAAATTAAATTTTTTATCTACCACCGGAATAAAATTCTACGGGGAAGAAGTCGGCAAGATAGTTGCTTTTTTCAAAAATGTTAAATAGTTTTTCATTACATTTTAGAACATTTAAGTTTTGTAACTATTTCATACAAAGCATAGCTACGATGACTACCTTTATTTGAAGCAAATTACAACATGTAATATTCATTTTTTTTTCTTAAATTTATTATAAGGGCTTTGCCGCTAATCGATAATATCGCCCAGTAAGGCAAGGAATACAAAACAGCTACAAACAATTTACAAATTTTTTAAGCCTCGTACGATTACGGATAAGACAAGATGCCGTTAATGAGACCGATGTTATAATTGATTTTGCCAAAAAAAGATTTTCTGCTAGAATCGTTTCGGACACATTCCATCAAAATGTATTGAACATCTTCAATGACTCCATAATCGACACAGTTTGGTGAAGAGACCTTTTTCATTAAAAACGCAAACTTATTTGATGCAATCTGTCCGCAACGTAATCTGAGAGCTGTTTTTAGGGTTTGTCGATTAAACGGCATCTTGTCAATCCTAGGATATTTGGTTATTTGTGGCTGGATAGTGCGATACCAAATTCCCATTTCTGATTTGAACTTTCGTCAGAATATTATTGCCATTCTAAATTGCATTGATTCTTTATACTACGGGGAAGAAGTCGGCAAGATAGTTGCTTTTTTCAAAAATGTTAAATAGTTTTTCATTACATTTTAGAACATTTAAGTTTTGTAACTATTTCATACAAAGCATAGCTACGATGACTACCTTTATTTGAAGCAAATTACAACATGTAATATTCATTTTTTTTTCTTAAATTTATTATAAGGGCTTTGCCGCTAATCGATAATATCGCCCAGTAAGGCAAGGAATACAAAACAGCTACAAACAATTTACAAATTTTTTAAGCCTCGTACGATTACGGATAAGACAAGATGCCGTTAATGAGACCGATGTTATAATTGATTTTGCCAAAAAAAGATTTTCTGCTAGAATCGTTTCGGACACATTCCATCAAAATGTATTGAACATCTTCAATGACTCCATAATCGACACAGTTTGGTGAAGAGACCTTTTTCATTAAAAACGCAAACTTATTTGATGCAATCTGTCCGCAACGTAATCTGAGAGCTGTTTTTAGGGTTTGTCGATTAAACGGCATCTTGTCAATCCTAGGATATTTGGTTATTTGTGGCTGGATAGTGCGATACCAAATTCCCATTTCTGATTTGAACTTTCGTCAGAATATTATTGCCATTCTAAATTGCATTGATTCTTTATTAAACTAAAACACTCTGAAAAAAAGGCAATATATCTAAAGTCTACAATAGCTTGTTTTGCTAATAATAATAATAATTAATGACTTATGAAGTTGATGCTGTAGACTCGATGGTAGTTAGGTAATACCCTGTTTTCGAGGTGTATTGTCTTTGTCCCCGCTATCCGTGTCCCTGTTAATGGGGACACCAGCACTTATATAATATCTATATGTTTTTTTATATGTATAAAACTATTAAAAATCATTCCCGTTTACACTTTTACGAAATAATATTTTACCTTTGCCGCCTGAAACTAATCTGTACTTTAAAAATATTAGTTTCTTGTGTTTTTAACTGACTTCCACAAAATTTTGTAAATTCATGTTGATTAAATAATTTATTTTTCTACGTATTTTATTAAAAGGTGTTGTTACCAAACTACTCTCTCAGGTGATGTCTCTTTAACGACTTTACTTAAAGTTTTTGAAACGCAATACACGTTTTGCATGTTAACTTTGTTGAAACAATATCTAGAATGAGAGCATGAAGAGGGCTCTTAAGGGTTAAACTTATTTTTAAAACACCTTTATTTTCATTTTACACTACGGTTCCCTAGGGGCTTTAAATGCTCAGCTTGGTACGAGTATCATATGAGGTATAATCTAATCTCGGGCATCATGAAATTTTGAAAAGATAACGTAATTTTTACTTTGTTCTTTATGTTGTCGCTAAGCATACAGACAGTTGTTATCAATAGTTGAAATCGGATATCGTTCACTTAAAGGAACTTACCAACCCTTTCATAAACCCAGCCAACCATCAGCCTCCAACCCGGGATCCAACAACTCCAACAGGGCTATTCAGAATAGTCTCTGAACACGGAATCGACTCGGATTCACTTCACATTCACCGTTCTTATAAGTTTGACATACATTCGGAAATCTTGAAAAATGATAATTATAAGAGGTAAAAAACCTTTTTAAGTATAAGATAGGTGAAATTGTTTAGAGGAGATGTGAATTCATTCGGATCGAATACTTGATGATCGGAACATTCTCGCTTCCGAGAGAAAACTTTCGCAAGCATTGTAAATAGCCCTGCAGGTACTGTAGTGAAGAATACTGCACAAAATATACACACAAGATACACAAATTATGTTGTAAAACTTGTAGTATATCTTTATACTTTATATATTTTTTAATTTAAATAAACATTTTTGTAAGGAACAGTCACGTAAGTAACAGTCATGAATGTTCATCTGTTCCCTAATAACTTCTAAAATAGTAACCAGAATTTGACAAGTGAGATAATGCTGGAAATTCAATCGTCCACTGGTTACATGTGGGTGGACTCACATTAAATTAAATGTTGCCCCCCCCCCTAGAGGACGTAACAACTTGTCAACATTTTTTTTTGTTGTTTTATTATCCCTAGTTTAGTTTGAGACCACTAGGTACATAACAATAATAATTTCAGATTTAAATATTCCCATTTTAGAGCGCGATTTTTCAGACGTTAGGTTTAAGTTTTTGGACTATTTTAACAACCTTCTTGGTTTAATAGCAATATTTATCAAGCCACAATTTAAAAATTAACGGTACCTTTGTATATTATTATACTAACCAGATCAGTTTTAATTTTATTAGTGGTTCTGTATTTGTTATAACTTGCACTAACGTTACAAGTGTTTGCGAAGTTAACTAAACAATATACTGTTAGTACATCCCATCTCAAATACAATACACAACAATACCCAATTAATTGCGAGTTTGTGACATGGTACCCTAAACGAAGTTATTTAATTAATACATTAGTTTCGATTAAAATGTAGCTGTATAATTTTTCAGAAAAGACAGTAAATATAAAGATATGTATTGGCAAATTTTATGACTATTTAAAACTATTAAAATTTTTATTAATTTCGAATAATCGTTAAGCAGAATTTAAGCTTACCATACTTAAATGAAATTCGTTGTTCACGGTTTTAGTATTAAATGGACTGAAAGAAATCAGGCAAAACAAATCATTTATTCTCATTTGCATCTAAACAAAAGTGAGAGAGACATAAAACGTATCTCCGGATTCAGGCGGCAGGAAAACAAAATGTTTGGTTCAACCAACGGTTGAGCAAATATTTGTATTTGGTGTCTAATAAAAATTGCGTAGGTATTCTCATTAGCATGTTTTTATGTTCAGGACGCAGACCTTACAACGGTGACCCGGGCCTTGACAGACGGTGTCATAAGGACGTTCCCGCTCGCCCGATACACCCCAGTATCCCCTCGAGAGAAGCTCAAGTCTATCCTCGCTGAACACATGCCACGGTCCCTCTACGAAGGCCTGTATGCTGACTAAACGAAACAAATCTCCTAACTACACAGGAACAAACCCAAGCACTCGCTCAAGGCTTCTCGATGACACTTCTTGAAATCATGCTCACGAATAATAAACTTACTTACTTAACGAATAAAAAAGTTTTCAAATAAACGTTGTTAAGTAAAGAGGGGTCAACCACTGACGTTATAGGTAACCTACATAGACTGAAAAAAGGCGTCGAACTAGTTTCATTCATTTTGGACACACACTTGAACACGTTCCACATTCGGTAGAAAGTGAAATTCTTCTTTAAGAAAATATTGATAGACATACTTGTATTCTTTTCGATAACAAAACGAAAAATGCCAAAATATTTGCGCAATGTACCTAGGCCAAATATTACCAAATATTTACCTAGGCCAACAGAAACAGTTAAAGTCAATAGTCTACCATAAGAAAACCCTCGTCAGAAGTAATTAAGATTTACGGCTAATGTAATTTTAGTGACAAGTTGTAATTAGATGAGAAGACAACAACGTCTTTGTAAGCGTTTTAAACTACGCTTGTAATACAACAAGCTATTTATTTGAACAGGAACGGGGCTAATTATAAAACAGTAATTAATTTTGTCTAATGCGGAGGCATTCAAAGCTTGTAAGAACTTCTATTATTAACTTTTAACAAAGCTGTCACTCTCACGTTGATCCGTTTAGAAAAATAATGAAAAATGATTGATTGCTTGCTTTCTGACCTTTTTTCAATTTCAAAAAAACTTCATATACATACTATTGTCTTAACCTTTAAAGAGACTCTATCCATACCTGCTTATCATCGTAACGTATATGTAAGCATTTTACTTTAATTTCCAATTTGTATGAATTTTCATTTTAATTGCATTTAGGGTATCATATTCCTGTTTTGTCATTTTATTATTCAGGTTAGGTTGCAAAATTCATTTTCCCATTAAGGGTAGTGTTTTCTGGCATCAGGTGTATATAAGTAAGTAGTGTTAAAAATTCAGTAATACTTTCCATCTAGTGAATTTGTGTATTACCTCATATACCTTTCTGAATAGAAATCGCAAATAAAACAAAAAAGCTGTAGGCATTAAAGTATGAATGATGCCGGCTATGTAACTATTTTAAAAGTTTGAAACTGATTATGTGATTTATTGGACCATTCTGTATTCGATTGCACGCACCATCAATTGCGATCGTATTGCTCAGTTCCACTGTAGTGTTAATTAATGGAAACGTCACAAACCCGGTGGACTTTTAAGCCTATTGTTACTCTTTGCACTTTGAATCAAAACTGAATGTATGAATATTCTAAAAGAGAATCACATAAAATATACCTACAATTAAAAATTCTACTTGTGGTGTTGCTGTTTGTGTTTTATTGTAAACATGTCTTTTTTAATAAATCATAAAAATTGTTAGTATTTTTTTTTCTGAACCAAATTATCCTTCGACTGTACCAGCCAGCTATGATTTCACGGTAGTTATGTTGTTCCAGAATGCATTTGGGGCATAATTTTGGTTCGGGCCGGACAAAGTTCTTGTAAGCGCGGTATCACTAGACTTATCGCTTTTCCGTCCCCAACTTATTTGACCTAGTTTAAGGTGATATTGGAAACAATTTTGTATCGGCAAATTTAAATTTGTATATTTATTGCGTAATTTT
The DNA here is from genome assembly GCA_949316135.1 of Choreutis nemorana. NCBI lineage: Eukaryota > Metazoa > Arthropoda > Insecta > Lepidoptera > Choreutidae > Choreutis > Choreutis nemorana. Next base: position 5,651,214 of record OX438609.1, read on the forward strand.
AATGAGATTTAAAATTATATCTGTAATTTGGTTCAAAACTTGGTAATCATAAATTTAATCAAATGAGTAATTAGAAAATAAAATAACATACTTTACCGAACAATTTACCAACATTGCTGCCACAGATGTGAAGATAATAAAAAGATATTGGATTAAATACAAGTTTTGTCTACCTAGCTGTACATTGTACAATCAGTGTTCCGACAAGATAGTAAAAACTAAAACATAAAACAAGACATTAGCTTAAAGTATTGTGTCTTTACTAACTATTCAATAAGGCCGAAATCATATACAAGGCGAGGCTTCAGTATTAGGCGATCATCTTATTTGTTTGTATTATTTTGTTAGAGTGGGTGGTATCAGTAGTATGCCACAGAAATATCGAATAATTAGTACATAGAAGTTTTAGATTAGATATTATCTTGTTTCATACTTTTTAGAGCGCAATTTAAAAGTAATCGTGTTCTAGTTTTTGAACTAACTTTTAATTTATTTTTAAATTAATAACTAGAAACAATTAAACCCCGCCCAGTTACTCCCATTCATTGTTCTTATCTTGAAATTTAGTTTATACTTACGAGTTTTTTTTATTTTATTAAGCTGTTGTAGACACTCACAGAACTACACACACACAGTACACTTATAGAAATAGGGCAGCAATTTGCCATAATATATGGTATAAGAAACGATGTAGCTGAAGGTGAGTCATGCTGGTGTTGAAAATACATTGTTACATCCGATTTGATGAAGCATTCCGAGAACACATCCTCTTGTAAGACATTAAAAATATTTTATTTCATTTTTAAACAATATTTATTATGTTATTACTGTCATACAATTAACGGTTCATCTTTGACTAAACTAGTTATTACTTTTTGTAAAAAAAGTTAATTGCATAGAATTTCTCAACAAAACAATAATATCGCTTGATTTATTTACCGTTAAATAAATGAGCTATATCAGACAGAATTTATCGAAATATATGTCTGAAATGCGATCCCTCAGCGGAATACACGACGTTTTCAGTAAAACATCTGTCAGTTTTCATGGATATTGATGAAACCAGTCTTGTGGTTTATGCAAAACAAGACTTAACTCAAATGTTCATAGATACCTTCCTAAGTAAGTAAAACAAACATGAATATATAAAACTATTGAAGTAACAACATACTTACTTTCACTACCATTACCTATTTAATTATATAGTTTTGGAAACAAAAAAAGATCTTTGATTATCATATGATCAAAAGAGAAAACATTAGGAAAATAGTCTGACGAGAAAATCTCTATGGCTCATCTAATCCTTATTTATTTCATGTTTTGTGAAAGTTGGATTACCGGTGAAAAGTTACGTAACCAACTAAATGAAATTTCACATGGGTTGTATAAAATCATTTATTAGGTGGCGGGTTTAAAAGAGAGTTTAGTAGTTTGCTGGCACAAATTGCTTTACCGAGGCCAGGTAGATTGGTGCCTACAGCAGTAAATGTACTTCTTTGAGCTTTAAAAAGGATCCTGTTATTTAATTAATCGGCAGCCTTTCACAAAATTTCATTTTACGTTTTTCCACTCAATATAATTCTATCCTGAAGTATAAATTTTTATTTATTTAAGGTCTCTGTAATATAATCAAATGAAGTCTGAATGTTAAAACTTTTTATAGATTTTTTAAAGGGATTAGAAATGAAGGTCGTGAAGTATTGAACCCACTTAACTATTTATGCAGGATAAATGTATGCCAGGTAATGCCCGAGGGTACATAAGCCAACTCGTGACCTCGACCCAGAAACAAGGAGACAAAGGTCATGCGGCTTGCAACACATTACTTGTTCTATTACGCGGCTAGCTAACACCTACAGCGAATTACACTTGCTGGCAAATAAACGTCCTCGCATAAATTTGTTCATACAATAGTGAGTACGATATTCATTGGTTAGAGATATGTTACGTGTGTGTAATTGGTGATTAAAAAACAAGACTCCAAAGAGGATAAATAAATGTTTCAGGTAAAACATCAAACGTAATAATGTTTATATCTGTAATTTTGTTTCATTCTTCGAGTAGACATTATCTTCTACGATAGATAGTAACCTACCTGCATAGCTTCTTATAGTACCTTTATTACAAAACTTTCGAACTTTATAAACTTTATTAGTAGGAACAAAATGGCACCAACGGGAAAAATAAGAATTTAATTTATACCGGGAAAAATTTACAAAAATTCAGAACAAGATAAACTAGGTAAGTAATTTTTGACCTTGAAAGTGTTTTAAGAAATGTTTTTCGGTACATATTTGATAATAAAATCTACACATGTCACAAAATGTAATTACATAAAAAGTCACAGCATCCAGACGTAAAATAATAAAAACAATCGACTTCCGTCTGGTTCTACGTTCTGGTTATACTAATCATTAAAAAGGTTTCACACAAAAATGCAAATTCTATTTAATAAAATTCAGCTTTCAGATAAAGTGAAATGGAATCATTCAAATTCATTTCAATTCAACGAATATTCTCGTTAAGAGAAACCACAAGCTTTGATATGTTTCTATATTCGATGGTAAATTTAATTTAGTTTCCCTTTTTTTCCACACATTAGTAGGTAACTAGTTTCCTGAAAGCACAGTACTCACATATAAATTTGATTTGCAGATATCGGTACGCAAATCGCATGTTATAACTTGTGTCAAACTTGATATTTACTACATCGAAGTGAACACAAGGGAGTCAACTTTAAATAGATTAAATTCTAGTGTATTAATATTCTGAGTTGAATTACTGATTGTTGTAAATCTTCTAATTGAAGCGTTCATACTCAAGGTTAATTTGTTTTGAACTTCACAACGAGACAACAGGGATAATTATTTCCGTTTATATTAATATTTGGGTTCAACATTTATTAGGTTTGTAGGCAATAACTAGCATAAAATATACATTTTTTCCTGCGATTGGTATACCTTGTCTTCGATAGATTTAATGACTATTTATGACTATAATTTTATAATGATACTTTGGTTCTTTTCGGTATGAGTACGAAAGCATAATGAAAGTTTTCGATACTACTTAAACTACTTGTAACCTCCTAAAGAATAGTTTTTATTGGGTTCATAATGTAAAGAACTCTTTTAACTGTTTATTTGACTGACAGGTAGTATACTGCGATCCCTCGAGTTATATTTATTTCAGCGTGTATTGCAGATGCGTCGTTTGTTAGAAGCCAGTCCCAAGCCTTTAAATAATGCAAACGAATCTGACATATCAGTCGTGCCTACTACCTGCTCGCAAAACTACGTTTTAAATAACACTTTGTTGCTCTGAACCTGAAGTATTATAATAAGAAATAAGAAGAATAGCATGGATATATTATAATACACCACTTTCATTATGAGTAGCATCATCATCCCCTCATCTTTCCCTGTCTCATTTCCATATGCGGTCAGCATCCAATTAACCAAGTTTCGCTTGATACCAGAAGGCATTTTATACACAGAGCGATTAACATTGAACCTTCGCGACCAGGCCATTCCTGATAAGCGTGATTATTAATATAGAATTCTGCTAAACCACTATGATAAAGTACTACTGCTAACTACTACTTACTATTCTACCTAAATAAATATTCGCGCTATGTTATATTATAACATTATCCGCGGAAGGCTGCTTTGTGAAGCAAACAATTTGATTTTCACACATTTTCAGTTCAATAGAAAAGCATTTTAAATCACTACATCTAACTAATTCATTAAAGATATTCGTTTAAAACTTCCATTTCATAAAAAATCACCCAAATGGAAATTCGTTCAACACTGCAAAAGCCGTAGTAGTTTTCCGTAGTCGATTTGTAGGCTTTATATCGTTGAATAACGATACACGCCCAGTCGTCCCGTCCATGACGCCGTACGCTTTGTATTCATAATCGTTAAAAGATTTAAAAACAAGTTCATACAAATCGACTAAGGGGCGCTGGATAAGAATATAAATCATAAGAAATGTCGCTTGTAGTACCATACAAAAAAGTCCACCTAGGTGCTGACATTTTCGGTCATTTGACTGTGAATCCATAAAATATCAGATAAAAATTCTTTGACAGATATTCGACAACTGATTATTTGTATAATTACTAGTATTAGTAAATATTAGATCTATTTTTGGGCCTATAAAATATAAAAACGGATGTTTGATAAGTCTATCAATTATTAGTGCAGCCCAAAAACCATTATTATTAAATTGAAAACATACTTTAAAATATTTTGGATTCTAGTTCGGTGCCAAAGAAAGTGGAAAAAACACGATCCAGGTAGAGCGTAATGCAAATTGCATTACATGGAAGGCGGGGTGAACGAAGCCCTTTAGATGTTTGTTGAGTAATAAGCTGTACGTCCCCCTATTGATCCTTCGTCTCGCCAAGTCTTGACCGGACGTGACCCCACTCCAACCTTGCACACCTTGCAAAAGCTATTCCCAGTTTCAAGTACAAATACATCAACATTAAAAAGCATCATTGACTGTTTATACGTAGGTAATAAAATATATTTTTACCGTTGCCTGAAATAGTAATAAACGCCACACTCACATTAATCGGTAGGTGAAAGATAGATGCAATTTCATGAAAAGTTTTAAATTATCGTATACTCGGAATACTAAATAAGACATACTACTTGAAAACTTTTTCTTAAAACAATAAAGGTAACAATAACGTTTTGGTAGCTCTGTCTGCTCTTGTATTAAAACTATTTTACCAATTCAGGTGGAATTAGGAAAACCTTTACATATGTTTACTCGAATGTGATGATATAGATAGATATAAGTTCCTACCTAAGAAATATTATTATTTTCAATAAGAATGAGAACTTTTGCAAAAAAATAGAAATAAAACATGAGTTTCTACTATTTTACACATACCTAACATTAAGTTTTATTATAACAAAAAAAAGAAACCGCCTTTTGCCGACTCGAATGACCGCTTTAACGCCCCGTCTAGACAGGTTTATGAACCCATGCATTGTCCTGAAATCACCTTCACGAACTAAATACTTAAATATACCTACCTAACACTTAGGAGTAGGTACTTACTGTGCCACGATCTGAAGTTCTCAAAAAGTAAATATTATAGTAATCTATAAAAAATCTCTCACAATCATATATTTTTTAAGTAAACTTTACAAATTGTCTCTGGTGAATAAAAATAATTTATTGGACACAAATATTTACAGTACTACGGAAATACATCGGACCAGTTAGTACCATGAACAACGAAAGCAGTTTTAACCGCATATATATTTAAGGAACAATCTGGAATAAGAAGGTTACAGAGAGAGTTGATATAAAATAGGAATAGAGTTGGACCAAGGGGCGAAGCTTGTGGGACACCAAAAATAAAAGGAACGTCACCACTAATGTGATGTGACCGTCTATTTCTATGTTTTGTCTTCTATCACATAAGTATTCTTCAAATATATTTTGGACGACGATTTAATGACGGTAGGTCCTAGCGTGGACTAGTAGGTAATACTTTTGATTCCAGGTCAGTTACAAGTTAATCAGCTTGCTTATCTACCTACAAAATACAAAACATGGTGTTTTAATCGAACTGTACGACTAAAGTACAAACATTTATTCATTGCATAGTACCTCGTTGTTTCATAAACTTTTCTCGAGCCTAGATAAAACTATTCTTTAATCTTATTAAACCTAGAATAAAGAACTTTACTGACGAAGGTTGGTACCTAAATTGGTACTCGAGAGGAGAGACAGTAGGTTATGTACGTAGGTACCTAATACGGTATGGTGGCAAGGCGTGCGTTCCGTGCAGAGCAAGCAAGCCGTGCAGTAGTCACATTCTAGAGCTCGCTGTGAGAAGCCGCTAGTTGTTTATTACAAAAAAAAACAGAAATACTATTGAATAAAATTTTGTCACAACAAATTTAAATTTCTAACAGGATGCAATTATTATCGTCGTAATTATTTTTTTACAACTGGCAATATAATTTAGAACGTCAATTTTAGTACATTTTCACATTGTATTTTGTAGGCCAATTTAGATCTGTCTTTTTGTGTATTTGGCCATTGTGTTTGCACTGCCTACAATATTGATAGAGATTATTAACCCCTAAAAGTAAACTGTTAGCAATGGAAAATGATATCAACAAGCCGTACAAGATCTGTGATGTGAATCGTGATAAGAAGAAAGGTGTTGTAGCATCAACTCTGGAAGAGTTGATCGCTAAAGTACCTGACAAACTTGGTTTGCCTGCAGAAAACCTCACTGTTGTGTTGGAATCCGATGGAACAGAAGTTGACGATGAGGAGTATTTCTTAACATTAGACCCAGATACTTCGCTTATGATATTACATGGCGAAGAGAAGTGGTCGCCTAATATGCCGAAGTGCCAAGTTTCATTAGATCAGACAGACGACGTAAACTTTGCAGATAAAAGTCAGGTAGCGAGCTTGGTTGGTCGTCTACAACACAACCTATGTCATATCTCTTTACTTGGGGGCCAGGATTTGGAACTGCTTTCTGATATGGACCCTGATAGTCTGGCAGATATTGTAACCGACAGAGATAATAGGATCATTTTAGAGCATATCAAAGAAGCATCTGGAAGGTAAGTCAATCTGTATATTTAAACAGTTATATAAACTAAAAAAATAACCAAAATGAATATTTTCTTACATTTATATATTTTTAAATTGTGTTTGAAATAATGGAAAAATTGAACTATAAAATAATTAATTTCAAAATGAAGAATTTGGAGACAAATCAGTTTATATATGCACTTAATGTTTTAGTAATAAATAATTTATTTCTAATGTTATAGAATCCTGTTAGAGAAGCGTCAAGCCCAAGATGCTATGGAGCTTCTGAAGCTATACCACCAGAGTGTTGCAAATGGTGCTGAAGATGTAACACCCCCAAAACAAGAAAGGATTTACAACACAGTACAGCGTCAGGAAAGCCAACAGTAAATTGGGTATACACAAACATGAATTTTCAGGGAATGACCCCAATTTTTTAATCTGCCTTCAGTTTTTTTGTTAGATTACTAAGGCCTATCGCCTCTACAGTTTTGTGTGGTTTTAAGCAAACTAAAATTTTATGATTATTTGAATAGTTCTTAGAATTTTGTAAATAATATTATTTATTCTTTATTATAATTTTGCTATCTGATTTGTTAAAAAGTGAGTTAAAATTCTTTAATAACATAACTTGGTAGAATGGTAATCTTATGAACAAGAGCTGAGTAGGTTATAATAACAATTACCAATATTCATATTCTAAACATTAGTAGTTTGTATTCATAACTATAATGTATGAAACATGTAATTCCATTTTTAAAGCTAATAATTTATACATTAATGGATATCTTTGGTTAATTAAGTTTTATGAATCTTAGAATCTAATATGTGTTACTAATCAATCATGTTAAAGTAATATAGGTATTAATGGATGTGACAATAGATATGCTAGACATTAAGGTGTATTGGCTTTCTTATATTCATTTCTTAATAGTTTACTAATTTTGTAAACTTTTGAGATGGAAAAAATTGCCACAAGGTTGAAAAAATCAACATCAATTTAAAAGACTGATAGTTAACATAATTATTTTACTATATTTTTACCCTTAGAATAAGATCATATTTGTTTAAAATCCCATTTGCTCAAAAAGTGTATGATGTAAAATAAGTTATTATTGCTTCATTGCAATTCTAATTATACTTCTCATTGTATGAATGGGTTCTTTGTTGTTTTTTCACTTTCAACAAAAGATGCTTAAATCATTTTAATGTGGTCAAAAAACAGTTTATGTTATTGCTTTTGACTATCATGAATGCTTCAAAATAGAAAGCTAGTTATTTAAATCTGATCATATTAGTCAAAAGAAGTTAGCTTACTTTTATTATTGTGAATCAACTATGAGTAAGATAAAATTAGTCATACCAGGCTAGTTTTAAATCAGAAAAAATGCTGTGACTAAATTTAAATAGGGCATTTTTTAGCCCATAGACTAATCTCAACAAAATACTCATTCTTTGAAAATTGTATATCTTATATCCACTAGGGTACTTATTCATTCATATTTGCACATCTAATTAGTACATCATTAAATTAATACATACTATGTAATTATTGTGATTGTTATTTTATACCCACAAATTGATAGTAAACTATATGTGAACTATATTGTAATTGCATGTTACACCAACTATAACCTTGTAATATTAGATTAGTATTAGATCACTGATTGTTAATAAAAGTGCTTAAAATTTTTCTTCTTTTATTCTTATAAATTTTAGCTGGGGTAAAAAGTTAACCTATTATAAAACTGATGCCATTTTTTAGAATCACTTTGTAGGGGCTTGACCTGGCTAACTGGGTTTTTACAAAGTAAAAGCTAAAAGTCCAAAGAACTCAATTGCTTTTGGGGGCTTGGCTTGGGCTTAGGGCCCCTTGCCACCACCCTGGATCCGCTTATACTATACAAAAGATAAATTTGGCTTTGTAACTAATATTTGTTTATAGTATTTAATAATTGAAGAAAAAGAATCTGAAATTTTGATTTAAGAATGAACATTCTCGCTAAAAAATATATTAGTAGGTTGTTATAATTTCATAAAATACCTTCTCATTAATATAACTTTTTATGCTATATTAATATTTAGATTGACTTAAATTAGTACAGTGTAATGTTAATTTTGAATCTTAAAAACTAGTCAAAACTATAAATTACAACTCATTATCTGTAAATATTGATTCTAGAACTAGAAAATTTGGTAAAAGAAACACCACCTATGTTAGTGATTTTTAAACTAAATCATCCTAAAAAAGTAAAATAAGTACTAATTTCTTTGTTTTTGTGTTTATTTTAAAATAAATACATTTATATTAGTAAGATGCAATAAATACATAACATTTTTACAAAATAAACCTGAAGATGGCGACAGTAAAATGATTATGATCAATTTTGTATTTTCTTTAATACTTATCTGTTTTCATTATTCTTATGTTCACTATAACCAATGCATACAGAGATTTACAAGACAATAAAATATCAGCTGATTTCTTAAGACATTCAAACACACAGAAATTAAAGCACAGTGCAAGAGCTCTTTTCACGGAATGGATTCACTTTCTGACTGGAAAACCCAACAAGTAGGCAATCCTCCTGTTCATGCTCATTGATGTACTTGACTATATCTGCCACTGCAGCCGAGACAGGTATGCGCTTTATGGCTGCTTCACGGCGCAGCTGCTCTGTTACAGCACGCTGCTGCTGCAAAGTCGATACCATCATGTCCATAACGGCGGTGTCTGAAAGGCCTATGATGGAAGCAAATAAGGACTAGGTGACTCGAAACAGGGCGTTGCCGTAAACAACCCAAAGGATTCTTCTAAAACAACAATATAGCAGTAAGTTAATTATACCACAAAAAAAAGGTACTATTCTAAACAACTGAGACTTACAAAAAAGCGAAGGAAAGCGCAAAACCCTTATGAATTTGCAATCTACAAACAGCAATTGCAACAGTTCATAGGCGTGACGTGAATGACAAATTTACGACGTCAATGTCATTTTGGTTTTCCTTTTGGAAAAGGCATTCAACTCGTATAGCGTAAGTCTACGGACAATTTGGTTTCTTTTACATTTTATTTGATGTTACTTTATTTTCAAAACTAAACTAAGTATTATGTTGTTTTTGTGTATTACAGATGTCTTTGAGTTTAACCTAAACCTAAGAGATGAGACAAAACCTTTAAGCCCTAAATAACTGGCTGTAGTTTTAATAAACTTCGGTAATATTACATTAATTCTTAGTCGTTTTTGCATGAACGTACCAAAAATAGAAATCATCTAGATGTATAGGCAAACAGTCTCTGCCTGCCTTATCCGAATTTCAGGAAAAAATTGACATCAAAAAGTATTTTTCGGATTCGGATTTCAGCCTTTGGTTTCGATTTACTTACTTTTCTCATATTTATATTCGTCACCTATACCTTAGTTAACACATCAAAGGACAATAGTTGCCGTGTTCTATTTCAGCAGATTATTTCAAGGATAGAAATACTAGTCACAAAAATGGAAGGTGATGGTACTGAAGTCAATGCTAAATCGTTTTCCGGGATCCCAGAAGCAGTTTTTGTTGTTAGTACACAATTCAATCAATGCAATCATTAAAATTACTTAATCTATTACTATTTATGCTACTTATTTTTACTTTGAAATAACAGTTTTTAGGTTATAATAATAACTGGGTACACCTGCAGGGTTATTTTAAATTTATTAATCCATTACGTCTTGCACAGCACTTTTTGCTATCTGAGTTTGATATTTACCAACAAAAGTGCTGATCTTGCTTTTAAAATTACAAAAAAACTTTGTTTATAGGATGATGTTAATCAGTTTATGAGCTTACCTGAAAATTCCGGCGGTGTTGACAAAGTGTTGAGAAGGCTGGACGAACAACATGGAAAATATAAATTTATGGAATATACATTATCGACTAAAAGAAGGCGATTGCGACAACAAATCCCAGATCTTGCAAGATCTCTAGAAATGATTGAAAAACTCAAGTCTCAAAAGAATGAATTGGATACCCAGTTTCTTCTTAGTGACCAAGTATTTGTGAAGGTAAAAAATAATAGCTTGTAAACATGAAAAAAGAAGCTCGTTTATTTTTTTATTTTGATAAAATGCCAACAAAATTACATAAAAGTATGGTGAAATTAACAATGAGTTAAGGTAGAATAAAACATGCCATTATTCAAACAGTAAAATATTATGTTTAAGCTTGAATTAAAAACAAAACCAACAAAAATTTAAAACATTTTTCAGGCTACAGTTCCTCCAACAGAGAAGGTATATGTATGGCTGGGGGCTAATGTCATGTTAGAATACTCATTAGATGATGCTGAAAAGCTTCTGTCATCAAATATGGCTTCAGCAAATATAAATCTTTCAAGTGTAGAGCATGACTTAGACTTCTTGAGGTAATGCTTATTATTATTAAAAACCCATATGAATTTTAAAGATATGGAAATAAATAAAAATGTTAATTTTCAGAGATCAATGGACTACAATTGAAGTTAACATGGCTAGAGTTTATAACTGGGATGTTAAAAGACGCCAAGCAGCTAAAGTTTCAAGCTAAAGTAAATTATTGATAAAAAAAGAAATAATAATAAAATGTTACTTTTCTGAGTCTTGATAATTTTCTGAAGTTGTCTGTAACTAACACCTTTATCTTCTGTTGCACATGACTTATATAGAGCTTTTAACACAGAACATGTTATTTTAATGCTTTACTTCCTAATGTTGTTATACCATAATTGGTATAATTATGTATTAAAAGTTTTCTGTACAAAATCAGTTTTCATTTCACATATCTGATTTTTTTTTCCAACATTATATTTGTTAATTTTTATACAACTTAGCCCCTTAGACTAGCATATTAGTTATTTTATACCAGTTAATACTTAGGATTTGACTAAACATAAGATCTAGTCGCGTAACAGTTGAGTTAAATAAAATATTTAACTCTTTTTGTTATATTTTCATTAGCAGGGGGCTTAACCTTTTAAAAATCATCACATTTTCATATAGTTTATAAGTTGGCCGGCTTTTGAATGGTTAAAAGGCCTAAAACATGGACGAGATGGCGAATGGAAAAGTGAAACCAAGCTATACAAAAACTCAAAATTTCTTCAGTTAATGATTACCCGATTTATCGTGATACTGCCTGACTGTGAGCCCGGGTAATAAAGACTCATAGTAAGAAAACTTCATTTACTTCAATTTTTGCTCGACTTTAAGATGAGTAAGCACCCAGTACTTTGTAACGATTTTGAAGAGGAACAAACTTGCTATGTTTGAATATAAATAGACTGACAATATCAATTGACCATGATTCATGACTTTCGAACTAAAGTCGAGTTACTTGGCGGGAACGGGAAGTGCTAGTTAGAATTTTCTTATTCTACTGTATTTTCTTATATATCAGCAGAATTTTATGTGTAAAATGCTAGCGTTTTATCCAGTAAATGTCTGTAGTGCTGTCCAAGTGTGGAGAAAGTGAAATACGTCGTCGTATTTCAAGAGAAAGTGAAACACGACGATTTGGCTGCACTTTTCGTCATCTCCCAAGTTACTTCTTAAAGCCTACAGTAACCGCACTAGCATGGTACTGTAGGCAGATTCATCATTTCCATTGTTCATCTTATCATCTTCAGTGATCAGTGAGAAAGTGAAATATGACGATTTGGCTCTTTTCCCCTTAGTTACTCAATAGATCCTACATTTACCGTACTAGCATGTTACTCTAGGCAGATTAATTATTTTATCTATCATTATTCATCTCTTCATCATTTCATTCCTAATCAAAACGTGAAAATAAATATTACTTGATACTGGCAAAATATGTATATTTTATTGCCATGATAGCAACGCCATCAAAAGAAAAAAAAAGAATTCCTGTCAGATTTATTTATAATTTATTTGAAAAAGCGGAAACGGGGAAAAATATGTTTTAACGGATGGAATAAGTTTAGTGTATTTTTTCCGATGTGACGAAACAAAGCTGTGAAAGAATTATTGAAATATCTCTAAAAATTTAAAAGTTATTGGACTTCAAAGTTGCGCTTCCAATAATAGGTTTGATACACGGCGCTCGGGAGAGACTGACGTCATAGGACTGAGACAACTTCCAATTTGCATGGACCAAATATTTATTTTTACTTTCTTCGAATCCTTATTAATTATGTAATTGTGAATGCCCAGTATGCATAAAACACTAAAATTGCGTCTTTCGCCTTTATTAGTGCAAAATTATTAAAAGCACTTATATAGTTATGCATTACATTGCAGGTTAAACCTCAACCTACGTTTCTCTAAAAATGTTAAAAACAAATATTTTATACCTACAGATCCCAGTTGTACGACGTCACGCTCAAATCACGTATTACTGAGTTATTTCCAAAATTTGATCGGTTTCAAAACATAATTTTTCTGGTTTATTAGTTTTGATCTATAATTTAATGTTGTTACGTTTAATATACTATTTTCAGCACCACTAAACTTCTCAACAATGAGTTTTTTTTATCTAATTAGATTTTAACACACACACAAAAACACAGAACAAAGGATCGAACGAAAATTAATTAAAGTAAGATTTCCCCTTTTACTTAGAGTTCCAAATTATTTTTAACATAACGTTGAAAACCCGTGGAGCAGTTTCTACAGAATGCGGAAAAGAAATTATGATTTGTAGGCGGTGCTTACAATTTTTACATTCCAAAGCACATTTCATGTTGTTCACATATTTTCCACTGGAAAAACGCGGGCGGGCATGATAGCTGGTGGAGACTGTTGCTGCTGCGACTTTTAATTGTGTCTGTGCGAACTTGGTGGCTCAATACTATGTTAGAGCGCCCCTAAACATCTGAGTTTTATAATAAAACTGAGGGTCACATACAACAGGTTCATTTGTTTATAGACGAGTGAGAATATTAAATCCTTAACAAAGTTTTATAGTTTCTTTGTTTTGCTTTATTTTGGTCCTGTTTATAGGAAACTTACTGACACATTTTAACGGAATTTTATAGGAGATTCAACGGAATTTCAAAATTATGGTTAGCAGCACTGAAAGATGTCCATTGATGACTGATTAATGAAAAATTTTACAGCAAAAGTTTAAGCAATTTAAAGTAAACTTTTACACTGTTTAAGAATTAAAGATACTAATGATTTTTTCGTTGTAAGCTAGTCTCAAAGTGTCTTACTAAGAATTTAAAATTATTATGTACCATTCAATAAAAGTTGTTTAATTTATAAAATTAATAATTAAATTTAGAAAAATGTAGGTAACTATTGGAAATGAGATCGTAGCTATCTACGACAAACCAGACGGACAAGCAACCAGAGACAAAAGTATAAATGAAGATTACACATCATTTCTTTTGCAGACCTTACTAAATTATATAATTCACTAAACTTTTTAAGAATAGTATTAAAAATTGTGGCATGAGCATTACAAACAATTAGGTATTATCAAAGGTAAATGGTATTTAAATTCAGATACCCCGCCGAAAAAATAGTGTTTCAATTTTTAAATACAATGACGAAATGGATGTTTGTAACAATAATACATTACCTCAGATTTGGTCACAAAATGAGAAATAATAAAAAAAGAAACAGGTAAATTCTTTAAAGAAGAAGTAGATGCAGAAATTTCAGTTTTGAGGTGTAAAAATTTTTTAGTTTTAGTTTCAGAATTAGATAAACAATCAAATGATCTTCAAATACCCTTAGAATTACAAATTTTGTTAACCCACCCCGATAACTTAAAACCACTGTTTAAATTTAAATGTTAACACCATTGAAAATTTGTAAATACTATGTTTTATTTTATTGTAATTGTATTTTTAATTGTAATTTTTCTAAGATTGTCTTCTATGAGAGTTACTTGGCGGGAACGGAAAGAGTCAGAATGTTCTTATTTTATTGTATTTTCTTTTACATCAGCAGAATTTAAAGTGTAAAATGCTAGTGTTTTAACCACTAAATATTACAGATATTTAGTGCTGACCAAGTGTGGAGAAAGTGACATACGACAATTTGGCTGCGCTTTTCGTCATCTCAAAAGTTACTTCTTAAAGCCTTCAGTAACTGTACTAGCATATTACTGTAGGCAGATTCATCGTTCATCTTATCATCTTCATTTCATGCATCGTCTTCAAGAATGAATTATAACGATAAAGCTCAAAAGGACTCGTATCCAGAGCCGTAAAAACCTTCACAAACAAAATGTCTTCTATGATTTATATCCAGCGCAGAGTTGCCAGATTGGGAGATAAATCGCATTTTGGACGACTTGAAGTGCCACCTTGCGACTAAACTTAAAGGTTTTACGATTGTCACAATTTGGGTGATTTGCATTTGTTGAAGCGATATTTGGGAGATCTGGAGCGCTACCTTACGGTTACATTTTTAGATTATGCGATTGGCAGAATCTCGACGAATGTGATATTTTAGCTATATTTTACATTTAAGTTCCATTTACTCATTTATACGCTTTGTGCAATTTTTTAAATAATTTCGGCAACCATGCCTATAAGCACATATATAAATTTAAAATGTGACATTAGAAAAAAAATCACTTAAGTGAAATGTTTATTTTGTGTCCTAAGTTTCATATTTCGAATTATTGGCGCATCAATTTGTGTGATTTTTGGTGATCTCCAGCGCCTGCTCGTGAATGCCATTTTTGGCGACTTGAGCGCCATGTGTGCTCCAGCTCAACGCCTAATCTGGTAACCGGGATCCAGAGCCGTAAAATAAATTAAAAAAAAGCATTGATGACGTTTTGACATAAATCTGATCGAATGTCCATATAATCGAAAAATAAGTTAGATGAGTACATTGTACTGTTTCTTCGTGATTGGTATAAGAATCAGATAAAATTAAATATGTCACCCTCTACGGACTGGGATGAAATTAAAAGGCTTGCAGCAGATTTTCAAAAAGCACAATTAAGTTCTACTTCACAAAGGTATGTCTTTAAATACTTAAACTTCACATATTTTTAACTCTCAGACTTACTTAAATCTCTTTAATTCCAGATTATCTGAAAGAAATTGCGTGGAAATTGTAACGAAACTAATAGAATTAAAACTAATAGATGTAATTTTTACTAATGATGGAAAGGAGTACTTAACATTGCAACAGCTTATCCGAGAAATAAAAGATGAACTGTATGTGCATGGAGGAAGGATAAATACAGTTGAACTCGCTAAGGAGTTAAATGTAGATTTAAATCAAATCAATTCCAGTGTAGCAGAAATAATCAAGAAGAAGGAAGTTCAATTAGTGTCTGGCTATTTGATTGCACATTATTACTTGGAAAAAATAGCTAAGGAAATTAATGAAAAGTTGCAGCTGCAAGGACAGATCTCAGTTGGGGAATTAACCCTGCAATATGACCTACCAGCTGACTTGTTGCAGCATAGTGTACTTGAAAAGTTTTTAGGGAAAATAATAATTGGTAAACAAGATCCATCTGAACCTAGAACATTCTACACTGAAGAGTATATTACTAGAACTAAAGCTAAAATTAGAGGAGCACTTATGGGCCTTCTGAAACCAACACCTGTAACTGTGATTGTGAATCACTGCAACTTGACTGACCGTTTATTCATGTCACTATTTGACCAAGTGAATGCGCCTGGTGTTTTGACAGGACGTCAAGCAGGGGCCCTTTATGTGCCTTCCTGTCACACAAAGTCTCAGAGTGACTGGGTTAGCAGCTTTTATAAACAAAACAACTACCTTGAGTATGATGCTCTCACTCGTCTGGGTATATCTGATCCCAAGTCTTATGTTAAAAGGACTCTTCCAAATGAGGACTTAACATTTTTAGGCAGTTGTGTCATTGGTCATCAAATTAAGCAACAGTTGGAAACGGCTCTTGAGGAATGTATTTCCTCCAAAAGCTATCTGGACATTGCTTCTTTATTGCCATCAATCTGTTCTGATTCCGATATTGAAAATGTTGTAGAAACTTTGCTGAAAAGTAATTCAAGATCAACTGTTGTATTTGAAAATACTGGTAAATATTGATTGATTCATTTATCATGGATTTTAACCTTTAAAAATATAATAATGTTTATTTTAGTTTTCAGTCACCAGTTTATGGACAATTTGAAACAGGTGTGTATTCCAATGGCGAAAAAGAAAGCTGAATCAATAGTCAAGTCTGGACAATACCAGCAACATTTAATGGAGAAACAATTATCAAAAGGGGGTGATGTAAACCAGCAAGGCTATGTTGACCACAAATCAGAAAGGAGGGAGGAGAGGAGAAAAAAGGCTGGCTCAGGAAAAGGTGGCGGAGGAACTCAAGGCCGGGAAACCAAAACTAAAGCAGTTAAGAAGCATACAAGATCAAAACAGATAGCACACAATTCTGACTCTGATGATGGTGCTGTAATCATAAAAAAGAATCAAGGACAGCTCGACATTGTTAATACTACAGAAATAGAAGAAATTATAAAAGAACCTTTAGAAAATGAAGGTCTTGATGACTTAGTATCTGTTATAGCTGAGTATCTGCTAGTGTAAGTATACAATTTTTTCTTCAAAATATGGGAACAAAAATGGAAGATGAATAAGATAAATATAAATCTAATCTGATGTGTTACTATTAGTGTGTCTTTTTCATTTAAACAAAGCTTGTCAAATATCTCCAAGCAGGACTTATATTTTTTTTCTTTTACAGTAATTTGAATGATTTGGCCTTAGCAGTAGCCAAAGAAATGGCAGATAAACTACTTCAGGATGCAAACCAAAACCGAAAACAAACTCACTCATCAACTCAAGATAAGATCAACATTCTGGTGAATGACATTAAATTGTATGAGAGGGGTATCAAATTATTCCAACCAGACCAACAACCACAGTTATATAAATATCTTCTGAAGACATTGGGAAGTGATGTTTTAGGGGAATTTTGTAAATATGCTGCAAATCAATGCAATTTATCAGTCCAAGTTGATATCCTTTCAGCTGAACATAGAAATAAAATAATAAATGACTTGTCTGAAGAGTACACAAAACCATTCAAAGCATTAAATGCAACTCTATCAGATCAAAATATTGAATTATTTTATCAAGCCATTGATTTATGTTTGTCAGCAAGTGGAATGATTTTGAAGAAAATTGACAAAAAGAAAGACAAGTGCGTTCATATTAATATTACAGTTGTAAAAATAGATTTTATTGAAATTTTGATATTTATTCGGATATTAATTTTTACAGACTTTTGATCCAAAACCATAGAGAAAAGCTTATATCGGAGTTGGAGTGTTGTGAGGATCCGGCATTGGCTCTTCATTTAGCTGTTTTGGCAATATTTACAATACTGACTCAGAATATGCTTCATGCCTCTGGAAGACAAGTAGCTATTATAATTTCGTATTTAAAAACGCAAGTTAAAACTGAGGAATTTGATCAGCTTCAGCAGTTTCATGGTAATCTATTATTTACTTCTATTCAAATTGGCTGTCCCACATTAAAACACTGTATGCGCCATTTCAACTGGTTTTAATATTTATTGTTATAAGATGTCAAATTATTAAAAGGTTGAACTATTTATCTTTGCACAGTTTTGCCTAATTAATTTAATAATTTATCAGTATTAGTGTAAAGTAAGTTATTAGTATGTACATATAAAAAAAACACATGTAAAAAATTCATAAAATAACATGTTTAAAAAGTACTTTCAAGGATTTATTAATGCATCAATGACTTTATAATAAAATAGGTTGATTTTAATAATCAATCTATTTGACATGTTTCATTGATCAAGTCAAACCAGTAGCTAAACAGTAGGCCTTATTTTATGAAGTATTATATATTTTTTTAGTGGTTAAAATTAAATTATTTAGGATGTTAGTCTATTTAGAAGATGTGGCACGTCACTGTCAGCCATTCATTGTTGTAGAAGATAAAATCACTATGCCAGAGTACACACTTGAAGTTTTACTTATATGCATGCTAAATCTTGTAGGAGCACTGCAACTACCAATCATTAATCAATGCATTATTGTGCGACATAAGTTAAAATTATTATTCCAAAATTGTCAAATTTTTTAAAGAGCGTGTTCATGGCGTTTTATTTTGGGACAGCCGAAATATAAACTTGTAACTTCTTTTAAATAACTATCAGGTTGATAAACAACACGTTTTTTTTCTTCTAAATAACACATAAAGGATTGAAGGAGGAATCAAATAGGTATATGATTTACCTGCTCATACAAAAAATACTTGAGTAATTAGTTGCAGTATCTTGATTTAGTGACTGCTTTTAAGCATTCTTACATTTTTATATTATATTAATGCTCTCTCGTATCGTATAATTTACTTCTATTTTGTTTTAGACAAAGTCACGAAATACTTAACTTTACCGGAGGAGGATAAAACAATTATTGAAGAAAACCTGAAGGATGAAATACCTGTTCTAAGAACTTTGGTGCAAGAAATAAAAAAAGCGAAGTAAATACTGTAGAAAATTTGTTATAAAAATAAAATATATATTATATAAATTATATCTATATTATTTATTTTCTTCATGATGCCTATGTGCTGCCACAAAGTACTTATAGAGAAAATTCGATTAAGATATTGCAAATTTATTTGCATTACCTTTATCTATACGAGTCAAACTCCGCGAGTAAGACTACCTATTAATTTAAGTTTCAGTTAGTTAGGTGGTCAGGGAATAGACATACTTTCGCGTCTTTTAATAAAATTAACGCTATATTTTATTGTTATTTTGTTCGCCTGAGTTTATATTGAATATTAAATAATACTGGGAATAAACTTAACACTGATGAAGCCGGGAAGAATAATAATAATAAATACTATGAGCTTTTTATTAGCTGGGCTCGCCTTCAAGCATCTTTAAAATGACGTCAATAACGATTAACCGTTTTTTGTAGCAAGGAATACCATGATCCTTATTTGACATCTTTTAGACGTCTGAGATGTCAAATAAACGTGGTTGAAAAAGTTATTGTACAATCAACTTTATCAACCCTTTTTGTAGATTTGAGGATTTTCATTCCTGAAACAACACTCAGAAGTGAGATAAATGTCTTAGTGTCTAAATTGAATTTTTTAAGTACAATATTTATTGTCATAAATCAAAGTAAATAAAATAAAACGAAAAGTCATGTAGTTTGATTTCCAAACGTACCTTTTACGAGTCTATTCTTGTTTCGCTTTGTGGCACTCTTTCTTGAAATAGCATTGAACTACACCTCTGCTTCTAAATAACTTTGCTCACATACCCACGTTATAGACCCACCTGATGATGTACGAACTAGAAAACTAAAATTATTGTGTACCTATTTCGAATTGTGATAGAAAATTATTGTATTTTGAATATTGAACTGCTAGGATATCACAATTTTATATTTTTGGATTTTATAAATGACAAACTTTGTATGAGACAAGGACAACAAATAGTTACGATTGTCGGGACAAGGCATAGTTTCAGGAATACCGTCATACAAAGAAATTCTTAAGTTATTGCAAGTGAAAAACCTATGTTCCAGCGTACCTTCCGCTAAATCATATTCGCAGAGGGAGTGATTCCTTATCATATTTTTTAATTTTTTTATTCAAGACCAGGCAGGCATTTGACCCCAAACCCGCCTGATGTTAAGCGGCGATGAGGTCTAAGGTGGATCATGCCTGCCCAGGAGAAACCTATTCACTCTTGCCTTAAAGAGGCCCAAATTATATTGGTCAGGGAACACATCGGCAGGCAAAAAATTCCACACCCTTGCAGTACTCATTATGAAGAAGCTATCGAAGCGTTTAGTCCGGATGGTCGGTATATCTACCACAAAAGGATGCAGCTTCAGCCTACGTCTAGTATTCCGATTATAAAAGGGGGCCGGTGGAATTAAATTGTGCAATTCCTGCGCACACTCACTCCCCGAATACCGATAGACACGCAACTTCGCGGCGGTGGCTGAGGTCATGAAAGTTGGCAATGTCATCGTCAATCCCGATGATTCTTCGGGCTCGCTTTTCAACAGAGTCTAAAGCTGCTAGCTGATACTTGGCTGAACCATCCCAAAGGTGACAACAATACTCCAAACAAGGCCGAATTTGCGCCTTATACAGGACAAGCCGTTGTTTGGGCGTAAAGTACCGCCTAACCCGGGATAGAACGCCAAGCTGCTTAGCCGCCGTTTTGGCTGTAGACTCTATGTAGGAGCTGAAATCTATGGTTAACGATATTTCCAGGCCAAATTTTCGAAAGAAAGACCGGGTACCACACATGACCTTATCTGAGGCGAATTATGGTCAAGGTGGCTGTTTTATCTCCATTGTGTTACTTGAAAAACAAAGGTTTGGATGGAATTCAAGGTTTAATGGTTTGGGACTGCTGCTATAAATCATTCCAACACTTATCCTTCTTTGGCTTAGCAAGGGAGCGTAGGTCTCTGAATGCAGATTGTCTAATAAGTGTGGAATCTCAAACTCGTCACAAGTGTGTGTGTATGAACCTACATGGCTTGTTTTGCAAACATGTCTACCATTTAAATGCCGGAAATACCATGAGCCGGTATCCAAGCTAATACTACTTCAAGGCCAAGGAAATTGCATCTGTATAATAAATTTCTAATTTTTAAGTTCAAAAACTATCACGACTTCCTATCCTGAAGGCAAATTTTAGCATTCGAAAAAAATACTTAGTACTTCTTGGTGGCAGTACAAAACAGAACTAGAAAAAAATTAGAAATTCTATCCGCACCAGGCGCCGAATAATGAAGATTCTCAAAAATCCTGCCAATTCCGCAAAAGAGAATTTGTCGTTTAGTTTGGCAAGGAGCTTTTGCGCCTTAGCTACCTTTTCCCGATAAGTCAAAAACCTTCTATACTTAAAATTTGCACAGAATTTTGCTTACTTTCGCTGGCGGATAACATCCTTGCATTCAGCAATTCACCATAGAGGCTATGCTTATCTGTTTATTGCAGAATCCTTTATTGTAATAGTAGCGCCAGCTGATGCGATCATAGCTTCATGCAGCTCAACGAATGCATTAAATAAAGTTGAATTATCGACAACCGGGAGTGTTTGAACATATTGGTCCAAGGTACTAGAGCATCCATTCCGCAACAGCATTTCAGCAACAGCGGTCTTGTACTTCAGGAGTAGGGGGATTGTGAGATTTCAGGGGGAATACGTGCAAGTTATATTAGAATAGGGAGATAATCACTGCCATGTGATTCTAATTAAGTGGCTAAGTGCAGAAAAAGCCTAGCAAAAACAAAGGACATTGACAAACTTGGTATGTGACATGGATAACAAATAGTTGAGGTTGACGGGCCGGGGGATATTTGTAGGTAAACACTCTTATAAATAAATTTGTAACTTGGAACATTGAAAAAAAATAGTTCTAATTCTTCAAGTCCACACTCACAAAGGGAATTACCCCTCACCCTTATTTTATTGAGAAATACCGGGGAACATAGAGGTCCTAATCTAAGTCGGATTTTTCTTGAAATGGAAAATTTGTCTTCACTGCTACACTTAAAAAACCGAGGTATAGTGGGAATGAAAGGTTGTAGGCTGCCGTAATGCCTTCTTTTTAGGGTTTTTGACCTCTGCTTTAACACATCCCAACATCTATTCAACTTTGGTTTAGAAAGCGAACGCCAATCTCTGATAACATAATTAAAGTGAGTATCAGTGCCTAATTGCACAGCTTGTTTGGCAAACATGTCTGCGGTTTTGTTTCGGTGACTAGGTATCCAGGCTAATAAAACTTCAAGGTCTATAGAATGGCATCTGTGTAAAAGTTCTCTAGTTTTCAATGTAAAAAAAGCTATAGTGGCATTTTAGCGGATATTTTAGCAACTCTTGCAGACAACTTCTGGCATCTGAAACTATAATGGCTTTACCAATTTTGTGGGACAGAACAAAGGAATCTGCTTCCAGAAGAGCAATCGCTTCTCCAGTAAAGACAGACGAAAATGGGGGGCTCTTATAATTTAGAATAATCTGGAATTTTGGAATCCATATAGTCCAACCGATGTTACTCTCTACCGAAACCTTTGAAGCGTCTATATAGACAGGAAGCCATCCTTCCTACTCAAGGGGAGCGGGAGGGAAGTTAAACTGATTTAAGAAATAATTGAGGAACTAGGATGAGGAACATAAATGGAAACGAAGGAGATGTCCATTATCCTCACAGCTACGATATTATAGCCAGAGCTAAGCCGTCATCCCTATCATCCCGGAGACATGAATAGCCAGACATTCTAAAATCAGAGCCCAGCCACGTTTCCGAGACAGCAAAGACAACAGGCTTGTGCCGGTTGATTAGAAAGCAGATTTCATCTTTCTTTTGTCGGATGCTATTACAGTTCCACTGCAACGATCCATTGTTAGAAATTTTCGTATCAGTGTATCATATTTTTAATGTAGAAATAATAAAGGTATTCTGTCCATTCATAATTTATAGTTAGGATTTTAGATTTTAAGGAAGTGTTTTTTATTTTTTGCAGTTTTGTTTAATATTTGTATTTACAAGATGAAACGCGAAGAGCCACTATAACACGAAGTTTATTTCATATTTCTTGCCTCACAGAAAATAATCCAAAATTTCAAACACGTATGTATAACAACAACGCTAATGGCAAAGGGCAAAAAATATATTTATAAAAAGTAATTGTCAGTGTGACCACAAACTGTCACTGTCAGTGCGAGTGCGTAGTGTTGCGCACGCACGCAGCTTGTTTGCGGCCTGTTCATCCGCTCCTTACCATATTCCGAAATCCATTCATGATTTTTCATTGAGATACTGCATCAGCTGGCTGGGAATAGAAATGTCAATTCAAATTTCTTCAGTTTTCTAAGTGCTTCAATACAAATTTATGTTCTTGATAAATCGGTTGTAGTGATACATAGTGCAAAGATTCACTTTTAATTGCAAAGTCGGTAAACTTTTCTGAAGTTACACTTTTTAATGGGACCATGTGCAAATTCGTATGTATGTTGAATAATTCAATGTATTTAATAGGTTATTCAAAGTTTTCAATTTAAACTGTAAATCGATTTTTTAAAGTTTTTATTTAAATTACCAATGAAACACACAATGACTAAGGAACCGATGGAAAACTCAGATCTTCTGACAGAAAATAAGAATATTTACTTAAACAATGAAGGTGCTAAGTCTTTATCAGTGAGGAATGGTAATGTGCCTAATGGTGAAGTGAAGGTACCTCCTGATGGGGGGGTATGGGCCTATTCTGTGATGATGGGATCCTTTTTGACAAATGGCCTGCTTTTTGGTGTCATCAACTCCTACAGTGTGATATACAGGATCTTACAAAAACAATTGCAAGAAAATGGTGCTCAAAATTCTGAAAGTCGTGCTGGTAAGTTAAATTATCTATTTGTAAACGTAACTTAGTAAAATGAATTATCAAACCACATACCTCATATAGAAAAAACCTGTAGTCTAAAAAAATCCCAGTATTTTGATATTGCCCCAGTTTGGTTGAAAAGAAAATGTAATTACTTAAAAACCAAATAATCACAAGACTATCATTGTAAAGGTATCTAAGAATTTCACTTTATGGTTGTTTATAAATTTAAAAAGACCCTTTATCTATTAGTTTGTATGGTAAAATCAATGTTTCCATTTATTATATAATAGCAGACAGAATTTAAAAGTCAGATTGAATCATAATTGAATTATTTGCAACAAAAACAAAACTCCATTTGTTATTAAATTTAAATTAAACTGATAATTTTCTAACCAATGCAGAAATAGTAGGTATATATTGCTTATCACATAAAACATAGGGCATTCTAGGCTATCACATGTGTTTGTTTTGCTCCAAAAACTTCTGATGCAAATTGATAAGAACAAGAACATGCTATTACTGGATAAAGTACACAGCTACACCAATTTATAAATTTTAAACAATATTAAAAAACGAATAGTGTTAATATCACTAAATATGTATTACACCATTATACCTATGTCATGTTATATCTCAGTCAAAGTCAAATCTTTTTTTCACCTAACACACCATATTGCAAGAAATCAAGTTGTTGCATCATTACAAAAGAATGTAGAGCTGGTATAATGTGTTAGCTTAAACTTACATGTCTTCAATTATAATGAAGGTGTTATATTACTATTTATTCAGGAATCACAATACTAGGTATAGTAAATTTTACATTGCCAAATTGTATTATCTGCCCTTTATTTGAATATTTATTAGATCATTTAAACTAAATACTAAATTTATACTATTTTATAATAATTAAAAAAAAATAACTATGGTGATATATTTTTTAAAGAGTTACTGGTCAGTGTTCAGGGTTAAGAATTTTGAACTTCAAATAACTTCATCTAAAACACCTTGAAAACCCTATAAACCTTAATAAAGTATTTATAATAATAATAATAATATCTTTATTTACTTAAAAACATTTAACATAAAATATTTTATCATGGACCCTGCACTAGGCGAGCCTGTATCGCAGGCGTCCAATTTAATACTAAATAATAATTAATAATTATAATTAATTTAATTTAATAAATTTAATTTTTATAATAAAATACTTTATAGTAAATATAAGCAGTCCATGCACATTATTTAACATTTACAAATAATTATTTACATTTCTTTCATAAAACAGAGTCAATTTGATGATGTTGAACTAAATTGTTTCCAATTCTGGCCTCACTATGTTAATTTATGTCATTCACCTATTCTTGTAAAAGGTGGGCGTAATTTGCCTGTTTATGACCTATTTGTAACCTTATATTTTGACTTGTTCCATCTGTACATCTAATTTAGGGTAATTTTTGTGAATTAAAGATGAAAAAATATGTATTTCTTGTAAAAACAAACTTTTTTTACTTGACTATTAATTGCATAATCTGGCTTGTCTATATTGGATCCTTCATATTTGTATGTGTAACAATGAAATCTAGCCAATTTTGATTTTTATACAGACTAAGAAGAAAAAAGTTAATGATAAAAATAAAATATAGTGCCTAATTATTTAAATATCACAGACTGATTAAGCCTATATTCAAGCTTTTTGGTCCAGGTGGCAAGTAACTGACAGTTTTTTAAATATTGTTTAGTTCATAAACCATTGAATTTAAAGCATTATAAGATGACAGGACCAATATTTTATTTACTTTGTTTCTCTTTAAACAAAATTTAAGAAGGTCAGGAACAGTCAAGTTTTTACTCTAGGTGGGCCAATCTTATAGGCCCGGCGATTGAGGATCGCTGTACGCTAGACTAAGCTATTTTGGATATTCAATGTTGAATAAAGTAGAGTGTAGACAGTGGATATTAAAATTTTAAAGAGAAAAAATTATAGAAATTATGCTTAAAGTAGTTTCACCCATCGTGACACCACATCGACATCGAGACACGTGAGCCAATTTTGATTGAAATCAGCAATAGCTCAGCAGCAATACATGGTTATTGTCATGTAATGTGAAAAAATAAATTAAATTAAATTAAAAATAAAAATACATGGGCCCCTTGCCCAAAACCGACTTTTTGTAGGGCGTGTTCGTTTCACTATTGCTATCAGCGTTTCATGTTTAAAAAAATCGGTCGTCGGCAGGTAGCTTAAAGTTTACTATCACGCATCATAGCATTGATTTATGTTTAGTTATACTAGATCTCGTACTATCCAGATTCATAGGTACAATATCTAATCACAAGATCAAAATTAATATGTATTTGTTCAATGCGTATTTAATTATTTTAATAGATAAAAGACACTCGTGCATAGTGTGATTGTCTGTATGATATAGTTTAACGGCAACTGTTATTGGCGCCAGATTGAAGCGTGGCGCTCTGACTGGGGCGGAGCGTCGGCGTCGGTGGCGCCTGTGACGAAGCCCGAAGGCCAGATCATCAAATCCAATTCTATTTCATTGAGTTTATGCTTGACCTTTCATTTCGTGCACGTAATGTCAGTATTATAGGTACATTTATTTTGCGCATTTTGTATAAATAATTTTCACAAGGAATAAAGTTAATTATTTTAATATAAAAGTTAAATTAAAATTAAAAATTTCCTGTTATGTTAGAAATCAGATTTTATTAGAATAAAACTATTAGTAGTAGGTATTAAAGAAAAAAGGTATTGGTATTAAGTTTAAAAATGTATGAAACCCTTGATCCACTAGTCAGTTTAACATGTTTCTGCTTTCATTTTTGGTTAACCGATTTTAAATATTTTTTATTTATTTCGAGGGTTTAGAGTCAAGTCATTTCCTTTGATTCGAAAGTAAAATTAATGAAAGGGAAAATTAACTTAAAAATTACTATCAAAAGTTTCAAGAACAGATTTTTTTCGGAAAAGGAGGCTTTAATATACCGATAGAACTCAATAAAAAACGATTTATTTCCATTAGTTTAGAATGATTTCCTTGTTAATAAAGTCTAACTGAATCCTTAGTCTATAGTTGGTACCTACTGTTTGATCGACTGATAGATAACCTCTTCCATAATGAACGATAGATAGACGCGCATTCGTATATCACGTCTGCTGACCTCATTAAATTACATTGTGTACCACTTGTCATCTAACTGCCTGGTTCAGATTTAGACATATTTATCTATGTACAAAATACTTTCCTTTATTTTTAGATCGTCTAGAGATATTTTCGCTGCATTAGTCACCGCGACCCCATTGCATCAAACATGTAGTCTTACAACACCTTAGCTCTACTTGCAATGCTGATACTGGTATCAGATTTCTACTGCATATTTGGCTATCTAAAATTCAAATAGCATTTATTTGTAGGTATTGCGGTTGCTTTATTAATCATAAAAATAACTAAACTTCATTTTGTACTTTTGTCCGACTATATGGAAGCAAAATTATGTTCTGATTTTTTCCTGACTGTTGCGAAGCAAATAGGAGGGTTATGATTTTGACCGGTGTGTATGTATGCATGGATGTTCACTTGTTCTTTCATAACGTCTAAACTATTTATCATAAATTGACAAATGAGGTGTCTTTGGAAGTGTCATGATTGTCCGCTGGTTATAGGCTATGTGGCGTAAAAACCAATGCCGTGTCTTTCATCAAATTAAAGGTAAATATAATATATTAAATAATATTTAAAAAATGTTACTTGCGGCTTTGTTTGCATGAAAACCTAAAAACCTAAACACTAAAACTTAAAAAAAAAACGAAATAGGTCATACTATTTTATAGGGCTGGCTAATAATAAATATGCGTTAGCATTTCATCTTGCTATCACATCTCGCTATCTAGAAACGGAGAAATATTACTTTAAAGGTTTAAACGTATTTCTAATTTTGGAGGTGCTGTTACTTCGAAGACACTATTTTTATACCCAGTTTTTATACACTCACTTTCTTGTTGGTTTGTCGTTCCGGTTGAATTTTTGCAACTCAATTTTGAGGCACTTCCCGATAAGCTAGAAGGCTGAAATTTCAGGGTAGCTTCAAACCCGATGACAATGCAATTTACAACTATAACGGTTGGACCGACCGATTTGGATAAAATTTGACAAACAGACAAACAACAAAAATAAAATAATTAATCGATTTGAAAATTCTAAAAACCCACGTTTTTAATGTCCTAAAATAAGAAAATAACCCTACGGGGCCGAAAGAGGGGCCACTCAAAACGTGTGGGCGTATCTTTGCAAGTTACACTGACGATCTATACACTTACTACCCCATTACTTCAGAAAAGTCCACTGTCTACACCCTCTTTTGGGATTCCGGTTGGCCTTTGTAATTGGATTTCAGACTTCCTTGGGAACCGTTCGATTCAAGTGGTTTTGGATGGACTCTTGTCCAAGCAACAAGCAATCGAAGCTGGTATTCCCCAGGGGTCAGTTCTGTCCGCAACACTATTCCTGCTACACATGAATCATCTGCTAGTTCCTGGAACAGTTGGTTATGCAGATGACACTACTGTTACGGACAGATACTTCTCCAGTTCTCGGGCCAGTCGGAATGAAACTCAGTCTTGTCGAATTCTCTATCAGTTAGTCTCTATTTGAGCGCTTGAATCTGGCACTTCAGGCAGTCTCGGACTGGGATGAAGCCAATCAAGTTGGATTCAATGCAGCCAAAATACAGGCGTGTGTTTTTTCGGCCAAACGGACTCCTTTCCAGCTGACTCCGACTTTCCGGGGTGTATCAATACCGATAACTAATCATATGCAACTTCTTGGCCTGGAAATATCGTCGAACATGAATTTCCGCTCCTACATAGAGTCTATAGCCAAAACGGCGTCTAAAAAGCTTGGTGTGGAATTCTTTGCCTGCTGATGTGTTCCCTGACCAATATAACTTGGGCCTCTTTAAGGCAAGAGTGTTATATATGTGTAATAGGTTTCTCCTAGGCAGGCATTATCCACCTTAGACCTCATCGCCGCTTAACATCAGGCGGGTTTGGGGTCAAATGCCTTCCTGGTCTTGAATAAAATAAAAAAAAAACTCGAATATAACTCGAATCTGTCCCCTGGATTGTCCCAATTTCATAATCACAAGCTTTATGAGACTTACCTCTCTTCAGAATCGTTATTACACGTTTTTTTTCATATATTTCATGAAACGAAACACATTTGGAGTAGAGTTATTCCCTATACAAAGCAAAAGGCAACCCATGCCGTCGATTTTTTTTTTGTCACTACTGCGTTTGTATTTGAACGTGTTAGGTCACTAGTTGTATTAGTGTACTGGTGAATATATTTTTTCAATTGTTTCGTGTGATTAAAAATTAAAACAATTTCATGCAAGTGTGTAATCGAGTCGGCTTCTTGAATGTAAAAAGTTTAAATATTATTTTGTATATGGATACTTTATGTTATAATATCAGTCCCCTGACGAGTTATGGTGCAAATGTTGTAATTAGATTATATAGCATAAATAGGCAAGTTTATTAATGTCTTTAATATACTTTTACGATTTCGAATGGCTTTGTAACATAAAGTAGAATCTATAGGTTACCTCGTTAATACTTTTATAGTATTAAAAATGTTACATTATTTTTCTTTGTTTAGAAATTGTCATATTCTTAGTAAATTATACAGATGACATTTTGTGTGGCCTTTTTGAACATGCAAATTCCATTAATGAATCTCTTTCATTCTATTATCATAGTTTCTCAATATTTGAGTAAAAAATACTGGGGACAGTTTTGTATTAGCTAGTTTCCAATTTGCAAAGAATCGTCCATTTTTTGAATGCCATGAAAAACAATTTATTCCCGATTCTTAAATATAAAAAAATAACCTACTAAAGGGCGTTTAAAAATAGTTTAAAAGTAAAATGCGTCCTTTTCCTTTTTCTCGTAATAAAGAAACTGAGATGGGTACTATCTAGGTAAATACATTGCGTTTTTAAAAACTTGTAGTGTAACGTTATACAACAATGGATTATTTGAATTATTTAACTACCGAAAAAAATATGAAGTCGGTTAAAAATAAAAAAAACAATCAGAGTAAAGTACCTTATACGTTTTTTCTGTTGTTTCAGCTCTCGTGGGGTCGTTGGCCATGGGAACCACGTTCTTGTGTTCGCCTATTGCCGGAATGATGACCAGATACCTCGGGCTTCGAGTTACTGCAATCCTTGGTGGCAGTATAGCAGCTGCTGGCTTACTTTTATCATCTTTCCTTGTTGAATACGTTGACGCTCTATGTTTCACGTACGGTATTATGTACGGTTTAGGAGCTTCTTTCGCCTACACGCCATCATTAGCTGTCCTTGGGCACTATTTTAAGAAACGTTTAGGTCTAGTTAATGGTATTGTAACAATAGGAAGTTCGGTGTTTACCGTAGTTATGCCTCCTTTAATGACGCATACCATAGATTCCTACGGTTTGAGCGGCATGTTTAGGGTTTTAGCCGCTCTAACATTTGGCGTTGCTCTATCTGGCTTGCTTTTTAAACCCTCGGTTTTGATTTCTACTGAGAAAGAAGATAAAAACCTTAAGGCTTTATTAAAAACCTTATTCAATGTTCATAATTTTAAGAATATATTGTACAGATTTTGGGCTTTATCTTTGCCCATTGCTCTGTGCGGTTATTTTGTACCCTACGTTCATATTGGGAAACTTATTGACATGAACTTTACAGGCAGTAACGTAAATTTGCCTTTGCAATGTATCGCCCTTACTTCAGGTATTGGTAGATTGTCTTTTGGATTCCTTGCTGATAAGCCTGGAATCGACAGAATTCTGCTGCAACAAATATCTTTCTATGTGATTGGCACATTGACTATTATACTTCCGTTCGTTACGTCTTATCCTTTGTTGGTTGTGATTTCTTTGGGTATGGGATTGTTTGATGGTGCCTTCATCGCTTTAATGGGACCTATAGCTTTCGAGTTATGTGGTAGAGAGCACGCTGCTCAAGCTATAGGTTGCGTTTTAGGAATAGCAGCTTTGCCTCTCTCTATTGGGCCTACAATCGCTGGTTATTTAGTAGGGATGTATAAGTCGTACACGCTACCTTTCGTGCTATCAGGTGTTTCACCTTTGGTCGGAGCCACTTTAATGTTTTCAATCCGCTATAATCGAAAACGATTTTTGAAGAAACCGGAAAATTTATCAAATGGACACACAGAAGCTTTACGCGGCGAAGATGATGGTGAGTCCAGGTTATTTACCTTTAATTAAATCTTTTGCTTATTTTTTCCTTTCCTTACTTGAATCTTTCAAAACCCATTTATCCCATTTTCATTTAATCTTTTAGTTTAGAAAATAATGTTATTGATCGACTTTGCACTTTGATCTTACGATACGTATATTATATAAACTGTTTCATTGATAACCTTTTTTCAGGTTCGTTAAAAATTTGATAAGTTTGAAAAAACAAAGAAAAAATCGTTAGATATTTTGCTGTTGCATGTCTA
Source organism: Choreutis nemorana (assembly GCA_949316135.1). Classification (NCBI taxonomy): domain Eukaryota; kingdom Metazoa; phylum Arthropoda; class Insecta; order Lepidoptera; family Choreutidae; genus Choreutis; species Choreutis nemorana. The sequence goes on from OX438609.1 coordinate 5,682,684, forward strand.
TTCAATTAATTTATCAAAATCTAAGCTAGAATGTTTAGCTAGATTCTCTAGATCAGTTTAAGGCCGCAACCAAAAGTGCCAAATAATGTTTAATTAAAAACAAATGATTTTAAAACATTGCTATGTTGCCAGAACATACAGGGAACAATATTTTGTATAACAAGACATTTACACTTTTCTCAATTTTTTTAAGGGTGGACACTAAATTTATAAAGCGATTTTGCTCGCTTAATATCATAGGCTCGGCGGGCCTCACGTGGCCTGGGGGGCCTCACCCTGCTCTAGATAAATACTATCGAAAACATATAAATTCTCTTTCTTTAAATCTAGTTTTCAGTCATGATGGAATAAGATAGAAATAAGTCAACATCTGAGTGATTTTAATATACCTATCAATTTTAATTGATTTCAGAGAGGTGTCCGGGCCTACTACTGAACAGCACTGAAGCAAAATAATCTCTTCGACGAAGTTTTATTTAAATCAATCTCTATACGACTCTGCAACATAGAAGAAGACAATTCTCATATCATCAAAAAATTATAAAAATGCGCAGTGAAAAATTACAAAGGTATGGTTTGCATATCAAGTCAATAGGTAACTGAAAAATTAATAAGGCGAATAATAAAACGTTTTTAAAGAAGTGAAATGACAATGAAATTAGATATAGTCAATTATATTTTCCTATATAGTGTATTTACAATGTGCCTAGTACGCGAGCCTTCGTAGTTAAATAATTCTGCTAGTTACTTATTTAATTTTAATGATTTGTTACAGTAGTGAATACATATCATTTTATCAGCAATTGTTACGGAGTTGAAGTATGTATGTTTATATTTATAGATTTTGTTTATGCAAAATTACAGAGTGCTTTTTGAAATAGATAATTTATTTTACGCATTTAACTAAACATATGTCGTCTGATAAAATAATTTTAAAGTAATTTTATTGTTAAACCAATCATTAGTGCATTTCCAAACATAATTTAAGTGACAATGAGTAAAATGTGCAATACAAATATACCTAAGTACATGAATCGAGTTAGGGGTAATGTATTAACGGAAATATTTTATTTAACTACATATACATATTTAAAGGTATTTATTAAACAATATTTTTTAATTGAAAATATCTATTTTGTTTGAGAGACTTTAATTAGACTGTATGTGTATTATTAGATATTTACTTTCATAAATATATAGATTGCCGACTTTTATTGAGGGTTTATGTATTTAAAAAGGGCTTTATGTAGTATTTGTTCTTGCTGCTATAAAGCTCTGAGCTTCTTAAAACTAATGAATGAATGGGATGAATGAACAGATTAAAGTGAAGACAATATTTTTAAAGCATAAATATTTTAAAAGGTATATTTTTTCTAGCCAAAGATTTTTTTTTTGCAAAATTGGAAGATTTCCTTAAACGAAAAAATAATTATTAAAGATATCATTTCAATAGTACTAATAATTCTCGTCGATCTTGGCGATAGCAGAACGAATTTGTAATTCAACTGATCCAGTGTTTTTGTGCGGCTGGTTTACACCAAAGATTTAAGGCTAAAACTGGTGAGCGCAGTGATGACCAAATCAGCCTTTAAAATAATAATTATTTATGAACTTTCAAGATAGTGAAAGTTTTTTTACTTCCTGATCTTGAAGAAAAAGATGTGATAGCAGTTTCAACAAAATTTTATCTCTAAGGGCTGTTTTGTAGACATCAGCACTCCCGCTGGATTTAGCAGTCTGTCATATTTTTCCATGGATACCATAAATACTTGGTATACACTAAGCGTCAATACGAGTAATAGAAATGATAATGTTTAAAATGTTATTTTTCCAGGTCCATTCTTGTTTTTTAAATCGTTCATATTTCAAACTAGTTTCCGACCTCAAAACTCTACTTGCACAATTTATTTGTAAAATAATATAAATTGTGCTCAGAGAAATGTAAATAACTGTGTTCCCACTGGACGATCCAACGTTCCGAATGCGTGCTTGGTGTAGACGTGCCTATCTGCTTTTAGTCGGTTCCTAGACACATCTACACCGGACGAACCCTCCACGCTCTAAGCCGTTGTTGGGGCGCGAAGCGCGGGATCGCTTGGATCCTTCGGAGGATACATTGTGACTGAACTGAATGTTTTTTCTCCGGTAATGATGGGGTTTTCTTATCTTAAATATATGAAATCGACTTTTTTCACATATTATTATTGTATTTACAAGCATTTATAGAAAACAAGTTTAACTATTAAACTATATCCGGCAATGCCCTGTTAAAGACTGATAGACAGTTGGTTCGTTATTGAAGTCATACATTTTACCAGTTATAAATAAATACCAGTCGAATCTTTATATTTTTTGTCCTGGTTTCTTTGAAATGTATAAGCTATTTATAATAGCTCAATTATTACTTAGAGTTAGGACCCTATCTCAGACCAGTTGATGCAGGACGTTCTGAGTGATGGCCTGGCTTCATCAGACATACGTTAAGTGCCCCTGATTCCTTTTAACATCTATATTCTTTCAATACATTTATGATAGTTCCTATTTAATGAGATAATTAAATATGGGTTGCACCTCAAGTTGCACTAATTAATTAATATGGAAGTTAGAAGAACTAAAACGTAAAATATATCTCTATATAGGTACTAACCTATTTTGGGCCCATCGAAAACAGATGTACTTTTCATGTTTTTATATCCTGTTATACATGTTTTCAGAAAACCCGACATCACGTAGAGTTTATATGCTTTACACATTTTATGTTTTTTTAGATCGATGGTTAAAATGTACTGTAATGTTAATGAGTACTAATGAGATTTTTAAGATTTGTAAAGCAAGGTGCTAAAGAAAAAAAGCTGGCCTCAATAATAACATGAATCTATTTAAATTGGATTCTGTATATGTTCTTTCTGTATTTGTTACCAGCTAAGTGTGAAATATTCAATAAAAAATCTGCGTATCTTTTGCTTACACATGGAACATAATTAATAGATAATTTTGCATAATGGAATTATAAGTAGAATTCATATTTTGTAATAAAACTGTCCTTCATAAAAGTCTGTGATATAAATGTTTATAACATTATTTTTATGAATTATGTATTTAAGTACATAAATTGTTACGTGGGTAAGCAAAATTGTTTGTTATTTTTTACATGTATAATAAATAGTTAACAATGTTTCATTGGATTGAATCTCTTGAATGAAAAAATACTGTCGTCATTTTGTTTTGTAGTAATCACAACATGTTTTCATTAAACATGCTGTTTAGTACAAATATGTTTATAGGTAGTTAATAAGAAAATCATTAACATTTACATAATTTTGCATGAAAATTTTATTTATAGCAATTTACCACACATGAGTGTATAAGGAAAACGTAGAGTATAGAAAAATTTGTGGCTGGCGTCTCTCTATGTTATAAATACCTACTTTATATTTTTGACGATGAACGATGACTATAAAACGTGTGCTCCACTACACATAACTTTACAGTAACAGTCCTATTATTATTTAATAAGCACAAACATGTTTTGTTATTTGTAATTAAATAACAATTAAGATTAGACCCATAGCAAATTAATTTGAGTCTTATTTGTGAAGTTAAAATGACAAAATACAAATGAGAGTCGAACAATTTAAATAATTATAACTTCGATTTCACATGTCTGTTCTTATTTTAATTTTAATAGTTTTTGTTAAAATTGTCCGGTGAATATTTGATTAATTTCATTAAATTATAGTTACATGTTTTAAGTAGCTATTATATTTTCTAAGAGGCTTTACAGAGCTATGTTTTATAATAATTAGTTAGATAATAACTTTTTTTGATATCTTCTGTTTAGGTGCTACATATTGTAGGTAATAAGTATCGTTAGTTAAATAACCTTATGTTGGATTTCATGTTCCTATTTCTTTTTAAATCACACAATAATGTCGCTTTCTGTTATATTTATTTAAACCTACTTGTTACACCTGTGAGCCAAGAAAAAATTGTTGGGGAGTGATAAAAGAATTTAGGCTGTGATTTAGTTTTCGGTACATACAGACGATTGATATCGCTTTGTAATGAACTCGCAAACAGATTGAAATAATAAAGTAAAAACAATTATAAAATGAAGAATAGGGATATTATAATATACTTCTTATGTACAAAATCTTGTCACTGAAAATCATATTCTTGTGCAATTTGTCGTTATCTCCAAGAGTTATTTATATTTAATTCCACTTTTCCAAGTGCATTTTTAATCTATTTTAATGTTATTATGTTCCAATTTAAGTTTCCTTAACGAATGACCAATTATTGTTTTTATAGTGTGTTTGTGTTGTATCTCGGTCCATCACGTGTTTGCAAATAAGTACCTGCCTACCACCTATATGTGCTGTTCATAGGTATCAAAATGAAACTTCATATAATGCGTTTGTTATTGGCACACGTGTAAGTACCGTAGGCTTAGGTAGGAATTTCTATATTACTTAATAAAAATGATTTTATCAATTGAAATATCGTGTTTTATTTAATCATGCGTGAATAACTTGAAGTGAATACGTACCTAAATATGATAGATTATATTTTATAACACACTTTTAATGTTTTGATTAGTTAACAATTTATATTAGGATAAATATCAAAATAACAATATTATTATGTGCCGTAGATTATATTTTTGTTGCTACGTACATAAATCATTATGAAACAACATTATGTCAACAATACTCTGCTACATACTTAAGTTATGTACGCGTTAGCACACACAGAAAGACAATAACTCTGCTCTTGAGTATTTCTTAATTATTTTCTATTGTTCTATGCGTTATTTTTTGAATCCAGTTGACAAACCTGGTCCATTGACGCACAAGGTTTGGTACCATTGATCTAGCAGGTATTCTCTCCTCAGATTCAGTGAGAGATCCATTTCTGTTGGCACTGCTGAAGGAGTAGATCCTCATTTCTACCTCCTCTTGAGATGGGTTGCCGGTTTTCTGAGCGGCCCAACGTAATGGTTTTGTTAACCTGAGAAAATAAGTATGTAGTTGGTAAAATCAGTTTCTCATAAGATTTTAGCGAGATAATTATGAATTCATTTCATTCAAATTAGTGACTCATTAAGCCTAATTCTAGTTACTTTATTAACTTTAACAAATCTACGTTCTTACTCAGAACTTTAAAGAGAAATAAACTAACTCTGAAAAATAATCCATGTCTTCAAGTACATCAGGCAATTCCCTCCCATCCACATCAGGGACAAGTAACGTCAATGCAACTAGTACTAGAGACGCTAAAAGCTGCATAGCAACGAGTCCAACATTGGTCACAGGTGTCAGGTACACCACTAGATAGCATAGCATTGCCCCAAAATGACCTGCTGAGTGGCACCACCCTACCAATGATGCTCTCAATTGCGTTGCAAAAAGACGTAGACTTATATTCAAAATTAAAGCTCGGGTCATAACGCCTGACGAAAGTGCTATCGATGATAATATCGTACTTATTGTCTTCTGAAAGGAACCAATAATGATTATGCTATACCTACAGTTTATAATTTGTGGTAAAAAATAATCACTAGAGTTGAGAATCTCATGAATAATGTTCCAAAAATTGTTACATTTTTTGATTCCAAGTAAATAAATCCGGAACTGAAAGCGCCTGTGAAAAGTAAGTTTCCAATAAGAAGTATCTTTAATCTAGATTTCCTTGCGACAAAAATGTTCAGGAAGCCAAACAGTAGAAGGAAAAGGAACATAAAACCCATATTGTATTTATTGTTTTTGTATACGGTAATGTATACAGAGAACCACATAAAATGTTCCACCATCCAAATCAAAAGGCATATTATAGTAAGTATTCTGACATTCTTTGTTGTTACAATTCCAAAACATTTCCTACTTTTTTCAAGGCAGTAGTAAGCCTGAAAACAATAACATTGCAATATTATTAAATGTAAAAATCATTAAAATAATATCTAGGGGTCTTTTGTTTTGAGTTTATTTTAAATTATCCGGATTTAGATAGACTATGTCAAATCCCAGACAATATATTGGTAATGTTTATTGTTCAGTCACAATGTCAAACTTCACAAGAATTATTTTTGTAGAGAATCAATTTTCTAACGCAGCATAGCAAATAACTAATCAAAGTTTACCTTCAATACAACTTTTACTTGTAATGCTTACAAATGTCTCCTTATTTATTTAAATGGAACCCTATAAGATCATTTCATTGTCCGTCTGTCTATCCATGAAGACCTTTTTCTCAATCCATTTTTCCAAGGTCTGCCGAAAATTAAGGTGTCTCCTTGGCCCACCCTTCCTCTAGATATCTATAGGATTATCTAAATTATAGACATACCTACTCTTTGATTTATTGGTCTTATTTTAAAATCACTTATAAGTTTAACTCCATTTGCCTTCGCCGCAGTTAGTATGGTTTTTTCAGCAATGTTTGTTTTTCTGTTAAATAACATCCATTGGGGTGACTCAGGAATAATTCTAAAATGAAGTGGGTTACGTTAGTGAATATTAGTAGGTATAAGTTCTAATAGCTTTCACAAGGATTTTATTGGTAGGTTAGCAAAAATACTAAATAGATAGGTTATTACATAATGTGAAACAAAATGATTATGAGGGTTTTTACAGTGATCTTTGCTGCTGTTTAAAACATCCCACGTTTAAACTTTTGCCAAGCAACAAGTGAGTTAGTACTGAAACATATACTGAATATGAAACTATGTTATTACTAATATATAGAAGAGAAAAACAAGGATGCGTCACCTTAAGATTAAAATGCAGCTAGCGAGATATATGGAAGTTATGAATTCAAGAGTGCACATATTTGGTGCACTGTTGGCTAATGGGACCACACAAATCATTGAAATTAGGTTAGGAGTCATTACTACCGTAGTTAAAAGAGAACGCCAGTGGTTGCTTGCAATCTCGCACACTGAAAAGTAGGTATCAATTTAGTTGATTAACAAAGATTTAAAGATCTTTATTTTAATTTTTACATCTTATATGTTGAGACGTGACTTTTAATGTTATATGGGTAAGTTATATTTTGTGCAACATGAAATATCGTAATTGTCACTAGGGGGTTGTTGATTTTTGTTTTCATGTTGAAATCCCTGTTTTCCCTGTGATAAACAAAATATAATAAAGTAAGATATAAAATCTGATTTCAACAATTTAACTTAAAGCTTGTTAAATTAATTTTTCAGGTGACAAGTTCAATCCTCGATGATATTACTTAAAAGTCTAAGATAACTTTAAATACTTAATAGAGTAAATAAAAAGTATTTACTAAGGATAAGCGTCAGAAAAGTGCTCGAGCTCCCAAGCAGTTCTTTTAAAAATATTAATAATCTTAACCATCCTTTTTTGTCACAAAAGGTAAGAATTAGTGATAAAAAAATTGATGCAAAGAGACCCACTGATAGAGACTTTTTTCTTCCAAAACTGCAACAAATTAAAATAAGTGGGTAACTACCTTAAACTTATTTGGAAGAGTAGTGGTGAGAATACTAGGACAAAAAAAAAGTCAAATAGATACATACCCATTTACTATGGTATTTATGGAACCTACTAAGCGCTGCGGGTTCCCGAGATCAAATCTCTGTAGCAAATTAGTAATTTTTGTTTAAGTATTTAGGGCTTAGATTGAACTAAATTATTCATTCAATTTCAAGTTAGTTTGTGCGTTAGCTATCGGTCATGTTTATACAGAAGTTTTACTAATGGGTATTTGCGTACGTATAAGGATAAGTTATATAAAACTACCATGTTGATTTTTAAGTGATCGACTTATTTAACTGTTATTAATATTCGCTCTACTTTGTCTTTATGTAGGTACCTATCTGCTTACATACCTACAACTACATGCTTAAAACATAATTATATTGTATCCCTATCTATTGGATACCTAGGTAATATACCTACCCGTTTAGGATTTAGTACTAAGGTTATAATTACTTATCTCGTTCTATAAATTGCTCTGTGGAAATAATTAAATTGTGCGGGTTTTACAGTATTACATTTTCTGATAAAACCTACCGAAAAAAAACATTAGATATGTTTTACTTATTTCTGAGTAATTAGTTACTCATAAATAAGTAAGTCTCCCCAATTTATGTGCCTCAGTATATGTACTTTAACAATCCTATATTATATATTTAAGTTAGGTTCCTAGTTTACCGTAGAAAGCGTACTTATTACACGAATGAAATCACGTAAAAACGTTCAGTAATTATTGTATGTATACCTGAAGACCACACACTGGAAGCATATTGGCTTCCAAGTATGAAGAATGTAATAAAGGTGTCAAAAAAAGATATTAATTTTAATTGCATGTATCATGTTAAATTCTGAGAGATATCCTTATGTGTTTTATCAGTGTAAAAGCAATTATAATCAAAATATAAAACTCTTCTAATAATAATTTCACGATGGACAGACGTCTTTTAATTTATTTTTAAAACATCCAGAACCCCCGTAAACTTAACTATAATCCTATTCTTTAAGAACCGCGATTCGTAGTCAAAAACCCACCTTTAGCGATACGAGTATAGACACCGTCAAGAGAGATTGTTACCAAATAATAAATTTTTATTTGTAAAATTACCTGTCAGACGCGACTCCGTGTATGATAAATCCAAACATAAGACCGATACGGCTTATGATCGTCGTTGAGAGCATCTCAATCTCATGATCGCAGAACAACAGCCACTGTCAACGAATTTCATAGAAAAAATCGATTACTAATACAGGAGGATACGTAAACATTAAGCCTTAATAACTAAAATAATACATCCCTACTTAATATACAAAAGGTATGGAAACTACCTACTAGGTGATTAATTCAAGAGTTGATTGGGACATGAGAAATGTTACCTATTTATTCAAAGTCCTGTAGTTTACAAAGGTTCTTGTGCACTTCCGACTTCCGTAACGAAGTAGATATTATCAGACGAGATGTATTTCACCCCCTAGTTGTTTAAGAAATCCTTGTAACTTACCAACTTTTTAGTTTTAGTAACTCACATTCCTTTTAATCCAAACAATCCAAAAGAATTTAACATGCCATTTCTTGCAGCTTTCAATTTCCGTCGTATTTCTTAACATTTTGACATAACAAAGACTCATATTTAGCACGATTCCGTTTTCAGGTGGAATGCAAAGTATATCTGATGAGGGCTGAACGAGGACCATGTCTTCATGTTGGTTAAACAGGACAGAGGCACTGAATGCGGTAAGCAGAACGGTGATATAAAGTTGCCATGGTCCAATTTTACCAAGCACATCGGTTGTCACATCTTCGTATATTGTACCGATTCTAGAAGAAGAACATTCAGTCGATTCGATAGGTATACATTTTTTTAATTTATTGAAGATTTGCAATGTACGTATTTGAAAGCTATGGAAATAGAGTAGAGTAGAAAAACGGATATTTGCATGTATTTATATATATAGACTGTAAGGCATATGGATATGCAGACTGTAAGGCTAGCAATTTTGACTAGAAAAAAATATGATTCTGGGATCTTTACTTGCTCATGTTTCAGCCTCGAATAGATACATTGTATGATTGTACTTTCTTATTTATCTAAAGAATTTTTTGATACAATATTGACTCATTGTTAATTGTTGTTAAAATACTTATTTTCTACTTACATCGACATATAGTTAAGTAATTTATTTTATAAGTTATTTTGTATTTAGTTAAATAATAATTTATTGGATATATTCATTACATACGCGATGAGACCATCTGGAATTTTGACACCGTTACTAACATATATCTTGTAACTATTGTATTGTGTACTATTGTTTTTTTGCGTTTTGTTGTACATTCCCATATCCCTTCTTTTGAAAAATAATCAAAACTTTTGTTTTTCGTCAAAACTGTTTGTTATATTTTGCAATGTACAGTATATAGTAAATATAAGAGAGCATACATACCTAAACGTAAGCATTCATGAACTAGTGCTTATTTTCGAATAAGTAAGATTTAACAGAAGTTTAATTCCATTCTTAGTTGTAGTTTAGTGAAATATCAACTGAAAGGCGAGTTTCATTACTTCAATTCGCATTTGTCGCGTCTCGCCTATATGTAAAATATGTATACCGATGTGGTAGGGTAGGTAGGACTGGTTATAAATACATTTCGGGCGCGAAAGTCGTTGAACCTGTTTACCTGTCAAATTTTCCGAGCTGAGCTTCATTCTTATTCGAAAACTCACAATACTGATCCATTTTTTAAACATAGTGACCTATTACATGTAGGTAACTAGGGGTGCAATAACCGAAGAAGTCAGGGGGTGTCTAATAATCGACCACATATTTATATAATGACAAAAAATACTAAAAAGGTTAAATTTCACAAATTACCGGAGGACGTAGTATTCATTGAGATATTTTTAGGCAACACATTTTACAATGTTTTTTTTCTTCTTTCATCAAATATTACATTTTATTTTAATTCAACAAAAAAATAAAATAAATATGGACATCCTGGAAGTAGGCATCAATATTTTTTAGATGGTGTCCGGACACCTTGTACACCCCTCGTTGTTGCGCCCCTGCTTGTAGCTAAATTTTTCAAATCGGTAGGCATTTATACTTGAATGCATTTTTTTAATCATAAAAAATATATCAGAACTTGTGATTGTTTGGCTATCATAAGTATTATACTAACCTTCAATTACTACAAATATAAATTTTGTCAGAGTATACCTACATATAAAACTTGATTTAGTTACCTATACGAGTTACTTCGTAATTGTAGACTGGGTACTATGTAAGTAAGTATAAGAAAGAAAATATTTGAAAATTCCTAACATTTTCTTCCTACGGCTGCCTTCCTGAACCAGGGCTTAGTCCTGTCATATCGGTAAAATTCCTGATGTCACAGGGATCAAATAGAGATAGAGCCCGTCATAGGCCATTCAACATTTTTGATGATTTTTGATGATGATTGTGAATGCTTTACTATTTAAGGCGCACAACGTTTAAGCTTTTCTCATTGCATTGTTGATAAACTTACGGCAAAGTGCAGATTGGCCATAAAGCGTGGAATTCACCTGTAAACAAAGAGTTCGATCCTTCCGTACGCAAATTCTACTTCAATATTATTAACTACCTACCTACTTATAGTCAGCCACTGTACCTACTGATAGAGTCAAATAATAGAAAAAAGGTAAACATATTTAAAAAGCTATCAGTACTTACTTACATGAAATTTGAAACTATCTTTGGCAATGGATATTTTTACATTACATTTATAAGGTTATTTAATTTTAGAATTAGTTACCTACTCACCATTTCAGTTTTGTATTAGTTATCTACTTACACAACTCAAAACTTTATAAAAAATTGGCAAGGCATCCGAAGTGTAAATTAAAAATCACCTGACTTTTCTTGGCATTCATTCTTTTTTTTTGTCAGTAATAATTAGTTCCGTTAAATACTTACCCGACTAAATATGAGTTTTTTTATTTTTCTTTTATTGAACGTCATGGGCAAACAAGCAAATGGTTCACGGTTGATGGAAAGTGCCGCCTATTGACACGACGATGCCCCTGATATCGTGGAACGCCAAGAGCACAGTCTATGCGTTTTCCATGTAGAGGTATAGTAGTTATATCTCTCGTATCGTTAATTACACTGGATCTCAAATCCTTCGTACCGAAACACAGCAAACAGCTTCACTGCAGAAATAGAAATTATTGGGTGGTACCAATCCAGACGATTTCGTATATAGATCTACCACCTGTAAAAAATACCACTTTATTCCCCTTTAGCTTTTGGCCTGTAGCATAATGTGATGTTTTGCAAGTAACTCTTATTCTGACTGTTCCCTTTCAGTTTTCGCCATTGACCTGTTTCAATTGCTTTCTCCACTTTTGCTGGGAAGAAAGTCTAGAATAAAATGCTAACTTTACTAGCTTCCAAAAGAGCCGGTAGTAAGGCCGCGCTGCGCACGTAGCTTCATTGCTTCACAGCTCCATTTAAAAAGAAAACCTCGAGTCGGACCTACGGAAGGATTAGGTCCACATTATATCGTAACTTGTTCTAGATTTGGTGCATTTAACATTGGCTTTTCTTCGAAAACTTGTTATTTAATTTAATGCATTGAGAAATTTTACTATATGTCCGTAAGTACAGGAAATATTTTAAATAAAATCAAAGGGAATCACTTTTGTTTTTTAGTATTTTTCTTTTTCTTGGCTGCTAGCGCTATGCTGGCTGCCAGCGCCATGCTGCGACACTGTCTAATGTTATAATTTATTTATGTTAGTAATTTTGTTTTATGTTATCTTTATCATTCATCCATCGTTATCATCTGTATCTCCATCGCAAATACAAATCCTTTTTATAATTTAGATATATATTTAAGGTTGTTTTTGTGGGCAATGTTCATTAGCTAACTAAATTAAAATTGACAACGTATTGCATTACCTAGATGCGTACAAATAAACTTAAATTATAATCAGGATCTAAATAGTAAGATTATAATAACAATTCTCCGTAGACTAGACATTTACTTTTATTTTCTGATTTAGCTTATTGCATAGAAACAGACAAAATACATAAAAGTCCACGAATTTAATTTGTTTCTCTTTGTTTTGGCAGTTTCTAATGTCGAACTGTTAATTTTGGATCGATGGTTTCTACACATATGTAACTTAGTTATATTGAAGAAGAAGAAGATAGATCTTTTGAATGTTTTAAAGGTTTAAATTTTTTTTTTGAATAATGGCGACAATGACCGGTGTTTTAGCAAATGATCAGCTGTCGGATCTGAAACAAAACAAACAACACATATTCATAATATAAAGACAACACAAGGACATTACAAATACATCACAATTTATTTCTATTGGATTTAATGAACTTAGTAAGGAATTTGACTGACTTAGTATGTGACAAAGATAATAAAAAAATAAATGAGATTAATAGGACAGGGATATATTTAGGTACACAGTCATAAATCGAAAAACTTAGAACAAAAAAAAGATATGCTCTAAGGTTCCTTCATTTAGCCCACAATTGCAAAAGGAGTGATCCCTCACTGTATTTTCGCGAGGAATACCGGTGAGCATACATGTCATAATCTTAGGCGGATTATAGTTGAAGTGGACATTTTGTCTGTTTTGTGTAGATTTAATAAAATTGCAAAGGCATGTCGTACCTTAGTATGTAAGGTACGACAGATTGCTATCTGAAATAGAAGTAGAAGCGATTACTAAGGTTTCATCTCAGTTTACATTCTTAAAACTTTTGCAAACGTTAAAAGTATGTTATGAAATTGGTAGGTCGTAATTCAGATTTATAGGCAATTATGGAATAAATGGGGATTTACCTTTATGCTGTAAGTCCTACTATTAAAAAAATGTTGATTACCTCCATTTTTATTTTTAATACTGGATTCGTTGCTCTTTTTTGTCTCGATTTCAGTTTAATTTAACAATAGGTTAAGTAGGTACCTATGTTTATGTAACGCTCGCTATGCTTGTGTAAATAACAAGGCTAGGGATTCTTGCATGTCCAATGTCTACTAAAACCCGTTATTTGCCAAATGTATTGTCAAAGTATTGTTCATTAACAACATATAGATTAAATTTAATTTACCAACATAAATCATTCAAATCTATTGAATTGAAATATTTTTCTTAGAGTTACGTTACCCATCTATTCATAATTTAGGCAAATTGCAACTCTTGTTTTTTTGTTGTTGTGCTAGGTTAGGATTATCTAAACTCAACTGTTTAACAAACGTAAAGTAAGATACACTATAAAGTAATGTTCTATGAATTCTATTTAAGTAATATAGGAAGTTTAATCACAGCACCAACCTGGCTTCGGCTCGGAGATTAGATTATATCGCGCGTGTAGCATGCGTAGAATGGCGTAGTTTTGGCGTAGTGATGAGTGAGGATAGTGTAGGAATATAATTTAAAGCTGTTCGTTGCTTGTTACGAAAAGTATTGATAAATACTTGAGTTATCGGTGAGAGAGTTCGCGTGATGTGAGAGGCTCGGTTTTATTTGCTGTAACCGCCCGCGCCCGCTCGAGGCGTCCGACAGTCGCACGACGACCACGGCGCGGCGGCAGACTCACTCAACCCATCCAACCATTCGCCTGTGAGCCGGCACACACGCCGCCAACGCACGCTGCGTCCTCCAACATACCACATCTAAATCAATGGTGTTTGTGATTCTTGAACAACTACTAGAAAACACTACCAAGGACCACCGCCAAAATGGACAAGGATCTGGCCCTCGAAGAAATGATGGGGAAGCTTGGTGAGTGTCGAGACGCAATCACTTCCTAACATATGGTCGAAACACAAGTCGTGAGACGTGCTCGCGTTTCGGAGGTATTATTATCGTTTTTGTAGTACGATACTGGTGTAGTGTGGTGAACACATGGAGGGCAATTAATTTCACGACCAGTGTTTAGGTAAGTAACATAAACTAAAACTTTTTTTTGGAATTCCATAAACACGTTAATAGTTCAGTGTTATTTAATTGACAGGTATTCAGAATAGTTAACCACTGCGAAATTCTGAAAGCATGTAGCCATTATTTGAAGGAAATTTACAAAAGAAGTTAGTTGTGCAAAAATCGGTTTCATGCTTTATAATTAGTGAGCCGAGGAGTTTAAAATCTCAATGTTGTTGAAATACGTCAATTTAGTTCATTTGTGTTAAAATGTATATAATACATTGATAACAAACGTTGAATTATGTAATTCCAACAACTTTAATAAATCTTAGTATTATAATGTACACTGTGTTTCTATTCGCAAACCGAATTAAGTCGAAGTCTAGATTCCAGATTAAATTTAGAGTGTTGTACAATTTTACACTTTTTAATGTTTATTATTATTATTTATAACAATGTATTTCTGTCTCTATCTGTTTGCGTATTTGTGATTTATTTACAAGAAGACTGGAAAACTACTTATGTTCCTACGATTAACGTTTTCTTTATTATTATTATGTTAGATAACTCCCAGGCATGAGATTGGATATCTTATAGGGAAAAAAGTTCTACGTCTCGGTGCGTTTTAAGTACATAAAGTTTTAACCTCAAAAGAACTATTATCCTCGCATTACCATCCTGAAAAAAGTATTAAGCTTTATTACTGGTTCTTTGGATTTGATTTTAATTTATTACCTACCAAAGTTAAAATAAATTAAGGTCGCACTACTTGTCTTGTGATAGACGAATGGTTTTATTTTAAAAAGGTGTTGTCGAAGTCTTTTGAGTTCTGACTTTAGATCACTTTATACGAATGTTTTTTTCTTTATGTATTAATACCGTTATTTGAAGGTCTATCAAGTGATATTGGAATCTTGTGAGTTAGTAGGAACGATCAAGGATCCTCAATAATACCATTCACCGAGTATCTACTCATTTAGCGGAATACTGATAATATATTTTTTTCGATTTCTTTAAATTTCGGCACATATGTACATTTTTTTTGACATTGTACTCTGTTTTGTGACACTTTGAAATGCGATTTTAAATCGTGGTACCAAAATATTCACGATTGAAAGTTTGGATTCGGTTTTTGCCCTCTGTTTTTATTTGTTTTATACATATTGTGTTTTTAAATAACAGGTAAACAATTAAATGACAAAACAATACCATTAATCAATGATTGTTTATACTTTTGTAAACTTCTTATTAAATGTACCGTGACAAACGAATTGATTAATCTAGGTAAAGGTATTAAATAATAGCAACAACACAATAGAAAATTAAATAGTTATTTCTGAGAAATAATTAAGAATTATTGTTTAAAAAACCTTAAAAAGGATCATCGAAGACTCGTCCGTCTGTAAGTCAAGGTTGTTTTGGTTAAGGAACCTGTTTGATGTTTCGTTTTGTTTGAAGTTGAAAATCCTCTTACTGTTCTATCAAAATAGTTTATCTCCTCAAGGATACAAATACAGATATCATGACCTATTCATCACACCTTCACCTTTTCACCTTTTTAATATAACATGTATCACCTTTTAGATTTTTTCTTTCATTCCTTAGCACAGAGTAGCAAAAGCTTTTTAATTAGTAAATTTTTAGAAGTTCAGCTTTGGGCATTTATTAACTGATCCTTTAATTGAAATAAATCTAAATCAAACGATTTTAAACATAAAATTTTAATAATTGAAAATTAGGGTCAGTCGATATTTCTACACCTACATTATACTTTTTAATCTTAAACGCCAGTCTCTCCGAAGTCTAGAGTAATGAGTGGCCGGTCACCGGTCAATCTTGTTTGCAATTGCATTACTGAATATAATTATTGCACAAGCAACCTGACTGAATTATCTTTAATTAACAGTAAGGAACAACAAGTTTTTGTTAATAAATATGTTCAGTATTGTTAACAACAAATCAAAAACACCAATTATTTAAAATATATTTTTATTTCTGATACAATTTACAACTAAATTAAATCATATAAGTTCAATGAACTCTGTAATATTACATCAGAATAGTTTATAAAAATGTTGAGCTGCTGATAATTTATGTCTTTGCATTCCATCTTTTGATATTATCGTGGGCTTAAACATGTGAAGTCCTTGGCAGCATTTTACTGCGATATATTTGAAGAATGAGCATTACACGGGTTTTAAAATACATTTGTCAGACTAGTATCCATTTCTACGTCGGCGGAGGTGTCGTAAGCGAACTATATTTTAGGTATTCGTAGCTATGAGCTTTGGAGGTGTGTCAAACCTTCTACATTTTATGAGCTTCACTGTGTTCTCATTTTACTTGACAAATTACGTAGTTTGATTTCAATTTTAGGTTGCAAAAAATACTGTTATCGTAGGAATTTTTATTATGTACCGAAGTTCCTATGAGTCGCGGATAATTATAGGTAAATTATACATCAAGCTATTAATAACTGTACCTAAAGTCAACCAGAATCGGGCGGGTAAACAACGTAAATTTTTCCCGACTGCAGCAACCCATTAGGAGAGTTATTTTTCAATATCTGCGTTTTTATATACACGCTCGTATGAGCAAAACTGGTGAACCGTCAATTATCAAACAAAGTAGGTGTACTCGTAAAAAAAGGAAAATTACACTACTTACCCTTGACTTCAAATTGAAAGTTTGGATCATTTTATATCTTTCTCAGGTATATTCTTTTGCTGCTGTATAAAATTGACTGTACTTACATATAAGAAGTAAAATAAGGTCTTTAAAATTATGTGTAAAGCAAAAAAATCCAAATTATCTTATAATTTTGTATAGATACGACTATTATTAAATAACCCTTTTGCAATTGTGATAACGCATAGATAAGCACAATATCTTGTGTGATGTAAACATTTTGTTGAATGTATTTAGTAAATATTACAATAAAATTATTAAGCAATCGTACTGATGTAAATTCAGAGCTTAGTTGTTATATGTATTCTTGTTTTCACTGACCTAAAGTACATATTATTCAGGTTGGTGTTATTTTCAACGATGTTTACAACTTATTCGAAAGGCTTAAAATTTAAACAAAGTGTTTGTTTACATGTCGTTTTGGAGTTAAAATACGTGTTGGGTCGATGCCACATTTCCCAATTTCAATAAAATAATACCTTGTTGTATTATAACTATAATTTATATACTTCTTTTTAAACCCAAATACAATCCAAATATTGTTTCAATAATCGAGATGACGATCACTGTTTAAAAAAAATACTTTACCATACTTTGAGCTAAGAGTATTCAATTATTCGCGACCAGAAAAACAGACCTAAATACCTATATATTTTGATGAATTGTAATCTTAATTTTGAAGATATGACCTAAAACAAAAAAAAACATTTATCTAAAATTATTTTGTTTTTAAGTTCGTAACGTTACCGGAAATCTGTAAAATTCTGTGAAGTAATTTTACGCATGTACACTTATTTTATTACAATTATTCTATAAAATACCTAGGCATATTTACCTGGGAGTGCATTAGCGATGTATGAAATATGATAATTATTTTTGTTGATTACATTCATTCCCTATGTAATTAATACAATTCTTAAGGATTGAATAGAGTACCAGCTCCAGCTTTATTCTTTAACGGCCAGTTAAATAATAAAGAGATATAATTAAATAGTAAAGGGTAATGAAATTTGGTTACAAAATAAAATTATTTGGTTATCATACGACCTCGCCATTTGTAATCGAAAAGCTACAGATTACTGCAACCGACCAATATTACTTATCTCATTGCTAATTATCTAGATTTTTTTCTGATCAAATAGTTTTTAATAAGTATTAACTACTAGTAGTACTACTTTGTCGGCAAAATTCTGAAATAATAATTATAAATTTATGATTGGTTAGCAAAAAGATTATATTGGTCAGATGCAGAAGTTTTTAGTTTGTCAATTACAAATTACCAGGTTAGGTCAGGTATTGTACCCTAAATCGACAACTTTAAATAAATTAACATATAATAGGTTATTTGTTTTTATTGCAGCTTAATATGCTTGTTTTTTGTGTTTGTTCGTTGATTTTTTTTTTTTTTTTGTAATACAACGCGCTGCGCATTCGGTATCGTATTTCACGTAGGGAAAGTATGTAATAAATAATATTTCGTACATT
The DNA here is from genome assembly GCA_949316135.1 of Choreutis nemorana. NCBI lineage: Eukaryota > Metazoa > Arthropoda > Insecta > Lepidoptera > Choreutidae > Choreutis > Choreutis nemorana. The sequence continues at coordinate 5,701,291 of OX438609.1, forward strand.
ACCCGCACGTTTTAGATAATCAATATATTGCTTAGATAATATATATAATACCGCACTATACAGACTGCTGGTAACATTTATATGCTTATGCGAGTACTTTATATAGGACTATGATAAACCAACGAAGTTTGCACTTTACTCTCATCATTAAGATTACATTATGAAGCAATAAGTAGATAATTCAATGTGTCTATCTATTTGTAACGGTTAGTTATTGACACGTGAGGTATTGACACGTATTTAGATAAAATATTTAGAGTTATGAACATAATAGTAGGAACTTTTAGAGTAGATAAATTTTACTACAAAAATATGTTTGAGGCCTGACTTTTTTTTTCTTATAGAAGTGTCTTTGACCATCGTTCACCTCTTATAATTATAATTAGATAGGTAATCAATCAACACAATAAGCTTCATTAGTACCTACTGTTGCGTGTTCAGAGTTGATGGGGACAAGGATAGAAATATTGGTCTGTATTTTTGTCATCTGTTACATTGAAATTTAGTTTTGAATTTTATTTGATTACAAGATAGAAATTGAATATTTAATAAAATTAAAAATGAAAAAAATTATGTCTACAATGGATTAGGAATGGGTGCATGTAGCGCTGTATAGCGATATTAGCGATGCTCAACCGTTGAGCGAAATGCAGACCAGAATTACGATCACAACTCTCTTTTTTAATTTAACATTTTAAATTTTGAATAATCTTTTGAAATTCGCACCCCAAGAACCGAAGCCCAAGTCTCGAAATCAAATGACTCTAATATGTAATTGTTACCCAAAGATCCATATTTACGCCTTATAAAATTGAGTTATAATACAACATTCTGTTCTTTGCGTTACCCTTTTGTGTTATGTCGAGTTGTCCATAGAATCAATCTGAAAGTTACAAACATCAAGAGCGTCGTCGTGTCAATAGGCGGTGGTATCTTTCCATGGGTGAACCATGGGTGGTGGGGTCTGCTTGTTTGATTAGAGATGGGAATCTTCCCGGGAATATTCCCATTGAATCCTCCAAGTGTGAATTTAGGTGCACATTTTGTATGTACTTGTTTTGACCAAAAAAAAACATACGTAGAATGGTTACTCTAAAGCGTTTTTATTATGTGTAAAGGCAAAAGTAAAATTATGCTAACAAATATTCGTAGGTACAAACTTGCTCACTTAACGCAATCTGTTAGATTCTATTAAATCAACTCTTCGTGTAACTGTCATCCACTTCTGTCTGGATTTAGGGTGTCTGAATTTCCACATAAATTCACATTTATCATCATCATCACGATCGTCAGCCTGCGGCAGTCCACTGCTGGATAAATACCTCTCCCGAGGCACGCCATTTTTCCCGATCTTGAGCTTTGAACACACAGTTCAGAACATAGCAGGGAGCCGTCCAACACTACTTTTGCCCATGCGCGGTCTCCACTGCAGAACACGATTACTCCATCGTTCATCAGTTCTGCGACAAATGTGACCAGCCCACTGCCACTCTGCCACTTCGTTGGCTTATCCGAGTAGCTATGTCGGTAAATTCACATTGGTAGGATTCCGCTAAAAGTTTCTGGGAAGTTTCCGAGCCACCCATCTCCACCCATTATGTTATCTAAAATAACATGACCGAGGAGAATCGCATGTTGTACGCCGATCGTATAATTGGGCCGATCAAGATCTGCCTGCGCATATCGCAATGTGACACTACATCGAGAAATTATCCATTACTTCATAATCCGCCTAATCTTAATTTGGGCAAATCGATGCGAGTTTTTAATTTTCCCGAAGTCAGATGGCCATATTGTTAGTTAGCTCAATCATTTTTGTTTGATTGGTAGCAAAGGGTGTATTTATTTTAGTAAGTTTACGCTAAGTTAGATATTGTGACATAATTTTATTATTTTTGCAAGACCACGAGAACTCTTGTTACATTTGAATTATACTAGATAGATATTTTTAACATATTTAACTTATAGATATTGTTCACATTGATACATTGTTGCTGTTGTTTGTTATTGTTGTTGTTGTTATTGTTTTTCGTCACTCAGCGCATTGCAAATTAAGCAGTCACACCTGAAGAATCGATTTTCCCAAGCATGAATGGGCATATTGATGGCATGCTTGTTGCGTATCGTGATGTGACCAGACAGATCTCGATCGGCCCAATAAAACAGTACCAGGCCCTGTACAGGCAAATCGAGAAATACGACATGCATATCCTGATTAGCATGTCCTATAACGGCTTTATCATTCCTATCGATCTGCCCGGTCATGCTTGGGCAAATCGATTCTTCAGGTGTGACTGCTTATTTTGCAATGCGCTGAGTGAGTTGTTACAGCCAAAGTGATAAATTGTCAAATAATGTGAGTGAGACAGGACCCAAACAGAGATAATTTAAATATCTAGTTTTACTCCAAATATTACAAGTGAAAATAAGATAAAACTCTGGCACTCACCGGCTGCTACCGCAGTACCGCTTGCTCAACTCGTCCGTTGTGGTCACAACAATACCTAACCTAACCTAATCTAGCCTACTAAGATAAGCACACCCTTTGCTACCAACCAATAAAAAAATCGTGCTTTAAAACTTTATTAAAATACGCTCTACCATACATCGATGTGCCTAACCGTATGCCCAACTAACTTGCATCGATTTGCCTAACTTTAGAATGCTCACATCACGAAATGCTGGCACATCTTGATCTGCCGAGGCAAATTTCCATCACTGCAAATAAACAATCGACCCACGTCATTGTAAAAATAATTAATATTAAAACAAACATAGACACAAAATGAATAAATTTATACTTATGTACTGGAAAATAGTATGGTACATTATTTATAGCTAAATGACTATTTTTTCAATTCGATTTATAGCTTTGACATTTATCTCTCATTGGTAATCCGACTTTAGTGGTGTTTGTGACTATTGATGAAAGTTCAATAAACTAGAAGGATAACAGCACATTCAATGCTTGATTCAGATATAAATAGATTTCGTAGGTTCGTACATGTTTGAAGATTAGCTTCTTTCTTCACACTTCAAGGTTTAACACATTTAAAACCATTTACTTAATTAACCGTTTGACGCCAATCCTTTTCTCCTTTGTTTCTTAATGATACCATTTGAGTGTTTGACCTTAATCATCCACAGCCCGGAATAATAAATGGAACTCGCAAAAGTGCACTTGCTTCCTAATTTATCCACAAAACAGTTGATTGGCGTAAACGATACCTACTATTACGCTTTTAGCACGTATACAAATATCATCCTTGTACCAAGCGAATACGATCCTGAAATGAATAATTCTTCTGGCGATGAACTTTAGTCGTGAAACTGTTTGACTTGCCTCAGTGAAAAAAATGAAGTCACAAACAACTAAGCAACTTAAGGTATTTTGTAAATTATTTAACTAATTAAAAATCACTAATATCTGCACATTATTAAACAAAACACAAACAAATTATGATTCCCAATTTCTTCCTACCTTTCTAAAAAAATTATCAACCTACCAATGTGCTTTTAAATCTATTTCTATCGCAAAATATAATACAATCAAGGTAGAGCTTCTGCAAAAAATATAATAAAACTGTATTGATAATTTTACAACAAATGGCAGATTAATCAATATTCTAATAAGAGGAAATAATTTGAAACACTTATTTTTGTCTTGTTGCTGGTTTTTCTCGTACATAATAATTTTTGGAGTTGTGTATTTTATTAAGAAAATACTTTTATGAGATTTCAATAAGACATAAGCGTTAAATCTTACAACAATAAGGTATTGTACCTATACCGACCTTCGTGACTGACTGTAATCATACTTAGTAGTATTATTGCCATACCATGTAGTATATTATTCAGTCATTACAGTTGCTGAAGGAATAGTTGATAGTACAAGAGCACACTACCTTTCAAATGTAGTAATTGGCAGGTTGTCAACTCGATTCTACCTATGCTCTACCACTCAGAACTCTACATTCCAACACGCCTCATTAGCATTCACAAGTATTAGCTCAGATTTGTTTTACAATTTCTTTTGCTTAATTTTCAGCGTCTAGTCGCATTGAATTATTGCTGCACAACAAATAATGCGTACCTAATAGTTTTGTGCGCCGTCGTTTTGCCAATTTAGGTGGCCATATTCAAGTTTATATCAGTTCGTACTCTGTATTAATACTATTTTTAGGATAGGAGTTTGCGAGATCTTTTATGAATTGTTAAATTAATCGGAAATAAGTTGACCCTTTTCTTTTGCTTATTGTAATAATATGAACATAAGAAAATCACGAGGAGAATTGTGAAAGGAAAATAAAAAAAATGCTTGTTGATCGATACAGCTGAGTAAATAATATCACTTGATGTGTTTTATACAAATTACTGTTGCTACTGGTTGGCTGTTACTGGTACTGTTCGCAACACATCAAGTGATGGTCATGGTGATAACTACTAAGATCCCCTAGAAATCGGAAAGTTAAAATAAGTTTTATGTACCCGGAAACAGTTTTAAAGAAATTTTCCTAAACTATTGTTCTATAAAATCTATTTTGCGTAAAATAATGATAAATTGATGGGGGATTCTTTGTAGACTTAAAAGTTGACATGAGAGTTTATAAAATACCCCAGGGGATCTCTATAGACGTAAAATGAAAAAGATCTCCAAGGGTATCTTCCTGGAGGATCTTAGTGGACATCGCCTTCATTTGAGAATTATGTAATGAGTACGAGTATTAATGCATGAGTTAGATTGTCTTTGCGGATACATTAGTCAGTTCAATAATAAAATCAGTTATGGGCTGTTGGAATCGATTATAAAATAAATTGAATTATTAACTGCTTTTAATTTAATGCCATTTTAGTGATACAGTATTGTATTCTGTCATGTTACGATGCCAAATACATAAAAAATGAGGTCTATATCTAGCAACATACAAAATAAATAATGTCGCGCGAGGCCACGAGCAGTCCTTAGTTTTTGTTCATACCTACATATCTACCCAGTGGGTTTGAGGTCAATACACGATAAAAACAAATCTACTGCTGTTGTTGTTACTACTACATATGTTTCCTTTTATGAATGATTCAATTAGAAGAATTATATTTTATGACTTAAGTAAAAAATATGACTAAAGTAATGAATTATTGTTATCACATTACGTTATTTTTAGGAAAGTTGTACGGTCTCCGTTGACTGAAAAGTAAGTCGAATAGGTATAATTCAAGCATTTTGTACTACGCATGACGTATCTACTTAAGCATTTGTTTTCCAGGTCAAAATGTACTGAATAAATAATCTATTGTAAACGGTGACCAACACATTATTCTAATTTAAATATTTTAATAGCTTCGTTTATTCGAAAAATCTATAGAAATTAAAAAAAGCTGTTTAATTTAACAATTAGCGATAAACAGGTACGATTAGACGCTATCATACGAAAAAGTATTTTTAAACAAGAAACTTTGTTGTTGTTTCATTTCAGGATGGTTCTCAGAAATGTAAAAGTTTAAGTATTTTCATGTAATTTCAAGGGAAATACTGACGGCAGTGCAGGCAGAATACGGCCCAGTACGTACTCGTACCTACTCGTAGATTATCATTGCACACGCGATGGTATAATTTTACACCACAAAATGTTTTTTTAACCCTTTAGATGCTCATATATAATTTATATGTAGTTAATGTAACTACATATATTGTTGGATTTAAAATTATTTACACAAAGCTCAGTTGTAAAGGTATTCAAATAAAAAAAGCTGGTTATAAAGTCTATTGTATCTTAACCTTTATCTTTGTTTATGTAAATGGTCTCTATTTAAACAATTGTTTCAATGTACCTTCACTCAGTTATTTTATATTTTATATAAACACACAACAAAAGGTGTTAATGGGCACCTTGGAAACTACAGAAGGTAAACGTATGCGTATGTCATACTCTGTCTACTGCTGTACTTTATGCCGAGTAGGCCTATTAAATATTTGATACCAATTTGAGTGTCAGCTAATGTGATATTGAAAAATACACTAACTCGAAAAAATACTTTTGGTTAAAAATTGTCTTCCGTATTTAATTTATCTAATATGTTGGCGTATTTCATAGATGATATTAATACAATTTCATGCAATTTCTGTTGTAACCTAATACGTGACTGTCGTTTAGTATTCGTGATCAGATCACCTAGTAAGAATGATCTGACCACAGACACTTCAATCTTAATAACTATGTAGGTATTTTACAGATTCGAAAACATTTAAAATTGTACATATATTTTTTTAGTTTACAAACCCCATCAAAAGGAATTTCCCATTTCCATTCCCTAAAATGAAAATCCCCATTCCCCAAGAAAAAAAATATTCGACTTTGTATGTATTCTGTTGTTATCTGACCTAGTCTTGTTTTAAACACTCCGTAGACTGCACTGTACCTAATATATATATATATATATGTGTGTGTTTAAACCTTAATTAAACTTACTTAAGGGTAAAAACAAAATTCAATCTAATCAAGTAAAGATATGATATTGTTCTTTGCGAAGATTCATGTAACAAAGGGGTTTTAACAGCAGCAGAAGAGTTAGGCTCCAAACCGCACGAAATGCTTGAATTGGATATGAAGGATTGGAACTCTCTCCCAGCGAATGTGCTCTCCGTGAAAATACAGACAAAACAGCTTAAGTCGATTTTGAAGACCGAGTTAAAAAGGCGTCTAAAGCGAGAAAGCATATTAAGCGAGGCAGGGAAAATAAACATGTCATGTACAAATTTTGTGTAGATATTGAATTATAAGTTCAATATATATTTATAAACTATTTGTAGTCTAACTCTCTTTAGTAAATAGTCAGTCGAATCGGTCACGCTGTTTTCGAGTTTAAGTGAGACTAACGAAAGGTCATCTTTGTTTCACGAAAAAGAAGATTTGTTTGGAAGTTAAAGAATATCATAGTTTTTTAACGACATAGTTTACTGCATATATGGGTGAGGCTACAAAATCGGAATAACGATGAAGATGAATGAGTCGAATCTCATTCATCTTCATTGTTATCATTTTGTTTAAAACTATTTAGACTCATGGATTCCTTTTCATATGATACTATTAAACGGGAGGAAGAATCGTATTAAATGTGGTAAAAATGTATGAAAACATACCTCAAGTTTTAGGGACCGATAAAAAAGGTGTATTATGCGGGGAATCGTATTAAGCGGGTTCAAAAGAGTACCTTTTCTAGGCAACCATGCTTACCTTCTGTGACATGGTCACTACCATCAGGATAGATTATAATCAATACTTGCCGCATACCAACATAAAAATTATTAATGAAATACTCAGGCATCAGGCAATGCCCGGTGTTACCTCATTTCCTTTCATAGCGCATCACGATGGAAACATATTAGAATAAAGCATGCTTATGAATATTAAACAAACTCAAGGTTCTAGAGATTTTGCAGATTTTTTTTTTGTGGTAACAATGTGACAACAAAACCCAAATTATTTTTTTTGTCGATAAAAAATCCACATTTAACTATTTGTATGGATCTAAATTGTTACTTTGTTTGAAATAACCATCCACAAAAAATAGATATATGTAGTTAAAATGAAATTACCGGTCAGGTCGATTTCGGCCGCTGCTTTATTCGTCACTTTGCAAAATCGTCTATTAACTGTTTCGTCTAATCCTAAAACGACACTTTTAAAAAGTCGGTATGTAATAATGAAAAAAGTAATTTAAAACAGAGTGTTAACAAATCTTTAAAATACTATTATAATATTCTTGTATCGCAGTTAGATGGATAAAGCCATAGTTTCTTACAGTTTCGTTTTCTGTTTTCTAGGTGACTTCGGTCGATACCAATGCTTCCAGTTCATGTTGCATATTCTGTCGGCCATGACAGCGGGCATGAATATGTTGTCCTTGGTCACAGTTGCTGCGGTACCCTCACACAGGTAAGCACTCAACCAATTACTAAAGCTCAAATGGTGAAAGTTGATGGTCTCAATTTAATTTTTTTAGTTAGCTACGATAAGATACTTTGCTTTAAATTTTATGAACACAACATATCATCAAAAGTATAATTATTTAAATACTATACTTACTTAATTACTTAATGAGTAAAGATTTTTGATGCATGTGAATTTTAGTATAAATATTCTTGGGTAAAGAAATAAGGTACGGATTTTGGGATGAAAAGCATGAAATTTTTCGTAAGCTATATAAAAGCAGATCTTCGAGGTTTCTGGACATTGGGTTTTTTATCAATTTAACAATAGCTATTGTTAATTGCATGTCATAAATGTGGTCAGGTCACTCTTTAAGAATTTGCAATTTTTTTCGACAGTTCAACTCTCGAATAGAAGAACCTACTAAGTAGTTTTAATTTGAAAAATATTGTTTAATAGGGAATACAGAAAATAACAGCTTTGCCTTGGAGTTGGATTTATGCTTGTAGACACAAAGGGAGGACTATGAATTAATCTTACATTATAAAAGGTTGTGTGAATATGGTTTGCAAAATTTGTATTGATATAGATTTGTTAGCTAAGACATTTCTAGCGGGGTAAAACTTAAATTTAATTCAAATCCGAATATCACCGCAGTTTTTTTCAAATATTTGCAGAGTGCCAATGAAAATTTATCATAATTTTGTGACTACAAACTTATTTTTAAATGTCTTCATATTGTTTTCAAATCTCTAATGTATAATCAATATTTTTTGCGCTTAAATGACCTGTTTTGCCAATAAAGGCAGGCAAGGTCGACAACTATGAGTATCAATAAATTATTTATAATATTTTTATGTAAAATGAAGTACACGTCTACACGTCTTTAAGAAGGTTCAATTAAGTATGGTTATTAGACGAGAATCGTGAGGTTTGAGGTGGCTGTAGCTATTAGTTACTTAATTCACACACTTAGACATAACAAAACACACAGTTATACAAGTAACAAGGTTTTACGAAACGAATAATAAAACTGTAGGTACAGTATTGTATGGTGTGGGTTTTTATTTTGTTCACATGATCAAGATTTCCTCAATATTTTGCGTAAAAATTTAGTTCTTAGTATATCTGTTACCGTCTAAACTCGATTATAGGTTTAACTAGTAAAGCCTAGTCCAAACTAATTTGCCCTAAGCCCGATAGGATAAACCAGTCCTATATATCATGAGTTCAAAGCTAACAGAGCAACTGATCAAGTATTTATTTCGAACATCAAAATAAATGATGCTCACACTCTTGGTGTTGAGGAGACGGAGGAGGCCCTTCATAACGCTCTCATTCCGGACGACACTGCTGAAAATGATACCGACTATAATCTTGAAGTTAGGCTCATGGCTGCAGTTCCACCCATATCTCCATCGTCCGATCTTCCGAGTTTAGATGAATTTGTCAAAATTGTTAGGGCGTTACCGGCTACCGCGTTTTAAATTTAATTCGGTGACAGTTAAAAACAAAGACTCGATTTGCTATCTGGGTTTGATTCTAGAAAAAAATATCATTTTATTGAGCACATTAAGCAAGTTAGCGGAAAATCGAAACGGAATTTTATGCGTTAAATAGGATATCTACTTCGACCTGGGATTTATCGTTTCAATCATTAAAGATTTATAATGCCACTTTCTTGGGTTTTTCTTTGTAAAGCGTATAGAACCGTCAGCACTGAAGCCCTTCCGATTCTTGCGGCCGTTTTACCGCTAGACTTAGAAATACAACGGCGTGCGGCAATGTATTACAACACCCGGAGTTCAGATTTTCTTAAATCGAAAGATAGGGTTAGCCCTATCTATTTAATATGTAGATTATTTGATAGTAACGCAAACGTTTAGAAAAAACTAATCGACGAATGGCAAACTAGATGCGATTTCCCTATAGTTCGTGAACGGCTAGATAAAACGTGGTTAGATGTCGATCATTGCGTTGCTCAATTCCTAATTGGGCATGGTAACTTTAAGGGCAAATTTTATTCATTTAACTTGGTGCCGTCACCTCTTTGCGAATGTTCAACGTCGGATCAAGAATTTGTACAAACTGCCCATCATATCTTGTGGGAGTGTAGTCTCTGGCATGACGAACGATCAATCATGTTAAATTCGATTCAGGTATCCGCGTGTAGTTCTATTTATTACCTAGATCTTGTGAAAACGAAGGGAAACTTCCGTGCCTTTAAAAAGTTTTGTCACCAATATTACTGGTGTAAGGTTTAGGTTAGTATTTAATTTATCCCCTGTTAGTTAGTGGCTTGCCGTAGTGTTATAACGGTCAGGCGTCTCCTGACCGTAGATCCCTTTAGCTTTTGGCTTATGGGCCGTTTCCATTGCTGTCTCCGCTTTGCTGGGAGGGAAGTCTGAAACCGCTTTCTTACTACCTCCTATTTCTTCTGATTAAGTTCGTTGCGGGTCCGAAGACAGCCGTTAGGGTGTCCGGGCACAGCCTGTGCGTCATTGCACAGCTGCATAATTCGTTGATTAATCGATCAAAGGACGCCACTGTTGATCCTGGTAAACCGGAGTTGCTGTGGTGGGACAGAGTGGCGGGTGTGTCCTTGTAAATATAGTTTTATATTTTTAAGCATATTTAAATAAAATTGAGTTCGACAAATATAATTTGAAAAGTAATTAGCTACGTATGTATAAACAAAGAATCATTACATCTTTAAAATTAATAGGATAAATCAGTTTAGGCTAGTCCAAAATAATTTATCCTAAGCCCGATAGGATAGACCAGTTTAGGAGTATTTTATTCAGTTTATTTATTTTGACTTTCTACATAAACTATAATGTTTAGACGAGGCCATACTAGTTTATCCTAGAGTGTGCGTATTTATATCAGGATCAACCTAGCCTAAACTGGTTTATCTTATCGGGCTTAGGACAAATTAGTTTAGACTAGCCTAAACTGGTTTATTTTATCGGGCTTAGGACAAATTAGTTTGGACTAGGCTGTACTCGTTAATCCTATTGCGTCTAGTAAAAACTAGTTTAGGCAAAACTACGAGTAATTTTTCCTGAAATCGGGTTTGGCCGGTAACATGTTTAATGATAACATTTCTTAATCATCGCGAAAAAATTTGTGAACACAAATGGTATGTAAGGTCGGTTTAATACACAAACTTTTCATATAGATGTATGGTTTGGGATCGGTTAGTTTTAAAATTTAAGGGGTAAAGGTTTTATATATAGAGTAACACTTTTACACTCTCAACAAACTGATTGAATAGTTCAATCACTTTGTTCTTATATTGTGTAGGGTTTAATGGTTTGAGGGGACTGGTATTGGTTTCTTTAAAGTAGTAATCGCGTAGAAATACACTTTCTGTGCATCTGGGAGATATGGTGAATCGAAGTAAGTATATTCAATTTTCTTTTTTTCTTTGCATTTCCTAACTCACGGTGTTGGTCCCTGCTTTATACATTTATTTTATTTAATATTTAATACTAACCCTGATATATAAAGATATCAGCATAATGGTTACGGTATTTGCTTGCTACAAATTAATTTTTATAGGTATACTAAATTTATTTTTCACCATTTCGTTACACAAATATTTGTATTAATAACATTGTATTAGTCTCAAATATGTATTTCATACTTACAAAAATAATAATTTAGAATCCGTTAATGGCACAAGTTACATTTATAACTACATAAATATTAATCAGCACAGTAGTACCTACATATTCGATTATTTGCACATCCACAATTAATCACTTTCCCTTTGATGGTTCATGAATTTATGTAATAGAATGTACTTTGTCTGTTAATTTACAGGTGCGTTATACAAGGAGTTGATACTTTAAATTATACGGAGCCATTCAATTCTTCCTTAGTAAGAGATGCCATCCCGCTGAATGATCATGGAATCTTAGAATCTTGCCTGATGTACGGAGGAAACAAAACTATAGAAACGTGTGACCATTGGGTATATGACACTCAGTACTATACATCAACACGTGGTATCGAGTGGGATTTCGTTTGCAATCGCCGATGGATGGGAGCCACTGCACAGACGGCATACATGTTCGGCGTAGTGGTGGGATCAGTGATGCTCGGCCGGCTGTGTGATAAGTTTGGAAGAAAAACCGTATTCGTCTGGTCTGGAATCCTCCAATTACTATTTGGAACTTCAGTAGCATTCACTTTCGAATATTACACATTTGTAATCGTTCGGTTTCTATATGGAATATTTGGCTCTGGATCTTACATAGCTGGATTCGTGCTAACAATGGAACTTGTCGGCCCGAGTAGACGCACCATTTGTGGAGTTACTTTTCAAATAATGTTTGCATTAGGAATCATGCTTCTTGCCGCTTGGGGATATTTACTAGACAATAGGTTTTACTTGCAAATATTATATGCTCTTCACGCAGCAATATTGATTCCACACTGGTTTATAATGGATGAATCCCCAAGGTGGTTATGGGCTCAGGGGCGCGCTCGTGAATCTGTTGCGATTGTTGAAAAAGCATTAAAGATGAATAATTCATCGGAAACTCTAGATACACCGGGACTCGTTTCCCATTGCAAGGCGACCTGTGCCAAGTATACCGATGAACATTCGGCAGGAACCTCTGATTTATTCAAATCACCAAATATGCTCAAAAAGACCCTAATAATATGTGGCTGTTGGTTCGCTAACTCCGTCGTCTATTATGGCTTGTCACTGAACACCGGAAAGTTGAATGGAAACCCTTATTTTATTATTTTTCTGATGGGCGTTGTAGAGCTACCAAGTTACGTCATAATTGTTTATTTCATGGACAGAGTAGGTCATCGAGCATTGATAAGTGCCATGATGTTGTTGGGTGGGATATCATGTCTTGCAGTCGCAGCCCTGCCTCATGGGTCGACTGCCACAACCGGAGTAGTGATGATTGGGAAATTATTTATATCAGGTTCATATTCTATTATATACAAATATTCAGCAGAACTATTTCCTACCGTAGTTCGCAGTTCAGGCGTAGGATTAGGAAGTATGTTTGCTAGCGTATCGGGTGCCCTCACTCCATTAATTACTTTGCTTGATACTCTTAATCCAAAAATTCCCACAATACTATTTGGGTTTTTAGCTCTCTTGTCAGGAGTTTCGACATTCCTTCTTCCCGAGACAATAGGAAGGAGCCTTCCTCAATCACTTGATGATGGCGAAAGATTTGGTGTAGGGGACACTTGTTTTACTAATTGTAGCGGTAGAAGGATGAGTGTAGAATCGGTTGAGCTACCGGAAACCATGATACCTCTAGAAACAATCGAGAAAAACGGATAAATTTACTATGGTGTAGGTACCTAATAGTTTTTCATTGCCCAAGACTTAATTTTCGCCGTCATATCGATTAAAACGTAATACTTAAAGTTTAGTTCACAGGGATTATTTGACATAAGACTTCCAAGTAAATATTACTTATTTAAATTAAGATCGACTAAGCTTATAATTGTCTAGTCAAAATGAATAACTATTGTAGTCAAATGCATTTTCAGTTTTAAGAACCTGTATCACTTAAGACTGGAGATTTAATTTCCTTAAATTTTACATGAAACCAGTATACAATAAGATATATAATTGGATAAGAATGTAGGTACAGTGTTAAACATCTTTAGTCAATTTCAATTCCTAGTTATCTAGAACAAAATCTTTATAAAAGATTAGGATAAACCATAAATGGTATTACTTAAGTATCGTTATACAAACTAAATAATCGATTATTCGATTAAGTGAATTTTACAAAGTCTGTATATAATTAGGGTAAGTATACTTAATAGACGATGTTTTGAAAAATCTACAAAATCGATAAATCGTAGAATGGTACAGGCGAATTAGATTCAGCGGTATTTGTCCGCGGGCCTTAACGTAGGTAGGTACAGACTGTTATATTTCGAAAACGACTGGAACAATATTTTATTTGCAGTTAATTTTTTACAATATTTGTAAAGGTTGACAGTAAATTAGTCACTCCAATCTTAAAGGCTGGCACACGAGAAAGCTGCGTGCATTTTCTGTATCGCAAAATTTGTCCTAGCCGCGAGAAATTTAGCAACAACTTAGAAATAATATTTTTAATTTAAGTAAAAAGGAAAAACAACAGTTATTTAATTAATTGCTTTGAAATAAATAGTATGCCACATCCTGTGCTACATGTGGGTATAGTTTAACTATAAAATCCTACCATACTCCCCGGAGTATGGCCAGGTGGACGATGGATCCGCAGTGATTTAAAAAAAAAATACTATATATTATGAGATACATACAGCGGATACATAGACATGTATCTCATAATAAGCGACCAACTTAAAAGGCTAAGCAAATAGTCTGGTTTAAATCGTTAAAGCCCGAGTTACGGAAACAGCAGTCAATCAACATTAAGTCGTATTCTTGACCTCCACGAAGAACTAATTACCTTTTAAAATTTTGCTGGAAAGTGCTGTAAATACTAAGTAGGTTTACAATATGTTTAAGGAAAATTATCCATTTGAAAAGAATTCAATTTAACTATACTTACTTAATTTAATTTAATTCAATTTTTTTGATAAATAGAACTAAAACACTGATCTGGCATAAGTAGGTACGTTAAGTACCTACTCCCCGAAACTGCCGTTTTGGAATTAACTGTTTTAATACTTAATAAACTGTGTGAAGCAGGACTAGGTCATGACAACACACCTTCCGAAATATAGTTTTTATTTGTAGATTCCTAGTTCACCTAAATAAATACTTAAAACGAATTTGTTTTTTATTTACTAAAATTTATATCTCCCTTGTTTTGTATTATTTCTGTTAAAGGCAATAAAAACAAATAAGATGTATTTTAATTTTATATGTTAACTTTGTTTTAGATACCTACCCAAAATCTAAATAATTGTAAATATGGATCTAATGAACTTAAAATCAATTCAGCGAACTACTACATCGAAACGAATATGTGTCCTAATAGGTAGTAGTAATAGGTGTCCTAATTTCACAATCCTATAGAAGGCAACAATGTTTTCTGTGAATTCTTTGGTACTTTCGTAAAAAACCAAACTAATACCAAACAATATGCACATTTATGTTAGTTATATTAATTGTTGCATTTTTTTCCCGCTGAAATCAGACTGAGGTAAACTAGGAAAAAATAGCTTGTGTTAGTGAATCAATAAGGCCGCAACGCTGTGCTCTTTGGATCGGCCTTAAACAGACCAAGTAGGTGGATTAAATCCCTAACCTACCTAGTAGTCAATAGGTGGTTAATTTTTTGGTAGGTACTTCACATTATATTAAAAATAACTCGCACTGTTTTCAATAATCGCTAGCGAGTTATACCTAGGTATTAATCTGAATTCAATGGATTATTTTTAATCAGACACCTTTTTGCCACCAACACCACACCCACCCGAGTTTTAATAAACAATAGGCTACTTGCGTCGTATAATATTTTACTCAATAAATATCTGTATTTCCTGCAATGTTTGACTCATTTAGCCAATGTAAATAGATTTTAGCTATCTAAATTAAAGAGCAAGATCCCTATATACTTACTTTCAATTATAAAATTGTTAGGATCATTGAAAAAGCTTTCGGCCATGATGTGATGTCATGGTATTAGTAAAGAAGCTTCATCTGAGTTACTTGGCGGGTAAAAATGTTTTTATTTTGTCTGATTTTGTATATCAGCAGAATTTTATGTGTAGTGTGATTGATAATTTGGCTGCTTTTTTCGACATCTCCCAAGCAACCTAGAAAATCAAATAAGATAATTTCAACTAACACTTCCCGTTCGCGCCAAGCAACCTCCACTCGTTGAATCATTGTGGTTTTGATCGTAGACTTTTTTATTGATTAAATATTGCTAAAAACCTATATTTTCCGTGTAAACTAGTGAAATTCATGGTTTGAATAAAAATTAATCTTAATAGGTTATTAATGTCAAAGCTCGTTTAGCGGTATAGATACATCACAGCACTGGTAATTTTCTATGTACCACGGCCGACAGTTTTTTCGGATGTTTAAGAAATTTCAACTTTTAAAATTTATTTTTGTTGTTTTGTAGGGCCCAAAAGAATTCAAAAACCTTTTTTTTACCCCATCGAATAAAAATTATTCATTTAAGACCTACCTTAAAAGAGAGTCAACTAGCTTAAGCTATAGGTAACTTATTTCCTAATAAGACTCAAGAAAAATGTATTTTTTTCTAGATGCTACATCGATGGCATCGACACCAACGAATCCTTCGCAGACTGGAA
This sequence comes from Choreutis nemorana, assembly GCA_949316135.1. Classification (NCBI taxonomy): domain Eukaryota; kingdom Metazoa; phylum Arthropoda; class Insecta; order Lepidoptera; family Choreutidae; genus Choreutis; species Choreutis nemorana. The sequence goes on from OX438609.1 coordinate 5,717,493, forward strand.
TTCATCAGCTATACTTGCAGCTATTCCACGGACAGATAGCAACGCTCTCCACAACTGCCTTATGTACAACGATGACAACCAAACCGTTAGTTGTGAAAAGTGGGTTTTTGACCCTACCTATAGGACGTCCTCAAGATCGATAGAATGGGAACTAGTTTGTGACAGAAGATGGATGGGTGCTGTAGCACAAACTATCTACATGCTTGGTGTATTCACTGGGGCAGTGGTGCTGGGTTCTATGGCTGATAAATATGGCAGAAAAATTATATTCTGCTTGTCAGCTGTGATGCAGTTGATCCTCGGAGTGGTCGTAGCTTTCATCCCTGAATTTTGGACATTCTGCTTTATTCGCTTCTTTTATGGGGTTTTTGGATCAGCTGGTGCTTATATACCGGCGTTTGTATTAACCATGGAACTAGTTGGAGCTTCTAAGAGAACTGTGTGTGGAGTAACATTCCAAGCACTATTCGCTAGTGGGATCATATTAGTGGCCGCTTGGGGAGCAATCATTGACAATAGACTTATTCTTCAAGTTATTTATGGATTACATGGATTGATACTCCTACCACATATTTGGATTATGGATGAGTCACCTCGATGGTTATGGGCCCAAGGACGTGTTAAAGAGTCAGTGGAGATTATAGACAAAGCCCTTAAGGTGAATAAATCTAATGAAAGGCTTGACAAGGCCCATTTCGTTTCCAGAGGACTAGTTGAGTCATCAAAAGCAAACACTGACAATGCTACGGCTGGATTATCTGACTTATTCAAAACCCCAAATTTAAGGAATAAGACCCTGAATGTCTGCCTTTGTTGGTTTGCGAACTCCATTACATATTATGGTCTGTCTTTATCTTGTGGTTCGTTAGAAGGAAATCCTTATTTAATTACTGCTATTATGGGGTTCGTTGAGTTGCCGAGTTATGCTACAGTATGTTTATTTTTGGATAAATGGGGAAGAAGGCCCATGATTAGCGCTATGATGTTGGTTGGAGGTGTATCATGCATGGGAGCTACTCTAGTCCCTTCTGGAAGTATCTTAGCAACGGGAGTCACTATTTTCGGAAAGCTTTTCATTGCTGGTTCTTTTGCAATCATTTATAATTACTCAGCAGAATTATTCCCAACTGTAGTGCGTAATTCAGCCATGGGATTAGGGTCTATGTGTGCCAGATTTGCCGGAGCTTTGACACCTTTAATAGCTCTTTTAGATTCTTTTAATCCCAAAATACCTGCAGTAATATTTGGATTTGTATCAGTAGTGTCTGGATTCCTTTGCTTCTTTTTACCTGAAACTATGAATAAAACAATGCCGCAATCTTTAGAAGATGGAGAAAACTTTGGCAAAGGTGACACTTGTTTTACGTCTTGCATGGGGAAACGAAGAAACAAGACATATTCCGAAGAAAAAACTGGAGAGGCTATGGTGCCTCTTAAAGATTTAAAACATACCTAAGTTTATTTTCAAGAAAGTGCTTACCCAAATGTACCTAAACCTCAAATTTATGGTTAATATTAGGTATTAAGAAGTGAACCGATTTGTGATTCAAATTTGTGATATAGAAATTATACCTAAAAATAAATGTTGTTAAAAATGTACATAGACATCTAGTTTGTAAATAAAACTGAAAACAAAAGTCAGTTAACTACTTTAATCAGTTACCTCCATGTAGTATATTCCTAGGTATTTATTGCCGCACGCAGGCAGGTAGATATATAATTTATTTTTGTACTTCTATATTCATATAGATACAGAGAAAAAGGTAATTGAACCCCCATAGATTTATTGACCACCTTTAGATATTTCGATTATGGAATTGAATCACTCTATCTCTCGTATTTTGCATGCACCGCTTGCCTTGGCTCATGTGATAGTTGTTAGTGGAGCTTATCGAAACTCGTAACCACCGAACTTTAAAACCACTCTGCATTTTATGTAAACTACGTTTTACATCTGGTGATTTGAACATTATGTTTGGCAAGAGTTTTCCTACTGGATTTTAAGGTAACCTAATTTTACAAATAATTTCATAAATACCTGTGTTATAACTTTGTTTACCTACACTTAGGTACCTACTTATTTTTGTAATACCTAGGTAACACTGAAAATGTTTAGTAAATGAAAAACAGCTTAATGTAGAAAGTTGCCAATACTTTTATTGTTTTTCGAAATAATCTCCGTTCCTCTCTACACATCGTCGCTTTCGATGGGACCACTGAGAGCAGTGGGCCCATTCTTCTATGGCATTTTTGTACGCTTCCACCGCACCTTCAGGGCTCGTATAGCAAATACCTCGAATTTTATCTTTAGTTCTTGGGAATAAATAAAAGTCGGAGGGCGCCAGGTCAGGACTGTATGGCGGATGACTCATTGTCTCGACACCTACCATAGTCAAATATTCAACAGTCCGTTTTGCGGAGTGCGCTGAAGCATTGTCGTGGTGAAGGAGGATCCTGCTTCAAGGGCGCTGCTGTCGATTTTTTTCCAAGACAACAGGCAAACAGCGATTGACATACCAGTCTGCAGTAACTGTCCTTCCATCTTCTAGCACAACTGTCGCGAAATGACCTTTCCGATCACAGCACTGATGTTATCTTCAATAGTCGCTGTTAAAGGACGTCCCTCACGCGGATCCACGCTTAAACTCGTTAAACCAATTGTAAATAGTGGTACGAGATGGAGCTTCATTCAGAAATGCTACAGTAACAGCCTTAGCTTTGTTGTTGAGTAAGCCAACAACGAAAGTCATAATAAATCATTGACCGAAAATTTTCTCGCGTTAGGTTCATTTTCACGAGTAACAAGAGTTTTAGATTTACCGCCAATTCACAAAAACAAATGAATGCAATATACTACATTAGGTTACCAAAGAGTTCTAAAATTAAATTCAAAAAAAGTTTTCATTAGCAATGTTTCTAAGTGGCCAGTTCTAAACATTTTCAGTGTTACCCACGTATGACCACCTCACATTACACTTATTAAGGTCTCACTAAAGGTCCCAATTTATAACGTGTATGACTGGTATATCAATTACAAATTTTAAAATTTATTTTTCTGATGCTGTCTCAATCATAAACAAATGAAAAACATGGGATCCTGACCAAATGTTAATGGCAATTAAAGCCGTAAGGACAAAAGTTATAAGTAAGGTGTTGGAAGTGTTCTTAGTCAAATTGAAATAGGCAGCAGTACCGGAGTTACTCGATACCAAAGAAACATTAGGTACATCCTACAGTACCTGACTATGAAAGTCATAGTCGTACAAAGCGATTCTGAATGTGATGACATTGTCAATTCAGGAAGGATTCATGAAAGCTTAGATACATTATTTTGCAGAGGCATTTATTCTAACGACATTCCTGGGGATTCAGTTTCAGATTTCCAATTGATACAGCCACTGAAGGCGAATGCTATTTCTAAGATTTTTGTCCATAAGCTTTAATTAAAGTTAATATATTTAATGTGTGCCATTTAATTTTCCATAAAATTAACACTCACTAAATCTCAAATTGCCAAAAAATATCTAGTCAGGTCATAAATTCTGTCACATGTTTAATATAAAATAATTGAAACAAGTTTATTCATCATGTAACCATTTATATACCAAAATGAACTTAACAAAACATAGACTCTTATGACAGTAAAGTTTATTCAAAATGACCTCCGTGATTTTGAATACAGGCCTTCAATCTGTGCGGCCAGTCGTCTATCGCAGCACGAGCGAGGTCCATGCCAATATCGACGGCTACCTTAATCAAGGATGTCTTGAGTGACTCCAAATTGGGATGAGGCTTTGAGCACGCCTTTTCCTCCAAGTGATGCCATATCTTGTAATCTAACGGATTCAAATCTGGACTGGAGGAGGGCCAGTCTTCGTGCCGGATGAAGTCGATTTAACGCGCCGCCAGCCAGTCTTGTGTGCTCTTCGCTCTATGAGCTGGCGCCGAATCTTGTTGGAATACCCAGTGCCTGTTATTGAACATGGTATGAGAAACAGGTTCCACAAGGTTCGTCAGGAATGTATTTTGATACACAACTGCGTTCGTTTTTACACCTTTCTCACAAAAATTTACCTCTGTTAAGCCCCAATAAGAAACTCCCAACCATACCTTGAGCGAGGATGGAAAATGTCCTCGTTGGATACGCGGAATACGATTGCTCGCTTCTTCACTACTGTGTGCGTACACCTTATCATTTTGTTTGTTGTAACTCTCTTCGACGGTAAAAAATTTTTCATCCGAAAAAAGAATTTCCCGATTTTTTTTTCTCGCGTACCGCTTCTACAAAGCGCGGCATCTCTTCAGTCTTAGGTCCATTAAACGAGCATTCAAACGATGTCCTGTTTTTCTTCGATATGCCCGAAGCCCTAAGTCTTCATTTAACACCCTTTTCACCGTGGTTCTGCTTAACCCCATCTGAAGGGCCAACAGTTTCTGCTTACATTTGGGAATTCTTTTAATTCGCGCCTTCACAGCTTTTATCACTGCTGGAGTCCTAACAGACCGAGGGCGACCACTTCTTGACCTGTCATCTACACTAGAGTCTTCATTGTATCGTTTGATAGTACGATAAACGAATCTTTTGGTTATATTCAAATTTTTATTTTTCAGTATATCAAAAATTTTAATTGGTGCGTAACCGCAACGATGCAACGCAATAACTGCAACACGGTCTTCTTTAAGCGTCCACTCCAGATTTAAAAATGAGTAAAATTTAAAAAAGTATACATTTTTATTTTCATGAACAATTCGAAATTCGAATTCAATAACCTTTTTTTGTGGCCAGCATTCTAAAAGAAAAGTTTTTACTGTGTGACAACACTTATGACCTGACTATGTATATATTAATTCCACAGCAAGGCATATACAGGCCAAGGTACAAGGAACACTGTTAGATACGTAGGTACTTTCTAATTCTTATGTTTTAACATGAAACGTCAAAATCAAGGTAGGTGATTCACTTCTCCTTCAATATCAATGAAACAACAAAAATAAAACTTAATAATTATTTTATATTTACATTTAATCAAATTTAACAAAGAAATCACAGCGAGATTGAAAATATCTATACAATCAAGATTTAACTGGTATATTTTTCTATAAAGAAAATGTTTATTGGTTGCAGTAAATAAATTTTTGATTGGTAGGTCTTCTATGACTAGAAGACAAACGGAATGCGAATTCATAAATCCGTCTGTAAAATATTTAAGTACATGATGAACTAAAACTTTTAGAATAGGAATATTACCTGTATCAATAGTCTGGTAGAAATAACCAAGAAGATTATGTTCAGTGCACAGGTGCATTACATATCGTAGATATCAAAGATACACAAATCCAAATAAATTTTCACAAATTTGCAGTTATCATTGCAACTAACAACTATTGCCATCTATCGTATTGATAGGTCAACTAACATTTGTTTGTTAATTATTTTAAGTTTTTTGTTAAATAATTTATTTGATTATGTTGTCTGATTAATTTATTTCTTGATATCTTTTCTCGAGTCGTCAGTCACACGACAAGATTTGGTATAAAATACTTAATTAAAGTATACTTGTTTATCTAACAATGATTAATATCCCACTCATCGAGACAAGACATAACATTAAATCTGGTATTTGTTCATTATTTTTTGTTTGCAATACATCTGTGTAAATTTTATTGCATTTACGATTTAATCATATCTTTGTATAATCTGAATACAACTTATTATGTATTTTTTACTAACCGTTTTACCAAATGAAAACAATACAACACATTTCGTAAGAAATTATTCAACTTCCGTTTTTTGTCAGCTAGTTCGTTTTCTATAAAGTTGTTATAACAACAAAGACGTCATTAAATAAATACGATTATTGATATATAATCGTAATTGGATTGCAGTGTTTGGGAGTCTTCACGAAAACCGAGAATAAACGAAGTTGCAATAGGTATTTCTCACTAAATCTGTACAAGAAAAGGATCCAAGACATAAACTTCATGTTCATTAATGTGATCTTTTATGAATACACAAATACCCACAATTTATTTGAAATTATAGTGTGACCTGGCCCTAAAAATGTTGAAGACTAAGATATCATGTACAACAAGACACAACAATGTTTCTATACAATATTTGACACTCAGTGCATTTTACAATTCAACTGACATTAAGACAGAATTTAATAACATTTATTTTATTGAATTATGCAAACTTAATTTATATACATTTTTGACATTTCATGTAGTTATCATCTACAAATAATGATAGTATGCATATTACACAGTACAGAAAAAAAAAATTGAATTGAATTGAATTTCAAGTATTCTTTCCAACAAACAATAGTTTTATAACAAAATCATTTTTTTTAATAGTTTCAACCCGCTGCAATTTTCCAAATTCATTAAATTTTAGAAGCTTCAAAATGATATCTTAAATATAAGTTGTGCTTTGCAGGCACAACTAAAACAAATTAACGAAATAATTTTTCAATGTGAATTTTTATTTTTATTTACACAATATTCATGGTATCATAAAATTTGCAATAATATACATCACAACAATTTTTTTTTGTGTGGTGATTGCATTTCAACATGCAGCTTTGCCTAAAAACCTGTGAGAGTTCTTAACAACATCTACATTATCATTTTCTACTCTAAGTCAAAAATATAGACACTGTTTAGTATTGTTTTATAAGAAATATAGAGTAAATATAGAATTCATAGTATTGATTTCCACAAAAATATGTTTCAAGTTAACACTTGCTTTGTCTTTAACTTTTGGTTCACAAATAAATTTGTTTTGATAGCATTTTATCTTTATTTTTATATTACTACTTTGTAGACTTAAATGTGCAATAAAATACTGATTTAATTGTTAGTCCAATAAAATACTTAAAGCAATTCATGCAATATTTTTTCAGCTTAAAAAATTAAAGAAAATCCATATTACTAAAATAGCACCAATTTAACTATAAATAAATTAAATTCATGAACATATCAACCTCCTCCTATTATTTCTACATAAACCAAAAGGGTTAAAAATAAACTCAGCTTTGTAGCACAGCATAAAGTATGCACCTTATTTTGCAATGTGTCAACAAAAACTTAAGAAAATCTTTTGTTCTACATTCACTAGATATGACCTTCATTTACTTATCAATAATCTGGACAGCGTGTGTGGGGTATTTTATTTCCAATATGAAGAGGGTCCATTGGATCGGGTGCTAAAGCTGAATGTACAATAATGGCAGGTTGTGTAGGTGTAGGAGCATGTAGCTCTCGGCTCTCCCCTGGTGCCAGGCTAGCAATAGCAGCCAACAGTTCCTGGTTCACAATAGGTTCAGCCTCCTCTCGAGGCTCCCACCCCACAGGAGGACTAGATGGCGGCGAAATCAAAAACTGTTTCACCGGCGCGGGAGGCCTTAAATTTTTGAAAGATACAGGCGTCACAGGTTGTGCAAAATAACAGTTAATACTTGAATTATTAAATGGATACTGATGGAGCTGAACACGAGCATTAGCTGCTGCCAAAGGGCTGTCGTAATTCACACGCAAACGTCTGAAACTGCGGAGCCACTGAAATGATATTTTCTCCGAAAAAGTACGGAACAGATCTTCCATTTCTTTTTTTAGCTTTTCATCAGCAAAAACGTCACTATGAATGTTAGTGACGATCACCGACTTTGGAAGGTCGTCAAAATCGTCAACTTCATCTTGTGTATCGCTTTCGTGGTCTAAATCAGCAATATTCGGGTGAACATTAGGCATTCCATCTTCAGCGTTAATGTAAACGTCGTTTTCTTGGAAGGATTCGTCGTAGTCCTTATGCGCCATTGAAAGTAACTGTTACAAACTACAATAATAATTTTAATTCACTGTCGTACTTAAATGTATTTCTAAAATATCGATTTTAAAACTTGAAAGAAATTTCAGCAATCAGTTAAAAAATAACAATCGATCGATTAATTATATTTGTCAATGTCAGACAGACGACGGATGAATGGACGGTCCTTTTCATGCAGTTATCTTGTCACTTTACGATTTAACAAATAAAAAAGTTTCCCTTTTTATTTCTATAGAGAATAAATTCGAGGAGAGCAAGACCCTTTATGTTTAGGCTAATTTTTTTCTCAATTTTTATTAAACTTTCTCTGCCTCCTGACAAAAAAGTATTGAAAGATTTTTGATATTGATAGAATTGGTTGGCTATATTGATTGATTAAATGATTGTCAGTCAGTCTGTTTATCGGATTAGTGTTATTTTTTTTGGGTGTTTTGAATTTCATATAAATAAAAAAGGCTAGCATTTATTTATTGCCGATACAGGTCTATTATATCCTCAGTATATAAAATAAATTTGGATTATGAAAATGGCGGGTGTAGAGTCAATGATAGTCGAAGAGGTTAAGCCTGTTGATAGGGAAAAGGTTTGTTGTAGTTCAGCTTTTTTGTTTCATTATTGTCATTATTATCATAAATATTTTTTTTGGTTTTCCTTCATTTGATTAGTTTTAATTATATGTATTACATTTTTCAGACTTGCCCCCTATTGCTTCGTGTATTCTGTTCAACGGGGAGACATAATTCGCCGGGAGATTATGCTAGAGGAAATGTGCCACAGAACGAGCTGCAAATCTACACATGGATGGATGCTACCCTGCGCGAGTTGACTGGCCTTGTTAAAGAGGTGAACCCTGAGACTCGGCGCAAAGGGACATACTTTGATTTTGCAATTGTTTACCCTGATATGCGTTCCCCTACCTATCGTATGAGAGAGATAGGCGTTACATGTTCTGGGCAACGAGGTAATGATGATAACAAAACCTTAGCTCAACTCAAGTTTCAGATTGGAAGTTACTTGGACATTTCAATTACACCTTCGAATAGAATGCCACCACCCATGAGATATCCACAACCATATAAAAACAATAGGCCATACTAGTACTAAGTAAACTTTTGTAAAGCCTAAGTAAATTGACCAATCCTGAGTTGAACTTATATGATGAAATTAAATGAAATACATACCACAATGTTGAGATAATTTTCAAAGAAGCCATTCAATTAATTTGGAAAAAAATTTACTAAAATGCTTTGTCTGTCCCTTTAACTTTCTGATTTTATATAGGTTTAAGTATATTTTTGTATCTGAAGATAAACTTACATTGAGATAGTATTTTGCTCTAAAGAACATTACCAACAGTACCAACTGTGCAATTTACCACTACGGATGTTGCAGATCAGCCCTGACTAGTCAACATCTATAATACCCAAATTGAATTCACTCTAAAGGTCAACTTAGTTGAATTGTAATCCACACATTTTTACATTTATGTCAATAGAATTATTTTCTATAAGCATGGTAAATAAAAATATGAATAATTAAATATTTACATTTTATTTCACATTATCTTCTTTATTTATTGAGGCATGAGCACATTACAACCACCCTGTACAAACTCAGTATTTTTTCTACTTCAATACTTAATTGAAGATAACTAAAACCTTAACATTTATTTTATTTATCTAAATAAATAACCTATGTAATTTATACTCTAGTGGTTGGTTGGTGATCTGAATGGCCTCTTGGATTTTTTCCCCATCGCTGCTAAGTCAATAGTAATACCATTTGGTAAGACAGCCTTGTTTCCTTGGTAATCAATGAATCCTTTTTCTTCTTTTTCCTCCTTGGCTTTGTCACAAGGGATGCCAGTTTCATAGTTGTATTCTCTCTTCAAACCATCAGGGTCCACATACCCGTACTTCCCGCGAGTCACACAGTCAATTCCAATAATTTCTTCCTTGAATGATCCATCGTCGTTTTCGAATCCCCACGTGATACTTCCGTCTTCATTCTCTTCTCGATATTTACGGATGATCTGCGCAACTGGTTTTTTCTCCCTGTTATGTGAAGGGGTGTATTTTTGAGGAACTGTTTTGACAAGAGGGCGGATGGGTTCCTGAGGACGGGAGTATTGCCTCACTGGCTGGATAGGTTCCTCTTCCAACAAAGGCTTGGGTTCAGGTCTGAAGACGGGTCTGGAAGGCCTTATTGAAAGTGGCTGGATTCTAGCTGGGATTGGCTTTTGAACAGAAGGTTCATTTCTGATGGGATTTATAGCCGATAGAGGAATTAGTGGCCTGTACTGTGTTGGCCTGATTGGTTCAGGTTTGAACACGGAGGGAGTAGACTGCTGGAACGGGCTTGGGTTGTAGGCAGCCGGTGGTTTTGGTTGGGAGGTAGTAGTGAAGTCAAAGAAATCGTTTTGCGGTTCGGGAGTTGAGAAGTAATTGGATGAGAACGGGGTGGGGGTATTGATTTCGACGTCGTCTTCCGGTTCTTCAGTCACAGGTTTTGATTGTTCCTCGAGCGATTGCAGTCCAGGTCTTGGAGATACGTCGACTGATTTGAAGGAGGGCCTGGCGAGCCCGGGGCGGCGGATGCGGGGCGCGGCTCCAGGTACAGGTGCCTGAATTCTACCTTGTCTGAAGCCACCTTGCCTTACGGGACCGCCCACTTGAATGGCACCGGGTATTTGTAGCCTCTGTGGTGCTGGTGAGTCATATTGTGCGTAAGCCGTGACAGCGCACAGCATTAATATCTGAAATAGAGCATAGTCACCAGTTAATGCAACAAAGTAAGTGATGTTCGCAAATAATTATTCGGTCTATTACTAGATAACTGTCTACTAATGCTACCTCCACATTTGTCTGTATAGATGCTAAAAATTAAGTCGGTAGAATTTATACCATTAGTATTTAGTTGCAGTTTAAATTGCCCGAGTCGTTAACTTGTACTAAGCTACATACCTACCGCCCCTGTGGCCTTAAAGGGCAAGAAAAGAGCATTCCGATTCCGAAAAAGCATAGGGCACTGACGGCAAATAGGTAAAAAGGTGACGAATATATCAGGCACAAAATTGTTTAAACTCTTGTCAAATATTAACGATATTAGTAATGTAGAAAAGTATTAACGATAATCCTATTTTTTTGTTTCAAAAGTTATATGTTTTGGATTGATTTTTGTTTAAATATGTAGGTAGGTAGGTTCACTCACTTAAGCATCAATTAATTTATTATAAGTACTGTTTGACAAAATATTTTTTTTTTTAAACATTTATTAAACTAGTACTTTTTTTTTGTTAAATTGGACCTACTGAACACAAAAACAAATTAAATTCTTGTAACACGTACTCATTTAAATATTAGATTTATAATGAATGAAATTTAAAAAATATATATATATTTAAACTTTGATAGCATAAATGATAATATTATACATTAACACGTAGATAATCAAAATAGTATATGTAATGGAATGTTTTAGATTCAGTGTAGGTAATTCACAAAACGTATTATTTTTGGTATTTTAGAAATTTTTTGTCACACATTGTTATTTATTGGTGTTTTTTTGGCTAAAAATTATTTGGTTCCGTGTCAATTTACTTAAATTAATTGACACGCCTTTAAATTGTAAGTGCTATCTTTTGGTATCTATTACCTAATAATTGCTTGGGACTTACGCACGTTGTATTTCGGAGTAATTGTATTTAACACATCGTAAACTAGATTGCAGCAATTAAATTGTTAGTATGTGTAGCAACTTTGAAATAGCTTGAATACCAATCAGTAGGTATTCTAATCTGGATCAACAACTATAGAATATAGAAATCTTTTAAGTAAAGGTAGGTAGGTACCGAAGCCTACACCTACATAAGATTTCAATGTTAATAGGTTGTTTTGCTTGACATGTTACTTGTACTCTTTTCTATCTTGTATTTTTGTTTGTAATTAGTAAGTAGGTAATACTTACTTCTTACAAACTATAATAATACTAATATTACTAGCTTAATAAATTGATTAATTCCCTACATTTCGGTTTACGTGTACTAAGGTATTTGTCTAGGTATTCTGTTGCAGATACTGTCTAGGATTCAAGCAGTAGGTGTGTTAATTAAACTGAATAGATTTTGAGTCCTAAATTCGTAATAAATACAATTTTCACCAAATGGAATTTTCTTGTAACAATTTTATTCTCATTGCCAAATACTATCCAAATTCCGTTTTCCCATTCGCAATAGAAGGTATCCCTATTTTTTCCCTACAAAATTAGTGTCTCGTACATTAATAATTTAATACGGAATTGTATTATAGGCGGCCATTGTGATCAGGGGCGTTGAGAAATGAAGTTTATGTCGTAGTTACAACTTGAGCTAGTGGCTTGTTGTCGCAACTCAATGCAAATGGTCAACGTACCTACACTACGCCACTTAGGAAATCGATCTGAGATAAGTTATATTTTTAATAAGTTTATTACAAAACCCCATAGTTTGGCCTTTACGGTTACTAAAAATCAAACTTGTATAAAAATTCAATAAAATCAATTTGGAATTAGGCTAACGATCTTTTTCAATTACCGATTCGTACTTTTATCCTTGTTTGCTTAAAGATAGACATTATTCCTTGGTAAAGATTGCCTACATGTCAGAGTTAAGTGAAAAGAAGCGTAAAAATTTACTCAGAAACTTGAGGAGAATTCAACTTTTAATGGATATCCGAAAAGGGAAGGTCTCAATGAAAAAACACGTTAAATTGTTGAATTAACAGGGAGATTGGCGAGAAAGCAGTGAAGTAAGGACACCCACAACACTTCCGCCTGTCAAGGCAATCGCGGATAAAAATAGATCACAAAATTATTATTAACCAAACATACATACCCACAATATTACTAAAGTATTGAGTTACGGAACGTAAAGTAATTTTAAGACGCTATCATGCTGTTGTAGGTATATTTTACTTGTCTTTTCGGAATTGAAATCACAGTTTAAAAAAAAGTTTGAACCTATTTCTAGAAAATAATAGATAAATTAAATGTAAATTTAAAAATATGCCCATGCCTACTTAAATGCCTATAAAAAATAAAAATCTACGAAATTCTATTCAATCTACTAAAAGTACTAATAAATGCTGATTTAAATGAGCACAAAAATTACAAGTGGAAGTTACAAATTACAAAGTAAATTAAGTTGATTACATTAGAACTTAAACACTCGTTGATGTCTTTTGAAGGATGAAACAAATTAAGTGCTTAGAAACTCGCTTTCAGTTATGCAATTCATAAAAGAACGAAAATTACTTACGAATAAAGGAAATCAATGTCATCGTTAGATATCGATAATTAGACGGATTTACTTAATATAAGGAACTATTAATTTAATAAACCTATACTTTTCCGTTCGAATAATTCTTGACTTTGATTAGAAAATAAACTTCTGTTATAATAACTGTAATTACTCAATTATGTAAGGTGATGTAACTTTTAATTAGACTAACCATTTTCATTCCGTATCATATAAGTTTTTCGTTGGGAGTTAAACTTCTCAATATAATGTTCTATAGGTTTGATTGCAAAAGGTTACCATTTTTTTGGCGTTGAATTTACTTTTACTCATGTTTTAAATTAGACCAGAATTGGTATTGCAAAATCTAACGATTATTGTATCGATTAAAGTATAGCAGACCGGTTCAATACGCAAGCTGGTTTCATATCAATTCCACTGTTAGTTTATAATTTTAGATACTCCAATCTACTGTTTCCTCTGATTTTTCCTATACTTAAAGTTTTAGTAAAGGTCAGACTTTCAAGTTTATATATTCAAAGTTAAGGATTTGAAATAAATTAAGACCGATTTATTTCGTTTAAAAATTGGTGTTATTTTATTGCGTATTTTTGGTAAATTGTCAAGCTCGTTTGTAGACTAACAAGTTTTGGTACTTGTTACAAATATCAGTGGGGTAGTGTTGTAATATGTATATAAGTAACTTAGTAGGTAAAAGAGGTTTGCAAAGGCATTTGTCCGTAATAGTTGCGTGTTTTACGTAATTGAGCCGTTAATATGACAACAACTTGCAAACGCCCGCCCGGCCCGGCCCGCGCATGCCAAATAATTAGTTCCGCCTTATAAATTAACCGGAGCACATTTTTTTGAATGTTGAAAGGTTATGAACTTAGCAAACAAACGTATGAAGGTCCAATGTATACATTTGTAAGTGTTTTTCACAAATAATGGTCTTTAAAAAACATATTGCCGTAATTGGTTCGAGACGTTTCAGCAAGATATAATTAGATTTAGATAATGTAGATTAGATAATTGTTTATTCAGCATAGATAATTGGAAAAATAATTGTGGAATTTAGATTTTTGTTCTCAATACTTTTTTTTGCGTTTTATTAAAGGTATTGAAACATGAATTGCTCTTATATACATTTATATAGCTACACATGCTAGGAAAGTAGAGGCAGTATAACGTATTAGTGTTACGTTGTATCGAACGACAGAAGCACTTTCATAACTAATGATACAAGAAACTTTCCTTAGTTTATCCGATCGACTTAGATACTCCGCTACATAAATGGACATGGTTTCCCATTGACTAAGCGGTCTTTCAAACCGTCATTTTTTATTACATCTACTGTGGGAACTATGCATATACGCAGACCACTCAATAGGCAATTAAAGTAGTTTGTTATCGCTTGCAACACCAATGAAATCACGCTCGTGTTTCCGATGCCGCAAGGAGTTCTTACGACGTTACTGTCTTGCTTTCGTCTGCTTTTTTCGGTGTAAAAAGGAAACATGATTGCGATAGATTCACAGTGAATGTCTTTTATTAGGAAAATATAAACTGAAACGTGATAGTAATATCTTGTAAATCGATCAAAAGGTTAGGGGCGGATTGAAAGGCGCGCGTGCGGTCTGATACCGACAGCTGACACTTGACTCAAGGTTGCAGAACAAACGCCTCCGGAATGCCACTAATGTATCGACCTGAATTACATATCTCATTCATTGTCGATTGCGTTACTCTCCAATAATGGTTGATACATAAACAATATAATTATTGTGTATCAAGTATTATATCCCCCGATTAGTTTGGATTGCTTCACAAACACTTTCACAGCGTTAAAAGAATTTAAAAATCAGTTTTCGTTGAATTATATCAAAAACGCATTAAATTTTTCAGATGGTTGCATCGTTTGTTGCAGTGTCGTGTGAGTCAGATTGGCGTGAGCGATAGTATGTTACTCACCAGTATCGTCCGCATATTGTCCTTTGTTTAGTTCACAAGCACGTCACTGGCACGCCGCGATCGAGTATCAAATAAAGCCGGGCACTCCTGCGCAGGGTATTATGAGGTCGCCCACTCTCGCCTGCACTGCCTCCGACGACGCGACCACCATACCTTATTGCAAGGCAACCGACTATGAACGACACAACAACACTAACTAACAAAAACAATATGCATAACTATTTAAATTTGCTGTCCTATCATAAATACCGCTAAATGAGCTATTTCATCGAGCTTCATTTTTGTATTCCAAACGTTATTGTAAGTTCCTACTTAGAGAGGTTAATTGTTTTTAAGAAATATGTGTTGAGTAATAATTAGCCACTGTTAAAAATGTTTTAAGCTTCATAACTCCGTTAGTTTCTTAGCAAAACAATTAGTTCTAAGATGCAGTTTTCGAAATCCCCTTCTTAAATAAAAAATCAAAGCCTTGGCAATGATCAACATGAGTATACTTACCATTCAACCATTAAACCATTTGACTTATTTGGACTAAGCAAGATATTTGAGGTTTTTACAAGAATTTCATGTGGCGTTAAACACGTTTTTATAAAAAGTTTCTGTGAATTACTTAAGTTTAAGACGAAGTACGACGAGTATGTTTTATATCTTGAAAATTTTACTTTAACACGTATCTCGCTGACCATGGACGACAATTAAATGTTTAACCTTAAGCTATTGATCTTACCGAAGTACATACGTAGTCTTGGAACTTAAACTTATAAGGACCTTTTATGGCTTTCTACAAACCTTTTGATTTTTTTATTCGATTACTTTAAACTGAACTTAGCGTAGCTAAACGTATTTAAGTAGAACCTACTATAAACTTGGAGATCTAGTAAACAAAAAAAATAGATACCTACCTACTGAATCTTTTGAAGGCAGGTCCGAACCTAGTGTGATCAGATAAAAGATGTGTAAGATTTAAAAGGGCGTGACGTAACATTGAATTCGTCACATAACATTCGTCACAGATAAGTTTGGGCATTGTTCAGTCGTATTTGTAATTCAATCGAAACGCTTCGAGCATGCGATATGTCGCGTGAGGCAATACTATGAACCTCGAAAACTTATGCACTCAGATTTACATCTTGCTAGTCACAGTTTATGTTTACTACTTTTCACTTTGAATATAGATATGTATATTAATCGTATTGAATATTTTTGTACAAAGTAATATCATACAACAAAACATATTTATGGATTGCTTATGATGTAGTTTTTTTTCTATAGTCGAAGATCGGCCAAAGTAGCTTACAGAAGACTAGAAAATCCAATAATGTGTGTTCCTATGAGTGAGTACCTACGCTCGTCAAACATCTTTAGGATCCATATGCTACGGTAACTGCTTGTGTTAACAATGCCGTATGGTTTTTAACAACTGAATAGTAAACAGAAACCTACCTTACCTAAGTGTCTTAGAAAAGCTTCGAAAATGTTTCGATAGGGAATTTTAAAATAAAATGTAGGTAAATGTTGGTTATTGTGACTTCTTATTGCAAAAAAAAAGTCTTCTACAATTATATTTATTTTCGATTGTATTGTAATTGATTAATTGATGCGTTATAGCATCTTCATAATATCTGTTACTTGTCTGATGCTCTAATCTCCCACGTGCGATCCATCCCACTAACATTGTTCAGTTGTTTTGTATGGTATTAAATAACCCACGGATAAAATTGAGTAAGGAGTAAGGAGGCTCATTAAATTTAAAATATGACTCACTATGATAAGTAAAATAGCTGTTGATGAATACTAAATTGTAAGTCTGAAAAATAATTTTGTAGATATCTATTAGGTCAGTAAAATTTAAAAACATTTTAGCTAAATAGGCATCTATCGATTTTCATACACTTGTGTTAGGTATAAATAAAGCAAGTACTTGTATATAATCCGATCACGCACAGGAAAGTGTATCGCAGAGTCGAGAAGTGAGAGTTCTGCTTATAATAGTTCATTCCCCGCAACAATACCAATCTCAACAAAACCATATGTCTCTCAATCTATCTATCTCTATCGATTTTCTTGTTTTGGTACTTGTTTGTAATTTTAAAATAAACCTAGTTCAATTTACAAGCTAGTTTTTTTCGTTGGTTGGTTAGTTTAATAATTTAATTAGACATAAGTAATTCGGAGACTAATATTTTATGACTACCTAATCTTCATGTTGTTTTCAGTTATTAATCTTCATTTTATTTTCAATTAATAGTTATTTAAAATATATAGAGAATAAATATCCTGTGGAAAATTTAAGTTTTTTTAAAGATTCGTAGTGAATGTGAAAGAACACTTTTCAAATTGTCGTTTTAACGATCTAAATTATAAATAAGACCAAATTTCCAAATAAACTTTAATTAATTATTGTTTAAGATAGTTAATCGTAATTTTATACAGTTACAACTGTTTATTCACGTTCGCTCCGTATCGCCCGTAATTTGAGGCATGTTTGGTTCACATACTTATTTAAAGACATTATATTTACTGCGTTTTTAAAATCAACGCTGTGGGCAAACATACCAGCTATGTATATGATCTGTCTAGCTTCCTGTCAGCATGTCTGTGTAAAAAAAATATTTATAACCAATAGTTGAAGTTTTTAAAAAGGAATATTATTCTATTCGTAATTAAATAAATAAATTAATAATTACTATTTTTTTTGTATGTTTTTATATAAGTATTAGCTTTTGCATACTTTTAAATTTTGATAATAATGTTCAAAATATTTCTACAATAAATGCAGTAAAGTATGCAGAAGTTAAAAATGTGTTTGCAATTTGAATCTCGACTGCGAAAATAGTTTTGTAATTCTAGTAGTTATTTGTAGGTATCTAAAAATACTTGCCCGAGCCGGGGCTCGAACCAGGCAACTCATGCGTACACACACAGAAGGCGGTTTAGACCACGGAGGTTATCGGGACAATAAGCGAAGACAGGAACCTTTACAAAGTTTCTAGACATTGAGTACCTACAGTTATACTTAAGGGGCAGTGTTATATAACAATTCCCCCAACTACTGACCGACAGGACGGATGATAACTGTACCCGTTACTTGCCCCGTTTTACCATATTCATTCTGTACCTCGTTTCGATTCGATACGTCGCTTAGTCCATTTAACGCCTCAATTATAGTTTCGGGGTCATATTCATATTGAATACTGTTTAATGCATTTGTGTCAGCAGAATTAGGTTTAATGACCTGTCGATTTGGAGACTGTCCCTAGAACTTGTTAGCTTGGGAATATTACCTACCATTAAAAACATATTTAACTTAAATGGGGCGAGTTTACTCTGAGCGGGAATAGGCTAATTTTTGCTGTTAATTAAATACAGATAACAGGAATTTAGAGAATTATATCCCCAACAATAAATTTTAATTCAAATAAACTCTCACATCTACTTATGTTGTCTCATGATAACTTCAAATCTGCAATCAAACCTATCTTCGAGACGTAAGTTAAAAGTGATTAATTAGGTAACATTTTCTGAGACGAAATACCTTCACACAGTAATACTCTTGTAGAAAACGATTTAAGAATTCATTGTTTTGATGCTGATTGTCTAGCATAAACTAGCATTGTATTATGCAGTAGTCATGTCACGTGCTTTAAGAGAACCGCCGCCGTCACGTCGCCCCACCTGCCGCTGCCCAACACATAGGGTTATCATCTGTTATAATTTGTTCTAGCTTTCCAGCTTTTCAGACATTCATCCGTTTTTGTTTTGCCCCAAAATTTTTCTTATTCTGATAAATGTTTACTTAGCCATGCAATTGCTACGGCTGTAAAATTTAAAATACGTGTAAATTATAATATTTTGTAAGAACGTTTGTATCTTTACGGTTTTAGACTTTACTCACGTCAGATAACTAAATTGTTTTTTTTTGTACTATCTTAGTTCTTCATCTATCCAATAGGGGCGCTTTTCAGAGATTCATACAGATTTAAAACTGCAGTTGCTAGCGGCAGTGGAAGTTGTAAACTCATGCTAGAAACACTGCACTTTTAGAGTATCTAAATTTTTTCTCGGTATCTACATTTATAGTAATGGTAACCCTACCTGCGCACGAGTCTCGTCACCGTTACCGACATTTTGTAACGAATGTCTGAGGAAATGCACCGCCTCAAGTATACAAGAGTCAATGTCCTTCTTTGTTACACACGGTCTTTTTAACTAACCCTCATTGTGAAGTGGGTCGATTTGATAGAATGTATATATTATGCATGTGAGTACATGAAAATTAAAAATATAGGGATAAAACCATATGGTATGAATTTGTAAAGGGCATGTCCCGCCGTACTGAGACGTATCGCAACTTTGACAACCATACAGTAGATATGCATTTTGAAGTCTATTGAAACATAAAAAATTGACTTTGATTTACTGTACCGCACCTAAAGTTCCTGTCAAGCTTAATATGTCTCAAATTTAACTTACTAGTACCGTACATACGATAGTTAATAAGAACGATAAACGTCTGACTGCTCTGAGTGGATGATTAAATTAATCAATACTTTAATAACAATAACAGCACTCCTGTTTATCCCACAAATTCCTGCCCTAGCTGGGAATCAAAGACGGTACTTCACGTGCCACGTTTCTTGACATTAACATTCTTCATCTATGTGTAGTTAAAGGAAATATGTAGATAAAGGTTTTATAAAAATTATAGTTTAAATTTACTTGTCATGTTCATAGACCGGAAGATCTACTAATAACGAAGTAAGGTTAGTGTGATGGTTACGCTTTACCATCTTTGATAATAATAATAATAATAACCACATCCACACAAATTGACTCAGCCCTGCAGTAACTATCGTAAGAACTTGAGTCACATGAACTAAGCAACGATATGGTAATCGTATATACTACATAGATAAGCATCAACATCCAAGACCGGTAAGCGAAACAATGCGTATTACAAATAACACAAAGTCCCGCCCCTGCCGGGATTCGAACCCGGAACCTCTAGCGTAGCAAACGGCCGTTTACACCACTGCGCCAACGAGGTTGTCAAACGGTCGTCTTTTCAGATTCATTTTCTAAATCCACCAACAAAATCTTTATACAACCCGAAAGAAGTGTGCCTTATTAAGTAGTCACCTACCTACGAGTAGGTATCTTCACATATTATTTTATAAAACTGCCATAGATAATAGGAAATGACAAATAAACCATGTTTTCGATATGTTTATTCTGAAAGAATTAATTAATAATAATTATTAGGTATACTTAAAGACACCTATTATCTACTTAATTCTAAGATACTATCACGATTAAATAAAGACGACCCATAACTTCAAACAAATACTTTAAATACTTATGAATATTTGAAGTTTTTGATTCCATAAGTACTATGCCTGAAAGTAGTATAATTCATGTAATTTCTTAAATACCATAATTTTACCGTAGATTTCATGAATTATTATGACTCAATGCGTACGAAATTATGATTTAACATCTTTGAAGGAATAATAGAGCACTTCTGGTTCTAACTTACATAAATAACAAAACAAACAATATTTTCATTAATGAGCATTAACATATCCTGATTCATAAACATGTTTTGTACAATGATGCAAGAAATAATTGATACAAAGTTGAATCAAGGAATAATTCCAAATATTCTAACTTTTTTATATGTATTACATGCTTAATAAGGTTTTTTTTGTTAAACTTGTGTTTTTTTGGGTATGAGATGATCGCCTGGACTTAGGTACTTAAAATTCCACAATAATCTTACAAATAAATCACGAACACTAATAACGAGAAAAATATAATTAATTATTTATAACATCAATATAAATGATTACTATCTATTTATTATTATATAAAACACTATGGTAAATAAAAACAGGTACAGTCGTCTATTTACACTTTTAAATTATTACACATTTAAATCTAATAAATTACCAAATTAACTAATATATTTTCTACTCTGTCGAAGTTCAATATTTTATATATTTAGTACGTATCTTTGTATTTTCTTAATACACACGGTAAATGTAATACGTAACTAATTCACACAACACTTTTTGTTTTGCACCTCCAATCTAGGTCCACATAGTTTTCGTTTAATAAATTAAACCACACTTAAGTAGGTATGTTGATTAAAACCGACACTTAATCTTTTGTCATTTCCGTTAACGAAATGTTAATGTATTTTAGTGTCCTCTGTCGTTGACAGGCGTTACTGTGCCGTTACAAGGCAATGATATATCCGTCGCTCTGAAAATTTAAAGAAAAAAGAATATAGTTTTCAGAAAAGCAACATAGATGGCGTTAGCTACCTTTCAAAGATGACTATAAAAATACTTAATTATGTACTTTTCAAAATATAGGTTTATACATTAATTAGAGCAAAAAGGAGGTGCCTTTCTGTCTTATGATGTGTTAAAAATAGAATACTACTTTTCTGAGATATTTGCCACAAACATTTTATTTACAATCAATCTTTGATTTATAAAACAATGACTTCAATATCACATGATGGTAAATGACAGCCAAGAAAATGCTTATTCACTCTTAAGATCTACGTTATAATGCTTGGGAAACATCCGCTGGAGTCCCATTCCTCAGCAGTGCTTAAATTGTATTAATTAAGTGTATTACTTTTTGTCTGTGGCAGTGATGGATCGATGCTCTCGATCGATGATCTTCGCAGTGTCGGGCAGCATGAGTACGATCGCTCCGCCTGCCACGCTCATGGCGGCGATGGTGCCCATCGGCAGGTGGTCGTTGAGCTTTGACTATGGATTATTTAAAAAATCAAGTGAATGCAATAAAATAATATACTATTGTTATGAATATATTATTTATTCATGTTTTTTTCTACCTTCGGCAATAAGAATGTGAACAGTTTAATACTAAGCATTTTCTGTCTGTGAAAAAATAGACGCATGCAACAATTATTCATGTTTTTTTCTACCTTCGGCAATAAGAATGTGAACAGTTTAATACTAAGCATTTTCTGCCTGTGAAAAAATAGACGCATACAACAATAAAGGGATTACTAACGAAATCTAACCCAATCAAAGGCGCAGGGCCCTAAATAAAGAAGGAACTACTCTATTACACTAGCCGCACTAAACTAGTTGACAGTAAAAATGTGCAAGACTCACCAGTTGCCATAAGTAAGGTATGATAATAAGAGCCAGTCCTGCAGATATCTGACTAGCTCCGACAGCCATGTTTCTTATCACAGTAGGGTACAACTCAGCCGTGAAGATGGGCATCATCATGTTTGTGCAGCCGATAGCGAATTTCCCGACCATGAGACAAACGATCATGATCCAATCTTCTTTGAACGATAACATGAATAGTTCATTAGCCAAACATGCCAAACCGCAGCAAAGCATAGTCACGAATATCGGGATCCTTCTACCAGCTTTCAGCAAAATAGGTATGCTCATTGCAATAGCGGGAATCTCAACCGCAGCAAGAATGATCGAGGTCGTGTGGAGGTTGCCAAGGTCTAGCTTGCCGATGTTAAGAACTATACCGTAGTAAGCAATCGTCATAGCGAACCACATAATGGACAAGCATAATGTTCTTTTCAGTAAAACCCCTTTAAACAGAAGAGTTACACTTGGCTTTTCGTCACAACTGTTGCCTTTACACAACATGAGCATTTTGTCAATGTCGGGAGGAAGTTCCCTTCTATTGAATTTAGCAGCCTTCTCTAGGATTACTTTGGCCTCTTGAGTTCTGTCCATTGTTAGGAGCCACCTTGGAGATTCAGGCAGTACAAACCTGGAAATACATTTTTTTATTATATCATATTCGATTATCATTGTCATAAAAGCTTGTATTACCGCTGGTTGTCGATTGTTTAACCTTGGGTGAATTAAAAATAATCTTAACTTTCGGAACACAAGTAAAAGTTAATAGTAATTGTACTTTTTATATTTATTTACATTTTAGTTAAATACCTACTTACAAAATTCGTACCTCAACACATCAACCTATTTATTTATCATCATCAGAGGGTGTTTGTTATTCATCCATTTGAAATGTAATGCTATACGTTTCGTACAATAATAATTTTAATACAACTTACCACAGCACCAAAAGAATGCATCCAGGTAACGATAAAGCTAGTTGGAGATCCCTCCAATTCGGTAGAACTAGAGAGAGAAGGGAAACGATGATGTAGGCTAGGGGCAGTGGGAAAAAGTTGCAGACGCCAGCGATGGTGACCCATTTGCCACCAACCAGCTCCACCGAAAGCACGAAAGCTGCATACACCACTGACACTGAGACCAATCCCATTACTAGCCTCACGATCACGTATTGCACGTACGACTGGACCAGTAAAGACAGAATCGAAAGCGCGCTCTGTGCTACCACCATGCTCATCAATATGCGCTTCCTTCCAAATCTGAAAAATAAACACCAAAATTATTAGGTTATCGCGATGATTCTAACACCAATACCGAACATGAAGTGGTTAATGTAGGTATAGTTCAGATGTACAAAAATTCAGAATTTATAAAAATATAACATTGTAAAATATAGTTAAATAAAAATACCTGTCCGAAATCCAACCCCCCACAACGCCTCCAGCGCCCACTCCGATCAAAAACACGACTTCAGCCAAACTCATGATGCCAGCTCTATCACAGACAAGGTTCCATTCGGAGATAATTGTCTCCCCGACCTCGGAACGATCGAAATCCCATTCCGTGCACTTCTGGAATGCGTCAACGAGCGGTGCTGTGTTGTTCAATATGCTCTCTACTGTGATGTCGGCGGGGAGGATTCGCACCGAACAGGCGTCAGTCGGCTGACTGTAGTTAGTCCACTGGCTTACTGTCAGTCCACTCAGGTTCTTTGGTATCCGACACCAAAACTTTGTCTCTTTCGCCTGAAAGTAGAAAAAATACATGTATTCAATTTTAAATAGGTTGGCATTGTCACATGGCGATTGGTTATTTGAGAATGTAATGTCTTGCTATTATGATACGGTAACGGAGCGCTTTTTCTTAATTTTAAAATTGCCATCAAAGCAATTGCAATTTTAAAGTGCCATCGTAGTGACGAAGTAGTTAACTACGAGTACTTCGTCACTACGATGGCAAACAAGTGTATGCGCGACCATCGGTTGATCGAAAGGCTCAAGCACGCGTTCAAGGATCACCGACGACATAATATAAGTACTCATTCGTTATCAACCTCAAGAACAAGACTTTGTTAAGTTTAGGAATTTTTCTGTGGTCTTCTCCAGTCAGATCAAATATTAGAAAGAAAACTTGAGGAACAGACTTTCAAAACATTTTAAATTATATATACGATGTGCCTTCGATATGGTGGCCAGGGACCTCGATTAAAAACACTCAAATACTTTTTATAAGTAACATATAACACGAGTGTATCGTTAGTCAGATTTGACTAACCGTGAATGTCGGGAGGTAGATGTAGAAGGTGCACGGGAAGGAGAACAGTGACAGCAGGAAGGTGTTGAGTAGCTGCCAACGGCCGTAGTCCCCGATGGCGGAGGACACCACGTCCGTCACTTCCTCCTCCGAAGACACCCTCACCTTCTCACGTACCGGCTGACTTGGTATAACTGAAATGCGTAATAAAATGTTATCAATATATAAGTGGTTAACTTTTCAGTGACGGAACCCTTTGGAAAATTTAACAACGGTGTACTTCATTTAATGGTGGAGATGGTGGGTTGAGGATATGTTGTAGTTAATAATTATTGTGATTTTGGGATGGATGAAAATGATGTATAATGAAGAAATGACTCAAAATTTCATACTAGTTTACTGCACCACAACTGTAACGCTATGATTGAGACGTTCTTTTTAGGCTGATTTATCAAAGGAGCTCTAGCAAAGAGCTTACGAAGACCAATACGTAGTTTGAGAATAGCTGATACAGTCAAACATAAAAAAATGGGTTCAATTAAGAACCTCTTTCGTATTAGACAGTATAAAAACGTCTCGTACAAACCTTTTATATAGACGTACGAGTAGATATATGAATAATTAACTTTAATAGGCTTTATTACTTTCTAAGTATGGTGACTTTAGTAAAGCAAAAATAAGAGAAGATATGATCTCAAATAGAAATAGCAGTTATGAAAAGCTAGCTATACCTCTCAATATATTTGTATTACTTATTTCATGCAAATTGTTTGTGACATAATTAATTAAGTCCACTGGCGATATTTACTAGATAAGATTGAGGCGTTATGTAGTATTTATTAAATTTTTATTGAAATGCCAAAGAGTCGCGCGTGCATCTTACTTAACGCATTCTTTGCTATACATATATCGCGCACTTCGATAATTAACACAAGTACTACACACGCATGTGATACACAGCGCCATACTCGCCTTGACAATGATCTTCAATGCATTATGCAATCAACACTACGTGGAATGTTTGTTTGATTTGTTTACACTTCAAACAATATTTAGACATTCGAAGCTAAAAACAGAGCAATCAGGATGAATTTAAAATTAATTAATAATTGAATTGTAAGATGATTCACGCATTCCCTTTATTACATTACCATTTTTATATCGCACGCAAACAAAATAATTTATGCATGAATAACAATAATATTTACAAAAAAAATGCGTATACCATCACACCAATTTATTATTTGTTCCAGTGTCATTCTGTCTTAAATCTTCTTCTGAGTTATTAAAGTTCAAGAAAATAACACATTTGTTACTTCATATTTTTAAAAGACCGCTGTTTTGTATTAAATAACCTATAAAAACCTTCTGATATAAAATAAAATGAGTTATTAATTATTGCGTTTACCCAAATAACCACGGTGCGATGTTAGTATAAAACAAATTCAATCTGTGTTCGAAATGATTCAGATTATGTACTTATGATATAAAACGTCATCTTTTTATTTCCATTATTGGGTAAATGTAACTATTCAATAACACATATTTTAAATGGAGTTTGGTTATAATTAAAAAAGTATTTTTATTTTATTTTATTCGACTTATCAAATATGTTTGTAGAAAATACGAATTCATTTTTTTTTATAAAATATGCCACACGTGGCAACAATTTAAATATTTTGTCCCAACTCCTCTTGTACTATGTACCATAATGTAGGTAACACGCGAACTCCATTCTTAAGCTCCTTGCATGCTTGCTAAAAATATGCATTCCAAAGAAATATACCCACTTCTTTTCCAATCAAATTTTCGGCGAACGTTTGATTATGTGTTAAAAATCCAAAAATATTCTTGTCCCTTCTTTGTTAAAGTCAAATAGTTTGTACTATCTGAAAATTAGTTTTTGGGCATGTTAAATAACATTGTTTCACTATAAGGCATGCATGCGTCATTGGAAAACTATACAGATGCTTTAATTACTACTATGTATTTAAAAATTACCAGATTTTAAAAGGTTTCTGTAATGTGATACAAAGAGTACCTACGAAGTGAATGAGCAAGGTGCTTAAAAAGGGAGAATATACTAAGACATAATTCTTCATCATGTGGACAGTTGTAGTGCATTTGGGGCCAAGGTTTCCAGTATCGATTACAGGAAACGCTGTTTACAAAACACTGCATCAGGTACTGTGCGCTTGCAACATGCAATTATTCAATTCAATAACATTTCAAATTTACAACTTAGCAAATGCAATCTGACAGAATTTATTAATGCCATTTAATGCTTTTGCGACTTACTAACAGATTCAATAGGACATTTCCTCTTTTAAAAGACGCAACCTAATGTTTTGTACACAAAAGAACATATTTGGTACACATTGAATATTAAATCAATGATATCTGTGATTTTTCAAACTCCTATATGGACATAACATAAGCCACAGTCATTAAACTAATAGATATTTACCCACTAACAACGTTTCATTGATATACTTTAGTCGATTTGTAAACTCAATGCAGGTATTTAGCAATGAATAAGAGCCTAGGTGTATTATCTCGATAGCTTGTAATATTGTTTCATGTTAACGTTACTGACAATGACCCACTTTCTATTATAATGTACTATTTTGAATTAATCGTTTCACCATAACTTATAACAAAAATACACGGACGAATGAAATATGAATAGTTAGCCATATTTGAATTTAAAAACTTATTTTGAATAACCAGTTCTAAATATTAGATCCAATTATTATTACAGTGTAAAAATGTTATATTTATTAATATTTAAAATATATTGTTGTAAAACAATGTTTGTTTTCCTATTGATAGTACTGACAACATAAAGTACAGAATCTGGAAATGCTCGTCTGCTTAAACCATTACTGACGTCTTTTCAAGGAAGTAAAATACTAATTAATTGCTTTATAACAAACGACACCATTCTAAAGTGATTTACCAATTTCCTGACAACAAAACAATTTAGCAAAAAGTTTAAGAAAAAATCTTTTACATTCAATGCAAAAAACTCTTGTTTGTAGGCACGTATTCATGGAAAAAAGTGTTTGTGTCCTGTTTAAAAGTACCAATATTTATATGGAACATCTACTTAATATGAAAAACGGGAATCTATCGGTCTGAAATCTAGTTCTAATTACAAAGAGCGTCGTAAAATTGCATGGCCGTATGAGAAAGCAATTTTATGGATTTACACATTAACAATTTTACATTAAATATTACAAAGATGATAATTTGCTTTTAGGTTCCTCACTAAAGAGAAGACGCGCCAGTTTTCTTCAAAATCAATTTTGTCTAATCTCAAACTTAAATTCAGTTTCAAAATTGTCTTAGTTATACGATTCAAAGTCGTATATTCGCATGTAAAATATTAATATAATAATGCAAAATAGGTGTTGTTCTTAGTAATGAGAGGCGCGGTGGGGTCGGGTCAGGAAGCGGCGCGGGCGCAGTCCCAATGATACTTAGGGTCTATACTCTTACGATAAATGTTTTATCACTATTTTGTCATCCCTCTCTAACATACACACGTGGAAACAGAGAAGAGCGGGATGTCAAACGAAAATGATAACGATGCACCGTTCAAGCGATATGCTAATTCGTTTAGATCACTCGTCATCGGTCACTGTTCTGTTCTAAATATCGACTTTGATCTCGATTTTGAAACTTAGTATCAAACTTATATAATACTACTATAATTTGATTAGTACTTCCACGAGATATTCAATATTGTCACTATACCGTGTACAGATAATTACGTAATTAGATATTTATACTTAATTGTATTTTTTTAGTTTTAAAATAAATACATTTTTAATGAAAACTTATTGAATATAAATTAAA
The DNA here is from genome assembly GCA_949316135.1 of Choreutis nemorana. Classification (NCBI taxonomy): domain Eukaryota; kingdom Metazoa; phylum Arthropoda; class Insecta; order Lepidoptera; family Choreutidae; genus Choreutis; species Choreutis nemorana. Next base: position 5,745,835 of record OX438609.1, read on the forward strand.
TTTGAATATTAACTGTTCTGTTACTAAAACAAGAATATGTTAAGATAATCATGGTTTTATAAAATATCATAATTACACATTTAATAACAAGACAATGTTGTTTTAACAATAGGATAATACACAAAAAAATACATTATAATTCAACATGTCTTCATAAATCATTGTTCACAGCAAGTATAGGTATGAACGATGTGTGACATCCAGAAGTTTTTCAATAACTTGAGAACTAAATTTTAATACTACTTTTGGAATAATTATTCGGTAATTTTCTTCGCGCATATTAAATGTGATGCCACGATAAGTGTAATGGGATTTTATTTAATGATAGATGAGTATTTTATGATGAGTATTTGCTAGTAGTTAGAATATTAAATCATAGAAATATAAAACAAAGACAAAGACAATTGAACCATGCCAATCAAACTGCGAATTTGGTTTTAATAGAAGATAGTTTACCTTCCCGAAACTAAAGTCAAAAATGTTCCTTAGATTTGTTAGACATACTCTTACTAAATGTATTAGATATATTGCAATTATGGTATATAGTTGGCATGAATATAGAGCTAGAATACCAAATAAATACCTAACTCTAAAAGCCTATGTGGGCTCTGGTATGTCTATGGTCAAATAAGCGACGAAAATTAGGAGAATATACAACATCAATGATGAATTCCAATCACCGAGCAGGTACCTACGTAGCAGGTTTACTATGTGTATATTAATTACCAAAAAAGTATCAACATTGATTAATCGAATTCGAGCGTAAGTAGATATTAAATATAGCAGATAGCTAAAATCTTCGACCCAAATATCCAAAACTAAGCACTGTATCAAAATAAAAAAAGGTCATAAAATAACGCAAAGTTTCAAAAAAATCCCTATCAGAATTTGTTAAAATTAAATTAAATAATTTATCAAACAAATAGATAATATTTTTTTTTGACATTAGGTAATTCTTCCTTTGAAAACTATTCATTCACTAGGTACTTGTTAATAAACCTAATTTAAGTGATAAAATATTGAAACATGTAATTATTTTCCTTCGTCCTTGTTGATGTTATCACGTGTCATATAAGGACATTGGTTTACTTTATGTGCCCTTAAGTATCTATTTGTGGTTGGTCAGCATTAAAGCATTGACTTGTCAATGTCGATTTATCTAGTATATATTCTAGGTACGTCTCAACTTACCAGGAATAAAATAACAAACTAGAATTGCATTTACGCAGGATAAATGATAAATCCTTGCAAATACGTAGAATACCGATTAAAAGCTAGTTTACCTAAGTGTTTATTATTTATTGTGTATCTGCAAAACGCATTAAACTATTCAAGTTATAACGGAGCCGTGAAACCTAAATTCATAAATATATCCTAATAGTTTATATCAGTGCAGATTTATGTGGGTAAGCTTTTATTTTTACCTGCCCATGATATAAATTTTAATCTCTAATCAATGGCAAGAATAGTAGAGCTAACATCTTGACAAATTACGATCGAGTTATTGGTAGCTTATTACAAAACACTCTTTTTTAATTTCAAGCAAAAGTCGTTACCTAAGGTAGGTGCTAGGTAACCAATCTCTACTTAAATCAAAAGGTTAAAAGTGTGCTTAAGATAGGTAAGTTTCAAACTAATTTTAATAAGAGGATTTAAAAACGATGAAGTTACACAAATTCTTGTAGCTATTTCTACGAGTAATTAAGTGTAATGTGTACGGTAAGTGAATGCCGCGAACGTGTTGTTTACAGTAAGCCGTGCGTAATTCGATGCGGGCGGAAGCCGCCGAAGGATGCGCCAAGTCTTTTCAAGTCAATTCTGGCAACAAGTCACTCGCGCTAATACAATAAACCACATTTGCTTCCGTCCAATTCAGTTTTGAGGGTCCGACGGGTCGCGAACAACTATTCATACTACAGGGCTTTACTCGGGAATCGTTTCTGGGAATCGATTGTATCGTTTCTGGGAATCGATTGTATCGTTTCTCGTTGTTAATATTTTAAAAGAAATCGAAGCCTTTTATTTTTTGAGACAAAGCCAAGTAAGTCTTAATGTTTGTGTGTTGATTCATAGTCAGTCATGTCCAGTGAGGGGTGGGTGAGAGATGTCAAATAGCATCTGTTAGCGGATAATTTCAGAGAAATGAAAAAGAATCATAAAGAAAAATATTACTGCAGACCTTGATACAAAAATATAAGAAGTCAATAGGTAAACAAAATAATTTATGCTTGAAAAGGTGAGACGTTCATCGTATGTGCGTCACATGACGATCCTAATAAAATAATTCGGTTAATTTGATGAAATATGGTCCAGCTCCAGATTACACTTCCTACATTGTGCTCGTCATGCCTACGTATCATATTACGTTGGATTACGTATTACAAATTACAAAGCCAGTTTCAAGAAAAAAAAAATTCAATTAAAAACATTAATAAAAATAAAATTACAAACGTAGACAAAAAAAATCCACAAGCGACATTGATTCTCATAGTTAATGTTCAGAAAACGTTTTAAAATTGAACCTTTAATACAATTTAAAATTAAGACGTTCAAGACCAATAGCTTACTAAATTATCGGTTATTAATAAATATAAGCATAGTTTAATTTATTGAATAAAATGCCAATTAAAGGAATGGTCAACTTCTTACATAATTGGTACGAGTGACAATTAAGACATTATTCTTGTTGACCTACACTTGGAAAAATTACTTTTAACGACTCCAACAAATAGAATGTCCATTCAATCATATTCTGATCAATTCTTTCTGATATGAACTGTTGAAAACTGATAACAGTTTTGATATAAAAGCATTATATAACCAACACAACACTTTGATAATTTTACAGCATTCGTAACTACTGAATTATTTTCATCAATTTGATATTAATTGTTTATTTCCTTCCGAAAGCAATATCAAAGATACCGTTTTAAGTGAAGAAGCGGTTGTTTTGTTTAAATATGTATGCTTAATTTTAGTCTATGCCTAACATTTTCTAGGTAGGGTAAAGGCATGTATTAGTAGCTCCGACGTCTGTGCATATTTGATTCGCTGTGAAAGCCTCCCCTACGCTCATCCCACCTTTATAATTCATACACTCTCGAGACTCTTACAAATGCCTACACGTATCATAACCGAAGTTTGTTTTAAGTCAAACCACAAGCAAGTGGCTACAGACTAATCTTGACGATAGGTACCAGATCTTAAAATTCAATCTAGTGTTTATATCTACGGTTTTATTACCTCACCTTCAAATGTTTACAAAACTAACAACTAACAATATAGAACTATCAGTAAATATCCTATAGGCTTTTGCAAAATATATTTTTGGTTTTACTGTCAAGAAAACTTGCTAATTTATATTTGATTTGCCGACCTGCCTGACCTTTCCTGACCCTGAAGTTTTCGTTTTTTTTGTAAAAGTAACATTTTTTACTGTTATGAAGATCAATTTCGAACTGTTACGAACAGATAAATATTGAAACATGCTAAGACTCGAAATGTCATTCCTTACGAAATGAAAATATGGTTTTTCTCTATAAATTAATCATTTTCATTCTTGTACTCAAATTAATCAAAGTAATATGATATTTTGGGGGTTAGTTGTTCACTGTTTTATTTAAGCTTTTTTTAAAGATGTTGGAATTAATCTAAAGAAAATATAAACATTACAGAAGTGATTTATATTTGTGCTTCAGGTCAAAATGTCATCAGACAGTAGAAAGTAGTTAAATTGATAATATAATTATTCTATCTCACTGGCTTCTCAATATAATATTAACGTTTTATCATCTTTCATTAATTTATATGGCAACCTCGATCATTAAATCAATCAACAGTGAATTCACTTAGCTAATAATCGTATCATAATTAGCGTATGATAAAAAGTTAAAGGGGTATTATTCACAAATCTTAATGTATGTACCTAAATTCGAAGATATAAAATAAATATGAAAACGTTAATTAAAAATGATTTTTGAACCAACGTAGTTATAGAATTTTTAATAGATCCATATTCTAAAACAAATAACTTATTTTAGTTTATTCATAAATATAGAATCTTAGAAAGTAATAAAGGTGAAATATAATATGCAAAACATAATCAAAGTAGCTACGAGTATAATACCTAGTTAGTTGCATGCAACGACAGTCAGTGACCGGAGGTTGCAAAACCTAAAGGAAACTGTAAGTAACATACTCACGACCTTCTAGTGAAATAATACCTATTCATAATAACGGTGCAAGAAATTACAACGATAGCTATTCAAGTACTAACAAAATGCTAAGTTTTGACCCTTTCGTGTTAGATAAAATCACTGCAATCATAAGTAAGAAGGAATGACAATGACAAGACGATAGTGTCAGATCAAAGTGTACGTAAAATATTTCTTTGATTTAAACAAATTAAGTTTTGTATAGATCTAAGAGGAAAACTCATATTTACACTTACATAGGATTCTGAATTTATTTGTTTAATTTAAATAAAACAGGTGCTTTGCAAGTTCTTATGATTAAAACAGAACTTTCTATGTGCGGGAAACTATATTTAACTAACGATTGTTTGAAGATTCCCTGGACTGGGATTACCTAGACAGAATCCCAAAATTTTATAAGTTTGTATAACCGATAAACATATACCAAGGTAAAGGATAGTAAGGTATGTTATTTACTTTTTAGGCCTTATTTCCAAAACATAAAATCATAACATTTAATCTGAGACACGTGTATAGTTGATGCAGATTTTACGTAAATAATGTTAAATCTCTCCGGAAATATCTGAGTGCTTCCTTAATCATTTGTCACCGTGAGTACAAACCAGACATTTAGTTCCGTTTATACTTAATTAAGATAACACACTTTTTTATTTAACCTTGCACTGGTATAAACCTGCGTCTCTTTCTAGTAAACATCAATAAAGCAAGGAGCAAGTGAGAGGACTGCGATCCAAGGAGGCGGTGGTGTTTATTTCGAATAGAATACGAGTGCAAACAAGTTGATATTGAGCTGTCTGCTCGCAAAATACAATCTACGTGCTTTGAACTGCAATGAACTTGAAATTGTTGGTTGATGGTTGCACTTCCGGCAGTGGTTTATGGAAATAGTAGTTTTAATAAGAACATGGATTTTTTTATTTTGTTTTTATATCTCTTGTACACATATGTACAAATTATTTATACCTACTACTTTTTTATTTACCTATTAAACAATAATTAAAAACGAATGTTCGTTATTTTTTACTTTTACTTTATATTTAAATAACTGTTATTAGATACCGGTTATTATTTTTAAAAATGTTCTGAAAACAAAAAACTGAAATCATTTGAAAAGTAATACATTGAAAAGCAACGGAATAGAGACAAAGTGATTAATTTTTTGATTTGTAAAAAATAAACCATTGCATTTAAGGTGACTGTAATCCACAACAAATACTAGTAACAACAATTCTTGTTAAATATTACTTTTTTTCGGCAGGTGGGCGTGGGTAGCTTACACTCATGTAGTAGGTTAAGTGTTTTTAGAATTAAGTGAATAAGAAGGTGACAAAAAAAACTAATTTTTGCATAAATATTGACTCTGCAAGCAGAGAAATAAAAGTATTTTAAAATATGAGTACATTTCCGAGGTGATCCCGCAATTAAATTAGGACCATTAATTTATAAGAAAACAAGTAAAAAGTCTATTTATCTGAAACCTAAATGATTCGCCAATAAATAAATATCGTTGCCCTTTAAAAAAACAAAATTATGGCAACACTTTAATACAAATAAAGAGTGAACGCGAGTTAGATTATGTCTATATGGTTAGCCTAGTTAACAGAATAAAAATTAAACAGTTTATCTTAGAACAACTAAAATTAGTCTCTGACGCAAAACCATCTTACAGGTAATTAGTCTAGGGTTAACAAATAAGGGGATCAATTATAATGGTATTATTACTATATCGTTTAAATGTTATTGTATTCCATGTACGACTTCATAGAAAAGCTAGTTTCAAATAATTTTAAACATTTTTTTTGGACAAGACCCATTTTCAAAACGAGAAATTAAGACAGCGAGTAGTTAGAAGCAACTGCATTTAATGCTTTTCATTATGCTAAAGAAATAATGTTTACTCGTGGCCTAAATTAAGTTACTATCTCGTTAATAATACAATGGGTCTTAAAAAATAAACGAGTATTACAAAATACTAAACGTATGACTATCCTGTAAACTAGTTAGTTTTGCGTTTGTAATCTGAAAATGAATAAATAAAGAACAGAGAAAGTTTTCTTTAAATCAAAAAATGACGTCTGAGGAAATGAGAAATTGATGCGACTACGAGGAAGCGTAGTAACTACGCGAATACTACGAACTAAAAAATAATAATTAATAGGCTGTGAATCCAAAAAAATCATGTTGTTTGACCGATATTACACACAGTTAGTGAAGATTTATGTGTTTACCAAATAAATATAAAATTCTGCATCAGAACGGTTAGACCGACGACATTTATACTTAGCAACAATTTATATTTTGCCTACATGCGGTTCATCCCAAGAACATATGTATATTTGCGATCAGGAAAAAAGGAATCCTACGTTAGTTAAAAAATAATAATTTACCTATACGAAGGTATTCAATAAATAGCGGAAAATATAAAATCATAATTACAAGAAATAATTTATCGAGATTGTGATCAAAGATGATCTCAGATTTTTAATGTAGGTTCTCTGTACCGGAAATCTATTTTAGCTCTTATTTGTATGGACATGTAAGTTTATATTCTTTGTTATTTTCGAGAAGTGGGAAAACTGAGAGCATATTGTAGGTTTTCAACGAAGCATGGGAACAAATGATTGAAGCTGGGGATTTACTATCCGCGTTAGCTCGACCGGGACATCCAATACAAAACTATACACTTAGTAATACTCAATATAACTATAGTCCAAATGAATCTTTTTATGATATTTTTTTTTAGTTTGTACTCATGTATACATGTATAAAATCATTATTCTGTAATGTAAGCACTAAGACTTTGCTTTGGCTATTTTTGCATTTGGTTAAATTAATTTGTATATTTCTTACCCATTCCATTCACATTCCTTTCACAACAACAACTCCATTCACTTAATACCTACTACTACTACAATATGAAATAAATGTGATCGGCATAAATTCATTTGATAAATTAAAGAAATATCGTACACAAACTAATAAAATACTTACTTTTAGAGAGGCCCATTTTAAAACACTTTCGCATTACATATGAACTTAATTTCTTTTGGTTTGCATCGGCCATGTGTACAAATAAATAAGATTTTTGTTAATAAATTAAAAACTCGATAAACACAGCATATTGAACGCGCGTTTTTATTTTCAGTTGTATGGTATTTTCATAAGTGCCCGCGTAGCACCGAACGGCTACGGGCTGAATAAGTAACTGAAGCTGTGTGATAAAGTATGCGCCGGCGCACAGCGCGGAGACTGCCTCGGTTCATTGCCACACAACCATACAACGTACATATAATCGCATATACGCAGATCTTCGCATTACTTCGCATATATCTCATACTACCATTGTATGAAAAAACCATGAAAAATTCAGACTATGTCGTGATTTTTGTTCTGATATGAGACAAAATTAAATAGTTTGTTCGTTCTGGCTTATCGTTAAGACAGCTGAACTGATTTTTAACATTAACATGAAAAATAGTTTTAATTTAATTTAAATTTCGTTTATATTTTCCTTTCTGTTAAACTACTTACCTATTACATTAAAAAATAATTATTCTCTTCAAAATTCCATATCGGAAAACATCATATCAATACTTATTTTTTAAGGCATGAATTTCGCCTCAATTTCGCAAGGTAATAGTCATTTTTTTATTTTTCCTAATGAATTTCTATAATAAAACTTATTCTGACAGCAACAGAAAAAAATGGCAAATCGGTCAAGCAGTTCTCAAATGCTCCGTCATAAATATGGCGATTGATGTATGTATTTACATACTCGTAGAATCTTAATTGACATTTAATAAAACATATTTCATTGTTTTCAATCAACCGAAGACAATCCTATAAAATTTGTTTAAAATCAATCGCACTTATAATTTCGTAAACTTCCCAAGCAATTTCGGCTCAACCCCAACAGATCAAAATAATAGTTTAACCGATGAACTAGTATTACTTTTTTTCTGCTAACAGCGGTTAACTAGTTAAACTTTACTTTAAAAATCTTTTTACAGTCACAAAACTAATTACTTGCAATTTCACCACGAGTTTTTAACTCAGAAAAATTATTTTAAGGATTGAACTTTTGAGACTCATTTGTTTGAACTTAGTAAATTACTTTTAGAAACATGGAAAGTCATACATTTACTTTAGTTAAGGAAATAACATAAAGAAATAGTGTGACCCGAAATTTTTCACATAAACTCGCGGTGACCTACTGCGAGTTGTTTTTGCTCAATAAATATACCAAATTCTTTTCAGTACCTACCTACACACTTTTTGTTCCGGAAGAATGCGAGATAAAAAGTGAATTATGCATGTCACAACAAAAACTTGTAAATAGGACTTAAGACAGATTCTTATTTTTATTCTAATTTTATCACGTTTTATGTACGCTTTTTGTTTGCGTGCGTGTCTGTTTTGTATCACTTAACTTCCTGATAAGCTAGACATAAAGTGTCTAGGTAATTGAGAAAACTGTGTAAACCTTAGTCATTAAATGTCATTTTGTTTTTCCATTTTTATTTGACTTCATCAAAGCTATAGCTATTAATAAACTGCCCTTCCTGGTACTGAACATTAATGAAAATGCTTATAAACGATTGTATGCACAACGTTCATTTTCCAGATTTTTTTTACTGACGAAAAATCAAGAAAGGAAAACAAGTCGACCCGTATATTTTTATTATAATTTTATGTATGACCACGGCACAGACTAAATAACCTTCTGTGGACCTCGCATAGTGTTTTTGCTAAGTGGATCGATAATTCTTTTTTGCTTGCAAAATAAAACCTATCGCCTTTGAGACAGCTTGATGATTACTAATGTCAAATATGTATCTGTAACTATTAAGTAATATTTTAAAAGACAATTTGCTCATTGATATGGTTTTAGTGTTCAATAGAAAATATCATTTATGATATTATGTACCAATTTTTTTTTGTGGAAATTGTTTGTATTTGTGTGGTTAATTAGTTTGAATGTTTTGATTGCCACTTGTAATTTGTGAATCTATTATGCGTTGCAAAACCCACTTAGGGTTTACCTATCTATTAAATAAATGTTAATAATTAACAAGTTTAATTAATAAAGAGGTTTTGTTAGGGATGATCCTACTGGGCTGTACTAGAAAACGCTCAATTTCATTTTTTTACTACATGCATATTAAATGGATAATAGTACCTACATTTTCGCATTCGCATCGTAAAAAAAATCATCACCATAGAAATAAAACGAATTCATTAAGATACATTCAGCAAGAATTTTGAAAAACTTTTTCGTATTTTTTAAAATTTTATTATCGTTGTTCGTTCTTATAAAATAACATTTATAAGTAAAATTACATGTCGAATTTGGACGAACAAAGTACGAATTTTTCCCAGTTTCCAAAACATTTTCTCGTCATATATTCAACCATCAAAGCCTCTACTAGAAAGTTAGGGGGTTCTTTGTTAGATACCGACTGTATAGTTTTGTTTAAAAAAAAAAAAAAAAAATCTTCGTAGGAGTCTCGACTTGCTAATGTAGGTATAGACGACCACACATAAAGCTTCGCATAACAAGTGCAATCAGTTCTTATGCTGTACAACTTAATAATACAAAGTGTATGTATAGCTTTTCGTAAAAAGAAAGATAGATTTTAGCGATTCACCCACGTACGTTTTATATATTTGTATATGAATTGAATAGCTTTCGCTTAAGGCTGTAGCAATTCGGATACCATGACATGCCCTTCTTAAATGCGGCCCTGGATTTGAACAACTTATATGACTCATAATGATTTGATAAGTAGGTACTTAATTTAATTAGTTTTTACTATGAACGCAATTGATACTAAGTGATTTAATTAAATAGAAAAGCTTATGATAATTGGCCATTTGGTTAATGTTTCCACTAATAACGAATATTTCATATTTAAACTATAGTAGCTTCCCCAATTTGTCATATCTTAAATCTGTTTGAAGCTGTAAGGACTTATCATATAATAATAGGCTATAGTGACTGATATAAAAAATGGTAAGTTTAGTTTTGAATAAAACATTATTCTAGATATTTATATGATATAATTTAACATTAAGGTTAGAAATGTTGATAGCAAAATTCATCAAATATTATTTCATGATTCTTTTATTGTTTTGTATTTCTACTTTTATGATTACAAAAAAAATATAGAAAAACGAATTTATCAAATTTGAAAGATACTTTTATTTTTTTTCCAGCTACCGCGGTGCTTATTAGTATCACTGGCATTATGCTTATTTTCACAAATGATTACTGTGTCATCACTTCCTGACAAACAAGTAAGAAACCCCAGGTCTTTTGACCTAAATTTCGGTGATGAAGAATCACCTGGACTCAACCTTGAAATTGGGAACGACTTCCTATCTCTTATATCAGCTGTAAAGGGCCAAGTGCGAGGTATCATAGAAGAACTTATATCTCAAGCGTTAAAGCATGTATTCCACAAGTTGCATCTTATAAAAGTGAAGATACTGAAAAAGATAGGCCAGTACACTTTGGCTGATATATTCCATCTAGTGTTTGACGGTGTGACTGACTTCGTCATTGAAACAGCGGAGATATCGACTAGTGCGCCACCTACGGAACCCTCAGTGAAGACATACGTCTACAAACAACCTTACGTAGCGTACAACCCTAGCTACAGTACTCACTAATCTAACAAGTCCATAATTATTTATTTATTTAATACACTAATTTAATCTAAAGTTCAGTTTTTTTAGTATTGGATTTGAAAAACTGATTTTAAAATGTCTTTTATTAAATCTTTCCACCTAACTTCAATTAAGCCGTTATCAATTATTTAATTTGGTTTACAAAACAATCTCAATTGAGCAATTTTCTTTGACAATTCATTACAAGCAAACTATTTAATCTTATCTTTAAAACCATCGTTACAAGATTAACCTCGAACTAAATAGATTTACTTTATAATTAATCAGATTTGTACATTAATACATCGTAAAACAAAAAACAACACAAACTTTCGTAGCCTTCAAAAACGTACATACTAATTTTATTACTAAATAAAATCAATTAATAAGTAAATACTTGAAAATGATTAGTATCTGCCTTCAGAAAACGGGCAACGTTTTTATTTTTATGTATGTCCACCTATTTTGTGTAGAGTTTACAAAAATGACTACCAAGTGAATGGTGTACAGTAATGGATAATAGATAATATATTAGATATTGTTATGGATGATGACCGAAGGTACGGAAAAAACTGTATTTTTAAATTATACTTTACACATAACTTTCAACCTCGGGGATTTTTTATAATTTTAGAGTATAATTATATCTAAATAGTAGGTATGTACCTAGTACTTTTACGTATGGTCGTGGTTAAAATATGGTCTAATAAATGTTTGAAAGTTATTAAAGCACATCGCAACCTAATACACTCCTGTATTTTGGCCTGTCTGAAAAAATATTTGTTTCGAGGATCAAAATCCGTATTAAACTTTGACTTTCCTGTTTTAATTAACACAATATTAGATCTTTTTCTTCTTTTAAGGTTTGACATGACACGTGTACCTTCTATGGAATTGAGACTTTAAAATATTGAACAGAATTGCTGTTGCTTTATTGTCAGGCGCAACATTACAATAAAAAACGTTAATGAATTTATCAGGCGCTAGCTAGCAGCGATAGCGCATTGAATAAATCTGTGCTTTTAAACTAAGTTCTTATCTTAGATTCTTAAGAACTCAGTTTATATCTTACCAATCTATTGTTGGAATGGTTTTGTTAAAGGTCATTATATAAAAGTTGCTTAAAAGTTATTTCGAAATTTACCCTTTTACTTTCCCGTAATAATCTTTTAAAATAACTTCTACAAAATGAGTAGCACATACCTTATTTACTAAGTAGGTAAGTAAGGGTAACTAAGGGTTTAAAGTCAAAGAAAACGACATTATCGGATGAGGACTGTGATCGCGTTTTCGCACCGCTTTATTCCAGTTTAATACCTACCTGGGCAATTAATTATTTGCGGAAACTATTTAGACGTGGTAATTGCCTACTACAAATTCCATTTAATTATATAGGCAGCGGTTATTATACGAATGAGAGAAAACAACACACTGGATAAATCGAATACAACCTTTATCTACAGTTACTGTTAATACTAGATATTTATTAAATTATTATTCAGTGTTTTATAATAGTAAGTATAACCATCGTATGACGCTTTATTCAAAGACATAATAATTTAAAAAGTATTTTTGGTAAATTATTAAGGATACAGTTGCAACAGCAAACGTATCAAGCAAGTGCGTGTTACCGACGCCACATACAGATTGGCAAGGAAGATAGGGCTTGTCTTGTTTTCTTGGCTTCAATGCTTCATTTATTTTATTTATTATTTTTAGCAGGCCTTAATTTTTTTACAAAGCATTCAAGCGTTTACTTTATAAAATTACGGTGTGTTTTCTTAGTTACGGAACCCCTCATTGTGGCACTAAAATTTATTTTTGCTCTTGAGATACATATAAAAGTAGGTAGGATTTCACGTTCAGATAGAATTAGCATTTCGTTATTTCTTCAGCAAAAATAACCTTTTTTATTTTGGAAGACAGTAAAATAGAAGGTTTGAAATTCCCCGACGGACTACAGGATCAAATAAGTAAATAATATATTCGGATCCACATGTTGTTTTCGTGCTTAGCTTAAGTAAACATTACTTACTTGTGAACACGTCCGTGTGGAAATACAACGAAAAATTATGTGAATAAAGAATATACATACATACATATCACTGACACCTGATGGATACGCTGCTCAAAATTATTTACAAATTGATCCTGTACTTTAAAAACCTCCTAAATACAACATTTTTTTGGTTAACACCTGTAATAGATTTTTTGATATAAAACTTTTTAACACAGGTTTTTGATCAAAATAAATTAGTAGTTTTGACCTCGATGGACATACGATCATTGTAAACAACAGAGAATTTTATTTGTCTTCATAAATAAAGATGTTTGAGGCATTTTTGCTTCTGTAAAATTTATTGTACACTCATACGAGGTTTTCATGCAACAGTGGCAATATTAATTTATTGTGTTTCGTTTAAGCCAAAAAATATTATTTTGCAAAGAACAATAGCAAACGGCTATCTAATAAACCTTACTAGAAAATGTCAGTAATTGTTTTTTATTGCAACAGACAGTCGACGATCATTTAGGACATTAATGACCAACTTCATAATATGCTCGTTTCTTAACTAAAATAAACGAGTTCGATCTTATACGGACTTTGTATGTAACAGCAGTTTTCGAATTCCTGTAAAATTGCTTAAACTTCGCCAAAAATTAAGAACAGATAGCAGCCAAGTAATCTCAATTCAAAATTCCAAAGTACCAATTGTTTGGGTCACTACGTCACTCCAGAAAATGACGGATATACGAGTAAGTTACATTAGCGTAACATATTAAATATGTAGTACTGTGCCTAATGTTCCGAGATACTCAAGTAAATTAACGTCGTTTTGTTATAGAAAACTGGGAAATTATGTATGGTAATTAGGTAACTTATGTTTGATCATCTCAGTATTTTCTGAAAACGAAATTTTTGCTATTTTTCTTTTCACAAATGTGTATTGATCTGAATTGTTACCTTTTGTTGACTGTTTGATAGTAATACCAATATGTGAGGCACGTGCAAAGTGTTCAAAGAGATTATTAAAAGGTATGTTGAGCAACTCTCACGCATGTTGAGATTTCAAGAGCATTAATCTAATGTAGTAACAACACTACAATGTCTTATGCATTCCAAGCTTATTTACCGTTCGTTGTTGACCACAACCTTGCTTTCAACATTTTTACCTAATTTTCTTTAAAGTAATTTAGATGTTACATAAAAATAACCACTATATTTTTCTCTATTTCCAAAAATTATTTTCCTTTTTAACTTCGGTTTTAAAACACAAAACAACAAACAAAACAAAACTAGTAAATTATGACAAAGTAGTAATAACGTTCCGTAATACCTATACGTATATTAGGTCACAAAATCTGTAAAACTACCAAAAGTATGGGTTACTTTTCTACAAGTTAGATACTTACTACAGATTACTACAGTGATTTGCATTAGGGATAAGATTCCTTATCTATCCGGTAGGGGTATTTTACAAAGTATCTGCAATCGTAAGAGGCCATAGATTAATAACTTTTATTTTTTTTATTCAACCTAATCATTGGTACCTAGTTAAGTTACGGGGAGTCAGGAGGGTTCAAAAGTAAATAAATAAAAAGAACGTCTGTACACTATGACATTATATTATAAGAAGACTTTTTTATTAATTCATTACAATGCTTTTTATACTGGGTTAATACACTCGGCGTCAAAAATATCGCCCCTCGCTGAAATTCAGCATCAAGCTCATCTAACTTTTATAATAAGAACTCTGGCTAATAGATCATGGTGTCAAATTAAAGCTTGTTTAATATCCCTTCAATTAACATGTTTTTTTTAAATTAAACGTCATAATTTCCATGTCGAAGAAGTTGTAAGAAAATGTACCAAAACACTCGTTTCAAGGGTCGCGACTTGAGCTCAGTTCCAGAGCTATAAAATGCCTGGACAGGGTAAAATGTCAGTCATTCGCTATCCAGACTTTGAAGACTACACACCTCAGGAGCTCAAGCAAGAAATCAACCCTCAAACATGGAGACCACCGCGGCTGAATCTGCTCAAGTTGTTGCTTTACTGCAAGCAGGAGTTTGACAGTGTGATGTCGCTCGACAATTGAATTTGAGCCGCGATGCTGTCCGACGAGTATTCCAGCGGTTCCAGGAGACTGGAGCCTTCGTTAGAAGACGTAGAGCTGGTCGGGGACGCTGCACATCTGAGCGAGATGACCGCTTCATTGTGACGTCGTCCCTGCGCAGTCGCTTCTCTAGCGCTGTCGAGGTGCAACAACGTCTTCGAGAAGCTCGCAGGACTTCAGTAAGCGTCTCTACGATTAGAAGGAGACTGTGGGAGAAAGAAATTAGGGCTCACAGGGCTGCTACTGGCCCTAAGTTGACTGCAGCACATCGTAGAGACCGCTTACAATTTGCCCGAGATCACGTCGATTGGACGTTTGAGCAATGGAGGCAGGTTCTCTTCACCGACGAGACAAGAGTCTGCCTTTATTGCGACATACGACATACGATATACGACAGGCGTGCAAGGGTGTATAGGAGGTCGGGCGAACGATTCGCTCAGGCCTGCATTGAAGAAACAGTGGGTTACGGAGGTGGCTCGTGCATGTTCTGGGGAGGCATCTCTATAGATGGCAAGACCGACCTTGTCTACGTTTCATCGACCAGAGGGACTCGCGGCCAGGGGTCTCTGACTGCTGGTCGCTACATTAATGAAATACTGGAGCAGCATTTGGTCCCATATGTGGGTTTTGTCGGCTCTGGCTTCAAATTAATGCATGACAACGCGCGATCCCACACAGCTTTAATTGTGCGAGAATATCTGGAGGAGGTTGGGATCCCTATTTTGTCGTGGCCAGCCAGAAGTCCTGACTTAAATCCCATAGAGCATCTTTGGGACGAGGTAAAAAGACAAGTTCGGTCACGAGATGTCGCCCCTACCACCCTGCAGGAACTTGAAGATGCCGTCATCGAGGAATGGGACAGAATTCCGCAGGAATCGGTTGTAAAGTTGGTGCGATCGATGAAAGACCGTTTAGAGGCGGTAATAAGGGCAAGGGGGGGAACACTAGGTTTTAAATTAGTTTTGTTTTATTTTGTATTTTTTTTTTGTTATTGTTTTGTATGATGAAATAAATGTTTTTTTTTACTGTTTACAATGTCTTTTCAATATTTTTTGACAAATGAGGAAATCTTTATTTTTTTCTTTATAACCATAAAAACCATTAAATTACCTTTCAAATGATACCTTTAAGTCAATACTTGACCCAAGATTAAAGTGAAATAAAGTTGGTTGAAAACATTTTTTGCAAAGGGGCGATATTTTTGACGCCGAGTGTACATCAGAATATCTCTTAGAATTAAATTCGATACAAATTAAAAATAAAAGCGATTAAAATTAATGTTTTCATTGTACACCTTTATTGCATTATGCATACTCGGAAGCTAATATGGTTTCAGTGTGTGGTCTCCAGGTAACTCTAGGTATACATACTTAACTACCTACTGATTGACTTTTGACTAACCCGCATATTTCACGGTAATTAAGGGTTAAATTATTTTCTATCATCGATCTTACAGTAAGATATTGTATATCTTACGTTTGTCGTTATAAGTTCTCTCGAATACAAACAAAATACATATCTGATATAAAAAATTAATGTTGTTATACGGAGGACGCAGTTAGCTTGATGTATGATTATGATAAACAAACTTATAATTTTAATTTAGCTTATTTAAATAAAAAAATGTCCACAACTTATTGTTCATGATTTGAATACGTACAAAATTCCGGCTAATATCTGTTTTAGCAAATTCACCTTCATAACAAATTAATTGTTGTGTGTTCTTAATTAATAAATTATTATCAATATTTAAACAATGAAAAATTGCACTGCTTAAATAAACAAGCCCAATTTTTTAAAGCAAAAGTAGATGAGTAGACACCATATTTTAAATATAACAATATGAGAGCAGCTAGATCAAATAGAAGTCAGAGGATCGATATCTAAGCAGATAAACATTAAGTATTATTAATTTGTCGAAGGTCGAAAGTGGTTTAAATACAATTCAATTATGTTTAGATGAGACATTATGTGAGCGGGTATAAAACCAGTGTTATAATAAAAACATCAATTGTGTTGTTCTAATAAATAATTTGTAATGATCGATCTATTACGATTAGCTAAGCTATTCGTGACAATATTATTTACAAATCCTTGAATCTGCAAATTAACCTTGCCCCTACCTTGTAATGTTGCATTTATTCTGATTTATTAAACTAATTAAACTAGGCCAAGATCTATTAAAATTTCGGACCATAACTAAAATGTGATGAGAATACCCTGATTTCAGTTTTTTATTTAACCTCAGTAGGTACCATAGTTGAGAGTAGGTAATTAAATATCTAACTTAAGATATAAAGGTATCTATATAAAAAATATGATGTCCTGGAACACCCTAAACTTTCTAAACATGCTTTTTTTTCGACAAAAAAACGAAATTTATTCGCTTTCTCTACACCACATCGATTTAGACGTTACGAATCTATGTCAGTGCAAAATTTTGTTTAACTGCAATATCTTACAAAAGCTTAGTACTTGTATCATAAGAAAAAATCAGTCAACTGCGTACGAGATATAAAGTCAAATTGGTAAATAAACACTTTATGTGTTATAAAACATGCTAAAAAGCACATAAATTAACTTGGGTAATTAATAACCTGACCTATTAATGATAATTATCATTAAAATACCTTCTCCAAGTTCGCATATTGTTTCCTGATTGCTTGAGAAACATGTATCAGAGACAAATAGAGACATCTCGGAGATAGGTTGTTGTAGGCGCCGACAAGTGAGGCAAGAGGGGGCAGCTGACCCCTAGCGTTAAAAAAATGCAAGCGTTTGTAAAATGCAAAAGTATTACAATCACCCAACAAAGTATCGAACTATAAATATAGTGCTTCATTTGCTTCTAAGTGTATATCAACCAACCATATGTCAATTGAATCCCCCCAAAGCTTGTGTAACTGCACCAACTCCTGAAGAAAAATACCTTGCCCTAGCTAGACAAATCAAAACCTGTAGATAACTCGAGAGAGCTCTTTATAGATCTTGACCATGGACCTTGTTTCGCTCTGGTACCTGTGTCCACGGCACCCCCTTAGAGTTTTAGAGCTACATACACTGTAATGGTGCCATATCTAGGAAAATCTTATTAATGTGTAAAAGATGAAGATTGCTGTGTGAGTGTGGCAATATTCACTACACATTTCTTTTTTGGTATGGAAATGGAGTACCCGTGACTGTAACGTCCCATGAGCGATGAGCTTTAAGTACCACGCATCATTTATTATGTCCCATAATTAAATCTACCATTTATCATCTAAAGAATCATTGCTTTCCTAAATTATTAAGAATTAGTTAAGTACAACCGCTCCCTCTACGATTAAATAGAAGGGCAAAAGGCTTCAAATTTATCTTGTCCACTTAAATGTCTAATGCAACCGAACCCTTTATGTATGTATTATGAATTTTAATTATTGCATTTGGGAATTTCCTTTTATCACAAAAACTTTTAGTAGCTTAACCTTGCTGGCGAGGTTAAGCTTAATGTTAATTTATCGAAGTTGCGTTTTCCTAAAAATGCATTCCAGACATACGGTAGGTACGCGATCTGATTCAAAACATTCATTTAGTTTTTGGAATGCAATATTTTACTTTTTGAATATCACGTTTTTTTTAATAGCAGGACAGCAACAATACACAACCTTCACTTTACACAGAACAAAACGATCTTGCCCTTTCTTTTATTCAATGAAATGAATGCCAGTTATAGTAAAAATACTGGGTGCAGCTTAAAATATCCCACTGTAGGGCACCGTGCGCACGAACGTTAGTTCAACGCGCGTTAAAAAAGCGTTCAAATGAATCTATCGGATACCCATGTTTGTTCACACGAGAACGCTTTTAAAAAGGAACTGTTGGCTTTCTGACGTGCGTTGGACGTGAAGATCTCATTCGGGACAACGATTTTTTAACGCTCGTTGAAAAAGCGTTCGACCGAATCAGGCGTAAACATATATGCGCCAAACTTTATTTAACATTTGAATAATGGATGACTTTTAACTTTATTTTAATGGAAACCATATATACACTTCATTATTAACACGATTGCTAACAATTATTCCGTTTGAGTATTTATTTAGTCGATTGTTTAGTTTTTTTTGGATTATTATTTTTATTTTTTATTATTGCTGATCAAAACTTTTTATTATCTTTAATACCAGTTTACCAAACATACCTACAACAAATTATACGATATCTAAAACTAACGATATTAATTATTTTTTTATAAAATGGTCTTGAAAATAGTTACCCTTTTAGTTCGGTTAGACTACGATTATAATTGTATTTCGAACCGATATTCCTTAATTTATCAAAAATTATTCAAACTTATACTACGACAATATTTACTACGACTTATTACATCCTTATTTTTAAAAACATTGTTATTTCACAACTTTAAATTCACCTAAAACATTAAAAACATATATATTTAAATAAAAATATTCAAAAAAACCCACCACAATTCTTAATTAAAACAAATTCAAACCCATGTGTTACAGTTGGGTTTTTTGTTAAATGTATTTTTTATCATTATTCTAATATGAAAACCCAAAACTTACTTTCTAAAATAAAAATATCCTTTTTTCCTGTATGTGATTCATTTAGTTTGTGTTTTCCATAGCCAAAGAAAACATTTCAAACTGTAGGTATATATACCTACTCTTAATTTCTGACAATTTACCAACTTTACATTACGCCAAAACTTGCTACTATTTAATTTAGTAGCCATAAAACCGTTTTTAATTTGTCCCTCGTCTAAAGAACTATATTATAAACAATACCATCTCTGTTCCTCCGTCTATTGATTTGTTTTCCATTTCAAAAGATTCCTATCTAGTCCCCTATCGGTTTTCGCAACGTAACCGGACTGGGCACAACAGGTGCTACTTGCAAAGTTGTCTAGACAACAGGCTCAACCAAAGGACGCTCCTAGTGGACTCGGACCACACTTAGATAGCAATATTTTGAGCGAGTGAATCTAAGCAGAAAGAGACGTTGGGTGACACCGGCCTGTCTCATCGGATGTGAGATGACGATCAGACGTTCTAACCAGACTGGGAACTGCCTCTAGTTGAGGGTTCGAACCTAGTATACTTTGCCTATTCACTATAGACGGGAACCGAAGCCACTCTAAGGGGTGACCGAACCTCGGAAAGCCTGGGTTCGGGTGTCAATCTCTTTTTCGGTCTAAGAGCTGTATCTCATGCCCCGCAAAGGCTAAACAGTCGAAAGTTTCACAAAGTGTGATACTATAATTGCCAAAGTGTGCCATTAAAATTAATGGTCTACCTGCTTACTAGAAACGACATCTTTTCATCGTGTTTCAGATCTTCAAAAACTATACAAAACATGTGTGATGGTACAGAGTTTCATGTTCTACCGAAACCTTATCATTTTCCATGTAACAATAAAATAAATAATAATAAATAAATGTAGTACCATATTTAGGTAGGTAGTTGTTTGAAATGGATAGGTTACTTACGAACAGCTAACTTTCTTATGACGTACTCCTTTTATACAAACAGACAATGCAAAGTGTTGTTCAAGCTCTGATTTGTATTATTATAGCTGCGTCATTGATATTTACTTAATTCTAATTTTCCAATAGCGTTGGGTGTTTGCTGGTCGTTTATTCAGAGATTGGACATGGTTATTCGTGAAGCATGAAACAAAAGCGCTCACTTACTAGGCTAGGAAATCTTTTAAGTGAAAAACGTATACCCTAACGCTTCTTACGAGGCATTGGTGCCTTCTTGTTTTGTTTTTTTTTTTGTATTGGAGTCCACTTTTGGTAGAGAAAAGGGTGTTGTGATTTCGGAAAATAAAAAACAGGTTTTTGATTTCGGAAAATAAAAAACAGGTTTTTGATATTTATTTTAGCAACCTAAACGACCCAAGTCGTCTTCTTAGTAAATTTCATCTTTACTCAAAATCGTTTACCAAGCATTTTTCCTTTTTTATGTACTTATAAACAATGCTAATGATTAAATAACATTTTAAATGTTTTTACATGCAATAAAGTTCATTTCTTAATCGTCTATTCTATTCAGATTTTAAAAATTATTTACTTAGTGTAATAGAATTAGCTTTTTTAGAAATTTAATTAAACGAAACGAAGGAGTTGTCAGCATAATTATAAACCTAAACTGAAATTTAACAAAATTAGATTAAGTATACTGGCGATTTTTTTGTTTATTTTTAACTGTTGTATTATGATTGCCATAAAATTCATATGTATTTACTGGCCTTTGATGTTTTAGATACTAACTCAAATAATCAAGTTAAGAATAAATAATAATTAATTATAAACCTGATTATCAAATAGTCTGCAGGTTATAAAATGTTGTTTATTTATTTTGTTTAAAACTAAAATTTACATGATATTTAAACATTTGAACACAGCGCCATTAAATTCTGATAATGTTGTAAGTACATATTTACATACGACCATCTTATATTTTAAATTATTATGTATGCTAAACGAAAACTGGTTTCTTTAAATTCCTCTACAAAAGCAGGCATTTGAAATCTCGCAGGGATATTAAACGTGTTGGAATTAATTTGAAAGTTCATTGATGAGTTATCCTTAGTATGAGTTATAGGTATTATACATAAATCTTTTGCTTGAAGGCTTTATGGTATTCATTAAAATAAAATATTATTATGTCTACAAATAAAAACCTACAAGAGTTTTGTAAGTACGGAACATGAAATATAAAAAATGAGATTTTATTCAAAAATACATAGCGTAGCATCAAGCTTGACCGGTTATTTACTTTTAATCAACTTTGGGTTTAGTGGTAAAAAAGTAAAGTAAAGTAAGTAAAGTTCATATACCTTCGCTTTACAAAAGTTTTTGTTATAATGTAATATGAAACTACAGTTCCTACTGCAGGTGCAGGTCTAGTTATTATACAAAGTCAATTGAATTGCAGAACATGTAGTAATTGGTACAACGTGGGTTCAAATAATGCAAAACACTGTTTGAGTTTCAAATCGAACCACCAGTCTACATCTATTAGAAAGTAATCCAGGTGCGATTTAGACTTCTGAAAGGACGAAAACTGTATTTATTTAGCTCGTATCCCATTCTGAGTAAACAGTTAAATAATAAAGGCTACAATAGTACGAACAATGGGTTCTACGTATTTCTATGCACGACTTAAAAGTTGCGTTTGCCAAACTGCGGAACGAATGTCGCGTTACCTTAAAATGTGACACTTTTTCGTTTAACACAAAACTTGGCTTGATTTTGAAACTTACCTGTCGGGACGCTGCCTGGCTTTTGCAACAACTCCTGCAGCTCAGGCTGAGGGTCGACATCCTCATTCCTGGATTTCATTATCACTATCACAGTCTATAACACTGGATTATTTGAATAAATACGCGTCTGGGGTGAAATATTCGAGCGAGCTCATCGCCTGGGTCGCGTGTTTTGGTGCGTTCGTCCGATGGCGTCGCATTGCTCTGGACTTAAAACGGGGATGTATGCTTTTATATGAACTTATAGTTTAGCGTGATGACGCGAGGCTATGACTTGAGAGCCGCGCGGCGACTGACAAACAGAATCCGCGAACTCCCATGCTCTCGCGGCTCGCCTTCAAACTACGTCTCCGCACCTCTACCTCAATCTATAAAATAGTAGCGTATTGTTTATCATGTGAGCCTGCGATACCTGTAGAAATAAAACAATTTCGTAGTAGTTTTCTGTAAAATTAATGTAAAATTTTACATCCTAAGCTTCTATATTTTTTGGGCGGAAATGAATTTATTCAAATTGAAGCAACCTGACAAGGAAAATAACGGTCTGCGTTTTTGTAGGAAGTGAGGACACGAGGGCTTTCGTGGATAGGTACAGCAACGTAAGCGTGATAGCACAGTGACAGGTAAGTAGCTACCCAAGCTGTTACAACCGCCAACAGTTATTATGTGACTTGACATTTAACAGTCATCTTTAAAGAAGTCGGCAATCAGCAGTCAGATCACGACTCTTCAGTTAGATTAGATGACTGTTAAGGAAGTTCAGATGCCTGGTATCGTCAGTTTGAATAAAAAGGGTCGGGGGACTCCCGTCAGGAACGAAGATTCTCACGCCTTGCTCATACATTAACATACATAGATTAAATATTTCATTCGATATTTCAATATAAACGACCTTTTTGAAATTGGGATACTGAAATAATCGAACAGCTTTTTTTCGTTTGTAACAATTTCAGCTTTTTAACCCCTAAGCCATGTTAAGGAACTTCGTTCCAAAATCAAGTGCATAAAAGTTCATAAAACGCACAGACCGACCGCCGACCGTAAGTCAGCCAACAAAGATCGCAATAAGTACAAATACCTATCAAATTTTGCATGTATGTACGTTTTTAAAACATCGGAAAATAACCTCCTGGGCCACCTCTATGGCACCGGGCTGAATTAAATGTTACTGCAGACAACCTAGGCAGGTCAGGGGGATTCCAAGACTATAGGTATGAATGTACCTTCTTCACATTTCATGTGTGTAGTCGGTAGCAAGGTATACACTAAGAGCTTTGACATTTTTACCAACGCAGTTTTACATTTTTCCTTCTCTTTAAAGGAAAATTATCACACAGCCTTTTTAAAAACGCACATGCATAAAAAGCATTGGGTTATGTAGCTAAAAACCGGCTAAGTGCATGTCAGCAGCCACGCATAGAATAAGGTTCCGTAGTCAGCCATAATTGTTATGATTTTATTTTTAATATCTTACATGTTTACTATTTCGTTATTTTGTACGAAGTTTTCCAAGTCAGTGGATTTTACAAGTTCAGTTCGGCCTGAACTAACAAAGTTATCTAAGCCGATATAGTTTTCCTTCAAAGTTCATCAATGGGACTACCATTATGATTTTTTTAGACACAAGAAAAAAAATCATCACCACGTGTAGGGGAGTCGTCCCAAAAATATTTTCCTGATTTCATTTTAGCATTTTGTCAACGTGGTAAACACACATATCCATGCAATGTTTCACCTTTCTAGCAGTAACCGTTTGGAAGGTAAGCCGAGGATGGACAGACGGACATGACGAAACTGTAATGGTTCCGGACGAGAACTACGTAACCCTTCAAACATGTAATATACCTGTTATACATTTGATAAAAATGTGGAGTATTTTAGCATTTTTTACTCTAATAATAGAGTACTGTAGGTAGGTTCGCTGTAGTGTAGGGCATACGAACCTATTTAAATAGGTACAATTTGCCTGTTTCTTCCGAAAGTTTAAAAAATATCCGCTCTGGACAGCACAGCAGTAGAGGGGATACAATTTTACTTGTTGTCATAGGGATTTAATAAATTTGTAGCACTAGCGCTGTCCATAGCGGGTATTTTAAAAACTTTCAGAGGAAAAAGGCAAATTTTAACCTGTGAATTTGTTTGGATATTCTTCTTAACCAAATTAATTTGTTACTTGGATGATTTATTATCAAATAGTGATTTCCTTGAGTCCGTTATAATCCGGATCCTATCCAAAGATATTTTAAATTGAATCATTTGTCAGACCCTAATCGCAATTAATCAACAAGGTATGTTAATTTATTTTTAACTACTTCTATAATTAAGTATTTAAGTGCCAACTTACCTACGTACCTACATGTAATTAATGAAGGGAGCTATATCATATTTAAAGGTACCGAAATCGTTTTTCTTTAAGAATGACACGATACTGTACATTAAATACATTCAGTAAATAAAAACTATTCAAGTTATAGATACCTTATAAGTTTAAGATTATAAACAAATGTTAATCATTAGTGTTAAATAGTAAAATAAAATAATCCAAGCTACAAATTCATGATGAACTCAAACAATAAAATTAGTTTACTAATTTAGTTTAATATGAAACACTAGTTTAGCTATCCTGACTTGATCTTGACTGGATTTTTATTGGCTACTAATTATGTTTTTGTAAGAGTAAATATTTCATTAATTTTATCATGTTCCTGGAAAATCCATTGCCCAGTCATAATTTTTAATAGTTGAAGTTATAGGTTTATGAGTAGATATATTTTACTCATCAAAACAAACTTTAAATAAATGTTTTCGTCATATTTACAAAAAAGGTAGGCATTTAATTTGCCGGTTTGACGTTGCACAAAAAATCTAGTATTAACTTTCTTAAAATTACCTACTGAAAATTATTATACTGTTTATTTAGAACAAAAGAACATTAATAACGTTTATTCAATAAAATAACAGGTGCCAACCTATTGACAAAACGACGACACGTACCTAATTAGGTACCTACGTAAGCGATGTACCTACTTAACTACTTAATTGCAATAGTTGTGCTGTACTTAGACCTGCGGGATATAATTAAATAATCGATCAATATAGGTAGTTGATCGAGATGTCAACCGCGTTCTACTGGTACAATCAGCGTGAGTTACAATGTAGAAA
Source organism: Choreutis nemorana (assembly GCA_949316135.1). NCBI lineage: Eukaryota > Metazoa > Arthropoda > Insecta > Lepidoptera > Choreutidae > Choreutis > Choreutis nemorana. The sequence continues at coordinate 5,771,264 of OX438609.1, forward strand.
TAGGTTCACTACCTATATACTCAGATGTCAATTGTGTCTTTTAAGAAATGTTTATGATTTCCTAGTGCAAATGATGATCGAACTTTTGGAAGTAGAAAATAGGTAGAAATGAGATTGTTATCATTATTTAAAATAATTTTTTACTTAGTACATAGTAGGTACCTTGGATAAAAGTATTTACATTTGTCTTTGTGATCGTTAGTATTAACTATCTATTTTTGCTATTGATAGTACTTTACTTGACAATTTAAATATTAACTGGTAAATATTTACATTTCGACACCCACTGCTAAAGAACTTACTGATACCAATTAAATAGTTACTTACCCTACATAACACAAATATAGGTGGTTAATACAATCAATAAATGACCACTAATAATAACGATTGACACATCATCCTGTTTGCCTATTTATTACAAATTATTTTGAGCATTATATAATGTTATAGAACATACCTACCTTGTTAAACAGAGCTCCTTACCCTTTCGTAGAAAGGAAAGCTTTGGAATATCTACTCCAAGAAAAATATTCCTTTTGAAACTTGAAACTTGACTTTCTTATGACTTAAAGCATCCAATATTTTTGTAATTTTTCTGATTTAAATGTAGGAATTTGTTACATTTTTTCAATATTTTAGAGTAGCAAATAAGCTCCCGCCAGAATTCGATTTTATTTTTCTGGTTTTTATAAATTGCATTTTTAAATTAATGTTATTTCATTTAAAAATAACTATCACGACAACGAGGATAGTTCACGCATTAATCACTTGATCCTTGCAACCGGCGCTTAAAGAGTTACAGTTAGCATTGTCAACGAATTTTGAGAGAAAGCTACAAATCAACGGAGCAATCAATCCGAGTTGTTTAATTTTGCGATGGAAATAAGCGATGTATTTTCTCATTTTTATTGCTATTCCTTAATCTACTTTTGAAAAAAAAACAAATCATGTTATTTAATTTGCATTTAACAGGCTTAATTTACAACTAAACAGCACGTGCAAGAAACAGCTGTACTAGTTATCATTGGGTAGGTTTAAATTATTGGTACCTAATAAAATATTGACAAATGACTAGGTCCCGGAATGGATACATCGATACAACTTGTAAGTAGGTAGTTATATAAGTTACCAAAAAACGTATTTCATTATAAATAACGCTAATAGATTTAAAAAATAAGTTTAAAAACAAAAACCCAACTTCTGAAAAGAAAAATACAACGATCTAATCTGAAATTGTTACGTAGGTAGTTAAAAAAATACAAACAAAAAGATGATCGTCTAATAATGAATATAACAATTTATGACTTGAATGTTGTCTTGTTTCATTCGTTTTAGAGCGCCATTTATAAGTGGTTAGGTTTGTTTTTTAACGTATTTTTATTTTAAATTTGAATCCTACATTTCCCTTCATAATCCCACAGAAGCGGGACTGATAAAATAGCGCGAGATTCCGGTATACCGGGATTAGAAGCCCTAATTTATAGAAGACTATTATAAGATGTTTTAACTAAGGCATTTACAATTTAATCCAAAGGGAAATCAAACATCACTCGTATTTGATAATTCCTCATGCAGGAACCTATAATTATTCTGTGATAAAAGTATCCAATGTGTTGATGAAGGTAATAGACTATCTGTGCTCAATTTTTATACATTCAAAAACTTTCACACTGATAATGTTAAGTAGGAGATTAACATTAAACAAAGGTTGGTTGTTGTCCGTTACTAATAACGTTTTTACAGATCCATATTAAAATATCCTGATAAAGAACTCAACTACTATGGAAACCAGAGAACAAGAATATCAAATAGTTTAGAGTACCGAATAAAACCACATCACAGAAAACTGTAAAAGCAATATTGATTGAATTGAACAAATGAAACACATGAGTGGCGAAAAACAATTTATTAAACATCAACTTTTTGCTTTGCTGCCTTCATCGCTTGTTTCTTTTTGATAAGCATTTGTTTTTTCTCTTGTGGCGTTTTCTTCAGACCCTTCATCTTGCGGGTCTGTAGTCTGTTGATGTCTTGTTTGCCAATATGAATGCGACCTAATTTGGAGCCAAACGCGTCACGTGAAATGTTCTTCTTAGTTATTGGTTTGAGTTCCTTGGGTATCTTGCAAGCTATCTTAATGAGATCGTCAGATGCCAATTTCGTTCTTCTCAACTTGAAGTCGATTGATGGACCTGAAATAGAAACTCTATATAGTTTATTCTTATAATATCGTTTTCCAATGACAAAACAAACAGCGAAAACTACTAACGTCTAAACATGACAAAATGTGTGTTTAAATATTTTAAAAGTATGTGATATCAGCACAAAGGATTTTTTACATTCTACTTCTGGTAGAAGTCACTCTGTTCCACCATTTCTACTCCCGTTTATCAGGATCAAAAGTGGCGTGTAAAAAACCGATATCAGATTTCCTTTCCAGCAAGGAGACGCCTGCCCGTCAAAACACCACGGTATGCGAAAATAAATACTAACATAAATCTTACACCAGTAGGATTGTTGGCAAAACTTTATAAAAGCACGGAATATTAAAAAAATATTTGAAATGACTTAAATGACAAACCCAAGATCGAAGTTGATATTCTATGTAACACATAAAATTTCATTTAAATTTTTGCCAACATGCTTAATGTGCTCAATAAAATGAACTATTACTGAATTAAATTTAAAACGCGGGAGCACCACAAAGTTTCCATTTAATATTAAATACTGTGTAATCATTAAATTTATAAAATAACATACATAAAATTTACAACAAATTGAAATTTAAAAACATTTCAAAGACTAATGTAAAATGTCACTTTTAAATGTATCTATTTTATTGAGATATAAAATAACTGTCCATTGTTTAATTAATTTATCTTTTATCTTTCTAGGTATTCAAAATAATTATCAGTTATACTTTTCTCTGTCACAGAGTATAGTTTAATGTGTATGATGCATTATTTAAAGCAGTTAGACCATAGAAACCACATAACTACTGTACTAGACTGATTTATATTACTTTTAAGTTAATTGGATTTTAAATAGTAAAATATGACCAAATACCTATTTCCTCAAGTTCAACTCTGGGTGTGCGCTGTCCACTCTTCTTCAGCTGTATTCTGTAGGATCTGAAGTATATTGTTCCATCATCAGTGGCTGTGAAACTCAGAACATGTTCTAATCCTTGAAGTCTTATAGATTCAACCTGAAATCATTTAATTAGTAAATCAGGTAAGAGCAGCAAGTGACTTGATTTTAAACATTTTATTTATTTTTTGTTGCAGAGGGTTACAAACTACAAAGTAGTTGCTTTGTACTTACATGGCAGTACCTACATTCAAGAAAGTAAATATTTATCCCATGATTCTCTATTGTACAATATAATGTTAACATGATATGTATAAATTTAAGTTTTACTTAAATATGTTTGACAGAACATCTTTTATTTAGTTTATAAACCACAAAGAATTACAAAGTAACCTTCTTACAATAGTAAAATATGTAATGGTAAAAAAAAAGGATTTTAAATGTGATTTTATGTTCTACAATAGGCTAATTGACTCATTTAGAGGTAGTTTTTTTAATAAATAATTGATATTATTCCATGGTCATTAAAAATATTGTTTTTTTGGTAAAACTTATTATCTATATTTTTTCCTATTCACCTGAAAACTCTGTTGGCCATGTAAGATTGAAGATTTTGTTTGTGTTGTAATGTATTCTGCTTGTTAACAAGCTTTTCACATCAATAACCTTACTTGGTTTTTATTATAAACCATAAATTTTACCAGTTTGCATGGAAATTTTAGTCATTGCGAAATTATCAGTTTTTGGTAATCAAAATCAAAATAACTTTATTCCTTTAATGAAAAAAAAAGAAGTACTTAGAATTGTCAAATTAATTTAATTTTTCTTAAAAGTGACTCAACCAAAGGTCGAAAAATTTATGTTGGGGAAGTACCGGCAAGAAACCCCAGATTCTGTAATTCATTATGTCAACATGTTTCTTATACTTATTAACTAAAACACACATCTTTCAGTCTACGATGAGAGAATGCAATAAAGCTCATGTCACAATTACAAAAATTGAAATGAAATTATTTATAAATTATGTCTTGTAGTGACAAAACAAATATATACCATAGTAGCTTGTAACATATTTAAAACATAAAGTCTAAGATCATAATTAATCAATCAGCGAGTGACATACCATTGGTGATAGTGCAATTCTGCATTACTAACATGGGCAGATATCACAGAAATACAAAACAAATTCAAATTGGGAAATAACTATTAATGAGATAAGAATTTTTAGTAAATTAGTTGTTTCTCACTCCTGTAAAACTAAACAAATATAGTATTTATGCAGCATTGTCTATTGTTAGAGTTATGTGGGATGGCACTATCACCCAGTATACAAATTTTCTTTACTGACAGTTTTATGAGTCACATCATGACCAAAAACATTTCCTGTGTTTCTAATAAAACAAAATAAAAACTTTTAAAATTGAAAAAATGCATCTTGCACTTTTATTTACTGAAATCAATTTATATTGGGCATATGAGTCAAATATTGCAGGAAATATGTAGTTATTTTTCTAGTAAAATTTGATAAATTCCAAGGCAAGTGGCCTTTAGTGTATTGTTATTATTATGTGGGTTTAGTATAGTTGACTAACTAAATGAATAGGATAACAGAAGTAATACCTTTTCTCTGTGGAACATGTCTGTAAACAGTGACTTTAGCCTTGCTAGATCCTGGTTAAGTTCCCATGAAGGCCCATTGAAGATGAGACATGGTTTCATTCCTGATAACACTTTCATATTTTGAAACTCAGAAAGAGACTTGTAATTCTCTGCTCCTAATTCTATCATATCCAATATATTGTAGTCAAATGTTCGCCCAAATACAATATTGTGGGGACGTTTCTTGCTGTGTGAACCAACTCCAAATAAAGCAGCATCTTTTTTATAACACATTCTGGAAATAAAATCTATTAGTATAAACTATTAACTATGAAACAGGAGTTGCAGTGGTGGGACAGAGTGGCGGGTGTGCCCCGAAAAACTATGAACCTATTTGAGAATGAATTTAATTTAAAATAAGTAATTTAACTTACTTTTCAATAAGGGAGACGTCTTCGAATGGGACAAAGTCATTTTTACGACTAAGGTAAGCAGCGTCTGGTTTCTTCAAGTCGTAGATGTCTTTTAACAACTTCCTAGTACGCTCGGAAGGATTCCTTCCTTGTAGAAACACGCATTGTTTAGGGCCTTCCACGGGCTTTGATTCCTTGGATTGAAGAACCTTTTTACCTTTACGCGTTGTCGGTTTCCTAAAAAGTTTACAAATTTTATATTTAATTTATTGTCAACACTTTCAGTCAGATAATTTGAACTTATACGAACTTTATCCTCTGTATTACAGCCATTCTCCTATTATGTATTAATATTTACACCAAAAAGTTCTACACTGGATCACAACAAGATCCAAAGTTTTGCAGCCTGCACTGCACGTGGTTGTTTTTTTGACGTTTGAATGCAGTGTTGCCAACAACAATTCTGTAATTCCGTCAACTGTCTATTAAAATTCCTCCCTTTTCGACAACCGCGCGAAAGACAACTTAGCCACATTTTTTCATCACATTTATCAGATTTGAAAATAAATTTGGTACAGCTGATCTTGTTAAAATAACTGTTAGAAGTTAAAACATAATAAATCCCATTTCTTGCAACCAAAATCTGTTAAATGTGAAGGGAAATTCGTCAACTTGGCATCATTGTTTCAAAAGTTGTGTCTTGTCATGTCTTGTCAATGTCAGTTCGCTATCAGGAGCGAACTTTTCAGTTTCACTCATCATAGAGAAAAGCAGAGAGCGATAGAACAAACAGCTAAAATTAGTATGTACAATTTCATTTCTTAGATGTTTTATTCACAAAAGACTTAAAAAGTGGAATGTAAACATTTACCACGATACTAAATTACAGCACCAAAAAACCTTTCAGTTTAACAAACAGGGGTACTTTCCTTTAAATAATGTTTCAATATAAGATACGAGAAAACAAAAAAGTGTTCGCTAGAGGTACATCTGTCAAAAAAGGGTCCTCCGTGTTACAATAGTTTACCTGCAATCGTTTTAAATATTAAAACTTTCGTTGTAGCCATATTTATTTCCGAACACTTTCGCTTTTTTTAAATTAATACTGTAGTAGTAAAAAACTTCGATACCATACACACTACAATTACTTGCTTTACCGTCTTTTAAATTTAGATTAGTCACGTAATCTCCACCATTCAATTTAAATACTACATGATTGTACATAGTTAACTAATTGCAATCTTATTACGACCGAGTGTCGTGGGCCGGTCTTTTACTTGGACTTACTTATCGAGATTTGCTTGAAATGTTGGCATTTCGATAGCCAATCGATGCGAGTTGCTATTTTTCGATTTTTCCTACTAGTCAGTGGGCAATATTGTGCTTTGGCTGGGCACAACGAGTAATTGCCGGGCGCATCGCAATGTAGATATAATGGATGATAATTTTAGATTGGTAGCAAAGGACATGCTAGTTTTAGAAAACATTAGTTAGGATAACTAAAGTTTTATGACCACACCGCACACCGCATTAGTGCTAGAATCGATATTATTTTATTACCTTCTGATTCTTGCAAGTGACACTCTTGTTACTTATGAAAATTTTGTCTCACTTAGTACCTACTTGCTAATTTATCATATAGGCTGTAACAATCCTGAACAAGCAATTTGCTCAAACACGATCAGACAGATCGACACGAACGATAAAATCTTTACTAAATAGGCAAATCGAGATATGGCGGCGATATGCCCAGGCAGATCTCAATCCGCCCACGACATATGTATATAAAGCTCTGTTTCCATAAAGCGACGAAAGTTCTATATAACTATGAATAGGTAAGTATTTAGGTATTTGCTTAACAATAAATAAATTTCATTTAATACCTTTATACTAAAATATTATATAGTTACTAATAGTAAATAAAAAGACTCGGTAACAAGAATTCTTAAAAACCCAAGATTGAGGAAAATATATAGGTCAAGCGAAATAAAGTTGAATCTTTTTGATACGTAGCTTACCTTAAAGGTTCTTTTGATTTAAACAGTGTTTTACGCTTGTGCGATAAAATATGTTATTTTACCGTTTATGTGTGTGTGCGTGAAATGTAACGCTAATTAGCAATTAGCTATAAATGAAGTAAAAAATAGTTTAAGGAATGTTTGTCAGTAGGAAAACTCAGGGAAAATACCGATAAACACTAACTTAATTGGTAAAAAGTACCTTCCTTCTAATATAGGTACTTACCTAATATTTTTGTTAAATAAGCTTTCTCTGACTCACTAGTAGATAGATTCCTATGCCCTACCCAGTACTAAGAATTCATTATTGCCTGTTCCAATATTTCTATTAGATACTGCCGAAATGATTCATTCGTCTCACTGTGTCTGTCTAATTAACCGGCTAATTTTCAACACGGCTAAACTGATTTTGATAATAATTAGTTTTAAGCGTTTAAGTGCGATATTTTGAAATGAGTATTTGTATGTGGATATTCAAAAACGTAAATAATTCAGAAACCAAGTTTGACGACATAAATAAACTAAAAAACAAGTTTACTGACCAGTTTTGAGGTCGCACAATGTTATTTTTTGCATACCTACCTACCATCTACCATCAGTCCCTCAGTCGTATCGTGAGCTTATGGTTTTCCTGGCTTCCACGCGCGTCAGAGAATGCCAATGTTATATGCCGACGAATGGGATCGAGTGTTGTTATTTTGCGGTTGAGCGCAGTGCATGTCACTGCGGCCCGCCAGTTTATCTTTACTATCTTTCACTAGTGTAATTTTTTTATTGGTTTATTAAAGAAAAGTAAGTTTTTGAACATAATTTATTTGTAGATATTATTTTTCTTATGATACCAATTTTTATTTCGAAAATTTGTGAGTGTATAAGTTTTCAGCTCTACATTTTCCAAATAGGTTGTTGTAAAGTACACATTCTATTAAACAGGCAGGTAGTTAGCACATAGTAGATACTATAATAGTGTATCGCTACGGTAGTAAGTAAGCAAGTTCCTATGTTATTAACAAGCTGATTTTGAGGTCATTTCCGTTTTGTTCCGTAGAGTCCATTAACGTCCGAAGCCTCGAACGTTAACTTCTTTTACATAGTTAATATAAAAATAACAAGACAAGGAGGTCAATGGCCCGATTTATTTTAAAGTTGGAAAATTAATTAATTACTTACTTTCAATAAAAACAAACAAGTGCTTAATTAAACAGTGTTATATAACGACTTGAAGTAAAGGTTGGCTAACACGATGAACTTTCGTCGTTCCTTCGTAGTTCATAGTTTTAGATTTAGAACCCTTATAAATATTGTACCTACCTAAACTGCCAAGCGTGCTCGCAAATTGTCTCCTAACAAGATTAGCATTATTTGTTTCTTAATGGATTACTTTAAATACCTACCCAATAAAGAATCATTCTTTGTCTGATTTCGATTTGGGACTAGATTTATGTATAACAATCACGTTAGCTCAAACGCAAAACTTAGCTTCTCTTAGCTGAAATAAACTGTTATTTAAAACAAAATAAATTTTAAGAACTATCGAGCCATGTCAATATTATATTAAATGCACATTATACTTGGTTACTTTTTTTTTCTTAAGTAGGTACCTCTACAGAAGAAGTAGGCCTTTGATTGGTTTTTAAGGTTTAAGGTATTAAATCGCTTACGTTAGGAATGATACCTGTTTACCGATTAGTTTAGGGTAATTGCGATCATAAGATATGCATGTGCCACTCAAAATGTGCCTGGGCTGTTCTGGGCATTCTCTCATATTCTTAGATCTTCATTTCAAAATACTAGCTGATTTTGAGATTATAGGTACATAATTTAAAGGCCCACATTGATTAATATTTGTTATTTTGAGTTAAATAAACAAATAGCTTAATGCTTTTTATATTCTAGAATCTTGAAATAGTCAAATTCAAAAGCTGTTACCTACAATTTTAAGTAAAATGAAAAAATGCACCATCACCATCTTTGTCGGGATCTATCACAATAGTTCTTGGCTTACACAACTACAATTCTTTTTTCAACGTAGGAACAACACTCTTTCGTGAACAGATGTATATTAAACAGCTATTGTATAGTTAAGAAAAATATTATTGAACATAATAATTTTTTTATTTCCTTCTATAAAACTAGACAAACATTGCATTTTTAAACTTACTTGTTATGTGAAGGTTCGGTACCAAAAAATTAAAAAAACTTCTTGAAAAATTGGAAAAAGGAAAAACAAGTACTACAATATAATATGCTAGATTTAATTTGAGATCTAAATTAATATGGTAACGTTTTTTTTGGGTACGTGCGTTTTGGCTCGAAAATTTGAACTTCGCAGCTGGTTTTATACAGTAGTAGTTTGTGTTAATATTAAATAGCTACTAAATTATAAAGTTTAATGAACAATAACTAGATTTTAAAAATAAAACAAGACAAAGTACGCTACACTATAATAATAACCGAAAACACGCAATCTCTGTTCTAGAAAAGAAATCTGAGGATTTTAAATTAGACAAAATTTTTAAAGTATTCTTAATTTAACCAAGAACAAAATAAATCGCTGCGGTGCTGCTAATGGTTTAAATCCTAGCAATACAATTGAAAATGTTTAAAACAAAATTGATTTTTGTTACAGTATTACATTGAAATTATGCTGTCAATGAGAGAACTCCCAGTGAACAACCCCATGGGCTGTTGTCTCATTCGATGAGACAAGCCGGTGTCACCCATCGGTAACGGCGACTTGGCGTCGAAGGGCCACACCAAGCGTCTCTCTTAGTATTTGGTTTAGAGTTACTCGCTCAAAACGGTGCAACCCAAGTGTGGTCCGAGAACACTATGGGCGCCCTTAGGATGAGCCTGTTATGCCCGGTTTTAAGGGCATCAACGCATGGAAGCGAAGAGCAGTGCGCTGCGACTTTCCCTCTTGCGGGGAAGGACTCGCCACGCGGTTAGTCCGGTTACGTTGCGAAGTCCTATAGGGCCGCAGATTATGTATAAAAAAGAGCCTATTCTAAAGTTAGTCGAAGAGAAATAACAGTATTTTAGGCTCGACTGGATTCTATGCAGACGAACGTATCGTTAGCTATACAAGAAATCATATCATATCAATCATCATTTCATAGAAATGCATACATACCTACATAGAAAACAGCGCCACGTCGACTACTACTGCTATGAGAAGCCGCCATCGATCTGTGCTTTAACGTCGCTGATCGGTCATGTAATTAAATAGGTACTGAATGTAATTAAAACAATTATTTTTCACATGCTCAAGTTTCCTGCCCAAAATTAAATCTATAACTTTTATAACAATGACTAACCCCACTGTGATGACTACAAGATAACGTACAAAGTTTTAAAACACCGGGCAAACTTATCTTTACAACTACAAGTATTTTTGAATCTTTTTAAAAATAAATAATTATTTTATCTTAAAAATTACTTTGAACCGGTTTATAGGTACTTGATGCGATCCAGTTTTTGAGGTTTAAATATGAATTGTAAAAATATTTATGAAATACCTTTTGTTCACGACTTATATTTTATATAAATTGTAGTTTTAACTTGCTAGCAGTTTTGTATATATACTTATGCTTCCTTCCTCAGGATGGAAATTATCTATTTACCAATTATATAGAAATCCTTAAGGCATGAAAAAGAGAAAGACTGAGAGAGTTACCTTTGTATTTATAATTGCCAGAGATATTATTATAGGCACTTACAAAAATTGCTTTTGTCGCAAAATTTAGCCCCTTTGTACTGTTGATATTAAACTTGAAGAATGGTAGGGTGATAACTTTGGTGTTGCCGTTATAACATTAGAAATTTAGTAAAAACATGTCAAGCGGCCATTTTAAAAATCACCTACCTACCTATAGAAGTACGCATTTCATTTCATTGACTTGCACTTTTGAATTTTGTTGTCACTCTACTTCCTTAGGTCGTTTATTGAGAAAACTTTTCACGATAATTAGTTTTATTTGTATTATATTATTTGTTTTGTTGTAGAAATTAAATATACTATTATTTAACTTTGTTCTATCTAATGCCAAAAAATGGACTGTATCAAAAAAAAAAATACTGATATTAAACCTTACGTAACGAATAAGAAAGAATAAATCCAGGTTCGTTAAATTAAAAAAAATTAGCAAAACAATCATTTTATAATATAATATTATATTCACTCTTACTTTAAACAAAACATATTATGGATATTTGTATCAAGCAAGGTTCAAAATTAATCTACGACTACTTACGAAACTAATCTAAAGTGTCGACTTAAGTAGATAATTAATTCAATGTTACTGTCCAACCTCTACGTCGCACGTGGACAATAATAAATAACATCTCTACGTACCTATTACGAACTTACGTAACGTAAATAAAAAATAAATTAAACGCCCCCCCACTATTTATTGACTATTGTAATTTTACAAATATATAGATATAGAAAAGTGTACCTATGTCTACTTGATCCGTTTGCATCGGATTAAAAGATAAGTTAACGTGTAAGACTAATTACCTTTATAATATTTATACGCATTACGCAGTGATACGTCGACAACAGACACTAAACGATCATTAGCAATAGGGATCAAGGTTAGAAATAGATACTGTGGAGTTCTCAGTATCAGGTGTATCTACTGAATGCGTCTAAATTGACTAGCAAATTGACTTAAGCCCCTTTGATCTGATCCATTATTTTATCACATTTGATACCGCATGATCCGTTACTCGTGGGCTCGCTCGTTTATACGCACTTGTTAGTTCACACGATTAGACCACTCGTCGCCTGCAGCTCGACAGAACAGCAGCTTTATATAAAGCAACACACACCACGGCCGAGCTTAGATACTAACACGTCTGAGTCGGGTCACAGCGCTCTGCCGCTGCATTAATAATATAAAATGACATCTCCTAAAGAAATTAACGAAGCCAAATTAAGTTAGTATTGTTACTTCAAAAGTAGTAGCAGTATTTTTTCGTTTTTTTCGACTTAACTGGCGTTGCTAATGGAGTTCTTTTGTCTATTTCAGTGTTAGAAAATGAAAACAGAGATGTGGAAAATGAGAAGCCTTTGGAAGATCCTCTCACGAAAGCTATCGGGGCCATAGGAAAATGGCAAATATGGATATGTTTTGTGGTGTTTCTAGTGAAGTTCCCAGTAGCCTGGCATCAAATGAGCATTATATTTATTGCACCTCCTATGAATTTCACCTGCGTCACTGACCAAACCGGCTACGTCTACGACAATGTGTGCCATGACAATTGCACCCACTATGAATACGACCATAGTATTTTCCGGCAAACTATCGTCTCGCAATGGGATCTAGTGTGTGATCGAGCATGGCTGAAAAACCTCACGCAAACATTCTTCATGCTGGGAATCCTGGTTGGCAACATGCTGTTCGGTCATCTCTCTGACAGGTCAGTTCCTGGATCTTATAAATTGCTTTGATCCCAATGTTTAACAACATTGATCGAGCGAGGTCAACTTAAGCAAATTGACACATCCGTCTTAAACCAATTTGGCTTTATGTATATTTATTTGAATACATACATTTGTAAACTGATAATACGAACGATTTCAAATATTGTTATGATAATTTAATACGGAAGTAATTTTAATTAAATCTATAATACATTAACAACAATTTGCCCAGATACCTATGTCGTCGTATAAGTGTTATGTCGTATTTCAGGTTTGGTCGTCGCCTGCCATTCCTAGGGGCGGTGTTCTTACAGCTCGTATCAGGTGTGGCGACTGGATACTCCATCAACTGGTACATGTTCACTGGTCTCCGATTCATTCTAGCTGTTGCCACCGGCGGTACCATGGTCACTAGCTTCGTCCTCACCATGGAACTGGTCGGCGCAAAATATAGAGAGACAGTCGGTATCATCTACCAGATACCTTTCAACCTTGGCCATCTATCACTGTCTCTTTTCGGCTACTACTTCAGGGATTGGGATAAATTCCAGCTGGCCATCTCTCTACCGTCGGTGATATTTTTGAGCTACTATTACTTGTTACCGGAATCTCCAAGGTGGCTTCTTACGGCAGGAAGGGTCGAGGATTCCATTAAAATAATGGAAATTGCAGCAAAAAGGTAACTATTTATAAATTAACATATGAATTAAAATTAAAATTCACACGATATAATATTGTTGTCACAAGCATAAAAGGTTACAACATTTTATTCATTACCGTAGTAAACTTCCGTTAAATAAATTTAAATTGCGTGTGATTACAATCATAATTATTATAGTACCGACGTAGGTACTTAATACCTACTTATCTCTTAAACCTGTCTTTGCAAAACAATAACAAATCAAAAACAAAATCAACATCAGTGAACACTTGTTTTAATATTTATGTATTCATTACCTATATTCATGAAAACATTACCTATATTCAATAAAACACAAGTAAAATTAAACTTCAATGTCAATTAAAAAAATAACAATACTATACTTCTTCAATGGGACCTTATCTCATAAAAATCTTTTAGCCCTTACCAATAGCTAAGAACAGTTAAAAAATTTCAGGAACGGTCTCCCAACTGACAACATAGCGTCTGCCACACAGAAGATGGTTGCGCACGTAGCCAATAAGCAAGAGGAGCGCGCGTCGTTCTTTGCGCTGTTCCGCACTCCACGCCTACGAGCACGAACCCTGGCGATCTGCTTTAACTGGTTCGTGTGTGGGCTGTGCTTCTTTGGAGTATCCCAATACATCGGCCACGTCTCCGGAAATATCTTCTCCAACGTCGCCATCTCTGCCGCCATACAGGTAATTGAAAAATTTGGTACAGCACTTGCGAAACAACATAAAAGGGTAGATTACTTAATTGGTTTCCGTTTCAGTACCGTGACTATCAATTAATCTAAGATAAAATGTTAAAAAGAACGAAGGGATATGTTTTAAGTAAGACAGACAAAAAACAATCTGACAAATGGATGAAAGTCTTTATGACAGTTAGTAGGGTCAAGACAATAATACTGATATCCTCGCAATACAGAAAATGCAAACGTAGTTTTCAATTTCTTTATTCTTGTATCTGAAGCCGTACCGTATACGTTTCGATTGTAAAATTAAAAAATAAAAATAGTTTAATCCATTACTACCCCGCACCCGGAAACAGAACGAAGACCTCGTAATTACGAGGCGGAGTTTGATGATCGTCGCGCTTATCCGTGTATCAAATAAATAAATATTTTATTGTTTACATAATTTAAAACAACTTTAATTAAAACAGAACTTTGAACTTATAACAAGTGATACGGGATTGATGGAAAATACCACGAAGAGCGTTGTACACGATCTACCTACGAGACAAAGATACTTGGGTTCGACTCCCGGCCTGGGCAGATCACATTACAAATATATTTTCTATTTATTTAGGATTATTTAGTAGGCAGGAACGCATAGTATATACTCTATAAGGTAGATTAAAACATCAAAATAATAAAAAAACAAATAACTTTCGATCGGTCCCTTTCTTGTGTGTTAAAATATTTGTAAGTTAACATGAGTAACCTGATTCCCTATATTAGTAGATAAGAATTAGTACTAGCTTGAGAAACAAAATTAGTAACATCATTTCTCTAAGATTAAAATAATCACAGATCCATGAATTAAAAATCAATGTGTGTGTATTCAAAACTTTATCATTCAGCTATACTCGTTACAGTCCAAAGTTATTTCAGAGGAAGACTATGCATTTCAAAGTCAACTGTCGTATCATTTCACCTTATTCTTGTGCCAGTGGTAGATAAGAATCCGTCACAGACTAGTTCTGGGAAATACTTTGACCCCCTCTTATCAAACGTCCTCAATCACTATAGAATACACGTGACGGAGATGTCTACATCGATGAGACAAAATCTTCACTTTTTAGTTTTTTTGTAGAATAAAATATAAAATCTAATAAAAATCTACACATTTAAGTTAATTTATTTTATCCTCACGAAATACTGTATTGGTTAGAAGCACATGTCTTTATATCTTAATTTACTTTAATTCTTCTGTTCGTGTGTTTGTCACTCCTCCTAAACTGCTAGACCGATTTGAATGAAATTTTGTTTATATTTCAATAAGTTCCTGAATGGTTTGAAAACACAATTGGAAATGGTAGGCGGCGTTGCTGTATTCGGCCAATAACTAAAGGCGGAACGAACTTAACTGTATATAGTGTTTAAAACGATTTTAATATCTATAGATTATACAGAAAATATGTTGAGGTTATAAATGTGGGTAAACAGGTTAAATAAGACATTTTACAATTTTCAGGTACCTGGCACACTGATCTCAATCTACGCCAACAAGACTTTGGGGCGTAAATTAACTCTGATTCTCTCAAACATTGTGACTGGCATCAGCTGTCTCCTCATCACCGTGGTGCCACATTCTGGGACCAGCCACCTCACCCTTGGCTGCATCGGATTATGGGGCTTGAGCATTTCCTTTGCTACCGTCTACCTCTACGCGGGAGAACTTTTCCCTACGGTTGTGAGGAATTCAGGAGTCGGGTTATCATCAACAGTAGCCAGAATCGGTTCGATGCTGGCTCCATTTGTAGCCACTTTATCTCACACGAGTCCGTGGTTACCTCCGCTCACTTTTGGCATCATTCCATTAATTGGAGCAGCCCTTTGTGTTATTTTACCAGACACTAGGGGCAAAAAATTACCTGACACTTTAGAAGAAGGTGAATTATAAAATACTAGTTGTGATATAGACAATTAAACAAATCACTCATGAAAATGCCTTAAACTAGTCATGGAAACGTTTTGTATTTAAAAAAGCGGTATATTTTTTTAATAATATAATTAGAACTAGATTTTTTCCATAACAGGTATTTGGACTTTATGTCCAGTGTGTTTACCATGAGGTCGTATAGTTTTTCTAAACGGCAGGTAAAAAAGATTACTAATTTACTACAGTGATTTTACAAATATTCATATAAAGTAACTGTAGTCGCAATCGGTAATAGAAGGTGAAAATCATGGTAGACACACAGTTATTATTGGTTATTATTCGTTTGTTGCCAGTTGTTCATTGTAGCCAGTCCTATAGTTTATAGCATAATATCTTGCTTAGGAGCCATCAGCGTTTGCAATGAACTATCGCTCACCCTGTTCGCGCCAGTGAAGTTGAAAAACGATCACTTGAAAAAATATATAAGTTGACTTGCATGAAGCCTACGATTGTTCTCGTGTTATTTTTGATAGATTTTTTTTCGCAAGACAGTGGCAAATGTACAGCGAGCCAAAGTAAAACGATTCCAATCAGATTCTATAACTCTTCGTCTTTTAGGGTGGAGAGGGTAGGTTTGTATAAGATTTCATGAGATACTTTTAACATTTTAAAAGAAAGAAGATATTTAGATCGTAAATTTTATGTAAATAGTATTTGAGTGTAATGATCTGACTAGGCATAATTAAGATTGATAAAAATGGTACAGGTATGATATGAATTAAAATTTAGATACTTGCATTTAGTGATAAATATGAATTTGACTGGGCTTCACATGTATAAATATTTAGATAATTATGAAATGAAAATAAACGTTTAAGTAAATTTAATTGCTTTGTTTTAAATCTATCGATAATATTAAGTATAAGTCATTTTGGAGCGAACAAGCAACAATATTGTTTAAATTATCATCAAGCCTTTCATTAGGTATTCAAACTCCATATGGCAAAACTGTTATTGTCAACAAAATATTTTATTGCAATGTGTTTATAAATAATTAAAAAATGTAGTCATACTTAATGTTAACATCTGAGCACTTGTATAGAATCGAATTACTTTCACGATTTTACCACTAAATTAAAAACAATTTTGGTAAGTGACAATAAATTTGTCTATGATATGTTTTATAGTGTGATATTGTTTAGTAATAATCATATTTGAAATGAGAATTAAGAACCTGAATATTCAGAGGCATTTCATTTCAAGTTGTATGCAATAGCAAATAACAAATGGTGAAAAGATCTAAGAATTAGTTTAGTCGAAGTAAAATTTCGTCAGCCACAAAAAGCATTTAATTATCTGGTTAGCAAAGAAATATTTTGTTTGCAATGAAAAAATCACATTCCGCAATCCTTTTTTCGCAAAAAAAAAAAGATAATTTTCCCTAATTTAATAAACAAGACTGTCCGCGAAATAACTTTTCATGATTTCATGATGAGACAATATTGAAAGTTGTAGATGTCTTAAGTTTGTCAATTACATATAAAATATATAATACAAAAAAAGGTCAGCCCAAACTCGACCATTTTTATGAGTTTAGTCTAAGTGCATATTAATATTTGAATAAAAGCGAGTTACAGCTTATATAACTCATATGCTGTACTAAATAATTCAGCTGTCCAGAATAACAAAAATTGTCCATTGTTTTAATAACGTTTGCTGCCATGGTTTGCTGACCAATTATCAAATTCAGCGTACAAATTTATTCTGATCAAAAATCCCTGAATAATATACTAACCCTTTACATAACATCCGACATTATTGTAGTTCAATGATATTAATTTTCTTCTTGCACCAAGCACATTTAAAATCGGGTGAAATTAAATATGAGGTTTATAGATATGTATGCATACTTGCTGTTCTGCAAGTAGCCATTAAGTTTTTTAAATAATATTAACATAAAATGAAATTTACGCCAGGTTTTGTTAATTAACATGCGCATTTGTTGCATTCGGATGCATTTCAACAGTCGTTTTTTGGAATTTCGTTAACTTTTGGAGAAAAAAAATCAAATTTGAATTGTGATTATTTGTTCCTGTTGATAAAATTACATCAAAATAGCATGAGAAACTTAACAGATGTATGTGTTAAAAATTTTGGGTATCACTGATATGATACAGTCAGTAGAATATAGTCAGTAAAAAATTTGAAATACTGCTTAGAAAGCTTTACGCTTTTGTTTTCATATGGAATTTCCAGCAAAGGAAATATTGCGATTGGTGATGTTATTGCATATAAACATGACTTTCTGGGAGATATGCGTTTTATCTTACAATTTATAAAATTATAAACTTTTTTGCAATTATTGCCAAGAATCAATTTAACCAAAATATTTTGCTATACGAAAGCAATTACATTGGTTAGTTAAGTACATGGCGTTACTAGGACATCGATCGAAATAAAAGATTCGCAGTTTCGATGTTCTTTTTCTCTCAATATCTGCCGTCATAATCAAAATAATTTATTGCCTCGTGTACCTACCTCTTCTACCTAGAAAAATATAACAATTGAATTGTATCATTCTATACTACCGATTTCAGCTGTGCCGCGTTAATTGTAATATAGGGAAATCCATACATTTGCACGTATCGTGTTAATCAAGCGAATTTCTATCTGTCATGGGATCAGATTTTCTGAATAAATTAATATGAACACGGTGTTTACTTGCTGATACCAAGATTAACGTTTATCATAATTATTTTACTTTTTACTTATCTTTACTGCCTTAGGGCCTGAACACATTTTCACGATACAGCAACGTGAGACGTGACGATCGTATCGTGGAAAACTTCGAATTGCAATGTAAAAATGTATGAGAGAACGTTCGTATTGTAAAAATGCATGGACGAAGACATTATTAATACAATAAGTTGTATGTATATTGAATCATTTTAAAACGGAACGTAAACAGGCACGTAAATAAAATAAATCCCAAAAATATTAATGTATTTTCATTTTGAATAGGTATTGGAAATAAACAACACAAAGGATACAGAAATTATGACGCAATTGTAGTATTATGCAAATGTGTTTTGGCCCTTAGACTATCATGATGCTCCAATAGTAAATTTTACTTGGCTAGCTACTGATATGTTAGGAGACGTATGAGTATTGTAGAGAATGTTAGTGCTATGTAAAAAGAAAAACTTAAATCGTGAATGAAAAGTGTTTCTGAAACATCAAAAAATGTTACTTGAGAAAATAAACGGTTTGTACTTATAAATATATTTTTTAGATAGACTAATTTAGGTATTTGTTTTTTTGAAACGTAATCATTGAAGTTTTTATTTCTAGCCTGTCAGATATTAAAGTTTGCAATTTTAAGGAAAATCTATTTTTATGAAGGTATAGTTTATGTTGAATTGCATTGTTTTGTATTTATTTTCTGTATACTGGTGAGTGTCTATAAATATTATTTCAAAGTGAATAAATATTGTGTTTGCAAGGCCAGTCATTCATATCGCATACCATGTGTTAGCTATGGGTTGACGTTGTTTCTCTATAATAGCTAAATACCTTCTTACTTTGCGAAATTGTTATTCAATTAACATTCACATTATTATTTCTTACATTGTTTGTTATTTTGTTAACTTTATTTTTGATATATATTTTGATTGTGTGATTTTACAAATAAATAAAATAAAATTCACGAACGATTAATTACCTACATTTCAAAAAATTTACATACCTAAAGCAAATACATTTTTATCTCCTTATTTGTTTATTAAATACTATCAGTTCCTGGTAAGATTTAAATAAGTCAATTGTTTGAGTTACTTGCTTGAGTAAAATACATACAGTAAAATTATATTATCCATGTACAAGGCTAAATAATTACGATTATTTTTATTTTCAGATCCGTACGGGATGACGGATGAAGACCCGATAGAAAAATCAATCGGTAGATTTGGAAAATTTCAAACATGGATTCTTTTTCTACTGCTAATCGGGAGAATGCCGACGGACTTGCAACTAAACGTGGTGGTGTTTATACTACCAGGCGTCAGTTACACTTGTTCAGATGAAGGTGCCAACAATGCTACTAACATATGTCCGTGTCAAAATCCTATCTACGATGAAAGTACGATTGTGAGTTCCGTTATCAGCGAATGGGACCTGATTTGCGATCAAAAATCCCTAGCAAGTTTAGCACAATCCATCCTGCAAGTAGGGATCCTTGCTGGAAGTCTTATATTCGGACATATTTCAGACAAGTAAATACGCCTGGAATTTTGTATACAAATTCATTGTTTTACACTGTAATGTTCTTATTTTATTTAAAATTTTCAGATATGGGCGTAAAAAAGCAGTTCTACTGGCACTATTTCATACACCAGTGTTTGTGATACTGTCGGCAGTAGTTCCTTACTTCTGGATGTTCCTAGTTTGCCGCTGTCTTATTGGTGCTACAGTCGGAGGCACTATGCTTTGTTGCTACGTTCTCCTAATAGAACTAAGTGGTAAATCATTCAGGCCATACATGATCGGCCTCAATGAACTATCTTATTTAATAACATACATGGCATTACCGTTGGTCGCGTACTATGTCAGGGAATGGAGGACTCTTCAACTCGTCTTTTCAGTTCCATGGTTGTTAGTTATTATTTACTATTGGTTTTTACCTGAATCTCCACGCTGGTTGATAACTATGGGGAAAAAAGATGAAGCTATCAACGTTCTTACGATGATCGCAAAAAGGTAGAGACCTATATTATACTTCCATATCCATTTTATAAACTAAAAATTAGGTAAATTACTCTCTCTTGCAACCGATTTTATAATTCTCTGACAAAGCATCGAATGTTGTTAGCAAATTAATAGACTATTTGATCCTAAATGGTATCTTTTAATAAATAAAATTAATTTATCTACCTGAAATACAGAGCCTCATCAAAATGTTTTAATTTTTTTTCAGGAATAATCTTCCTACAGATAATATCGAAGAGTCAGTCAATAAAATGGCAAAAGACGCACAAGCCGAAAGTAATAATCAACGAGGGTCATACTTAGACTTATTTAAGACAATTAAAATAAGATTTTATACCATAGTGACTGTTTTTGTATGGATGGGATGTGCTCATACATTTTTTGGAGTAAATCAATTTATTGGACGTCTAGAAGGAAACATTTATTTTAATGTGTTCTTGTCAGCATTGTTTCACGCACCTGGATTAGTTTTAGTAGTATTAGCTGCATTATACTTAAAAAGAAAACTGAGCATTATATTAACGTTTTCAGTATCAGCAATCTCATTACTAGTATTTATATTTATGCCGGACAATGTCATTCTTAATTTAATCCTTGCCGTCGTAGGCCTAGTAGCGGCCTATACATCTTTTGTTTTAGTATATTTATTCTCATCTGAAATATTTCCAACATCAATTAGAAACTTAGCGATGGGATTTGCATCAGTGTTTGCAAGAATTGGAGCTTTTATTGCCCCTTTTGTTGTTAATATTGGAGTAGAATGGATATCAATGTTGATTTTTAGTATTGTGGCCTTCTTTTCAGCGTTCTTATGTTTTTTATTGCCAGAAACCAAAGATATTGTTTTGCTAAATACAATTCAACAAGCAGAAGGGAATAATAAGACTGACTTAAACTAAACGATACGTGAGATGTATTCAGAAAAAAATTATAACTTTGAAAATATAGAAGGCATTATGAAAGCCCCTAATAGCAACAGTTCAACAATTAAAGTTGAATGAAATCGCTCCTATTTAATAAGACCTCATCACCTCATTTATTACCATTTATCTACTAAGTAATGTTTTGTACTCAATTGAGATATAACTAAGAATCGTGTAAAGAACAGTATTTAAATCGCAATGTAAATGCACATTCATAATGCAAATGCTTAGGTACCTAAATGCATATCTGAACGTACTTCACCGTAATGATACGGTGATAACTCTACAACAATGCAATTAAATACAATGTTACGTGAAAAATCCTAACAACAATATTTTTCATATGTATATTGTGAATGGTTGAGGTTTAAAATAATGTTTACTAAGGATTATCTACTTGTTTGATGTGATATTTAGTAAACAGGCCATTAAATGAAGTAAAAAGGTATCTATAGACATTAATTATTTATAAATTCCAATTCAATGGCAGAATGTTATTACACATTTATGTAATATTTTAGTAAATATACACCTGAACTTTTTATAACCTTAAATATTAAAGTTAAATAGAAAGGAAACATAAACACTAGCAATTTAATGGTTATTGTAACTTTAGCTTTGTCTTTTTTGTCTGTGAGTAATTACTTATAAAGGACAAAAGTTTATTCAAATAATGAGATAAAGCAAAAAAAATGTGTTTACAAACATGTTTATTATAATTTCACATTATTTCTTTTTATTCTAACAAATCAACAAACCTAAATGTATTTGGCATCTATGAGAACTCACAGGTTTTCCCTTCTCCATGAATATAATTAATTATTCAATAACTAATGGTACAGTAGCTTATACTGAATATTATGAAAGCCACCAAAATACCAAGTAACGAACATGAACAGAAAACTATGGTAAAGAACCCAGAATTGGAACATAACACTAAAAACAAGATTATACAAGAAAAATATATCTAATAAAGTCCAAAACAGAAATCCTAATTTGGCGAATTTTAATGTCCTCGGAATCCTCTCGATGGCGCTTTTTTTCGTTTCATCATCCAAAAATAAACCTTTAACAAACAAATGCAACAATCGCATTAAACAGCTATTTATTTATTTACTTACACACTTATTAACAGCGAGATTTAAAAAGGAATACTTAGATGTAACAGGTGAAGAGAGTGTATGTTTATAAGTTTATAAATTAAATATAAGTTATCTTTAATTTTATTGTGTATTGTGTAAATATTGTTACCCTCGTCGTGATATTTCTTAAGACTTTCCTCCTTGCAAGCCCATCTATCGTTGAGCCAAACTCTCAGGGCTTCTTCTTCACATGGAATTTCTTCTATTGCATATCTGGAAGAAGACGTGTTTTACGTGATAATTAGAAAATTTACTTTTCAGAAGACCTACAGAGAGAGATGAAATATTTGGAATAGTTTTTTTGAAACTGATACAGAATATAGCCCGGACTTCCGCCGCCATAGCATAGCATAACTAGTATCCTAAACGAATAATTTTCAACTTGTTTTCTTTAAAGCTGACTACATGAAAAAGTATATTTATAACATAAACATATTTTTTGGTTCCTACCGTTTAAAATGGAAGTGAGCGTGCTGAGGGAAATATCCCCGCACTAAATCCATTTCTGTCTGAGGTGCTCGATCGTAGGAAACTGTGACGTCATACACAGATTCAAGACCACTCGTGCGCAGCCGCGAACACAACACTGCGAACCCTGTTGTTCGAGGGTGGAGACAGAACTCCAACATCTACATCGTAAAAAATATGGCAAAATACATTGGAAACGGTTCAGTAGTTGATAAGGGTTAGTCAGTTAAACCGTAGTAACTTCCTTGTTCTTAGTAGTAGGGAAAATGTCGCTTTCTAGGAATTACAACACTATTTTTGAACAACAGTAGCCAACATTACTCAATTAACAAAATTGAATTATTACCTATTTATTACATTCATTTGATTTTCTGATAATTTTTTTTATCAAGTGAATATAGAAAACTTCCAAAATCAGCAAAATTCAAACCTGTAAGTTTCGATCTTTTGCGAATTTTTTACTTTTCAATTTATTGTCTTCGCTTAAATCGGTTCCTTCAGGAAAGAGGACAATCCTGTAGTGTGATTTCATCCTTTTATAATATTCGACGAACTGTGACAGGGTTACTTGGTCATCCCGCCAGTTCCGTTTTACATACAAAAAGTAATTCAGCTGCATTATCCAACCTGGAAAAATCGATTTTTCTTTCCTTAATTTTAATGTTTCTTTTCATAAAAATTTTGTAGTTTATTACGCAATAAATCATTTTTAGTAAACGAGGAAACCAAAACAAGCTAGTACAAACGTTTTCTTACTATGAGTGGCTGTAAATGAAATAATTCTTACCCAATCCTGGTACCATCTTGAGTTCATCTTTGAGAACGAATTTTAATTTAGATTTTCCTCGGGATAAAGTATCCAAAAAACTTCTGTTATCTTCAGCATTTTTGTCCTTTTCTCTGCAGAAGCAAGTTTTTGGTTCCTGTGTCGCATGGTACAGACCAAGCCAAATATAGTTCCAGTCCACTCTGGTCCGATGATTCATTACAATAATGGTATTTTCATCAGGATTCACGTAATCACCGTAGTGATGGACTTTTGTACCACAACAACTTTGAAACAAGGCCTTTTACCAAAAATAATACACTTTACACTATCTTAATTTAATGACCTACTACTTATTTTTAAGCTAAATATCTTGATAGCTTACTTACCACGGGGTAAAGCTCCCATAGCGAAAATAAGAGATCAGATAATTTTCTGTATAAACTATGATTAAAAAACATAATGTACATCACTGGACAATAGAGGCAATAAAAACCTGAAATATAGAGGTAATAAATTAAATTCAAGAAAAAATAAGTATCTACAAGGTTTTTTAGGTGTTAGAAAAGTAATAGTGGATAGTTACCAGCTAGTATGGTGTAATACCAAGCAATGCAGACCAGAGCGCCGACCGGCATGGTGGCGCCGCTCTATTGCCGGATACCCTCCTCTGAAGACCCACGACGTTCGCGGATTAGAACCCATACAACAACATGACCTACTAAACCTTTCTATAAACAAAACCTTTGGCTTGCCTTACATCATCCTCTAAAACTAAAATACTCAATTAAAAATAAATAAAAATGTCGGAATCTACTTATTAATTTTATTCCATAAAATAAAAACCAACAAACACTAATCTTATAAAACTTATTCAAGTAACAACATCGTTAGTGTTATGAACTATTTGAGGTACTCTTTTCCCGAAAGCTTCTCCTTCTGCGATGGTCGTCATTAACTCGCAATCTTTTGTTTCCGGCAAAAGGAGAGTTAAAAATGTTGCTACTAAAGGAAATAATATGAAAACCAGGGGGGCTTGCCAGTGTCCATATATTTTTAAAGCAGCTGCGAATGGTGCCAGCATGGCTCCGACTCGAGCCATCATCGAAGATATGCCAATTGCTGCATTTCTAACAACCGTTGGAAATAGTTCAGTACAATACAAGTATATGACAAGGAAAATTAAATAGCAGAACAGATCACCGAGACAAGCAATAGTTAAAGTTACATAGCCTTCGTTTAAAAAAGCTATTATGAAGAAACAGACAGAACAGATTGCAAATGAAATCGATACAATAGTTTTTCTTCCAAAATATTTTAACAGAGGTATGGCAATGACACAAGAGCAAGTGCAAACACCACCGGTAGCAAGGACATTTACGTATATACCTTCAGTTAAAGTACTAATATACTGAGAGACCCCATAGAAGTAGGTACTGCATGCAAACCAAAGAAATGACATCACCAACAAATTTTTCCTAATATTAGGTGTTCGGAATAAATCCAAAACATTTCCTTCATTAGCTCGTGTTCTTTGATGTTCTAGATGATACATTTCAACCTGATGTGCCAGATTTTCGGTCGGTAATTTGTTACTGGAAAAAGGTTGTAATTGTTATTTAAATTAATTTTGTAAAACATATATTTTTAGTAAACAAGTTAACTTAACATAATATTAATACAGTATATAATATATAATCTCACCAATTATCAGTATCTATTTTATCATATGTCCCTGTGAGTGCAGCTATATGCCTTGCACTCTATTGCAGTGACTGAAGTAAGCGTAAAGGTATGACGAACGGATAGACAAGAGTTATGAGACAAACACTATTTACCGCAATTCTTAAAAAAAATATTGTCTAAAGGGATTTTTAAGGTTGTTAATATTTACCAAACTTACATTTTTGCAACAGTTTCCATTAACTCTATGGCAGGGAATACTCTGTCGACAGCTAAAAGCCATCTTGGTGTTTCTGGTAGAAAGCAAATATAACTCAATAGAACTATGCTTCCGGCTGAGATCGCCAGTTGAAGGTAGACATAATCTCTTATGAAATATCCAATGACTGCAAGTATCATCAATCCTAGCGTAAATGGTATCTGATACAGTGCAGATATCAATTCTCTATTCTTATTCCCAATAAACTCCATGATTATAACAAAACCAACGACCATTATTCCACCGACTGATACTCCAAGTAACATTCTTATAATTGTAAAACTCCAATAGTCCGGTAGGAATGAAGCCATTACGCCGGTAAATAACTGTGTTATAACACAAATTAAAAGCGTCGGTCTTCTGCCATATCTAAAAAAGGGTAGATATTTATTTAAATACCTTGAAGGGCCAATTTAACCAATTTTGTAAGAATTAAAATATCTATATTAGTATGTTACATGTTGAGCTGTAACGATGGATTTTCATGGATATTATTATGCAAAGCACCCATACAACTTGAAATCTTTTACACAAGGTTTCGGGAAATGTAATTCATTCCAATTGTCCACAAGTTTTAGCTTTTAGTATCTTAAATATTACCTATCGGATGCTATCCCACTGAGTAAACTGCCAATCAGAACGCCAAATTGAAAAAGAGTTTGGGTGAAGTCTTTAAGCCATCCTCTACTGCATACCAAGTGCCACTCCATTACAATTGTCCTACTAAATATAGATTTGTCATAGATAGGGTCGTCACAGCAATTGCTTAAATCAGCATCTCTCAATGTAACGTTTTTAACAGGGCACGTATAATAAACAGGAGGAGCTAAGAATATTATAGCTAGC
The DNA here is from genome assembly GCA_949316135.1 of Choreutis nemorana. NCBI lineage: Eukaryota > Metazoa > Arthropoda > Insecta > Lepidoptera > Choreutidae > Choreutis > Choreutis nemorana. The sequence goes on from OX438609.1 coordinate 5,797,933, forward strand.
TGATGAAATCCAACGGTAACTTTACTCAAAAATATCAAAACACAAATAAAAAACTGATATCTCCCAAAATCACCTATTAACTGATTTATTAACGCCATTAAAACAAATAAAAAAGGGCATAATTTCAAACTGATGCGTGTTTTTGTTATTGCCAGATATCAAAATGTCATAATCAGGGTGGCTTCGGTAAGTACCTAGAAGTAGTAGTATGGTATAGTTACCCAGTTGGTGATAAGTGACTACCCACGTAACTCGAATACATCTTTGAATTTTTCTCCTTAACCCAATCAACTTACATTTTATCATCCGCAAAATAACCTTTCATCCACAATAAATAAAAATCACATTATTTTGAAGCTTCCATTATGTTTGAGATTTTAGTTTAGGTATTTTTTTAGGAAATAAATACTTGAATTGAATTCACGTTAACATTAACGTTATACATTATTATTAAGGAACTCACTATGTTATTTACCTGTTAAAGCAAATACCTTTTAATAAAGATTTGTAAGTTAAACATACTTAGTATCTATAATAAAAGTGTTAAATAAACGAAAGATAAAATGTCACAAGATTTGGGTGTATAAATCCTTTATAAAGACGCCTTAACAGACGGTAGCATGAGCATGTCGTGAAATTTTATTTAGCAAAATATTACGGTAACAGTAAGGAAAAACTAATAAAGTATACCAAGTTATAACATCTATGTATACTATCGATAAGTACTTTGAATTTGGCCATTATTCGTATTTTACGTGGTTCTTTCTTGATTGAATACATTATAAATAAATAAAAAATCCACGTGTTAGTCTTATAGCTAAGTAAAATATTTTAAGTTTTTATTGAATGTTGTAGACAATGTACTAAAAGCAAAAAAAAATTTCGGTAGGTCCTAGCCTAGGTAACAGTCATCATCAATCTAGAGCATTGACCGGCCGAAAAAAATAATTGGTAGGGCTCTTGAAATTTCTGTCAATACTTATTTACCCAAATGGCCTTCTACAAAGTTGAACACCAGTCACGCCACGCCCGCCCCATGATTTTATTTTTCGTCTGATTTCACTAGATCTAGATTGATGAAGAGAGTGGTGTCATGGCTAGGCTAGGACTTACCGAATTATTTTTTCAAAATGACCACCGTGATTTTGAAGACAGGCCTTCAATCTGCGCGGCCAGTCGTCTATCGCAGCACGAACGAGGTCCATGTCAATATCGGCGGCTGCCTTGATCAAGGATGTCTTGAGTGACTCCAAATTGGGATGAGGCTTTGAGCACGTCTTTTCCTCCAAGTGTTGCCATATCTTGTAATCTAACGAATTCAAATCTGGACTGGAGGAGGGCCAGTCTTCGTGCCGGATGAAGTCGATTTAACCAGCCAGACTTGTGTGCTCTTCGCTCTATGAGCTGGCGCCGAATCTTGTTGGAATACCCAGTGCCTGTTATTGAAACAGTGTCTGTGTTGTTATGGTATGAGAAACAGGTTCCACAAGGCTCGTCAGGACTGTATTTTGATACACAACTATTTCTCACAAAAATGTACCTCTGTTAAGCCCCAATAAGAAACTCCCAACCATACCATGAGCGAGGATGGAAAATGACCTCGTTGGACACGCGGAATACGGTTGCTCGCTTCTTCACTACTGTGTGTGTACACCTTATAATTTTGTTTGTTGTAGCTTTCTTCTGCGGTAAAAATTTTTCATCCGAAAAAAGAATTTCCCGATATTTTTTTCCCGCGTACAACTTCAACAAAGCGCGGCATCTCTTCAGTCTCAGGTCCATTAGACGAGCATTCAAACGATGTCCTGTTTTTCTTCGATATGCCCGAAGCCCTAAGTCTTCATTTGACACCGTTTTCACCGTGGTTCTGCTTAACCCCATCTGAAGGGCCAACAGATTCTGCTTACGTTTGGGATTTCTTTGAATTCGCGCCATCGCAGCTTTTATCACTGCTGGAGTCCTAGCAGACCGAGGGCGACCACTTCTTGACCTGTCATCTACACTAGAGTCTGCATTGTATCGTTTGATGGTACGATAAACGAATCTTTTGGTTATTTTAAAAATTTTCAGTATGTCAAAAATTTGAATTGGCGCGAAACCGCAACGATGCAAAACAATAACTGCAACACGGTCTTCTTCAAGCGTCCACTCCATATTTAAAAATGAGTAAAATTCTAAAAAGTATACATTTTTATTTTCATGAACAATTCGAAATTCGAATTCAATAAACTTTTTTTGTGGCCAGCATTCTTAAAGAAAAGTTTTTACTGTGTGACAATACTTATGACCTAACTGTGTACTAAGTTTCATGTAAGTACCTAGGTAGGTAGTAACGAATACTACTGCCCCTTGGTAGGTTACCAAGGAGCAGTAGTATTAGTTTATGAAAAATTAATTAAAGTTCGTTAAAATATTTGACTTCATTTGCTTGTTTACCTTTTTACAATCGCCTTATGAGGCTTGTAATTAATTCTGTTTATGAAATGGTATATAGAACAACTGGTGTAACAGGTGTTTTGTATCATTATTCATTTATAGACATCATAAACATTTAAGATATCATAAATCCTTAAATGCTGCTTATCAAAGAAGAAACAGAAAGTATATTAACATAATTTCTATTAGGTGGAGAATTCTATGAGTTAGTAGTTGGTGTTAATTGTAAAGAATTTTTTCCCAAGTTTTGAGTAGATTTTATTTCTTAGTAAAATAAATAAGTCCTATCATAAGATGCACACCAAAGAGCGTAGAGCATTGCTAACACGGCATCCTGAATTAATATTTATTTGACAAATAAATCATAATTTAGGACATATTTTAATTACGTACCTGTTAGTCGTATAATAAATAAACATAAAATAATAATTATTCATCATAATTACGCTGTTTAAAATTGTACATTTGTGTGTGACTTTTACTAACCTTTAACATAAATAAATCTAGTTATAACAATTAGATACATAACAAACTGTAATCTTAATTTAAATGCACTTCTGTAAAAAAATATTATGAAGAAACTATTTAATATTTGTTACCGTAGGAACTGTCTGTTTACTTATGAGATTTATCTTTTTTCCCAAATTGTTCACCTTCCTCGATAGTAGTCATTAATGGGCAACCCTTGGTTTCGGGCAAGAAAAATGAAAGGAAACCAGCTAACAGAGGGAAGACTGCGAAAACAGCCGGTGGCAGCCATGTCGCTGTACTACCAAGGTCTATTACAAATGGCGCGATCATCGAACCAACTCGCGCCATCATTGATGAAAACCCTATTGCAGCATTCCTCACCACCGTTGGGAATAATTCAGACCCGTACAGATAAACAACAACAAACACTATAAAACTAGAGACTTGACCAACAGTAGCACATATTACAGAATATATGCTAGAAGGTATAAAAGCTAATACGAAAAGACAACCAGCACATATAAAATTAAATACTATTACTAAAGTACGCCTACCCATGAATTTCATGAGAGGAATAGACGCTATGGTTCCAAACATCGTTATCGTTGCTCCTGCCGCTACGTTGTAAAAAATGTTCCCGCTAAGTTGACCAACATATTGAGAAACTCCGTAGAAGCAGTAGCTGCAAGTCAGCCAATCAAAAGACATCAGTATTATGTTTTTTCTTAAATTAGGTGTGCGAAATAGGTCCAAAATGCTCCCTTTCTTTAAATTGCTCTTGTCCATTGTTGCTTGATAAAGTTCTACTTTGTTTTTAATGTCATCAGTAGGAAGATTGTTTCTGAAACCAAAATATAAACGCTTTCAATACAAGAAGTAATAAACACAATACTTGCAGTCATATACCTAAACAAAACTTACACTTTAGCAACTTTCTGTAACAATTCAACTGCCTCATCAGATCTTTTAACTGCCAATAACCATCTTGCCGTTTCAGGTAATAGAAAGAAATATGAAAGCAAGAGAATTCCAACGAGAGATATCAAGAACTGGAATGTGGTAAAATCTCTGTGATAATAAGAAAAAAGGGGAAGCAGCATATGGCCAATGTTGAATGGAATTTGATAAACTGCTGACAAAAGTTCTCTGTATTGTGCTCCGACATATTCCATAATTATGACAAAGCCGATGACCATCGTCCCACCAACTGAAGCCCCAACCATAAACCGAAGGATTGTAAATGTGACGTAATCGTTTGCATACGCTGCACCGATACCCATTGTTATTTGGATCACAACGGCCAAAAGTATGGGCTTTTTTCGTCCAAACCTATAACAAAAGAGCTATTAATCTTAAATAAATAAGTACTTCAACGCCACTCTCGTGTTCAACAAATAGATTCTGATATGATTTCTCACCTATCAGATGCCATTCCAAAAAGCACACTTCCGAGTAATGTTCCCAATTGGAAGATTGTCTGTGTAAAGCTAACCATCCATTTTTTGTCACAAATTAAGTCGTACTCCATTGTAATAGTATTAGTAAATACAGATGTGTTATAAATGGGATGTGAGCAGGGACATATGTCTTGTTCTAGCGAATCTGAACAAGAATAAGTTACTTTTGGAGCTAAAAAAATTATCGCCATTTGGTGGAAAGCTACTGGTATTTTTGATATAAAAATGAGAAGGCACAGGAACACATGGTATCGTCCAAACGCGCCTATAGTTGACTGGATAATGTCTACTGAGTCTGTTGTTTTTTCCGGCATTTTGTTTGAAATCGGCTCTGAAAAGAAAACATAAAATAAATTAGTCTTACAACTAAGTTCAGTTTCATGAAAAGCAGAATAAAAATATAAGTTAAATTATAAATAAATTTCAAGAAGGTACGTTATAAAATACATTTTAGCGTGGTCACTGCGAAAATCTTGTATTATTATTTCATTAAATTGTGTATAAAGGTATGAGTACTATTACTTATAATATTCTTTGTTTTCATATAACACAACACAATGCAATCAACACAATAATGTATTTCCTTTTTAATACAACGTACTTGGGTCTAAAATTGACATAAAATTGTTTTAAAAGAGACATACATATTAGTAATCTACAAATGGTATTCGTTGTACAAAAGTGTAGTGCTTAAAATATAATCATAAATATTCTGCTTCACCAATTTGTATTTAAATCAAAAACTACCTGCGCCTCGGGAATTTGATAAACTAACACAGAGACACAGTAAATAACACGCGTAAAAATTAGAGCGCAAACACATAAACTTTTGTGTGTATCTGCCCTCACTTGTTGCCCAGTAATATTTAAAATTAATGATAAATAAACACAATTATTACAATATTATCGCAAAGCTAGCTCTTACGAAACTTTTCCATTACCGCATTTTTGCAAGAAGTAATTGAAAATGGAAATGACTCTTTTCAGTGCGGAACTTCATTTAATAAACAGAGAAAACTTATTAACTTTTATAATATTATTATTTCCTCTACCTGCTTATGTAAATTCTCTAAGAGACGAGAGGCGGAAGTATTATACACAAAATATGTAAATTTTCTATCATTCCTTCGACCTCGATCGTGCCTTTCAGTAATTGTGCTTATCAAGAAAAAGACAAAACGTTTTTGTAAACAATACCTTAACGTTGTTTTTATCTGTTTTGTGAATTTTAGACAGCACTTCAGAATACGATTCACTTGATTTTTTACCATCATATTGACTTTACCTTCTCGGCAGAGATTGATAAACTTATCCAGAGCATTTAATTGAAAACACACAGGTTCTACGTGGGGTTCGTCTGTGATCAGTGTAAATACTGGCATAAAACATTTACCTCTACATAGGCAACGCATTTGCGATGCTCTTGGCGTTCTTAGTCATCATCAATGCTACTATTGGTAACCATCAGATTTTCCATTGCACAAGTTATTCAAATTTATTATTTAATTAAAATTATACTTTTTTCATTATATATAGGCAACCGGAATTTGATACAATGTAGGTAGGCAAAAGTCGAGGTCTAGGCTACAGATAGCCCCAGGTCAACGACTGCAGCGTTCATTGGACAGCATAAATATTAATAGCAATTTGATAAAACAGACATTATACTTGATCCCACATTAAGCTTCAACCTTCATGTATTGTGAATAGAGTGGTAAACAATAAACGATGCAAAATAATAATAACACTCAAAACTTGACTCACGCTCGAATTCACTCGATACTCAAAAGCATAAGTTGAATGCAAATAGACTGACAATTCTAGGTACTGTTCCCTTGTTCACCACCGCTTTCGATTTGAGGAACACCAAGTGCTTCTTTAGAGCCTCTTAACACGTTCTAACTAAGTACATCCACTTTCGTCATAGGAAAGAAAAAAGGAAGAAGGAGAAATGTCATGCTTCTGAACCAAAGGCTCACACGTCAGACAAGATTTATATTTAATTAATTAGAGAATTAATTATGAATGTAATAGTGGGATTAGGTACCTACTTACTACAATTATTGTTATCATGCTGTTTACTAAGATTACTTCCCGTGCCATAAGATGTTTGTGAAGCCTTGAATATAATCGTCTGTTTATGTATAACATGTGAAAGACGTCAAGTACTTTACCTAGCAGAATAGGTATGTTAGCAGATACACAATTTATATAAAACAGTTCAAAAGTAATATAATCGCATGTCATTTCTGGCTGGTAGGTTGGTAAGAAGGTATGTACATTTAGGAAAAACTTTCTTGCGGTTGCTTCTTTCTACGTACTTTACAAACACTTACCCTAATTAGGATTAAAAGTATAAGTATCAAACAGTCTAATTCTTTTGCCGACTAGCCGTTTATTTATTAACTAAGTACCATTTGTGTTGAAACTGAAATATATTATAGTCTTGACGGCCTCCATGAAGCATTGAGTGATACTGGGTACGAATCTAAGCTAAATTTTGTGCTAAACTAATCTTGGATGCTTAAAGTACCAATGTTTTTAAGTGAAGTAAATAATAAACATAAAATGCTTCATGGAATAATGGGCCACACATTTACTTTCGGAGTTGTAAGAACTGTTCTATCCTGATTTCCGAATTTAAGTATATCCAGGTATTAACTAAATAAGCAGTTACGTAGGTAGGTGAGTGCTTACTTTTTATCCTTGATATGAAATCTGCCTGTGTATATTTTTACATCGTCAAATTATCTTATAAAGTATCACATAATATCAAATTACTTAAGCAAAACGTACCTAAATGTTTGGAGCCGACCTTGCAGAATTCAACGAAGCGAATTCAACTAATTCAATGCTATCCTGCAAATTAACATTGACAATGAAAATGTTTATCCCAAGAACGCGTCGCATAGGCATGTTTCGAGTATTTTTCTTTTATTATTTACCTGTTATGTTTTCATTTTCCAACTACAAAATAATTATGTTGTTCCTTTTGGTATTTTATCTGGGCACTATGTCCCACTGGGTAACTCATGTTCACCAGGAACAACAAAGGCGTCCTTTGATCCCAAGATCAACGAATGCAGTTGTGCAATGAAGCTCGACCCCAAAGGACAGCACCGAATTCAATCAAAAGAAAAATAAGGAAGTAAGAAACTAAAGAAATAGTGACATGTTAAATACATTACGCTCTTTAGGCACTAAATCACATCGCAGCCTTTACCTACCCACCGAAATATTTAAATAGGTAACCTACCTACCAATCTCAATAAAACTGTTGCAATGAATAATTCAAACCCATTGATGTAACGCACCTTGTGAATCTAAATCAATTTTTGTTTGTGCAGCTGTCACTTCCATAAAAATAATCAATATAACTTCTACACCTTCATCACCGAAAATGAAAAAAAATCGAGAATCGCTTTTAGTCCGCTTATATCTAACGTAGGTATACTATATAAAAATGTAGGGAGATACCTAATGAAATAATGCTAGAACATATCAATGAAGTCAACGCTCTCAGTTCGCAGATTTATCAAATTGCAAAAGTTTTTCCTGCTTCATAATACAAATACAAATTTTACTTTAATGTGATTTTTATCAGAGCAATTAGGTAGTTTAACTAAGATAGGTTTACCTACTTTTTATATGTAGGAAGGTATCCTTTCAAGAAATGTACTAAATATCGAGACTAGACTAGATTGGGTACTAACCGCATAACCTTGCGTACTTCACTTCGCGTGTGGATGATAATAAATAATGATACCAATTAGGTATTGGGACAATAGGTACATACATCTACTTAACGTGTCACCTACAATGAGTGAATACCTACTTCACACTTTTCGTTAATTAATTACGATTCATTTTTCATATGGCAGCCGGGAACTTCACAACATCAAATTCATAGAACTACACAAACATACGTATAAATTTATTCATAACTAAAAAATTGTAACTCGCGGGAATCGAACCTACGATCTCAGGCAATCTACTTGGTTTTGCAATTGCGCTATCTGGGAGTCATGTTTGTTCTATACCTAATATATAATAAATATTATAAACATTCTTACTAACCTCGTCAATATAAACTTTTCTCATATAAAACTAGGCATGTGAGTAATAAAAAATAAGTCCTAGTTAATTTATATTACTAAAAAGATAATTGCAGGAAAAGTAGTTGGTTGACTTTTATTGTTTGCATAAAAAAGACAAGAAAAATATAGTATCTAATCGACCTACGTACTAAATGACAGGTGATATGAATGATAAGTATTGAGATAAAATACCTACAGGTAAAACTGACGACCTGTTTTGGAAAGGGCTTGAATTCAATTACGTTTGGTTTCAAGTCCGAAGAACTTAGATTTTTTTGGGGTGGACTTGAGCCCCCCAGCCGCCCCGCCCCAGGATCCGCTAGTACCTGCTTTGAAACCACAGATCTGTCATTTCATTAATAAACTAGTTGAGTTTACTAACCAATTCAAGGTCCAAACCTGCTGGTCGGGGTCAACATACTACACTGCAATTCACAATACTCGATTGCAAATTATAGCGACACTTTCACTTTCACAAAACACACCTGCGATAGTATTATTTACCTGCTCTATTGGTGTTTTCTTGTAACTCCATAGTTGTGTGTTGTTTTTTAGCAATTTATTTCACTATAAGATGGCATCTGTTAGTAGTTTAATGTAACGGTAAACGAGAGGAGACTGCTTTCAATGGATGTCAGTAACTCACTGACTAGAATGAAAGGCTGTATGTAATAAACTCAGGCGTTTTGTGATTTAGCTTCAGTATATCGACGCGCACGCACTGTTGTCGAATGCTTCATAATTTGGTTCTTCTTACCTGAACGCTTAAATACCCTTGTTTGTATCGGAATTCAAACTAACAAAGGATTTTTATTTTTGTTAATTAGTGTCGCATTCGATCAATTATACAATTCCTTTGTACACCTATTACAAATAATTATTGGTAACAAGTGTACAAATCAGTTAGCATCAATTATAATTATTATGCTATGTGGATAAGACAACCATTTTCGTCAATTGTTAATAAATTATTATTTTATTTATTTCTTTATGGGGTCATAATATTTTCGTCAATATTGTGTTTATATTTTTTTTATCATTCACGTCGTAATTTGTCATTCATGCTTGACAATTTTTACCAACTACACAAAGCTACCTAATAATGTTTAGCAAATATCATACCCATAGAACAGACCCAGAATCCAGTTCCTCTAAGTATTACTATTTTTAGAAATGCTAACAACCGTCACTTAAATAACCTACCAAATATTCTACAAACATTGTACGTATCCATTTGTCAAATTATGACCTCATATAACTCGTTAATGAATTTTGATTGACAAAAATTTATGACTCACTTTAATCAGGATGAAAAAACGCAATGAATTTATTTTCTCGATGGTTTATTTATTACACATCTCTATTTACATAAAATTATTATAAATTCTACGATAGTAAAATAATATTTGTATTTCGTATCATGAAAACGTGTTACAACTTTTGTATTGTTTTTCTTTTCATATATACACATTAACGGTATTACATACGGTACAGTAAATAATGGTGTTATCATTTTTATATTTAGGAAGCATGGATCAAAAACTTATATGAATAGGATTTTTTTTTCGGTATCCCCAAATCTGCAACTAAGTATATGTAATTATGGTGCATACTACCAAAACAAAAGTTTTCCTTAGAAACAACTTATGTTTCTTAAAAAATATGATAGGAAATTACTATTTACACCAACAAAACAGGCAATAATGAACTCTAATACTTAAACATATGTCATGACAAAATCTTTTATTAAGATCTAACACATAACGGAATAGTAAATCAGAAAAATATTTGACCCAATGTTTCATCATTTGATTTTGATATGAAATTTTTTGACTTCCAGAAATAGTATTGATTCATCTGTCAATATGCAAGCATTTTTCACTTTTTAATCATTTTCACAGAATTTTAGTAACAAAATCTAAAGGTTTATGTTTAAATTTATTAATATTTTTCATTTTTATGAAGTGAATAAAACACACATACATCTCTCGATATGCATTAGACCTTAAACATACTTAAATAAAATATCACGTAATCAATAAAACAACATAGTCTTAAATTAATCATATAAATCACGATAACATTCAGATATCACAATACATGATGAAACAATGACATCTTGGCAAATGGCATTTAAATAAAACGTTTAACATTTTAAATATTCATTTGCGCCTTAAAATTAAACTAGTGAACTTAAATTATTAAATTAAAATGTAAAGGAACAAGCTAAAGAAGCTACAAATGAAAATAAATATGCCTCAACTCTGTAAGCATTAATTTGTTTACTAAATTCAATCACAGAAAATTTATTGGTGTATTGAGCTTAATTTGTTTTTTCTACTAATAAATTTTGTAGTGATATATGGGGACAATTTAAGTACACCTATTTTTAAAGGCACTAAGACCTAAACTACTATAAAATTTCTGTACAAATTATGTATTAAATGCTGTTATATGTACTAAAATAAATCAGGCAATTGATAAAGACTAGCCAATAGTATTATGAATGTTATTTACATTGCAGAAAATGATATATTATTTCAGCAATCTATGTTTCAAAATTCAAGATTACAAGAAAAATGTTCAGCATGAACATGGAAAAAGTTACTTTTATTTTTTTAGGAAAAAAACTAAAGGGGTCTTCTAATCATATTGCGTAATGCATGTTATAAAGTGTATAATTTAAATAAATACTGTTTATTCTCTAAACAACAAAAAAACTAGCAGCAATCAAGAAAAAAATATTCTATACTACTGAATAATTGGAAATCATAGTTTTCCTAAGGAAACTAAAATTATTTTAGCTGTAATTTTTAGTTTTATTTTTCTCAAGTTACACAATGCATTTTATAATATAAATAAATAATAACAATTCAGTTCCAACTTTATAAAAGTACATTTTACCATGTCCATTGTGTGGAGACAACACTCCCAGCTTAATTTATACAATTTGCATATATTTACATGTAAAACATTGCAAGCTACCAAAACTGTTAAGTTAAGTATATTTTCTTTACATATTTAAATTACTTTTGTAATAACACCAAGATCAAATACTTTTCAGAGATTCTACTCAAACAACGCTAAATTAAATAAAGAAAAATATTTTTCTTCTGGAAATTCACAAAGAAACTTACGAAACTAGTGTTACAGTTAAATAAAGAAACTTACAGTTTCAGTTGTGTGACTAAGCAGGTTTTTATATTAAGTGCTATAATGTCTTCGATTTTTAATCTTTGATACCAAATTACATATCTTCAGTGCAGGGCCAAGTTTTAATCCCATATACTTCATCATCATATCGGAATTCAGAAGGAGCAGTGCTTTTCCATCAATTTCCTGAAATAAAATAACCAATTTTAAATAACTAATAAATTTAAATAAAGAATAACATCTGAAACAAGAGATTATTGATAAAATTCTACCAAAAACAAATATACTACTCAATACAAAATAAGGGCCACGAGGTATTTTTTCATTTTGGTGTAAATTATTAAACATTTACATATTGAAAGTATTAAAATATTGAGTATACAAACTCTTTGATACCTAAACTTTTTAATATTGTAGTATTCATCTAATGCTGGCAACAATTTTAAATAAAATTTGATTTAAATTATTTTTGAAAATTTTGAATCCATTTTCTTTGTCGTTTTGCTTTCCTTAGCTTCTTGGTTTATTAGAAATTATCAGAGTTCATTGATATCTCGAGTCAGAAACATCTTTTGCAATATGCCACAAGCACGCAGGCGTCATATGGACTCGCTGACAGCAACCAGAGCCGTTAAAATTATTGAAGAAGGTCATTCGCAGCGATCTGTGGGTTTGCAATTGGGATTTTCTCGAAGAGCTATTCAAAATCTATGGAATCGTTTCCAAGAGACCGGCAGTGTTAGAAGTAGACCTGGTTCGGGCAGAGTTCGCATTACAACAGCTCAAGAGGATCGTTACATTCTATTAAGTGCGCGCCGAGATCGCACGCACGACCCGCAAGCTGCAAAATCGTTTACGGCTCACAACGGGTACTCGTATCAGTGACCAAACTATTCGTAATCGATTGCATGAAGACCAGTAGGCATCAAGAAGGCGAGTTGTCCGTGTTCCATTAACCAGAAATCATCGTGCAAATCGTTTAAGATTTACCCGTCAACATTTTGACTGGGACATAAACCAATGGGGCATGGTGCTCTTCACAGACGAATGCAAAGGTAATTTTTTAACGACGATCGGCGTATTAGAGTATGGAGAAGACGCGGCGAGAGATTTTCAGAAGCCTGCATCCATGAAGTCGATCGTTTTGGTGGTCCAAATGTAATGATTTGGGGCGGGATAAGCTTACACGGTAAAACTGAGCTCGCTATTTTAAATGAGAGTACTGTTACTGCTCAGCGGTATATTGAGGAAGTTGTCAGACCACATGTGATCCCATTTGCCCAGCGAGCGGGTCCTGGATTCATCTTGATTCAAGACAATCATCTTGATGCAAGCTCGTGCACACACGGCTCAAGCGACTCGGTTTGTACTGGAAGCGTCTCAAATTCAAGTCTTGCTGTGGCCGGCGAACAGTCCGGACTTAAATCCAATAGAGCACATGTGGGATCAGTTGAAACGAAGAGTTAGAGACGGTGATCAGGAAATCCACAACCAACAGCAACTCATCAACGCTGTTAAAAGGGCCTGGGAAGAGATTCCAATGGAAAATGTCAGGCATTTGATTGAGAGCATGCACTCCAGGCTTCAGGAGTGCGTAGCGAAACGAGGAGGGCATACTCGTTACTAAAAGATGAGCATGGAGTATTTTCTTTACATTGTTTTTATTTTTAACCTTAAATGTGATTTTTTCTTTCAAAAGCAAATAAACTTTATCATCATTATTATTGGAATAAGTTTATTGGTCTACACAGTAAAAACAACATTAGTTTTCGTTATGGAGACAAAAAAATATATATTGGTTTTATTATTTTCATGGTACAAACAAAATACCTTGTGGCCCTTATTTTGTTTTGAGTAGTATATATAAATCTTTGCATGGTCAAAGCATTAGGCTGTTTACTTATTGGTGCTAAGGACAGGTAGTATATTACATTAAGACAATTAAATAATTAATTTAAAATTTGTCTGACAACTTTAGTTTTGCATTCATGTTGTCAACTCATGCACTAATAAGAATGTTGAAAGAACTCTACAAAACTAAAACGATACCCAACTTCTGGCTGACACTTCATCCAAGAAAAACACAAAACTAAAATGTACTCTATTAATTTCATTTATAAAATCTCAAAGCTTATGTGAGTTACTCCAATTAATTTTCCTCATCTAGAAGAGCATAAAATGCAGTTGACGGAAATAGGCAATTATTTTTTTTCAAAATGTTTACAGTATTATGAATAAGATTTGCACTTGATAAATAGGTACATAAATAAATTAGATTAGGTAGTAGATAGATAGACTTACGTGTTTCCTAAAGAGATCAGCGTGAGCTGCTAGTGCTGTGTCTGCATGTGCTATAAACCCGATGACATCTTCAACAGACCAGTCGGCGGGCGGCGTGGCTGGAGGCGGAGGTACTGCACCCGTGGTAGAGGACGGCTCCGGTGATACGCGAGCCAACTTACCGCCAGCCTCGGTAGATCCGTTCACGTTACTCCCACCTGCCGGCTGTTCCTCCTGTACATTTATAAAAATTCAATTATTTCATTTTTGTCTAGAATGAGGTATAATCTAAAAAATATAAAAGTACAAAATCATGTTACAAAAAAAAAAGTTAAAATAAGATGTAAATATTGTTGCAATGAGTGCTTACTGAGTTGCTATGAATCCTGCACTATGCATGTCTCACAGGTTGGATTATTATATTTAAAAAAGTGGATGTGATTTGTGATCTAATTATTTTATTTTTCTAATAGTATTAATGAATACAAATTTTTATTATTTAACATGTTTTAATAACATTAATCATCAATATAAACACTTTTGAACATAGTAACGTAAATTGGTTGTGATAGTGAGTGTGGATTTGTTAGGTCATGTGGTATAACTCAATGTAATCTCAAATGTTACCTTTAGATAAGTTTGTCATAAACATTAAAGTATGATGCTGAAACCGATTGTTCAGGGAATGTTTGTTATACAAATTCACTTACACTTTTAGGTCTTTTTAGGACTGATGATACATTGTTTGATGTGGATTCTCCACATAAAGTACAAGGCCTTCCTGCAGCCTCCCCTATATCTATCTCAATCATACCAGTGCAGCATCCTAAACCATCACATACTGATTTTATCCAGTTTTTTAACTCTTCAATTGTCAAATCTGCTGGAACTTTTACAGTGTAGCTTTTGTTTCCTGATGAAACCTAAAAAGGGTGACAAAATTAGTGTCAAAAACACTATAACGAAAAATAATCAAGTTCTAGTTTAAACTAGACCCTCATAAAAATCCCTTATTAATCCTTATTATACCCTAGATCCTCATAAAAATATTATACTAGATACTAGATTTCTTGTGAATCTTTATTTCTCTGATTTATAGGGTTGTAGATTGTCTTGAATAGAGATTGGATATCTAAATGTATATATTTACAAGTTTAGATGTTCTAATTTTTACATATATATTCAAGAACATAATTAAGTAAAGTTGCAGTTTGAGTTACAATAGAAATCTTTATATTCAGCCAATAAATTAGCATTTGAATGTCTTTTTACACAGGAGATCCCAATTAAAGTAATAACAAGACTTAAATTCCACATATTTAACTTTTTTATAATATATATATTTTTAATTAATAAGTATGAATAAAAATTTAATAATGAAAAAATCTATAGCCAAAAATAAATTTATATTACTTCAAACAAAATTCAAAATAAACATTTATACAACAAGTATTCAAGATGTTTTACATAATCAAGAAAACACACAACAAATGCAATTTAATTTACTTGTTTTACCTGTACCTATATTATATATATTTTACGAAATGATATAAGTACCTGATTTAAATATAAACAACACATTTCTATTGTAAAATCCTGTGATTCCAGGATCAACAAAATTATGTGTAATAGAATAGTATCTGCTTAGTATTAGCCAGGCTAATGAGCTTATTTGTCACTAAAGCACAATAAATTAAAAACTTTATAATATAACTAAATTTAACTAAAATATTACCAGCAACTGACCTGCACATTTGTTATATTAGAGTAACTAGTGGAGGCTGTCAATATTGCCCTGGTGAGCCTCTGAGGCTCTGGGTGAGCACTGATGAGATCCTTGGCTAATGCCTCTGCAGCGCCTGATGGGCCTGTGCCAACTATAGAACTTGGCAAGTTACTACTTCCACCTGAGCAGCTACTCCTTATGTGGAGACGGACAGCTGCAGCAGTTGGAGTTGATATTGCCAAGTTATTTGTGGTACCAGACCCTGTGGATCCACTTTCGGGAAGTGCTTGGTTTGGTATACCACTTGGGCGTAATTTAAACCTGAAAGAAAACATCCATTATGCTACATCTGGAAGGAAATTTTTTTCAAGGTGATTTGATAGATCAGTTAGGATGATCATTAAATAATATTTTCAATCAATTAAAAAAGATTAAAATATGAATGGAAACAAAATTAAGGAATTTAATATGCTTTAAATTTATTTTAACCGGCAATAAATAAAGGTATCAAGCCAATTGAATGCATATTTTTTTGATTAATTTATTTTAAAAGAATCAAAGATATTTAAAAGATGCTTGACATATTGCTACCTACATAAATATTCATATTGATATGGATTTATGTACAAAGATAAAATTTTACAACCCTTGATTAACTGCCCTGCCCTGTAAGATAAACTTGCCTAGATGGTGCTGTTGCACTTTTTTGTCCAGGTGATTGCAGGAGATGGCCAGCCCTGGCACACCATCCAACTGGAAATATGTCTCTTGAGTCATATCTACACCAATAGTCAAAAGCCCCCCTCCAACCATCAAATGTAACATGGATTTGATCATTTTTCACTGCACCCACAGTAGCACAACATATCAACTGAGGATTCTTCTTATCCACTGCTTCCAACTTCTGCCCAACAGCAAATAAGTTGCTTTTAGGAGTTGGGGGCTCAGCCTGAAATGCCTTTTGAGGAGCCATCTCTGCGCCATTTAATGTTTTTAGTAAAAACATAGGCCAACTACTAGCATTCATGCGAAATCCAAGTGGTGGCTGTAACATACCATCATTCTTCTCACAATGGCCAATAGTATGTATATCTCCAGCATCAACAAGCCTCCAAAAATCATTCTTATCATCACTTCCATCTAGCCTAAGCCGCAATCGAGGGCCAAGCACACCAACTACAGTAGCTATGCATGTAGAGGTTAAGTTTCTTGGATCTAATGCTTCAAGTTTCATGTTTACTTTAAACTCATTGACTGGCGGTAAAGGGGCTTGTTTGAAGCATTCCTGAGGAGCAGCCACACTATTTGTCTCTTTTAAATACTCGTTCCAATCGAATGTTTGATAAATGTCATAAAATTTTCCCGTAGTATTATTGTTGGAATGATTTTCAGAACCATTTACTCCGTTTCCCGATTGAGGAGATGTAGTCCTTTTCTCATTTTTCTTTTGATATTTATTGAGACAATACGTCGAGCAGAAGTTCTTGCTGTTAGATGGAGCGTTACCGCGAATAACATTATCGCAGTGCAGGCAGGCGCCTTTACTATAGGCCTGCCTGAACTCAGAAAGACATGTTTCAGAACAGAACTCCTTTTTGCCGTTCTCTGTAGGAAGCACATATTTCAGAGGAGTTTTACTTTCAGCGCACCAAGTGCATGTGCGTTTTGGTGGTCTTCCAGGTCCACGTATTTTGCCGGGAGCAGGACCCGACGAACCGACAGTATTGTTTGACATTGTTTCTACTACGAATCCTACAGCATTTTTGTCCATTCATAAACTAAGATAAAACACATCAATCACATTATTACCACAGATTCCGGGCAGTATTATTGAAATAGGACTACTCTTATTATTTCCGCAAAAATATAAACAACGTCAGAAAATTTGTGACGCCGTTTCAAAACGGCCATATTTTTTAATCAATGTTGCCCTGTCAAATAATTACAGTTGACAACTTGACAAAACATTTTGTGCCAGCCAGTTAAGTTAAAAAGCGCTTGTGTATCTCAAACATGTAAAACTAAGTTATCTATCATGTAGCATTTGAATGATGATGGAATGATGATCCCAAAAAAATAAAGCCTACAATTCATTGAAATTGTTTAGGCTTTATTTTTGTAGGAAATTGCAATGGTTAAAAACATAAAAACCAATCGCAGTTGATTGAAGTTTTGACAAGTAAAATTATAATGATCAAAAAAATAAAACGTATGTTTCTCGCGTTTATCTGTAATTTACGTTAGTTGTAAACAAATTTAAAAATATCTAAAAAGCGTTAGAGCCATTAGAGACGTAAGATGGGATTAAGATTTATAGAATATGTTGCGGGAACGTAATCTTGTAATATGATGGTAGTTATTTTTTTTGGTAAATATTTTTTTATGGTTATTATAATGTTGAAAAATCAATGAGATCCTTTGATATATAAATGCTGCATACAATATTCCTTGATCCCATCCAGCCTTTAATTTCTATAGTGATGAGTAAGTGTGAAATCCGAAATGCTGCGAGGATGTGAAAGCTTAGCTACGAAACTGTGACCGTTTCGACTAATGCTAGGAAGATACACAACTCGAGCTATGCGATGTATCGACAGTACGGTAGGCATGGGGAGATCAATCACGACCATCCATATCACGCATCTATCCTTAATAAACATTGCTTAGTTGAACCCGTTTCCTCAACAAGTGCAAAGTGCAGACCTAGACAACAGGCTCATCCTAAGGACACCCATAGTGGGCTCAGACCTCGCTTAGGTGGCGCTGTTTTGTACGAGTGAATCTATACTGACTACTGAGAGTTGTGTCCAGTGTTCACGCTCGCTTAAATGTCTGTGCTTACGGTAGCGTTGGGTGCCGTGTTGTTCACTTCTCTCTAATGGATGAGGAGGGCAATGGCTGAAATAAACGTTATACTCGTGATCGGGTGCTGTTTGTGTGGACTGGCTCGCTTGGTCACAATTTTTTAAATGATAATTTTCGATCGCATTCTTCTATATATTAAATTCGTTGCATCCCCTATGTTTCATGCAATTAAATAAAACGTATTTAAATAAAAGCCTTAGTAGACTTAAAATCATTAATTATTGAAACTATTATAGATTGTAATTTTTATAAAGGTAGCTTTAAATTGTATGAAATAGTTAGAAACTTAAATGTTCCAAATTGTAAAAAAAGTTTTACCCCGGGTGTCAGGCATCAGAGGGGTGATAACGACAACGGCCATGTGACGCACAGTTATAAATATATTTTCCGAATAATTACTAGAAGTTTGAATTGGTAACTCGCGACCCCAAATCTCGGAAATCTTTGAACGATTTGATATGGGGGAGGGTGTGTTTAATAAAAATTAAATCAGCACCGGATGCTAACCTACGCTTCCCCGCCACTGTCAATATTTCACGTAAATATTGATAGGATTGACGGTATTACAATTTTAATTGGGCTAGATAAAATATCACGACGCTTGTAACACAACATGGTATTGATAGAGTGACACTTCCCGAACGCGTTTATATATACTTTTACTTTACATGCATATTAATTTAAAAGAAATAACTTCACATTGTCATACAATTACAATGAAGGAGCGAGCGAAGGTTTCAGTCTACTGGAACAATCCGGCATATGTATGTACTCGTAGATATGCATGTATAAATGTTTCTTAGACGATAACTTGAGTATCGAATCGTCATGTATGGTAGGTTTGATATTGAAGCAAATCTTTAAATTTAAACCAAATTGGTCAAATGGTTACGGAGATACAGAAGTTCACGATTTGACAGTTCGGAGCGAATAACTAGTTTCATCTATGCTCAACTCATTTCAACCTAGGTTGAAATTCAACTTTAATGTAAGTGAAAACATTAAGCTGTTGTTAATGTAAAACTAAAAAGCTGCATGATCTTGCTATCTCTGCCTTGTGAAAAACAAATGCATTTAGGTTATTTTTTTGAAAGTATTATCTTACTGACCGATTTAAAAAGGGAATCTACGTGTTTTATGAGGATTTATGATTTTAAAAGGTTTGAAAGTTCTAACAAGAACAATGTCTCAACAAGTGAAACAATTATCCTCTAATGCTGATATAGCTGAAAAAAAGATTAATGAACTTCGAATTAAGGTTAGATTATTTTTCTATTATACTTATTTTTATTTCAACCTTGCGCTAATTTACACATACATTTTTACTTCTCTTTTCTAGTTACAAGAAGTCAAAAACATTAAAGTAGAAGAAAAAATAAGATTACTAACGAAAGAGAACGAGGATCTTGCAAAGAGAGTTGCACTAGCTAAAAATGAACTCATAAGATTAGAAACTTTTAACGGAAAGAAGCAATACTCTGTCGCTAGTAAAGCAGTCACTCTTAATAAACATGAAGGACTAGGTGAAACCAATAACAAAGATCAGCCTACTGTAATGAAAGAAAAAAAACTAAAAGAAACTTCTAAGAATCCAAAAGAAAAAGCTGCTGTTACTAGTGTTGAGTCTGTAGTTGATGTGAGGAAATTGGATTTCAGAATTGGAAAGATTGTAGAAGTAAATAAACATCCAGATGCTGATTCATTATATGTTGAAAAGATAGATTGTGGAGAAGAGAATCCTAGGACAGTGGTATCTGGACTTGTAAACCATGTACCTATAGATGAAATGAGAGACAGACTTGTCATGGTCCTGTGCAACTTGAAACCTGTGAAGGTAATTCTATAAAAAATATTTTTACCTTGCTTTTTTCTGAAATCCTGAACCAACAATAAAACTTTCATAATCAGATAAATCTCTCAGGATAATTTAAAAGTGAAGTGTTGTTTGTGTTGTGTCACTGTAAAAGTTTATGATTTCTACATGTCGTCAAACCATCACTTAAAAATTATGAGCCTAAATAGTTAAATTTTAAATCACTACAGTAAAAAAACAAATTTACTTTGATAAAACTAAATAGAAAAAAAAAACAATTTACTCTGATAAAACTAAATAGATAAGTTGTTCAGAGTTGGTCGGGCGGCGAGGGTTTGGTGATCTCTAACACAGGGTTAAAGTACCCTTGCACGGACACCAGTCGCTCATTATCATGACACATTGAGTCAAAATAGGTAATAATCATTCTAAGTTTGTCATGTGATGGGAGATAATAACTAGTATTAACATAACATTAGGTGCAGTTTAGGTTTTATATTTTAATTTATAAACAACCTAGAGGTAGAAGCCATTGCCAGTAAAGGTGAGAGGATTTGTGATAATTTTAATGATTTCAGATGAGAGGGGTGACATCAGAAGCGATGGTCATGTGTGCATCATCATCAGATAAGGTGGAAGTACTTATTCCACCGAGAACAGCAGTTGCTGGAGACTTGGTGACTTGTGAAGGGTATCCAAGGGAACCAGAAGCACAACTAAACCCTAAGAAAAAAATATTTGAAACTTGTGCTCCAGACCTCAAAACTGATGAAAACAAAAATGCTTGCTACAAAGGAAGCCCACTGGTTGTAGATGGCAAAGGAACAGTTGTGGCACCTACACTAAAAGGAGTCAGTGTTAAATAAGACCTATAAAATATAATCTAAGTATAGTATATATATTATATGTTTGTAGTTGTTCTAACTCCAAAAAAAAATACAGTCATGTTTTTATTGTTTGATATTTTTCTACCCTAAAGTGAAATAAAACAAATATTAAAGCAAAGTCAACAATAATTGTATTACCTCTAAATTTGATAAGCACAAGATTATACTTAAACAATTTTGTGTGGAAATCACATTTCCAGAATTAGAAAAATACATTATGGCCCTTGATCCGCAACATTTTCTTTGATCTTTTAAAATTTTGGACCATCAAAATTACAGCCAATGAATATTTGGATAGTACTGTTTTTTGACATAATTCCACCACATACACATATTACATATAACATTTACCAGTCATGTTAGTATATACTTCAAGGATTAAAATGAACTTTGTATTGAATGTATTAATCTGATACATTTATAAAATCTACACAAGATAATTTAAAAGTAAAACAGCATTTTAAAGTAGCTTTAAGAAATTTAAAACTTGTAAACCATTTCAAATCTTTACATTGAAAATGCAAGCTATTTCTATCTGCGTGTTTTTAATAGAAAAATCTACTGTATAGTTTTAAATATAATTTAACATGAACTACATTTTGTGAGCCAGTATGAAAATATTTCTTTATCATTATTAACAATGTGCAGACAAGCTCTTCCCATAGTGACTACACAACATTTTTGTTCAACACCAAATTAATTTGATTATCTATCAATCTATCTTACACATTAATGAGGATTAACAATCCTATAACATTTTAACATGGGGCATAACAAGTTTAAGAAGTAGTATGATTTCATTTCACCTGTATTGTGGAATTCTACATGACATTGCTATTTCAAAACATTAAAGATAAGTGCTCTTTATTTTAAAATTTCAATTACATCTAAGCTTAATTCTTAACAATGCAGAAATCGACTCGATAACATTATTTTGTACTGAACATTTTTAAATTTTGATAGTTTGAAAGTTAAAACACTACATTGTAAAAGGGGTATAGAGTGCTTGGAACTTATTTAAGAAGGTACAGGCAATGATAAACTAAGCACTCATTTATATATTATAAAATTGTAGACTGTTTTAAAATCAATTCCTGCGGCTAAGGATATACTAACACACAGTTAATACTAAAAAAATATCTTATTTAATCTTGACTATAATTTCACCCACACTTTTTGTAATAAAGCTTAGAATAAATGAAGAAAGTCAGCACTTTTACCAAAAGTCCATAGGCATGATAAATAACATTAAATATCTTAATGTAAATATATTCTTTGGTAGACAGGATTTTTTAATGTGGAAAGATTACAAAAATATAAGGGTTTTTATAATAATTGTACTTGATTTAGCTGATCCTGACATATTTTTGTATTGAGAATTGGTTAAAGAATTACATATTTTTAGAGTATGAAGATACATAAGAAATAAATAACAACAACCATCACAATATTGTTATTAAAAATATTTTAATTTTCACTTCTTTCTCAATCCAATTATTAAAGAGATCAAATATTTAAATAAATTTACATGATGGAAAATCACGCTTTATTTTTGTAAAGCAGTTAATGGCACATGTTTTTGTTGTTTCAGAGAATTGAACAGCTGATATGAGAAAATCAAAGACATTTCTTAGTAATCGGAATTAAGTATGTGAAAATATTATGTGTATAGTTAAAGCTGGAAAAGTTAGGCCTTATGATATGATTTTGCTACGTTTTGGTAGACTACTCAAAATATTAAGTAAATAAATTATTGACTTTCTTTTCATAACACCATAATAGATAGAGCAATGGCACATCCAATGTATCTTGGAGTGGCAACTGGATGGCGGATGGTAATCTGGGCCTTTAAGCGGTACAGAGTCCCACCGTATTGGCGAATTCACCTTACGTGGACGGGAGCAGTTAAGAGTATTCATTAAAGCAGTTGCCTCACAATTATTTTTTTTCATTCAATAGCACGGAAACGGTGGTCCAAGTGTTTAAGCTCGACACGAAAATCTTATTTTATAATTACGGTATAACCTTTGATGTAAAAGCATGTTAATCCGGTAGCTTAGTTAAAAATTAATTTTGCCCCACCCCCATATCACCGCCCCTGTCCACTTGGGGTCAATTCGGCCGAAACGAAAGGACTGTACCGCTTCCAGACCCAGATTACTACTCGCCATCCAGTTGCCACTCCGAGATACATTGGATGTGCCATTCATTGCCTTGAATATAATACAAAATATCATTGTTGCAATACCCTTACGACTCACATGATGTTATTTTAACCAAAATATATTAAGTATATAAACTCGTTATTCCTACTCAAATAAGTTGCGTCATTTTTGTTACATGCTCACGTTTTAAAAGCCTTTTCTTCGATTTTTTAATATTATGCTTAAAATCTATTGGATAGGTACTAAATTTACAAAAATATGAACATCTTTTAAAAACTTAGAACGAGAAATAGTAGAATATACAGATAATACTTATAAATATTCAGTAGAATAATACTGTAAATAAAAATTTTCTATTTTTTTTGTGATGATATTTATTGCACATGAGATGCAAAGAAAAGCAATTTGTTAATTAACATTCTTAGGAAACTTGTTTTCAGTTTATAACTTTCTTCTTAAAGTAAGATATACAATCTAATGGCACAAATATATAGAATCTACCCTTAACTAGCGTTTTCACAGCGTGCGCGCGTTTTCCTTCTACGTTTACGCTCTCACGCAAGGTCACATTACGCAAGAAGTAGCTATAACTATTCAAATAAGTAGTTTAAAAGGAGTAATTAAGAAAGTAACAGAATGGGAATAAAAATCCACTTCTTATTTATTGTAGGAATTATTAGCTTCAAAACTGACAGGGTCGCATAGGAAAACGGTGGTGAGTTCATGAAAACATTTTCTCGTGTAAGTAGGTACCTACTATCTACGGACAAAATATGACTGTAAGCGGCGCTTGCGTTACGTTAAGGCCCAATACACATTTACTACCGCGCACGCCGAGGAAATGCTTGTGCAAAGTAGTCCATAGACTAACAAAATATTATTTATAGGTGGGGCAAGCAAATTCTGTGTCTGTGTCAGACGAAAATAATGGTCTAGGACATACATATTTCGAAGGAAGACGTTCACATATTTTGATCCTACAATAAAAACTACTTACGTAACATTAATCTAACAATTAACAGTTAATTAACTGAAGGTAATGCGTTAGTTTTTTTGAGCTTTTGGCAACCACTCAGTTGAAGAAAAAAAAAATGCATTGCATTTGCAGTTGAATTGCACTGTCGAAAAATATGCAAACTTGTGATAAAAATAGAAAGCATAATTATCCTACCGCTTATTGCACTAAACAAGGAACTGTTTGAGCACGCACCAACGTAAAATGTTTTATAAATAAACTTGATCGTGATTACGTTTACACCTTGACAAAAAGAGTTAGACGTGCTGACAGGTTGACCTACATATTTCTTAACTGGCAATGTAATTGAATAATCATTGCTTGGTGTTGCCAGAAAGTCGCCAGGCTGTACCTAATATTACTTTGAAAATTATAGGTACAAGCTACGAATAAAAATAAATCGGTACAATTTTGGACGGTTCTGTGAATAGTGCAACTACAGTTTTATTCAATACAAAAATACACTATAAAACGAACAAATAAATGCATTTGTTAGTGGTCTTTTGTTTCATTTATAAAATATTATTGGAAGAAACGTTTGTAATTATTTTCTATATGATTTAGAATAATTATGACATTAACTCCGAAATTTAACTTCAATAAAATTTGACTTTTGTGACGTAGAAATCTTCTAAAATAATTGTTGATTCCATTATTGTTTCTTACTCACTATTCAAATAACAAAATAGACATTAATAAAAAATATTATGCAATATAAACTTTAAGAAGTTACTAACGCGAAACTAGATTCTTATAATAACCACATCACGACACACACATTGACTCAGCCCTGCAGTAACGATATGGTTTAAACTGAATAGATAATATTAAATCCATGACCGGTAGGCGAAAAAATGCTTCTTGAAAATAACAGTTCCGCCTCAGTCGGGATCCGAACCCGAGACCCGAGACCCAGCTGTTACATTGTTGCGCCACAGAGGCCGTCTTATTATGCTCCAGACGTTTCATTTAAATAAATGAAAAGTTTACATTTCTTGATATTTTTCATGGAAAATTTAAAATTATAAATTAAAACACATTACTAAGCTTTAAAATTCATAAAAGATGACAAACGATTTTTCTCAAGTCGAAATACACTAAACTGATGCTTGATATTATAAGCCAAAAAATTAAATTGATTAAATTCCTATTGCAACACGTGTTTCCTATAATAATTCAGGTTCGAAACAATGGTGTCAAGAGTTTCTGCAGACGGAAATCTGAAAGGACAAGTTCAAACAAGGGTTTTTTTGTTATTATGATACCCCTTAAAATATTATATACCAGTATCGGTAACTTTAAGTCTCGTATACGTTGTTTAGTTTTATAGTTGCGTGGGAGGGAATCGTCTCTGGGGTTTGCTCCGTCGCTGCGCAAGTGTGGATTGTGATACCGGACCGAGGACTTGGGGTGTCAAAGGTGATGAAGTCATCGCCTACAAATAAAACATGAGTTAGGTGCATTCAAACATTCGGCCGAACGAACGTTCGGCTGTCACGTTATTTTTTTTTGTAGTATGCAGGTCCCGCCCTAGATAATATTATAATATTGTAGTACATACCTGGTACGTGAGATGTACTGCTCTGCGCAGATCATCAGGCGGTGGGATGTCGAGGTCGCTGGTTGCTATGGCGACGCGCGGTGCCGCCGGTGCTTGTACCACGGGAGCGCTGAGCCACGGCTCGCGGAGCAGCTCGGCAGCTCGCGGACGAAGCGCCGGCTCAAGCTGCAGCATGCGACGAACGCAATTCCGACCCTCATTTGATACGTTGCGCCACACACCGCTTGTCAACTCCACCTGCCATGGAAGGTTTTGATTTCATATTTAGGAAAAAAAGTGCGTTTGAATACTCAATTTGCCACAGTATTTTTTTAAATAATTTGACTTGTTAATATTGGTTTACAATAGATGTTACATATTATAAGTTCCGTAACATTTTACTTCTGCAAAGTATACAAATGTCATTTTTATTTTATTAAGTTTTTTCATTTATAATCATTTATATTAATTTAATATTAGGCAAAGAGCGTTGCGCTGTTTCTAAGGTCTTTTTAATTTTATTTTCCAATAAAATAAAACTACTTTCATGGAAATAAATATTACCTTATTCTGAGCAACACACTGGAGAACTTTAAAGGAGATTGTGCACTAATTTAAATAAAACAAACAAAAAACAAAACGACAAGAATTAAGGATGGATGGTTAGGATAGGCTTTACCTTAGGATAGGCTTATGATATCTAGGGAGTTTACAAGGCCATTTTTTTTTTATGATTTTTTTTTTCAAATTCTAGAGATTTTATTAATTTAACTTGATCATATATTTTTTATAGACATCATCTAGCGTTTGTCTTAGAGCTTACCTTCCCAGACTCTATCCTCGCTAATATTGCTTCAGGGCTGTCATCTCCGGTAGATGCAAAAGGCGTTCTTCCCGATAACATGATGTAAGCAAGAACTCCTGTAACAAGTTTCATTACGTATTGTCATATAGGTTTTATTTCAATTTGCAAACTATATTTTGAAATAAAAGTAAGTATTAAGATCACTGTTACTTTTATTAATTGCAAAATTAGTAGTCAAATACCAAGTGCATTGGTGAGCCAGATCTTAAGGGGTTTAAGTAAAGTCTACATCTTGTAGGTGGGAACCTTTTTAACAAAAATCACTGCTTATATTTAATAATGAATTAACAAAGTAAAAAAGAACCATTTAAATCGGTCCAGTCGTTTTCGAGTATTAGCGTACAAAAATTCATTTTTATAAAGAAGATAATGAACGACATACCTAAGCTCCAAATATCGCAAGCAGCATCATATCCAGCCCGCTTGAGTACCTCCGGCGCGACAAAGTTTGCGGTGTAACAAGGTGTCATTAGTAAACCATTCTCAGCACGCAACTGTTTAGCCAAACCAAAGTCTACAAGTCTTATGTCTTCAGGCCGCTTTTCAGATGTCGCAAACAATATGTTCGAAGGTTTTATATCTCTGGAAGACGATTGAATAAAAATTTAAATTAGCCGTTTTTCATTTAAACATGTATATAATAGTGAATTTCATAACAAAATGGAATTTTTATTGTTAAATTTTGTAGTATTACATAAAATTTGTAAAATTTTGTAGTATTAAATTCTTAAATTTTGTAGTATTACATGTATATGGTGGGTATAGATGCATATTACAAAAAAAAAACATGTTGTAAATGAAAATTATAAGTACAGCATACCTATGGACAGTTGTGTGTGTGTGAAGGTAATGTACAGCTCTCAATACGTTTCGTAATATCGGTACGGCTTCGTGTTCAGGCAGATATCTCCTTGAAGTTATATGTTCTAATAACTCTCCACCTCTACATAACTCTGTTACCGCTAATATGCGACCACCTTCCTCGTAGACACCTCGAAGCGTTATTATGTAAGGATGTTGGCTGTATCTGATGAACAATAACAATGAATAAATATGGGATCTGTTTTCAAAATAAAAACGAGTTATGATTTTCGGTTCGTATATAACTTTACTACTTAACATACATTTCGATTGAAACGGTTCTTTAAACACAGCACAGATTGAAAGGAAGCTTTCAGACTAAAGTTTTTTCAGCTCGTATTTAGAAGCATGTGTATGTGGGTTGGCGCGTTAGTAGCAAGATCCTTCCCGCGCTTTTTTTACTACTAACTGACTCACCACCGGGCTACCGGGCGAGTATGTGCTTTTAAAGCGCGAAAAGTCGCGAGCGTGTTCGTGCGTAAGAAAATATGATCTTATGTGCGAATAAAATATTATAGTCTAAGTTGATAATAAATAATGACTAATCAACGTTTTAGTTAAGGTAAAAATAACAATAAATAATGTTTGTCACTACCTATATGATTTATGAATAAGGGAATAATAAGGGTTATCACTGAATTTAAATACATTTACATGAGTAATTTATAAAAATTGTCCTATATTCATTTATACATTTATTGACAATAATTGACTATTTATTTGATTATAGTCATGCACCATTTAAATATAATTAATTTCCTCACGTTATTTTACTTTATTTCAAACAATATATTCATTCTAAACAAACTTTGCCTGAGACTTCGTACGCGTGGAATTACCTTTTTAAACATAATGTAGCCTGTCCCCATATTTAATTTTTCTAATTAATGAAATCGGACCAGACCAATGGAAAAATATATCCTTGGTCTAAAACATAATACTTACAAACATGTAAAATTTACATAGCCATAGTACAGATGGTTCATAAAATTTAATGATAAATCATTCTTACCTTAACAATATTTCTACTTCTTCTCGAGGGTCGTACTGCAGTTTGTCCATTATTTTAACAGCATACTGGACTCTCGTTGTTTTATGTTCACAAAGACGTACCACTGAAAACGACCCTGTACCTAGTTCGCCCATCAATCTACAAATAAGCATTTACTTTTTTTATAAATTGATTCAATGTTATCATTAAACTAGTTAAACGCAACCGCTTTCCATGGCTGCAACAAGATTCATTTTTTGTGTTATTAAAAAAATACTTTTGAATCATTTTCAAATGTGTCAGTTATGCATGTGGCAATTGATTGTTATTGGTATGAATTACATTAGATTAGCTCGTAAATATGGAAAACTTGACAACAAAATGGTCTTGCTAGCTAAAAACAGACAGGGGTAGTTAATAAAAACAATGACATACATTAAGCCTTGCTAAAAACAGAGAAACTAAATAAATTTGGAAAAGTGTTGTCTTACTGTGCTAACATACGCTGTATTACAAGATTTTGTCGTAGCATTATATCGATGTGCCTAAAATTTAATAAAAAATTATCCCACAGAGCATGTTAGCTAGGCAGGAAATATTAAAAAAATTACCTATACTCGTCAAAGAAGTTATTTCTATTGACGAATCCCGACCAGAACTCCTCAGTCGACGTCTTCGTGTTTTGAACGGCGTCATTTTGATTACAATTCGTTATTGTTTTGTTATTGTCATCGTTCAGCAGACCTGGCGCAATGAAGCTAAAACCTCTGAAAAATCAAATGATTAATTGCCATTTGTTTGTCGATGCAACGACATTTCATAACAATAGAACAGATTCGGAGGCAGGTAATTAATAAAAAAAATCTTAAATTAAAGATCGTATAGCCATTCAAAATACTGAATTGATAATAGAGCTTTTAACGATGTTATTTCCACTTTCGAGCTTAATCAGATACGTTATCCATGCTTTTAAATTCCTTAATCACTACATAGTATATAACAAAGTCTTTAAAACTACGCAACAGATTTTGACGCGAGTTATTGAAGAGGAAGGTTTATATATACTACTCAAAACAAAATAAGGGCCACGAGGTATTTTTTCATTTTGGTGTAAATTATCAAACATTTACACATTGAAAGTAGTAAAATATTGAGTATACAAACTCTTTGATATCTAAACTTTTTGATATTGTAGTATTCATCTAATGCTGGCAACAATTTTAAATAAAATTTGATTTATAAGTATTTTTGAAAATTTTGATTCCATTTTCTTTGTCGTTTTGCTTTCCTTAGCTTCTTGGTTTATTAGAAATTATCAGAGTTCATTGATATCTCGAGTCAGAAACATCTTTTGCAATATGCCACAAGCACGCAGGCGTCATATGGACTCGCTGATAGCAACCAGAGCCGTTACAATGATTGAAGAAGGTCATTCGCAGCGATCTGTGGGTTTGCAACTGGGATTTTCTCGAAGAGCTATTCAAAATCTAATCGAATCTATGGAAATATATGGAATCGTTTCCAAGAGACCGGCAGTGTTAGAAGAAGACCTGGTTCGGGCAGAGTTCGCATTACAACAGCTCAAGAGGATCGTTACATTCGATTAAGTGCGCGCCGAGATCGCACAACGACGGCCCGCATGCTGCAAAATCGTTTACGGTTCACAACGGGTACTCGTGTCAGTGACCAAACTATTCGTTATCGATAGCATGAAGACCAGCAGGCATCAAGAAGGCGAGTTGTCCGTGTTCCATTAACCAGAAATCATAGTGCAAATCGTTTAAGATTTACCCGTCAACATTTGGACTGGGACATAAACCAATGGGACCATGGTGCTCTTCACAGACGAATGCAAAGTTAAATTTTTTAACGACGATCGGCGTATTAGAGTATGGAGAAGTCGCGGCAAGAGATTTTCAGAAGCCTGCATCCATGAAGTCGATCGTTTTGGTGGTCCAAATGTAATGATTTGGGGCGGGATAAGCTTACACGGCAAAACTGAGCTCGCTATTTTAAATGAGAGTACTGTTACTGCTCAGCGGTATATCGAGGAAGTTGTCAGACCACATGTGATCCCATTTGCCCAGCGAGCGGGTCCTGGATTCATCTTGGTGCAAGACAATGCTCGTGCACACACGGCTCAAGCGACTCGGTTTGTACTGGAAGCGTCTCAAATTCAAGTCTTGCCGTGGCCGGCGAACAGTCCGGTCTTAAATCCAATAGAGCACATGTGGGATCAGTTGAAACGAAGAATTAGAGACGGTGATCAGGAAATCCACAACCAACAGCAACTCATCAACGCTGTTAAAAGGGCCTCGGAAGAGATTCGAATGGAAAATGTCAGGCATTTGATTGAGAGCATGCACTCCAGGCTTCAGGAGTGCGTAGCAAAACGAGGAGGGCATACTCGTTACTAAAAGATGAGCATGGAGTATTTTATTTAGTTTTCAGTAACTTTACATTGTTTTTTTTTTTAAACCTTAAATGTGATTTTTTCTTTCAAAAGCAAATAAACTTTTTAATCATTATTATTGGAATCAGTTTATTGGTCTACACGTTAAAAAAAACATTCGTTTTCGTTATGGAGACAAAAAAATATAAATTGGTTTTATTATTTTCATGGTACAGACAAAATACCTCGTGGCCCTTATTTTGTTTTGAGTAGTATATATATATATAATAACATCCATTAAATAGTCGAGAAACACTGTTATTTTTAAGGTTTCTAATGTGATATAGTTTTTTTTTTCCGCTTAATTGCTACAAGCGCTTGCTGTGTAAAGGGTTCACCCTACGAGATTTATTAAAATAATGTACTAAGTAATGTCCACATTGAAAAGGTCTACAGAAAACTACGCGATGGTATATGTCTATCACTTATGGATATCCTACAATAACATTTTTGTCATTTACTTTTTACGACAAATAATGGCTAATTTTCGAAGCGATTTTAACCAATACAGCATTAATCATTATCCAATTAAATACCTTAAATACATTGTTGATTTAATGTAGATCTATATGGCCCTTTACAGCATATTATTTAAATGAATATTTTCGAAGATATTAAAGATTTAAAAATGACAGGACGTAGCGTTTGCGGCGGTACGCAGGGTCAAACCTTCAACGTTGCAGGCTTAGATTTGAGCGTCGACTGTTTTTCACATGGTAAACTGTATGTCGCTCTTTCAAGAGTAACCTCTAGAGAAAACATGTTTGTATTGTCTTATGACAAGAAAGCTGCGAACGTTGTATATAAAGACATTCTGTAATGTATTAATATATAATATAATTGTTGTAAAAATAAAATAAATAGGTAAAAATGTAAAAGTAAATAAGTAAAATGTAGTGTACCAATTTAGATATTCCAAAGATAGCAGGAAATATGCATGGTAATTGGTATAGGGAAAGGGGAATTGTTTTACTCCAAATTTAAAGCGTGCGGGCCACGGGCAGTAATGAATAAATCAAAACTACTGGATCGATTTTAATTATTTTTTTCAGTGAGTGACATAGGCTATATATTTTATACCCGAGCGAAGCCGATGCGGGCCGCTATGTTTTTATATACAACGTTCACAGTTTTTCTGTAGTGTATTTACTATCAGCATTGCACGTGCGAAGCCAGGGCGGGTCGTACTGTCTGGCACAAAATAATATTGGTAAAATTTATAATGCATTGGACTGAAACGCATGTATTGTAAATACAATATGTTACCGTTTATAACACTAGTTGATAATTCCTACTTTACCTGTTTTGATACATAAATAAAAAAAAGAGAAGCTGTTCCCATGGTACAAACCCAGACTTCACAGTTTAGTCTTGAAAATATAATAAACAGAGAACAGTGCCGCATTTATATTTGCTCACAATTTTTGCTATAATTTATATTTTTCGTTGTTTATGAAAACAAGTTTATATTACATAGTTTCTCAGGCTGAAATTTAATCAGATAATTTTAGAAAAGAAAAACCTTTACGACTGAGGCGTGAAATGTAACGGACAGATAGTTCCTTTTGACTTTATTTGTATGCGGATGAATAAACAACACTTCCCTTAAAAATGGTTGAGGAGGGCGATCGCTGAAATCTACGTAATACTCGTTATCGGATGATGTTAACGTGGGCTGGCTCACTTCATTATTTTCACAATTCCTTTTAGTAAACCTTTTTTCAATCGCATATTCCGTACTTAACATTCCTTTGTCTTTGGTGTAATTTTATTATTTTTACTTTGAAATGTAGTTTATCTTACTAAAATGTACAGAAACAAAATTTATAATAAGAAAACTGTTTTATTTACTAATTGTAACAAAATTAAATTTATTGAACCTAATTATTTTGAAAAAAAAACTAAGGAGGTTTCTTTGCCGGATTTTTCCCAATAGAAATAGCGAAATTGCCTGGTAAACGGGGCGGACCGCCCCTCCCTCCCCCTTACGCCACTATTTTTATGCTAATTTTTATTTGAATAAAAAATATTTTGATTTTGACTTCGAACCAACCGAAAGCTTCGCTGGTGGCATGGCTAATTTTCTGGTTTTATATTTAACTTGTCCAAAAGCGTTAGAGCAAATAGGCAGGTATTGCGTGTGAAACCACGTCCAACGCCCACAAGCGGACCATTAATTGTAGGCTTGGTAATGGGTTAAAAGTAAAATAACCCTTAGGTCAAACTTGATTTCAAATTACAAATTATGTAGGTAAAACAAATATTCAAGATTTTACATGTGCTACTTTTGATACCTCTAGTTATTTATTTTAAGAAATTTCACGATCGGATAGATTATCCAATTAATCTTGAAAAAGTGATTGATTTTGTAGTGGTTTTTTTCTTTTCGAATATAGCCTAATTCTCATATTGACGTCTAACGGTAAAACGGAATTAAAGCTCGTAATTATGAAATAAATAAGGCCACAATAAAACGAAAAGGATCGACCAGAGTAAGCGATAACTGCCCTTAGGGAAACGTGACCAGAATTAGGGGTGCACAACCTTGAAAAGTCACCCGTAAACACAATTTGCAACCATAGCAACGTCCTTGATAGAAAGTTTATTAATTTCCATTATGTAGGTGTTTCATCGAACAATGTAAATAGGATAGACATCAATGTTTAATTATTTTTTTATCAACAAAATTCTTCGCTTTGCAATAATTTAATACTCATATTGCTATATAATGTCTTATATTTCTGGTTCTCACGGCGGAAAGATAGCTATTAATCAGGCCCACAAATGTTGCAAGCCATTGTTTTACACTCATTATGTTCCTAAGATTATGCGTTACTATTTCTTAAGAAGCTAAAACAGTAATTTAACTAGGCAACTTCTAAAAAATCTTAAATCCATGAAACAACCTTAATTTGTTTTTAAGGTAGCAACAGTAGTAACCATAATATAAATGGATGGTTAGGTAATTAACTTTTGCATGCAAACATAATGTATTGTCGGTTTAAACATCATAAATAACATCCGTCGCACAAGTTTTGAGGTTTATTTATATTGTTCTGAAGGTTACATGACATCACTACCTGGCCGGGTCTTTGCTTCTTGCTATCTAATCAAATGATTTCCTTAACTATGTTCTGAGATACGGTTTGCGATTAGAAAATTTCACTATCAAAGAGGTATCAATTCTTAGAAGTAAATTTAACACAAATCTGTCTTCAGATTAGGTTAAATATGGAAATTTGTAATTTATCATTTATATATTGATTTTGTCAATTGTGTACGAAACTATAATGAACTCTCTGACTCTTTCACTAGTACTAACTTCTAATAGTATTCATTTTATTTTAAAATCCAAGAATAACTTCTAATGAAACAGACAGCAAAATGATGTATAAAGCTGACCCAAATATTATTTTCTTATTGAAATCCTGCCAACAAATAATGTTTATTCAACCAAACAAACAATAGAATTGTATATTGTCAAAACGAAATACGTTGTACAACTTTAAAGAATTGTTTCTAAGAAAAACGATTTACACAGTAAATTATTAAAAAAATTAAAACTTAAACACATTCAAATTCGTATATTTATTGGCATAAGCCTTAAAATATATTATTACTGTGTTACTCACGTGTATAGATAAGAGCTTTTTGAATTTAATATTTTGAAATAATTTTAAGTAGTGATTTGTTCATATAAAATAGTGTGGTATGAACTTATAATTGAAAAAATATATACTTACATCTCTATATGGGCAATGCATTTGTGGTGTCTTTGCATTCTCATAACAATAGGCAAATCAAAGATACCGTCATATCAATCGGTGGTGGTGATCATTTTGCACTAGTTGCACTGTCTGCTTGCCCATGAGGTAGAAGGACAAAAACTAAGGTGACTTACCTAAATAACTCATGAGCATTAGCTGATGCTGGTACACCTGGTGAATCTCGTGGAGTTCTACATGTAAACTCGGAATCGAAGTAAAAAGCATCATCAGCACGGGAAACAGCAGGTTTGAAAGGAGGTATTACCTAGAATTGAATTGAATTAAGCTATCATAAGCAAAACATTATTTATTATTAAAGCTGATTATTTTGAAAGCTGTTGAACACAAACATAACTTTCAAATAAATAATTTGTTATTTTGTAAATTTAAAAATAGGACATTGGAAAATTTCTAAAATCGATGTTTAATATTGATGTGACAAATTTGTACCTCCTTTTTTAGCAGTGCATCCCAGTCTATGCTGGCGAAAAATTCATGATTTTTAATATCCTCAATTCCATTGGTACCAGCTCCTAGCCTAAAGGAAAGGTTACTAATTAATTAATTGTTTTTCAAATAATAATACAAGCCAGGGACTTTTACAAAAAAAAATATGATAAGGTCGAAGATGGATTCTGTTTAAAGCAATTAACTAAATAAAGAAAGAATAAAGAAAAACAATTAATTGTCTCTGTAAAGATTTAATGTTTGTATTAAGTATTTAGGAAACTAAGAATCAAATATTATACACTTTTTAATATAATCATCAAAGAAACTGGATATTTTTTCACAATTATAAATTAGTCCAATTCAAACTATGTTAAACGAGACTTACCTATTTTGGGGATTTCTTTTAAACAGTGCTCTTAATAATGATTGGGCCTCTTCACTCAGATTTGATGGCATGCCAAGCTTGGCTTTTAAAATCTGTGTCATTGTGTCATGTCTAGTAGAGCCATGGAATGGGAGATTCCCTGTCAGCATTTCAAACTAGAAAATACAATTAAAATAAAAGATGGAAAAGCAGAATTAAACAAAGTTTTTCCCAATCTATGTAAAAGTTTGTTTTTTCCTAAAATAACAAAGACAAAGTAATATTTTTATTTACAAAATAATGGTACAAATCAGTAATTGACAATGGTTTACATACCATTAACACTCCAAAAGACCACCAATCTGCTGCAAATGTATGGCCTCTCCTATTAACAACTTCAGGGGCCATATATTCCACAGTACCACAAAAACTATAGGCCTTGTCACTGCTGGGAGGTAGTTTGGATAGACCAAAGTCAGTGAGAGCAATGTGCCCATCTGCATCGAGAAGAATGTTCTCAGGTTTCAAATCCCTATAAATAATACCCAATCTGTGCACATGCTCCAGTGCTAGAGCTAACTCAGCCAAATAAAATTTTACATCTTCTTCTGTGAACATTACCTGCAAACAAGCATTATTACAAATTTAATTGGTACAAACAATGTTCTATCCAAAAATTTTAATTCACAAAAATCAAATTTACTGTTACTTACTTCTTTGCTGAGTCTTGAAAATAAATCACCACCTCTTAAAAAATCTAATATCAAATATAGTTTACCAGCCGTTTGAAATGCATAATGTAGTTTAACAATAAATGGATGTCCCATTTCAACTAGAATATTTCTTTCCATTTTTGTGCGCTCCCTGTCTCTTACTTTTAATGTAGCTTTTTTAAGTACCTAAAATAACACATTTTTTAATATCATGTTATTTGGTAATATTTCATGCAATGTTGTAACTCAATGTTAAATTTAAAATAAAGTTACCAACCTTCATAGCATAAAGTGTTCCAGAATCAGCACCTGTGACTTTTCTAACTAAGAAAACTTTTCCAAAGGACCCTTCTCCAAGGACTTTGAGCAGTTCAAACTGGGATGGGTCAGCTCTTTCATGACCTTCCTTAATAACATCCTGAAGTTCCACCTCTCTTTCACAACTGACATCTCCAGTTGAGTCCAGGCTCTCCGCCGTGGATGCCTGTCGTGACTCTTCCGAATTTTCCACGACCATTGGAAGACTCTTAGCTGGCTTTAGTGAAAATTAAAATTAGATTTGAATTCAAAACAAAACAGTTTTCGAAATAGATTAACATAAAATTTTGATTAATGCAATAAAACAAATATAAAAGACACAATGCCGATGGTTTTCAAAGCCAAAGTGACTTGAATGTATAGAAAACAACAGGTGAAAAGCTTACATTACGATATTGTAACCTTGTATTAAATCAAGCGAAAGCTACTTTTACGTCTGAAGAATTTAAGAGCAGTCAGTCAATAATGGGCCAGACATTATTCTGCGTCGTCTTAAATAATAATGACTAATCATTAAGGAAAAACCTAAAACATGTATAATAACTACGCAAACAACACCACATACCGCATTATCACCAACATTTTGCATTCGCCAGGGGTCAGAAGAGTTAGCCAGAGGCATATTTACACAAAATCTAGATTAATTATTAACAATACTCAAATCAAATAAGTAAATAAGTCTTTTTCAAATAATAATTCGTATTTTTTTATCCATTTTACAAAAATACATAAATGAAAATCTGACAGGTAAAATGGGGAGTGGTGAGGTGAAGAAGGCAGAAGGGGAGGAGAGAATTAAAGTGTTGCTAGATATTAGAAATAATACTCGTCCTTTTTTTTTGAATAGGTAAATTTAAGAAATGAG
This sequence comes from Choreutis nemorana, assembly GCA_949316135.1. Classification (NCBI taxonomy): domain Eukaryota; kingdom Metazoa; phylum Arthropoda; class Insecta; order Lepidoptera; family Choreutidae; genus Choreutis; species Choreutis nemorana. Next base: position 5,835,484 of record OX438609.1, read on the forward strand.
ATATTTTTTCTGTCTTAACCAACTATATTACAGCTGCTATACTCAACTTAACATGTGGCTTTTACGACTGGCGTAACTAGATTTACAAATTAACTGAAAACTTTTTTAAATTTCGCGTCACAAGGGAGCTTACTATAACCATAATAGTACCTTTGCATTCTCAGGCACTTCTTGAGTCAGAAGGCTACTAAATGGTTTAAAAGGATACTTCAACCACCTATAACATGAATGACAAGGTGAATGGAAGAGTCAGTTATAGAAACACAAAAATTCTTTGGTGAATGGTTATTGTCATCTTAAAACTCCCTGACTTCGAGCCGGGCTCATAAATAATCATAGCACTATAGTGCACATAGTAAAATTTCTCCAGCCTTATGAGGTATGCTATATATTTATAACCGTATGGATAAATTTAGACTCCCCACAACTTGTGTCACCATAAAATGCTTTGAATTAAAAAACTTGTTATTCAGTAACCCTTTATCCACTAAAATCCATTGTGAAGGTACATTATTAGCACAGAAAATTTATTATGTCTATGATTTTTTGTGATTTTGGCATTTACAAGCCAGTGATATATCTATGGCAATGTAAAAAAGGGGCTATCAGACTGAGATGTGAGAGGCGCGATTTAACAACTATCTCTATCTTTTTTTTCTTTGATATGACAGAGAAAGATCTTGTAGTGCGCGAAATATCGCATTCATTTATCAGCTGATCTTCGGTTTTGAATTTATTTAAGGAAGCCTCTAACCATAATCAAAGGTCTAACCCAATATCTGTTTGGTTTGGCAGCTTTGCCTTCTTCTAATATCTTCTAATCTTTGACTACATGCAACATAGATAGGTAGGTACTTACTATAATTGAAGTGGATATGTTGTCTAAGGCTTTGCTTCAGGTTTTTCTACTAACAGTGAAAGTCTTACTATAACAACTTATTCGCAGAAAAGTTAAGTCTGACCCGGTTTCCACGATTACATTTTCTCAGTACCAAACCATACAAACGAACGTTAGAGTGTATAATTTTATAAACGGTTTAAATGATGGAAATCGAAGGTAGGTTACACGTGATTTACCTTGCCAAAAACCTAAACCTTTATATGTTTGGGGAATCTTGGATTACGGAAGATGGTTTGGTGGAAGTAAAGAAGTTAGAGTACATTGTAAATATTTGATAGTTTGGCTAAAAACTTCGTTGAATTCTAAGAATAGGTAGGCCCACCAACATAATCATAAAAGTATGTAGATAGTGTTAGCTTGTATCTGACGGTACTCATATAGTGCTAGGTAGAATAAGGTATTGTAACACTAATTATTTATAAGGAGATTTATATAGATTATTAACATTCCTTATTTTACATTATTTTGGTGTTTAGTTATGTTGAAATATAACATTAATTGTTTTTCAATTGAACACCGATAACATTACACTTCAATGGACAAATAATTAGAAACGAAATGTTTACTTCTGCGATCTCCATTTAACATTTTCCGGTGTATTGATCAACTTCATAAAAAGAGGACAATTGCAAAACATGTTTCATTGTCTTTTATAAGAAAACTGCCCATGATATCTTGTGGGAGAAAGTCTCTACCATGATGAACGGCCAATTATGATAAATTCGATTCAAGTATCCAATTGTAGTCCTATTTATTACCTAGATTTTGTGAAAACGAAGGGAAACTTCCGTGCCTACAAAAAGTTTTGTCACAAATATTCGGAGGCGGAAAGTTTCTGGAAGGTTTCCGTGTCGAGTCCATCTCTAGGCAGCACATTATTACTTTGCTATAGATATTCTGCTATGACCTGTGCACAAAACCTTATTGGTTACCCTACCTACTTAAAACTACAAAAACAAATTTAAATACGTCAACCTAATAAAAATTGTCATGTTGTCTATACCTCAGACATAGTTATATGTAAGCCTACTTTATTAAGTTATTAACTGAGAGAATTTAGAATGTTATAGTAAAATTAATAGATCACAGGAAAATGGAGCAAAGTAAGCCTGTTTTAAATACAATATTTTAGTTGACATATTGTCAACTATATTTTTTTATGTAACGCAACGCAATATAAGACAAAACTTTTTTTTTCAAGAAAGTATCCCATCTGCGCCGAAAGTAGAAGACGTAACTGCAAAAGTAGTCGGCGACTTTGGTCGGTGGCAGTTTTGCATTTGTTTTTTTATGTCTTTGCTAAAGTTACCGAATGCTTGGTATCAACTCAATATTATCTTCATGGCTCCTCCTCAAGATTTTTGGTGTGAGAAACCAAAATCCTTTGCAATGTATTCAGATGAAGAATGGCGCAAAATTTGTTCACCGGTAAACTTTGCTATTAAAAATTGACAGGCGTTTACCTTTAAGTAAATTATAGTTAAAAATTTAATATTGTTATTTCAGTGGATCTTGGAACACCCATGTTTGATATTTGATCCCATACTATTAAAAGCTAATGTAAAGAGGCGTCTCATACCATTGATACCATGCCCGAAGTTTGTTTACGACACTTCAGTTTTTAGTCGAACGATTACATCGGATTGGGATCTAGTTTGCTCGAAACATTGGTTGGCCCATGTAAGTTACTGCAAGCTTCCATCTAATAATTTGGAAGTTATAAATGTGTTTTGATTAACGAACTTACTTTGTTTTAGATAACACAATTTGTCATGATGAGTGGAGTACTGGTAGGCAGTCTCATATTTGGAGTCTTGGCCGACAAGTATGGACGGAAAATACCTCTCATGGTTGCCATAATTGTGCAAGCGGTTGCAAGCTTTATTGTCAGTGTAATACCATGGTTTGGGAGTTTTCTATTTGTTTGGTTTATACTAGCCATGGGATCTGGTGGTCTATCTTTGATAACTTTTGTCATGACCATGGAGGTAGGTTGAGACTAAAGATACCTACATTTATAAAAATCTTTTCATCTCCATAAAGCACATGAAAATAATATCTTTAACAGGTCGTAAGTGGCAAATGGCGAACAATAATCCTTATCATATATTACCTACCATTTGGACTAGGAAATACTGTTATGTCCGGTTTAGCATATTGGTTACGAGACTGGAGAAAACTCGAATTTGCTCTAGCTACACTCTCTTCGCTTTTCATTCTGTACTGGTTCTGGATACCCGAGTCTCCAAGATGGTTAATAGCATCTGGAAGGATAAATGAAGCATTTGGTACCTAGTGTTTACTTTACCTATTACGTTTAAAGTATAAAGTTTTGGGTTTAATAGCCTCTTTTCAATTATGACCTTTTTCCTTAACGGTACTTAGGTATCTTTCAAGTTTCTTGGTTTTAAATTAATTAGGTAGCTACCTATGATACCTATTCTTCTTGCTTGTAAATCTTTCCGATTTAAGAAATATTGAACGAAGCAGCAATAAAAAATAAGAGGGAATTCAATCCAAATGAAGTCAAGGGTTTGCTGTCGAAAAATATACCAAAAAAGATAGCAGTACCTGGATTCAAGGCATTCCTAAAATCAAAACAAATGAGAATTATTATCGTTTTATTGTCAGCGAATTGGTGAGTAGCAATTTTATTTATGTGTAGGTTTCTTACCAATTAACTGCGTGAACATTAACGCTAAAGTGCTTGCTAAATAATTTATCAGGCAAGTCATGTAACAGTTTGATATGATCACTTAGATGATCTTACATATAAATTTATAATTATAGAAGGTCTGTATAAAGGTGCCAATTACCACAAGTTTAGGCATTACCCACCACCTCCAATTATATTACTCCATTTGTTGACGACACCTTTGCGCAGTGGTGTATATAGCCGACTGCTACGCTAGAGGTTCTGGGTTCGAATCCCGGCGAGGGCGGAACTTTGAGTTATTTGCATGACGCATTGTTCGCTTACCGGTTTTGGATGTTGTATTATTATATTTGTAGTATATACCATATCGTTAATTAGAACCTGCAACCAGTGACGTACCTTGAGTTTTAGAGTAGGGCAAGCCGAGAGATACGTTATCGTAGTTTTATAATTTATTTCGATAAATTTCTTATTGCCTCATTACTCTTAAATCTACACTTCATACTTACGCGTTTGAATTAACGCAAATTTTGAACCATGCTATGGAAAGCATATTGTTATTTGATTTGAAAAGTAATGAATGAACCAGAGCGCGAACTTACCTTGGTTCGATAGGGCAAGCCGGGCTTTTGGGCTTGTATGACAATCAATCAATCAATCTTACTGAAGGGCTGTGTCAATGTGTGTGTCGTGATGTGGTTAATATTATTATATATTTGTTTCAGGCTATGTATGGGAATCGCATTTTATACATTCTCACAATATCTTGGCTTGATTGGAGATAACATATTTCTAACAGTAGCCATAACTGGTATAATTTCCGTACCTGGTGCCTTAGTATGTGTCGGCGTTGTTAACAGATTGAAAAGAAGAATGACGCTTTGGATTTTTCAGTTCTTCACAGGCATATGCTTTGTATTGTTGCTTATCATTCCAAAAGATAGGTTCGATAGTGAATGGCCCATACTGATAGTAGCTGGAAGTGGATATGCTGGCATGGCGGTAAGTCAAATGGGAGTTTACGCTCCTAGTCCAGAGTCGTCTTGCACAGTAGTCTTAAAGATGGATTAAGACTATTGTTCGGATACCTACTCTGCTTTCAGCGTAAAATCTAGTTTATTTCTCTTACTACTTCAACTTTTAAAATAAACCTACTTAGATAGGTATAAGGACCTGAACAAACCTACAGCTCAATACCTTTCTTTCCTTATGCCATTGTCTTCACAGGGTTCCGTACCTACACTGTTCCTGTACTCTGGAGAACTCTTTCCGACGTTAGGACGAAATGTTGGAGTCGGGGGAGTGACTCTTTTTGCAAAAATTGGTTCTATGGTAGCGCCGGCCGTGGTTGGTTTGAATGATGTCGTGCCGTCACTGCCTCTTGTCCTGCTTGCTGCCATGTGTTTTGCACAAATCCTTCTTCTTGTACCTCTGCCCGAGACGACAGGCTGCCCATTGCCCGATACCTTGGAAGAAGCTGAAAACTTGGCTCAGTAAGGATTGTCTTCCTGTATAATAGTAATGAACAGGGGACGTGGTAGCTCAGTTTGTAACGTGCCTTGGTTAACGACAGACCTGACCTCATAGCTAGAGGATTGCCGTAACTTGTAGCTGCCATGTTCCTCATTGATAGTGGAGACAGATACTTTTTACACTGGGACTCAACATAAACATGCGAAATGCGGTTAGTTTAACACTTCTGTTAGTTCAAGCCCTCTCAATGGATTACGGCGTAAGTTTATTTATGTTATTATGTTAAAGTTAGAGTAAATTAAAACAATTAAGTGAGCAGTTGCAAAGTTTAAAATTCTGCGTCGTCAGAAGGCAATATGAAAGTACATAGACAAAACAACATACATAGTACACGGTAGACAAAGTATTCAGCAAAAGTTATTAATCCTTAGAAAGTTATTAATTAGAGGTTTTTAAAGTCTTTTTCTTGATCAATATTTCAATAAAATGTTATTTTTTAGGTCTCGAAAATTGGTTCAGACCTCATCTGCTGTAAAACGAGAAGAACTTTTTAACTTGACTGAATGAAAAAAGGCAGTTTAATATATCATTTATTGTTAATTTAGAAATGATTGGTACTAATTCAAATTATGTAAAGGTTTTTAACTAAGTGATAAAGTTAAACATACACCTATGTAGTTGGAGTAATAAATTAAACATATATAGAAAATGTGTCTGTTTCAATAGTATTAGTTTGTATATTTATACTATACTTTTTAATAATAGGTATAAAACTATTGATAGCAATATGCAAATAAATATGTACATAGTTAAGAATTTGAAATGACAAATTTATTTATATGAGGTATTTTAAAATGCAATAATTTTCCCATTCTAAATCTTTGTTTTAAGAACAATAGAGCAAATACTTATTTTAAGAAACATTGTACCTTCAATTTTGCTAAAATGCTCTTTGTTATACAACAGGATGAGTTTGATGGTTTTAGTTCATCTATATAATTTCAATTACCTACATACCTAAAATATTTATTTACTTAGGTACAATTTCTATTGTTATTTCTTAGTTCTTCTCTAGTATCTTTAAAACTTGGGAAATGTACCAATATCGAAACTATATAGTGTATTTAATTTAACAAATGCATTTTAAATGTTATACAAAGCAAATTGTACCTACATTCAAATGTATTAAATTTCTATTATATCATTAAAAACTACATTTATATCTGTATAAAGAAAAAACAAGCAAATTAAATGTCCACATTTTTTCAAAATCTTTAATTCAAACTCATTAATGAAATGAAGGAACCTTAAAAAAATAAACTACATTTTTCATTTATTTTTTTAGTCTACCTTTTTGTCAGTAGTTTGCTTCCTTATGTTTTCAATTCTGTGTAACAAAGTTGGGTGGGAATGATACCAGGCAGAATATAATTTATCATAAATAGGGTAATCCAAGTTATCTTTTCCTAACTTGATAAGGGCGGATCTAAGTTCATTTGGATAATTCAATGATACAGCAAAGTTATCTGCTTCAAACTCAAATAGTCTGGAAAGGATTGTCACAAAGAATGACAGTATAGTATTGTATGGAGCAAGTATCATTTGGAGTACAACAATTAGACCAATAATGATAGGCTCCTGACCAGAAGGAAATCCAAGTGCTGTGTACAATAAGGACCATTTAAAGAGATAATTAAAAGCAGAGAATATGAGCAACAAGTTAATTTCAGTAAGAGCTATGGACTTGTAGATATGGCTGCAGCTCCAATGACCAAGTTCATGAGCCAGAACTCCTAGTATTTCATCATCTGTGCACCCAGTAGTCATTTTTTTATCTTCATCATACTTTTCAAGCAGTGTATCAAACAAAACAATTCTTTTGGCTCCAAATAAACCACTGAAATAAGCATTGCTATGAGCAGACCTCTTGGAACCTTCCACAATATAAATTTGAGAAAGTGGGAAATTTAATTTAGATGCTAAGTTCTCAATTCCATTGCGAAGTGAACCATCAGGCAGTGGCACAAACTTGTCAAACAATGGGGCAATAACAGTTGGATAGAGAGTCAATAAAACAAGAGTAACCAAAGTGGTGAACAACCAAAGGTAATGTACAAACATATCCCCTCCTATTATAATTATGTAAATGCTTATTGCTATTAGCGGGAGAGTTATAACTAAGCTTAAACATAAGGATTTTAACTGGTCCTTAATGTAAAAACCTACTGTTTGCTTGTTAAAACCATGTTTTTCTTCTAAAACAAAAGTTCCATAAACACAGAATGGTGTCTTAGCTACAAAATTGAATATAGTCATTATGAATACAAAAATACAACTAATAGCAATCTCACAATCAGGACCCATCCCTAGTACAGCCGCAAACTCTTCTGATTTCTGCCAAGCGGTAACCATCCATCCTTGATATAATATCCCTGTTGCCAATACAATGTTGAAGAAATCTTTTGCTCTTTTGAATTTGTTTTTGTCGATACCATACAGTCGGGCTTTTTTAAAGGATTCCTCATTTAACATATCTTTCAAATCATCGGGTATATTGTTATTAGTCTCATAAATCTTGAGCTAAAAAGTGAACATAAAACAAGTGTGTCGGTTTCGTTAGATTAAAGCGGTGTAAACAATTAAATCAGAAAATAAAAAGTACTTACTTGTCGTTGTGACAAATAGAGCTCCCAAATGTATTCAGCCCAAGAAAAGAAAAATATAGTATATAGCAAAACATTTTCATTAAAAGTCATGGTTTAATTGGAAAAACTTATTTTTTGACATGAATCTAAGTACCACGACACAAACTGGCAGAGAGTGAGGAGACAGACAGACGTCAATATAAGATTTGCAACAATTCAATCAGTTCTGAAATACCATCGCCATTGTTTTTGCACAGATTAATAACATTTATTAGTGATCAGATTGAATTTTACGATTTTTAAATCTAACAATTTTTTTAATCAAAATAAATTCTAGGTAAATTCATGCATGGGGTATAGTTAAAGATTTATAATCATGTAAATATACAAAGAAATAAAATTATTGGAGTGTGATTGCAATGTCGAAACAGCAGTTCAACTAAAAACATATTTTTAACGGATGGAACTATTAACAAAACAAGCATTTTGTCTGTGTTTTAGTCTGTTTGTTCCAGGTTATTTCCAGAACGACTTGATCGATTTTGGCGGGATTTTTTTCTCCAATGCGACGGGTGGACTATGGAAGTTGCTTGCTATGGATTTTTTTTTTAAAGATTTTTACTGGCTTGGATGCGATGTCCTTTAAGCCATAACCGTAGTTAATTTAATGTCTTTGCTTGAGATTTCTTTCTTTATCACATCACTTCATACAATTTTAGTCACAGTATTTTTAATAAACTTATGTAATGGTTTAAATGTTTCAACATTTGATAAAAGTTCTTGCAAGCGGCGGGAGGGATCATTTTGTTTTAAGTCACTAAGTTCACTCACTAATATTAGTCTTTGAATTGAAAAATATTTGCAGTCATATATGAAATTATTTATATCGCCTGTTCCACTATCACAGTAGTTACATTTGTTGTTGTAAATAACATTAATTTTGCATAGATGCATTGGTGTAGTGTAGTGGTTGAATCTCAATCTAATTATTGTAGTTAAGTAAGTAAGTAGTAATAAAATCTCTAGTTGCATTATAACTATAGTACCAAGGTTTTGTTGGAAGGTCTTTTGTATTTCTCCGTACCATTTTCCTTTTGGTTTTAAATCTTCACTCCATAATTTCTTCCACAGTTGTTTTATGTTCATATTTATGTAGGCTTGAAGATCCGTAAAAGGTATCTTATAAATATTGCTTACATCTAATTCATGAATCCCTTTACTCGCAGCTATATCAGCAATTTCATTACCTGTTATTCCTCTGTGAGAGGGAACCCAAAAAAGGTAACAAATTTATTCGTATTTTGAATATTATAAATCATTTCTCTTATCATATAAATTATATAATTGTTTTTAAAATTAATTACTACATTCTGTAGAGATTCTACGACACTTAAAGAATCAGTGACAATTAAAAAATATTTACAATTATTTACAGTTTTTACTACTTTAAGTACTTCATACACAGCCAAAGATTCAGCTGTAAAAATACTACATTCTAGATTTAATTTAAATGTTGGAATAAATTTCATCTGTGGGTCATAAAAAGCAGCTCTACAATAATTATTAGTTTTACTTCCGTCTGTGTATAATTTGTAATAATGTGGAATCTGAGATACAAGTGCTAAATATTCACTATTGTTATTTACAATTATGGTTAATCTTGAAATATTTACAATTTTACTTTTATAAATTCCACTATAACAGGGACAAAGAGATTTTGTATAAACTGTTTTAATTTTTTTTTTAGTGTAATTTAATATACATGGCAACTGTGGAGTTTTACCTCTTAAAAGACCAAGAGGCGATTCTATCTGATCAAGATCATAACTGTTAGATTTAGCTCTAATAGAATTTATAACTTCAACATTATTAGAAGTCAACATTTTAAGAATAAACCTTTGTGCTAAATAAAATCTCCGCAAACTTAAGGGCATTATTTTTGTTTCTACTTCCATTGCTCTAATAGGAGTAGAACACATAGCTCCTTTTATTATCCTTAAAGCTCTATTCTATACAATGTCTAGTCTGCGAGTATGTACACTGGTAATGTAGGCTAAACAGCTATAATCAAAATGACTACGAACTATAGATTTATACAAAATACCTAGAATTTTAGGATCAGCTCCCCAAGATAATCCAGTCAAACAACGCAAAATATTAAGTCCCTTTAAAGCTCTACCTTCAATGTATTGAATGTGTTGTTGGAAACTCAATTTTTTATCAATCACTATACCAAGAATTTTTTTAGTTTCAACTTCTTCAATGACAGTATCATTATATTTAATATCAACTTATGATAAGTCTTTACTTATAGTTAAGACACTACTTTTATTTGCGTTAATGTTTAACTTTAAAGTAGTTGAATAATATTTATGTAACTCTTTTAAAGCATTATTTATATTTTGTTTAGCAATATTTACATCAGGACTAATACTATATAAAACAATATCATCTGCAAACTGACGGATATTAACGTTATTGGTATCAACATGTTTAATATTTGACTAGTGTAAATATTATAAAGAAGTGGAGACAGAGTTGCACCCTGCATAGTGCCCTTAGATGCTTCTCGAGGTTCATATAACATATTATTATACTTTAAATACAAAACCCGTTGATTTAAAAAGTTAAAAATCCATTGACATAGATTCCCAGGGTCTCCTATTTCAGATAAAACTTTAATCAGAATACTAGGAACTACGTTATCAAAAGCTCCTTGGATATCTAAAAAAACACACACCACGTGTTTTTTTTTCCACTTTCGCATGTTTTAAATCAGAAATTAATGATGGAAAACAATCTGCACAGCTTTTACCACGCCGAAACCCATACTGAATAGAAGGTATTAAGTTTTTTGACTCTACATAGAAATCCAATCTTGTTTTAATCATATTTTCAAAGAGTTTACCAATGCATGAAGAGAGTGAGATAGGTCTATAAGAATCTGCTTTATCAGGTGGCTTGTCGGGTTTCAATATAGGAATAACACACTGTGTTTTCCACGATCCCGGTATTATTTGACTTTTTCATAATAAGTGCATTATGTCTAGCAAGATTTTTTGAGGAGTAATATGTAATTTTTTATTATTTATATAAGGTAAGTCATCAAGGCCAGGTGTAGTATTTCATCTTGTTTTAAGACTTAGGATGAACTCATTAAATGTAAAGGACTCTAATAAAAATTCTGATTCGGTGTTATTATTATTTAGTGAAAATAATTCTTCAACTGTTCCATCTAAATCCCTATTGGACTGTAATTTATTTAACAATGGCTCAACAAATTCATCTGAACTATTATTATCATTAAATTTTACTCGCTTAAATTTTTTGATATATTTCCAGATTAAACTGATAGGGGTTGTCCTATTAAAAGATTCACATAAATTATGCCAACTTGTTTTCTTTTCCTCAGCTATAGTTCTTTTTTTAATTGCTTCCTTTTTTTTGTATTCTATGTAATTTTCTATACTCGGATTATTCCTATAAAACTTTAAAGCTTCATAAGTTTTTATGACACTGTTTTCACAAATTTTGTTCCACCAGTGGCGCTATAACGCCACTCGTAAAAGTTACATCTATAGCAGAAGGATTACGATTGGGATAAGTTACAGTAGTTGGATTACCATTATTTAAAATACAAAGATCTAATTCATCTATAATGTCGTATAATTCATGTCCTCTAGATTTACTACTAACACAACCAAAAGCAATATGATGTGCGTTAAAGTCGCCAGCAACGAATAATGGTTTGGGCAAATTTAATAAAATATTTTTTAATTTTTGCATTCTAGCATTTCCACTTGGGGGACAGTATACAGATAGAACAGTAAATGATATACTTTCAGTTTGAACTAATATAGCTATATTTTGTACATCTTGATGAAAATGTGTTTCAAGTAATGAATATTTTATCGAGTGTTTTATCAATATTCCTACTCCACCATGTCTGTTCATGGCATTTTTTAAATGAAAATTATAACCATATATATTTACTGTATCAGTATCTTAAAGCCAGGTTTCATTTAAAAGACAAATATCTATATATTTTATTTAGAAATAAATTTAAGAGGGGAATTCTGTTTTTATACTTTGAATATTAAATTGTGCAATGCTAAGGTAAGATTTTTTTTGATTTTTATTGTTCATTAAATTGATGTTGATAGCTGCTTAATGAGTATGTTTCTTATAAAATCCGTGTTAATAGGTTGTTCATCCTCCTTATTTCCTAATTCTATGAGAGCTCGAACTAAAAACATCAATTAGTTCCGAACTGTCAAGAATTTTCTTTCTTAAATTATATTTTTTCTTGTGGTAGAGTCAATATTCGAATTTTCATAAAAAAATTTGTATCTTTTTTTTGATATTTTTTACTGTATCTTTCTTTAACGTAGTAAATTGTTTTGTATTATTAAAAGTATTACTTGATGTCACAGAAGGTAGACAGGGAAAATCAGTAACATTAGTTTTTGAATTCAAGGCAGTGGCAAAAGTTATTTAATTTTTTCTCTCCACTATCTTACGTTGTTTGACTGGACATAGCTTTGATATTGCCAAGTGAGGTCCATGACAGTTAACACACATAATGTTTTCTGCATTATTACACTCTTTAAAGTGATGTTCTTGAGTACAAATAGAGCATACCTGTTTGTTATTACATATTTTGGCTGAATGATTGAATTTAAAACATTTGTAGCATTGCTGCAAAGGAGCTACATATTTAAAAACTCTGTACGAGTAAAGGTCGTAATTAACGTTTTGTGGTAGAACGCTCGATAAAAATGTTATGCTTACAGTCTCTAGTGGAATAATGTCATTTCCGATTTTTTTGTTAAATCTTCTTACAGAAATGATGTCATATTTCGATGATAGCCTGGTATATAATTCTTTATTGGATATGTTCGTTGGGACAAATCTTATTACTCCGGTTTTCTCTATCTCTCTGGCTGGGATAAAAGCTTTAAGATCATATTTTTCCAAAAAGCTACAGTAATTTAAAAAATATTTGCAGTATTATACTGCTTAAATGTTATGGCAATTTTATTCACACTGACTCTGTGTATGCCAACTACACCTTTTACTACACCAAATATATGATTTAAATAGACAGGACTTTTATTGCCGAGTCGTTCTTTTTCATTTTTTGACTGGACCAACACTTTAAATTCTAAACTGTTAGAATTTTCTGGATATAGTCTTTTATAACTTGGTTTAAAATATGGCGAAAAGTCAAATTTCTCACCCTCTGCACCATTGTCCGTAACACTTTTTATGAACTGTCTTTTACGCGAAGGTTTCCCAGAGCCAGGCTCTGGGACCTCATCCCCGTCCATTTTAAAAGTTTTTAACACTATTTACACTGAATTTACAAGCTTTTTACACCTAAAAAGTATTTTTAATTATTAAAAGTTTTCAAACAAGTCCGCCTTAATTGAAAGGTTCCCGCCTTTTTTCGCTTGCTATAGTAATGACATACAACCCAGTAGCTTCATAATCTGCGGCGTTCCACCCCATATTAAAAAAAGCGCCGTTTTATTGGAAGATGTACCAATGGAATAATTTTAATGATGAATTATTTCTAGGTTGTATTTTTGTTTTAGTTAGAAAGTTAGGTAAAGTAAGTAGGTTACTATACATGTTAAAAGAAATGATTTTATTCCCTAACATTTTATATTGTAACTTAAAGGTCGCATTTTTGTATGTGTTGGTTGATACATAGCAAGAATTTTTCTGGTGTACTAAATTAACCTCGAAAAGCTGGGGCGGGTCGCTAGTCATTTATATTTTCATCAAATACTTCACAGCTTAGTTGAGCTAGAGGGTGGGTGAGATCATCAATAGCTGTGAAAACACTTTAACAGCAAACGTCACTTAAACTAACCACAGCATCTACGAGACCTCCTATGGAATAACATAGGATAAACATTCAGGGTAGGTTGATTTAATCTTATATAAAACACAGAGCGAGATACAACTTCATATTCTACTAGACTTTCGCCGGAATCGCATTGACTTATTTTCAAAATGAGTAATTTTATGTCTAGGAGTATTTTAATTTGCATGTTTGAATTATTAACTTTTCTAGTTGTTTTGAGTTCGGCTGATGAATCTTGTGAATCTGTGCCAACTGAAATTCATGTGACAAAGGGTATTTTTATTTCATTTTGAGTTTAATATAATGCTAAATAATAAATAAACTAATTACTTATGATAAAATTGTTTTGATTTCAGAGGAATACGATGACTTAGGAAGATTAGTACGGTCTTGCAGTGGCGAAGTCAGTGTTAACAAATGTGAGGGAATGTGTAACAGTCAAGTTCAGCCTTCTGTCGTCACTCCAACTGGATTCTTAAAAGTACATATTCTTTAAAAATAATATTATATTTTTTAGCTTATAACAGGATAAGCTAGGAAATTCAACAATACAAAATACGGCTGCCATTGCCATATGACGATAATACCTAAACTAACACTGAAAATGTATAAACAAGAAAAACGGCTTAATGTAGAAAGTTGTTTTTCGAAGAAATCTCCGTTCCTCTCTAAACATTGTCGCATTCGATGGAACCACTGAAAAAAGAAGTGGGCCCATTCTTCCTTTGGGGTCTCTTCTATGGCATTTTCGTACGCTTTCACCGCATCTTCAGGGCTCAAAAAGCGAATACCTCGAAATTTATCTTTAGTTCTTGGGAATAAATCAAAGTCGCAGGGCGCCAGGTCAGGACTGTATAGCGGTTGACTCATTATCTCGAAACCTGCCATAGTCAAATATTCAACAGTCCGTTTTGCGAAGTGCGCTGAAGCATTGTTGTTGTGAAGGAGGATCCTGCTTTGAGGGCGCTGTTGTCGATTTTTTTCCAAGAAAACAGGCAAATAGCGATTGACAAACCAGTCTGCAGTAACTGTCTTCCCATCTTCTAGCAGAACTGTCGCGAAACGACCTTTCCAACCAAAAAATGAGGCACACATTTTTTTTCCTTGACTTCTTCCTTTCTTTACCTTAGTTGCCCGATCTTCGAACAGAAACACCCTCTGAGCTGATTGTCTTTTGGTTTCGGGTTCGTAGCAATTTATCCAGCTTTCGCTGTGACGATGTCAAATACAGCATTTGAGTCACCGCCGTTGAAATTATTTAACATTTGGCGACACCAGTCCATGCGAAGGTGTTTCTGGTCGTCGGTTAAAGTATGGGGAATCCATCTGGTATAAAGCTTAATGACGCCTAAATGTTAGTGTAATATTTTTTGAACTTGACTCATACCAATGCCTAGGCTTGGCCGTATCTGCTGATAGGTCACTCTCTTATCTTCCTCTATCATGTATCGCACAGCACTGATGTTATCTTCAGTAGTCGCTGTTAAAGGAGGTCCCTCACGCGGATCATCATTGAGATTGCTACGTCCACGCTTAAGCTCGTTAAACCAATTATAAATAGTGGCACGCAATGGAGCTTCATCAAGAAATGCTTATCGCAGCCTATCATAGCTTGGTAGTTGAGTAAGCCCACAACGAAAGTCATAATAAATCATTGACCGCAATGCAAAAAAATGAATGCAATATACTTAGGTTACATTAGGTTACCAAAGAGTTCTAAAATTTAAATTCAAAATAAGTTTTCACTAGCAATGTTTCTAACTGGCAAGTTCTAAACATTTTCAGTGTTACCCACATATCTACATTGGTAAATCATTTTAAAAACAAGATCTTGGACTACCATGGATTTGCTATATAACTCTCTTCTATCATTTACGTTTTTAGTTTACGAATTTAGATTTGAAGACACCAATAGAGGCTTCAATACTTGTTTAACATATTTTTAGAGTTGCACTTTTAACTAAAGCAAATTTTTACAAGTTACTCATTCAAGTGATCTGAAAAATTTATGGAATAAATTAATTTCGTATAGGAATGCTTCTGCTGCCGTGAAAACTATTTGCGAGAGCGATTAGTAACTCTGACGCATTGCT
Organism: Choreutis nemorana; assembly: GCA_949316135.1. Taxonomy (NCBI): domain Eukaryota; kingdom Metazoa; phylum Arthropoda; class Insecta; order Lepidoptera; family Choreutidae; genus Choreutis; species Choreutis nemorana. The sequence goes on from OX438609.1 coordinate 5,851,124, forward strand.
ACGATCCAGACGGCATGAAGTTCGAAGACGAAGACAGTGCAATCATGGAGGTTCGACTGAGAGAACCAACGGAATGCAAATGCTACAAATGTGGAGATTTCAGCCGATAACTATTTTTTGTATCCTGTTTAACAAATTATGTCTAATTATTTGTAGAAAAATATGAACTTGCGTTAGGCCTTTATGTATATGAATATGAATAAAATGAAAAGTTATAATTATACTTTTTCTTGTTAATTTATTTAAACAAATTTAGTACCTATCTACATAGCTTTCTAGACAACTTATACCCAAAAAAAAGGAAATTTTATTAATTTGTCATTGTCAACAAACTTTTACCAAAGTGTATATTTTTCATATTTTTTTAAATAATTAAATAATTTTGTGTCTACAAAACTCGAAAAAGTGTGAAACAACAAATCCTCATCTGAAAGTGTCAAGTAAACTAATCAATTTAGCCGTGGTCTTATGCCACCTACAGCATTAAGCAAACTTACTCACTTGCATTATTTTGTCGTGTTATGGTAGATTTGAAATAGGCTAAATTGAATAGTTTACTTATCAGTTTCAGATGAGAATATTTTCTTGTTTTACACTTTTTAGAGTGCGGTTTTCAATAGACGGGTTTTAGTTTTTAAAATTCCTTTTAATTTTACTATTTTGGAGTAATCTGTATGAATAAAGTATTTATTTATGTATTTTGGGTAGGGTTTAGAGAGATTGTACGTTTAATTCACATCTTAGGTGTGACTTTAGAAGTTACTATGAATAAAAACACACACACAACACATGTCACATGCAGTAAAAGTCGCTATTTAAAGCTAACAATGTATGTATGTTTGAAATGTGCTTATAAATCTCTTAAATTTGATACCAAATATATTTTTTGTTCGTGACTTCTTGTTCTAATAGAGGGCAAATAATTATATACTCAATTTAATGCGACGTCATATAGCTTATAACTAGCGGACAACCATGACACATCTAACAGTACCTCTTTGTTAATTTATGTTAAATAGTTTAGAAGTTACCAGAGAACAGATGAACATTCATACATACATACCGGCCAAAATCATATCCCTGCTTTTCGCTTCTCTCGTTTAAAATGTGCCATTTTTAATTTTGCCAATTTATGTTAAAAATGACGTTACAAAGAAAATAACTTTAAAGTAGATACTAATTATATAAAATTAAAAAGAAATATTTTACTAAATACACGAAAAAATCAGATTTTTATTTTGTTCCTTCACATTTTTCTCCTGATTTTATAAAAAAAACATTTTCTCATAAAAGAAATAATTCTGGACCTTAATAATTATTTAATGGAATCAGCAGAACTTCCTAAAACTAAACTTTCCTACAAATTGCTACTGGTTAGCCCTGTTTATTGAAAATTATAAACATTGATGGACAGACGGTCGCCATTTGTTTCTAATGATTCTAATTCAGTTTTCCTACCTATCAAACGAACCAAATACCATTTCTGAATGAAAAGTTAGAGCCTACATTATATACAAGTATGAAATTGACACATTTGGTAACTTCGGATGGTAACTGATCAGAAAATATGGATACGATTTTTATGGTTTAGCATTTCTGGCACCACCAGAATTAATAAAAATAATAACCACATCAGTGATGAAGAAGATAGATTAAAGAATTGTGTCGCAACTGCTAAGCAAGCATCCAAGACCGGTAAGCAAAACAATGCATCTTGTAACAAAAATTATCGCCCTCACCAAGATTCCAACTGGAAATCTCTAGCTTAGCAGTCAGCTGTTTACACTACTGCGCCACAGAGACCGTCAAAAAGCAAAAGACTATTCTCAATTTTTATTTAAATTAAAATCATGCGGCATTACATTGTAAAACTTGTTTTTCCTATTTCAGTTAGATATTTTGAAGAGTCGGGAGTTCTTTTTGTTTTAACAAGATTCTTTTCAAGTAAGAAAGTTTCCGCATCGCACCCTGTACTAGATGGACCTTGGTAAACTTAACCTGTTAAAAAAATAAACTTAACCTGTCTGTTTGAACAGTGAACCGTTCTGAAGTTGAACGACTTTCTTATGGAATTATATTTCACTCATTATGAAGGTTTATGTGTCGTCGACTGTAAACTAGTAGTACTAGGCAACGATAAACAGCTAGCCTTACCTACTTGGAAGGAAACTTAATCAAGTTGATCTCATCAAGCAAAATGGTACTATCTTCATTCGACAAAGCTTTTTTGATTTGATAAATATGATTTGGTATGGTATTGTTCGCACTTATTAAACTCGCATACATAGGGTTCCGTACCATCGCACAAGATCGTATCTACTTACAGCAATTGTAAAGGTGGAGCAAAAACACGTAAAAAATCTGTGAATTGGTTTTGTATGGTGATCGTATTAGTTAGTACCAAAATGAGTAGTTAATTTTTTTTTTTTGTTAAAGCATGCAATGTAAGTATAAAGAATTTAGCCCATACATGTTACTGCTGGTGTCCTTTGGGAAATTTTAAATTAGAATTCTATTGGATCACGCGATGGGGTGGAAGCAAGGGATCGCTGAATCTTCAAACGAAATAGATGGGCGCATTTGAACACAAAACTGTGTTTTATTCTTGGTGTTCAAGAAAGAATCACTTAAATGTACAACGTAGGTGGGTTAAAATACCTATGAGCCAAACATAATAAAAATTCTGTGGGTTCAAAAGAGATTTTAGATTTCTAACAAAATGTAAAAATGGTTACTGTACCCTTGTACCATTTGTTACATTTTTATGCTTTCATTTTGAAATGTAAGTTATTAATAAAATTAATAAATTCCCCATAAATTAAGGATTGTATTTTTTTTTAATAAAACGATTTTATGTAATGTATTAACTGAAAAATATTTAAAAAACAATAAAAGTGCACAAAGGCACTCTTTTGAACATGTGTACCTTCATGTATTGAGGCAACTAACAAACGGTTTAAGTGGACAACATAGTTGTCGACACATACTTCTTTATTTAAATAAAACTCAACAAGGAGCAATCCATAAATGTTATTAAAATGGTATGTATGCTTAGTGGGTAACCTATGTCATACCCCAGGAGACATGTTCTCTTAAGTGGTTCTATTGGGATACAAGATTCTACTCAGGGGTAAAATAAATGATATAAAGCTACGAAACCACATTAAGAAATTGCATTCACCATTTTCATCTCAGAGTAAACTGACAACTTTTAAGTAAAAATTAATCATGATTCAATTAAAAACATTTAAAGTGTTACTTTTTATATCGTTTATGTGTCATTTACAAGAAACTAAAGTTAAAGCCCAGGAGGTACAATTGCCGCCAGGTAAGACAAAATTAAATGTGAATTAACATAACGAATACAATTGCATGTATCTACGATAGTAGGTATTTATCGCTTCTAACTCTTATCTCAAACAATCGCATTTAATATTATTTTAGGACAAGAGTGTCAAATGACTCCAGTGATACACGTTTTACAACACCCTGGCTGTGTCCCGAAACCAATTCCCTCATTTGCTTGTATTGGGAAATGCACGAGTTATGTACAGGTATTTTTTTGATTTGATAGGTTGAATACTTTGAACTATACGAGTATATAGAAATTTATTATAGTAAACTTTCAGGTATCTGGAAGCAAAATATGGCAAATGGAACGTACTTGTAATTGCTGTCAAGAATCTGGAGAAAGAGAAGCAACAGTTGTGTTATTCTGCCCGAAAGCCAAGAGCGAAGAAAAACGATTCAGAAAAGTAAAATGTCTTTATTTTACCTAGTGAAACCTTACCTGAGTAATTAGATATTATTTAGAAAGTTCTAGGACACCAACAGTTTTTTCGAGACTCAAATTTGAGGTTTAGGGTTCAGTACCGCTATACAAGTTTTAATACTATGTACCTATCAACTTTTGTAAAAAAAATGTGAGCAAAGGAAACGAAAATACCATATTTCTTGTTCAAAACGAATGTAAAAAATTTTCATTATAAATTTTTACTGCGTATCCATTGCGGTTAAGGATGTTCAGAACGCTGATTAACGGACGGACAAATGATAGAACGGGCCTTATTGGTACGCTTTCGCTTTCGAACTCTAAAGAGTTTTATATAATGTGTTTGTTTTCAGGTTTCAACAAAAGCTCCATTAGAGTGTATGTGCCGACCATGCGGTACTATAGAAGACAGTGCAATCGTACCTCAAGAAATAGCTGGATATGCTGATGATAGTTCATTACACAGCCACTTCAGAAAATCTTTTTCATAAATATATAGCAATATAATTAAATATTGATGATACTGAATAGATACATGAAAAATGTTTATTTGATACCTATATTAAAAATAAAGGCCAACGACTAAGTTATTTATGAGTTTGTGTTTCATTTAGCAAATAAAATTTTTGGTTTTCAAAAGTAACTTATTCTCAAGACATTAGAGTATCCTTTATTTTACCAACCGATTCTTTCAACCTTTGAAGTAAAATGTACGTACTCAAATCAGAATATATTATTATTATTTACACCACATCAATTCGAACCTCATGATCTTACTACATGTTTACGTTGTTGGTGAAAATCTAAGACTTAGCTCAGCTGCTCTTGCAGTCCATAAAATAAGACTATTAACTAATGTTGAGACGGCAAGACTGATTTATTTTGGCTATTTCTATCGCATCATGTTATATGGTTTACTGTTGCTGGGTTCCGCAGAAGATATACAGACGAATTTTGTTACAAAAGAGGGCCATCAGAGCTATCTACAGCCTTGGACCACGTGTCCCGCTTAGAGAACTATTCAAGGAAATTAATATTTAACCGCAGCTTTACAATACATTTGATTGTATTTTATATGTTTATAAAACTTAGACCTTTTTCCTAAAAACTGTGATCGTTTAATATCTTATACCAAACTATTATTTTAATACCAGAAATAGGCACAATCTCAGGCTTCACAAAGTTGGTAGATAACTAATTGGTGACACTACCACTGAACACCTTATACCTTGCCTATACATAAATTTAGGTATCTTAAGATGTGCTGAAAATTATTCATAAACTCTAAGGCTATGAATAATTTTCATCATAACATTTTATGTAAAAACCAATCCATAATTCGAGTCTATCATATCATTGTCTATTATGCGCTGATGCTTTCTGCGTTTTTCCGAAAACGTAATTGAAAAAACAAACTGTCAGAACTGTCAGTTGTATGTTTTGTTTTCGTTCGCCGTGCAAAGCGGCCGCAAAATTTTAAATAACTATATAGAAAATTAAAATACAATTTTAAGATAATGAGTCGTCGTAAACGTGCAAAGGTAATATTTAGCATTTTATTACTTTGCAAGGTGTAGATTTTATTTTAGAAATTTAATTAAGAAATCTTGTAGGTTGAAAGCCGTGAACTTGATGAGAAGTTGAAGCAGGATGATTCCGAATCTGATCAGTCTGAGAGGAGTAAAATTACTTCCTCCAGCCCTACTTCCCTCGGAGGACGTCGTGAATCTTCTTCGAGTAGAACCGCAGAGGTAAAGGACCCTAAAAAGGAAGACAAAATATTTACTGTTGAAGAAGGAAGAAACGATGACATCGAAGAGATTAATTACAAAGAAATGCTTAACAGGTTCGTTGTATAAATTCAAGTTCATAGTACCATAAGTACCCACTCAGCACAAAAATGTTGTAAAATTGTATTATAAAAGTCTTAAGATAAACAAACCCAAAAAAATATATTAAATATATTTTTTAAGACACACAGAATAAACTAAGTAAGATATTACTATTAGTAAATTTTAAACAAAAATATACAATGATTTCAGTTTGGAAGGAGCTGCATTTCAGTCAAGATTACCTTTTGATAAGATGTCCTCATTAGAAGTAGAATGTTTTTCTGATCTTCAAGGAGCTTCTAGCCATACCTTTATACAAATCAGAAATAGAGTGCTGAAGTTGTGGTTTGAAAACCCTAAAAAACAACTGACTCAAGAACTTTGTCTTCAGAAAATGGAGGTATGTTTTTTTTTCATCTTTTGATGTTCAATAGTAATGTATTTCCAAACTTAAATAAACATTTGGTTTACACAATAAGGTTTAAGGTTGTAAACTCCCATGTGAGACAAATATGGAGTGAATGAGATATTAAACATTGGGTATTGCTAGAGTCTTAAAATTACTACGAACTAGTGTGTTATAAAACACTATAAAGATGTTAAAAAAAGACCTGGAGTTCAAACTTATTTAAATTGTTCTTATGTCCATCTTTCAGTCTCCATATAATGCTGATGCAGCTCTTGTGATGAGGACTCATGCTTTCCTTGAGAGACATGGATTCATCAACTATGGCATTTATGAGAGAATCACCCCTATACCAAACCCAACTAAAGGGAAGCAAAGACCTAAGGTCATCATTATAGGAGCTGGTATGAGTATAGTATTTTATTTGTAAAATTTTAATCCAATGAGAAAAATGATCAAATACATTTGTAGTTCTTGCTTGAATATTTCCTTATTTTATGAAAAAAGTCCATAAATTAATAAATCGCTATGTAAATCTTAAAAAAAACTCCCAATTTTTTTACTGTGCTGGGCTCTAATAGCCATGAAGTAAAATACACAAATTGCAGAATTTTAAACCTGAATCTTTAAGTAGTGGATTAGTTATAAACAAACAAAACATTTGATGCACTTCTGTTTATTATTTAACTTGTAATTATTTTCATTAAAGTCAAAGTCAAATTGTTTTTACTGAAAATGTATCACTGTAGACTATTTTTCACTCACTAAAAACTGATGGGAATAAAGCTAGTTACAAACACTGTAGTAAGTCTATTCAACTCATTTTCATCTGCAGGAGTGTCTGGACTAGCAGCTGCGAGACAGTTGCAGTCATTTGGATGTGAAGTTGTTGTGCTTGAAGGTCGGGATCGGGTTGGTGGCAGGGTTGTCACTTATAGGAAAGGACCTTATGTTGCTGATTTAGGTGGGCCTCAACCTACTTTGATTTAAATATATAAATATTTGTTCACTGGGGCTTACTTGCGTTAGTAAAATATATCAGCATGCAATATTTTAAATTTTAAAAAATTTACTAGAAAATGAAGTTTTATTTTATAAGATATCTTTACGAAATATATTTTTATATTGATTATTATTGTTCTCTCTCTAACATGTTGTTCAAATCCAGAAGGTAAATTGAACAAATAAAGATTCATATGTCAATGTCTCCATAAAGGCGTATTTAAATGTGTGTTATATTTTCTTTTTACTAAAGATATAATAAATAAATTGGTTTTTTATTCCAGGGGCCATGGTGGTAACAGGATTAGGTGGCAACCCAGTCACAACATTGTCTGTTCAAATGAACATGGAACTGCACAAGATCAAACAAAAATGTCCACTCTATGAAGCAACGGGAAACCAAGTGCCAAAACATAAGGATGAAATGGTATGTATTTTTACTTCATCCCTTTTTACAAACAAAAATAAAATCATTTACTTTTGGTTAAGAAACTGTTACATCGATTTCGAATATTGTGTTCTTTTTTAATGTGACAAAGGTGGCAAACAAGTGTACAGCCTATTTAACAGTAAGAGGTTTTTGAAGAACCTCATGCTGTAGTCACATCGGAAAACCATGCTACGGGAGTTTATTCCACAGCCTGAGTAGTTTTGGAAGGAAGCTTCTTTGTAAGCGTGCAGTCTGCGACCAATGCGGCTCTAAGGTGTGAATATGATTTGCCCGATGATGGTGGGATGTGTGAGGGTAAAAAGTGGCTGTTGGGATCATCTCAAAACAGTTGTTCAGAACATTCCCCATTATGCAGGCTGTAGAGCACAGTTAGAGACACAAAATCTCTTCTCTGACTTAAGGACTCAATACAGGTTGTAAACTCTGGATCATCAATAATCCTCACTGCCTGAAAAAATTCCAAACTGAACTGCAAACCACTTGTATTGAGTAACATGTCTGAATAGGGATAATAATATATTAAGAGCAATAAAGAAAGACAATTGGCTTGCCTCTACATTTAAATGTTTATTTAAGAAATTCATGCAATTCTCCATCTATCTCTTTGTCACCTGTCAATGTAAAAAAGGCTATTGAATATCTACTTATTTCAAAATTTATTTAATCTAGGGTTAAAATAAACAAAAACTTTGGTCTTGATAGTTTTGGTATGGCCTTTTTTCAGGTTGAGCGCGAATTTAATCGACTGTTGGACGCCACTTCTTATTTATCCCATCAAGTCGATTTCAACTATTACAACGATACTCCGGTTTCGCTCGGTCAAGCTCTGGAATGGGTCATCAAACTGCAACAAAAGAATGTAAAACATAAGCAAGTGAGTCTCATTTGAAATAAAACTTAAATTTTACTTGGGGAGCATTCAAGTATTACTTAACGCAATTTTTCTCGTAAAACGTTACCAACCCAACGTACGCAAGGTATTATTGACACTAATAAAAACACAATTAAACTGAAATGCTTCATCTAGATACCTTAAAAATGTCAGTCAGAATTTATGAAACTGTTTTTAATTTCATATTTTTTATTTTTCTCACTCAATGGATATAAATATAAATTCCTATTTTGTAATCAGAAAAGCATTTTAAAAGATATTTAAAACTTTCTTCCTTATTTGCATTGCAGATTCAACATCTTAAAGCAGTAATAACTCTGCAGGAGAAGCTGAAGAACAACACAAACAAGTAAGATTATTTATAACAATGTGTATCTACTTAATAATTCGTATTAGAGCCAGAAATAATAAATTATTTTAAGCTGGAAATCAAAATATACAATTTTATTTTAACTGCTATAGAATTAACTCTAAAATCGAATCCTTGATTTAATTTATACAAAAGTAAATGAAGGTATTCAGGCATTATACAAATCTCGCCTGGTATTTACGGTCTAGAACAGAATTAAAATTAGTTATTTAGTAATGACACCGAAAATTTATTTGCTGAACATAAATTAATGCGCACAACTAGTAAAAAAAAATGAAGAAATGCCTTAGTACATAGAAGTAACACTATTCTTACAATATTATTTGTTAGACTTATAAAATTGTATGGCTTTTTCATTACAGAATGACGGACATTAAGGAGTTGCTTCAATCAATGAAGGCAGAAAAGGAAGCTTTGTTGATTGAGAAAGACAAAGGTGCGACTGGAGAAGCTGGGATATTGCAAGAGTTCAACTTGCGTCGCCTCAACAGGGAAATGAACCAACTGTGCAACGAATATGAGACCCTTATGACGCAGAACTCTAGCATTGAAGACAGGCTGACGCAGTTAGAGACGAATCCACCAAGGTAGTAAATCATACTTACATTATCATTAATTATTACTTACATTATCATTAATAGCACAATTGTTTTAATCCTGGATATTTTTATTAATATTAATATTATTTGCCATTATTTTTATGATTCTATTTTTGTTTTTATTTTAAGTTTAATAGTTCATTTTAATTTTAATTTTATATTTACTAGTAATTTGTAAATGTATTTGTTATATTGTCTTGTTACGCCAGCACCATAAATGTTGTGTGCATCTGTAATTGGCGTGTACACTAGACTATGCACCCTTATAATAAAATATTGTATAGATTTATGTACACGCTGTTGATGTGCCAATTTCAATAAATAACAATTAAAAAAAAAAAATCATTCTGTTGGTCAGATTCTGTTGCAGTTATGAAATATAATTTGGCGTGAAAAACTTGTGCTGGATTTGGTTTAATATTAAAATTCGAGTACTCTTAAGTTACGCAGGCAAAAATGAATAGTTATAAAGATGATTAGAGATAAGAATACCTTGATCTCTTTCTTCCTCTGGCACTCTCGTAATGAAAATAGATTATTAATGTTCATGTAGTTATTGTTTTATCGCGGTTTATATTGTTAGGTGGATTATTTGTATAAATTTAAAAGCGTAATAATGTAATAATAGCGTAATAAAGTAAAACATACTGGCGATGACTGAATTGCGGGGTTAAGAAGGTCTTTATGTCATATTGTATCTGAATCTGACATATACGTCAATCGTAAAATGCCCCCGTAAAATTATTTATTGTAAATTGATGTGCCAGATTTGGCTGTCTTGCAAAAAATTGATGAAATTTTAGAAAAAGAAAACTTTCTGAATTGCTTTAATCTGTTTCGTTTTTTTAGGTTCGCTGTTCATAAAGTCATTTTTAAACTGCCTTCATAATTAAAATCATTTCTAATGTGCTCTAATATCAAGCGATTCTATGATATCTGTCTGTGAGAATAATTTCATTTTATTTTTATTTTTCTGATGTGTGACTTTCTCTGCCAGCAGTAAGCCCTTTAATAATATATTTTCAAGATTTCAGTCTCTTAAGACAATTATTTTAATACACTGTATTTTTTCAGAATATTTAAAGGATTTGCATAACTAAATGTGGTATTCTTATGTTCATTCTCAAATCGGCCTTGGTTTATACATGTTTATAATAAAGGTATTATTTTTAGCTCCGTCTACCTGTCAGTACGTGATAGACAGATCTTGGACTGGCATTTCGCTAACTTGGAGTTCGCAAACGCAACGCCCCTCGGGAACTTATCGCTCAAACATTGGGACCAAGACGACGACTTCGAGTTCACTGGGAACCATTTAACAGGTATGTTACTATTAAAATTATAATATCAACATTTTACTGGTGTTTATCGAGGTGTGCCGTTAAGCAGTTAGTTGTGTTTCGGTTCGAAAGATTGAGAATCAATAATTATCGGAATAGGAGGTATAATTACCTTGACATGGGCACCGCATTATCTGTGCTATTTGCTTTCTAAGACGTCAAGGGGATCGTCGTGTCAATTGGCGTACAATAGGCGTTAATTTCTATCAAGTGAATTGTCTGCTTTAGTTTAAATAAAATATTTTGCAACGCTACAATACCTGACAATGAAGGTGTCACCTTGCAGGACAGTGCAAGAGGACAATGCAAACAAAATGTTTTACAGTTATCATTAACTAGATCAGAACCTAACTAAGCATATTTTACCTAACCTCATCTTATCAACGGTAGGTAATGAAAAAAAATACAGATGTGTGACTAAATGGGTGAAGGTAAGGCATAGTAGCCTAGAACATACTTATTTGCTCATGATTTGAAGATCTCGACCGGGAGACTCATATTTTTTGCCGTATTCTTACCAACACTCACCAAAAATAGGATAGAAGGCAATTAGGAAGAAGATGATTCAAGGCTCTCGGTACCTATAGCCGCAGCGCATGGCATTGACAAATTGCAAAAAAGCAAATACGGTGTGCATCCCGTCCGTGGTGTGCGAAGGTAAATGGACACTTATCGCCGAACGCGTTGAACGAATCCAACGAAAATAATTTTAGAATTCTTTATAATTTCGCACCCACCTTGACTTGGATTGTTTCGGCGAGTTCGGCTCGGATAAGTGTGCGTTCACCTTAAGTGAACGAAAGTGATGTAGGAAGATTTTACAATGTAATGCGAAACGCCCTTATGAGTGCGAGCCTTTACATTTCTTACAATGCATGTTCATGTTATTAAGAATATATCCCCTTAACAGAACGTATATTAAAATGATAAATTACAGCCATACCATAAGCACTGGGCGAGTGATAATCGCGTAGGTATATATCTCAAAAACGGCTTCCGTTATTTATTAAGTTCGACAATCGTGTCCTCGTATAATTTTAGTTGGACAATTTATGACATTCGGTGTGCGGTTCAAGTATCGCGCCCAGGGGCTTCCCCGTTATGAATGTGGAATTTTCGAGTTCGCCGGTGATCTTTAAGTCGGCAGGCATATTCGCCTTGAGCATCCGTTCGTGTCAATAATTACTATCATTTCCGAACTTCGAGTTTCCATCTTCGAATGCCAATAAATTGCTGTCAGACTTCTGTGAACCGTCGTAATGACCGTTGCAGAACATAAGCTCTGTATTTAGCCACTTTGCACGTTTGTACCCGAGCGCAACCGACGATTTGTCTCATCTTTGTCATTCCTTTTCTGTGATTTTAATAAAATGCACTCGGGACACTATTGAAAAATGATTTTTCAATGGTCTGTAAGACTTCAAAAGAACAGTTTCCAGTTAATCGTTATTCAAGCTAAGGTTATAAAATGTCTATATTAATTTAATGTAGAGACTTTGCATTTTTAAAGCATCGTAATGAAATATGTTAGATTCAAGCACATATGTAATTAAAACAATTTGATATGTTTTATGAAGCAAATTGGACGAGCTTGAACTCAATATTGTTGTTTTCTAATGAGCGTATTGTTTTAGCCGTCGGTCATACACTTGTTATAATGCTAAAGGCTAGTTAGTGGCTATAGCTTGGATTAAATCAACCGATTTTTGAGAGCTTCGTAAAAAAAGGAATGAATATTGGTGTATTCTCCTTCACGTCTGTCAGTCATTGCTCTTTAATTCTGTCGAATTCGGTAAAAACTATTTTGCTAGTGTTCCTAAAATGAATGATTTTTAAAAGTCTAAAAAACAACCTCTGTCTATGTTATGTTTGTAAGTGGATTTGTGATCTTATATAATTTCGATGGAACTAAACAAATAATTCAATTTAAATTTTTGTGATAGTGATTTCTCGCTGTTTACTCCGACTCGGTGTCCGCCGCGTGGGTAGTTGAAAAATGACATCTTGATTGTTGTATTTTATTGTACAAGTAACAGGTACAGACGGTAACAGAAATTGTTTATTAATTATATATAAATATTTGATGTAAAATCTTAGACACTTGATGAAGTGTTAGTGTCTGAATGTTGTATGAGAAATAATAGTGACACGTGTTTGCTTTGTTTGTAAATAACACATATCGTTTTCCATTTTCATTAATTTAATTTGGTATTTTGTATATTGTTTATAAAAATAAAAGAGCCAAATTGTTTAAGTAATGCTCCATCATACACTTGGATGTTTAAGATAAAAAAGTTAATAAATACAACCTCCCACTATTATATTAAATTTTTAAGCCAGTGGAATTTTATTGAGAATCTGTGTTGTATTATATTCCGGCCATGTAAATAAGTGCTTTTACATATATATATATATATATATTTACGATTTATTTGAAGTGATTTCCTTGTGTACTTGTTTGTACACAGTATTGAGAAGGCTTGTAGACTGTTCAAGTCGCGTGCACTGCAATTGTTGGTCGAACTTACCCGGGGCTTTACAAATTGAACGATTGTTAACCGTTCCATAGAACCGCTTCTATCGTGACTTGTCACGGAATTATTATATTTACAGGGATAACGTATTTCTCTATGCACCGCTACATGCTAAATCACCGGTTTCGAATATTCAAGGGAAAGTCAAAAGTCCGAGATATGAACAAATTTCGTCTTGGAAATGTTTGTTCTCTGACTGTCTGACTTTAAAAAATAAAATGAATATTTTATTTTAGCCTTACTTACATTGAAATAAATAGCAATGCTTTATTGCGACGCATTAAGCACACGAAGGAGATGCTTAATTTTTAAGTCCCTAAGACTAACTAATTGTGTTGAGTCACAGGCTGTACCGACGCAAACTAAGCAGGAAGCAGTCATTAGACTTTACAATCTTTTAATTATTACCACCGTCAGTAAGTTATTGGCTATGGTTCAACAACTTACGTATTCATGAATCATAAACACAAGCAACAAAGCTGGGACAATATGAATTATAAGCTGTTTTGCTGTTAACAAACGACAAATGGCAGCGAACAGGTCCCAGGAGTTTCGTCCGGGTGATGGCGGGATCGCAGCGGCAACAAGTTTTTGATAACGCCATGCGTGAGGCAATAATGAATGTGATACAGCCCGGGCGAGGCTCATTTATCACGAGCTCTATGAATAAAATATCTCGGTCCGGAGGATAGCCAGCCGGTCGTGCCGGGACGCCGATCGCAATCTTAGCGCGGCTTATTGCAGGGCTCCGGAGAAATTCACACTGTCTGCCCCCTTGTTGCCTTGCCTTCGCCGCTTCTAAACCAATCCGCCGCTGGGGAACATCCTCTTCCAAGGTTTAGCTAAATCCGCGATCCATTTATATTATTCCTATCCCGCAATAAATTATATATGAGCGATCTTGACATCAATCTCTTCATCGACATATAAATTTTACTCTATATACGAACGTGACTGGAATCAACCGTCAACCACATCATAAAATTGATAACGTATCTTAGAAAATCTAAACGTGTGTTCATAAATTCTATTTGATGCCGAGTTGCAGATTGTGAAACTATCCATCCACTGATGGATATATTGAAACGGTTTCACAACCTTCTCGAGACAAGACGCTATAAATTAGATCTATAAAGACGAGAAGCATAGTAAATTATATTGCCGTTTACTAGTTTTCTGAACAGGTATTTTTATTGTTTAAATTTATCATATTGCGACATATTCTTTGCACATTAGGACGTCAAAAACGATGGCGGCTGTGGCTGCGAAGGCGTTTGGGGCGTAGATGCATAGGCAATGAGCCGCTGAATGACTCTATTAGCCCATTGTTCCCGATGATCGTTGGCGTTGCGCAAGAGACATGACTGTATTGTTGTTGCTTACTTTAGCTTTCACTGACACTGACGTCACTGTCGCTGACAACCTAAATACTACGCGTGGATGTAGTGTAATTTGCATGTATCAACCAGCACATAATGTCAACTTGTTGTGGCAGACCGCCAACAGCGCTTAAACCGCTGTTTATTTGTTTTCTTATTGGTCTAGGAAAATGTGTCTCTTGTATTACGCTCTGTTAAGTTTTCCTATCCGGATTGTTCTTTCAGAAAACAACGCCAATAAATTTCTCTTGGTAAAATGTCAAAGAAGTAGTTCATCGTGATAGTTAACTGTTTTGCAGTGGACTTCAAAGCAAAGGATTTATGTGGTGCAGGAACGCAGCGGCGTTCACTTTGTGCGTTTAATTGACAACGTTCGGATGTGAGCGCGTCACAAACGACTAACGAGCCAACACCACATTCAATTACTTCAAACATCACTCCTTTACTCACTATTGTTCAACGTCTGTTCTACACCTTAGACTACTATTTAATTAGTTGGTTAAAATCCGAACTAATTAGCATCGATCTCGAGTGCTGCTGAAAACTAACATGAGGAGGAAATTTATAATTTCTACTGCTCTAAGTCTAGTTCGATTCACGCAAATTATACCAACTACGTAGTTGAACAATATTGCTGGCTCTGATAGTAGTAATGGTCGGAGATATCTTGTTTTTGATAATTGCGTTAATCTGGTGGAGTGAACGACTACGGAGTGCGAGCCCTCTGGGCGAGTCCGGCAAGTAATATAATTTGCATCGTGTACGGCGGTAGTTTTATTGCCAACAATTGGCCATTATCGAAGTGCATTTGCACGCTTAGCTGTCATACGGTGATATATACTGTTGCTCGCTTTACAAATTTTTGTTGCCTTATTCACACCGTTCCTTTACAAATACAACACTGACGGAACTGGTATCCTCATAAATTAAATTTATCTACTCACCGCCTTTGTCCCAGTTTTAGATTGAACCTCCAGATTGTCTTCTTTATTCACAATAGATAAGGATAATTCTATAATAGTTTAATAGAATTTCCGAAAGAGGGTGGTCGGATACGAATTTAATTTTAACTTAATAATTGACACTCATTCAAATTTTGATTATTCCACGCTAGTTCAGCTCCGGCCTCCGCTTTAACTTTCTGTTCATTGTAAAAGTTGTAATCCTCTTTGTGGCCCCTAATTGAATTCACTGTTATGCTAATACTCTGATTTCCCATCTTATTTCGTTAATAGAGGTCTGTGGTAAACCAATTAAAGGGAATGTTTGTGGATTACTGAACTTTAAGTACACTGATAGTTTGTGGTCTCAGTCAGTACGGTAAATTGAACATTTGTCCAATGCTTCGCAAATATCCGCCGGATAGCCCAATGTAAGGATTATGATTTATCAAAACTGATATTGTTTAGGATAGCTTTGAGAGACCCAATTAAAAGGATCAGTAAGAACGGTTTATTCATTGAACCGTTTCATAAACCATTTACTGATAATAACAGGATTACAATTGTTCTAATCTATATTGTACTCTACTATTGTACCATTTAAATTATCAAATCTTTAACAAAAGCTTTAGTACTCTATTAATTTTGTGACAAAAGTTTAGTTATTCATTGAAATTCAAATACAGGCCCATTTACGCGTGAACACTATTATTAAACTGAAAATTGCAAAGTAAGATTCGTGCATTTTGATGTTTTTATAATTGTGCGTAGTAGGACATTTAGTCATTTAAATCTGTCTCTGTAAGTCAATTTGCCTTCATTGCAACGGTAATCACTAACAAGCTTCTAAATGTATGTGAACGTAAAATACCTTATATCTAGGTTTCCATTTTATTATCCATAAGGCAAGCTTATTTCTAAAACGATACAGAAAAAACATATTAAAAATAAGAAAGAAGTTTGTGTTGAGATAAAAAATATTTTAACGAATTAAATGCTATCTTCTTTGTTTTTGCATAGACACCTTATTAATTATTTCGATATGATATATATTTTAATATGCATATGTATGATTAGTGTATAAACTAGACAGCTTTTTTTCAAGCATTAACATTATAGTGATATACAAGTACAGGTGAGACCGAACTAATATTCGTTTCAAACAAGGAAAGATAAACAAATCTCACCGAGTAAACTTTTCATTTCAAAATTCGCTTCGTAGATAGTGCTTTTAGATACGAATAGTTATTTTACCTAACATTGAACTAGTTCACTATTGACTATTTAATTAATAAAAAAACGTATTATTCTATTGTTTATAGTTTTCATAGTCTACTGAAACTCGGTTTGATATTGCTGCATGAATTGTTTAGCAAACATTCGTACAAAGATATCGTTGTTTGTGACAGTTTCGGTGTCGCTAGGCAACGTTGCTGGATGCAGTAGGCACGTGCTCACGCGAGCGTACTGTCTCGTCACCCGGTGCAGTCGCCGCTCACTATACTCTGAACACGATGCCCGGGCTATCGATCTTTGAATTTTACCGATAGTGTATGAAAACGCGGACTATATCATAAGTCAAAATAATTTAAAAAAGGTCTAAAATCCATCGCTATGAATTAAAAAATTGGTTTTCAAAATAAGCTATCTTCACAATCGTTTTTGAATACGAATGAAATTCTAAAAATATTTTTCTTTTGGACTCCTACTATCCCATTTCTTTTATTTCCTCACAATCGAAAAAAAAACCCTACCAAATAGACAATTGTTTTTAAAAAAGGTAAAATACCGCAATTAAGTACTTTGCTCCCTGTTAAAAAACAAAGACTTCTACCACAATTGCGATCCTTGCTCTATTTCATTCCTTTTATAAAGTGACGATTTCCCGACTTTTCCGGGCAAAGAAAGTAATTCCTTGCCAATTTTTCGGACACTGCGGACGCTTTATTAAAAACTGCCCCCGCTTTCTGCTCAATAGGTTTGTCGTTATTAACTGTCTGCTTTCTTTGTAGTGTTTTCCAGTTTTCCTTTTTCTTGTATGAGATTGTTGATTTTTCTTTTGCTGTCGGTCTGATAGAATCGTGGAGAGCTCTGATTTTCAGATCTACTGTGTAGGGTTGTAAGTACATGAGATCCATCTGTTATGTTCACAGTTTGCTTATGTTGAAAGCGGGCCAGATGTCGGCTGCGAGCGCAAAATGAAACACGTTAGTACTTCGGTTGACGCAAACTCTGTTTTGTACTGTTGGCTGGGAGGCAATTTATCAACTTTTTACGGAAACGTTTATTTTAATTTATGCTTACACTAACTTCCATGCTTCAGCTATCTCCGACCTCATTTGCAGTCACTGTTTTGTCATTGTTTACTCGAAATACCAGAGCCAACCTAAGCTGCTCTTTGTGCTTTTTAAAAGTACTTGAATTTACATGAGTTTGCTTAAAGTACATTTTCTTTTTGCTTGTGCGTTTTTTTTGTGAATAAATGAATTGTTTACGTTGTTTAGTTTATTGAACGAGATATCTTACTAATGTTATTAACGCGAAAGTCTATAAGGATGTGTTGATGTATGGATAAATGGTTTTTTGTTACTCTTTCATGCGAAAACACATGTATGGATTTTAATAAAACTTTATAATAATATATAGCTTATAAATCAGAATAAAACATAGGCTATACTTTATAAATATATTGTGTTAATTGTCCAAAATATAACGATAAATCTCAAGTATTTTAAAATCCTATTAAAACCATTTTCGAATTCTACGCGAATCATGTCGCTAGTACCTAATATTATAAAACTAGCGACTAGCCCCGGATTCGCTCGGATATTATGCATTTATTGCATACCTTCCTCTTTAATCACTCTATCAATAAAATCCATTGCGTAGTTTGAAAGATCTAAGCATACATACATACATACATAGGGACAGATAGTGGGAAGCGACATTGTATTTGTATCGATAGTAAACGTTTAAATGTTATAATAACTTATTCCCTTTTTACTAAAGCCTATAGTAAAATGTTCGTTTCCAAATATTTCTTTTCCCTGTTGACTTTGTTATAAAATTGCCACTTAATTCAAAAGCAAAAAGTTTTTTCGCTTGTAAATTGTATTTTTAAATGTTCATTTGATTATTTTTTATTCACATGCAAATTGACAAGCTATGCGTCCGTTCGGCGGCGCAGTTAAAGCTTAGGTCAATGCAATTACATCTGATGCTTGTCTGAGCTCGCATCTGATAAGAAAACGAAAAAACGTGAATTTACTTTAATTAAATTCTGAATTTTTGTTCCATACTTGCGTCTGGATAGCAATCACACTCGACTTGCAAAAAAGGTAATAAATCTTGCTTTTCAAACATTAATTAGAACTCATTTAAATTCGTTGGATGAGGTGGTCGTAAGTGAGATAGTCTATCTTTGGGTATCGTCGCTAAACTTTAAAATGAAGGATTGAAGTGCAAGCGGGCACAGGTGTCCAGAGGCTAAGAGTTAGTTCTGGAACAACTTGTGGACACCAAACCGCAACTGCAGAATAAATTGCGCTTATAGTAACTTTTCCTGTGACTGAATTTAACTTTGATACTTGGAAGGTGAACCTGAAAATAATAACCACCACATCACGACACACACATTGACTCAGCCCTGCAGTAAGTATCGTAAGAACTTGTGTTACAGGAACTAAGAAAGTGAAATTTTTGTTCAACAGTTTTTTTTTTTGCTGTCTCCAATTTTATTTTTTAATCAGATGTACGAGTATGTTGCTTTATTGTTACAATAATAACTAATCTATTTTCCTCTTAACAATGACCTTTCAAATTTGGTTTCCGCTGATGATTCACTGAAATCCGGTCTCTTTGTGTAACTCCAAAATTAACAATCTAACTACAGCGTATGCACCGTCATTTGCCGTGAGCCCCTAAAAGCGAGCACTTAGCCGCAACGTAATTCCGGTAAAAGGTTCCGATGCCGAGCCGTCCATTCCGTCTTAATGTTTATTTAAGCGAAAAAGTTCGACGCTCATTAAACGTATTGGCGGTAAACGAAACGCAACTTAGAATAATATAAGCCGCTACCACGAGATAACATCACACATTATATTCACGTATCATTGAGGCATATTCTTATCAACCAGTTTTTCGAGTTGAGGTGTTACATCCCGATAGCGCAGTCGATAAACTTGAAATTTTATTAGTCTGTGAAGTTAAATTTGGTACGGTCCGTTGACATTTCCAGTGTTTCGTACATTAAATTGGTGTCATTGCTCTAATTACTCGGTGTTACTGCCCTTTTGATGATACGTACGAAAAATATATTAACACAAACGATCGAATTATATTAAATGAAGATTTTCTTCACGTATGTCTTTATTCTGTACTTATTTGATTGGAATCGCGAGATAAAAATTACAGATACATACATTAAATTTTAAAATTGATAAAATTGTGCTATATACTACGATTTTACTGTAATAGATTTTAAAACAAATGAAACTGTCTTATACAACGAAAAACGTATTAATATTATTATACTTTCAAATGTTGTCTAAAAGCATTTGAATATCCTACCCTAGCAACACAGTACATACAAACATTGTAGCCTTAGTAAGCGAACATATGCCTTTAGGACAAAGTGCCATAACATGATCAGAGCTATCCTGAGAACATTGCTTCGTATATGTACTTATTAAATACATTATAATGCGACGAGTTACATGACGATAAATATAACAAGTTTTAGATACCATTTCAGAATATAACATTATCGTGTTTCATGTTTTTTCAGTTTTTCATCATTTTAACTAAGCCATAAATTTAATAGTAATTGACCCACCAACAAAAATTTTCAAAAGTCGGATACAACAATATCCAAATATTCTTTTGTTATTTGCATTTAATAACTCGTTTAAATAAATGACTCATGTTATGAGAACCACCGATTCTCCTGAGCACATACCAAGTGTGTCGGTATTTATTGTACTGTTATGAGATAGGATAATCTTTGTGCACAAACGAATCTATTCATTAGTTGTGACACTTTATCATTTATAAGGCCTACGCACGTCCCTACCTTGCCTAATATTCGTTTAAGAGCATTATTCATTGACCTCATACTCCCCTTATGTACGTTATTGTTGAATGAATAGGTGATTTTAATGAGGTGCGCCATTAAGGGCTGTATTCACTTGGCACAGTCTGCGGTTTTCCTGCTCCATTGAGTTTTATCCTTGCCTTTATTGCATGGAGCTGTAGACCGACTTCCGTGGTGGGATGCAGCCTCGGGGACAAGCTTTCTATTTAAATATGCTTCTATTTGCTAGTAACTGATATCTAAGACATCAATAAATCGAATAGATCATACTGTAAGGTTTACCGTGGCTGCAAATGAGGTAACGTTTTTACGAATTTATTTAATTGATTGATGTCACACATTACTGAGCGAGTTGATAAAACTTTGAATATCGTTCAAAAACAATAGAAAATAACATAACTGACTAACTACATACTTATTAATTTATAGTAATGGAAATTATTTAAAATTAGGTAAGCGAGTATCATTTATACTTACGAGTTAAGCATTTATACGTAAGGTACCTGAATGTATTCTTTAAAAATTTCAGAACGTTCATATTAAAATGGTTTGGTGCTTAAATTTTACTCTTCATACAAAAACTATACAAAGAAACAGCATTTTTCCCGTATGGTGGGTTTTCATTATAATAGATTCAGTTTTATAGTTCAGTTCGAAAATAAAAGTCAAGTCTTATTTCCTCGTGCGTTTAAAGTGCTATTACACGTCCCGGTAAAATATGTAGCAATAAAAGGCTTGGACAATATCCGGACATGTTTAGGAGCTTTTATTGGTCCACCCACGTGACTCGGTCGAGCTGTACGAAATCTCCGTCCACATACCTTCATAAACATCCTGAGAATTTGTCGTCTCAGCGACCGTTTATACAACTACGTACCGTAAAATGTAATGCTCTTACTTCGTTACGTTTGCCTTTGTCTTACCACTCTTATTAAATCCCCTTCTAGTTGCAACTCGGAATAGCTATTTCCTAATGTGTTTCGGTTTCATCGATAACACATTAAGGTAATGAAGGCTCCGGTTCTTTGTCTGGCTGATAAAAGTTAGAGTTACTTAAGACGTTAAATAAAATAGAGGGGCGTAAGGGGTTGGAAGCGGCATCTAACCCATTTGTACTTATTTATCGGAAGATAAGTGTCTTTGTATGCGGCATTGGTCGCCGGCTAACACTCATTAGTCGGTGGAAAAGATAGCGCCTGTCTAATTCTTCGCCTAATTGCTAAACTTTAGCTATTGCTTCTTAACTCGAAACTTCCTAAGTAATTGTTAGTCGGAGCGTTTGTATCTTTGTTTCTGCATATAATTGTACAAATTGCTGGAACTTGCAGTTGTAGTATAGTGGACTTGAAATGTGGAGAATGAAGAATAATAAAATGAAAATTTGTCACTCGAAAATTTATAGTAGAAATTAAATCCTCGAATTTCTGATTTAAACATGTGGAGGCTAACCACGATGGCCAAGTCTTACTACAACACTGAACTATTATGTCTTGCAAGTACCATAATAAATAAGATATTAAACATTCCTATACATAATATTCTTGTTGGATATATAACATTATACATTAAGGTATAAAACTCAACAAATAATTTAATCCGTGAAAGTCATATTCTCAAATTCCAGACTTTTTTCTTAGAAAATAATACCGTGTCGTAACTCTTAACATTATTTTCAGCTTCAAAGGAAAGGTAAGGAGGAATATAATATTCTACCGCTTTTCCATTTCCTGAGAAAATACAATAACTTTATACCCCTGTTATGAAAGGGATAAAAACATTGTCGCCTACCTATTTTAATAAGCTTGTCACGGGCAACACGAGTTTCGACTTAGGGCGCAAGACGCATTCTGCGAAGAATGGAATTATAAGGGTAACCATTGAGTGCGGTAAGCGCATTATTGCAAAGCGCGCCGCGGTCGAGGAAGCTACGCCTTTCGAATCTACAATGCGCCCTAAGCTCTCGGGCGGATGTATTCACAGAATAAGTGCTCCACTAGACGATACGACATAGAGTTTCTGATCCTTATTTGGAAAACCGACCCACTTTCCTACCGTTGAGAGCACCGTATCCACTAAGTGATAAATATGCGTTATAAAAATATAGCGACATACATTACCGTGCATGATTTCTCAAGTGCTTCTTAAGACGGTTTCCTACCGCTTAAGCCATCAAAGCCATTTCGGTAATTTTATGAGAAGCGATATTTTAAAAGACGCGTAGACATTTTGTGCCAACGTCTGCCGCGGGTTATGAACTCTTCTGAGTTTATCTTTCTCTGATTCTTCTATAATTAATTAGTCTGGCAGAATAATGAAAGTATTTCGCATACATTACGACGCTCTCCGGATTAGTAAATGTGAATGTTCTGGGTGACAGTTTGGAACGCCCATCTATGCAAATGTCATTGTCTCTAATGCGTGTCCCGACCGCGCCCCGGACTACATCAGTACCACTACTCAGGGGCATCCTACGCAACGGAATTATCATCGTACTCGATGAATATTTACGCCACGATGTTATGCCTTCTGAATCATATGATGTCTATCGCTATGACTTTAAGGTGATCTTGTTCGTGTTTCTTCATACCTACTTTGATGGTATAGTCTAATAATAGAGTTGCTTTAAAAATCATGAAGGATTGACGCGACATTTGGGCTTGCGACTTTCTCTGTTATGCAAGTGATTGACGGGCTTGCAGCAACGCTATCAGTGGGTTCAATGGAGCTTTTCCGTGTTAAAAGATGGCGAGATTGAGACGTTGCACGATTGATGTGCATGTCACACTCGAATGTTTCAACATTAGCTCTGGCTTTATGATACTCACGATCTCATGAGACCCAACTACGATGCTTCTGCCTTTTCATACATTATTTTGAACGAATAAATCTACGCTTGATCAGTAAAATAAGTATGTAATACCTAGATTATGAAACCTGAACGAAAAAAACATTAAATTTATACTAGATTAGTCTCAAAATGCAAATTTTTGTTGCTTTTTCAATTTGATAGCAAGAATGTTGTATACAAGTTTGGTTAAATAAGTTTACTTAAACTTAAATCTTTTGAAAAATCAGTTTTGATTAAGTATCTTATTTGGAAACGATGATGTCGATAAACCCAATTTATTTTTTAAACATCGTTAAACATTTTAAAATATTACCATAAATTATAATTTTCAAATAATCATATTGTCAATATGTTGCAATATTTTGTATTTATTTCTAGTTTATGGGTACTATGAATATGTTATTAGGTTTTAATTAAAATCCTAAATACCTACGCCTATTCAAACCTAATTTGTATGTTAATAGTGTGATGTTCTATTTCGTTTGCCGTCCATTATGATGGTTCAAATTCTTGAAGTATAGTTTTTTTTCAACAGACGCGTCTTTTTATCGGTGTGAGAAATGGTCGGTCTACTCGATAAAAACGCACTTAAAGTGACCTGCTTTAAATTAAGTTGTAAAACGCTGTCCCCTTGTCCTGGTGGAGAGGGAGGCAATAAATCGGAGCCCTAGTGGGCTCGTAAGCTGCCTCGGATGGACGTCCTGGCATGTATACGGTTATTAGCCAAACAACTTGTAAATTTCCATCAAAACAACCGGAGATCGTTATCGAAGAGATAAGATGTAGAGTCCGAGATTGGCCTCCTCAACACCCATCAACCGACACTATCGAGGTCGGTATGTTTCCAGTTTTTACTGTGATTGATTAAGACTCTAGTTTAGCGTAAAATATTACTTCCCCTTCATCGACAGCTTTTTAATTATCAAACACCACTAAACAAAAAAGTATTTTGTTACCTGTACTATATTTCATTTCATCGTTGAATTAACTTGTATTGTTGCGAAGATATCAAAGTTTATTAGTTAAAATTGTTCGCTTCAGTAGTATGGCTAGACTATTTGACAGCAGGTCAATATACTTAAAATTGGTTTGAAAAATCCACCTAATTTGTAACACCGGTGTCGATAAAAAGATATGATTGTGATACAACACTATTTTATTCAAATACTAATAGACATTTCACGTTTGCCGCAGAAACGTGACAGTTAACAAGGTCTTTAATAATGGTGTGATAATAATCTCTGTCTATGACAAATTCTCATAATGATAATCGAAACGATCCGGTTCGAGTTTTGATTGTCAGACACCAATAATAATATATGGTCAGTAACAGTTATTATTCACGACATTCTAAAGCTGTATTTACATATATAATGTTTGTTTATAGCTTCTCGTTATGTTAAAAGGTATAAAACGAAATTTATTCAAGCGAGTTTGGAGACGTTCAATTATATCTATTTACGACAAACGCCTACCGACCGCCCCTAATACCTGCAATAACTGTAAATGTTAACTCATTACCACTTCGCGGATTCTATCTTCGAGCAACAGGCCCGGGCCAGTGAGGAAAGTATCATAACAGTTCGAACCCCCTCGATATTTTTTCGCATTGTAATGCATATGCTTATTATAATGTAAAGCAACATACATTCTATTTGAAGAAGTGTGCTTTGAACAAACTAATAAATACAAACGTTGTGAAGCGATGCTATGAAGTTGTTTTACCCCTTTCAACAATAATCCTGGCTACTGCCACCGGGTTATAATAGAAATTTATTTGTTCTCCATTTTCATAAAGCACGCGAGGCTGCGCTTGCGAACACAATATTTATATTAGTCTTGTTATCTCATCGTAGGAGCTGTGTAATTGTAATGTATTTGCATAGTTATCAGCTGAACCAATTCTGAAGATTGCATTCGAGCAAAATAATTCGCCCGCCGCGTAACGAGATGAGACTTATTATGTGTTTCGTAATAAGTTAAGTTTGTATCCGGTGTGTGTTTTGCATAATGATGGTGTACACGCACGCCATGCGCGAGAGTAGCTGCGGGCATCACAAGGAAACGAGGCAGTTTTGCAACTCTTTGTTACTATGTTGCTGATGCACCGATATAGGTAGTATAAGAAGGGAAGCAAAATCTATTTTCGAAAAATCGAAAGATAGCTTTCTATTATTACTTAATAATAGAAAGTAGCAAACTAGGTAGAAATAACACAAATAGGTTGGATTTGTACATGCAGATAGTACGACAAGAGGCCATATTAAAAATGTGTTGGTATGAGCATGTTGTGGTGAGATTTATTTGAAAGTATTGTAATATTTGCAGTCTTCACAAGGAAACAATATTAAATATACAATTATATAATAACTTATGACTATTTAGAAGAAAATGAAATATAAAAAAAAACCTATGTGTATTGTTCTCTAAGCGTTCCTTTAAAATTAAAACTTCGTTTCCATCACAGCTGCGCATTGTCAATCATATTTTCAATAAAAGTATCCAACAGAAACCCTGGAGAAACGCGTACCTTGTAACAGGACAAAATAAATTGCCGTCATAATTCTTGAGCTGTGAGACGAAACTTGTGACAATCGGATTAATTTATGACGATATGTTACGTTTATCAGTCCAAACACGCGGTGCTTGCTAGTGATGCTATGTAGAAGTCGAAGTTTCGAATATTTCAGCTTATGATTAAAGTTTTAAACTGTTTGTTTTATACCATTGACGATGGTGGTCATACTATTTAAAAAAAACTGTCTAACTAATCAAACTAATTACCAAAAAAATTAATCCAACTTATGAAAAAGGTATTTTAACACGTTCAAATTTATTACCTATTAGGCACTAATGAATAAAACTGGAATATAAGTAGGTGGTCTTAAGTTTCCTTTACAGGAGTCCAAGGCGAAGTTAAGCCTAGTGCACCATGTAAGTCGCCATAATGAAAACGAGTTAATTAAGCAACATTTAGCTACAACATCGGCGCCTGCCCACGACAAGATCCGAGATATCCTATAAGAAGATACTCGAGTTTTCTAATCTGGTCCATCTTTTGGTAGACGATAAAACTGCGATCGGTTTGCTCAGATAGGTTTCAGGAGTTCAACTGGACGACTTAATTGTTCTTTACTTAATTAAAACCCATTAGAAAACCCGTAAACCTGAATTGTTGTGGCCGCGATCTGTAAACTGTATTAAACCAGATTTAAGTAACAAAGTTGTTTGTGCTACACGAGCGTTTGCCTATGTTTACCTTGTCTCTTATATTCTTCTTAGTACTAAATTTTCTCTTCAATGCTCCATCTATTGATGAAACTTCCGTAAAATTTGTCTTACCTGTTAAGGTTTACCTCAACCCACTGAAAAAGACAGATGTAGAAATAAACTGCAAAAATGTTAAATTGATAGTTCGTTTAGTTTTAATTACTTGGAGATATTAGTATGAAACTTGTGGCCCAGCCTACCAATAATCATATATATCACGGGTTTTTAGCTTTATCTTTGTTTAATGATTTAGATTCTGAAATTAGCACTGGCAACGATATCCCATTTCCTTTCATCTTCAGGTGTAAATGCTGAGTGAAGCGGAAGGTTGTCTTGCGTATAAATGTATAGAATGTAAACGTTTCTGATACCAAGAAGAAGTAAGCAGATACGGCTTGCATTGTCAGATAAAGTTTTATTTTACGACATTAGCATTTGCAGCGGCTAGCGGCTTATCAAGAAACTGGCTATCAACTCATGCGCACCTGTGATTATACCTACTTGAGGAATAAAGCGCTTTATTATCTTCCTCGTTTTCAAAATCCAAGTGTACATTTATTGTTCTCTCGCACAAATAATATTACAATAAAATATGGTACTTTTAATTCACAAAAAAATATATTTTTTTGACAAAATATATTGTAAAAATATATTAGACTACGAGTACGAGTGGCTTAAATGTTTTATTTTAAATTCAAATATATTTGTCGTCTTGGTCTCTTAGCATCTATCGTTTTAGTCGCACGTATTTTCGATATTTCCTCTCTTAAATCAAAACGCCCGGTAGCTCCAAGTGACATCACGAAGCAATCTAGAAGTTTCCGCGGAATCACGAACTAAGTTAATAATAACAGCAGTTAAAGTTAATGGAGGCAACGATAAACTACGCCGGTGAACAGGCCCAACTCGAATGATTTAATTATTGGTTCTTAACAACTCGTTAGCGTAGTTCAGGTCAAAGTTACTCGATTAATATGATTCTGAAAAAACTGAAGTTTTAATTTATTAAATCATAAAAATGTATGATATTTCGAATGGGAAAATGTAACAAGACATTCATTGGTTTGTATTTTATTTATCTATCAACCAACAACATATGGATGGAGCTTTACTCACTTCATCAATCTGTTATGCCTTGCTCCAAGTTTTCTCACAAATTTGTACATAAAATAAACGACTAATATAAAAACAATGTATGTTTCTTCAATGAGGACAATATTTTTTTACTCCTCGTTGACAAATCTCGGAACCTGCCACACTTCGTACATTGGTCTGGAAATAGATTTCCTCTTTCATAATAACTTAATGTCTAGAATAAAAAAAGAATGGTGGCAATAACTTATTTAGTTCATATTTTTAGGTTTGAGTATTGTTCAATAGTACTTTAGCATTGAAAATGATAGACAACAAAATTTTTAAATTCCATTCCAAAAATTCGAAATTACAAAAACGAGCAAAGAGAGGCGCCTAATTGTACATAAAGTGCAGGCCAACTTGATTTTTATGGGCGACACTAGCTCATAACCAGCCTTCAGTTTCAATTAGTCTCTAAAATATTTAGTACAAAAAAAACTATTTTCTTTTCTTACTTGTTTTGCGACTTTTACCTTTCATACTTTAATATGTCACCAAGGAAAGGACACACCGTTAACGGACACATAATTTTTTTATAAATTTCTATAATTAAGTTTCTATGAAAGGGGAGCTCGGTTTCCAGACCACTGTGCCTCGTAGAGAAATACTTAGTTATTTAAATTTTAGATTAATTTTAATAACTATGTAACTACTGTTAAATGCATATAATTTCATATACCTGGTTAATGAAAATGTAATTTTGTGTGGCGCAGCAATGAATTGAGTTAAATAAGCTTTCAAGTTTATTTATATACATTTCTGGTTAGTCGAATGGTATGGAAGCTTTAGAGTTAAGTAGAACTAAACATCGCGACAACGGAACTTGGATTTACGTGTGACGACTTTACGATTGATAACCCTACTGTTATCCAAGGCTCAACCCTAACGAGATCTAATGCCTTCGTTTCCTTACTGATTGGGATGAGATGTCACATTCTTACAAATACTTGTGCTTTACATCCAATACTTTATAGCCTTTGTCTAAACTGATGAATATTTTGCTAGGATTCTGGAAACGTTCACCGATAATGAAGCTCGAGTTCCAACATTTTCAAACATTATAGTCTTGTAAGGATATAAACAGAACTCACTTGTTTATCTCCTTACATTTTCTCTCTGTTTTGTATTATAAAAATGTAAATACTTTCTTTCTTTTACGTACATAACATAAATAAAATAACATACGCAGAAAAATGCATTTCAATGTTTGTATCATTCATTTATTTTTTCCGTAATTGGTTTAGTGATTTATGATGCAGAGTACGTTTTCATTGTGACTTGTAGGTGTCGATCTTTAAATAATGTGAACATCTCGGTGAGTGATATTGTAATGATGTATTGTTTCAGGTAAGTGGGCGTTCTTTGCGCAACCGTCTGCATGCAACTGATACGAGCTACGATGAATTGTAATAAGTATCTGCTATAGAAATGCTAAGTATATCAAACTTCAAAAAGATTAACTTGTACTTACCTAAATTCAATCCTCAAAATTGGATTATGGAAGATTACCACAAAGGACTCTGAGGAAAAACGCAGTGATTCCCGGAAAGGGATTCAATAGACGTTATTCCAAAGACAAATTTTCATCAGGGCTTGTAGCGATATTTTGCAGTATCGTTGCTGGTAGAATTATGTACTCGTGCTTCGATGTGATAAGGCGCGGAGCGATCCGAGTGCTCTCATTGTGTTGGCTATAATCTGGCGTATCGCGCAGGACTCGTCGGTATGCGAGTTTATTTTAATATTTAATAACTCCCGGAGCAGATACCGTCTGCTCGGAGGCGATTTGCTGCTCGTTTTTCCTTCGCTATCGCACTGCTTTTGTGTCACGCTTTAGCTCTTATTCGTTTTTCATAATCACGCCGTTGATCAGCGGCGGTGGTCGATGGCGTTTCAGGCACAGGTCGTTGATTCTTAAATAAAATTATGCATCGAAAACAAAATGATATACCTTAACGAGAACAAAATTTATTAATTCCCTCGCATTTATGGTTGATCTGTGATAGTATACGTGCTTGAGAATTTATTCAATTAGTCCAATGCGAAATTGAGCTCAGTCGGCTTATTTCATACAGCAAATAACTTATCCATTGTTCAGTGTGGAAATAAATTGAAAACATAATTACGAGGCGTCACGAGTACGCGCCGTAGTCTAGGAGTTCACCATCACTTTCTTTGAACTGTTAAAATTGACGCCTCCTTACATAAATTGTTCGAAAGGGAGCGAGGTGCGCACGTGACGTGCAAATAAAAATACTAATTCAAAGTGGGAATTTATCGTCTAATTGTTTCGAATTTACGAGTTCGTCGAGGCATTGTTGCCAGACGATAGCCGCAACCGGGCCACAGGGATTTGCAGAGAACAGCTTTCAGAGATCTCACTAATCAACTTGGCAAGTTAGTTGCAATTCCACTACAAATACTTCTTTCACGTAGTTGCATTTAAAACGTCTACTGTCCATTGAAAATTAGTAGTAAAACTGTTCAAATGTTTAGTTAAACTGTAAGCACACTCATCTAAACCAGCCCACTATTAGATAAAAATGGTTAAGCCTACCGCCCGCCTATGAGGTTCATCACGTTTGAGAGGACAATCCCGTCTATTGACTTACTAATCATACGGTACTAAGTGTAAAAGTTCAAACACTTCTTCAACAAGTTCAAAGTGTTTAGTTTTGTGTTTAAGTTGCATCAAACACTAGGTACTTAGTGATTAGTCTGGTAAACACTCGCCTATCTTATAAAGCCGCAAGGAGGGCGCATAAAACAACGTAACGAACGTTGCTCGGACACTCTGAGGGCCGTCGTCGTGACTCTCACCATATTTACTTTGGAAATTTTTCTCCGATACTCGGGTTACGCTTTACGATGCTCTTGATTTTTTGCATCCACTAAAGATATACGTAATATCTACTGAGATGTTAATGGATTCTACAGTTTCAACTAGCTGCGCCAGTAAACTATGGTTTTTAATTAATTATTCCACTATCGAATTACTGCATTGATGTCAATTCAAGCTAAATATGTAGCTAAAGAACTATGGTTTGTGAGTCAAAATTTACTTAGTATTTTAAAAGATTTACGTTAAGATTTTTTTCCAGGTAAACCTTGGATCATCTCAACAAAAATTTTCACTTGATTACTAATCAGAGTAAATAATTGAGTTGAGAGGGTATTTATTAACAATTGTTTAGTTTATGCAAAACGCTAAGCGAATTTGCCTGATGCTCGCAGTAAGCGCCAAAGCGAAGTTGCCTGATGCTCGCAGTGAGCGCCAATTATAGGTCATATTTGATGAACTTCGTACCTTTATTCAACCATCTCCTTATTAGCACAAGTTTATAATTGATTTGCAAACCGCTTGCTCGATTCGTTGCCGTTTCAAATTGTTACAAAACATGTTACATCATGTTTCGAACTGTGCCAATTACTCTATACTTTCATTAACAAGTGTAATCTACGAAGTAGTTAAAAGAAAATAACTTTCCCGGTTGATTTTATTACGCAAGCTTTATGTGGTTATGAAATTTTATATAGCAATAATTCGTCAGTAGGCGTGGAATAATTTAGTAAACGAGCTTTTATCGTAATGGCTGGCTTTAAGGACGCGAGAAATAGGTCAGGGTAGTGATGCGGAGTAGTATTTGTAGATACCGCACGACTGCATTACCTTCCTCCTTTGGTAACTCGCCCTGATTATTTATTCCGCTTTACTTTTCTCGCTCTTATATTTACGCTAACGAAAGCCCGACTGATAGAAGTAACAGATAAAAGGCGTACCCGCGGAGTTACCCCGGCAATTTTCGTGCTTTTTGAAACGACGCCAACAATTTATTTGCTGTCTGCTTTACTCCCGGCGCCATCGATACGGAAGGAAACACTTCACTTCGGCATTTTTTACTACCGCTCCGGAATTGATTAAACGTGAAGAATTTAATGTGGCGTATAACATGGATCCACTCTTCCTACCGAACATCGATCGCGGAATGAATCAGGCCTTTATTGACTATTTATGAAAAATATTTTGGGAAGCCTCTTTTATTGCTACACCGTCCATCGACTTGCCAATTTAAGCGCAGTTTTATCCATGTTTCCAAAATATCTCTTCATTGACATGATAGGATGAATGTTTTATTGGACAGTGATGAACTTCAAACCATTTTTTTTGTATCTTATATTTTAACAGTTACAAAAAGGAAATAATTTCAGAGAATGACAAACATTTTTATAATCCAAACAATGTGCGTGACAACTTTCATTGTTACAAAGTTGTCAACCCGCCAGCGCATTCGCGCTCAAATAGTGTCCGGCAATTTCTTTATTCTCCTGGGAATGCCGTTGTATGTCTTCATTTTTGTTATGTCATTTTACTTAGGGACTAGTTTCTCACAATTGAATAAGTCATGTTGAAATGTGAATGTCACACGGCGGGGTAAGGCCGGCACGCTTGTTAACCACTGGTCCAGGTTGTAGATAGCTCGGATGAGTGACAAACAAATTGTCCATCCGTCTGTCTGTCGAGCCCTGGGCGAGTATCCGGTCGTAAACAAGTTATATATTATAATTTTGCAATCAATCCTTCCAAGCACCCCGTACTTGTTATGACTCCATGTACCGAACATGTACGAACGGTAATTCAGAAATAAAATAAGGTACATAATAAGAATCTAATATCTTCAACGTAAATCAAATCTGGATTTTTGAGTTTGTGTAAACATTTGTAGGATGTATTTTATACATTTTTCACACTAAGTTCATTTGTATGTATAAAATTTAAATTAATATAGCAAATCATGAGTTTTTGCAAAAACAGAAGGTAATTTAGGCACTGTAAAAACACTAACAAAAAACAGAGGTTTGTACCCAATGCTTAATATGCTAAAAAATGTGCATAACTGTCCGGCTTGCCTACTTTATTCGTTTATCTAAAATTTTGTATTTAATATAAGGTCACTATGTTTAATTATCAAATCAATAAAATATTTTTTTTTGTAAGTACATGCTTTAGTCACGGATTTTTTAAATTCTGTTACTCCAAAAAAATGTATTTTCGCCCGTAATCGCCTTATTTGATATAAATCATTATTTTTGCTACCTAATGTTGGTGATAGTTATGATTTCACCTACTCTACTAGTTTTTCTTTTACATAGTTGTTTCAAGGTAAGGCAGATTGATGGAAATGAAATGTTCTTTTCCATTCATTATATTAATGCAGCGTTATTGCTTCTAAAGTATATAAGTAAGGGGCGAAAGTATGACCGTGGATTAGTTATGCAGTATGCGAGTTAAAAAGTGATGGGAGTTTGAGCTCATTGAATTCAGAAAAGTCATTTCAGAAACCCATTATAGTAAGTGTAGCCGGAGCTTCCAGAACGATCAAGCTGGGCTATTCCAGAAAACTATTGCGAAATTATCTCCTGAAATGGGATACTAGCAACGTTTATGACTCTCTTGATAAATGCTAAAACTGTAAATGGTACTTTTAA
This sequence comes from Choreutis nemorana, assembly GCA_949316135.1. NCBI lineage: Eukaryota > Metazoa > Arthropoda > Insecta > Lepidoptera > Choreutidae > Choreutis > Choreutis nemorana. The sequence continues at coordinate 5,884,473 of OX438609.1, forward strand.
CTTATAGTGTACAGTTTTAATGATTATAGTTTAAGAAATGATTTCTAAACGTAGACTTACATTTATGTCAGTGAAAAGTACGGCTTTCGACATCGGTAGCGGAATAGGAAATGCAAATAGACGAATATCAGGAAGGACAATACTATTAAAAGGAACGTTTTCCCTATCGATTCCCGTACGCACCGGCCGCCCTGTGATCCGCTCGCGAGAATATATAGCTCGGCTCGACTGATCGCTATCTACAATGCTCCTTAATCGGTTTTCTTTTATATGAAAATTGACTTTTAGATTTATTGCACCATTTCGGTTGCGTTCCGAGCCGTGATATACGCCAGCTCCTAGAATTGCACACTAAACAAAAATTTAACAACGTGCCGCTCCATATTTCAACGGGAAAGCCTCTTTCGCGTATCCGCTAAAAAATTGGCTATGAAAGAAAATTGCTTAGGGTAAGTGCGGTTGCGTTGATTTCGTATTTCGTATTCATTGTGCGTTAGAATGGATCACACGCCTCAGGCCGGAGTGTCTTGGATCCGAATGTAGTGACGAGTAGAATTTATAAAGCGAAATTTCTCAAAGCCTCATCTCTTTCTAATATTTATAGTTTTATAGGCACATAAAGGCCTGCTCGGTAGTAAATTCACCCTTTATTTATCGAGCAAACTATGCGGAACAAAAACGTGGTTATTGGCACCTTGCTCAATTATTTTCAAAAGGATCCGACGGTATCTTTACTTCTGTGTCAATATTTCTACGAAAAAAGACAATGAGAAAGAATAATGAAACTGATGATAATGAAAACTGCTCTCGATGCAGAAGACGTGTGCTTTTGAAAAAAAAAATCGACAAATATTTTATTTTAAATAATTGTTTTCTTCTCAACGTTGTACACGTTACGGCATTGAAACCCTAAGGCATGAATGTAAAGGCTTGTTTGACGACCGTTTTTGAAAGCCAGCATGATCCTCACTGTCAATCAAAACCGTTAACAAGATCTAGATCATTACTATTTGTAATTACTATACGTGAGACATAATTTATCATAGTTAAGCCGTGTGTTGAGTATGCGCCTTTAATATGGAGGCTAAAGTACCGTTCTCTGTATGAGTTACGTTCGCGTGAGACCTGCCCAGACGTATGGAGCCTGCGAAATTATCAACCTATGTATGGCCATTTAAGTTTTGGATTAGGTATGTTTTAAATATTTTATAAAAAGTAAATCGGGCATTTGTTTTACTATTGTTTTAGAATTATAGGGTAAGGTTGAGAGAAGCTTGTTGAACTTTTTTTTCTAGAAATAGCCTTTATTAAACCGTTTAGATCGCAGCCAAAAATTATGGTGTTATTTCTGAGATTGTTAAAGTTCGTAGTTCAATGGCGATTTGTAGAAAGAATTAAATGCAAAATTAAATATCGAATGGTCAATGTTATAAAAATAAAATGAGCACTTAATTCATTTTGCTTATCAGTAACATATAACCTCGCAGTGTACTGCGCTTGCGTGTCGCGATGCGTGTTTGTACCACGCACACCCAACGTAAATCTCCGGAGCTAACACGGTCCCGATTTCATAGAGTGCTGATGCACAACCACTCGCATGCGTACCCTTGATGTAATTGGTTACACACTTGTAGCTTTATTACGATGAACAATGCATTATGGATAGGTTAAATATATTTTATGTCATTTTTTTCAGCTCTTCTGTACATGTGTTTGTCACTGTCTCCTCTTAAACAACTGGACCGATGTTGATTTTTTTTTTGGATGTCCTTGAGTGATTCTCATTAATATCCGAGATTCCACGATTTTTATATTTTGAGATCAGAATTGCGTTCGCCAGACACGTTTTAATGTTTGGAAGTCTCACTTTTGTACACACGGCTTTGTACAGTGTTTAAGCATAAAGATTGATATTGCGATTGTAATGTGAAGCTTTATGTGTGGACGTCTGTACTACCGAAAAGTTATTTAAATGTAACAAAAATTGGTTCAGTTTTAAATACCTATTTTACATTTAAACGTGTTAAATATTCAGGATACAAATATAACGAAATCAGAGCTATTATTCGATTTACATAGCAATCTAATTTATTCAATGAGCCATACATATTCGTGATGATAGAGCACACGTATCATTTAAACAATCTTATAAATCAAATCGTCTAAGTGTATGTTAATTCTATTCTTCGTTGAGATTCGTCGTAACGAGGCGGCACGGAATGAGCGCATCATTGTACCTACCTTTTCGCCCACATAGCCTTGTTCGCGATTCTCAAAATTTTCTCTCGCCTTCATGTTTGTAATTCATTCCTAACACTCCTTATCTTTAATACAAGCAGTATTCAATTTCACAGTTTCCTTTATGTTATAAAAAACGTATCCTACCCGGAGCCAAGGGCGGGAATTTATTTAGGTTAATTTAATTATTGCCGGAGGTCGGTTCATATTTTTCCTTTAATTTTTAAATGAACGTTGCCATGTGTTACGGTGCTTTACCCTTTTCCACCGGGATCTTGTTTGGCTAATATTATCCTTCGTCTCTGGTGGCTGTGTAAAAACGCCTAAATCCGGCAGTTAATTTTTGTGGCAGTCGTATATTTTTAACAAAATGTCGGTGCTTTATTAAAGCTGATATTAGCGTGCGCGCTCCTACATAATTTAATGTAAGGGCTTTAGCAACGTGTTGATATTTTATTTACTTTATCGCCGGGTAGCCATTGTGTTATGTAATGAAGCTGAACTCTTTCACTGATTTTGTTGGGTCAGTAATTAAGCACATCTGCTACGTTTCAACCGTATCTTTTACTGAATTTCGTGTTTCAGTAAAATTTCATATCTCCCCTGTATTTTTAATATCTGAATTATGCAAACTGTTATACTCATACATCGATAATTTTAACGTTACAATTAACCGTTTGCATAAATTATGCGCTGTATTAATTTTGAACATGAGATTTTTTAAAATGTAAATAGTGATAATTTAAAAAATAAATCCTTTTTGAATAATGTTAAAGTTTAATCGAGTAGTATATGCAGTTTGTTATGTTCAAGATATTTGAATGCAACCTTTTTAGTCAGCAAGGAGTGGGTGTTTGTAGCATTGTGAATTGTTCCCAAACAATTGCTCTGATTCCCACTTCCTAAAGTATACTTGAATTGTGTAGGTACCACATAAAACCGTCTTATTTTATTCGAAACGGTTCTCTTTCTTCACGATCGAAAACGGACTTAATATCGACAATGCTAAAATCCGATCTCGGTTGTATTTGTTAAAAGATTTGTTTAGGTAGAGTGAGGGATATTTAAGGAAATATTATTAAGAAGATTTTGTTCTCACGACTCTACGGCAAATTAAGTGTCTTTTTTAAGCAACTTAAGTCAGAACAATTTAAAGTCAATTAATTAAATGGTCTAACGACAATTAGTTCAGATTTACTTTAAATATGTCAAAATTAAATTAAAGAAATAAATTTCGCAAAATATTGTATCTGAGAGAGAGTGTTTAACAAAATAACTATATTTAGCTTGCGAAGTAAAATTTATGCCGATAACTTGTTATGTCATTCCAACGTAGACGAATTGCGAGAAATAAATAACTATGCGAATACTTCGGTGGTCTTTCGCGAAGTAACTTTATACTGATAAAATAAACCATTATCATAAGCAATCAATTTGTTAAGATTTAATACGAGAATAAATAAAGGTCCCAACCGGAGTTGGGTGCCTACTACCTATAGTTGTTTTATAATTTCAAGTTTTAACAAAATGTTTCAGATTAAGGTATAAAAGTAGCTAATTCTTTTATTTTAACGAATGGATTCCTTTGCGATTTGGATACTTAGTTTTTTGAGCTTCACAAAATTCTGGACTGAATAATCACTAGCAAGAACACAATATAAAAGCTTTTTGCTGTCGCCTTGATCTACTGGATAGAATTGAAAGTGAATGGATAACACATTTGCTCTAAAAGATTAATGTTGGATTTTGTTTAATTAAGGCTTTTTTCAGCAAGACAACTGCTTTTGTCAATACTACATATTTTGTAAGTAGCAATTAGTACGATGATATTGTGTGTCAGAGTTTAGGTCGATTATGAATTTCTATTGATTTTTAAAGGTAAAAAATAAGGTCTTTAAAATAGTTTTTTTAAATCTATCATCTCGGTTTGGTAGTCAATCTCTGAAGTAAACTGATCACGGAATCAACTGTGAAGAATCCGACAAGAGTTAAGTGTAGGTATTGGCTTTTATTTAAATATACCAATTTACCGAGTTTTCTACGTACGTAATAATCACTTGGTATCAATAAATGGTATATTTCGATACAGGCTGTACCCCTGGTATTCCGCTAGAGCGAGTAATTAAGAACTAATTACTGGGCATTGCTACGCCTGCGCTACAAGATTAAATAGAGATGTTCTCTTATTTGTACGCATATCGATTATACGTACTACATACATTACGTGCCCTTTTAAAGACACATTTGTTCCACTGCTGTAACTAGTACACACTTCGATGATTTAATTAAAAATGAAGCAACTCTAATGAATATAGAGTTTAGATAGCAAAATAAATTGTTATCATTTACTTTTGTTTAAGTCTTGTTTTAAAATAATCTGAGGTAAATGAATCTGATGAATGTTGAAGTTTTAAAATACGTACAGCGGGGCTTAAAAGGCCTCTTTGGTAATATTTCATTTGAATGTAAATTGTGTTGCATAAAATGTCAAATAGAAATTGAACACTTGGAAATTGAACTGTCAGTGATCCATACTAATGACCAGCCATCTTGTAAAAAATTGAGAAATTGTCCATGATATATGTCATGTCAATAAATGTAATATATGAAAGCTTCCAGAACAATTACTCTAAGCATCCTGTTCGCTGTACTGTCAAATCAGATGATAATTATTATCAATACAAATTTTACGATTCCACTTAGTTAGTTAGTTAGTTCGATCAATCTGGAATTCTTAATACATTATAAGTTGCAATTACCTCAACATTCCAGTTTGATAAATATATAGCATTGAGGACAGGTTGTTGGATAGAGCAGTATCACAGGTACACATATAAGATCAAAATTTCAAATAACAATTTGCATGATTATCTGTGATGATATTATGTGACAATACAACTAACAACATATGTAACTCGTAAATTTACAGTAAATAAAAACATTTCTTGAAAACAGAAATCTTGAAGTAAAAATATATTTATTGCCGTGATGGTTGTGACATAAAAAAAACAATAATCTTATAAATTTTTATTAATAGCTAATCATCTATCATGTTCCGTATAAGATATTTAATACGTATTTATTCCAAGCATCGTTGACGTCAATCATAGAGAAAAGTAGTAGGCGTGGCAACCCTAACGGTTTGTATGATTAGGCTCAACGCAAACTGCTCTTCTGTGTCTACATGATATGTCGACATGTATCTGCGGTTAGGACGAATAAGAAAAACTAGCTGATTTAAGAAAAAGATTTCCAACCGAGGTACATGCGAGCTTACATACAGAAAAGCGTTCGGAATTCCAATTACGGAACAAGAATCTTAGATAGAGCTTTTTTCTCCAGGATTAGTTTCACTGATATTTTTCCGTTAGTTCCTTATTTGATTTCTTTTGTATTCGAATACATGATTTATATATAAGAATTTATTTTTTCTTGTGTCAGCCCTAGACGAAGTGAGGTTTAGTAAAGTGCCGTTGCGTGACGCTGCGGTCCGGCGCGGTTAGTTCGAGGAATGTCCTCACTCATCTCCAGCCTTTAACCAATCTCGTTAACGCGCTAAATTGACTTTTGCATTACCAGCTCTCAACACGAATACAGCTTCATCTACCGCTTTCTCCATCGTGAAACTGCCGCATCTAAAGCCGTAACAACTGCGTTTGCCTTTGAACAAACATGCCCAGTAAATTTGTTACCGGTGCTCCTTGCATCGGCATTATATCGGCTGAACTACTTAGCAAGTAGGCTCAGCGCTTCCATTAAAGCGCTGCCATTCAGCGGGATGGCTCTCCGATGACTCCTTCCTAGATAGTTTTCCTTGTATCCTTCATTAACTGCTTAATAGGTGGAACTCGCGTCGACGGCTAAGCCTGAAACGCTTTATTGCTAAGCTACCCAGCTTTAAATTAATTATGTACCTACCGTTGTTTGAGTGAGTTTGTAGCTCGCAAACGGTGGTAATGCACGTCGGGATAACGGAGTGGGAGCTTTGAGACAAGTTAATCTCGCTTGTTTGATTTCACTGTGATGAGAAATAAACTCATATTTCGAAAGTTTTGCAATTCTGTGGCTTCCGCTTACACAAGTATAATATTTTTAGGTGGCAAGCAAATGTCCTTCCCGTCTGATTAAGAATACTCACATTAAAATACTACTACTCACACACTATAAGATATATAAAATTTGTATATAAAAATATATATTTTCTAACTCTGTGGACTTAGTATGAAATTTATTTAAAGGCTAAATGAATCTTGTTCCTTTGGCTAGTAAAGTTGCTAATCTTAATACGATGGAGAGGTTGTAGGGTGCGTAACATTTGCGTAATGATACTAATATTTTCTAAGGTGTAACTACATAGTTGCAAACGCAGATAGGATGTATGCTTATGTGCCGCCATGATAATAATATTACGTTTCGAAACAAAAGAAATCGTGGTTTTCGTTTGTTAATGCTAATTAAACGTCAATTCACTGAACTTTATGTTTCCCTTTCTGAGGTTTCCCTTAAAATTTAGTGAACACGAACTGCTTTGTTTGTTTTTAATAAGAGTTCATGGTTTCCTGGCTACTGTTTGGGGTTAATGGATACTATCGTCATTCTATAAGTTATGAAAATAGTACCTTGGTCCAAAAAACTAGCATTATAAAAAGATAAGTATGTAGTTAGATTGAATGCAAAATAATAGAAAATAATGTTATCTGCCTCTAACAAGCTACGAAGCCGCAAATTGAATTTAGCCGCAGAGTTAATTTGACGTCACACAATTTCTTCATCCATTATTATGGCAAAACTAAATGAGCTCATATTCGCATTGCTATCACAAAACTGATTACATTTAAAAAATTCTCAATAGATTTTTGAAGATTTTAATGGCTTCGACGAACGACATGTTAATTTTGATGTATGCAAATAAATGAATGAAGAACCCAAAGATTTATGTACGTGTGGCTTTCACGATAGCATGCATTACCTTTTCCTCTTTTACAATTTAATATTTCGAGATAACATTGACAGTGTTGTTTTAATGTTTCCTTGTTGGATGTCGCTTTGGATAAGCATGGATAGTTAGCATTGGCGCGAATAATTGAATTATGGACATCGTAAGGCGTGGAGCGAGCGCCTGCTGGGACCACCCGCGAGCCCTAGGCAACCTGGGAACGCCTGTAGGCTCACAACATGGCTTTACCCTATTGGTGAAATGCAAGGACTGTTCCAAACAGCGCTGGAATAACAACGACGCAACTTATCCTCACAAGACTTGTTTGGATATACCTCTTCAAAGTTATGGTTACCTTGCCTATAAGTTTGAAATAAACTATACAAACGAACCAGCACAAAGTTTCCGTATTAATACTGAATTATTAATAAAAGATGTGTTGGGTTAGGAGAGTTTTTGCCATAAAACGCTGATATCGTATCAACAGAATGTCTAGGAAGATACGTCACGTAATGTTGGCTTAATCTCGTTAATGTGAAGCGTTGCTCGTATTGGCATAAGAGCAGCTACGCCATTATGCAAATTGATATTTGATACGCTTTAGAGTTTGTAAGCTTGTTACAAGTTAAAATGTTGAGTGATATCAGCGTTAGAACGAAGTCAATGCGAGATGTAGCAGAGAACTTCCTTGATAGACATAATAAAACAAAGTTAAAGATAATAATTTAACATTATTTGTAAAAGCTTCTTGAAAATCAAAAACTTTATCTCATGTCATAAATATGTAAAGGCTATGTGACTAATTGACAGTTTTACTCGCACAGATCTTTAAACAGATATACCCGTACCTAGGTAGGTACAGGTAGGTAGGTATAGGTATAGGTATTCCTATTAACAAATATGCTTACATTCAAATCGATCAGTAATAAAATAAAGACTCGTGATTAAACTCTTTATTATAGGCACTCTGAATTACTTATAGAAGATCCTTTTATAAAGTTTGAGTAAATCTCATTTTAAAATAAACAAAAATAAAGTAGGAGACGAATTCTACTTTGAGTCGACCAGGTTTTACCCATCTAGTCGATTCGCCGGCTGATACTGCTGTAATTAAGCGTTGTCATCAACTAGAACTGGATGAAATGGACAGCGAAAACGAGTAAAAATTGCAGTCGACGATAGCCACCGTCAACGATTTGTCATTTAGCGTGCAGGGCAGGTGTGCGTCTGCGCGTATTTATTACGTCACATTGAGAGACGTCCACCGCACGCGGTCGCGCGATAAATGATGTTTAATGACTTGACTAGACTAGGCATCACCAGAAGACTAAGTCTGAGACTAAAATTCTGGTACAAACAAGTCAATATTGTTAACAATTTTAAAATACTCGTAATAACAATAGGTATTCTTCCTGTTTTCTTGCGTATGCCTTTCCGTTTCAAAAAGAAATCTTAAAAGAAACGTACAACTAGATAGAATAAATCTAAAATTGATTTTGTTGATTGTGTCTAGTTTTTAAAGATTTAGATTTAGATTTTAAATATTGCAATTTATATGTAATAAGTAAAACTGGTTAGGCATTTAAATACTTTTTCCACGTGTCTTCCTAATATATTTACTCTATCAACATTCCTTCTATTAACAATAGATTTCCATTTTACCGTCGCAGTATTAGGGGCGTTTCCACGAGATTAATCTTATTAAGGTCATTGTGGTTCTCCGCAAAGCTAACACAAATATCGGTAACTAGCTAGGAAATTACCAATTAATTTCTGCGCTTCCCTTTAATCTTTTATACTCGGCAGTATTCTATTGGCGTCGGTACAAGAAATCTTTTAAAGTAATCTTAGCTTTGTGCACTACGCCACGCACAACCGTTGACAGATCAGACCTAATGAGAGGCACCGACGATGTTATGTTAAAGAATGTCCAACCTCCAGCTTGTCCTATCCTAATTAACTGGCTTCGACTAGGCCTGTTTGTTCAACAGCCTTTTCTCTGTGTTAAACTCAAATTCCTACTTGAATGTTACCAATTCAGTCATTCTTAAGATTCCCTTAACCATTTATTCAAGTATTAAGAGTGTTCAGTTCATTTGTTGATAAAAAAAACTCTGAATACTTAAAAACTTTTATTCACAGAATTTTTAAGATGTAACGATTATAATTTTGATTTCGCGGTTAAATTTTTCAATGACATGTTGAAAGAGCGGGATAAAGAGTTTTTATTCGGCTATGAAACGAAAAAGTTATCATGTAAAGTTTTATGTATTGAAAAACTACGCTCGTAAAAAACTAAGGGCCGCTCGTGGCATCGTTAAATAAACCGTGAATGTTAAAACTAGCACCAACATTTTAAGAGGGTAGGTTCACTTCAACAAAAAAGCTAACGGCTCTTTTGTAGACACTCTCAAATAATTTAATTTCCCTTACAAAATTGAAAGTCCCATTTGTAGCAAATAATATAATGGTCGAGACATATGGTATCCTTTTCAATACATTGTGGATTGATATTTTTAATGAAATTATTATGGACGGTGAACACGCAAGTCATGAGTATTTTTTTTTTAATGATTTTATAAAAAGTTCATTTTTCAATGAAATGTGTGGGAGGTGGCAAAAAATCCGAATTAAAATGAATACTTTCTCGGCTTTGACAGGTGTTTAAGTATAACAACTGCCTTATTAATTTTATTAAAATGTTGCACCACTGTATGTGTTTTTTTTTGTTCCTTCTTTTCTTTATAAGTAATGTTAAAAAAAGACAAATATCGCACATATTAAATAAAATTAAAATAGTTAATTAAATTTTTAAATGTAACCTCATTTTTTGAATTTTTTTTTCGAAAATAGAGAATTTTAACGTGTGTAATAATAGAACAGAGGCAAGCATTGGCGATTTGGGCCGGAAAGTAATGGCGAACACTCGGTTGAAATTCAGTTGACTGGTCACCTTAACTATGCATGCATTTACTATTTCCAGAAACCTCTCAGAGCCTGCTGGGAATTCCGGCATGGCTACGAATTAAATCGTCCATTCCAGATCCAAATACAACAAGTAATAATACATTTTGAACAAATTATATTTTGACAAGCGTTTTAAATAATTTGTTTATAGAGGCATAATCAAGCGAGCATAACAAGGCGAACTGAGACCCGACCGAGTAGTTTATGGAGAGTATAAAACTACATTGTACTGATGCTATTCTCGGATGAAAATTAAAGGCTTGCTCGTACTTTTCACCAGCATCATCGCATATTATTGGTGCTCGGTGATTGTAAATCGCTTCGGATCGCGGCTCGTTAGTGTTTTGATAGATGACGGCCTCTCGTCCGTTGAATTTGTTTAAACAGGCTGCCAGTGTAAAAACACACTGTTCGACAAGCAGATATAAATGGACACGCCCCTCGGCGATCTAACTTAACGAGCCCCCACATAAATAAGTTTGAAATATTTAATACCTTCTGCGAATTGGAATTCATTAAAATACAAATATTATTCAACACGATTGTTAACAAAGTAAAGAAATTGGATTCACCGGTAAAAAAATAAAATGTGTTAGTTGATATTTGTAGCGAATCAAATGCATAATTTATTGATATATATGTCTGAGTTTTACCGTTATTACTTTCCATTACTTCGCTATGTAATTTGATGTAAAAAGCAAATGATGAAGATAAAATTCGTTGGTTAATTATAATTTAACAATCGTGATGTTGTGTTTATAAATTTCAGTGCAACATTTTACACTTTAGCACCTCGTTCGTTCCGATGTAAAGCACCGCCCAATAAGACAACGGCCGACTATTTTGACGAAGGTCGGTCACGTTTCGTCGATACTCGCCATGAGAATATTTGTTTTTTATTGTGCGCCCGCCGCCGAGTAAAAATTGAAGTGTAATTTTACGTTTTAACCGATGCCTGCCCCCTTTCGTTCCGCTGCCTTGAGTGATGGGTGAGTGATTGTTATCATAATTGGAGAGGGGGTAGTGACGAGCGGCTGGATCTCCACCGTGGACGTGGGCGTGGACAGACGACGTATGTGTCTCCGCCATGTTTTTAGGTCATTTTTACGATTCTGATTCTTCCCATCAGCGGCAGTTAAATCCTTTCGAATCACGTCCAGAATATACTCACTATAAATTTTAACTGAGCCTTGCGACTCGAATCGGTGTAAGCTAAGATATGGATAGGTAAGTGAAATAGATTCTGGAACACGCACATGTCATGACATGGCCATGAGTATGTTGGGATTAATAATACAGTATAGCACCGTTAGCCCGGCGACATGAGAGATCGCGGCCCAACAAGGGCGGAAGAGATGGACCGGATAATAAAGCATCGATACACAGCACACAACCTGATATGTAAAATGAATCTCTGCCAACTGATACACCTTGTTAATCATGTATTTTCTAAAAATATTACTGAGATCGATATTGACATTGGTACAAAATTGATCATCTATGAAAAAGTGAGTGAGTTGAGTGCTTGCACCCGAAAGGAACCCAGATTTTCTTGAGGGTAAGGGAAGTGTTGATTTTTCAGGTATTTGACAAATGCAGGCTGTCGTAACTAAGTAAGAAAGGAACCCAGATTTTCTTGAGGGTTAGGGAAGTGTTGATTTTTCAGGTATTTGACAAATGCAGGCTGTCGTAACTGTTTATTTAAATCTAGGATCTGAACAAAAATTTGCTGATATAGAAGCTAAATAGAAACTATCTGGAAATAAGTTATTAAGGCAAAAAAAATTTGTTGATCTTAAACATCTACCATAGCCGTTTATGCTTTAAACAGCGGTTTAGGTTCACCGCATCGTAACTCAATACCGATGACGTAGAAATTGTTGCCAACGCCGATGTGCTAAACATCCAATACAATATAGATGGTAATTGGCTGAAATCTAATCATCGCATTTAAATTATCATATAGAAAGGCTAATGATAATGGGTATTATCATGTTTAGTCATCTTTTGCATTCATTTTAAAGCCAACGGAAGGCACATTTTTTTTGCTACATTTGAATCTGTAAAGCTTTAACAGTTTTGTATGTATTAGGACGTTGAAGCTAAAACATCAGATCAACGTACGATATGAAAGCGGAGAAACTCATAATAGGCGACAAGATTATCCAAGCTTAGTACGTTTCATACACATTCCAAACTATTTAAAATTAACAATTTTCATATATGTATTTGTTTTTGTAGCATGATCAAGGAGGAAGGGTCGTTAAATAGTCACGCACATCGCCGGATGTCACACAAAAATCAATACCTAATTCCTATGCGCCCACCGTTCGCCTCATTGTGGTAATCGCTTTCCTGACAGTTAATATAATTGTTTTACTAACTACAATCACACGAATTTCTCTTTGTGCTTTTGCTTACTACCGGCTATTTTAGCCGAAGTTAACCTATGAATAAATAAAACCAAAAAAAATAAAAAAATAAAGAGTCCACAAAACTTGTTGACCGATTTACTTCTTCAATAAAATTATTTCGAAATGTGACAATTTCTAACCCTAAGTTAGAAAATATATTAAATGGATTGTAGTTTTGTTATTTTACCTATGTACACAGTTATAAGCAGTTCATTGTTTCTATGTCATTTCCCGACATTATAGACGCTTACAATACCACACCATATGAACCGTCTATTTATACAGAAACAATAACTTGCCAATGCATTGTTTCTTGAGAGGTGTTTGGGACTCGTTTATAAACAATAGCAATTTGCCTTTTGGCGTTAGGTCACGCCCGCCCCAAGACTCTCTACAATGACTACAGCGAATCCATCAGATATCACAGTACTATTAACCTCATAAAATTATCATAGATGGAAAACATTTGATAAAGTCAACAAAATACAACAATAATTACAATTTGTTTTGATGTCAAATGTAAAAAGAAAAATAAAAAAGTGTTCTAAAGCACTGTTAATGGAAAACTTTAAATAGTGTAAATCTTTCGTGTTATATCTGGCTATTTGATTTGGCTTTGATAATCAACCGGTATCAAATGGTATATATGTTATCTTGTATAGGAATAATCATGCGGCTATTGTAAATACAGAGTTGCGAAGTAACTGTTGAATGCTTGCGCCGAAGGAGGCGCGGCAATTAGCGGTACAGGTGGCGAGGCCTGCCGACCCTGCCCTTGGGGCATCATCGACCACCTTCGCCAGCTCTCCACTAGCCCACGGTACTGACCATTTCTATTTGCATATTTATTGCCTATCTCTTATCTATCTGGGACAAATCGGGCCACTGCACATGACAAATGTAAAGGAAACCAATTCCTATTGGTTTTGTTCGACGTGTTCCCATAGTGACACATGGCGTAGTATCATTGACTCGACATATTGGATGCGCTCCCAAAGCTCGTGCAAACAGTTGTGATTTTTTAAAGCTATTTTTTCATATGTCATCCGAGCGCGTGCTAGTCCAACATGTGGTTAACGGTAGAGCTAAGCCTTTCGGTTTTATGGTCCGTAATTTATGAATTTGTAACAGCTGTCATTCAAGGTTTCACGCATATCAGAATGTTAAACAGGTAGCACCTGCTAAGCACTTCTTAATGTATCGTTATAAAATTATTAGACGTAACCGTCTGAAATGTTACTCTAAATTAATGATTCCTCACTAAAATTTTTGTTGCAATAAAGATTACATACTATCTTAACTCCTAAGCGTTTAAGTTTCTGTTTCTTTCTGTACCTACGAAATGTGTACAAACAATTCAGTTGGTGAGTGTTTGGTGAAGTTCTCACATAGCTGGCGAGGAATCCTGCAACTGCAGTGGAGTTGAATGGATGTAGTTGCTCCTTCGAATTTACATAGGTTAGTGCACCCCACTCCCGCTCCGTGTGATAATACCACCGACAAACGTGGCCCTTTGTTTAGACGAATGTTCAAAAGTGTTCCTTCACTTAAAACTTCACTTCTTTTAAAACTTTTAGGCTCCTGTAGAAACTTTACTTTGCTTGATGATTAAATTTTAAAATAAATAACAAGAGTCTACATAGTAGATAAAAGAGTATCTACATCGTTGCAGATAATTTGCCAATTTATAACACAATAATTCATTTTATAATATCGCACGTGACCTCACATAGGTAGTATATTTCATACAATAAATGCGTCATAGCGTTTCTGCATTAGATTATCCTTCTGATACGTGTGCTGAAATAATGTAATAGCTTATAGTCTTGTGTCGGCTTCCCAATTAAACTCTTGGAAATAAAATGCTACCGTAGCGTAAACGTTTATTGATTAAAACGAAACAAACTGAAATACCTCGTTAATAGCTAGCGACTTATGAAAATAATTCTTCTGATTTTGACACCACTCAATTGCTTTTTGATATTTCATTTTTAAGAGTAATTGGATCCTACATAAAAATTGTCATTGTGATCTAGTCAAAAGATTCATTATACATAGTAAAATTTATAAAAGATTGCTGACAAATTATAGAATCACGTTGTCACGTTAATTACGCAACTAAATAAAGTACCAAGAGGGATTAGGGGGATGCAAATTCGGAAACGCGCACATTTTTTTTCTACTTCGCGATCACTTTGTAGCATGCTTTCCATACCGTGAAAAACAATTTTAACGAATAATTATATTTTCTATTCTTCGAAGGAATTGGAACCGTGGTAACTTTTCTCTTTAGACTTTTTGAAAAATAAGGCGCCTCGTTGTCAATTGTTGAATAAAAGTGAATTTTCCTTTCAATGGGGGGAACGTTGTACGGTGTTTGCGGAACATTGTCGCCTCTCGTTGGGTGCCAGCCGGAGTCGAGACAGTCCTATTCAAATGTCAGTACGGAGTGCCCCCCCCTCTCCACTTCAGCCCCGCGCATACCCCCCGAGACCGATCCTCCCCCGCGCCAGTTCACTACTGAAATGTCATTCGCCAGTTGCCACACGACGCAATCAATTTCGTATTTGTAAGCTTTTGATAGTGAATACCAATAGATTTATCGGGTCGATTGTTTTGTTTTTTGAATTGACAATTATCGATCTAGTTTCGGTCTCGATCATTTTTCTTTGACTGTGATATATTGCCGATACAAACTTCGTGATTTTTAAGTTTTGGCTTATCTGTCTCACCTTGGTGCTTACTTTACTCGATTTGGTTTATAATCGTATTGATGTTTAAAGTTTTATCTAATATATAAGTTTATTATATATGTGTGTCGAAATGCAATTTATTAGGCCATAGCTACGGAAACTATTATTGCCGATCAGATTCTTGCTTTTCAGGAAAATTATACTATCTGCCCGAGGTTGTCAATTTATAACTTTAACACTTCATCAAACGTAATAACAACAATTCCCTTTGAGGGGTAACGTTTACATTCTCAATTATTACGCAACACGGTAGCGTAGTTCCCCAACTGTAATCCCAGTAATAAGCCTATTAATCAATGTTTTATAGCGTTTTCCTCGAGAATTACAGCTTTTAAATATCTTAAAAGATGTAGTGATGGCAGCGAGCAATTGTGCCTCTGCCTGGGTCTGTTGGCCTCATTAGCATGGTCCGATCGCTGCGCCCTATCTGCTCCCGCGATTGATACATTGACGGTAAAGGTCTCTTTAGTAGCAGCATCTGACTCCACTTGTAATTAGGCCGTTTGACATCTCCGTTCACTTTTGATCGATCGTAGGTATATGACTCTATTACCTTTTCGATGGGAACCGGGCTTTAACTCAGACGTTGATGCATGCGCTTTGTCAATGAACTTTTTATTACCGTATCTGTTTATAGTAAAGCCATTAGTTAGTCCCTCGATAGTTGCAATCGAGCCCTCGCTATCGCAATTTAACGAGGCACGATTGTTTTTCTCAGTTCTGAATAATATTGAGCCTCAGAGTCCCTAGTATCTGATAGTGATACTTTCCCCGTGCGGTACTGTTAGTTGGAGCTTACAAATGAACGGTGTGATTATGGGCTCGGATCTGACTCTACGATAATTTAAATGTTCTCGCAGCAGTAGAGAGCTAGGCAAGATGGCCGCGATAACAACCGCGACTTCCTCTTATGGCGAGCCTATATCTGGAGATTTTGAATGAAATTATGGTTCCTGGTAGCTGGTGAACTTAAGAATTGTTCAAATCTTTTACTAGTAAACAAGCTCAGAAAAACAAACTATTTGTTGGTTGACAGACTATTGTGTAAACTTTGGCCTAAATTCTCACTATACAAATAGACTTAAATAAAAAAGGATGGGTACTACGTTAATGTGAGTATAAAATAAGTTTAATTACGCTTGAGCGCTGAATTGATGGTCACACTACGTGACATCATTCAAAGAAAGTTTTGAAACTGAAACCGATTAAGTTTTAAGTCTATTTGAACAGGTGATGTACATACAGACAATCCATAATTAAACGAACCTCTTGTTCTCTTGAGCAGATGCAAAATCCTGATTCGCTTCTAAGAGAATTTGTAATTTGACTACGAATCCCTCTGTAAGATACTGTCTAGCACGTTTTGTGCTTATCAAAATAATGCTTCCTCCTGTTTTGCTATGGCTTTCCTGATAAAAGTTGTACAAGTTACGGTAAAATGTGTAGGCAGGAATAATTTGATAAGGAGTATTATTATATATCTTTTAAAATTTGTAGGAATGTAAAGGTTAATAAATACTCTTATTAAACATTGAACCAATAGTTTGCAAGTGTAGGCATTATATTGTCAAGGTTTGGTTTCTCCGTCTAGCTAAAATAGTCGAGTAGAAAGTTTGAAGGGAAATTTAATTATTGGACCAACGTAAATTCTATTAGTGGTTCGTGGTTGGCAAGCAGATAGGCCCGCCCGCCGAGAATCCGATGTGCGCTTTCTTAACCAACTGAAACTGCACCAAGCCGATATGGATCTCACGTTTACCGTCGACTAAATAGCGGATAAATTAGCTGGATCAACGATATTTGTATACAAAGTAAGGATATCTCATGACTTCTGTATTTATATGTTTAGAAATTTATTGGAATCCTGTTGTCGCGCGACAGAGATTGCTGAACGCATTCAGTGATGTCACACGAGATTGCGTCTCAGAAAAAATTGTGCGGAATATGTACAGCAGGAGATGCTGATATTGAATGCTGTTGTCGTGTCCGTGGGACGTCCCTACATATGTCCCGGTCTCACAAAAGAATCGGAGCCGCGCGCGCCAGATTTGTATCAAGAATGACGACTTCCACTACCATATTTTTGTGTTTAAGATGTTTACTTTACATACAGCGATTCTTTTCTCTTTGACCTTTGTGTAGAATGTTTACGATATTTTGTGTTTTTTAATATTTATAAAATCCTTAAAGGTTATTAAAGTATTGAAGGTTATTCCTTAATTAGTGATGCTTTTAGTTTTGATAGTTTTCATCAGCAACGGTACCTGCATTATTTATCCTATAAGACAATAATTTTATGTATACACTAATATTTTGGCCTATAAAAATAGGTATTGCCTGTCACCTTTAAAAAATGGTACCTTCATCGTTTTTCGGTAAGTTTGTCTAAGCATCACTAGGGTAATAAACACACGCGTGACACCATTGGTGCTGCAAGCGCCTTTTGAATAGGTTATTTGCTAATCCCGAGAAAACTAGCATTCTCGTTTGCCACCACAGTCGAATAAAATAAGCAAAAAAGCCAAGTGAATGTTGCAAAAGTCTCGAGTCCTGACTCATCAATATGTAGAAGGGAAAAGGAAGATGCGGCTACTTAAAGCCAATTCACAATGCCCTTTGTCCGGGTGTCGTGGCGTCTTCAACTTGTACGAAGCAGTCTCAGTTCTTCACGGAAGCGATCAGACGATTCCAGAAGACACGCCGAACAGTGAATCGCGTGTGAGATCTTCACTGACTACCGCGTTTAGAAGACGTTAAAAAAATAAAACAAATTAAACATTTTTTTCGACCAAATATGCCTACTATATTATTATTCGTAGCCTATTGTGATAAATTATTTAGCAATTGAAAGTACAAAAAATCGGTTTAGGCATTTAGAATGATGTAGAGGAGAAAATCGCAGTTTAAGTAAACGTTAATTAAGCTTAAATTTTGAAATAATTACAGACACTACTCTTCTATTGATTGATTACCAATTAGTGGACTCACGGTATTAGGCCCCAAGGCGTTTCGATTAAAATCTAGGTAGCTTACTAGGCCAATACGTTAACTTCACGAATAAGTTTCGCTATATTAACGTGTATTAGTTAGTAGTTATTTATACACTTTCTACTAATATATTGATGCGTTCGTGTAGATATATTAAAATTAAATATATATATTTTTTAATTCATGATGGATCGTGGCTAAATCTATGATTGATCCGTGCCATATTATACGTAGCTTTTATAAGAGGCCGTTCCTCAAGTTGCGCGTTCGCGGCTACCCTCTCTCCCCTTTAATCGCAATGATTGATTGCCCTCCGGCAAACTTCATATGTTCCGTAGATAATTTTGTATTTCAGCTGTAAACAGATTACATGTGAAAAGAATTATCGCTTCCGAGTGTTACATTCAAAAGCGTATCATCGTGACGATGCGTTTAAAATCATCTCTTTTTCTGTATAAAAGCTTAATCTTATTTATAAAAAGTGTAGGTGTACGAGTATATAATGGTTAAGGTATTTAATAAGTTGCGGTAGTTCAATCTTATAGTATCAAAACGACAAATATTTATTTAGTTTTAATGGTCACCTTTTGAACAATTATCGACGTAAATGGCTTTAAAAGCTGTTTAATACATTGTATCATTGGACACTAGTGACATTTTGGTATAATTTCATAACGATTCCGTGGCACGACAGGCTGGCTGCCCGGCTCACGCGATAAATGAAAGTAAATAGCAAGTACTGTTCATAATGAAGATGAGGTATATCAAAATATTATAGTTAACAACAAAGTATCGAAAAACCTTTACCAAATAGCTTTTGACTCGAGACTTTTGGCCACGTATGTCTCTTATTTTTTATTGTCTGTATTTCCTCAGATCGTTTCTGACCACGTTTAGTTTAAACTGTTCCGAGGTTTAGGCGATCAAATTCAACAGATACAAACTATTGCATTTATATCCTATTAGTATAGATAGTATTGATGTCGAACATTTGAAATGATTTAACAGCTAAGGCCTGGGTAGTTGGGTAGCTCGTTAGAGATCGACTATCGTCCGGTATCGAGATCGTGAGCAAATTGATTTGCGCACGCGCAACCCGCGCGGTGCGGACAGCGGCGATCGAAAGAGCTCAGCCACGATTGAATGTGGAATGTTTCCAATTGTCGACCTGTTCACTGGATAATTGTTGTCAGTCATGCAACTCATGTTTGTCTTAGTTTTTCGTTGATATTAGATACCTACTTTAACTGTATGAAATTTAGATCTGAGTTGAATATATAGGATCGTGGTAAACCGTGGCTGGTGGCTTTAAAAAGAGCCTTAGCTCTGCACTTAATTATACTATAAATGAAGTTTTAATTTAGATTTAAATACGTAGTTTATATTTAAAATTGCGACATTCCTTCGTTTCAATATAGTCCGTGACTTTTCTATACCAATTTCCCATTCCTTACTAAGATCTTGCGAATATTAAGCAATTAAAATTAAGTATAAGCATACGCCGATATACTCTCGTTGACAAGTTAATTAGTTTGCGGTTAATGTTATTTAGTCAAAATTGTTATTTATGGTTCCCGCATTACGATTCTTATTTCAAAAGGTAAACCAGTAAATTGGAATGCAAATTTTTGAAACGTGTACAATAATAATTCTATTAAATGCAATGCTAATATCGCTCATATTTTACTTTGTGGCACATTGAACGACATTTTCGTGTCTTAATATTGCGTTGCTATATCTTATTGTTCATAGACAAAATTAAATCCAAACAGTGTCACTGATAGCAATTACTGTAACGACTTCCCACGGCTACTCCGCACTCGGTGTCCGCAAACTAGAGCATTCGGGTGACACAAGGAACGAACGCTCTCGGCCAACTTAATACTACCAATTTAACAAAACTTACTACCAATATGGAACGATCTCTGGATGCTAGAACGTTACATTATTCCGTAGCTCTAGATATCTGGTTTATAGTTATGCCCATGGCAGTTTCATAATACTGGCATTTGCGTGTGAGCAGTCGTCGCGTCGTTGTCTTTTCGCCCTCAGCTCTTTGGACTCTCGACTTGGTATTTTGATAGCAATTGTTGGTACAACCGCATTCAATATGTTTAAATCCCTAATGAAAATTCAAAATTAGTAAAGCTCTGTCTTACACAGTCTCTCGCCTTTAAATAACGAAGCACAAATCAGCAAATTGGCTTGTTTAAACAACTCGAACAAGACCGTTTCGAAATTTCCTAAGTTCGTTTGTATGTTTCAAATAAAGTTCAGCACGGCTGTGTTGACATTCAGAGCCCTTACATACCTGTTTGATGTAAAGAATCACGAAGATCAAAGGTACTGTTCATGACAAGGAAATGAGCATGAGTTAAATTTCTTGGAAACTATTTGCGTTATATGTGATTATGGCTATATCAAAATTTCGGGGACAATTTTACATAATTACACTATTTAAGGCCGTCTTAACTTCGCATTTTGTTGCTATTATACGTATTCATCGTTGCTTAATCTTTTTATAATGGCACAGTTTTTTTTTCCAAAAGTTATATGCCACGAATCGCAAAATGATTGTGGCCGCGTCCACAGCCTGATGGACTGAATTTGGACAATTTATTTGTGACTGACTCACTCTTTGTCACAAAGCAGTTTAGTACTAATTTAGGCCGAACCGTGACTTGATTTGCATATAGGGCGGCTCAGTTGGCCTCACAAACAGAGTGTTTTATGTATCTATTCACTGCTTTTACGTAAAGTCTGCTGGCAAACTAGACCAGATTTTCCAGTCGTTTAACTTCAAGAATGTGACTTGGTCTATCGTTCCTTAAGTGTTGCAGTATTTTTAATATGATATAGCTTAACGAACCCTTAATTAATTACTATGTATTCAATAATAAGGGTGAGTAATTGAGTATATTTTTTTTTTCAAATCAACGATTATATGCCGATGAGGCAATTATGATTGCAAAAGAGCGCTTACGGGGTGACGCTTCTATTACCGGTGGTGACTAAGCGAATATTGCGCCAGCGTAGTGCAAGAGACGGCTCTGAGATAGTGAGAAGTGATTCCGCACGTCAAAACATACGATTGACAGCAATACATTAGGAACTATCGAGCGATCACCTCACCAACCAACGCCGCCGCCCGCCGACCTGGGAATTGTAATTTTTCACTGTCAGCGCTGAGACTGAACGTCCTCGTCATCGCGCCGACTAGTGACTGTCTAAAAATGTTAATGCAATTTTCAGGAGGGCGTCGTAAAATATTGACGATCACCGCAAACCTTTTTACTTTTCACGGTTTCCGAAGGGCGCGTGTTTGCTTTGATACATCTTGCATGATAACCTGCCGGAGTACTCATCAATCCTTGTCACCACTGTTTGCGATGTTGTCATGTTTTACGAGAGCGAAAGTAGGTCGTAGTCGTCGATATTAGGAAACACCGATATGAACTACTTAGTTAAGGTCCATGTTAACACACAATGTTCTGATCTTGTCGGTTCTGGATGTCTTATCATGCACTCATGACATCGGAATCTGTTCCTCAGAGTTGCTGTTTGTGCAGTCTTGACAGCGATATCGTGATAAAACAGGATATAATCGGGTTAGCCACGCTGTCGCTCACCGAGCTAAATACTAATTGCTATGGTTATGTGTTTTGTGGACCGGTTAATGGTGCACTAAAGTATAGCCTGCATTTGCGCAACACCTATAATTACGTGATCGATAGATTGACAATGCGATAACATTGTTAACTTTTGTCGTACTCTATACGCGGTTCTGCTGCGAGGCGATAACGATTATTCTACGTCGAACAATCATCGTTATGCTCACTATAGGTTATGTTATGTAATGAAATAGAAAGTGAACCCTTTCGACGTATGAATGTACATCATACATTTTTTAATAGTTTAGGCATCGTACGTAATCGATCTACTGTTTATTACTTATTTTTTAATTTATCAAGTAGAAGTTAATAAGAGACCTTTCAAAGTAGGGAACTATCATAATTACCTTCGTACCGTAGTTATATTCATCGTAAATATAAATAGGTTCTCGAATAACTTGAGATTGTATCTTTAAAGAGGTGTTGACTTTGTGCCGTAGGGCTATTTAAAATTTTAATGTACAGGTATTCCGTTTGCTCTAGATTGTATGTTTGCGAGTTTTGCGACACTAGCTTATAAGTTTTACTGGCGATTTACGTCGACATTCGAATACTAAATTTAACTTTAACATTTATTCACAATATGCTGGTAGTTTCACGCCATATTATGTCCTATTTGGTTTGATTAAACCTTTACGACGACCATTGCTATCTGGTTCTGCTGGTCAAACTTGTATTTAGTCAGAACTTATGACTTTAATAACAGTTTTGACGTTGACGGACTGCTGCCTCTTTGATACGTAGATTTTAATTTTCTCACAAGGTCTAATATAAAGTTCCACTATTGATTTTTCTAGTTTTCGCAACATTTTCTGTAGTATTTTTCTTTTTTTGGTGTATGAATGTGCTAGATAGGATTTTGTTTTCAAGTCTATATGTTTTCGGCAAAAAATTATGAACTGAAATAGACTTCATGCAGTTTAAAATCTATAGCGATCATTACTTCTTCCCTGTGACTGTTACTCTAGCGCATAACCGACATTTGAAAATGAAATTGAATTTGGTTCTGCATGACATTTACCAAGCTTTGACTTGTCACGTTAGTTTTCATTTCCTTCTCTCTCACCGTTGTTTGCTTACACTATTGGTAAGTAAGAGAGAGACGTGAAGCATTTGGTGAATTTCTATTTGTACCCACGGATCGGGTCCACTCGTGCTATGTAAATTCAAGACCTTTTATTTTCTGAAGGAGTAGAATGTTATAATGGAATTGTGGAACGGTGTTTGTGCTGCGAAAGCTTCTGCCGGCACGCGTGCGCTCCGCAAATACTACCCGTACAGCCTTTAATATCGATTAATTTTCGAAACATTGTTTTCCATTTTAAAGTTCATCGGTGCAAGAGTCACGAGGGCCGCATCTGCTATATGTTAACGATTACGATAACCATGTTCTCCAATGTTACTGTTTGTTATACCCCTGTAGATTTATGTTGATACATTCAATATCGCTTTTCAGATATCTTACAAAAGGTGAATACATGAATGCATAAATCGTCGTAGAGTTCATAACTTAACAATTTATGTTATCTCACTCGGACCCGGACTGTGGTTTAGTTTACGAGTATAATTTCGCTCGTGGAAAGAAAAAAATAACTTTGAATCTGATACATTAATGTAGAGTCCATTAAACGATTAAACGTTGTTCTCTCATCTGCATGCAACGCCGCAACCCGCCTTCAAAGTGCAGCCGCTTGGATAAATTCGGATTCGTACTACCTTTGCCTCTGCGGATGCGTTTTGGAACCTTTCAAACTTCTAACTAAACTTTTCTGTACCTCTAACTTTTACATATCTATTTTTATCAGACTGCGGAAAAAGCAAATTCTGGCTATATTTTCGATGGTAGCCGTTAAGGCCCTCGAATCGATCGGGCTTACAAAAAAAATGAAACTCGAACCATCGAGAGCCTGTTGGTTGTTTTAAATACTGTATGAAACAGCGAACATGCATTCTGTATGTAGTCGTACTTTGAAAAAGAAGAGCGTTTGAGATTAGATTGCATTATTTCTTCAAGTACTTCATGTTTAAGTGCAAAATTACCTAATTATGTATGAACAAAAATACTTAATACAGAATTTTAATTTATCTTCTTACTATAATATTTTGATGCTGTGTTCTGTTAGTGTTGAAATACTCGTAAGTAACAACTAATTACGAGTCATTTCTGAATGGGCAAAACATAAGTTGTAAATCGTGTTTTTGTTCGTCATCATGTGAGGTCTCATTCAAAAGTAAATTTCTCTGAAAGGAGTTTATTGAACTGTATAAATATTATTTTGTTCAGTGAAGCAATATGATTTTCGCTGTGCTTAAGCTCTCAAGGCCCTTGATATATGTTTTCCTCTAACCAACCAACTAGCCAGCTCGGAAAAAAACTTAATAAATTTATTAGAATAAGAAACATACGTTTATTAAGTAGATACCTGCATTTTAATTATTTTGTTCTTTTTCTTGAAATAAGCCTTTTGAAACGGTACGTAGAAAGAAATATTTTTCTTTTATCCACTTAAAACAAATCAAGTTTTTATGCTTACTTTATGCTATGAAACACTTCATAGATGTGTGTTTGACTTGGCTAGATGTTTCTTTTCATGTCAGTTTAACGAGTATGTTGACAAAAGCACATTTTGAAAATTTGCTTCACGAAAATATTAATAAAAGTTTAAAATGTAATTTAATGAAGATTGGATTTCTTGTTACGTTAAGTTATGGCTTTGTTTGCGTGGATGATGAAAAATTTAACTCAATCAAAAATTCAACTGACAAAAACTATAGACCATTGAATGTCTGATGGTTCGATTTAAATATTGAATTTTAATTAAGAAAATGAATAGTTGGACAAAACATCTGCATAACATGATGTTGGGCGTTGAAATAAATGGATGTAGACAGATGAGAGTGAATAGTGAGGGTAGGTTGAATTGAGAACTGATTAAGGCACACAATCAGGTCCGTGGCTGAGTCTGCCCTTCGGATTTACGATGTGCCCGGCCGACGGTTATCGCATGCGAATAATCTGCCCACGGCGCACCGGCCGCTCTGCACACATATTTTATTTTATTCGCGCTACCGTGATGTAATGAGCTGATAAATGGGAGAAAACCACCAATTAGTGTCGATGAATTTATTGTTTCTACTTAAAACGTAGGAGGGCCACATTCTTACAGATAAATCGTATTTTAAATTTGTTACCCTACGGACTTAAATCAATAATTAGACGATTGCAATTACACGGTTTGTCAATTAACCATATCTCGTGGTACGGATTAATGTTTCGTCGGTTCTTAGTTTCTGTTCTGCATTGCCATATCTCTCGACTCGAGAAGAATATGTGGAGCAACGTAGCCTGGCAAACAAAATTTACATGCTAAAAGTGATTCCAAAGTTGAGTGTGTCGGCTCTATTCTAATCTTGGTGAACTAATGCATAAGAGATTCCGCCCGTAACTTGTGATGCATGCAAATCCGCTCCACTTGAGTCGCTCAGATGTGTTTGTAGACAATGCTCTATGAGCACCATCCTACGCCTTAGAAGTCCGAGTCCGGTATAATAGACGTTTCAGGGAGGCGAACGACGTCAGACCTGAATTGAATTAGGCCAAGTCCTGGTCAATTGTAAGAAGCAAAACTCGATCTTGATGGTAAAATTATAATAGCAGTCCTAGCGAACGTTGCAACAACAATATATAAGTTACGTTTCTGCGCAATCTGAATACTATTCGGTATTGTGTTTGTATGCGCAATGAGCAGACGTGAATGCAATTAGTAACTAGTTGGCATTAAAATACTTTATGCTTTCTGCTTAGTATATTCGTAATGTATATATGTTTGATGCGAATCTTGTATGTAATTTTATTTATAGTCGTTCTTTTAAATGTTGCTGGTGTTATAAATTACCCTTAATCAGGTTTGCTTGATCTCATTTGAAGGTCACATTTTTTCTTTCAAGTTAAAAAAGATTGGAATTATTTAATTAATCAAATTACTTTATTTTTCCTAATGATCCCACCTCTTTAAAAATGAGTGTTAATTGATAAAGACATTACGTAGTGGATTCCTTTTTCCTTTTTTTCGTCAAAAAAATAATTTAAACGTTTATAAAGGTTTGAAATCTTTAATTTGGTCTTGGTGTAAGGGGTATGACACAGTGTTTGGTATTGGCGGGATGTCACGTGACCATGCGTGCGACTCGGCAGATTTATCTCGCTTCATTACGCGACCCTCGCGAGCTTTTAATCGGACCGCAGGCAATGCGCGTGCGACCGTGTGTAGCAGAGAATTTAGGTACTGTCGCCAACTCAAACTTTTTTTTATTTTTCGGCTTTTTGTTGTTGATAAAACGTATAGTTAAGTAACGTATCTTAACGTGCGTTATAAAATTATCAGTTGTTTGTAGAAATGTACTAAGTTGAGAACTAATTTGCATGTTTTATATGTAATTTTTTTGCTTTTTTTTACGCAAATGGAAGAGGCCGAACAAAAATGGTATTTCTTGTAAACGGAACTACAAAATCGGTTTCGCGAGCGACGGTACATCCATCTTAGCTTCTTTCAAGATTGGTCCTTTTGTTCGTGTCACGCAACCGCCGCCGAATTGATCGGAATCGACCATAATTAAATATCTCATGCACCCTTAATACACCAATTTATTCACTCTGCGTCTTAAGTTCCTGAATTAATTAAGATTGATACGAAATGGTTAATCCTTTAGTTTGTTCCTTAATTTAACCTTTTATATTGCCATTTAAACTGGAGTGAATGACCGATCTTTGTTTAATCTATACTCAAAAACAAAAATACCGTTTTCCAAGATTCAATTTAATAAAAAACTTCAACGAGCTTATTTTTTTGTAACAATAGTCGTAGTTGTCGTTTAGAAACGAGTGTTGTTTAAGAAGTGCTAATTGAATAGTTGATGAATTCTTTTTAGGACTTTCTGTGAAAATTGATTTTTGCCTACGGGGTTTTTTCAACTCTTAGGGTGGATTCATTCTTGTCATTGCATCATTGCATCGATCAGCGTGTTATGTATATAAAATCGCTATTTAGTATGAGGATGCGTACGCATTACTTTGCTTACATAAAATTCTGATCAATGCTGGCGAGCGTGATTCCACACTTAAAAATCTGGTTTCAATTAATGTGTTAACATTTGTGGAAAACATAGTTGGTTGTAATGTGTATCGTCCATATTCCGCACAAAATATCAATCTGATTTGTCGTTTACTTGTGACTTTACATTGATTAAAAATATACTTCGTTACACAAAAACCTTTACCAAAAACTATGTCAGTAACAAATGTTGATATGGGTTAAAAGAGAGGAAGAAAAGTATTTGTTTTTGCGAGAGGTTGTATTCAAAGTAAGAATAATTTTCTTCACGCGACATATGACTAAAAAGCTCCAAGTAATTGTAGTTTACATAAGACTTAAACTAAGTATTAAGTTAAATACTCCCTAAGGCTGCAACATCTGGTTGTATCCTTAGTTATTTAAGTGGGAGTGATCTGGTGCCCATTTTTTCAGACCTTGTTACTTATATATATGCTAAAGTTCATGGTAGGAAAATTTATCTTCTAGATTGCACTTGTATTAGGTCGTCGGTAGTAAAAAAATTGATTAGTTTTTAGTTACATAAACTAGAAAAAGAAATCAGTTATAAAAGTGGAACAAATAAAAGTTCCCATTTTGGCACAGTTACGCGTTGAAACGAAATGGGGAAAAGCCAAATGATCAGATGTTGGCGTCCTTTGAAGCCTACCATTTAGATAGTTTAAAATAACCATTTTTTCAAAATTTATTTTTAAAAATATAGTTTTCTTGGCAACAATTTTAGAATCTTTTAAGGTGAGTCATCTAAACGAGTTTCCAGAAAAATAATCAAAGTTATGAAAATGATATTTGTTGAGTTTAAAAATTATTCTACATCTTTTATTAGATAAAAGAACTAAAATCTATACTAATTCCTTATTTCTGTATTTATTTCTTAGAGTCCATGCCTACCTTTCGCTGAGTGTTTTAGTTACTCGGAAACCTTGAAAGATAATGATGTCGGGCCATTCATTTCGGTCCTTGTAAACTCTGTTGTTCCAATTAAACTTGGAACATCAACTTTCAAATAAGAATTCCATTTTGGTGAAGAAAAATTATATACTTAACGTCCATCTCATTGAAAGAATGTAATTGTAACCGCGTCGGCCATTTTGTTTGCGGGAGGGGTTTCCTTAGTGGACCCCGCCTCGTATATCCGCTACAGGATAATTAAACACTACCCCACCATAAAAGTTCCCCTCCAAAACATATATCTGCCACCTGTTTTGTGATGATTCTTTGTCTTGTTTTAATATAACTCGAGAAAACTTAAATAATTACATTATAACTCGACGTTCTCGCTTGTAATTTTTATTTTCTAGGCTGTTCAAAGTTAAAGAAGCATTTATTTAAATTGCTATTTAGCGAGCCAACACTATGTTATGAGAACGATATTGTTATAATAATATCGTCGAAGTAGCATGGTTTGTGGGTTCTGTAATGTATTTAAATAATTCAACGTAAGATAATACATCATTGGAATTCGCCTTTTTTAATGACCCTACTGGTTTTCTCTGAATACTGAGAATATGTTATGATATATAAAAAATCCTTGCGAATTATTTTTCTCAGAAGAACATTTGATGAGTCTAAAATCACCACGGATAATTATAAATTTATCCATTAATATTCCGTAGTCGATGGTGGATTCATTTTGAGATGTAAAAACGAATTTATTAACGCGATAATCCGTTTTTTACTAGCCCTGGTTAAACTATTCTTAAGGAACTAAAACTACCCACTTGCACAGAACTTGTATAGTTGTATGCAAGTGGAGTAATGGTCAAAAATCGAGCCATGCCAATCTTACATTATGGCTCACCATAGCTAGAAATCTATCCGCTCGAACCGCTTGCATAACTTAAAAACAATACACAAAGTTTATTGCTTATTTTCTAGGTATTGTAGTACACTATTTATGTCTCATGCATACAAGTAACCGATTTGTGTTCTTTATTGTTTATTTGACTCGTATTTGCTAGACTTGAAAAGAACTTAAGTCTAAAATTTACTCACCAAAAAAGCCTCCTACATTTTCTCATTTAATTAAAGAATTTCAACGATTGTCATTGTGATTAATATACGAGTAGTTGTAACTACTTAATAGGAGTCAATAACTTATCTGAAAAAATACTTGTTCTAATGAATATGATACATAATAATCCTTTATGAAATATGATATGGTGATCGTCAAGCCAATTAACTGAAGGCAATTATAAGGATGGTTATTGTTGTATTTGCCTGAGGGTCTGGATGTATCCTTTACTCAGTGACATTGCGTTTATAATTATAGCGGCTAAATTACGACTCATTTAATTGCATAGACTAGGATGCACTCACTTCTTACTAGTTTTATGTATAAACGAGGTACAGTAATTATGGGCTAGATCGCTGTTTGTTAATTCTAAGACTAAAGATAAAACTTAAATTATAAATTTAAATAACCCCCGATGGGAAATATTTGCGTACATTCGATAGTTCATCCCCACTTTCACCCCACACAACTTTTGAATGGGAGATCCGATAACGATTACGCATAGCTAATAGCTCGCTAAATTAAGTCACCATTAAAACAACAAAAAAACTACATCAAAATCGCTTCATTCGTTCGAGAGTTATGATACCACAGACAAACACACAGACAGATACTTCATACTTGTAACACCCTTTTTTTTGCGTCGGGGGCTTAAAATAAATTAGTATTGTTAAACTCCTATGTATTTTTTGTGCAGGCTTCTGCGTTAGGACCAAGTACCTAGTAGCACTGCAGTCATGCCTGAATCGTATGCTATCTCAATAATAATAATTAACCACTTCACGACATACACATTGACTCAGCCCTGCAGTAACTGGTGTCACGGGAACTAAGCAACGATATGGTATATACTACATAGATAAGAATACAACATATAAGACCGGTAATCGAAACCATGCGTCTTGCAAATAACACAAAGTCCCGTCCCCGCCGGGATTCAAACCCGTAACCTCTAGCGTAGCAGTCGGCTGTTTACACCACTGCGCCACCGAGGTCGCCAAACTAATACTCCTAAAATCTGTATCTGTTAGATCTGTATGACGAACTGTCACTTGTTAAGCATCTATAAACCTACGGTAGATGCTTACTATTAGACCGAGCTGAATGTTTGTTTACAAATTTGGTTATAAAATAAATAAGCTCTATAGGATTTAATGATTTCAAAAACAATCTAGATAACTAAAAGTTAACAGTCCCAGCGAATTTTTAATAAAAATGATCAAATCAATATTTTCCAACCAGACTGTCCTTGTTGTTTTAATTACTTCATACATTCTTATACTGTATATTAACTAAAAAGGAATACAAATGTATAATTTTACTGCACCTGTTCTGTACAACATTTCTGATTGAGGGCAAATTGAACCGGGAGATTGGCCCGTAGGAACATCTCATTTGAAGCTGCGACGCTTCCAATTGTCTCCTCCTTGGATTGTCTATGAACTTTATTGTTGCCATGGATGAGCTATCACCAACTTCGTTGTCTCTGGTAATATTATTTACAATGTAAGAATAGATATCGCGTAATTTAACGAGAGATTTAATAACAAAATCTCTTTCAATTTATTCTGTGAGTATGATTTGAAATGTTTACTTCGATTGATTTTGATTGATTAAAAAACTTTTGCTTGTTTTCACATGATATACTTTTCTGATTGAAACTAAAAGTTACTTTATATACAATGAAATCGGGATTATCAAACAAAGCAATAATAGCGATACGTTAGTTATACGTGGTGGGTTCTAAAGTTACGAGGGTAACACTGAAAATGTTTAGAACTGGTCAGTTACAAACATTGCAAATGAAAACTTTTTTTGAATTTAAATCTTACAACTCTTTGGTAACCTAATGTAG
The DNA here is from genome assembly GCA_949316135.1 of Choreutis nemorana. Taxonomy (NCBI): domain Eukaryota; kingdom Metazoa; phylum Arthropoda; class Insecta; order Lepidoptera; family Choreutidae; genus Choreutis; species Choreutis nemorana. The sequence continues at coordinate 5,915,420 of OX438609.1, forward strand.
TATATTGCATTCATTTGTCATTTGTTTTTGTGAATTGGCAGCAAATCTAAAACTCTTGTTACACGTGAAAATGAACCTAACGCGAGAAAATTTTCGGTTAATGATTTATGACTTTCGTTGAGGGGATACTCAACAACGAAGCTATGATAGGCTGCGATTAGCATTTCTTAATGAAGACCCATCTCATGCCACTATTACTTTAACGAGTTTAAGCGTGGACGTAGCAATCTCAATGATGATCCGCGTGAGGGACGTCCTTTAACAGCGACTACTGAAAATAACATCAGTGCTGTACGACGCATGATAGAGGAAGATAAGAAAGTGACCTATCAGCAGATACGGGCAAGCCTAGGCATTGGTATGAGTCAAGTTCAAAAAATATTACACTAACATTTAGGCGTCAGGAAGCTTTATACCAGATGGATTCCCCATACTTTAACCGACGACCAGAAACACCTTCGCATGGACTGGTGTCGCCAAATGTTAGATAAGTTTAACGGCGGTGACTCAAATGCTGTATTTGACATCGTCACAGGTGATGAAAGCTGGATAAATTGCTACGAACCCGAAACCAAAAGACAATAAGCTCAGTGGGTGTTTCCTTTCGAGGATCGACCAACTAAGGTAAAGAAAGGAAGAAGTCAAGGAAAAAAGATGATTGCCTCATTCTTTGGTCGGAAACGTCATTTCGCGACAGTTGTGCTAGAAGATGGAAGGACAGTTACTGCAGACTTGTCAATCGCTATTTGCCTGTTGTCTTGGAAACAATTCTGGACGGCAGCGCCCTCGAAGTACGATCCTCCTTCACCACGACAGCGCACTGCGCAAAACGGACTGTTGAATATTTGACTATGGCAGGTGTCGAGATAATGAGTCATCCGCCATACAGTCCTGACCTGGCGCCCTGCGACTTTGATTTATTCCCAAGAACTAAAGATAAAATTCGAGGTATTCGCTTTTTGAGCCCTGAAGATGCGGTGAAAGCGTACAAAAATGCCATAGAAGAGACCCCTAAGGAAGAATGGGCTCACTGCTTTTCTCAGTGGTTCCATCTAATGCGACGATGTGTAGAGAGGAACGGAGATTACTTCGAAAAACATTAAAAGTATTGGCAACTTTCTACATAAAGCCGTTTTTAATTTTCTAAACATTTTCAGTGTTACCTAGGTATTTTTTGTTTCTTTCGTTTAAAACTAAAGTATGTTTTTTGATGTATATTAAGTACTTTTAGACTTCAAATGAACTTTACTACGCTTTGTACAGTCAGTATACATTTTATTATTACAGAAAAAACACATCTTTATTAAATTTTCAGAGAAATTCCAAAACAATACAGTTTTTAATGTTTTTTTTTTGAGATGCCTTTTTAAGAAATAAGACAAAAGGATGTATAGAATATTCCGAGGTGAAAATTTTCAATTTTTTCACCTGGGATAAGTTTCAAACAGAAATAAGTAAACTTACGCATTGAAAATTATTCAAATTGTTAGCGTAAATGTATCCCGGTCTTGCAAGTCAAAAATATGTTCAATAGGTAGTGGGTTAAGAAGGAACCTCTTTTGTTCTGCGGTTGTTGTAAGCAATGTATTTTAATTGCAACACAGACGTGCGCCAGCGCTGATTTAAAGCAAATTGAATGCTCCGAGCTTTGTGCTCGAACATCTCATTCATCCATCTCTCTACTTAATAATTAACCACTTTACACGATTTTAAAATAATGTGTTAAATTGAGGATGTCGGTACTAGCGCTGTATTTTTCCAATCCAGTTAGAGATGTGAAGAAGTAGCAGTCATAAAACAACAGGTTTTTACAAAAGATATGTTTAATTGAACTTGGAATACTGTCATAAAATAGACGGTGGCGTTATTTCTACAATTACTAATTAGTTTCGGTGAGTAATAAAATAAATAGTGAATAATATATGATATGGAAATCAAAAGTAATAATATATTCATAACAATGAAGCGTAACTTTAATTGAACAAAGAGAAATCACGTAATGCTCTCTACTCGGAGGTTAAGTACAAATTGAATTCAATTAATTGTGCCGTAAGAGAATACGGCATTATAGTGTTTCAGTTAATTGTGTGTACGAATATTGTATGAATAGCGGATTATTTTCTGTCAGTTAACATGTTGACAGCACAATAACCGGAGTTGTTGCTCCACTGACATGCGGTTAAATCCTCTGAGACCTACTTTGTAAACATTGTACTGGATTTGAGAAAGTTTTTTAAACATGATTATGTAAATTATGTTTTTTCTATGAATGTAATTTGTAAGTTGTGTTGTTGTTCTAATAAAGAAATAGAGCTTTTTAACCGACGCATAAACAAAAATGGCGGAGTTTCTCAAGTCGACGTAAATTTTATACATTGTTTTATGTATTAACTGATCACGCATAACTTTTTTCAGTTTTATTCGATTTTGATAATTATTTTTATCTTATACAGTTAACTTGAAGTTGGTTTGCCGCCGATCCAAGATTGATTGAAATTCTTTAAAGTGTTTTAGCTTAGTTAGACTAATAAATAGGTTATTTTTCATTTTAAAGCTCTTTTAGTTTTAACTGATTAACATGAAATATCAATCAAGTTAAGATTTTCATTTAAAAGGTTTATTAAAACGTGTTGGCTGAGACAAAACATGGGTGAGGTTTGTTTTTGAGTCACTGTCGATAATTCGTAGAACCCCTTTTTTTCTTTAATATTATAAATAATCTATGATGATGCTCTGTACTCTGCAATGAGACAGACCTATGTGTGAGTGTAGTCTAAGTAAAAAATATTTTATACAACTTTGGTGCGAGCTTAATCATGCGGAAAATTATTTTCGATTAAAACTGCCGAAACATGAATTCCATTTCTGGTTTTTACTGAATTCAATCACCAACGTTGTTATTAGTTTAAGAGTTCAGCAACTGTAACTAATGGTGCTACATTGAACTATTGATAAAGACTGCAGTAAAGATATCTGGCCCCACGTTCCGACCTATTATAACAAAACTCGACCATTTTTAGAGTAAGACGTCGCTATACTAAACTATATTCTTCTCACTCTTCTTAAAGATGCCACGAGTTAAAATTAAATAGGGCCTATGTTTAATTGAATTTAGTAAACGGGCGTAGCGAATGTGTGACTCATTAAGTTATCTCAATAAATTGATCATTGCCGGCTATTTGTATTCAACGTGGAGCAATTCAGACAATTTCAAAACAATGACTGTTTAGTTTGGAACTTGTTTGATTTATTAACTTTGTTCTATCCTTAACAACGTATCGAATTAAATATTACAAATTTGTTTTTGTCTCTTTCACCTAATTAGAAATGTCTTTAATTAAATGTTGTGTTGTTTCAATATGTTTTATTTTTCAGGTAAGTCAATTCCATAGAGCGACTAACGACTATCGAAGGTAAGTTATTAAAATATAAAAAGTCATAAATGTAGTCAGCAACAAGGAGCTCACATTATTGACAGGTCGTCACGGTTGTTTTTTGTGTACAAATTGCAGTCAGGTTAATTGGACAGAATTTGTTCCGTGACTAGTGTTTTTGATTCTGCGAATGCGTTCGCGTCACGTAATAATAAGTTGCTTCGGTTTCAGATCAGCGGTTTTACATTGATACTGATATACGTTTACATAGATAATAGCTATATGTTTCCTTATATTATCTGCAATTCTGAATTTTTAAGACGTATTTCCATTAGTCATAATACGAGTATGTATTGTGTCCTCTGTGAATGTAACTTTTTTTATTTTATTCAAGTATGATTTTTCTTTGTCTTCTGACAAGTTTTTTTCTTTGGGTTTTTGAATCTAAAGGAATTACCTATTAAGCTTAGAAGCAAGAAATTTTTGTAAAAGATTTTTAAATCACTTACAAACTTACCTCTTTATAATATTAGTAGGTATAGAAAATGATTTGTATGGTACGTAGTCGCTGCGCTGTGCTCGTTGGTCGGTAATGATAACTTGCACGTAATGGCGAAGGGTGCGCAGGAGTGCTCCGTTGCTGAGTCAGCGCAGTTGAACGCTGCTGGCGCCCTCAGGTAGCACCATTTTTTTTACCTAAACATAATTTACTTTAGTGATATTGATTTTTTTTTCATCTGTTTTTTACCCTCTTCTTTTTTAATCTAGAAATAAAATATGTCTGAAGGAATGATGAAATTAAAAAAAAACATGATCTTTCTATGTAATATGTATACAGTATTTTTTTTGGATTTACTCGTATTACGAATGCGATTGGATTAAGTTGATGTTTATGTTTATTTTATTTTTGGCAATAAGGCTTGGGTAATTTAGCTATGACTATAAAATTAAACACAGATATTTCTATTTTACTTTACAAACTGCAACATTCTACTTTACAAAGTATGTGACAAAAAGAGTTGTGTCAAACAGATAAAGGACTTAAAAAGGGCAAATAAGTTCACCAACAACAATATGAAAATCGTCAGCATAATTATATGTATCCTCTAATAAGTAGATTTATAGCTCAATAATATCCTAGCACGTTAATCGTGTCTTGATACGTTTCTCCATGTGACATACAAAATTCGCACTCAATAAAACTATAACAAACAAATTTCGTTCCACACTTCGTCCCCTATGCAAACCTTCTTTAAACCCACTTAAAATTCCTAACACGTTCGTTGCTTGTTTGATTGTATTTCACTTAATCCGTTCCGCTCATTCTCTATGGTAATTCATCGGAGCCATTGTTTTACATATTTTAGGGTTCAGCGTAAGTGAAATTAGATCATCGCACAATGTGTATCAAAATTTTTCATGAAAGATGACTTCTATTATATTCATTATTTGTTTACGTCTTGTACTTTTTAAGACTTAAAAATTATCGATTCACTTTTCATGTTGAAAAAATTGCTTTTATTGAGGTATTTTTTTAAGGATATCTGAGTGTGATATGTGTATATTTGCGAAGTTTGTAGTTCTTACGTGATACAATTGATATTACAGTAATATTTATGAATGTTATTAAGGTTCCTGCCCACAGACTATATGTTTATTCTTGTTCTCATAAAAAAAATCAAGATAGTATAGAGAACCATTTGTGGATTTTTCTTTCTTTGCGTTTAGTAATTTTTGGTAAGTGTCCGAAGTTGCCCGAGCCTCGTTTGCACCTTGTCAGCGGCTACCGGCTCCCGCCGTAATAGCTGATATTCCATTAAAGTAATAAATACGTTTTGCTCTCTCGCCTTCTTATTAATGCCGCTTGATTACTGCACTTTATATTATGTCATGTCATGAGTCGTTATAGTTTGACGAGCGCTCGTTTCTGGCGATGTGTTAATAATATCCGTGAGTGTCGACTATTTGCTTTACAATAATGGTGTTTATGTAGATTAGATTCCATTATAAAGCACTATCTTTGGATGCGTTAAATTGATTCAACTATCTCACCAAGTTATGTAACGTTCAAATTAAATTTGAGGTTATGATATGCTTTAGAGTTGAAGCAGCAGAAATAAAAGATGACAATCTCGAAATTCTTGCCTTTAGAATTCCAATTAAAAGTTTTTAATAAGCAATAAAAAGTGTGAAAAGTCCAATTTAAGCGAAAGTAACGAGCTTTGTCTCTCGGGATATAAACAAAGAGAAAACAAATAAAGTTAAATGTAAGTGGGAATAAAATGTGGTGCGCTTCTTTCCGAGATGTGATAGTTAAAAGTAGGTTTGTGCTATTGCGTTGAGTCATAGACATTTTTTCGTGACTAAAGGCGTAAGTTCTCACGCGAGAATGAGATTGCTCCGAGAGTAGGTCGAGAAACTTTAACTCGTTATGGTTTAAGTTAAAGAATTAAATTTTTTTAATACGAGATTATGCAACGGGCGTGATGTTAAAATTAGTTTAAATAAATAGTAAAATGTAACTGTTTCACATGGAGTTTTTCTATTTATAATTAATAATTCAGCTCCTTGATCAACTGAGCTTAGGAACATCAATCTGGACTCGTGGGATGTATCGATTAAATGATTACTTTTATAGTTTTGTCTATTAAAAGTTACTTATTCAAAGTATTTAAAAAAGGTAATTAGATATTTACTTGAATATAATAAACAAAGTTAAATGTTAAACATATGTTTTCAAGCAACTGTGTATGAAGTTTTTTAAATAACAATTTTGTTTTTGGAAATTTCCATGAAAGTTTATGACTTGCGCCTGCTTACAGCGACCTGTGACAGAAATCTCGCATCAAAGTTTAAACCCGTGGGCTGGCTACGTGTGTAATGACACGATTGCTCGATAATGATAACAATAGATAAACATTTAAGGCTTGACTTGAATGAAAATTCGTTGCAGAGGCGTGAATTTGATTAAAGATGCTTCGTATTATGTACTTTACTCTCATCTCTTCTTGTGTGCAATGTAAACAATTTGATTTTGAAACTTAAGCCTTTTGAAATAGAAACACAAATTGGTTCAAAATAAAACATTATTTTTTCAGTACTCAACTCAGGAATCAAAAATTTGCTCAGCATAAAAAATCTCATCTGAAACCAAGCTGAGTTATCACACTTAACATTTTGCCAAGTTAAATACAAAATTTACTATTGCTGTTGCTATGAATATATAATGTAAGTAAAATATGTCACTAGTTATTCAGTTTGTTTTGGTATGTAAAATGCTAATCGATTTCAAGTTCCTAGCGCGTTGATGTCTTTTATTTAAAACAAACTATTAGAATGCATAACACGAGCTAAAACTATTGATTTTTTTTATTTTCTGCAAGTTTCATGTTTAATTCTATTACAGGAGTAGGTAGTTGATTGGTTGGTAGTAAATCTTTGGAACCAGTTATTTCGCCAGTAGTCGTTCGAGATTAGCTTATCAATAGATAGTCTCTTGTAGGTAGGTGTACCTACAGCCTTGATAAAGTAGAACAATTTAATAAATAAGATCTTGTTAACAATTATTATCTAATTCTTGACTGTTATTTTATAGATTTAAATCAAACTTCCTATTATTTTACAGTTTATCGTTTATATTGTTTTTTTTAGAGACTAACCCATATAAAATTTACGTTATAAGAAGGTTTGTCGAAGGCACAATTAAACCTAATTTCTCTAACGTTAAGTAGGTATATCGTTGTCCATTTAGTTTAATGTTAGGTGTTTTATAAGTTATGTACTAACATATCAGCCTGTTGGATGAGTTCTTGCATCTCAGCAGTCTGTTAGAACATTTCACAGGAGCAGCGCCTTTATTAATATTGTTATATTATTTTTATGTGTAAATAATTTTATTTATAGTACTTTAGTGAAGGTCTTACATTTTTTTTCTGTAAGAAAAACAAACATGAAACAGAAAGAATACTCAATTCGCTTGGACTAAGATTCTTAAATTCAAAAGAAAAATACAAACTTACGGTGACGTAGAGGTACACCTAGAAAACATTCGAGACCTTAGAACAAATCGATATTTTCTACCATAGGAAGGATACGATTTTTCGATTGTGTATATAGATATTGGAGCCTTTTGTTGTTTGCAATACTATAAGTATACTAATGAAGGGGCTTTAATGACTATTCGAATGTTGGTACAACGTCATAGTTGTAATGTTATTGGTTTCTAATGCAGTGTGCTCCCAGTGGAGAGGGGGAAATTATCCCTCTCTATAACATTATAAAACAATATTAGTGAGAAGTAAAATCGGCGATCGTAAGGCATGAATATGATCGTGGTTAGTAGGAGATGTATAGCTTGCTCGGGAGGCACATAATGTGGGCCTGCTCGTTTAAGTAAACAAGGTACAAGTCAGCACGTAGGTAGGTCTGTTTTTGTCCATCTGTCTCTCGCTCCACGCTTGTTATCTTGTTATCCTATCTCGGTGAGATTGTGCCTTTTTGCCAGCAAAATTCAATGTATGCACACCTATTTGAATATCCATCCATAATGATTTCCACTCCGGACGAAATGCTCTCGTTGCCGGCGTTCTGCAGTTTGACCTCCACTCGAAGTTCTGTTGCAATATGTGCCCGCTCTCTCAACTACTTTGATTTACTATTCCTTTGATTACTTCGAAATTTTTTTAAATTGTTTATTACAGCTTTTGGTTGAATATGGCCTACTTTTATGAAAGTGGACTACATCTAAGGACGATGAACTAAAATGTGGAGCACTCTTCCACTATGGTATTAATTAAGATTGATTTTTCAAGTTTTTTCAATAGGAGACAAAACTGAAAGAGAAGCGTAAATTAAAAACACGGGTTCTAGGTTGACATTTTCCATTAATAAAAAAAGAGAAATCGATTGGTGGGACAGATAAAAAATGTCGAACTGAGATACATGTTTTAATTTGGCATACACAAGAAGTTGTAAATTTTCTGTTAATTTGTAATTAATAATAAAAAAAAGCACATTACGACACATACATTGACTCAGCCCTGCAGTAAGTATCGCAAGAACTTGTGTTATAGGAACTAAGCAACAATTTGGGATTAAGTACATAGATAAAAATACTACATCCAAGACTGGTACAATGCGCCTTGCAAATAACACAAAGTTCCGCCCCTGCCAGGATTCGAACCCAGAACCTTTTGCGTAGCTGTCGGCTGTTTACACCACTGCGTCACAGAGGTCGAAAAAAATTATTACAACACTTTCGTAAAATAAACAAATGGAAGTAAAAACTTTAAAAAAATCAGGATTTTTGGTTCCCCATACTGTTTTACAATATTACTACTGCCCGATGACAGACCCCTAAAAATAAAATCTTGAGTGACCAAGGAGCCCGATGGTTATCATCTCGGCTTTGACGACGCAGGTATAGGTTCGATTTCCGCCATGGACATAGTATAATATCCACATTCCGGTTAGGGCACAGAAAGCTAATCATCAGCTAGCCTGACAACGAAATGAGTGACAGAAACAGATACATAATATCTGTCCCAAGGACTTGATTACCTACTATATGTATTTTTTCTTTTGCCACTTTGTACTGCAATTATTAAGTTTCTTTTTAAGTTTTCAAAAAATATTTAAAACAATTACAAATATTTGAAATATGCATGATTCTCTAAGGACAGTTGGTTAATTGGAAGAAGAAAGTCACGACTCACCTGAAATACCATTCGAGGTAACAGCGCTGTCTTCTATTATGGTGTTAACGATGCTAAAGGTCTGCACGGTCACGACCCTAAATGAACCGCTTATTTTGTCTAAATCAAGCTCCTACTGATTCCGCCCTTACACAACAACTTTTTATACCATTAAAATAAAGCTGTAGAAATTATGCCGTTTTAATCTCCGGGGAAGTAAACAAGTTACTTGCGCTCACGTGAACACTCTAATTACTTGCGTAACCATGAACCCCCTGCAATCCCGTAACCGTCACTACAAAGTCTTGCTATTCTGCATTGAGTTCATAATCAGGAGCGAGGCGACAGAGAAGGCACATGGGCCTTTGTAAATTTTGCTAAATACTCCAGGCGCTCTGGCGAATAACGTAAAAAATATTTTTCTCTCCATCGTTGACTTTCGAAACGTTTTGAGCTCCGCCGGAGCCTCGCAAACCGTTTTCCGCTAAGTTAGATTCTCATTACTTTCTTTGAAAAGAAGTTAGCTTTTATAACCGAGCAGCGGCCGAGAAAGGAAACTCTATTACAATGATGCCTTTTGACATGGGCGCACCGTGTTCCTCGGCGAACCTTTCAGACTTCTTTTATCCGAAAACAATTAATAGCGCATTAAGCGACGATATTAATATGGATCGAAGCTTCAGTGACCGTTTAATGATAAGGCGGCGGCGGTGGCTTTGCCTCGCAAATCTCGCTGTAAGTCGACGTGCGAGCAATGGCTACGATAATAAAATTAATTATGAAATTTATGGCGTCTGCCTCCGCCTCGGCCGTTCGGTTGCTTTTGTCGTTCCAATGTGTACCGTCTTAATCAGCGATTTACCGATGCTTAGAGTTGACTTGGCTGTATGGTCATAAACGCGACTGGTCAATTACCGACTAAGTTCGACAAAATGCAGTTTATTACTTACTGATAAAATTGGTGTCGCCTGCATAAGAGTATCGGAGGAATGTTATATTTTTGTTGTGTCGCGGTTAGGTACGGAGTTGGTTTAGTTGAGGGCACGTTTGTCGCATAATGAGCGCATGTTTGCATTGACCCCTGTCCGCTGTCGGCCGCCAATACCGCAGTTCTACGTCTTGAATAGCTAATGGCCGACCCGACCCAGCCAAAACAACCTACTCAAATATTTGCAACAAACGGAAACACACAAATCTAAAACTCCTAAAAAGATATTAAATAAAACGAGTATAAATTCATACATCATGCGTGTCATTGACTGACAATGGATGATAAATTAACTTTTAATAACTTAACCAGAGTTATCGAGCTGTTTATACGTTTCGCCAACAATTTATTTTCGATTTTATCAAGTTATCCTGCTATTGTGTATTTTTATTTCAGTGTGAGTTGGTGGAGTAATTATTGAATTAATATCAGTAGTTATCGAGAATTGAGTGATTGCTTGTTCAATACACCCGTCCGTTCGTATTAAATCAACCAATCAAATTGACCCGATTAATTAATTGCTCTTAAATGAAACAAGAGGGTTTGAGTAGATTGGTTTGTATATTATTAAACTAACATATCTTAAATTATATCGGTAATTCGAGGGCTATTGAATTTCTAAACATGGTACAAAATAATTATAAACTTTAACCAGTCTGTTGGTTTATTTAATATATTTTCAAATTATTGTACCGTTTAAATTACTTTAGATACCAATCAATTATGTATGCGGAAATCGGTTTGTTAAATTTAGTACCAATTTTATTTCTGACTAAAACGATTTCGATTATAAGCAAGATGCGAGATATCTGAAATTGCTTTGCTCATTACTTGTTAAGTTTGAATATGTGGAAGTAGCGATACGTTTTCAATCATTTTCAAATTTTCAGCTACCTATTCCGTATGCAGGGACGAGAGGAAATGCATTTTTCATCCCCTTAGAATCACCTCTAACCTGTCACTTGCGTCAGCTTAAAAACGCCCCTGTATCCACATTTGCATAACGCATTCACTAACAAGACACGTTCGAACACAATTGCGTTCGCGAAAGAACCCTACTCAAACAAGCCATTTCTATTTTAGCTCGCTACCTCTTGTTTAATGTTCGGCCGGTACAACCGCGCCGGCTAACACTTAACGCTTTTTGCATACGAAAGCGTCCACTGTCACAGGCGTGAGATCATCGAGCTGACGAACTGTGCTCATTGATTGTTTTATTAAGTAATCCTTAATATGCTTACTTTAGCCTTAAATCATTTTTGGCTAATATTATTTTTAACAGCTAACCAATTTCTTGACTGAGATCCCACCATTTGTTTTAACTATATGTAGAAGGTATTTTTTTACATCTATTCACTTTGACCTTAGAGCAAATTTTACTCATTAGCAGATTAAGTAATCAAACAACTTTGGATCTCAATGGAACTTTCTGCGTAATAAAAGGGCATGTAAAAGCTTATTTTTACAATACTGTACAAATGCATATAGTAAGACTTAATATTGCTTTGGATTGGTGAAGGTAAAACTCGGCAATCTATATTTTGTTCCGGCACACACCACCACCGTTTACCTCCAGTGTCTCTTGTTATTGCGCTGCTCTGTATTCAGGGCGAGTCAAGTTGAAGGTCGTCTTCTAGTCGAGATAACGAACAACTACTTCGTTTCTTTTATTTCTTTATCTTCATCGCATCTGGACTCCAATGTAATAGCCAGCGTTCTAACGACTAATAAAAGTGTTCAAAGTAATAGAAAGTTGATTCTCGTCCATACCAACTCAGGGGACCATCAAACTAAACGGAAGCTATCGTCCAGAGATTCATCTCCGGTAAACGTACCGAATGCTGGACCAGAGCTAACGTCCAACTATTTACTATCATCACTAAATTACCCATAAAAGCAACTTCACTGCATATAAAAGCTCAGTTAAACGACTTCACTTAATCCGGGAGTTAGAATGTTGACAAGCAATGAACGCAATCGAAAATAAAAACTCTCCGGAATTTTATTCCATTAATCTAAGTCGCATTGAAAGTATTTATAACAAAGCTGGCACTTAATAAATTTAACTGAGGCCGCCTATTGAGTTGCCTTCGTCTCCGTTGGAACGTCTAATCATTGTGTAGGTTGCTGTAATTGCAGTTGAAAATACTTGCTACCCTTTATCTTAATTTATTCTTTTAGAACGAAGTGATCGCTTAATGTTGCTGTGACTACTCGTCAATTTCAATAACGAGGTGCGCTTTTGGAGATTATTGTATCTGTGTCTGGGAGACTACCGTTAATTACCGTCATATTTCTTTATCCGTCATACGGGATGTTACCGATGGATAGCGTTCGCGCGGCTAAACGTCATTTTGTCAGTGATGTTTTACAATTAATGACAAATTGTCTTAGTGAGGGGAGAAATAATTAGTGGCCGGTTGCGTGAGCAGCGTGATGGATGGCGTGCTTGAGATACGATCGGTGGTGCCGCCGAATTTCATGAGAATTTGATTAACAAGCCCAAGGCTCGGTCTCTGTTTTCTAAATTATCAAATTATTCCCTCTCCACAGGGTGTACACCGCGTGTTTATTTAATTTGAAAAGTGTTTTGTTTCTATTATGTACGTTCAGTGCGTTCCTAGAACACTGTGGGAAAATGCGGCGTAAATACCAACAATCATGTTGTTAATTCGTGAATCCGAAATTGTTTGCGGTCACGAATTTAATTTGGAAGTGTTGAATTGTTAACGTTACAATTACGAACGGAACTTAGTGTTCGGTATCCAAACTTGATTTAATATGAATTAACGGAAATAAATATTTATTTTTGTATGAAATGGTATAGATTTATCTTTTTACACATGCACCTCGTACTGTTTCTGACATGTAATCTATTGGAAACAAATGTGAAGCTTTAATTTGAACGAATTGGTAAATGTATAATAAATTGTTAAATACTACTGAATACCAAATACAAAATAATAAAAGGTATTGAGAATATTAAAACAATTCAGTACAAGTTATAATTTAGAGAGATGCGTTGCATCTGCCAATAACGTGGTTCAAATGTATCTAGTTTCAGCATTTCGCTGCGTACAGTCCTCCCAAGAGCGTCTCTCCTTATTGCGCAAGTAGTAAGGCTTTTAGCTTTAATCTTTTCACCGTGTATACTAATAAAAGGGCGCAGCGCTCTCGATATGGTATCAGGGTAATAAATAACGTCTTGGACGTCGCGTACGGTAGCGGCAGAAACAATCTATAAGCCGGCCCACAAATTAATGAGGTGCGAATTACTCTAGTCCGGGCCACTACTCTGTTGCATGTTTCGCAATCCCAACATGATTTATGCTTTTTTGATGTTCTCTCTCCCCTTCAAACATTACGCTTTGAACACCTCATTTGGAGATTTTGGGTGAATGTTAATATTAAAACGTAGTGATGACATGAACTAGAAACGTTTAATAATTAATTTTCTCTGGAACTTATGATTACAAAAAGTATATATGTATTGGTTAGTTGTCTATAAAGCTTTCATGCAAACGGGCAACTATTTTTTTTATTATTTATAGTAAACGTTGTTGTAGATGTTTACTTAATATAATTACTTAACGGGTAAATAAGTCAACCGAAGTTGAAGAAATTCCGCAGTCTGTATGAACGTCTGCGACATTTTGGTGAGATATTTGGCTTGTCAATTCGACAACACATGTACATCAACATTCATTATTCATGTGGGTTATGTTTTTGGCAGTGTTCGAATTATCTTAGACTTTAAGCTTGTGAAGATCTACGAATGAACTATAATTACATTATTGATTTTTGTAAGCCAGGTATTTTATCTTTTTGTCTCTGTATAAAAATATAAAGTAGCTTAACTAGTTTAATGGCTTCAAAATTAAATCTTCACCTTAATTTCGTATAACTTTTATCTCTCCCACCGAAACAAATGGCCGTGAACTTTCAAGTTGCAGCATCGACGTTAATTATAAATAATGGCGTGTCTCAATACCATAACAACGCCACACAGACAGATGCGACTGCGGTAAAATATAACTATTTGTACTTCAATTACTCCGTACAACCAAGCAAAGAAATGTAATCTTCTCAAAAATGTTTCAAAGTTTTGAAAGGTTAGCGGACAATCTCACATTTTCTTTTCATTTAACGAACGCAATCTCTTAAAAAGCTTTCAAGCGACTTTCACCCACTGCCATCTAGCATTATTATGATCTAAAAATCTTCGCTATTGAACTCAGCAAAAAAGGAATTGCTAGTTATTCTTTACACTGTAATAATGTGAAACGAGTAAATCGTGGTGAGCAAACATTCCCCTTTGGTAAAGTTCGCCGCGAGCGTTCTTGCCCAATGCCGGCACGTATTGTGCTTATTCCCCGAGTCCAAAGTGCATCAGATTGGCGGTTCTAAAACGAATTACAGGCTCGAAACTGGATCATTCCACTCTCGATGCTCAAAAATACTGAGGGCGTCGAGGGAAACGTGGAACTTGCGGTCGGAGCTTCTTTAATGGAAGGAAATTTCACATCCAGTTGATTTGTATACATACCGAAAAGTATGAATAATAGTTTTTACTTAATATACATACGTAGATCTTATCCTATTTTTTTCTACCTATTGTTTTAAACCTATTGTTTTTTAATATTAAAAACCTTAATCTAGTCTGTTTTTAATTCCTTCTTACTTGTCGATTTCTCAGTGAAAAACACTTTTGATTGACCTGCGGAAAAATGTATAGTGGTTGAATTCCTCGTTTAAGAACTAGCGTACACTAAAAAAATCACGTTAACAGCCTATAAACTTGTAAAGTTGTTGGAGTAAGTTTCGTGTTTTAAAAATTCATCCTTAGTATTTTTGTTTACGGAAAGAAGATTTTGACGGCGTTGTGTTTCGATAGAGAGATTCATTAATTTCGACAGCCAGTAGTTATTTGACCTATTCATTGTTGGTAAGTCATGTTGTGTCAGTCAAAATGTTGAGGTACAAAAAATTCTGGTGATTTTAGCATCGTTTCCAAATACTTTTAGTAAATATATGTGCTGATTAAGTCCACTGTGCGGCCTCGCCCTAACGGTTACCGCTACGTCGATCTCGTTGATCCCGATAGTAACTGTCAATCTAATATCAAGCAGAAACGTTGATAATCGATTTTGTAATGTAATGTAACGCTTTAGATTTATAAGATTACAAGTTGCGTAACGACACAGAAATGAAAGTTGTCCTCCGCTGTCGACTACTTTAAAATTATATACCCAGTTTTATTATATCCCTAGTATGAGCATTTTACTTCAGTTCCATGCAATAGAAGTAATTTTAAAAGGTTAAAAGTGACAAGGACTTAAAACAATACCATTTACCAAAATATAATCGATGGCCTCAGAGGAGTCACGATTTCCTTCATATCCAATAAGTAATCACAACGGCATTTCTATTGTCAATAAATAAAGCTGTACATGCCAATGATAACCTTGGCACTTTAACGCGATGCTCGGTTTGTACTGCACTCGAATTAAATTGTATTATCTGGATTAAATTCATCTAAAGCTTAGTTCTCGTTTTTGGTAACGGTTATTTTAATATTTCACTACCTTTTTAGTGTTTCTATCGAAATGTAGGTCACAAATTATAAGTTAGCACCTTTAAAGGAATTATCGCAGTCGCTTATCGATGTTGCCGGGCACGAACTAAGTTTTTACGGCTATTAACCGTGGCAGTGATAAATTATGAAGTGTCATGTCGGTCGCGACGTCCGATGGGCTCCAAAAGAATTATTGCAAGTCTGAGGTGCATCTCCCGTTTCGCACGCCCGCCTCACATTGTTATTAAGTTCAAAGGTCGGTTTGTTTATGAGATTTAGCTTTCGAAAGGTAACACGCCGCGTGCGCGAGTGAAAACATTGCTACGAAGACGCCGATGACACACAATTGATAATGTAAATATTGCGCTTAACCTGTGCCCGAACACTTCTCACAGAGATTTAGGTCTCGAATAATACGATCATGAGTAGATTTATGCTGCATTCCGTGCCTTACGCCACGCCTCCTCTTTCTCCGCGTAAATGTTATTTTCTCGTTATCAGATGTCTAATAATAATAACCCTGCTTAAAAATGTATGAATCGTTTTGATGTCGATGTATGTTGTAGTTAGAAGTCGTTGCTTAGAAACTTATTAATTACTTCCTATCGACGAGGCACGAACGTGAAACAACATCTCGAGAAACGGATTCCGCAATAACAGTATTTAATGTCGAAGTTGCCGATCGGAAATCATAAGGTCATTTATGATTGCCTTCTTAATGTCCGATTGCGCGAAAGCTTAGTCACGAAGGCGCAAGCGAATACCTATGTTGGGAGACATGTCGGCCGGAGCACGACAATTCACTTTCGATGGCGGTCGTGCTGGTCTCAGCCAGCGATGCCTGCCATACTCGTACCTGGTGCTTTATCTGGATTATGATCTACGGCCACCGCTAGCGGATTAGGCAGGTATTGCACATCGGACCAGCTGTTCGCTACCGTCTTGCGTAACAGAACATCGCGAGCTCAACCAGACTCCAATCCTCACGGCTGCGCTGTTCGTCTAGGTATTCACATTAAGCTTTTGTTTCTGCGATATCGTGCGTGGCTAATTTAATTTTCTACTCGAGATTTACTCTTGACAAACAATATATGTTTGAAATTTGTTCTAAGATTAAGAGATTATAAGCTAACAATGTTGTGACTGTAATGGTTTATGTTAAGAAGTTACGAGGGTGTCGTTCGTAATGCGTTTACTTTCAGGAATTGGCAAGTGGGTGTTACATTTGTTTAGGATCTATTTCAGTATAGGCGTGACTATAAAAAACCCAGGTAAATTGATCCAGTAAATGAGTAAAGAGGAATTCAGTCGCTGGTAGTCACGCGAAGCACCTGACTCCAGCCTTTGTTACACGACGCTCGTGACCCACTCGAATGCCACATTTATTCCACCTTTATATATTAAATCATCGTGTTTGATACAGTGAGAAAAAACCAGCTTAAAACATAAAAATATAGCTTTTAATTCTAGGATGTTGTAAAACTAAATCCCGGCGTATAAGTATCTGGATCGGTTTGTTAGTGTGAAAGTTTCCCCGAGGCGGGATTGTGGGATTAGCGAAGAGAATAAAGGTGAGCGTTCACTTCGGTCGGGGGAGAGACAGTTTTATTGGCTACACGAACAGGTTTCATTGAGAGGGTTGTGATGTAAATGGAATCGGTACAGCGCTTCCCGTGCTACCTAGAGACAGCAAAGCTATCTCTTATGCAGTCATGAAGACGTTGTTAAAGAGAAAAACGCATTATATTTTTATAGAAAATATCTATTTAAATATTAAAATCCGGTGTAGTAGTTGTGTAAAGTTGATTCTATATTGTTTAGACAATTTCAGTGTCGTATATACAATCATGTTTAGACTTAATTGAATTGTGTTAAATTAATACATTTTAAAACTTGAACATAGGTCTGAATGCAAGGGACTTTACTCGACGTTATTCAATATCGTCCACACGAGAGCTGCTCTGTTTGCGGTCGACCATCCGCTTGAGAACTTTTAAAAGGGTTTCAGCAAAAAGTTAGGTATGGCGGCGGCTTCAGTATTGGAATTTTCATTAATTTTAACTCTATCTCACGGTGAATGACGAACTTTCAATTTTAACTATGTTATTTTTAGAAGATGGACCTGCGTCGTGTCGTCGTCGTCGTGGTTTATGTTCGTCTATGTCACCGGATTTTGTTTTTGTACGTACAAGTTCTATTTTAAAGTTTAAAAATCGTGTATGTTTTATTTCAAAATACATCATATTTTTTACGTTACAACATGAACTAAATTTATTCATTACTAAATTAATTACTAATTTATTATTATTTATTGATTTATTCAAATTTAGCTCATACACTAAAATCAACAGACAAATTACAGTGAGGTGTGCTTGTGATGGTGGCGTGAGTAAGGTAGAGCTTTTTTGGGATAAGGAAGTTGGCAACGCGTTATACTGCTAGTGCTGCGAGCAGTATACTTGTAGGCTTACTTCTTACACAACTTGTATGACAAAGACATAATTTTGATGTCTAAAGAAAGTGATAATTTTAACTGATGTCACAGCCAAAAGAGTCGTGGGTACGTGTGTTTGACACTGTTCCAGTTTCAAGGCAATCAATCATTGTAACGCTGCCGTTGACAGCCCTTAAAACTCCCGAATCTCTAGACATCCCATTATCGACCTTAACTTAATTGAAATAAGGACTCCTCAGATTCTGTGTGGTCAGTGGAAGCGATGAAAAGACATGGATGACTTGATACTGGCTACTGCGTTCAAATCAATTTACTCACCGGATGATTTTAAAAAAACTTGTCAAGTTCGGACGCGCCGTAACATACAAAATATAACTTTTTATGCCCTCACACTGTGCCACTATTTCAAATAATATTTATTGCGAAAATTATTAAATAAGTAACAGCATTGTGCTTCTAACTGCAGAGGCAAAAATCTATGAGTCGCAATAATAGATAGTTAAAGTTAACCTATTCAACGATAAAAATAACACTTTTCCGGGTAATAAAGGACCTATTTTATTGCACTGTGACTTAAGTGTACGTAAGGACCTAAGGAGCTTTGCAACTTTATTGTGCAACAAAGAAATGCAATGGTTACGGAGCTGTGAAGGAAAGCCGTTGTCATGTGGCAGAGGTTCGGTGAGGTTTTACTTTCTACCATAAATATGAAAACTAACTGGCTTTGGACGTATACATCTTTCTCAGATCTGCTCTAACTTTTACTATCGCGGTCGTAATAACCAGGTGGTATTAACTTTACTATAAAGCTGACATAAGAACAGCAATTCTGAGCAGCGATTAATATTTTGGAGTTAAATCAAATTTTATAAAATGTTCTGGTTTGTTATTTTTGAAATTATAAGCGAAGGTTTTTAATTTATTATTGAGACACTTTTTAAGTTTTTTTTAATATAAGACTGATGTAAATAAGGGTAGGTACAGTTATGCAACATTAGATGTATGTCTTCTTCGCACACACAACAACATCTCTTGAAGGATTTTTGCCTACACTGGTAAACCAGTTTTTTTAAATATTTATTTGAAGGTTCATCTGTTAATTCGATAATTAGGCTAGAACCTAGATTGCTTTTTATTCTGTTCCGTTAATAATGTAGCTGTGTATTAGAGGCTATGCGAGTCTAGAACGTCGTGGTATTCGGTCGCCATCATATAATCGTTAACTGACTTGTAATTACTGCCTTTGTCTCTGCAGCCGAAAATGAGATGCTCTTTGTTCGCCACGAAACGGGTACAAGCGTATTACGAGTACAGCTGACAGTATATGCATAACTACTGCTTGGATACATCTGGTACAATTTTCATTTGATATTTGAGTTTAAAGCTGTAACAGTGTTCATAAATTAATTGACACTAGATAATGATAAGTTGAATGAAACCAAACTGTTAAACTAGCTCAGAGTTTTGATACCAATACGTTTCAACGTTATCATTTCCACGCCATTGATCTCTTGCTAAGATTATTAAGGAAGAAATGAAACGCAGCAAAAAAGAAGAGGCCCGAGAAAAGGCCAAGTAAAACTCAGCGAGCTATTTATCTTAAAGTTATCAGAATACCAAGGCGTCTTCGTTTTTTCTTTCCCGTCCGTATATACTTTGGATTGGGTGTCGTTTTATTCTCGTTTCGAAAAACAATGATTACCAAGTTGCACGGCGTGCGAGAGAGACGCTATGATCGTTTTGCATGAAACGAGGTGAAACCATCAATTTGCGCCGCGCCTTGCCGCGCCACGGGTAAATTTCGATCGTGGTTATAAGACCTGCTATGATGCACAGCTTCAAAGATGCACCGGTTGGTGTAAGTATATTCACAGTTGTATTACTAAAACTCACATTTTAATAAGTTTAAAATATTTGTCTACAGTCATTTATTAAGTATAATCTAATACGAATATAGTTGAAATCCTTAACTCAAATTAATTTGACCTCAAATTGAAATACTCGATTGTAGGACAATATTAATTAAATTCAAAATGAAAATATTTTCCATTGCAAAAATATAATCTAACCTACAAGTCATATATAGTAACATAACAAGTCTGTAAGCACCTTGATCTTTGTCCAAACTCAAAGTCTAGTTTCATGGTTCTAAACCGCACTGGTTGGATTGTTCTACAAAGGCAATTTACTTTTCTGTATCATTTCTATTTTGTGTTAACTTATGTATTTATCGCACACTCCATGTTATATTATCTGTGTAAAACTATGGGATCTGTTTATAGAAAGGGTGTTAAAAAACATTGGTATTTTATTTGTTTTAGTTTTCAAGAAAATGTAATTGAAAAATTTAACAGACCTTCATTTACTTGAAGATTCTCAATTCTTTTAAAGGCATCAGTAGGCAGTATCCTTACTTCTAAGATCCATTATGGATAAAAACATTAAAAAGAAAAGGGACTGCCATATTGAATATAAATAACCTGGTTATGAGAGCACAAAAACACACAATGTGGTTAGTAGGAGTCCGTCATAGGTGCGGTAACTCTTGAGCTTGAGCACATTTTTTCCTCTTCATGTTTTTGCATGGGAAGCGAGCGATCATGCTCGCAACGAGAAGGCGTATCGGCAAGAAAATTGCTATTTTTACAAACAAGCTCTTTACGGGCGCAAAAAATGTGTAGCGCGGCGCCGCAACGTGGTAATCAATTCAAACGAGTTTCATTGTTTCACAAAGGAGGAAGGGCTCGTATCGGCAGTAAGTGCGAGCTCGAGCCCCCGATGTGAGCCTTTATCGGATCAAACGACTGTTGCTGGCAGTTTATGGTGGCCCACTATGGGCATTCCGACTTCTTCTAATGTTCGCCTCGTGTTAGTTTCCGTGCTCGCTCGCCTTTTGCCGCTGCTGCTATTATTTTATACAGATGTGTTATCATAACAATTTACACGCGTGCCTCGTAAACATAAAGCTGTATTTTATCTCTCAATAAGGTGTGTAGCTGAAAGAGAGTATCGAGAAATGCGTGTCTCAGCGGCCGCAAAGATTCATTTTAATTTGTTAAGCACTCGGTGTGAGGTGTGAGCCGCTGTCATCGCGTCGTAATGAGGGGCATCTGCAGATCGGTGCGCGTTTTATAAAGTTGTGATAAATTTGCATCGTCAAACAGCGGCCGCGGTGGCGAAGCACGTTCGGCAAATAGAATAAATACGAAGCCGCTCCGCGCTCTCTGCTCCGCCCCTAGTGCAAACACAATTTGCCCCTATTTATGTGTTACCATTTCCAAGCGCCCGGCGCTGTCGTTGAATTACTTAAACCACTGGTTCCTAACCTAGCTCATATTACCACCCTAGGGCTAAAATGATTTTTTTTAGGGACAATACACAAAGTGATGTTTTTTTCCTACTACTATCCCTGTTCCTTGCAAATTATTTTTATGAGTCTCTTTTTGAAGAGATGTAACATGTAGGTGATGGAAGAGTAAAGGTTAGGAACCACTGACTTCATCGGTGGATTGTCGAGCTCGTCTCGGCAACCGCCGCTCAGTAATGATAAGTTGCGTGCGTCGCCGCTCAAAACCGGTGCAGATTCTGCTCTTCGCTTCATAAATCTTTCAACATGCGACTGATAGTGTTCTTTATTAATTATTTTTACAAGCTTTTTGAGATGAAGCCGTATAATATGTCTTGATTACTTACCTACATTAAAAGCAAGTCAGAAAGTTTTACTAAGAGTTTTCGGTCTAAAGTAATTTTAGCAATGGGGTGTTATAATAAGATCTTTAAGACGATCTTAGTTTGCAAACCACAATCATAGTAGATGACCAGAGCCGGAAGAGCAATCTCGTTGGCTCATCATAAAGTATAATGGCGTCGTTGGTAAGGTAATTCGCAGTTAAAAAGGGCCGCTGGAAAGGCTTGACAAAGTGGTTAGCCGGCGGCGGCGCTTTTTAAAGGAGTCAACTCTCGATTACGCACGTCGATTTTACAATAATTGCAGACATCTCCTAAAGCTAGTGTTACGCGCGGGTCAGTAGCTGTCGTAAAATTTCACGAGCACTTGTGCCCAGAAAACGCCAGAGGGGATCTCAAAGGGCTTAGGAGATCGTGTTATCGAACAAACTTCAATGATGTCGGCTGTCTTCGATTTGATGCCAATTTGATGCGGACTCCCTCGTAAAGGAAATAGACAGTGTCGATATCAGCGTCGTAGAATCTTGCGAGTGGAGAATCGAGCGTGTGCGATAAGGGCCTATCGGCTCACGTGCCCGAACATTCGTGTTGCTGTAGTCGCTTCGGAATAGGAGCAACCCTCGCGTGAATTGTGAAAGTTATATGATCGGTGTTCAGACAGATTTACGAGCGATAACGGGTTCTACACTTCTCCGGGTCAGGGATACAGTGGAAGGAAATTGTCAAAGAGTTCAATAAGCTGAGATTAGCTTCGATCTTCGATTCGGCGTTTACGACCGGCGTTGACGGATGTCAGATTATGGTTGTCAGTTAACTAACACATGGGTACTAAGCTAACTAATCTCTATTCTCGCCGAGCAACACGTGGACTTACGCATCAACGAAAGTAATTTATATGCAAATCATTTTAACTTTGACGAGTCCCTGACTCTAATACGGTTCACATATTCGAAAGCTCCGAAGCAAGATTCGGGTGTTAACTGGTATTTAAGTAGTGTACGTAGGTGGATACGTAATCACATGAGAATAAATAAGTATTTTGATACGAATAGAAAAATAGATTTTTATTTATAGTTAAACGATGTCATGAAAATGTGCGTTTGACAAGTAAAATATAACTGTGGCTATCTTATAAACAAGATTTTAAATTAGGCTATATTACAAGCGAAATACAATAGCATCATTTTTAGTCGGTGTCAAGATATAATTAAAATTAATATTTCAGTTGAACCGATGTCGCTTGTCGCGGGACAAAGCTCAGCTGGTTGTCTTTTGTGGTGCAGAACAATATAGCTGGCGTGTTGATAAATAAGAACAACTGTAGGAGCAACAATGCGGTCCGTAAGGCGATACGCGCGCGATCGACCGCTCGATTAATGACCGCCTCGCCTAAAAGAATGGAGCACAATATTTATTATCAGATAAGGCACAGCTACCGGGCAATTCGTCTGTCCCCGGCCATTATACCACTCACAATGCATCGCCTATGCATTACTCACACTCCGTTCCGAGATATCAATTTATGGTCGTTTGCCTTTCGCTCAATTTATTTTTCAGATCCCGTCGTTTTTGTATTTCGAATCTCTATACACCTGTCACATACGTAGTGGGTGTCCGTTTGTAATATTTACGATACAGTTGTCTCGTTTTCAATGCATATGGAAACGCATAAGGTTAATCTTGAAATTTTTTTAAACCTACGCCCCATTTTTTTAGATAAATATCTTTTTAAAAAGCGTTTACAATACTAATAAGTCTGGGCTGTTTTGTATTATAATAGTTAATGAAAAGGTCCGCCCACTAGTTTGAGGCTCATTGATCTCTGGCAAGTTAAGATGCTTGTCGGGCGCTCCGTAAGATGTGCGCATGAGCACCTTTAACGTTTATCAAAATAATGAATCCCATTCTCCTTGATTATGAAACATTAAAACGCTTGTTTTATGTAGTTTATTGACCGAACAATAACATCGTACTTATTGAGCATAAAATGTCTAATAATATTAAATATTGATATTGCCGTTTCGTTGGCCTAACGAACTTCTACTCGATTGGAAATTCATTGAAACCGACATTCGTTTACTTTAGTTTGATCGTTATGTTTATAAGATCGTAGCAAGTTGGTAATTTACTTTAAAATTTTTAAAAACATAATGAAAAATCCGCTTTGTGTTATAACTAAAATGTTGAATTTGTAGAATAATATATTTCGCCCAAGCTTCGTTCATGAAACATAATCATAATCTTAGTGATACATACTTCGTCTGGTGATGTATTCTCAGGTTATTCGTAAAATATTCTATAACTAAAATTCCAAATTGCTTTAAATTCATTTATTCAATATTTTTTTGTTACTCTTTAATAATACTTATTTAAACAAAAACACAATGTAATTAAATATTTAAAAAAACCTTTTAAAACTCATTTGTATTTTATAATAATGGATTCATTAATTTTGATTAAAATAACTGTCTTTGTAATTTATGACAAAAAAAGTTAAAACAAAAATGAAGATAGATGTGAATTTTAAGAATAACCACCCAAGTCTCAGTTACAAGGAAATACCTCCTTACCCTCTGGAATTTATAATGCGGTGGTTAGATAAACGGCACCTCACAGCATTAAATTAGAATAAAATAGGTGATGTTCATAATTTATTTCACAGTCTCGAGATGATCGCCTCTCTCGGGTTTTTTTTCTTTCTTTATCTGTGATTGTAAACACGTTACATGCTGTTCACTGTTTTTTGATTTACTTGAGATAAGGAACTGCCTTTTTAGGGTTCTGTCAAAGGTTGAAAAAATTTTCATAAGAAATTGAGAATTTTACTTGTAATTCAATTTTGATCGAAGCTGTCTTTGAGCCACGTCTTTTGGGTTAGAACGGGTCTTTAAGAATAAATATGTGTTAGTATTTGCAGAGTTTTACAATTTTTTAAATGTTATATTGCAATGATCACTAATAGATATGTGACTGGGTGACATAGTTTTGAAACAAGTATCTTGTTGAGGTGATTCAATGGAAAGTCGAAAATTGTTTGTTTTAAAAACAATGTGAAGAAGTCGAAACCAACAACAGTAGTATACGGAACAGTAATAAAAAAGTAGTGTTAATTTCACGGTAATCATAATAACGATTTATTGTACACGGATGCTGTACGTTGCGTTGTTGACTTTGCCGCAGAAAACAGTTAAAACTCTCAGGTTACTCTGATTTATTATTTTCTTTTTAAATGTATAAAGATTTAATCCGTGATTGGGAATAACAAATAAGAGACTTAAGAAAATAAGCAAATCAACTATACGACCGATCTGAAAGTGCTTCATCCTAACTAAATAGAATACAATGTACAAAAAATATACTCTTAGACCTAAACATTACTGTAGTAAAATTTTCCTTTATTAGCTAAAAGTCAGATACAGCTTTAAGCTTATCCGATAGAGCTAGAGCTTTTAGCTAATAAAATCAAATGGGAATATAATTTCTCTAAGCACTGACAAATAAAGTTTAAAAGTAGGTGTACGAATATGTATCAGATCAACGATGTTGATTTTTCTTAATTTTGTATCGGAGAACGCAGATTCCAATTAGCTTCTATGTTCACTTGAAATTTAAATGTCATGTTTGTTATTCTCCTATGTAAGAAATGGGTGTAATACGCATTTGCTGATTGCTTTTTAATTAAAATTGGCGAACAGCAGAACCTATAAAGATACGTTCTTATAACTTCTAAATATTTACTAGATTACAGAGTTTAATGATTGCTGTCTATTCGTTCAAAAAGTCATAGATTATTAATCAACCCGTAAGTTTAGCCGAAAAAGTATACTTATTCAATATGAATCTTTCAAAGAACTTTTACTTGCCTGCCTACATACGTACAATAAGTGGAAAATAAAACAAACTCAAGTTAAATTTAGCAAACGTTACACAACGAGCATTATAATTACTGTACATTATTACATTAATTTTGCTATACAAACAAGTATACTAAGACTGACCAGGTTAGAGTCGAGAACATTTTATGTTTTTTTATTTAAGTCTGAATTCGTTGTTCAGTGTCTCACTAGGAGTGGAGCTTCTGGTACATTTATGTTGTGGTACGTCGGTGTTCACAAATACAGTTGATTTGTCGCGGTGTGGACGCGCACGGCTTCACTTCCCAGACCCACCTGTTCTGTCACAGCGATCGCCTTTTAATTAACTTTTTGTCCGCAGAACAATCGTCTGACATTCCAGTCTGGTCTAGTAGCTGCACAGCCTTTGGGAACGGTTTTTATCAGCTGGGAAATTGGAACGGATGCTCCGATTTAAAAAATAGCGCCTGCCTAGAACAGTAGATAATTTAAATTATTTCTGGGATAGATATTTCGAGGATTTTAAATTAAATTTTAGTGGTAAACAATTACAGGGCTCGCCTGAAGATTAACAGTTTCCATGCAAATAATTTATATACTTTAAAACTTTTACATTTGAGCGACCTTGCTGCGATGATTCTATTTAAGTCTCCATCTAATTTAACATTATTTTCTCAACGTTAGAATAGAATCGATTCGAATTTATTAAAATTGTGGTATCAGTGATTTTATATAAATAAAGAGAAAATCCACAATTGGTAACATTACACTTGACCGCTTGAAGTTCAAGTTCCGAGTTCGACGCGGACGCAGCAGGCCGTTGCAAAAGCATGGACAGCTTGAGGCCGTGCAACTTCTCTCGGAATGTACCGATGTGACTCTTGCCGTCCTTATCATTGCTTAAATGCAATAAGAGAAGGAAGATCAAATCGGATTGTGATAGGCAACTTCTACGATTGAAATCGCGAGGCATGACTTGCTTGCATCATGACTCATCAGCCGATGTCAGCGCGTCAATGCCTCGTTTGTATAAATACATTACATTTCTTAACCATGTTTATTTATAGACTTCGCAACTTGAGAAGTGGGTGAGAGAATGAGAATTTCATTGAAAACCCTCGATCATTGATTGAAAGTATTTATCTAGTCACGATGAAAGCCTTTCGCGTCAATGATACCTGAATTTAAATATTATGCAGATGGATGTACCGTAACATCGGGTTGGAGTTAACTGTTATTTATTGTAATATCAATCATCAGTGATCCGTGCCATCTTTAAAGACAAAATGAAAATCGACTTCACAAAACCCATACGGATACGGTTACCGTAAATAATACTACCGAGTCTCATATTCAAGCTTGCGACTGACATTCTTATGCAAATTGTATAAGATTGGAACCGAACAAAAAGAACTATTAATCGGAGTCAAAAGTAAATCGAGCGTGCGCGGCGGCGCTCGTTCGCAGTCTCTTTAATTGCTCTTTGATAACCGGTAATAGTGGTATAAATGCACTCATTATAGTAAATTCCGTTTATATTGATCGAGCTTGAAATTTAAACAGTCTTTGTCTAAAGCCTTAGTTAGCAATAGAAATAAAGTCCCCTGTGCATGGTCTGGCACGCGGTTGGGTGCAGCGGTATCGATTTCATTTAGGCGTGGGTTTAAATAATCTAAAAAACTCCTTTGAAGTTTCCATCAAACTAGAATTTTCCTTACAATTCAGGATTTGTAACTTTACTGACGAGTAAAGAAATTGAAATTTACAAAAAGGAAACGCTCTTAAAAATCCCGAGAACTGTAATAAGACTCTATTCTAATATATGCGCAGTCTAAGTTGTTTGAATTCTTCTAGTATTCAATTAACAATAAACAGTCCCACCCTGATTTTATGTTTTGAACAAGGTCTAAGAAGGTTGAATTGCTAAGTTTATTGTAAGACTCTCCATCTTTAAACATTGTGGTGACTATGTTTTGTCTGATTCAATCTCGCCTGACATAGACCGCAGCTTTTACGATGGATGCTCTTGCGTAGTTTTACGAGCGTGTGTTAAATAATTCTCTGTATCTGCGTGTTTGAGGAGGACTGGCTCTTCTATCTTTGTTCATATGATTCCTATACTCTGCCTAATGATGCAGTGGATAACACTTACTGTTCTCGCCACTGTTTATTGTTTTGTCTGTTTTAATTTGCACTTTTATTAGCGCTCTTATAAATTTAAAAATGAAAATATGAGATTTGTTTGGATTTTTTTAAATTCTAGTGATCAAGCTATCTTATCAACATATTATATTTTTATGAATATGCCTCACTGCATTTTGTTTACTTTCAACCAATATACTTTAATAATAATAGAGCTTGGCCGACGCAAGTTTTGCTTTTATGGCTTACAGGTATGTGTTTCTTTTTCGTTACCTCTGCTTCATTGCGTCAGGTTTACTGCGCCCTCGAGTGTCATATGTCAGAAACACTTCAAGACATCCTACCCTTTAACTGGTTTGATATGTATGAAAAAGTTATTCATGACAATACTTCGGGTAATTTTTGTGTCACTAAACTTACCACCGACTTTGGCCGCGTAATATTCGTATTTTTAAAACAAAATGCCAATCCGTAAAAAATGCCAACGTCCATTCTAAAAGTGAAAACCGAATGGGTTTTCACTTTAGAAGTATTGGATTTTTTTTTGTATTATGTAGTTTAGTAAGATTGCCTCCTATGTACACCCAAACCTGTTAATAATACCCTGTAAATGAAATGTGATTTTAGACACAATAATTTTTTATTCTCATTTTATCGTATAATGGCTGAAGATAAAAAAGAATATTATTTAAAAATACACTTTATCATTTTGAAGTGAATGTAAGAATTTAAGCAAATCTGGTTTAAAATAAACCAGTATCTGCAGTTGTCTCAAAAAATGATTGAAATTCATGGAATAGTACTAACCTTTCGTGGTTGCTAATTTAACTTCATTTGTATAAAGCTTAAACGTATTACCTTGTTGTTAAAGTTATTGTTTCCTTTGAGCATGCTACATACCTACATTTATTTTACTACCTGTACACATTAAAATTTACGGATGTAAAAGATATGTTAGCCATACTGGATTCAAATAAATTATACGTTTTTCTAATATGTATGTACTATGTACCTACTCATTGCCAAGTCCTCCATATTTAAATTAAATATGCTATGTGATCAAAACGTCACTGAATTAGCAAACTATGAACAAACGCGTTAAGAACATATGTAGTTTAATGTACAAGTAGCTAAAGTCGTTCAGTTCAGAAAAAAAATTAACATCTTCAAAAGTTAAATTGCTGTTATCCACGAATAAGTAAAAGCTGGAATAGTATCAGTGTATAATAATCTTGATGGCATATTTATCCTAAGGTTATGACGTTCCGGTCAAAATGTTTCAGTGTAACCAAAGATGTATCGATCACTATAGTTGAGAAGTCAGTTTGAAGTTTCGACAAGGTTCGCATACTTGTGCTGTGTACAGCTGGAAGTGCAGCACTATAATTACACCAGGGAGGGAGTTTATTAAGCCGCCACTGTTAACTGCTACTTATTCTACAAGTGGACATAAACCTTGATTGCTTCTCCAAGTCTGTTCTGTCGGAGATGTTCCAATCGAACTCCACTATTTCCGATGACACTTTTGGTAGATTCCAATTCCAGCTTTATACGTCTTTTGTTACGTCGAGTTATAAAGCTTACCTTTAAATATATTTAATTAACTAGTACTAATACTAAATATAACTTGTATGGGATTGCTTACTCCGTTTTCTAAGAATATAACTTTTTGAGAACAACAATGATTTAAAATTCAATAATAAAATGTTATTCTACGTTACAAATATTTCCAATAAGTTTTTGATAGATTTGTATTTTATTTTATGTATGAAAAACTAAAATATTTTCTATATGTGATATTCAAATAACATTTTGCTGAACAAAATTTGCACGCGAAACCCGTAAAAATGTGAAAACTTATGTCATAGCAGATTGCGCTAGATGCAGCCTGCTCTGACATGTGGCTTGTCATTCGATCTTAACGTTTCGCCTGGTGCCAAGATTTTCCAACCAAATTGCTTGTATCTGTTCCAAACACCTGCCCCTTTTTTGCCAGTATCCGAGTCGAGTACGCACTTATGGTACGAGTTGTTATACGCTTTTTATGAACTACATATGTTGCATGGATGGATAAACGGGCGGAGCACAGTGCAATTTTTGTGATATTCAGGCTCTCGGGTAATGCAGCACGTATTTTAATATCGCGAGTCAGTTGCTCCTGTTATGTTAGACACGACGCCGCACCCTACTGTACTCCGCAACATTTCCTTCACTGCTGTACTCGCCAAGTTCTGAACTCGGTTAAGCTCGGTGGAATAGCTATTCTGAAATTTCAGCAGCGCATATGCAAATGTCAGCTCTCGACACTGATTGTACGAGTGGCGCAGGGAAAATTCATGCATTTACATTAAATATCACCGAAATTGGATCCTATACTCGCATGCTTATATACGAGCCCGATGTGTCACGTCCGATTTCGATATTTACGATTTTCAATCGCATATGTCGAGTAGTAGAGGTTTTTTGTTTTGTTTTCGTTGTGTTTTTAATCAAAAGCGGGTTATAGCCGCTGTTACTGCGTCGCTTTAGCGGATTAACTAATCGGATGATTGTTTACTATGCACATTCATTCGTCGCCAGCGCCAACAGCTTTGCGTATAATGAATGTTGGACACATTAATTACTGTTTTAGTGCCAGTTTTATAGCTTTGCTTTTATCGGCTCATGTGAGTTTATATGTTCAACCTTATTACTGTTGTTTTTCTAATCTCGCTATGACTCAATAATACTGGTTAGGGTTATTAGATTTCTATTCGGATCATAAAATGATTTAGCCTTCCCCAGCAGCGAATTTTTATTCTATCGCTGATGAAGTATTTATTGTTTTATTATCTTGACGGTTGGAACTATATAGTTGGCAGTTGTGTTGTTTTGCAGCTAATTGTATCAGCAAGTGGGGCGTTGGTTGTAACAGCGCTGGCTGCTATGGCCGCGTTAGCAGGAGAGTCAGGAAAGGCAATAAATTGACGCTGGCTATCGATCGCGGCGCCCGCGCACAAATCAAACTTAGCGTCCGAACAATGCCGCATTCTAGATTATGTAGACTTGTCTTTTATTTAAAAAAAACACAAACAACACTGCACTTTCAATTATCTGTAGTTTTTTTTAAAACACGAGTAATACATTTTAAATGAGATGACAGACTGCACATAGCAACAATTCTCGCATAGATAGGAACAGATGTAAAAACGAATACGTACCGCTGCTTGTTTCTTGGATTTCAGTCGTGGATTTCATCCCACTTTTGAGACTGCTCTGTGATATAACAGTGGTATGTCTGTCGTGGTTTGATTTGCGAGACTCCAGGGCCGGACACAGCTGCGGGGGCGATCGTGCAGCCACCCGCCGGTTATCGTCAAAAGCGATTTATTTGCAGGGACCTACATACGGTTTTCCGTAGAAATCATTTGTCTAATAGCAGCTTGATCCAATCTTACGGCGATTTTCTTGTTGCAGTTCAAACCACTTTCGAGATGTGAATCTTGGAAAAGAGTTAAGAAAAGGTTATTCATTTGTTCATGTTCCTATTTTACAACGTAGTAGGTACCTACCTACATATAAAAACGGACTTACGGTTTTAAAATTAAATTTATAGTTTTCTTCATAGGTAAAATTAATATTACCTAATTTGATGGTTCTATTAATGTCAATCGCCCTGTCCGTTGATTTAATTGTTCGAATATTTAGTTCGGACGGACAATGTGAATAGAATGAATTGTCCTAGAAAGAGTGTACCCCGAATCTAATTCAAAGCTATCAAGCACGTTTTAGACACTGAACCTGTTCTGAAGTAAATGCAGGCCAGAAAAAAGCATGAATGAATGCAAGTGAGTGAAGTTTTTTGTCGACCTGTACGTTTCCGCCGTTGATCAGCCGCGTAGCGAATCGGCGTACGCGACGGATTCTCCGCCGCACCTGATACGCCGACACGCTCCGATACCCGCCGTGATGCCGAGTCATCAATTATCAGTCACCGAGCCTTATTGACCAACAAGCACTCGGAACTTTCTCACCGTATTAAAACCATACCATGTTCTAAACGTAAAATCTATAGCTTAGTCAATTAGGTTTCCATTAGAAAAAAAAAATGGAAACAAACCAGATAACTCGGAGTAAAAATAAACTTGGTAATCTTTGGAAGATTAGAAGATTAATAGTTTAAAAACTGCATGTAAGTGCTCTTCACAGAGTATAATACTCGCTTTGCAGACAAAAAAAGTAAGGAGACGCAACAGGTAGGCGTCCAATTAGAGGAACCACACTTTAAATAGGGTATAGCTGAGAAACAGTATTTGCCTTGGGAATATATTTTTGTTCTTAAAAGTTGTCAACAATTTGGAATTTACACATTTAGTGAAATTCTATGTATATCATACTAGAGCTTTTAACTACTTTTCTATTTTTTCCCTGTTTATTGTTTATTTGTGTCACTGGGCATTTCGTTTGGGTGTTTATTTTGCAAGGAGCTTCTCGATAGTATTCATATAAGTGCACGTTAAATATTAATGGGTATCGCTTACTGTGTCCTGCGTATCCCGTTTTCGAGTGGTGTACCAGGCCGGCGACACCGAGCTTTGACGGGATCGACAAAAACCCCTACCGTTTCGCCTGCCTTCGCTCCAACACTAGCCGGCCCTGCGTTTTTGCAACACCACTTGACGAGCGACTCATTCCAACTTTTTCTATCATTCTGCCGGACGCCCGACCGCGACTTTTGTATTTTATTCGACAACTTATGCGTATCCTTCACGCGTTTATGTCATATTTTATTTCTTTGCACTTTAAGTAAAATACCTGTTTTTTCTGATTCTACTTTCCATTTTCCATTTTCATGTTGGGTATGACTTTTCATTTCATCAGACTTGATTGAATTATTGGACTTCACACTTTGTACAATCAAGTATCATCAAGTCACCTCAAGTCAACACAAGAGAGACAGTCACAAATATCATCAAATTCATTGGAACCATAACGTACTTAGCTGATCGAACCTTCTACCCTAAAATACGAACTAAGTTGTTTTACAACTGTAAAGATTCATTACTTATAAAGCAGAATGAATCTGTTTCAAAAGGATTTTTACAATCAATCGAACTATACCTTTAAAAAATGTAAATTTAATCATACCTTTAAAAATGTATATTTAATCATACCTACTAACATTAATAAAATTTTATTTAAAAGGAAAATTATTAGTAGGTAGAGATAAATAAATGAGGGTCGTCCTCCAGCGCGGCAGCTCGCGACAATTCGGGAAGAGCAACTTTAATTCTTAATTATGGCCTTCGCCTTGTCGTATTTATTTTACTTTAGGAAATTATCTCTCGAAAGCTGTCCAGCAATAAATTTGCTCATGCAATCAATACAATTGAGCAGTTAATATTAAATGCGGGTGAACTTTTTTAAAATGGGCCCAATTTACGCGTGCTTTTTAATGTGAGCCGCTAACGGTTTTATAATTTCATTTTAATACTGGAGCTTTGTTAATCTGTTCCGACTAAAAAAAATATCCTTATAAAACTTGAACAATGACATCGCTATCATTAACGATACGCACTGTCGAACATTTCGTTAAGAGAATAAAGAAACAATCGGCAGGGGCGGACATTACATGCGTTCTAAGTCAAATGTGCGAGTCACTTTTCCTATGAATGTTAACAGGTCAATATTATTTTACTATTATAAAAAGTCCTATACTTGCGTATTTCTCGTATGTTACAATTAACCGCAAACTCGTTACTGTCCGTGATTTCGCTTGATAGTTTGCGGTAACAGGCGTATTACAAAAAAACGCTGTTTATTGCTAAGTTCAATTAATACGTGAAATTCCGGTGGCGGAATTTTAATTTACAATTTGTCCCTCAATTTCGGGTTTGAGTCGGAACGCCGGCGGTAATGGGAAGGCATGCAAGCTAACAGTCGCACGCTGTCCACAAACGCCACTATAAAATAATCTGGATGATCACTACAGGGCAATCGCCACTTGACGATAACCTTTAATTGGAAATAGCATATAGTGCTAGTTATAGTTTGTAAGACACGTCTACATCAAAGTCCAGTTAGGCCCGGCTCGATGAAACAAGTGGATGAGCGTGTGATGCAGTTTTAATGACATAATCCAGATACAGTTGACTCGATTAACCTAGCTGGTAGCCGTCCGCTAAACACCTACCTTGGTTCAGTTAGTTGGTACTAGCCAGTGCCGTATTAGTTATTATCTATGAGATCGTGTACCGGCGGCGCACTCTGCCCACTACTGACGTTTCATCGATTTACCGCGCTGCCTCGTTATTGATCGTTTTGCTCTGATTAAGCGTACGCGCCCTCAATTTGTAACAGGATGCCATTTATTAAATGTTGCATAATTATTGCAATTATTCTCCGCATGTGAAAAATTTCAATATTTCTCCCAACGAAACTGGTGAAGTGTGATATTACAACGTTATTTTGATTTATTCAATAAGAGAAAATCATTTTTGATTATGAAGAAAAATATGTATTTCCGTAGACGTGAATTTGACTGTTTTCTGTCAAATAAAAAGAACACTGTAAAAACATGGGGAATCAATGCTTCGGCTGGTACGAGTATATTCACATGGGTAGGACTGAAAGGGAAGAAAATTATTCATTCACAAATTTAATTTCATAATTATTTTAAAAAAATCCATTAATAACAGAAATAAATGTGTGACAAACACAAATGTGTCGTTTTGTATAGTATATCAATCAACTATAGAGACATATTATGAAAAATATTA
Source organism: Choreutis nemorana (assembly GCA_949316135.1). NCBI lineage: Eukaryota > Metazoa > Arthropoda > Insecta > Lepidoptera > Choreutidae > Choreutis > Choreutis nemorana. The sequence continues at coordinate 5,949,946 of OX438609.1, forward strand.
TTGTGTTTTTTCAATATTCAATTAGTGTTAGTCAATTCGCTAAAAGTTAAAATAATCATATTTATTAAGGTATCAGTATATCCATGTATACGATCTTACATGACATTACGTTAACATTTACGTTATAGGATTTCCCGCGTAGGGTGCCTCTCGCTTAACGCGCTATAAGAAGCATAGCTTTGAAAGTCACAGTTTGTATCAAACCAGTTAAAAAATTATCCAGCGATTTTTTATCTTATTAAGTTAACACAACTTAATAAGATAAAAACTCCAACTATGTCAACAATTTTAACGTGGGCTGTAATATATTTTCTTCAATAGACTTTTTAGAAATAACCGAACTTTCTTCAGAATCCTTTTATAGAAGTTGAAGCTGTTATCTCAAAAAAGTAAATTTTATTGTGAATTACGATTCTTAGAGGTAAAGTTCATTGATCTGTATGATTTATTTTGCCGTCAATTTTGCGTTTAGCATGTCGAAGCCTAGACTTGCTGATGTGGGCTTGTTATGAAGTTGCTAGATGTTATCGACCTTTGCGGTTACCAGGTTGATAGCCTTTTGCACAGAGACGTGAACCAACTAGTAGGCAAACTTTGTTGCCCCAATTTCACAAATAACTTTTTTTCAAATAGTTAATTGACCTTAGGCCTTTGACATCCTGCTTTCTTTTCAATATAACATGACAGCAAGTGTCTTGTAAGAAGATATCTCTATAGGCGACGAAGCAGCGACGTTTCGATTAAGTCTTTTTTGATCGTGATACTTTAATCTTAATGCTATAATTAATAACACGTCGCTCTGACAAGCGGTTAACGGCCGACACGCCCATAATCTGTGCGATAAACAACCTACCGAAAGTTTTGCATTAAAACTTCATAAAGACAAGCCTAGTAATTATGCTTTTTTTTCTGGTTCCTTGTTGTACAAAGTAGTATTTGTTGGATTGTGTTTTTGAGCTATTCTTGTATTAAGTACTATTTGAGCCAACTTAGTTACGCTACTGTCTAAAGTTTAAAAAAATCACAAATACTTAAAAAAAGGCCAATCGGTCCAGCAGTTTTAACTCATAATTTTTAGTTTATTACGCGTAAGTAGATAAAATAGAGCGGAATTGATTAAAAACGAGATCAAAAAAAGTTGATTGTTACATTATTAATTTGATGACTCAAATAATGCGCTGTTAGCTAGTGTTATCGGCGCTCTCATTAAAATACCTATTCCTAACTTAAAGAGAATTGTTAACGACTTTCTGATTTTACGGTTCACCGAATTGTTTAATGAGTAGGTTTTTTAAACCAAAGTTCACCTTTTCTTTGTTGAATGTATGGACCTACTAAATAATATGCGTTTTATTGAAATATTTTTTTAATATTTGGATTTTTCTAACAAAACTTAGTTTGTGTCGATATTTTGAACTTTTGGTAGAAAATGGATTTGATCATACAAATTTAATAGATTGAAGTCAATTAATTGTTTTTTATTTTCTGGGTTTATTAAGTAGTTAAATTACAGCCGGTTTTATTGTAGTGTGAACAAACAGTATTCTATAATTGCAGTGGTGATCGAGCCGTTTATCATATTGGGAGGACTGAAACTACTCTCAGCATAAATTTACTGAATAGTAATTTGCAAAATATATTGAATTGATGTTAACGGAGTGGCTACTTGCTGTGTCAGTAGCATTAAATTGCATTAAAAAGTCATTTAATTTATTTATAATTTCAGTTAGCAAATGGATGATTAAAAAAAACATGTTTAAACGAATTAAATTGAGACCATAGGATTCCGCATTTTTAAATATTAGCGACTACATGTTGAGAATTCCAGAGACCTATTATAAATACCATCTTAACACCTAGTATTGTCTCATCAATAGACCATTTTGAATTTATTACGTATTCTTTTAAAGAATTGCATATTTAATTGGAATATAATTTGGATTATTTAAATAAATATGCTTTAAATGGGTAGAATTACGGTTGATTTGTGGGCACACGAACGGTGGGCGTGGGTGTTTGCTCCGCGTGGTCAGAGTTTAATTGCTAATAGTCTGTGATTGTGTCAAATTAACCGGACCGTCAGATTTATAAACTGACAAACCGTAAACACAGTTATTAACGGTGCATTGTTACCGCACATGTATGTACGCTTTGCTGAAATTCTGGAATAAACTTCTGGTCTCACCATTCGATATGGATACCATTAGACTCCAAAGGATACCGGCATACTCGCTCCTGTAATAACTTATACATGTTATTCGTACTAAAACATTGCCATTCATACCGACAGTGATTTACTCGAAGTCTAATAAGAAAAAGTTTGTTAATTATCTCCAATAGATAGTACATTCTCGTAGACAACGCAAGACAAATGTAAAGAATTTCTTTTCATTAAGCGTACATTAAGTACGTTTGTTTCTCGTAGAACTTGCCTTGGTGAGGCGATGAAACCTGAGGCAGTGCATAATAAATCAGCCGGGAACGACTGTATTTCTTTCGTAATCAGCTCGTATCGGCGCTCGCGGTTGTGGATGCCTAATTATTGTCGACTTTTACGATCGACATAACGAGTTTTCACTTGGAGCCAATCACGATTTTACGGCTTACACATTTGAGTTTTTAATTAGCTAACATATTTCTCAAATGCAGGATAACAATGACGTGTCACGGTGAAAATGTAAATATTTACGAGTTTCGGTTTACATTCGGACATTGTGTTCCGAAGTCGATCGCGTCGAAAAGATTCAGATGAAACGTCAGGTTATTTATGATGCTAGATCTCAGGAATGTAGGTTATTCTTGTTTCAAGTCGGCGACTGTATGTTTTACGTGTAGGAATCTTGACTTTCTTATCTCTGATATTAACATATTGATTGTGCTCCCCATATTGATGTGCGACAGACGACCGCTCCGGACTTGTATTTTTAAGGCCGCATCGGAATATTTTTCTCGAATAGGGCTGCCCCTTAACATTACCAATAAAAATAAATAACAACACTGTAAATACGCTTTTATGATACTTCTCGGCCATTAGACACTGGCTGTATATGGTCTCTATGGCTGGAACCTCGGTTTTCTTGACTTTATTACAAATTATTAGATCGTGAAACGCTGCGCTTGGCAACTTTCGGTTTACGAGCGTGGAAATTAATAAAGATTTTAATTGATATCCGTCGTATATGTCACTCCAGGAAGCGGTTAGTAATGGTTTAGAGCCGTAGCAACGTAACAACACTAGCGGAGCAGCGAACACCACGTTTCTCACATCAACTTGATCAAGTTATCTCTTCATCTAAACAGCGGCGATGCTGTGCCGATAGCGACCTCTATCTGCTCATACACCGAGGTGTTTCGATATTAGGAGCGTAAGCAATTTGTCAAGATGGATGTACGTCATGGCGTGTGAGCAGTGAGCGGTGACGCTGGTTCGGGACCCACTTTGCTACCATTTAATCTCCGACATCTCTACCGTTACCTAGGCAACCGACACTCACCGTCCGTCGTCAAGGAAGTTGTACATTCCATTTTATGTCCCTCGTTTGTATAGATATTATTTATATTTCCAAACATGGTTTAAGGTTAATTTATGTTAATGTAATGGCAAACATCTCTGATAATTTTATTGGGGTCGATAACCTCTGGGATCGTATGTATTTTTTATTTGATATAATCAAATCGCAACGCAGAATTGAAAAAAAGAAACGATATTCCGAAATCATATTTCGTATTTATTAACCAATTTGCCTCGCGTTATTCATTATTTCATTCGAAAGAGTCCGGCGCAACTCATTAGCGCACGTTGGAGTTTGACAATTTATGAAGCAATCAGTGTTTCTTTTCCCAGTTTTATTTGGAGGGAATTATTTATTTTATCTCGTCGATGGCGCTGGAAATTGTTTCGAAGGTTGCTTAATATTCATTGATCTCATCTCACGATTTGTTTACGTCGGTGAGCGTAGGCTGGCGCGGACGCCGATGGGTCCAAAATTAAAGGCAACGCAGGCGCACGAGGGGTCCACTGTAAGGCCACGGTGACCGGTTTCATGCTCCCCGGGGCTTCACGAGGTGTCAATATGCGCCAATGCACTTGTAACGTTTCTCATCACACTCTCTTAATAAACTAATTTAGTTACGGTCCCTATAATAAAATCGGAATTTAAATTTACATTCGAAATCTAAACTGTGAAGACAATTTTGTGTTCGATGATACTGCGCTGCGACAGTACTGTGACGAACCGTGTCTTCCACAAGCTATCCGTGCGGGGTGTTCAACGGCAATTTAAGAATAAAAGTAATCGATACTTAGTTTTTAGTTACGGTCCAAACGCGCGTGTATCGTAATGAAAGCTGTCAAATTCACGTCAAACATGAATTTGTGCGGCTCCCGGTGTGAAATCAATAATTGTAAAATTACACTTTCTCGCTCAATTGTGTGTTGTATGCGTCTATTAGATATAAAACAAAAAAAAATCCATCCTTTCGTTTTCGATTACAATATAGTAAATAGTTGATTTATAAATATTTTAATACCAATAAATGTCCACAGGGCTACATTTTCTTGTGTACAATAGAGTAGCTTGCAACAAAAGAGTCACTACTTTCGTGTTCCAAATCAGCAATCACTACATGAGCTTGTTTCTTCCCATTTACATTAAATTACATCTTGCTTATGTGAAAGTGATAAAGTATTGAAAATTGCAAACATTTTGACGGGAACATATTAAATCAGCTAACTCAAACTGTTAAGCAAAATTTAACTAAAGATCTTCATCTTGCTGAAAGAATTCAAATTAATTCAAATTACTTGAACAAGTAAATGCACAAAAGTATCGCTGGGAAGGCGAACTAATTAAAAGTTAGCTTCTCTACTAATAATTCGTTTGACTGTCAGAGTTTTGCGTCGTTAATTTTAATTAAAGAATTGCCGAGAAGAGTTTGTAACAATATTAAAGTATTGAAATTGGTGATCCGCTAAACTTCGACATTCTGTTACACTGTTTTATGATTTCTTTCTACAAAAAAATATTGCTATAATGTGATATGATTGTGAAGTATTTATTTCATAATATCATTGAATAGGTCTTTTTTTGTGAAAATCGAGAATATACGTAGTTGATTGAGTTAAATATCTGTTACAGACATTCAATCTTGTCTTCAATTTACCAATACAACCCCTAAAAGAGGGTTAAATTTACTAAGTCATCGTGTTCATTTGTACAGTCCGGCTTCTAAATGTTTCTGGAATCTGGTTTGAAAAATGTGCTCTTCTAATATAGACCATTTTGCTTTGAGATAAGAGCTATAGGTTTGATTAAATTTAGTGATAGTCGTAGTATATTGGTAGGTCAGTTTGTATCCTATTCCTGATTCCGTGCGTCTTGTCCACGTATTAATCTTGTCGGGTGGCTCGGTGTCTTTGATTAAGGCCTCTGGTGATGTATTTCTTGCGCGCTAACATAATGGAAGGGCATACGTCAAGTGTCCACGAGATTGGCCGGCGGATTGGGTTAATGGTCCCAAGACGTGGCAAGGGGTAGCTGCTTCTATCCCTTCGCACCAAATATTTTCTCATCGGCAGTCACGTCCCGACAACTTATTGACCATTTTTTTTTCTTCCGCCTCTAACTAGTTTTTCCGAAATAATTAGCTCAAGGAACCCGTTAGTGTTATTAAGCGGAAATTAAACGCGATAACAAAGCAAATTAATGAACAGACATTGTTTGAAGAAGATCGCAGATTAATTTTTATAAGTATTAAAGTTGCCTATTAAAAATCTCTAATCAGGTAATGTGTTAATAACAGAGTAGAGGCTTGAGATTTTAGTTTAAAAAATACATAACAGTAATTAAGATAGGTATCGTACCGTGATGAATGCTGGTGAGTCGTGTATCGTTTTGTTAACTACCTAACGGTCGGGAAGAGTTCTTTTTACTAATACGTCAATGAGACGTCAGTTTAGTTCATACGTTTAAAAAGCCAACTGAGTTGTTAGCCGTCTGAGAGACCGCACACTTAACAGTTTTATTTATTACGCATAAACATTTATTACTTCTTCTCTGTAAATAAATACATGTAAATGAAAAAATACTTTTTAAAGTTGTGATTAGGTTCTCTCCTTATTAATATATTCACCATCAATGATTCTATATTTAAAGGAAGTTTGTTGTGAATTTAATAAAAAAGTGATATATCGTTATTAAACATTATGTAATGTTGACCATAGATTGAACAATCATTTGTCTAAACATGTTTTTAATTTAAGTCGTTAGTGTGCGCAAGCTCTTACCAACATTCCAATCGAAGCAACCGCCCAGAATAACGCGTGTCATAGTTCACTTTATTACAAGTAATTAATCATGTCATATCAACAGTTGTTCATTTTTTCTCGACATCAACTAATGCTACGAAGAAATACGGTTTCGCCTTAAGCAATGTCAAATATGTACACTTTAAACATCATTTTGACTTGTCAAACTTAAAGAAAATACGATATTTCATTAGGAAATATGATTGCGGGTTAGTTGGACCACTGTATCTATGTTAATTTGAGCTTATTTTACTACTTCTGGTGTGTATTTTTCAAATTAAAACCCAAAACATTAAAATAAAATCAAACTAGTCCCAAAGAACACTTGAGTTTTTGCCAGGATTCGTATATTTTACTGAAACAAAAAACCGGCATGAAACATTTTTTTTCACGACACATATGCAGTTTATTAAGCGGCTACCTTTTTATTGTCAATAGGTTTTCCTTTCTGTAATTAGTTGGAATACAAGATTTAATTTGCTATTATAGTACCGTAAAGCCTTATAAGCGAGTTTAAATGGTGTTTATTTACCTTTAAAAAATTGTATACCCAATCACGTTATTTTTTCTTGTTAACGACTTTTTGAACCTTATACATATCTAAATATAATTTGTGAAGGATCGCGTGCTATCAATCGATTTAATACCATAATAATAACAAGATATGTTTGCATTATTTGATTTTTAAGTGGCATCAATTATTTTTTTATTAACTGTTTGATAGAAAAAGTTTTTAAAGGGTAATTTTAAAATAGGAAATATAATTATGTTCCTTTGTTCAATTTGTTAGGAGTAGGTTCCTTTTGCCAAAAAAAAACCACTTGATCATCTTTATTATTAGATTTCATTGTGGAAAAATATTGAGACATACAGTAGTCATACACGTATAATTTTAGAAGGTATTTTTAATAATACCATTAATCTACATGGCAATATCATATTTATTCATCATTATTTTTTAGTTTCATTTCACTTGTGGTTTTTCATGTTAGTTTATAACATAAGATTAAGCGAAAAACTTTAATATACAATTAAAACCTGTCTCATAACGACTCCAAACGATAAAAAGACTCGAAACGATTTGGTGATTCCTCAGCATCCCGATTTTTTTAAAAACAACTTTCAATTCTTAGTGTCAAGTATGTCAGATTTTCCTATTTTAATACCTATTTGGCTGTACTTTAAAATGTAAACAACTAACATTTTATCTGAAAATGTAGAGAGAAAAAATATGATTTTGGCCTTTTTTTGATTATAAACATTTAACTGGGTTAACTGGGTTAACTGGTTAAATGTTTTTATTTAATAAATTTTTAACCATCCATTTGTACCTTAACTAAATATCAGATTACATAAAAATACATGCAAGAGTTTAGAACCTATTACGTGTAGATATATCTGTTTGAAGATGAATAAGGTAGTTAGATTATCTTTTGAATCCAAATAATCTTATAAAAAGTCATATCTCGACAGATTACTTTAACAAGGTTAATTTAAATCTAGTTAATAAGCAAACGGTCCGTTCGGAAATCTGACAATATAACAATATTTGTTGATAAATGGAAAGATAACTTCAATATGTATTTTACGCGGCTGATGTTACAAAATGATAGGGTCTTGTAGACCAGAGTGTTTTATTGTTAATATATTTGTGTGTGTGTGTGTTACTGTGTACCTATGTGTGGAAATTTATTGTACGAGTATAGAAACGATACAGTTTTTAAAACAGCGGTAGTGCTGGTCTTGCTTGTGGAGACTTTGTATAGAATGTATTATTTCTTATCTACTGTTGGAGAAATATGTTTAAAGTCTTTTGTTTTTGAAATAGTAGTCCTGCTTAAGCCAGAGTTTTATATGAATTAATGAATAATGTTAGGTAATTTTTTCGTTATTTTGATATTTCCTTTTATTAATGTAAAATAAATATTTTATTAAAATTTTATTCAAAACGATTTGCCCTTATCTTAAATATATATTTTCGGATTCAACTGCTTAAATTTTACGATTGACAATTTAAAACGACAAAGCTGTTGCAAATAGAGAAGCTTTATCGCCTTAAATATTTACTGTACAAGAGTGTATTTCGGCGTGTATCTAACACGTTTACAGAGATGCAGTATCACGGCGCGCACCGATCGTAAATGTCATCTGAAAATTTATATTCATTACGATTAGATAACTCCACAATGCTTCGGCTATTGTTGACCATGATATTTCTTGATCGATAGCTGATACCGCGTTTTTATAGTCGCCACTCCAACTGCCTCCGACCGCCGACCTCTCCATCGAACAGTAGGCCACTTCCACTATTAAACATTTTACGACAGGTTAATTTATACATTCGCCCACTTGGAGCTTCTTCATACCAAAAGTATAGCGTTACCTAAACACATCACGAACATAATTTACTATTCATACAACTCAAAATTCTGGTTTTGGAATGGACAACTTTATCTGAAAACAATAAAATCAGACGACATTAAAATTTAAGAAAATTATGATATTCATTACTAACTTTATTGCGGAACCCATTCTATAGTTTTATTGTTTGTTCCCATGAATAGGTTTATTTGCTTGTCATTGATACCTACTCCACGCAATATTTTGCCTACGAAACATTTGAATGCTATAAAGTTTTGTAAATCGGAAAGGTTTATGGGGACCAACTATATTTACCTTTTTATTGTTTCATGGTATCTCGTGGTTTACGAGTATCACGTCGGTAAGTGTAGCCGGCGACTATGAGGGCGCATTCATCAAGAATGTGAATGCGCGGTCTCGTACGCACTCGCAATTTGTGACTTGGCTCAATATCGCCGATTTACGACGATCCATTTACTATTTTACGAGCTGAGTGACGCATCCATTTATATAAGACCTCAGGGCCCTTTACTTAACTCTTCCACGAATGAGTTTCGCGAAAGGTCATCGTGCGATGGCGTTCAATGCTAGTAGGTACTTATGTTTGATTCGTATTCGTATTGCACTTGCACTAAGCTCGCCTGACGTCCAGTTAGATATATTAGCGGAGGTACCAACTGAGCCCGGGGCCGAGCGGCCGCCGAACGCCGACGCAACTTACGCATCGCTTCTAACTTAAATTAAATTCCATTTCGCCTTTCAGGAAATAAATTTTTGCACCGCAACCGACGTAACAAAGGATGCACGCTAAGCCTAGAATCGAAATAGTTTGTACATTTCAGTGGTTATGAATTTACATTAGTAAATGTTTGTAAACCCAGTGTTTAGTACTTTATGGTAATGAATGTGGAACCACACATGGCGAATGCAGTTCGTCTAACACATGCGTGGTATTTTCGCGGAAAGCTAGCGCTGCGGTTCGCGTTGAATAATCGTATACAAAACCGACGCACAATGGCCAATGCGAGTGTTTAAATGCCCTATTAAATCTTACTGCTCGCGTAGGATTCTGTGGGATTCAATTACGCTTTGTGCTGGTTGAAAAGCGCTGGAGTTGGACGTGTAAGTTGAAACGAGAACACATCCCGACACCTCAGACTCAATGAGCCCGTCACAAAAGGTGCAAACGAAATAAGAATGCGATCGCCGCCGCCGGGGGCAGATTGAATAAATGCTAAATTAAATAAGAGCAAATAAAATGGCCCATTCGGGGGCATTAATGAGTGAAAGCATCGTCTGGGATAATTCGAGTGGCGCGAGGTGAGACGGTGACAAAGCGATATGCCGGCGTCACGTCGTCGTTACGGTCAGAATCGCGATACCTAGCAGATTTACACCGGATTATTTGATTCCATTTGAAACGTGCTCGACCATATTGTATCGCGGAACTTGAGAACAGCAACCAAACAACAAAAAATGTGGACCATTTCTCACCATTACACTCGGAATTATTTTATTGAAAAATAAATTCGAAGCCAACTTTTTTTTTGATTTGAGATATTTATAATTAAAAGTAACCGCAGTTGAGTCATCCGTTATCATAAATATTTACTAAAGAAAACAATTATCCGATTCTTATAAGCAATAAATTGTAGTAATAAGACAATCTTATCATGTGATTACCTTGAAACTGGGTTGTACGGTGGGATTATTGCTAGAGTCGGCTCGGCCGCCCCCGGTCGTTCACGGCAACATAAACAGAACGTTTTCTATTCGAAAACCAATTATCATTAACATATCATAGCCGGCACCGACTCGCCGGCACGCAGCCGGGGTCAATACATTTACCTAAAACCATTGTAAGATAACCTCCGATCCCTGTTCGTATTCAAACATCATCTCAACTCGGATACCTCGCCTCCGTTGAGTGAGAGATCTCCTGGGACTGGTCTCGTAACAGCTAGATTGGTATATAGGTGCATACGTGATTGCCGTAAGTACCAAAACAAGACGGCTAACCAAATCGCCTTTGTTAAGATTTTATCTCGCAGTTAAATACTTCTAACCATTATAGAGTATCTTTTCTCTCTCTCACACACTCAACTAGACGATTTATGCCTCGTTATAATATTATCTAGGCTAGGATGTTACAATGTGTAAAGTTTATAGTAAATGCTTTATTGTCTTTTTTTCACATAGAAAATGGCCCTAGATGTATTTGAGGGTTCCGATAAATTAACTGTTTGTTGAACTTTGACTGATCGTAAAGGGTATGTTACATTGATAAAGTTTATTATTTTTCTGGCTTATTCTTTAGAATTGAAAATTGTTAATATCAAACTATGTCTAAGAGATAAGATTTAGTTTTTGATAGCATAGTAAATAATTTTCGGATAAAGATAACACGTGTACATTTTGAATAAATTATGGTGTCCTGTAAAACTATGTCGCAATGCTTGTAACATTTTCTCAGACCTTGATAACTAATGTCTTCATAATAATTATTAGTATCTTCCCTTACTTTTGGTACAAAACTAGGTTACTGTATCGTGCACATTTATTTTTATCACAATAAGTTAATTTTACCTTTTATTCTTTTAATCGTTTAATTGTTTTACTCTACTTTGTATATAGGAGAGGCAACGATTGGTACAGCAATTTATATCAATCATTCTAAAATGAGCAAACCAAAAATATTTACTCGCTATATTTCAATTGAAATCAAAACAAAACCCATTTTAACGAGATCTTTGTTCCGTTCACTCTAACATTTTGTTTACAGCCTTTACGAGACGTGTCGAATCCTTAATAATACAACTATTTGTATCATTTAATTGTAGAATTTTTGTTGTGTATTTTAAAGTGGATTTTGATCAGACTAATATCACATTCCCGTACATGGCGTGACTTCCATTTAACGGTAATTTCCAAACAGACGTCTAGTTAAACAAATAGCTCTCCGAAAATAATAACTGCTTTTGAATAAAATTGAAATAATAATTTGATAATCAAATTAATCTTGAACAGGCAACTTAATTAACGTCGCGGTCCAAAGTAGTGTATAATTTGCGTCAAAATTGTATCACGTCGAATTGGTATCGCTAGAGTAGTGATTCACATCGGAACATGTATTAAATTTAGCACGTGATATTGTTTGGTTTCGTAGTTACAGCAAATAACAGGTCTCAAAACGTTAACAAGATATATTAAGTTCTGCTTGTACGCGTTGAACTCTTTTGTATTGAGCTCGCGGCCAACTCCCCGGACGCAACGCTTTTTCACATCTAATGAGATTAAAAACTCCAAACATCGGTTATAGAACATTACACGCTCTAGGATATTAAAATGAGACAAATTTATAGCCGCTCTCCGATTATGCTTTCGATAAACGCACAGACCGGTGATTATGATATCTAAGAGTTTAATCGTGCGATCGATACAGAGTCGCGTCTCGCTCCACACTAAACTAGTACCAATAAAAAAGAAACTGGTAACGGGTGGATACATCCGACAGATTACGTTGGAAAATCAACAAGGTGCTTTGAGCCGCGGCGGTCGAAGCCCGCGCGTTATCGAACCAATCGGCTCGAACAATGCAACGAATGTTTCAATATAGCTCCGACAGCATTTTCAACGTTTCATCGGCGCTGTAACAATCGTTAAATAAATTCCCTACGCCTTCCCCGGGCTCTGATTAATGTTGTACACAGTGAGACGACGCCTTTATTTTTTCACCTCTCTCTATACTCTAGTAGTAATTTATGAGGTACGATCCCGAACCGAACCCGTGGCCACTTACGTGTTATTTCTCGTTATTTGAACAACTAGTTCCGAAGTCTGCGAACAATTGTGTGAACTGGGAGATAGATGTGATTGCGAAGAAAGTGCAAGTGCAGGTATCTCGCTCGGGTTCACATCCAGAATGAGTTATTACAATGACCTGTTGCAGATGGAATGTTAACGTGTATCATAATGGAAAAATGCTGTTGATATTGTCTAAAAAAATGTTTAATTCTGCATTTATTCAGTAAAATTTTACTGACAACAAAAAAAATAATCCAGACGGCTTTCAGAATTTCTTTGATTTAATTTGTTTTGGTAAGATCTAACATAATTTCACCTACTTTGTAAGAATTTGTAAAAGTATAAAAAGCTTGATAAAGGTACAATATTATTTATTTTATACAAATTATTTTAAAGATTCTTACTTAACAATACTATGCTTGATACAATGAGTGATGGCAAATGCGTCAAATATTTTATACCTTATATCAACTTGTATTGTACAAATCTGTTTAACTTCTTTCTTTTCATGTTTATTTTTATTGAATTGTATTATTTTATTTTGTTGGCCTAACTTAACTATACAGATTCTTTGCTGGTTTATAAAAAATATGACATCATTGAAGTAAAAATAAAATTTAAAAAATACCGGACTTTATTGATTATTTTACTGAATATTATATATTCTGTGCTTTTTAAAGACAGATTAAAAATATTTATGTTTACTATAAACCTGAGATCTGTTCTACTATCAAAATAAAATAGATATTTTATTAACTTAAAGTAGTAGAGGTAGTCAGTTCAATATTCCAGTATTTATAAAGTAGACTAAAACTAATAAAAATTATTAGTTATAATAACAACAAAACCTACTTTGCTTTGAAATGATTAAACAGGAAACAAGCCTGAGTCTTGAGTAAGCAGTAACACGTTTTCTATCTAATTCCATGCAATTTTAGAAATATTATCTTAGGGTTTCCTGAAAATGGTAGCTATGAGTAAGCAAAGAAAAATATATAAATTTATAAAACATAATTTTTGGAATTGAAATACTGCCTACAAATAAATTATTCATTGTTATTAATGTTATTAAAACCTCGAATTTTCAAACTATGCATAATCTTAAAAAATATTCAAAAAAGAAGAATTGGATTAATTAAGTATAAGTGAATGCCTTTTGACCTCAATGTTCCTATTTAGCAACTGATTAGATATTATTTTTCTCGAGTGTGGTTCTAATAAGATCCCCGTTAGAAATATTAAAATACGAAAAACAAATCATTATTATGATATTGTGTTATCTATGTTTTATAAAGTAAATAAAAGGATGTGTAATTGTAATCATTAATTAATAAATACTTTAAATGAAATCATTATAAATGTAAGAAATCAAATAACTCTATTTCATTTAAAATTTCTTTAAGCTTTCAGAAAAGAAGTCTTGTTCTTTAAAGATTTATAAATAGTTTTATTTAAATGTAAATGACGTTAGAGAATTCTAGGTAACATTGAAACAGCTGTTCAGTTGTTCTGTTCTCAACTTTTCGTGGTTTACTCACCAAGTATGGAACTCAGTTTAGGTTTTTAGTTAGTCTGTACTATCTACAAACCTACAAGCTCTCTGTATTTGTCAACTTCAACTGTTTTACTCTTAATTGTTATAAAAAGCTTGGTATCCTAATAATTAGTTAGATTTACCTTGATACGTAAGTAGTCTTAAATGGTAGTATATTGTAATAATTGGTTGCTTTATGAAATTATTTGTATTATTGTAGCGAAGATGTACTTTTAATAATGTTCGAAAATATAATATGAAAAGAAAAGAAATGAAAAAAGATCTACAATTTTCAATTTTTTATTTTTCCAATTATCACTTGTTGACAGTAGAATTTTGAAACCTTTACAATAAATATTTTCTCTTACACATACTACATTACAAAATATACATTCGATTATTTAAAAATGCACTATCTAAGTAAAATAATTATCACAGATTGTGGCAAATAAGCCAAGTCACATTCTTACTTTAATTGGCGAAATGCCTAGTTTAATAACACAGCCTAAATAGGCCTATCTTTTTACAATAACATTTTCATATATCTACTATTGAAACCTTTAATTATACTATTGTAAAATGGCATTCAGTTAAAAACAAAAAATAAACGGACAAAATGTTAGGGTTACACGATGCATGGAAAGTACAAATATTCACAAGTAAGTACAACTTAAAATTATTTACAATACGTACGTTATCCGACTAGCCATCACATTTAAGTCACTTCTAAACTTGCCGCTTTTCATATCACTGGCTGAAGTTTCACATCACTAAAGTTTCACTACACATGGACGGAAAGGGTGCGTGGGGAGGCGCGCGGGGGCACTTGGTGCTGAGCGTGAGCCGGGTGCGGGGGCAGCACGGGGTGCGCGCCGTGCACCGGCGGTGGGGGCAAAGCACCCAGGTGACTCCTGACGTGGTGGTGCCGGTGCATCGCTACGCTGCCAGGACTCGGCACCCCCCGACACCTCCTATTGCTCGGCACATCTGGTAAAGCAAACTTTAACTTTTCCCAAAACAACTTATCCCCCCAATGTAAGTACGTATTCGTCTTCAAATACAATCTGATGTCAGGGTCTAAGTCCTTCTGCGGCACGTCACCCAACAGTATCACAATTAAACGCCTTCTACGGTCCCTTAACACTTGGTGATGAGCTGATTTAAACTCGAAACGGCACCATTCGGATTTAATAAAGTTTTCACTGAGAACCATAATAGTACGCCTTGAAGACTCCACTGCTTGTACAATATTGTCGGCAACGTAGCCGTCCACTCGGATGTCTCGATAATGTAAACACAACTTGTAAGAAGGATCGCCTCTCTCTAACATAGGAGCCAACTCCTCGGCTACCCAAGCTTCATCCTTAGAACTGTAGCTTACAAATGCGTCATACATTTTCTCACGATCATTTCGGTCTATATCACTTGCTCTGTAAAATAGTCTCACACCGAACTTCGAATGAAACCACACTCTCATTTCTTGTCGGAAAATGAACACAATCATGCTTACAAATGACACCAATAAAAATGCTCCGAGAGTTGCCACTAACAACGGAATATAGTCCTGCACTTCCTCATTCGTTAATATAGTATTCGTGGCCGTAAGATTTCCATTTATGCTGTTGTTTATATTCGGCAATCCTGTACAAATTGTCCCGTTTTCGTAGATAATGTTAAATCCGGAATCTGGGTCACTGAATATGCTTTCGTTGTATACCATTATTTCCGAGCTATTCCCGTGCGAGTAGATGCACTTGATATTTGATAGGTCAGTAATTGAATTCACTCGTTTTGTCCACTCACGAAACATTTCGGTATAATCACAGTCGCATGACCATGGATTGTAAGAAAGTGTTATTGCGGTTATCGCGGGATTAATTTGCCACACTGATAGCGAAGTCAGTTGGTTGTGATTAAGGTGGAGTTGTTTCAAACGTACCATATGATTGAACATTTCTTTTCCGATGTGCTTTATTTTGTTGTTATTGATGTACAGCTCTCGTAAATTGTCCAGTCCATCGAACTCTTGGCCTTCAAGGGACGTCAGTTTGTTATAATCCAAGTGAAGCACTTCGAGCTCTTTCAAACCATTGAAAGTACGATTGTGAATGACTTCAATATTAGATGAGTTTAAATAAAGTATCTTGAGTCGTTTTCTTCCAATAAAAGCGTGACTGGGAAGCATTTTAATATCGTTACCATCTAGGTATAGTTGCGTGGCCTCCATTGGTATTCTTTCAGGCAATGTGTTAACGTATCCAGCATTCGAACACTCGACAACATTAGCCGACCACGATTGATCATGATAGCAAGTGCAATTGTTAGGGCACGTCATTTCACAATCACACGCGTCAAAGTCACAACAGTGGCACAAAGCAAAACAGTGAAACTCGTATTTGCACAAAAACTGATGCGGAGCGGCCTCTATCAAAGGAACATATGCATTTCCTCGATTGTATAGTAGCTTGCAATGAATACTATCTAAATCCATTAGTTTCGGTTGCGTTCTTGCTCTATTTCCAGTGTTTATTTTTTGTAACCACTCCATTGTACAATCACATTCTAATGGGTTTCCACCAATAAAAAACTCTGGAACTGACTTATCTTGTGGTACTGCAGATATTCTTAGTGAGTTGGGATCTAAACTTGTAATTTTGTTTCCATACAGGTCAACACGCGTTAAGTTAGGTTTCTTGAAAAATGTATAAGATTGCACCTTAGAAATGAGATTGTCGTTTAAATATAACATTTCCACAGAGTTTGGTATTGCACTTCCAGTTATTTCTGTGAGCCTATTAGAACTTGCATCAAACGTGCTGAGAGAGAGTTGTGATTCAATCTCGAAGTAATTTCCAAGTTCAGCGATCCTGTTGGCGTGAATATCCAGCCACTGCAATCCAGTTGGGATCATGGCGTAGTCGAACCATTCTAATCGATTATCAGAAATGTTCAGCCACACCAAATTAGGTAACTTGGCGAATAGACCTCCGATGTCAGTCAAGTAATTCCCATCGAGCCTTATTGCTTGCAAGTTCACGTTCGTATCAAAAGAACCGGCTTCAATCTTATGGATCTTATTTCTTGACAGGTTTAATATTTTCAGTGATGTCATTTTATCGAAAACACCTTTACTAATGTTTCCAATATTATTTTCCGTAAGGCGCAATCCGTACATTTGTTGCATGGACATAAAAGAAGCGTTTTCTACACTAACTATTAAATTTTCTCCCAAGTCAAGGGTTTTCAATTGTGGAATAGCTTTCAATGCTAGCGGTACTTCGTCTAGCCTATTTCCATTGATGTGTAAATCTTGTAACGAGGAGCAGTTACCAAGAGCGTGTGGATGTATTTTCGAAATGCGGTTACTGTCTATAGAAAGAACAGTCAGCACTTGCAAGCCAACAAACGCAAAGCTCTCAATGTTTGTTAGCCTATTGTTAGATAATATTAATGTGTGCAAATTGCTTAGTGAACTGAACACATTTTCTGGTATGTGTTCAATGAAGTTGTCTTGAATTTTAAGTATTTGCAAGTTATGCAAATCTCTAAATAGAGCTATTTCCATTTTTGAAACTCTGTTGTGTGAGAAATCAAGGAACACAAGACGTTTTAAGCCGGTGAAGGTGGAAGTGTTGATCCAATCAGAAGTCAATTCATTGTGTGACAAATCCAGTACTAAAAGTTGTGTTAAGTCACTTAATAATCCTGGAGCTAACACAGTTATTGTATTATTGTTTAAATAAATTTCTTTAAGTTCTTTGGTGTCACTAAACAGTTCCGGCGGTAAACTTGTAAGTTGATTATCGGAGAATCTTATTGTAGTTAACGATATAAGACCTTCTAGTGCTCTGTCTGCAACGGAATTTAACCCATTCCCTTGTAAGTATAACTTTTGCAGTCTTTTTAGTCCGGATAGAAGTCCCGGCGGCAGAGTATCAATCACGTTTCTCGAGAGATCTAAAACTAATAAATTATCTCCACATTTCTCTGTTGGATGCCGATGCGCTGAAGAGAATTGAAAATGACTTATATCTCTCATTCTATTGCCGGTCATATTTAAATGTTCGAGATTTCTCAACGTACAAAGTGCTCCCTCGGGAAAAACTAACATATTATTTTCACTGAGATCCAGTCTTTCAAGGTTTTGTATATCTCTAGAAAACGCAGTTGGCGTGATTTCAAGTGACATAGCCGACCAGTCTGTGTTATGTGTTCTGATCGTGAGGTTTCTCAATTCACGGAGGCCCGTGAAAGCTCCGTCGGAAAGGTTTCCGATTTTGCAGTACTCTATTGTAAGTTCGCGCAGCTCTATCAACTGTCTAAAGCTGCCGGGGGCGAGTGAACTTTGAAAGAAGAGCGCATCACTGCATTCAAGGCGCAATCTAACTGTTAGGTGCGGTTGGATCGCGCTAAAGTTCGTATTTTCTAATTCACTGTTTATAGTTCTCAGTCTACATTGCAATGCGACCCCTGATCCATCGTCATCTGTTGTCCACCGGCACTCATCGGGAGCTTGATATCTCGCTCCCGTGGTAGCCGACAGAGACGCACTCGATGCAGTTGAAGCAGCACTAAGCACCAAGAAGGCGCTCGTTAGCCACTTCGTACACATTATTATGTTTTACTTTCACTAAACTTCACTTTACATAGTTTTGTATTATCCGTTATCACTAGAGTCGCACTAAGCTAACGCATGGGAGACGTACGTAAGTTCATTTTGTTTCGCAGCCCGGTTACTCCACTAGTCGAACCGGCCACTTAACTCGTTTCTCGCGTTGAACACTAATTGGACAGGATCGTGTGTCCGGTGCTTAAATTAAAAGCACGTGACGCGGGTGTCCGCGCAGAGGTCTCGGGCGAAACTAACTCAACAGTCAAACCTGCGCTGCGCTCGCGCACAAGGCCGCATCGGTTCACGCGTTCCAACAGGTAAATCCTCGCTTATAGTTAAAACGTTGTAAGCGCCTCCAACGGCGCTCTACGTTCAGCTCTATCCGTCTCACAGTTCAGCTTGTCAGAAAAATTTACTTCACAGTTTCACCCACACAAGCATAAAGAACACACTACAGAGTAGAACCGCTTTTTGTGGCTCTCGGGCGAGCTTTTGTGATGCAAGTGCAAGAGAGACAGGGGTATGGTCGTGAAGTGAGACACAGGCCCTAGTGGGGGTACAGGCAGCTGCCAGGTAGTGCGATCAGCGCTGGCGCATTGCTGCGGTCGCTGCTTGTTAATACTCCCGCTTTTAAAATGTATGCAGTTATCTGACGATAGTTAGTTTTGTTTATCACCAGTAAATTTAACTTAATAATTATCTTTGAGCTCAAATTATTAGGTACATATTTTTATGATTGATAAATATTGATAAATAAAGTAAACAAATTGTGACTACTTAAATTTTCTGTTTGCATCGAACAAAATAAGAAATAGAGAGGATAGTAAGGAGTACAGTGGTTTAAAATTTTATGTAACTAGTCACTATAAAATTAAATAGTTTGATTCAGTTTAGTCCAGACAAAAGAACAGTAAAATGCAGTTCCCTTTTATTGCAGTTTAGTTGAATGGTATTTTTTTATTACTGTGTTATTTGTGTTATTGAAAATTATATAAAACAATTTCATTTCGGTTAAAAATGCTACCGTGTCATTAAAAGCTTAAAAGATAAACGTTTTATCCTTTAAATTGCTACTAATTTTAATTCAGTATAAAAATTCTGAACGTTCCCTGTTCGATGCACGCGATCTTCTTATACACAACTCCTTGTAACGCCAAACAAAATTGCACTTTCGTGGAATTTTAATTTAATCTCCTTTTTTATGAACGGGTTGGGTATAATTTATCGTTCACCCCAAAAACCTCTTATCAAATTAAACATCCGCACATTATGCATTTTGCGTAACCATCAATTTGGTTAGACACCGTTTGATTTAAGAAATGGTTTCCTAATTCAATGTTAGATATTTTTTCCTCAAATTGGTAACCAAAAATGTAAACGGCGTTTAAGACTTTAGTTTTTTTAAAGTTGGGTTCACTGGCTTACATTTCTTTAATGATTTGTGCAATAACCTATTCAAGACACACTTACTTTCTTCTTTGTTGTACACGGTCCATCTGCTTTATTGTATCAATTGGATTTCGACGCTTTGTCACACCTGTCCTTTGAACCTAAAGCATGCTAATAAAATTCGGATATTTATTTCAATTTTACAATACATTTGTTATATTTGAAAATAAATCATGCAAGTAAGAAGGTTTCGTTAAATAATTATTTACAAAGTTAAACCATCTCATGTTTGAATGACACCTCAGTGTTTTTCTATCACAGAATTAGTGCTTGATAATGTGTAATAAATGGTGGTGATCATAATTTTATTTGGTGTTGAGTTGATAGGGGGACGGTTCGCGCGTCCGTCTAGGCACTATTTATGCGAGGTGTACTGTCCCGAGGCGCTTGCTATATCTCTATTGCAATAAATAATCCTCTTTGACACGCGAGAAGCGTTAAATTTGCAATCGCACCCTAGCCGGGGCCGAAAGACGTTTGCTGCCCTCCTCCTTTATGTAAACAGCGCAAATGGCTTTGTAATGGGAATCAAGTCGGCCCCACTGTGACACCGCATCAATATTTCACCGCGGGTCCCACGAGTCGTTTGTCCAGCTCGCACCGAGAACACAACTACAATACAACAGCGGGACACCTCCGTATTAGACTTTTTGTCGTGAGTGGCGAGGCGTTTTCTTGTCTTTTATAAAAGAACAGATTGGTGGTAAATCTTTGGTTATTGTAAAGTTGTTTAATGTGTTTTCGAGGGCTGATATCTATCGACCGTTATAACAATATCAGAATTCAATTTACAGTGGTTGTTGCCGACACGCAACTGTCTGATGTGTCCAATTGTTGCGTGGGCACATGTGCCTGATGTGGGTCACATACTCTTACGATTCACGGAAGAACACTTGGGTCCAAATTGAACACAAAAACATATTGTTTAACACAATGACGTGAATTAAGTCGGATCTCGCGTGATTTTCTAACAATCGTATAGCAATTCATTTCAAATAAAATGTTCACAAACTGTGAGAATGTAATTATAGATACAAGTGAGATTGAATGTAGCGAGCTGTCGAAATTTGCTGAAACGGTCAAAGACAAGTGGAGTTGAAAATTGCTTCCAAGAATAATTCCAAACATCCTCCGCGTCGACATGTAACCCGTCGATTTAATATCTTTTTATCGTTCGTATGCATCGAACTGTAAAATGATTCTTTAGTTCATTTCCATTATGTTATTAATTTTTATAATTTCGGTGCCTAATCTCCGGAGACAGGCCCTATACCGAGGCGACATTTATCTCGGTGTTGGTGGACACATATAATCCATTAAGTCGTCATTTCCACGCCGGTGATCATTCCTCAACCACGCGTCAAAACCGCCCTCGGCTCGGTCCAAATGATGTTTGCCGTATTGTTCGCTACTGCTTATCTCAGAAACGATGCGAGTTCCTACCAATTACAACTGCAGAACTCAATATCGACCCTAATGCAACGTCCTAAATGTACCTAACTACATTTTCGATACTTTGTCCTTTCCGGCTAATGGACTAGTTTGTTATCTAATCGGATACACGGCGGACCTATTAATAATTTCCCACATAATTTTCTAATTAACGTCCTGTCTAGCGGGCGGGGTCTGCCTCTGGATACTTAAAAACGGAAATGACGTTGAATTAGGCATCTGGTATATTACTACATAGCATAATGTAAGAAACTTCATTAATATTTACCTCTAATTCTTTAATGTAAATGTATCTATTGTTTTGTTTCAGGTAATAATTTGGTGACTCAGTATAATGATGTGGTATTTTTTAACAAAGCTTGGATTTGTCTAACGGTAGGTATATTTTTTTATAGCTACGAGTATTTATCAACGCTTTTAATCGTGGCCCGAGGTGAATTATGCGCTATTAAGTATGTCAAAGTTTAATCTTTTTTACAAACGAGATAAAAAAAACTGAAATGCGCAATTGAGGGTACGTAGGGTTAACCCTTGGTTGATGGATGCGTGTAAATTGAAGTGATTTTACACGTGCAGAAGGCGCAGAAACCCTACTAGTGTTAGTATAGCACGGACAATTTGATTCCAGATTGTTGTTGCCACCTGGCTCGCGCGCCATCGCCATAAACTTACTCGCTTGCTTAGGTAACACAACGTATCGAGTTTTATACTTTATTCACCCGTCCTAGATCAAATGCTGCTGAATAAAATGTTAAATCCAGAGTCAGTGATAATTACTTCCATAAATGGTTAATGTTTTTAAAGCTTTAAATTAATTAGCTATTTTAATTGTAATTAAAAAAGCTTGAATACTGAAACAATTAACAGAATATTAGGATTGAATTAAATAATGTTTTTTACTTTCCTGTGTATATTTTCTGAAAGTTACATTTATTTTAATTATGACGCGTACTCGAAATGTTCAATTTGCATTTATAAGAAGTTTGATGAGCTAAATCATGTCACAGTAACTGCTTACTGGACGTACATATAATTGGTAGAAAATGTTAGCCTACATATTATGACAATGAGTTACATTTTATAAGGTGCTCCACTTTGCGAGCGGGCATTGTGAATGTGCACCCCGTGGAACCCTACCACTTTGTTATTTGCAAACAATCGCCTCTGGCTACATCTGCGCCCTTCGTGCCCTTGTCCTTGTCGCCAGACCTAATAAATGGTTCAGCATCTGCTAATTGTAGCCCATTCTATACCTACTAGAGGTTTTGAGACATTTTTGTTATTTATTACCCGGCTGAACTATTTAAAAATGATTGCTATTATCTAGTGAAAATCGACAGGATTTGATAATGTTTTGTATATCTGACTTTTTTGGAATTTAATTTACCCAGTTCGCCATATAATGTTATGTAGTTTACAGCAATTCATTTTATTTATTCATCAGGTTTTTACATGTCCTTTTGTTATCTTTGTCTTTTAATTAGTATCTGTATATCTCCATTTGTCATCGTTAAAGTGTAATCGATTTACTTGTTTTTCTTAGCTCGTGCATCTATTGTCCAACTCGTCAGTAGGTACGTTGACTAATGATTGATGAATATCCGATGACTCATTGATAACATTCTCTACTTATCAACGGTCCTAAATTGTTTTACTTTTGTTCCTTCTATTAATAACACTCTCCAGGCAACAGCTGGCTCGGACATCAAATAGCAATTTACCATCACTTGACAGTCGGTATTTTACATGTAATGCCTTTAGAATTTAGAACTGTGAGTCACGTACGCGAAATATCACAGAATTTGCGATACAATTACAAGCGAAACTCCACATTTTTGGGACGCATTCATATAAAAGGGCGTAAGCGGGATCTCCCGTCGAGAAGTACGTGCTCCAACTAAGAAAAATGTTACAAGCATCTCTGAAATTTCAATTGTAACCTTTCTTGCCTCCGCGCACTGCCTACACCTTTCCAATTTGTTCTCCCGCGCGCCATTGAGCGTCCCTAGATATCATCGGAGATTCGGAATACCTTGTTGACTCTCCTGATTAAATGTTTTACAATGATGAACTAATCTAAGATATGTTGCATGTTAGTATTGATGCATCATTGCAGTTTTTCAAAAAAGTAAGACTTATTTTTTCGACTGCAGGAATACTGAGTGAGGATTCTGGGGATAGACATTATGATGCCTCGGGAGTTGCTAGCGATTTTTCCCTACGGTAATTCGAGTCAGGTGGAACGTCTGAATGCTTGCCACCCTAGTCGAAAATAAAATTGATCTAATAGAAAACTCTGAAACACGAGTCAGTCTGCTGCGCCTACTCTTACCGCAAACGTAATAAATATGACAGTCACAAAGACACAATAATACAAACCCGTAACTCTACAGATTAATATAATATTTTTACGCGCGAACACAAGCGGTGCGGCTGGTTCGTCGTACCTAATGAAATATGGCAACATGTTCCTTCTTTCCTGATAAAATTTCCAGTGTTGGAGTTTTATTGCGAGTCGAGTACGATAATTCAAGCTGGCTGGCCAGTGAAATAATTTACATGGTGGTCCCTTTACGATTTTAGGCTCGGCTACCGCATACTTTTTTCCATTTTTATTTAGTACGTCTGGACATTGAATTGTTTTACGCCTATTTATGAAAATTACTCGTTTTATTACACACAGTTTAATTCAGTACACTGTGAGATTATATTTTCTAAATTAAAAATTCTTAATATATTAAAAAACATCTGCTCATGATTACATTTGTTGCTATTTTTAATCCATCCAATTTCAACGATTGTTATTTCAAACGTTATAACTGACGCGAGGCTTGATTTCAAAGAGCAACAATGACTTCATCACGATTTATTAAGCCGCGTAAAAAGTGCGCGCAATTCATTTCATTCATACGCCAAACCGTAAGCATTGTGATATTAACTCTCTATTAAAATCTTTTCCGCGTTGCTGCGGGCTAATCTGCACCCCACAATGGGGTAATAAAATACCTGCATTAAAAAACAGTTAAGCATGAACAGTTACACCGAGAGTTCAGTATATCAATAGATATTTAATGTAATAATAATTTTCTAAACATAATGAAAAATTAAATATTTCAATGATAAATCATTATTTTTGAAAGATTTTAAACATAAATTTCTTTGTGTGTTTTATATTGTATCAAAAGTTGAAGAAAGTTTTGCGGAACCCTAAAGTAGTACATTAATTTGAAAGGGCATAAAATTCACGTTCGGATCACGTGTCAATCATACCTTTTTTCCTCTGTGTTATTTATTCTATTTATTGGGTTTTTACTCATTCATTGGCCCTATCGCTGCTCACCAAGCTTAGGGTGCATTACAATGCTCAGTAAACGTATTGTGTGTCAAAAGGTAAAAAATGTTGGGTGGTGGTGGTGGTGGATGCAGTGTATAATAATTTATTCATATTTTTTATTCTGCACAGCTATGAAGAAGAGGATAAATGAAGACCATTGATTTAAACATGTCTAATTGACTGGGTTAACTTTAATACGCTTGTAAAGTGCAAGTAGTCGGGGCCCGAGCGTAAATTGTAAGATTTATTTAACTACTCATATTACATAGTAGTGCTTTTAAGCTCCTGATCAAAAGGCTTGAGTCTGCATGTAGGCTAGCAACTTCAAAATATTGTTTTATTTGCGAAATATTTGAGACTTGATACGTACCTCTATGGATGCGTATTCCCAGAGTTTAACAATATTGTAATAAAATAATATTATCTAAAATTGTGAAACTTCGAACTAAGTATATAAATTAATAGTAATCATTTCAATTGAGAACAAAATATCCCTTCAAGATTTGTTTCCAAATGGTGTGGCTTATTGATAAATGTAATTAGAGTAAAAAACTGAAAACAATTATATTTTAACATCAACGTATTTACTCCTACCTACATACGAAGTTTTTTGCTTGTGGCGTTACGATACTGGGAAAACTATTCATGTGGATGTTTGAATTTTTAAATATTTTTTTGAAGCTAGCGCTTTAATTGACTAGCTGCGAGTTTAACTAGACCAGTGCAACCGCTTCCGTCTCAGTGGTCTGTACATCACAGTTTGTAGAGTTCGTATTGTGTTCCCGCCGATACAAGCATTCTTTGAAACACGAGACCCAGCATGGGATTCTTTTGTTAAATCCTGATTTAAATATAACTCCTTGTATCACAGTTTCAACTTGTAATGAAATGTCTCGTATCTCGTTATAGTTTGATTACTTTGAATAGTACTATTTAAATAGCGTCGTCGTAATGTGTTTGTAAAGAGCGAATATTTTTGTGCAAAACACATTCATTGACATTTATATTTTATAGTGAGACCATGTATTATACAAAAAAATATAGAGTATTGATAAAACAAATATGGTTTTAATTATATCTAAAGAATGTATTCTAAGGTATGTTATATTTTTATAAATCTTTTTGAAATCGATGTATCAACTTGGATGGGTTTCAATATTTTACTGTTGCGTCCCATGTAAGATGATTGTAAAACAATGTTTATAAAGCATCCCCGTGACAATCTGCGACACGAGGCGTGATACGAAAGCGTTTTTAAAATTCATAAATTTCGGACAACAAAGGATTCGAAGGACCGTTTAAGGCGCATCCTCGGATGCGTTCGCATTACATTATGTGATATGGTAATGTGATTGTTCGCGATAAATTAAACAGTGGATTCCCGGGGCGCGTCGGCGCGCAGCGGGTCGCCGCCGACGCCTGCGCCCGCGACCCCAAACCGACCGCAAAGGTGAAACACCTCACAGATTTTTGACAATATTTAATTCAAATCTCGAAAATTATTAACGTCAGCGAACTGCGAGAGTCGACTGCACCTGGCGTGGGACGATGCCATTCCTGTCTGGAAAATGCAATTTGTGTGTTGAAACTTTAATTGAAAATCATAGCTTTCATAAAGTAAATTGTCAACCTCCGCAAGGTGTCAACACGGACTTCGTGTCGCGTCGACTTCTTTAATTGGCTACCTGCATTGTTTGAGTCTCTCCTTTTATGAAGTAGTGCAAAGCGACTGTGACAGACTACATTCTTCACAAGCTGACTCATCCTACCCGTCGCCTCTACCGGCAGCGCTCCGTTAAAGTTTTAATGCAAGTAATGTTACCAACGAATTACCCGTATTAAGTATCCGCCGAAGTGAGCTATGGCGGACGCGGTCGACAAACTTTTTATTACCAAGTTCAAGGCGACAAACTACCGCTCGTGACCTTTTTAAATTTGGTGAGAAATGCTCAGTTCGGCGGTCGTTTTGCATATCAAATCCATAAATCTAAGAAGCTTTTGCTCTGAAAAACTTCGCTCTTCGTACGTACTTATCCTACGAAAATAATTCCATCTATCAACACCTCGTCGCCTCACCCTTCTACGGCGGGATACGTTTTCTAGTCTCAACACATTTCGTCTTACTATTTGTTACTCACGTCAACCCTGCATGAGATCGCCTATCGCTGATAAATTTGTAGTTCGAATTGCGACAGAAACCATTTATATATATTACAACTAATTAACTGGTTTACTGTAACCCAGTGCGGGGCGGGAATTCGTTGAAACGACACAGTTTGTGGTTAATAAAGATGGCTTGCGAGAACTGATTATGATTACGTTTGTTCATTATCTTAAACAAGAATGATTTTAAGGGAATACGTATTTTACAATCTTGTTCGAAAACTTTAATACCTTCATATTCGATTTGTTTAACATTTAGTGAAACACGAGACTTGTTTTGTGAAATGAAATTATCTTCGTTACTAAAGAAGATTAATCATTCCAAGGTATTTCCAATTATTTAATAAATAAAACAACTGAGAGAATGATTTTAAAAGTAGCTGTGCATATTATTTCATTGCACGTAGGTATTTTATTTTAATAGGTCGTCTGCATAGAAGAAGTAAAAACCGCATCGTGCGCTTGAATCTGCCGGTCGAAGGCGCAGTTAAGTCTATTGTTTTATAGTGAGATAATATTGGCGTATAGCAGGCCTCGAGCTTGGCTATTCACTAAAAGATACAGTATACTATGGCGATAAAACTACTCGAAATAGTGTAATGCTAAAATTGTTTATGTCTTTGTGATTTTTACTTAGTATTAAGTAAACTAAGATTTCTGAAACAAATGTTCAATATAAAATATTTTGAATAATACTTTCAAACGATTTTATCGTAGAATTGTAGTTGTTTAATTTCGGAAAACTTTGGTTTTTTCTTGGGTTACTCTTTCACTTCAAAACTTTGTTTTTAGTTTTAGGTTTAAAGTTTGTTCAGGGCGGCATTACTGTGCACGTATTGTACCTCTGGGTAAGCTCGTCCGATTGTTTTCTCACACAGATCGATTTACAGTTACCTATCGATATCTAAGATTTGACTGGACGCTGAAACGCCCATACAATGAACCTTCCTCCATGTTACATAACAACCCTTCCACTGCTTTATTATCTCTAATTTAAAATTATGTCAAAAGGTACATTTTTTGTATTTTTTTCTTTATTTTCTTTAATATCTCTCACTTTTTGTCCACAATCTCAATCTGATAATAAGTAAGAATAATGCCTTCCTATAAAATACCTATTTACTCTCGGAAAGATCCAAGTTGTAATGATCATGGAACATATCCGCTGGGACAGAGTTTCAATCCTTAGCAGTGCGGATAATGAAACTTACTGCATAGCGCTTCGTGTAAATTGGTGGTATTATGTTCCCACATGAGGACAAAGTCCCACGGAGATGAATTGGGATGGCCGAATCATTTCGTGCAATACTGTCCCACACTCCCCGAATCTTCTTTAATAAAAAAAGTATATTGTTTTTAAGGTCTAACTTACCAATATTAGATTGAATAAATATATACCACTTGCTTTATTTATCGGTAATTTGTGTCAACTGAACCGTTCTTTAAATATTAATAAAAGTTCTAGCATCAACCCTCCTCGGTCTTTTACGGTCGGATTGATAGCGACTTATTTGAATAAATATTTTCGAGTTCGACCCCGCGGCGGCCCGACCATGTTTCAAATGTATCTATTTTTTGAGCTTAGGTGAACTGTCATTTCTTTCTTAGGAGGTGACGCCTCTCCAGGGGACGTATTTCTAATGTAGATGACACGACAATATTGTAACCCATCCTTTATCTAATTCAACGAGTCTTATTATTTCAATACAATTCAACGGATCGTCCTATGTTAACTCCCCGGGCGTGAATCGAGTTCCACGTAAAAGTTTGGTTTTTTAAGATTATTTTTAGTTACCGTTCAAAATATTGTCAAGAAGAAAGAAATGTCTAAAAAGGTTCGACATTTTTTCAATAAATTTGTATTATTTATAAAATTGAAATAGATAGCTTTATTAATAATATCATAGATACTATAGATGGTTTTAATGAAATTAGCCATGACTTATTTACAAATTAATCATGGTAAAGTGTTACTTACGGGGTAACCGTTGATGTGACATGTTGAATTGCGGGGGTACCGAATCTAAGGCTAAGATTTAAAAACTGTATTTAGATTTCACTTCGACTTAGCCACTATTAAGATTTTTAAAGATACTTCCAAAGGTATTATTAGCATCTTACTCTAAGTACGAGGTAAAGAAAATCAAGGGAATCAACTAAGCAAAAACATCGTGTTGTCAAAAACTTAAAATTTCACCCGAATCCTGAGTAAAGTCAGAGTGTAGATGTATATAGCAAGTATTATAGATCTCAGGCAAAGGCATCAGCTGCCCGGGGTGATGGCTGCGACCCAATTTGTAATCACATACGGTCACGCGGTCGTACTGACACCCACGTCAACTAGCTGCGTCTCACGAGACCTGACAGCTGGCAAATTATGCGAGCCTCTTAGATTAGAGTTTGGAGAAGCGGCCGGAAATTTAAACATTAAATAAATAAACATGTAAATTGTTTTAATCGCGCGTCGTGCCCGCGGCAAGCGGGGTTAGCGGCGTACTTCTGTCATTTTTTTAAAATCTTTTCCCATGTTGAGTGATCTTTAGGATAAAATTTACGAAAGTAGTGCTTTTGGATTAGGTTCATACGATAAAGTATCTCTGTTCAAGAAACACCTCACATTTAAAAATTTCAATGTCATTTTGGAAGAAAAATAAATTAAAGCAACGTCAAACAACGACGGCTACATAAATCTATAATATACTTCATTATTATCATCTCATTACCTTCTTTCTATATTACCAACAGTGAGGCAGCCGCCCCAAGCTTAGTGTAAAGATCTTCGCTGTTCTTAAAGAAATATCGATTTTATATTTAAACTTAGTACCGTCTGATACGATTAACTGCCACCCTTCGAGATGAGTGATCACTTTATAAATGTAGAAGTGTTCAGGATTCGATCAGTGACTGTTCGTCACACGGTTCACCTGATGCGGCAAGTAGGGGACTTCTGTTTCAGTAAAAAACCTAAAGAAGCGATTCCCTAATTTCCTCTGACTGTATTAAGTAGGACACCTGTTTTTAAGCATTTGATGAAGTGGTTCCGCTCATCGATTTAAGCATTTTTTTTGGTTAAGAGTGTTCCCCTTATAAGAATTCTGATAAATGTGATATTATAACAAAGTTCTGCAGTTCATAAAAGAAAACCATTACAATGCTATTATAAAATAGTAAACCATTTAAATTACATCGTGTCTGGATCCTTTTAAAGTGAGCACAGCAAAAAGAAAACACACCGTCTTTACAAAACGAGACAAAGACATGATATTACATCGTTATTATTTCAAAAATATTCAGTAACAAATGTTACCTCTCGAACAATGTATGCAATTTCGTGTACAAGTGTATTCAATATTCCACGTGAAGTAAAAGAGTTGTCATAGTACGGTAAATCCTTATGTTAATGCATTGGGATCTCGATCATGAGAATCGGTCGTGAGCTACCGTTCGTGCTCGGCAAATTCGCGAATACACCACGACATAGGCAGGGACTTGTTATCGCGCGCACTAACCTCTGATCGTAATGAATTTTATATTTCACTACTTGTCGACCCACCCCTAATTTGAACAGGCTGTATTATAGATTAAACCTTTGCTCGAAAAATAGGTTTTTAAAGCATAATTTTAAAAAGTAGACAGACGCAGTAGTGAGAGTATTTTGTAATGAGATATATTGAATCAAAACGATATTTAAAAATTCTGAAGTTTTATGTATTTATTATCGAAACAATCGTAATATAAAACTTATTCTCATCGTGCTTTAAATCTTACATAGACTAACTACCTTTTAAAATAGAAATGGTATCGAAAAAAAGGGGTAATAAAAGACTCGGCAGTTTATCTCTTGGAACCCATCTTTGTTTGATAAATACATTTTTTCTTCTCCATATTGTAGAATCTGTGTATGGTAGATTTTTGATTCCATTGTGATAAAATAGCTCTTATTTGTGATGAAACACGATGGATAATACGCAGCAGCTTCCGATAGAGATGTCTTTGTTGAAAATAATACTTGTTTGGTTTGGTAGAACATAATATGAGCGGCTATTGTACTCCCGTGTTTTGGTTATGAAATTTATTATTTGACAAATTGTGAGGTCGAAATAAGCCTTTCGTACAAACGGCATCTGCTGAGCTTTTGAATGATCTTGTCATCTTGTTTCTTTGAAAACGTCACTTTTTTTTTAGCAAATCTGTATGAATACAAAATCACAATTTAATAATACTTATTTTTTTTGTTGATTCAAAAAAGAAAAAAAAAATCTAAACTGAAATCCCTAAAATAAGTTGAAGCTACGCCAAGTGTGGATTATCTGATAATAACTTGACTTTTGCAACAAGAGCTCGACTCGTAAGTCTGATTCCATGAACATAATTTTAACATACCATTTCATAATCATCCATTAGCATTGTGCAGTGTGCAGTTTGGTAGCATCCACTTTGGGAGTTGAAATAAACGTGTTGGTAGTTGTTATGATAATATTAAAAGTTAAATCGTGTAGTTTTTGAATGTTTTGTGTTTTACTGGAGTCCGTGTTTAATTTATACATGGACAGTATGTAAAGTTATTTATGCGTATGAAAGGCTAAATTGCTTTCACGTCTGTTTAAAAGTTTTGACCCCAGGCACTTCTCCTTTTCGAAATGTACTTGGGAATTCGCAATAGAACGTCAGTCGCAGGAGACCGCCCCGGCCGAGTAAAGAGCACTTTATAAATGTGTTTTGAGAATAGCAAGCGAAGACGATGGAACGCACGGCAGTGCACCAAGTTTAATGGAAAAGAATTGAAAAGTAGCGCGTCTATATGGTAATAGAAATTGCCCGGAAGAAAGCAACACAGACGACGGAGTGCACCGCTTTGAGTTATAGTTGTTTTCTCGAAAATTGAGCGTTATTGCGTGTGTTCCCGAGAAATATCGGGTCCCGGCCCGCGGCAGTCTCGATCAACTGCACTTTTATTGTTTGCAAGGAAATATAGAAATGTATACGGAAGTCGTTCAACGAACTAAACTGCACTAAAGCTTAACTTATGTGTCTGAAATTTCACTTTACAAACATCAAATTTCTTAACATAGAAGTTTTAAAATGAACTGATTTGCTTTTTAGAAAACCTTTAGTGTAAGTTAGCAGAGTCGGCTTTTTCCCATTAATTTTTGTCAACAAACCGAGTTGTTTGCTAGGAATTTGTACCCAATATTTGTGGTGAACATAAGACGGCACTTAACTTGATGTCATTGTTTTGTTCTTAAAATATTGAAATTTAAAATGGCTGAGAAAAAATAATTTCGAAAGATATTTTACATGAAAATATTAATAGTTATCGTAAGTGTTGTGTCGTTTAAAGGTAAAATTATGCTAAATATTTGGGCGTATACCGTTATTGCCGGATTTATCTAATTGTAAGCTATTTATATATTGTGTCGCCACGCTGATCAATATTCATGTCTCGAATATGACCGTTAATTGCCACTTATAAATCTTAACACTTCGATGACATCTTAATTGCCAGTGTTACAAATCACCTCTGTATACGGAAATTTTAAGCAGAATTACGTGATTAATTTCTGTTTTGATAAATCCCGGTATAAAATTCTTCGTTATCGCTATTACATTTTATACTATTATGCTAAGTGTTCGCTGCCGTTTTCTAAACATTAACTTCTCCATGTTCACGATTGATGTCAATACTTTTGTTTGCGTCTTCCATCCAACTTAACTGTTTCGTGATTCATAATTTAGTTTGCTTGTTTAAAGTTTAGTATCGGCGATCAGTCACTATTAATTAGCGAAACGAGAATGCTGTCCGTTGCCTCGGACCCATTATGTCTTTATTCGTAAATATTTAAAACTCTATCTCAATTTACTACTGTTGGTAGATTCAGTAACTTTTATGAAAAGACATAAATTTGAATTTGTTTGTCAGAGAAGTCGTTATATTTTTATGTTGGTCGACAACCGCATAATGTCTGAAATGTAAACGGTACAAAATTAGAAGTAAACATTGTAAAGATCAAGATGTAGTAAATAGATGGAGGTTGCTGGGTACAAGTCTCACAGGGCGGTCTTGGTGAACTGCTGCTTTATGTTTCCTACTGGTTTTATATGCTAACATTAAATTAACACCTGATATCACTAATTTTATTTATTCCGTTCATAATAAGATAGAACTAAAAACTCCATAAAATGAAACTAAACGCAACTTTATTTTATTTATTTCAATAAAAACCGATTTCAGAGCCAAACTTTTGACAATCGTAACAATTTATAACTAACGATGATCAATA
The DNA here is from genome assembly GCA_949316135.1 of Choreutis nemorana. Taxonomy (NCBI): domain Eukaryota; kingdom Metazoa; phylum Arthropoda; class Insecta; order Lepidoptera; family Choreutidae; genus Choreutis; species Choreutis nemorana. The sequence goes on from OX438609.1 coordinate 5,983,243, forward strand.
AATATGATAAAATTTTTAGAAATCTTAATAATATTTAAATAAAAATATTGGCATTTTGACATTTGAAAGAAATACATTGCAAAAAACGATGAATATTAAAGATGATACAGCTATATCGGAAATTCGATTAAGCAAGGTATCTATTTCCATTAGATATAATTCGTATTTTTGTACAAGTAAGAATTTCTTGTAATTATGTAAATCAAGCAACAGGTCAATAGCCAGTGGAGGTTTGAATTTTCCCAAGTGGTAAGTTGACCGTTAACTCAATGATTCATTACCGGTACTAGAATAAACTAAAGAGGATATTTTGTTCAAATATTCTCACGCGTGTCTGAGACTGCATGTCAATTGTTGGCCACAAGTTTTGACACCTTGACAACACGAGAGCGGGGTCAACAACAGTTTGCGCTCCAATATTTATCCAATGTGAGTGCAAACTCACTCAAACCCAACATTTCTTATGCCTGGATTATAACTAAAATATCTTCAAGTTACGAAACTTGTTAATGTATTATAAAACATCTAAGTCCCCTATTTTAATTCGTTGAAATAGAGATATCATCAAGTTCGTCAAAACTAGAGCACATTATATAAGGCGTAAAATAACCCTTTGATTTTTATCACGGATAAAATGTACTCGCACGTTAATTTCTCACATTTTGACCCGTTCTATCTCACTAAAAGGTGTCATTATACTTTGAGCGGGTACAGCTGTTGGTTCGACGCGACAGTAAAACCCTTCGGATTCCGAAACTGATATGATAATTGTAATCTAATACATCACTATCTTCATCTGCTCCTACCTGCATTAGAATGATTTTATTACGAAACCGGTATGTCGGAATTGCCTAAGGGTTTAATAGGATGAAAGCTAGAATATATAGGATTCGCGGTAACAAACGGCCCTACCTACACAACACCACCCACATTCCAATTACATTGTTGTCACGTATTTTGAGTGAAAATTTCGCTGTTGGAGGAAGTTGCGAGTCGTTAGACGTGATGGATCTTCCAAAGCCGTTTAACAGCACCTCCAGGCTGGTTCCTTTGACGCAGGAATCGATTATACTTGACAGTTTTCCTCAGAATTGTCGAGTGGAAATTTCACGGATGGTAATTAGTTGACCCGCCAAAACGTCCGACTGAAAAATAATGATCTACACTTGTTCTCTGTAATGATTTTAAACAGATTGCCTTCAAAATATATTACACTTGATCGTTTGTACTTCATTATTTAAATTTACTTTTATATGTTCGGTTCCACTTAATATTACGTATACGTACAACATTCCAATTTAACGTCTCGGACTTTTGCATGTCGTAAAGTCGTTGATAAATTTTATGGAGATTACTTTGACGATTGAAATCTGAGAACAAATTAAACGAAACGATACTGAATATGAGAAATGTATGAAGATGTGTGTCGACATCATTTGTAGGAATGTATTCACATGCCAGGCTCTGTGTTGATTACAATGTAATGTGAAGGTCTTGTTTAATTCTATTTTATGCAAACCATGTTTTTTCATTAAAATGTTTGTTAGCTCTATCGATAGCCCTTGGTAGATTTTGATAGTTATAATACAGTGCTTCCTAAATTATGTGAAAAGACATAATTATGTGAATTATGTTGTGATATACATACATAGTATATGTATGCTTTTATTTCCTACCAAAATTTAATTTAATAAGGTATGCAGGTTTGCAGACCTTTTTTTTGGATACGTGATAAATGGCTTGTGATAAATTAATCAATGTTTTCAGTATACATTTATTGATGTTGTAAGTTTGACAGTTGTAATCCAAACTCCTTGTTAAGATTCATTTGTAAACCTTGGAATTAGTATCCTCGTTGACCCCGAAATCGTCGATTAATCATAACTCCCGAAATCGCGAGGGCTTAAGTGTCTTAATCAAAGGCCGGCCTCCCAATCTAGGCCCCTGGGTGTTATTATCGATTGTCGCTCAGCGGGGCACACGACAAAAGAATTAAATTTAAAATAAATCGCGCAAGACTGCGTCGCATGGAGAAATTAGGCGCGGAATCCCCCGCCGCGAAAACTCATCGTAAATATCGTCGCGGTCGGATCCGAACCGCGCTGCGACGCTTAAAAACACATTCTTGTTATACACTCGTTTAAGGATTTAATTACTTGCATCGTGGAAGAAACTCACCTTCTCATCTTTCTTTCTCGCTCACGTGATCGTAAATCCTCACTTCGTTAATGATCTGAACGTTGTTCCGCGATGAATTACTGCTTAGTCTTGTTGACTTTTTGAGCGAAATATTTTTTACGGATTTTCGTTAGCGTGGGTCTCGCATAATGGACAGTTCTCTTTAAGTGGTTTTTCGAGTTCATCGCGATTTATGTTTCAATAAGTATTCAACAATGTGTTTTATGCGAATTTTTATCTTTTAAAATATCATATAAAGTGCACAATTTGATAGTCTTTTGCCATGTTGCGCATAGCAGAACTGATATCAGAATCATTCCCTTATCTGAAGTTCGAAACTCGGCTTCTCAATAATTTACATCCGTTTTTAAATGAGAGAAAAATCATGAATTTTTAAAACAACGAAAATTTTAATTTTATTCGTATTTAACTATATACATACTAGTTTTTTCTTTGCTGATTGCTAACTTGACTTGCAGGTATTCAATATTATTGGGCTTCAGTCTTCTTCAGATCTATTTTAGGGCCATAGTCCTACAGTTCGTTCAAATATAATTTAATACAATTGATGTAGTTATTATGAAATATGAAATGCGTTTCCAACCCAATCCCCAATGATACTGGTGGTTTTCTTTCTTAATTATAATACAATAAGAAAAGTAGTATCAAGTGTCTTGTACAAAATAAACGTCTTTTTCTGTGGCGAACATTATTCGTAAACATTTCACCTTGCATTACTCACTATTTAAAGTTTGAACAACACTTTATAGTCTTAAACTGAGCTATGAGCTCTGATCTTGATATATAATCGTCAAAAGCAGGGTAGTGTAGTAAAAGTCTGGGTGTTTACCGGTGACGATTGCCTTCGACTAGAATTTTCTTCTGGTCACAATGCAGTCGGTGTTCCGTTTGTGAAAGCGATACTTCCGCCGTAGTCGGGATACTCCTATGGCATGTGATTGCGGCCCCTTTACTTTAATCAAATGCCTGTGACAAAGGATTGAATGGAATGCTCCTCGATCTCGTACAAGCGATCTGTATTGGCTGCGAAATTCTTTATAGATGTTTCGCCGACGATAGTTTTTTCACAGATCGTGTTTTATTGTTTGTCGCTGTTGGTTCTTCTTTAAAGATACTTTCTGTGTTTTTTACCCTTCATTTACTCAATGCTCCGTAACGTTACACCCGTCATTGTCACTTTGTTGGATGCTAAAGGTTCTCAATCGTTTTTTACAGAATATAACCCCTATGTTATAAGTATTTTAAAATAACTTTTTCCCGGGACTTCTTCCGCGTAGAACTCGTCTTTCTATATAACTTTATCCCTTATAATGTTATAAAATTTTGGCGACATAATCAGTCTAGCCATATAAGGTAACAGTAAGACATACGGTTAGAGTTAGTTTAGTATTTTGAGTTGAGTTGTTTAGTATATATAAGTAGTTATGGTTTTGTAAGTATTTCGTTTTCGTAATTTAAATTTCTCATCAACTATAAATTTAAAAAAATGTTCAGATCATCATCTTTTCAAACGTTTTTAAAATCATTTAATTATGAGAAATGTTGCTATGTTTTACTTCACTTTTTTTCAGGCAAATTTCAAGTGTAACTTTTATGTGGCACACTGTGTTAAAGCTCTCAACTTCAAATGTAGATGAAAATGATGTGTCGGCTCCATACAGCAGTCTGTTTATAATGATACCTGTTCAAATTATTACGAAACAAGCTTTATCCTAGGTTTTCAATTCACCGACAAAACTCTGTCACCTCTTGAAAAGTTTTTAAACAGATTTCGAGTTTGCCCTAAAGGCAAATTGTGATGTTTAAAATGTTGTTTGTATTTCTATCATGACGTCTGAGTGATTAATAATAAAGTCGTTTTTGATTACATAATAACAAGCATCTTAAAATGAATTGATACCGTTTTCTTTAAGTTAAATTGCTTCTTTTATAATCTTGAAGAATGATTTAATATAATGATTCATTTCTGATTGTTGGAAGGAATGTCTTGCATGTTCTCAGACTCAACGTTAGATTGACGTATTTATTTATTGTGATTAGATAGGTACTTACTACATTCTTGAAATAGGGGACGGTACTCAATAAAAAGAATACTTAACAGTCAAATAGAAAAAAATACCGAAGTAAATGTTTTTTATGTCTAACGCATAAGGTTTCAGTCAATTTAAAAATAACAAAGGGTTATGCAATACGAGGCGTCTTTTAAAATGGTATGGTTATTGAATAAAAACAGAATGTCGATCCTATTGGCTCACCCTTGCTGCTTTTTAAAGTTTTTATGGCGCGTGAAATGCAGGTATAGAAATTATACAATTTGAATGAGAACCCCGTACGCAATGTAATGGCTAGCGTTTAACTTCTGTTATTTTATTGTATCGACACTAAGCATCAAAACATCGAGTGAAACGAACATTTGTACCTTATTTACTGTAAAATTATATGCACTCTGTGCACAAGACACGTTGGTAATCAGGTTGTATGGCGGATAGTCCAAGCACAGACAATTTTACGGGCGCTTAGCTAATGTTTGCCAAACGATTTGCCGTGGGATATAGCTGGGTATACGTTTTTTCCCCGACAGTTCGTTCATACGACCGTTTTTGCAAAGGAGCTTTAGAATTGTTCGCTAACTTTACCATGCAGCCTTTAATATGAAAATATCTATCATATATAAGTGATATTTTTATATATTTTGGTATTATATTTCTGTAAGCTTATTTACAGAAATCTATCAGAATAACTCGTGAAAAGTACTAGAATAACGTAATTTACAGTACATGGAAAGTTTATATTTGTTTTCTCTAGGTAACTGGAAAATTAAGTAACCTAGATTTTCCTTGAAGGTATATTACCCGCAAGAAGTTATGAAGTATAAACTTTTCTGCTTGTTTAAAACTATGCTTCAAAGAAAAATGTAAAGAATACCGACCAATAAAAACTTATTCCATTGTTTACATTAAGACAAGCTTGTAACAATTATAGCGGTAACCTATTCGACGTCCAATTTAAATGTGAAACAGATTAATCAAACGATATTAACTTTCTCTCTCCCTACAATAAAATATTTAACAATAGCTCATCCTGTGTTTAACAACGGCCTCCTCTTTTTGGGTTGGGCATTTAAAATTGAGCTACACAGTTTGTACTTCTCCAACGTTCCAATCTTATCTACGGATCGATCTGTAACCCTTTAAATTTATGCGTCACCGACCTATAACGTATATTTTAAATGTAACGACTAACAGGCCGTGTGTTTTCAATATAAAATCGGGAGCAAGTTCCGGCCAAGTACGGGGGAGTTGGTTTTTCCGGAGAGCACCGGAGCAATAAAGTAAGCAGTTTTACAAGTGACTGGGCCCGCAACGAATGCACGGGTTAGCTTATGCTCCGATATTCTTATTTCATACCAGTGGAAAATCTTACGATAAACATTTTCGAATTTCCCTTTTACATTCAATACTAGCTTTTGATATCGACTCATTTCGCATGAGTGAAGTTGAAGGTATTGCAATTAATTTATTTTTGTAGTATATATAGTTTTATGGGAGGTTTTTTTCTGATAGTGACATTTTTTTTTCTTACTTATTAAAACTACTAGATCATTTCGTATCGAAAAGCTTAGACATCAGAGTTTCGAGAAGAATTTGTGCTACGCAACGCATATTTTTTGATACAATATGCTTTATTCTAATAATTCCTAAGTATAAACGAATTTTATTTCATACAGTTGCTAGATTCTCCTCTCCGTGCTTGAAAAATGATTTACTTTATGGACCGGAGTAATTTAGGCTCATTATGAGTTAGATTTCCAGTGGCATCAAAAAAGTGTCCTAGAAAATAATCCGTTTAAATTTATTGAACGCAGCGTTTACCTCATAAAGATGAAACCGAGAAATGTAGCGTTATGCTTAACTTTCAACGTATGAAAAAAACATTTTTACAAAAATGTTTTGATAGCGTATCCCCGTTATAGTTTTATATTCGTACGTGGGCTGTGTCGAAATGACAATTGGATTATATTCTGTAACAATGTTTGTTCAAGTTCGGGCACATTGATTATGTCGAGACTGGTTGTCAAAAGTTCCCATCGTCATTAGTTGAGTTGATTCGTCGCATTCAGTCGGTTGTGGATAAGAATGCAGGGCCGGCAACAAAGCCTCCACATTATGTTGTCGCACGACGCGGCGCGTTCCAATTAGGAGAGATTTATTCATCCCCTTACTGAAATGCCTCTTTCGGAGACAACAATTATATTATCAGAGATTTAACTCAGCAGGACAATTGTTCCTCAATTTTCTAAACACTTCGACAATGCTCGCGTAATTTGTTCAATCCCGTGATGTTTGATTGTTTACTCTGGGAAAACTCGAGTCGTCATCGCCTCGAGACTGACGCTATCTTCGTAGCGACGACGTTGTTCCCTTTCGATATTCATTTGCTTGGATGCTTTGTAATTTCAATGGGAGAGAAGTACTATGTATCTTGTTAAGATAATGTTTGCGTTGATCTCGAACACGGTACACTCTACCAAAACAATTGACAATCACTATTTTCGCGCTCCCTCGAAATAAACTTATTTAATCTGTCCGATTAATATTAAGTTTCGGTTTTGTTTGGCACTTGTTGTTAATTTATTCTTTTTGTAAGTTTCATTAATTGGTGGTTAGTTAGTTGGGCTACCGAAGCTCGTTCCCTTTGTTATACATGAACCACACCCTACATTTATCTAAGCTAAAGCTTATTTAAAATGATAAACGAGCTCCCAATCGATTTGAATAACAAGCAGGCAGATGCTCTTAATCCTTTTGATTTCATTAAACGCATGCGCCCCTCGGCCCTTGTCGGAAATATCACTCGAGTGTGGGCCTCGATTCAACTCTGAATTGTTCATAATGAGGTTTGTTCCATCCTATAACGCAATTTGAAAGAAACAAGCAAAGGAATTTTGAGTACTTTGTGCGTTTTTATTTAGGATAGGGGAAAATAGCAATTCATTTTATTGTAGAACGTGACTGAAAAATACGTCGTAGGATTTGTCTGCCATTGCTCACGGCTACGTACGTTTCCTCTTTTAAAGATGAATACATGTATTTTCTACGCTTTTTTAATTTCAAAATCAAAAATTTGCAAGATTGTAAGAAATTTGTCTAAAATAAATAATTTTAAGTTGCTATTTTTGTGTCGAGGGTTATTCAGTTTGTCGCCTTGTTATAAGAGCATATTGTGTGTGATGGTATGATACGAGATGGCTTCTTCTATTGTCTACTCGTTATCGTGTATCGATACATCGCCGAGTAGGATATTACAATGTACTCGTACACTGCCATTAGGTTGCGCTACGCAGTGTTGTTATCATATGGCCGCGTAGGCTGTTTACGATAGCGCGAGAATTTAATATTTTGATTGGATATCGGCAGATATTCCGTTCGCCACGGGGCGCCTCCGAGAGTGTAGGCCGGAGTACCCCTCATCTCCATAAGATGTGGCTTCCTGACACTGTGTGCCCGTTCTGCTCGAAAGAGCATTATTTTGGGCATCTGACTGTGATCGATTTGTTCGAATTTCTCTTAAGACAGTTCAAATTATACCACACGATAAGGGTCGAAAAATACCTCGATGAAGTTGATATAGTGTTCGCGCATCTCACGAGAGTTATTGTTTTGATAAATAGTCCGTGATAATCATGTTAAAAGAATTTGTTTACATGTCCGACTATTAAAAGTACATAATAATTTGTATGAATAAAATCAAACGACTTTTGTTGTAAATAGTAAGTCGACCTACTTTCCCTAGGGACGATATTTTGTTTTGTATTTCGGGAAAATTAACCTTCGTTAGCCACCAATAAATTGTAGTAGGTTTACGAGTAGATATAATTAATTAACTGGCTTCTCGGCCGGTTACGGTATGATGATGTTTTGTTTACTAAGCTTGTTATTCACTGTACTACAGTTTCACTTGAATTTTAATAGATATATACTTAAAATTAAAATGCGCTAACGCATATTATGTAGCAGTTAGTTTATTTTGCTCAAAGATTTAATATACATATGAGTCAAATATAAATTTAACAACCAAAGAGAAGGATACCCAACACTTAAAATTATGATTTTAATAGATATAAATTAGGATCTCGTTACTACGTCGTATTTAATTGATTTTTTGGGCTCACAGTTTGAAAAAACTCACAAATCTATTAGTGGAATCAGATAACCGTTATAGTCCAGCGATTTAATATTTTCAACTCGAATTAATAAGCTATGGCCACGCCCCGTAGGCGTCAACTCTATGATTAATATGGCCTTTGCCAACGACTACCGGATCGCAATGAGCTTCTTTTAGCCTCGCATCAACTAATAAATTAAACAATTTTAACCTCTACGGCTTAAAAATTTAGAGCTACACACGTTCTAATTGTTGTACATCCAAGTGAGCTATCCACGCCTTATATTTAGCAGCGGAATTCACACGTCTGAATTATTTATATCGATTACGTATGCTAATAAGCAGTATATCAATCCAGGTAAACGATGCATGCAAATAAATCTTTAACCTCACAGATTGTTTGTGTATATTTCTTATATGAATAAATTAAAGCTTGATAAAAAGGCATATGAGTATGATTAGATGTTTTATATAAACAACTAAGGCGGCAAACAAGTCTCAAATTTTGATTTTAAAATTCGTTTTAATTAAATTTTTAAAGGGGCTATGATCTTGAATGTAATCAAGTTTTTGCCTCCGTTTTTCCTTATTTTTTGAGATAGTGAAATGAATAAAACTCTTCCATAACAAAACGAAATGTAAAGACATTAACGATGCGTGACGTAGTTTTAACTCAGACATGATTAATTGTTTCATAATTGGACATGTGTATCTATTAAGTTTTTAATTCACCTCCTTACTTTAATTAACATCAGTCTGATTAGTTTATACCATTTCGCATCGTATTAGGTAAATTTCTTAAAAATGAATAGTACATAGACGGCGTTCTCGCTTCTGAGTAAGTTCAATTGAAAGAGAAGACGTTAATTGAACTTTTATAATAAGAGATTTCGCCTGAATTTGAATATATTTAATCCAAGCAAACACTACTGCCTGAAACTTTTTTGTTAACCAAGTTAATTCATACGCTCCGAAGCTGCGAAGCTGGAAGCTTCTCGGTCTGCAGGATTTAATTCTGCTTTTGTTTAACTTTAGTTTACGCTTAAAATCTAGTATTTTTGGAGTCCTTTGTGAGCCAATAAGGCGTTCACAGCCTTTGTTGCCTCCCAAAATTACTTTAAGAGTACGTCGTTCCAAGTAATTAGCTGCTTGAAGGCTTTGGCATATTTCTTCTAAAGCTGTCGTACTCCATAAACGAACAAACGATTATTGCTCATTGTCTCCTTTTGTTTATTATTATCTCAAACAGATTAGCAGACTGTTGTGTTTTAAAGTGTATAAAAGAAACGGTAGAAAGTGCGTTCTTTGTTTCAATAATTTTAAGGTAAGGAACAATGTTTTAAGGTTTTTAAGATCATAAAAAGTTTTTTAAGCATTTGTGAGATCACTAGAAATCAAATGGGTTTTAGTTTTCTCCTTATCTGGCGCTACTTGAGAAAAAGGGATAAAACAACAGTTGACCAATTCAAATAAGGTTGAAACTCTTTATAAAGAATAAATCTTTAAGATTTCTATTTTCTAATTATGTTTTAAAATAATAATCGAATATCGTATTATTTGTCTTAATATTATTTGTTTTTTAATTTTAAACTTGATGCACCACTCACACTAATGTTATAATTTAACACAAAGTATTTTTTCTACTAGTAATGTTTTTTTATATAAATCATGCAGTGTAACAGCAAATAACTACACCTAGTATCGTTCAATACTTAGATGTTGCAGGATGAATTTTGTGGGCGACCGCAGCATGCTGTGGGATTGATTGAACCTTTCAAATTCTCAGGACAAATTTGATGCTCCTTAAAATGAATTCTGCATTTCAGATCTACATACCAAACGTGGGCTCTTTTACACTAACTTCGTATTGTCGATTTTGATCTTTTTAATTGTCTTAAACGTCGAAACAATGTCGCCATTTAATCTATTTTTATTGATACTTTATTTAAACTGCACGGGAATTCTGAAATTTTATTACTGGATTTTTTCCTAATGGGGTTGTTAGAGAATTCTTGTTTTATTTACCAGTCAGAAATAGCATGGATTTTATTAACTTTTTAAGTGTTTGTTGGGTTTTATTTGAACAGTAGTGACTGACATGATGATAGAAATGGTTTAAATTGTTCCCAGTTATAGGGTTTATAAGTATAAAATACCTTTTTGATGCTTTCAGAAATTTTCTTTTAAAATTTGTTTAGATGTTATCCTAAACAAACGCAAGTTGCATAAAGCTTCATTCGCAATAGAAAATATGATCTTTTGACACGTATCTTTATAGCAAATGTTGACTCGAAGATGATAGTTGCGATTCTTTCGCACCTGAACCAACAAGGCTTCGATCCTTTTCAGCTTTATTTGTGAGCGATACGTTATTGCATTTCAATTCTAATATTGAACTTTGAATTGTTTGATCTTTTATTGACTGTAGCTGTTACATTAGTTCAATTTGAATAAGCTAGGTTGTAGCTTAATTTTTCTTGATTAACAAAAGATTCATATACTAGGTTTTAGGTTTACATGTATTTATAAAATGTAAAGCTTTATTTACTTAACATGTATTGTTAAGCGACGAAGTAGTTTTCTTCCATAATTTAAAATAAACATTGCAAATGATATTTCCCTAATTGTTTTCAAAGTACAAATAGCAATATAGTTTGGGACAAACTTCAAAGACTCTGTCGGCTTCGGGTTTGTATTGTGTTCAAAACACTTAAGATTAAATGTGGCAGGATTTTTCATAACGCTTGTCTTCTTTAAGGGAATTTATAAGTTAAGCCTGAACGTCATCATACAAGTTCTTGAAATTAAAGAACTTGAAATTTAATATACCGTAGAAGATAAAATGCTAAACTTTAAGCCGTAATCAGAATGTTTTGTTATGTATTAAAGATATTATTAATTTATTGAATAGACCCACTGGAACTCAATTGCGCGACCTGTGCTAACGATTTTTTTTTTTTTCGGTTTTGTTTATTTTATTTTTATTTACATTATGGGAAACAAACAGTTTTATATAATTCTTTTTAAAAATTTATCAAACGAAATTATCATACCAAAATTGAAAAGTTTCCACAACTTGATAATACAATATACAGACAAACTAATGAAGGTATTAAACAAGAATACAATGACACAACTATGGCAACGTTAAACATTTCTAACAAAGGAATAAATTTTAAATACAACGCAAAATAAAATATAAACATATTATAAAATAACACATACCTGCCATTTTCATACAACAAATCAGGAATGTTCTAATTCACTGACTCACAAAATCAAAAATCAACAGTGCTGAAACACTCCAGAATTTTGCTTTTATATCTAATACACGATTCATGAAATATGTCAATGGATTCAAAATCTTCACTATACTCATTTACTACACGACTCATATAGGATTTTGATGCATACCTATTCCGAGTTAAATCATAATAAAAACTTTTTAAAATCTTGATTGTAATCTTGGACATTTAAAATTAACTCTTATAACCTTATTATGTAAAATCTTATGAAGAAACAGTTGATCTCTGAGTATTCGTCGATCTTTGAGTGAAATGACTCTGACTGATTGCTGATTACCGTGTCTATACCGAACATGCTTCAAGAACTTACTTTGAATACGCTCAATACTAGTAACATAGATATCATATTACGGGTTTCAAACCGTTGAACAGTATTCAAGAATAGGTCTTATTAATGAATTGAACAATATCAACAAAGTTTTGGCTTTCTTAAAGTCCCGAGACACCCTGAGCACAAATCCTAAGACTCCAAAGGCTTTAAACGTCATAGCGTTTATATGGCTTTTAAAAAGAAGTTTACTATCGACTATGACCCCCAGATCCCTCAATTCATTTACCCTTTCAATAGACTTGCAATCAAAATAACAGTCATAAATAATTGGTTTTGGTTTTCTCGTAAAATAATAATCATTTATTTGCATTACAGTAATTATGTACTTTATTTAAATCAAATCATTTGTTTCAAAATACAAGAAACAAATGTCTACTTATTTTACGGAATCACTCGTTGTTTGTTACATAAAGGTTAGGTTAGGTTAGGTTACAATTCTTACATAAGATCCGTTAATATGAATCCAGTGCCAATTATTAGCTTTCAGATTTATCTAATATAAATCTTTTTTGATGTGCGGTCTTAACTTTTAGAACTTGAACGGAATCTTAAATGTTTACCTTTGTCGGAGTAACTTTTGTGTTCACGGTGGCAATAATTGCGAACGGACACATGTTTTTTTTATTCCGAGTATCTAGGATGATGATATTTGAAATGTTTGTGTTTCTGGTCGATGAGACGGCCGGTGACGTGTAGGGCCCGCTATTGTGTCGGATGGTTCGGTCCGCAAAGGTTGTTTACTCTGATGCCTTTCCCGCTAGCCTTTGTGTACTTTATAATCGTCGTTACATTATACTCTATTTCATAGGTTTTGATACTTATAACTTTTTTATCATGTTTACTTTATTAAAAACGTTCTTGTGTAGTAAACTTTCATATTGTATATTTTTCTGATTTTGTCATCATGATCTTCATTCAAAATCCAAAATATGTATATGTTTTTGCAAACGTCTCTTGAGTGCAAACGCCAATTGATAAAATTCATACACAGTCTCATATAAAGTTATTAAGATGTGCCAAAATGTATTTTTTTTTACTAAATATCAACATCGTTTCTTACAAACGTTGTCTCTATTATAATATCGATCCTACGCACGTTTTTGTTAAGTAAACATGTCGAAATTCCACCTTTTTGTGTGGTACCAGCAATTATTGCTTTATTCTATACAAGATCAAGGCGTGCTATTGCTATGTATTTCCTACAAATATTCTTCACATTGTTAGTCGTCGGCAATCTATTATGACGTATTTAATAACCTTTATGAAGGCATACGGTTTGTATCTGCGAACAAATAAAGCGTTCCGATGCTTTGAAAAGACTAAGATATTGCGTTGTCAGATTTTCTAAAGACTACCTACAATGGTGTAAGTAAAGAGAAGTAACCAACCGTTGACCACTTCATTCAACCATTTAATTCAAGCTCTGAATTAATGGTACCCTGTACATCAATGTCCGTGTTAACTAAACCAGTTAACTTTATAGTATTATCTAAATCTTACGCCAGTTCAGGTGTTTAAATACTGATTACAGGGCGCATAAAATTAACTATAAAATGCTTTATTTATGTAACAAAAAAGGATACGGTGAGGACGCTCTTAGAATTAAATATGTGCTTGCTATCATAAAATAAAGAATTTATAGGCGTCCTTTGGTATTACCGTGGCTTGGTTTTATGACTTCACGGGGCGTTTATTTGGCTCGACGAGGTATCGTACGCATTCCAGATGAAACACTACCGTCTCCTCTTTGTAGGGATAATTTGCATCAGAACTTGTCCCGGTTTAACTCATCAAATTTACTACAGCTTTTAATTATAGACAGTTATTACTCACTTTTAACGAGTCTATATTTTAACAATAGTACAGTTTGTATAAATGATCCTTTGCTACGTTAAATCTTTATTTTAACCGCAGTACGTTGGTACTGCAACTGCGTTGGTTGGTACTGGTTGGTTGGTTGGTGTTGGTAAAACATAAATAAGATAGCTATATGTTAAATTATCTAGTTTTCAAATGTAACTGAATGTTTTGTAGTTCAATATTTCATTAACACAACGAATAAAAAGATAATTCATATTCTGAAAGTATACTTCAGTTTAAGATTGCAAAATATGTTGACGAAACATTCAGCACTTAACCAAAATTATCCCATGAATGTAATGTTCTGGTCGATTAGTTTCGATCGGATCGTAAGTTATAAGTAACAGGGCATAGGCGCCGACGGATTCTTGTATTGTGTTCCATTCGATATGCTTTTTGTGCGTCCGTGCATCATGCCTCCTATCCGTTGTTCACCAACTTTGTTAGGTTAGGTCGCGGTGACCTTTACAAACATTAATCATATAACTATATTCTGTATTCTGTTGTGACAGCAAATATCCAAAGAACATTGAAGACGCGATGTGATCAAATTGTCTGCTAGCTTTGTCTCTCACTGGAGCTATTGTAATTTTAAAACAGAGCAATGTATTTGTAACAGTTCAAGTGTAAGTATTCTAACGTTAGCCGGTTGTAAAGGAACGCTAATGGGGCAATATTGACGCAATCATCCCGTGGTAACCGTTACAAGGCATCAAACCTAGCGCCTTGGCAACGCCTCGTTCCAAATGGACACCAACTCTATATTCCTATCTACTTTAGTTTGCGCTACGTAGTCAGAGCTATAAGCTGTCCGTCGATCGTGACTTTCAAACCTTATTATAATTACAGATCAGCGATTGTTGTACCCATAAAATGTATAATTTATAAAAGCCGAACGCAGAATAAGTCCGTGCAGGGAAGTTTGCTAACTTTTTACAGGAGCCGTGTTCGCAGCATGTTATACATTAGTTTTTGTAGAATTAACGAAGTGAATCAATGTAACGAGTGATAACAAGTTTTTGTGCTATACAAACGTCATTTGTAAGGACATTCATAAAAAAAAAACAGAGCATTTTTAGAATTCATAAGGATTTCGCTTGTTACTATTTAATTAATACCTACTTATTAGGTTACTATTACGCAGTAAAACCTAGTGATTATTAACTTTAGTAATAACGCGATACTTTGACTGTTGTCTAGCAAATGTCTGCAATAGTGGTTGTGTTATTAATTTTTATTGCCAGCAGTAAAATGTGTTAGAGCCAGAAGGTGCGAAGCTATGTTCTAAGTAGGTGGATAATGGCGGATAGTCTCGAATCTGACCAACGTGTGGTGTGACATTACTTGCTGTGGTTTTATAGCCTCGTTAAACGCCCATTACTATTCAATAGATCTTATACTGTTTGATATAAACCAATTAATTAATTCTGGTAAGAATTTGTTTGAAATAAAGTTTACGATCAACGGATTAATCGCAATACGAAATGAAATGTGTTTCGTAATTTAATGTTATTCGTTAAATTAAAGTAATGAGACACTAATTGCTTTTCGCACAATAAAATCCTGGATTTGACCAAAATGTTGGCCATAACTTTATTGTAACGTTCAAGCCTATATTAAAAAACTTTATACCTGCACATCATGTTCTGTTCTGACCGTTCTTCAGTATGAGAATTGGAGTTGCAATCTGTAACCTATTGTATTGGAACAAAGGAGCGAATGCTTTAATAAAACAGGTGCAAAGTTTAAAGAAGAGGTCTCCACGGGAATACTATCTAAACGTGACCGTTTTATTTCATGCCATTTTAGACTTTGATAGCTTTCATTTTGGGTAATTGCCATTAAAGTCGGTAACTATTTTCCGTGTTGAAGGTTTTTGTGTTATTCCGAGGGACATAAGGGATGTGTGGATTGGTTATCGTCCGCCCACGTTTCCTTAATGCGGATCTAATTTTCTATTATACATCGACTATTCGGTTCTTTGACGGTTCTTTTGTTGTTCATCTATTAACGTTTCTTTGCAAATGTTTAATTTGTATAACACATGCCGACATTCATTAAAAATCTGTTTTATGTTTTTTCCAAAAACGTACATTTAATTCATATTCATCAAAAAATTTAAATCTATACAATGGACTGCCGAAGGTCTTTATGAAATTAATGAAAAAAGTTTTAGTTACAGTTATCTCTAAGATAAAGTCGTACACATCGACTGTCTGAAGTTACGATTACGTACTGATGACACGGCAAGATCTTTCGTTGAAGATAAAGTAACATAAAAGAAACAGGGCAAATTCTTAGAGACCATGTGTAAAGATAACACCGTTTTTGTTGCTAAATTCTTTTAAACAATAGCCACAAAAATTTACTACTCTAGTTTGTTTTTGTCATAATTTATGGGTCTACCGCGTTGAGTCATTTGCGCTATTAGTTCTGTTGTGACAGCATATATCATAATATTAAAATGTGTCGTAAGAAAATTGATTGCGTAAAGGCCATCATCATTCCGATACTTTAAGTGGGCAATTAAACTTATAATTGAGGTATTTTAATCGCAGTTAAACGAATATGTTTTTATTTACGAATAAATACACTTGTTATAGACGTAATGTATACATGCAGAGAGGTAGATGATAGCGAAAAATTGTAGTCAGATTAGTCAACAAATCAGTTCACAGAATACTTGGTAGTCTCAATTATAAATTTCTGTGTGTTCTTTGGACTTAGTAAAGATCTGACTTGGTTTTAAAAAGACTTGTGTGTAACGATAGAATATAGTTTAATGACTACTACTGATTTCGGTAAGCGAACAAAATCGCGCTCAGGCAATAACTGGGCATAAACCGGCACGTACGCCGATTTGTTCTAACAGTGGCTGCTGACAGTACGGTTGCGGACGGACTTGCTGTTGTTTTGTTAGGACAGGACGTCTCGCTATGCAAAATCAATGCATATAAAGCAGCTAAAGTTGATGCGATATGGATCAACAAAAAAATCATTAGTGCGGTGTTAGGCAAAGTTCAATTTGATTTTTATTAGAATTCTTAACCCCATTTCCTTTTTGCTAAAGTAACTTAATAATGCTTATTACTAATATTAGTATGGATATGTATGAATAACAAAAATGTTATTTAACTAAATACTGTTATTAATGTAAGCAACATAGCTTCTGGCTCTACGTATACGAGTATAAGGCGCCGTTTTTTTTTCGTCAGCGCACTTGGGGGTGTTCTGAAGTGGCTGGGTGTAATTTATTAATGACGCATTGACGTGGGTGGTTTTCGAATGTCACACACAGTGTCTTGGTTACTATTTTGTAATGAATCGCTCAGCGGGACGTCACACTTGAAACTTCAAATTGATTACGTCATTAATATTTCACTGGAACTGCGTTAAATATTTTCCTTTGCGGACATCTTCTTGCGCATAACAATATTGGTATATGGTTGTGTGGAAGTTATCATTATCCTGTAATAAAATGTTACGGCTAGAACTATTTTCTGAGCATATCATAGAAAACATTAAGCTATCTGTAGTTGGTTTCAGCTAGGTAAATAGTATACAAAGTCGTTTTGATTATACTTGAGTCATACCAGAGTTTTTGTCTTTAACTATTTGAAGTTAGATTCTGTTAAGTAATATACCATTTGAGTATTGAGAGAGAGGAATTCAAATGTTAAATTAACGATAGTTTAATTAACTACGATTACTTATGAAGACGTTTCCTGTCCGGAAATGTGTACATAAAAATATTTGTAACGAACTCACTAACCTACATATAACAATTTGTAACTATGACTTTTCTAATAGTCGCCCATTAAAATAGTTGCGGTTATTTCAAGACATAACATTTTGGCAAATCTCTTGTAACAAATATCTTGCGGTCGATGGAACTGCTCGGCACGTTTCAATTTTGCTTTTGACAAATTGTTTTACATTACTTACCTATCACGCAAGTTATGTTTTATTGAGTTTGTTGAAATTCTTTCCTAGAAACTGGTGACTTAATAGTTTCTTGAATTCCCCAATCCAAACTTTGCCTCCGTCATCGTAAAATTTGTGAAAAAAATTAGAGCGCTTTTTGAAATATGGCGTTTTAAAATTTGTACAACGCAAAAGTATTTTTTTTCTGTTGTCTTTGTTAATGTTGTCCAACCTTTCACTCTTTGCCGACATATTTGTTTTTCTAAATTTCGTCCCTATAGCAACAAAAGAATATTGTGGAAGCTTTTTTTCAGAAGTCTGAGAAATAATATAGCAATAAACTGTTTACGAGTTGTCCGATTTGAACCAGATTTTGTTAACATTTAAATAATTTCCTTGCAATTTGTAAGACAAAAACCATCTTTTATCTTGAATTGCAACAGTAAATACGATATTTTTTCATGTTTTATAATCTTCTTTAAATATTATTATATACAGGTTAAAATTTGTTATGCTTGTGTTTATTTTCATGGATATAATTTTGTTTTCATATTTGTGTTATTATTTGATTCAAATTAACAAATACTTACTACGAGTAGTTCCCATCTCTGAGCAACTTTTTTCTTTTAACTATTAAGGCCATTGGTCTGATTATTATTTGAGAATAACCAATTCTAATAATAAAGCTGTAAGTTATGATTATTTCAATAAAATGTAAAGATATTGCAATAAAATTTTGTAGGTTTATTGTGTGATATTTTTACGATGATAGTGATATGAATACATTTTTAGTTATAAAATTTATAGTTTTTTTAAGAATATCCACTTTATTATTTCTTGTAGCTCTATATCGAATCATAGAGATGTTACAAGCCAGCAGTATGCATTAGTGTCATATTCCCTCGGGGCTCTTTGTCACGTGTGGCAATTTTTTTGTGAAGAAATGTGTTGGTTACGTCTTTTGTCTTAATTATTTAACAGCTTTTATTGATTTATTTTGCTACAAAATAAATTACACATATTGGTGTCATTGCACTTTTCTGAATTTGATGTAATTATGTCCAATGTTCAACTTTCCATATTTTTATTGAGTTTAATAAAAAGTTGCAAGTTTAATTTAGTCATCGTCGTTACTTGTTATGTTCTTGCTATTCTCCTATGTCTTTGTATTTCTTGAAAAGTAAAAATTTCAAAGGATTAAGTTAAGACGTACAGTAGTACTTGCATTATATTAAATGAAGAAAGAAAGTAAAGCTGCTGTTTCTTCTGTCATTTGCGCGGTTCTTTTCAAACAGTAATCCTGGTAAAGGTGCTATTTAGAAATTTCCATTTATTTTTTCTCGGGCACGCTAACCATCCATTGTCTAGTTGACTTTTTAAATATTTTTTAGCGTCCGCAACCCTTTTTCGCTTTGGGTGTTCGCTCGTTTATTGTTTCTTTATTGCGGACCTTTTGCCGACACAACGAAGTTTGCCCAACTTTTGCAGAACACTGGTCAGTAAAATATTTCAATTTGTATTCCAAAGGGTTACCTTTGGCTTTCAGATTACAAGTAATTGATATTCCACTGCTTAATAAGCGGTCGTTTTGAATTGTTTGCTTTAGATTTTGATCGCTGAATAAATATTGTTAGCTCGTTTGTTCCCATGTTCTATGCTATGTGTAGCTTTGGGCGAAGTCTGTTCTAATAACAGGTTTCTATAAAACAATTAGTCGGGGCTCTTTGAAAAAGTCAAGAATTTTATCTGTTAGATTTATTATATTTGAGGAGGATTTTATCGCTGGTTCGATTTCTCTGTGCAACGGTCCGTTCTATTGAACTACAGTCCAGGTAGACACAAACATTTATTGGTCGTTTACTTTTTTGTCCGTTTCTTTTGTTATTATTTGAATCCCTCGGATATATTAATCTCGCGTGGGTCCGTCAGAACCGGTGATTACCCAAAACTTGGGGGCGTATTGCGTCCGGGTGCCTAGTTATTATGTGCGTTCTATTAAAATAACCCTGTATCATTTACGAAATTAGCTTTATCGCTAAATATTTTATAATGACGGCTCAAAATTAGTTGGGCTGGCAGCGTTTTGATAAGTATTACTGGAGCACGACGCTCGCAACTGTTTTTCGTCTTTAATGACAGAGAACTTAAACGTTTTTGTTTTGTATGTGAGCATCGTTTAAGGTATCCTTTGTTAAATTGCTTGAATTGTCAAACCTGCTTATTATCAAGTTAGCTGTTGCCATTGCTATTTTTACTATCTATGATAAATGATACTTACATTTTGTGTAAGTATAAAATATATTAATATAGGATGAAGCTTTTCATGGATTTTTTGGGGTACCTGTAACAATACGTTTTACAAAACCATTTAAACTATTTATCTCTTTCCCTGAGATAATAAAACATGAAATTTATTCCTACTTAAATATTTCGGTAATGTGAAATCCATTAATCCACAATCCACAGGTTGATAGCACATTTTCCCAAGTATTGTTGTTGAGGCTTCACACATCATGCTCACGACATATTGTCATAATATCCCCATACCATTTCACTTTGAAGACGTGTCGTCTGCACTGTTGTCATGTGAGCATTCGTTTACTAGAGGAAATGAGAAGGAATTTCCCAAAGAGTGCTGTCTAGCGGAATATTATTTGTCGTGGAATTCGGAACTGCGTGACGCGTTGATAATAGGAACAGGGACGGTCCGAAACGCCCCGGAAAGAATCAATTATACTGCTCCCTACGAAGACATGTTGCCGAATGGGCGAATTGTTTGTTTAATAACATTTCGTTGCTGCTATAAAAGTCAAAGTAAAATATTTGTCTCCTTTGTCCGGCGGACTCTTTGTACGTAAATGAAGCGATAGACATATATCATCATTATTGTCCGCTGTTATGTCTCTATTCGATGCGGATACGCTTGTAGTTTTTGTTTGAGGACGCTTCCTGTCTCCGCTAGTTTGGAAGTTTTTTAAAAGTTTTATCGCTCCCATTCAAACAGGGGCGATAAATTCGGCTTATAAATAATACATACATCATCCGAGCCGTGAATGAAGTGAAGAATGCTGCCCATGTATCTCAATGTAATTATATTAAAGAGCTAATTTATCTGTATCCATTTCTTTTTTTAACATCAGTAAAATTATAAAAAGCGGATATAAGGAAGTTTTATACAGTTAAAATGAAAATCAAAAATATTTTGGCCAGAATTATATTTTTCCATGTAAAAATTTCTCAAAAATCCCTAAAAGATTTAATGCCAGTAGTTATCAGGTATTTATGTACTTATTTATGTTTTCTATCTACTTGCTGGTTATTGAATTAAGTGTCCGGTGTAATATCATTTATGAATTTATTTACAGGTTTAAATCACCATCTCATGTAAGTTTTACCAAGAGTTACGTGTTACCTCCCCAGTCGAGATTCGTGATAGTTATACTGATCCACACGGTAGCTAGTTTCGACCAATAATAACCTCATTCCTATGCGATGCTTCCACCTCCAAATGCACATTAAATACGTCAACGATACTAAAATTGTTTCCAAATTCTCATAGAAAGCCTAATGTAAACGAATATTAACTCTGGATGTTGAATATTGATGGGATTATTTTAATGCCTTTAAAAATTTATTAATATCAAATAAATATTTCAGTTAGAGAAATAGGTAACAACGTGCTTGAATAGGGTTGTATTGGTAGGTACTATATATAACGTTATGTAATGATGTACCACATTATATCTGGTGCATATACAGTCATCTTTTAACCAAGTAGTTGTTGTCTTGGGAAATTTTATAGACTATCTACCTATTAACACCCTTTTCTTTAAATATATATCAAACAAACAAGTCAAGCCAAAGCTAGTTAAAATTATTGCTTGTTTCATACTTAACTTAGTAATTTCGGTATAAGATTTTTAAAGATGTTGCTAGTGATAATTTCAAAAATATATCAAAAACCTCGTATGTTTAGAACCAAACTGGAGCTCAAAGTAGAACAAGATACGCGTAAAGACTATGGTGATAAGTCTCGATATACAGCTGAAATATTCAATGTTCATCTGGATACCTTTTCTTTCGTCATCATGCTTAAATCATCTGATGTTACGAGTAAGTTTTATAACTAATTTGTGTTGAATATCAGCTCTTGTACGGATTTAGATTTACATAACCACTAAAACACCTTTGTATAATAAGTTTGCTTGGTGTTTGTGGAAATACTTTCCTGGAACGGAGAATGTTTTAACGGAAACAACGGTTGTGGTCTCGACCACACAAATATTTGCATAGTGTACAATATCATGTTGTTTATTTTACGTTTTGCATGTTTTATGTAATTGAAGCGTGCTATACTTTTTCGTTTTTTTTTTCTCGTACTCTCCGCTGAAACTATTTACGAAAATCGACAAATTTTTATCAGTTGTAAAAAGCTGTGATGTGATATGATGTTATCTTAATGAACATTAGCGTTGTTGTAGATCAGTAATGAGTGTGATTGTTATGCCTCTGGGAGCTACGAGAGAGGCTCTCACATTTGAGAATTGACCGATGAATGGCCCATAATAAAACCTACTTTATTGCTGTTTCCTTTCTGGCTTAGTTGGCATTCATCCCGAGAACTACCAAATCATTAAAGCTTGTGTTTGTTGATTTTTTGTGCCAGCTCTCTTTGTTTGCTTTATGATAATAGGTGTTCATTTCGACGCTTTGAGCGCAGGAGCGATGCGGTGTGAAACTTGACGCCTTCATTCACGCGCCTTTTTATTGAGGCACTTGATTTAGCGAGCCAATGTCGTTTTTAATAGACTGCTTTAAAATTCGCCTTTTACAACCGCATCGAGGAACTAGAGTTTTTAAATTTTTAAAACGTGTTAATAAGGACCGTGAACCCCAATTGTTGTTATGTATAAATAAAAGTTGAACAAAAAAAGCAAAACGCTTTGAGCTGGTGTAAATTTTAAAGTTTTGTGTTAGTGCTCGGCTTACACCAACTATCGCTGGACGTTCTTTGTAAGCGAACCAAAGCTGCACTCATTAAAAGTTGTACGCAACCGCGAGAGGACCCCTGCAAACTCCGACGGTGCATTTATCAGCCAGCTCGAGTGGATCCTCCGACTGAAGTCAACTCCCAACATTATTCCCCCATTGTGACCAACTCCTGACAATAAGATTAAACTAGAGTCAACCTACTGCTCTGATATCGCCCTCTTCAATTCGCGAGCGAACAGTTTTCGTAATAGTTTCGTTGTTATCGCCTAAGACCACTCTTCACTAGGTTTTGGGGTGATATTAAAAAGATTTGGCAAGCGGCCACACAGATATCGATCTTTATGCTTGCCCAGAAGGCTATATAAGTTTTCTAAGTGCTATGCCAGTTGGTTTAATAACTTACTATTTGTGTAACATTGCTATACCTATCTCTGTATCAAATTTATGGAAAACTTTCCGTAGAGTGTTGACATAGTTTTGGTCCAATTTTTTTTGCCTGAAGAATTTACGAACTTGATGGATGGATGTTAATTTATCAGCACTTTAAAATTTACAGGTCCTTAAATTTTTACTAAGTCAAACATTATCTTGACTAGCTGTCATGGAATTAGTTGGAATCATTATAGAAGAAATAAAAGTGGTTTTAGATGTATATAATATCTCCATTAGATAAACATATTACCATACATCGGTCAACATTCAGATAATATATTGCAGCTGCAAGCTTATCAAGGTACGTTACGCGCAAAACGAAATACATTGTTAAAAACTGTTGTAATTAAGTTGGGACCCGTGAAGGGCGACACCTGCGCCGGTATCAGCAGATCAAGCCGTTACGGTTTATGGGTTTCCTACCAAAAACAATTGAAATGGCAAAAAGTGGAATACGGGCCATGGCATGGGGGCCAGGTAAAGGGGGTGAAGATGGAAAGAGCTGAGAGGCGTGCGGGCCGCGGCGGGGTGCCACAATTTATGATTTCGCCGTGTCAGAGTGCTAATGAACGCACTCTGTTGCTCTTTATTGAGATAACGCTCGCAATCGATGGCTGCGTCGGGATCGGACCATTACTTATAGCGACGCCCGATCTTGCGTGTCCCTTTATATACTCCTTTTTTTCGCTCGATACATTCGTGCCAAGCGACTATTATTAACCATCCCCCTATCGGTATGAGATAAGTAAATCCATAAAGCTGTAAAGCCCCGCCGCGTAATAAGTATGTTCTCATAGTTCAATATTCGTACATTCATAATAATTTATCATCATACGTTTTAAGAATCCCATTACACATGTTTATTGCATGTTATGAGGTCGCTCTTTTTATATTAATTTTATGAATGATTTATCTTTCTGATCAATTTTAAAAATTGTTCATACATATAGATAACTTATCTTTTAAAGGTCCAATAAAAAGTGGGTAGACTAATTGCCGCATTTATATCAGAAATAGATGTCCATCTTAAAATATTCTGATGTTTCCAGTTCAAGTCTTATCTATGATACTGACGTATGACATATCGAATGCAACATTTTTATACGAGGCCGCGTTGTCAAAGAGCCGTCTTCGATCCACGTTATCTGACGATTGAATCACAACTCCATGAGATAATGTGTGCAAATGATATCATCATCAAGCTGTATAGGCTTAGAACATGACATTACAAAAAATATTATGAAATCTTATATTTAATACTACAAGAACTGAAATAGCGTAGACGTTTCAAGCCTTGTTAAACTGAACTGCAATGTAGTCTGAAAATAATCAATGTGCAATAACCACTTTTTATCTTTATAAGATGTTGCGTTTTCTTATCAGAGTCTGGATTCCAACATTTACAAGTCTTACTGGCAAAATTAATGACTGAAGAGTTAAAGATAAATGTATATATTTTGATATTTGATATCATAAATAATTATTTTTATTTATGTATTAATATTATAAATCAATAGAGCCATTACGAAACATGAAATCAAACTAGGCTGTTTTACTGATAATATTCCAATAGGTGACTTTAATAACTAGGTACATACATACATATGTGAACATTTAACAAACAGTAAATAGTTTCATTATTCAAAACTTAGTAGGTACCTTAATAGATGTGCTTGGAGTGGTATGTCGAATCAAATCGAAAGTCAACTGTTATTCTTCTTTATCTGGATATACTGCGATGTCTCTTCTTGTATCTTTGTTCTGTAATGCATTTACACAGGAGCCGGACGGAATACATAGCATGCGCAGTGTCTGCTCTCCAACTTATCAGCGATCATATCAATTGATAACTATTGTTCCCACTCGACGTCCTTTACTGTACTTATTCCGTAACCACACATACTTTCAATAAAAAGTATAAAGTCTTACCTTTTCTTACTTAAGTTAAATTAAACACGTGCAGGGAAGACACATGAACTGGTGGGTTTTGATATGCAATAGCTGGTCAACCTACCTTCTGTAGGTAGTTTACTGGCAGTAAAGTTTACTCCTCTCTTGATGAATACCAGATGATTGTCTATGGAATCCCTTATAAGAATTGTCGTTGATACGGCGATAATCTTATTTAACATCTTATTGGAGATGTTAGTAATTTGTTTATTGTATTTTGTTGTTCCAGGTATGCATGCATAGCTGCTACTTCGATAAGCGGTGATGGTAAATTATTTAAAATATTCGGTCAGTTTTCTTATCTCACTTATCTTTTATTTGTTGTACTTCTCCAAGTACTTCAAGATGTGTGACCGTCAAATAATCTCGTTATGTTTTTAGAAATTATTTGACCCTCCCACCTCCACCAAAGAAAATTAAACGTTTTCTAAAAAATATCCTGAAAAACAAGTATTACTCATTTAAATTTAAACAAACCCCTAATAAGTAAAAAACGATAGTACAGAAAGATTTTGAGTAAAGGAAAATTTTGTATATATTTTTTATTTCTATAAATAAATGGAATACGGTTAAAATTTGTCTATAACTTACAAATTCGATATTTTCTAATAAGATATCGATCAATACTGTCATGCTTAATAAAAGATCCTACGATAGATGTTACTGTGGTAACGGTTATACACAATAAGATCTCATAAATCGATTCGCGGACAGAACAGAACGAGATGTCTCGATGCCGACAAACATCGATATCGTGGTGGCCAGGACTTAATCTAATATCTATTTAGCTGTATTTGAATAACATGATAGTAATTCAACATGTATCATTTTTAACATGTATCGTGTTTCAATTATGGTCCAAATGTTGTCAAGTCTCTATTGGGCCTAATTTATTATTGTGTCTATTTGAAAATGCTTGTATTCGTGTGTAATGCATGTGTTGTTCTCTGATGAGAACCGCTCAGAGAGATTTATAATTAAAACTGCTCGTTTTAATGTGTCCGAAATGTGTGAATAAGCATTTTTGAGATAGGTACCAATGCACTAACAACTAAGATTCTACCAAAACAAAGAAAATTTTGGCAATCGTAGTTAATATTAAAATAATGTGCCATTATTACCATTATTTTGATTAAACGAATTTAACTTAAAGGTGTACAATAAATAAATTATATCAGTTAGCAGAGTTCAAGATCAAGGTGAGTTTGGAAGCTTAATAAAAATAACTGAAGAGATGGTTATTATTAACAATATCAATAAAATTCAACGTACGAAGAGAGTGACGTAGGTGTTTGTACACAGGGATAATTTCGTCACAGATCTGTAAGCCCGGCTAGCTCAGTCGGTAGAGCATGAGACTCTTAATCTCAGGGTCGTGGGTTCGAGCCCCACGTTGGGCGGATTCTTTTTGTAAAGTTTTTAGCTATATCAAACATGAGTAGACTTTACAAGATTTTTAAAATCTAAAATATCTTTAACCACTCAATTTACGAAATAATCGGTTGTACGGATTACGTAAGGAGGTCGTGTTAGTGTGTAACTGTTTCCCACGATACGCGATCACATAAAAAACACACTTGATGTTTCTACAGTTGACGCTAATATTTTTTGAATTTTGAGAACTCTTCACCTCTTAATAGCTGTCACTATAACTTGTACTTCATCAAGATTGTTATCATTATAATTTGTGTCCGTTATATTTTCGCTCCAATATCTTGGTTACTTCACATACTGGAGAGAATATGCATGTATTTATCTAATAAGATTCGTTTATTAATTTAAAATTTGGATTAAAAATAACATGTTTGCCTTTTATGAGATAGTTAAAATTCTGTTATTTCGTTTAACAAATGATCAACGTAAAAAATGTTTTACTGACAATCTACCAAATAACATTTTTAATACAAAAAAGCGATTTTTTTAAACATACATAATTTTTTTTGGAGGCCACTTGGAATCGTTACTAATAAAAGCATGAAGATAAATGAGACATACATAGTAAGATTGGGGACGGTAAGCTAGTAGAACATAGTAGCCGGTACCAACTCACTTATCTTCGTAGAATCCAGGGTTGGCAGCCAGCCACATTCTAGACCGAGCCAACTGCCTGTCTATTATTTACTGCACAATTGTTATGGAAAGGCATGATACCCCTAAACCTAGTAACCTACAGTATGGAATAAATTTCTATCCTAGTCCCTATCAACTATAAATCTGTCAAGTGTTTATGAAATGGTAAAATTCGTTTCTTATGTAAACATTTTATGTTTTTTTTTCTACGATAAAGGCATAGGAAGATTCATCCTGCGTGACGATAAATAATTACCCTATTGACACTTGCAGTAACAAAAACAACCATGGTGTATACTCTGCTACATCAAAAGAGCTTTTCCTGCTAATTAAAAAACCGCAAAATCATTTTAATCACAGAAAACTCACTAAGAATATTAGATATATTATAACGGAGCAAAAGTTAGTTTTGTGTAGGTTTTAATCTTTGAAACTTTCACCAATATTTAAAATGGACTTTCATGATGAACATAGGCTATATTTAGTGTAAAGAAGCAACAATACGAATAACAAAGGTAACGAAATCTCGGGCTGAAAGCTAGTCTTAAATAAATTACGTGTCGTTAGTTCCACCTCGTGCAAAATCATAATTACTGTGATTTTATATTAAATGTTTTAGGTCGTAAAAGCCGAGCTCTGAATATAAGCAACGTACGTAAGTCATAAAAGGATTTAACGGCGACCGAGCATCGCCGCGGGATAGAGTGCTAGTTCGCTCGTAAAATTATATTTCAATCACAGCTTTGGTCAGATTCAAACGTTGTATTTTATAAATAAACACACGCATATATAACTCAGTTCAGTGGTTATGAATATAAAATTTACATTTTATGCCATAATTGTTAATAACATGGGTGAAATTGAATTATTTCTATATCAACTAACAAATATAGTTAAGACTAACTCAAGAAAGAAAAATCAACTACTACATTCCTGGTAATAAACACGGGATGAACTGGTTAATTTATAATTTAAACGGCTAACCATACGAAGCTAGCGGGTGCTGGCCGTGCGAGACCATAAAAAGTGCCTAAACATTAAATGGTATAGTATAGTAAGGTATAGTATCTTTGTTACTTAATTATGATTCATTAAAATAATTTATGGTGAAATTTATGACGAAATAGTAACTAAAGATTAGGGCATTTGGTACCGAATTCGAGTGTTAGTTTGCGACCATAATGTTAAAAAATTCTGCACTTTAACATTTCCTTTACCATTATTCACATCATATATTTATAGTTAAAAGAGTTTACTAACAGCTTAATTCACTTTGGTAATTTCATAGTGCGTTTAATGTTTTTATGTTTAACTTAATCGCCTGCTGTATGTAACGATTTAAATAATTATTTGTTGCGTATGATCCAGCTTCCATTACAACTGCCCTAAATAAATGATGTAAATCTATTTTGCAATCGTACCTAAAATATTAAGTAAATGTACCTAAGTTAGGTACATTTTTGTACGATTACGAAACGTTACTCAAGTTAATGTTTAAAATTGCACATTAACGAAATTGAATCTCGCGTTTGACTTGAAAGATTGATTCCGAGAGATTTAGTGTCTGGAATATACCTTGAAATAAAATTCAAAATTCAAATTAAAGTGAAAAAAGGAAAGAAAGCAACGGAATTTTTAGATAACATAAAACACTGAGCGGTTCAATCACTGCAGCGTATACCTGAAACGAGCGAGTCATAACAGGCGCAAGATTGAAATGAGATGATAAGGTAGGAATCAGAAATCTTACCGAAAATACGTATTATAAGGCAAGCGGTAATAATATAAGGGATTCCTGAGGTTGATATGCAGCCAATCATTACTCGAGAGCGGCTTGCTCTCGGTGCGTCGCGAGACCTTTCTGCAAGATCCACCAAGATATCCTTCGGCTGCAATATGCAAGAGCTTCGTCCGTCACTCGAATTAAAACGTCAAACTGAAATGTCGAGGTACTGATCATTGCTAACATTTAATTCCACTCGCCCGAAACAATCCTTTTATGTTTAATTTAACTCAATGCTCGCTCTCTCGGTTATTTGTATTCCGCCAAATTGGATTTTATCGTAACGTACGCGTGTTCGGTAAAAGTCGTACTTTATTGTTCCGTGCGTCTTGCGCCGTCGTCTTCGGGCGGCTCGTTAACGCGACCTCTCGGATATTTATTGTATCCTCCTCACAAAATACAATTTCCAACTCGAATGCTAATAAATTAAACGCCAAGCATGCATTCGTCACTCTTGAAATTAGTTACGGAATTGTTTATTTTATTTCGTCGTCTTCTTAAAAGACTTTCCCCTTGTTGTTTGGAAAGGATTAAATGAAATATAAATCTGGAGTGATATTTAAGACCTCATCTTTAAAGTTTAAACAATATTTTCGCACATAATTCAACTAAAAGTCAAGTGTAAACACGACGACGAATCGCGATTGTTAGGGAAGGAACAATTCAAGCGATACAAGATAAAAACGAACCCGCAAAATAAATTTATTTATAACTGGCATGGTAACCAAGTGGTATTTAATTGGCGTGTCAGCAAAGAAGTGTTACAGACGATGTAATGTTAAGGATATTGTTGATATGTTGATCGATATATTCCTCTTTCGATATTGACTTTGAAGACAATTATAAATATTTTATTCGTTGACGGAAAATAATAATTTGAAATAGCAATTCTAAAAAATAGAAATTCTGCTAGAAAATACCTTTCCATAAGTGAAGGATGGTTACCATAATGCAGTCCTTTATAAGCGTCGTGGTAAATCAACTAGAGCAATAGTATAAATAATCCGTAGTAAAAATAAAGCGATGATCAGTATGAAATCGATAGATTTATCATTCCACTTCTTATTCAATGGTATATAACGAGCGATCGTTCGGCAACTAGGCGCGAGCTTCGCGTGTGGGTACTCTGCTAACACTTGATATACGGCCTGAGTAATCATGGCTTTGCTCCTCAGAGATTTATACCTCACCTGTTGCGCCAATTATTTACATTCGGAAGTCATCTTTCTTCAGATCAGATTGGATTCTTTAATGATTCTGATTGGTAAGAGTGAGATGTGATCCGGATAGATTATTATTTATCCTTCCACCACCTTCCATTTAGAAATCTTTGTTAGGAACAGCATATGTCGCTGGTTAAAAGAAACTTATTTTAATAACTTGGAGTAACAACTGAGAGCAGATGTAACGTACAACGGTAGTTATTAATTTGTAGTGTTTTAATTATTGGCTAGAAAATTCAAACACAACAATTATTGGTGTAATATGTGACTTCATTATTTTGAAATTCAGCTATTTCCACTATGTAGAGCGCAGGTGATTCATAAGGGCGAAGGCACACAGGATACTTTTAACGTTTGCGATATAAATAAATAAATACTATCTTAATTTTTGTTACAAAATCGCCAATGTCGATGCTTTAGTGGCTGGCAAGATATTTAAACTAGTAGGATATTGTTTAAACGCTCGCAGCTTAATTCATAAAGTCCCCGCATATATATTAGATATTGTAAAGGCCGCAGTGAAGTTTTTACAAAAAGGGATCGAGTCATAACGAAGAACATTTTATGGTTTAAGTGTACCCCAGCCCTTAAAGTTGTAGTATGACACTTGTTATTATTAAATCATAGTGTGGACAACCAATACTTACGGAAATAGCATGTTTCATGCTTTATTCCAACTAAAAATATGGACGGAATTTATTATACCACTTAGTGGAAATTGGCTTACATAAGGTGAGGTGTATAAAGGTATTCTTTATCTTTATTAAGGCTCAAACCATGGTTACATTTCTGCTTAGCTAAGGAACTTTTTCGCGATCTTTTATTTTTAAAGTTATCTTTTAATAGGCAGGTAGTGTAGTGAATTTGTCCAAAAATAAATATTTTAAATTTGTGTTTCTTTGTGTAGTGTATTTCATTTAATATTTCGGATGTAAACTCTTGCTGGCTCGTTAAATGTGTATATCATCGAATGTGCTAATTGGTGGGTGTCGAAAACCTCTCAGCGCGGTCTTAACACCTTTCGCTTTTTTATTTACACTCATAATTTGCTTATCTCTGTTTACTATAACGCTGGTTTGTACCAACACAAACATTTTATCGTTTGTTTTGCTAACAGGTGTTTATTATATTTTCTTATCAGTTCCGTTAGAAAAATAAATTCGACTAAGTCTCTATACGAATTTGTTGCGGTCCTACTTATTGAAAACGTAGTATTCAATTAACAGCAATAGTGGTAAACAAAAATAACAATTAAAAAAAATGCAAAGTAATTTGATCAAATAGTATAGTTGGTTTATTTTTCCAACGTTTAGTCCTCATGTTAATGTACCTCTATGATTGATACCTCCAAGGTCCGGCACGCACTTGTCCTTACAATATACCTATCTAGTTCGGTTACATGGTTGTACACGCGGCAGATTTACAATACCACCAGTTATTTATAGCTATGTTCGATCTAGATATAATTTAATGTTGTTGGTGATCATAAATCAGGCTCATCTAACGATATCTATGGCCCATGATGCTTGCGAAGCCGATAATGTAACTGCGATTTATAGACAGCGAAACGTCAGCTGGAAGGTTTTAATTATCAGGTTTTTGAAAATAGAAATAAATAAATAAGGCGTGTTTGTTTCTCTGCGATGTTTTAGAATTCGGGATTTCTAAAAGTAAGGACTATATTTATTTTTGCACCACCTTATTTCCCGTAATTAACCTCAAGTTATGTTATTTAATGTAAAACAAGGATTTTCCCACAACATTTTGGACGTAAAATTTATTTAAGCTGCAAACAACTAACAACAGCTTTCGCAACTAATTCTTTAAGTGTAAATTAAGTATTAAGCATTGTTATTTGTACTAGCTGTAGCTGCCGCTTCCAAGTTTTTTTAACACTTTCGTAATCCTGGGGCTAGTGGGTTCATGTCACACCGTCCTTTTATATTTAAAATGGTTTCACTTTGGGGTACAATAGGTTGATCACCTGCCTGTCTAGCAAGTAAATTTATAAAGTGAAATCGGAGCTACGTTACCTGCTTTAACTTTTCTAAGTTGAAGGTTTGTAGATATAGAGTGAAAAATGTGATACGAAACATGCTTCGATTTGATTTTAAATTCAAATAAAAAAACATCTTGGAGAAAAGATACGAGATATAAGCAGACGCGGCAGACAGTAAGCGACTAACTGATCCTACAACCTGTCGCTGTCGGTGTACTAAGAATAGCTCGATAGCTTTTTGTCGCATCATTCCAAGCATCCATCGTTCGTTAGTCTAGAACACTGCGCTATAAACTTGACGCGAATGTTTTCCCATATTTGCTCGGCACTTTAATGGCACTGACACAAAGCAACTGCTAATAGATTGGTATTTTAATCGCATTAAACCTATTCAAATGCAATCCGAGTCCATTGTAAGTAGCAACATGGAAAAGAAGAAAATTTCAAACATTTCATTCCACTATTCA
Organism: Choreutis nemorana; assembly: GCA_949316135.1. Classification (NCBI taxonomy): domain Eukaryota; kingdom Metazoa; phylum Arthropoda; class Insecta; order Lepidoptera; family Choreutidae; genus Choreutis; species Choreutis nemorana. The sequence goes on from OX438609.1 coordinate 6,015,943, forward strand.
AAGTGTGTCGTTCTGAAGTTCTTTTTGTTATATTTAGAAGTCTTTTATACTGGTAAATTAGAAATTGAATAGTTTGTTTAAGAGATTACACTCGGTTCTAGAAGAAACACTTAAATTCAAGTGATTTGTAAGTTGTAACTTGTTACCATCCTGAAGTACCATCGAATCCGAAAATAAATATATCGTCTAAAAGTAAACAAAAATCTTGTTCTTTTACACGTATTTTCTTTGTAAACTTTAATAAAACATCCATGATAGACTTTATTTTAAAATAGTTTTTGTAATATTTTTGTTCATTCTTTGTAGGTATGTCAATAAGTTATATGAGTTGAGTGAAGAATATAGACGTAAAAATGTCTGTTGAACACTATTATAGAAGTCATAACGGGATACTGGTGGTTGTAAAAAAGTGCAAGTGTCGTTTAAGGGTACGGCGAAGGCTGCTTATTATATGCTTGTTTCCTTACACGGAAACAATAATTTGTTTGCACATCGGGCTCGACCCTACTTCGCTACATAGCGGTCTCTATAGCGGCATGATTGGAAACCAGATACTCTCGTCAAGTTTTCGTGCTCGCAGATTAAGGCTTTTTTTTCATCGAAGAATATTATTTTTCTCCGAATAAGATAGATCGCTTAACCGATTTTACGGGAAATTAATTTTGGCAGTGAGCGACAGGCTACGCCGGGCGCGCCCTGCTATTTCAGCGATAAACGAGTGTGCGAACAGTTAGTCTCTTGATACTTTTTTTTGGCGCTAAATTATTTTTTTATTTTTATTTATACGTGATATAAAACTTGTAAAATTTTGTACAATCTAATTGTTCCTTTTTCAAACCTAATGTGTACAAAATTTTGTTCATAATCGCTAATTTGAGAAATACAAAAGAATGGTTGTTCTATTTAAATGGCTAAAGCGCTCTTAGCCAATGTTCATAATTTTTTACAGTTGCATAGTTGTCATGTTGGGGAAGGGAAAATCTAAATGCCTTTGATCTCCGTCATATCGAATCGAGTCAAAGCACCTCGATTAGTTATTGAAATGGCAAATACATGGCCTGTTCTGACTAACGATAAAATTTTCCTTCATTTTTTGTTCAGTTAATAGAGAAATAAATACCACAAAATGATTTTCTCAAGTTAATGTATCTATTGTGTAACCAAACGTTACCAAATTTAATTTAAATTGAAAAATGTAACATCGGTAAAGAGATGCCTTATTTAAATATTCGGAAGAGTAGGTTGGTTCGGGTAGAGTGCGCATACGCAAGCCGCGCGGCACTTGTCGCCGGCTCAGCTGCAATTAATCCAATGTAATGCCGCACCAGCCCCTGTCATCGAATCGTAATGCAGCGTGATTTACGCACCACGAACAAGCTCTTAATCTTATTACCACTTTCAATAACTTCATCAATTTCATTAACGAACAACCGAATTAAGACCGTCAACGCATCGTGTCAGATTCCATTTTTGTCTAACTTGCTGCAGCATAGGAAAGTTTCCCACGAAATTTGTCAGTTGGAGGTTTGAAAACATTCATAACTTAATAATATGCAGATGATATCAAGAACTTATACAATCTGCACTTAAGCAATCGCCAACTAACTAAAACCTAAACCATTTTTAAATGAATAACTTCGCTAACCTAAACCTATTTCACTTTTGTATAGATCAATTGATTCGTGTTACCCTTAAATAATTTGGTAAATTGTATGCAAATAGCTCAACCACTTTGAAAAAGGATAACCAGTGAGAAAAGTGAGGTGATAATTTGCATATATTTTCGTAATAAAACTTCCGCTGACACGAGCGTGTCACGAACAGTGAAACATCGGTAGTGAAGCAACATGAACATTTTAAATTTCGCTCACGGCCCGACTAGTCTCATCCGCCCTTCTCATACCTATTCTGCGAGCTGAGCTGTTTATGATTATTTTTATAAAATATAATATCTGAACGATCTCTACAAGTGCAGAAGCAAATACTCTATCTGAATACGAAATGAAATAGCTTTTATTTAATTTCGTTTCTGTTCAACATTCTAAGATGATGTTAAAATTAAAACAATAAAACATTTTAGTAGTTTTATTCCCAGTACGTATACAAGGAGGACGTGACTTTTAAACTTGAAACCTAAAAGATGACAATATTTAAGTTTCCTCTCAAACCAGTGCAGAAGTAATTTAAATTCATAAATTAGTGTTAGTCAGTTTCATTACTGCGGAGTCGTCTGGGGTGTCACGTTCGCACTTCATGAACTCGTGTAGTGTTATTACTTTGCTCATTCTTAGTACATTATATACTGAGTGTTGGCGCCACGCGGTCCCATGTCTTGACTGCCTTTATTTGTATTCAGCCTTTGTTCCGAACAGTACTCACGTGATGAAAAGTAATATGAAAATAATGAATAATGTATCACACTTTTAATTGAACATCAACAGTCGGAAACGTTTTACGTAATTTAATTGTTAATTCGATTTTGATGATACTCGTACAAGTGTTTTGTTTCAACTGGAATTTAAATTGAGATGAAGAGACTCTGAATTGAACATTATTGTTCTCGGTTACAACGTAAAAGAAAATAAATGAAAGCCCGTATTTGTTTTGGATTAAAAATAAAACTTTCCAGAACTGAGCATTGCCTTAGCGTTTCCACAAAATTTCACACTTCCTGATGAAAGTTTTAACACAATTACCTGGTGCACACTATTCCACCAGACGACTGGACAGGAAAAAACTTGGCAAAGAACAAACTAACCAACAGTCCAATTTAGCTTCACTCGTATAAAGTTAATGTACCAAATCTGAAATGTCGCGAATTTACCCATTCCAACTAGCCGGAAACTTTTAAAAAAGTTCGCTCCTTTCGTAGATTCATATGTATTAAGGTAATCGAGTTAAATTAAGGGTGAAACGTAGATAACGTTGTGACGTGCTCCATTGTTTGAACAATTACCTACCGGACGGTTCGGTCGGAGGGATGTCCTAAGGCGGTGCCCAATAAATATTGATCCGTATAATCTGTTGTCACACAGTTGGCACAGTTTGGTAACAGTTAAAATTAGCACAAACTCCCTTTGTACTGGGGACATCTGTTCAACTGTATTCGTGATAAAATGACAAAATGATTTTTAAAGCATTCATTTTAATTTCAGTTATATGATGTATTCAAATGTATTATTCGAAAAAATCCCTTATTGGCAGTTAGGGCGCCATTGTAATGTTGATATATTGAATTACTGAATAATTGATAATCTAAAACGGTAGGTGTTAATTCTATATACATGTTTATTTCATTACATGAAATATGTCCGGATATTTTTTGTAAGCAAGGCACAAATATTCATTTCGCACGCGTCCATGGAACCATGATCAAATCAAAACATGGAGAATATGTTAACATACGTCAGCACATATCACATTCGCAACACGTAAACTTTGCGACACACCTCTCTTTGATGCTTCATACTCTCGACACTAATAAAATGACACTAGCTTTACGGAACTCTGTCTTAAAAACAAATTTGTTCTGCGGAAGCCTCTGCATCCTAAATTAAATTTGTTTGGAGGTTGCTTTATTTTTATTTTCCCGTTGCAAAGTAGATTGCGTTGGTCACATGTGTTCGGAAAGGAATTCGAAGAGTTTTTAACTTTTAGAAACACCAAAGCGTCCTTTTCATATTTTTTTTTCTATAAATAAATTAGTCAACGACAAAGACGTAGGATTTGTTATTCAAATAAAAGTCTTGCTCTGTGCCCACGCAAATTAGGTTGGCTCGAGCTCGGAGTTCAGATCGGGGTTTAATGGAATACGCCTTCAGTAGGCCTGAGCAAAGATAGACGGGGACAAGATGCCGCTATCGGTATAAATTAGCCTCGGTGTTGTATCGCCTCGGAACAATACTGCTGTCAAGGTGGCCCCCGTATCGGTTGTCGTTAGCTGACCATTTCGCACCCGACTATTTAAATCTTCCAGAGAAAATTCACTCTTATTACCAAAGCTGTTGATCTCGTTTTACTTGAAATGTTTAAGGTTTACTCTAGTAGTGAAGCTGGCAGGTGACACGAGACTCTATAAATCTGAGAACAGTCTAACTCGTAAACACAACAAAAGTACAACTCTCCGATCTTAAGTACGCAGCAATGGATTCAATAATTTTAACATCATAGAATTATTTTCTACTTTAGTCTAAGTGCAGTTTATGGTCAATTTCAAATAATAAATATTTGCTAAATCTTAACTGTTAAACCTGGTAGGTAATCTCCCAGATTACCCATGCGATTTGGAAAATTATTCACTATTAAGTATGGACTTTTAGGATAAACTTTTAAATAAATTACGGGACGGGACGGGATATTAACTGTTTAGAATAATTAAGTTTTGAAGTACATACTTTTGAATACATTGATTGTTGGTAGCGATGTTTGGTAAGATTCTCGAGGGCAGGTTCCAGCCCCGGGCCGGGCAGATTCAGATTTACGAGGTGGCGCGCTCGTGCTTAACTCCTCCCAGATACATTGCAAAGCTCTTCCTACTTGAATGGCATAAATGTACGTATTTATCTCCACATTACAAGGTCCTGCGTTGGACCTATACCGATTTAAATATTAACTGGCGTAGTTTAAATATGACATGCTAATTAATTGAAGGTATCCTTGTACCTGTAATAATTTAATCTAGTTCAGAAGGAACACATTTTTATTTGGAAAATGTAAAAACTACTGTATAATAGTCTTAGAAGTTTATAAGCATTGTAGCTTTTATTCCAGTTTCCCAAACTTATAGTTTACAAACTGTAAACAAAGAAAAGACGGTACGAAAGCTGGTGCATCATTAAAATAACGTATGACTACAAGCATCTCGTATTTATAGCGCAGTAACTTACAGTGCACGTCAGAGCCTTACTAATAGTTTAAGTTACACCAGCGAAATTAATCACAACTTAGTGGAGATCTTCGTAAGAGACGAGCAAAAAGATTTACCCTCGGCGCAAGTTACGAGAGGTCGAGTATTACTATAAATTTTAAATTTGCAAGGAAAGGTGCGTATATGTTTTATATTGGTCATTATTTTTATTTTATTTGAGATGATTTTAAGTTTTTAGGCTTTATAAATGGTAAGAACATTAAACAGAACAAATTGAAAATGATCTAAAAATATTAAAATTCTATTGATTTCTGATAATTATTCTCCAGTCTTTACATTTACTCTGCTCATTCGATAAGTTGAAAAATTATTGATTAAACTTGTAAACCAAAAAAATTTTTCTTTGTTGGTTGACTTAAAGGCCAAAAATTCAATATTATTGTGAGAAAAATAACCAAGTTGACTTCAGATCCATCTCCAGTTTCGTCAGTTGAGATGTGTACTTAAAACTTCAATCGTTGTCATTTTACCATATTTTTTCCTACGACGTAGATTCTATTACTTTGATTTGTGTTGGATGGATGCTGACGTTTGAGTTTTAACTGCAGTATTAACTGTGCCGGCTGTGTAAGGTGTTTTTTTTTCAAGTTACGCAGCTTTAAGCAGAGGGCTAAAACATAAATAGGAGTGAAATTGTATATTATTATGGTTTAACACTAACAGCTACTGTGATGAAAGCTGTTGAATTTTTTCATAAACTGACTAAAAACTGTGTTTTGTTTTTATCGATTATAACTATATCTCATATAAGGATAAGGTATTTATTATGATAGGGAGCCATCAATATAAATTTATTTAGTGCCGAAGTGAGAAGATGCCAAAAAGTCAGTAAGGGAGAAGATCGCGATCATCTTGTAACTTGCGTTGGCACAATGCAGAGCAAACTGTTCACAGAATATGGACGGGTAACAAAAAGCGGCCGGACCGGTTGGGCGCAGCGTCGAGTTAGCCCTTAAGTGCCGTCACAGCCTTCTAAAACCAACGGAACGAATGGAGAACTTTCATCATCTTCTTACCGAAAATAACTTTAATTCTACATAGCGACCCTCGGTAACATTAGAATTTTTTTAAATCTAAATATTTTATGCGGCATGTTTGTTTAATAAAAAAAAAAGTTAAATTTTTCTAAACAAAATACTAATATTACCAAATATCGCATTTTATTTAAGGAAATGGAACGTAAAGAAAAAAAAAACTATTTACAATTAATTAGAATAAGGTTACATTGTTTTTCTTTTAATTTTATAAAAAACTTAAGTTCTCTTAATAATACAAGTATAATAATAAATTGATTCTGAAGCCAACTGGATTTTTATCTTATTGACAGCCTCGGGAGATTTTGACGCGTTTCGCGAGATCGTAGCGATATCGCAGTGTTAATTGGATAATAGTAGACGCGTGAGCGCACAAAAACATTGGCTCAGTGCGATGTGTGTTAGTTACACAAACGATCCTGAAACGAACAGTAAAATGTACAGAATTTAGTTTTAAACCCAACCAAATGGCTTAGTCTGTCTGTGCTAACGTAGCCATCCGATCTAGTAGTTGTCTAAAATTTGAATCCTGATTTGGGAAGACGGCTAAGAAATTAAGTTAAAAATAAATTGTTACCTCGGTGAAATTTTTGTGAAGGTAAGGGCCAATATTGGACCGTATTTAAGACTCTTATATTTTAATTTATCTAATTGTTTTCAGTAAATTAAAAAAGTTAATTAATAAGCCACTTTTCAGTTTACTGTACCCTATTGTAAAGCTTCCATCGTCGGCATGCTTGATTGTAACAAGTGTTAACAAAACATTATTAGCCCTATAGCCATGGCTTATCAGCTGCGGTTCTCTTTATCTTTTCCTACCATATAAACTGCTAACTGTTACCAACATATTTCCCCTTGTGAAATTCTTACTTCTACTGTTAGTATGTAATCTTTGAATTACCTAATAAAATATTTTCTTACATCTAACGGGTTCGTGTTGAACACATACTACGTAACTACACTTAATTCTAACGGCATAGACTGTGTCTATAAATGTTACACATTGTTTGTACTTACAAATTGTACGTCAATAATATTTGGGTATTCCTTTGTTTAAATATAATTTAACAGTTAAAAATCAAACGACACAATAAAATATTGTATTCCTTTAAGCTTTTGCCATTTTCTGGTCTCGATTACTTTAAATCGAGATAATTACCCATCAGGCGGGGTGCGCGCAGTCGTAAATCTCAGCATTTTATTGTATAAAGTCTTAAAACTCTTCGCATAAAAATGTCGCTCGTGAAATGAGATTGTCCGATTTAATTAGATGCGACCTCCATATAGCATGCACTCCTTGAGGCTTGCTGGTTTCCAACTAAATCGCGAGGACTTAACGAGATAACTCCAACGTTTTATAGGCCTTCTCGCTTCACATTCTAATCGAAAACAGTTCTAAATTTAAATCATACACCAGTCATTTTCATAGAACTAAAGTAGCGAACATACCTGCTGCCGCCTGATAGTAAAAAGTTACCATAGTGTTAAGGTACTTCATAATCTAATAAACATTCTAAACTATCAAGTTAATGTTAACAATTTTTTTTTTTGCTTTGATTAACTGCAGGGTTAATGTAACTAGAATGTAATCGTTAATACATTACGAAAGTACTAGTTATCAAACAGGTCCTGTTTCCGTTTACCGTTTGTGTTATACATAAAAAGGGAAATTTAACAGTGCTCTGAAAGGCATTTTTGCACTTTCTGCTACAATTGTTTATGATGATCATTATAAAAGTTACATTATTACACCTGTTTCATGGAACCGCATTTACATGTGTAGCCCGTTAAATGTACGTTACGACCGCAAGCACTTCCCTCGATGTTGTTACTGTTCCCCCCTCGGGAGCCACTACATGCTAAGAGCGCGAAACCGAACATCAAAGACCGTATAAAACGCACTTCATTCCATAAAGTTCCATAACAGTGGTGGCGGTTTTGGTGCGGCCAATAAAGCGAGAACTCCAACTGAACTGTGAAATCACACCGGTACGTCAGATTTCTTCGTTAGCTGCTGAACTAGGGAGATCTACAGTTGGTGGTTAGAGCATGACCGCCGCAGCCGCGCGCGGTATCGACGCGCTTCCCATCTAAATAGAGAGCGGCTCACGAACTACCCGCAGCCATTGTAAACAAGCAGCGTTCTCTATTCAAACTATCGTAACGCCCTCTATACGCCGTTTCATGCCGTATTGACGATCGGGGAAAAGGTCTTACGATTTGAACGCTCGTCGGTGAGAAAACTTTTATCGATAGGCACAGATTTTTGTATGAGAACCTCTCGGATTTTATGACGTCACTTTATTTTAAGTGTAAACAATGTTAGAAGAGCAAAGAGTAAAATTTTGTGTAGCGGAACAATATAAACAATGCTGATGAAAAGAAGAAGCCTGGGTAGAGTTTGTATATTGCTGTGCTGTAGCTATTTGTATGTTTTATTTGTTATTCCCTTCACGTTTATTTCCGAATGTATTTCGTAAACTGAAAAGTTGCTTTTAAATCTGAAAAAGAAGTTCTAAGAGTGGTTGGGACATTTTAACTCTTTTTGTGACAAAATAAGACATGCGACGCTGAGACGAAGTGCTCTTGTCTCCTATTTTCTTGCGACCTAAAAATACCAAACAAAATGTTATTATAATATTCTCTTACTGTTATATGTTTCTCATCTCTGCATAATTTGATTTTATTTGTTACTACGTACGTATACGTAACAGTCGTTGGAAATTGTCGGTTTAGAATTCATAAATCTGTGAGGTAAGTAAGCTCACGATGCTGCTATCGACGCGTGGATCCGCGCGCGACGAGGCGTTCCTTCTTTGCTGTAAAAATTCGCGCATTTTTACGGCATAATAAAAATCGTAAATTACAATATAGCATAGAGACAGAACAATAGCTCTTGTATTTCTACTTAAAGTTACTAAAGCTTTTTTGTTTTTACAATTTTTAATTTTTTATGTTATGAAATTGAAATTAATTAGAATCTAACCATTTTTAATTTATATAAAACCTAATAAAAGAAGATTATTCGTAAAATTACATTACAAATAAATAAAAAATCTTTACTGTTACATTTCATTTCGTTGTTAAAAAGGCCTTGAAAAATGTTCTGCTCAATTTGGTTTTCGTCTGTTTGTAACAGGTTTGAAGTAATAATAATAATAATAATAAAATAATATTTTATATCGGTATAATATTTTACAATAACAATATATTATTGTGGAAAATGGCTTTATGGCTTTATTCAACCCCGAAAATTGTTGGTTGACTGTTCCATTTATGAAGAAGCATTTAGTAGTTTTTAATTGAAACCAATTTTGTGATCAATCTGTCTGCAGAAGAACTTTTTTTAAGCTGTTTCTATCTATTCTTCTTTTGTACACTTGTCAGCGGTAAATTAATTGATTTCCTTTTTTTTGCAAAAATGTTACCTTTCTCACTACCAGTTTTCATTTTTCATTTTAGATCTACGTCAGGTCTGATGGAGGCCAAATATTCGTAGTCTGTCATACTTAAAAAAGAGAAAAAAAAGCAACATAATTATCTTATTATTTTGTAAGGGCATTTCACTGAATCCCACTCAGAGATGTATAAGAGTGAAGATGAGCTCAATTCTTCAAGGCAGTATCAGGTAGATGATGACAATGTGGCCGAAGGTAGCATGCTTGTGAAGGAAATGCCTATTTACCGTTTCGCTTCTGCTAGGTACTTTTTATTGGCCTTTTTGTAGGATTACATTTACCTTTCAAGGCAATCGGGGCAAGGCTTACTGCACCTCCTGTATATGATAGAAGTGCAGACGCGGTTGGGTCACGATGTGCCCCGCGGCCGGGCCCCGTCATCGCAGCTCCAATTTACGAGTGGCCCACAAGAATCAAACCCGATCAGATGCTGGTACACCGCTCAGTAATACCTAATTGCTGTAACTCACTTTGATCTTTCATAAGAAATATTTGCTCAAGTTTCTACGTCTTAATGTTATGCTTTCAAGCATTGCTATTTTACACTCCTTTGTTGTTATGTTTGACTAATTGTAGTAAAATATAACATATATCTCCCACATCATGAGTACGGGAGTGTGTTGGAAAATATATTCTGCAATAAACAAGTAGACATACTAATGCGTATGTCTACTTGTCTTCTCTTTCAGAGTGGCAAAAACCTATAAACTTATAAGGGACAAGAGGTTATCTTAAAATTCACATAAATGACTCATCACGTATAATTTACCTTTTAAGTGATTCAGGAAAAGGAAATGTTGTCGTAAAGATTTTATGATCATTGAAAGGGATGTCAGTTCTGTCAAATAAAATATAAACTACAATAATTTAGTTGGTTGTAATTTTTTATTTCAATGTCCTTTTTGTAATGAAGTAAGAAAAAAAACTTTTTTACAAACTATATTAATTTATTTTACATTTAAAAAAAATTGTGAGTAGCCATGGCGTTTTGAAAAAAATACTCCCAATTTTACTACTTTACTGTAGCAAACCGGTGTTTTACCCCCACAGAACGGAAGCAGCGTGACTTTGTTACGCTCTAGTTTTTGTAGCAGTATATACGGATGAAAAAATCCAAGATTGACCTAAAAAGATATAGGGCTTTGTAAAAGCTGGTAAAACTACAATGGATGTTGTTGGTCGGTTAGCAGGCGACGGGCGGGCGTCCAATCGTCTCGCCAGCGCGCTGGCCGCGTCCCACGAAACGCCACTGACCCCTTTAAGCCTGATTAATGGAGGCCTATATCGAACTCTATATTTTTTCCCAAATCCCAGTTTTTGAAATTTGAAAACACGATAGGCCACTTAACGTGTCGTGTCGCAACCGATCGTAACTTAGCACTGGGATATGGCAGCAGTGCTGGCTGGTTTCGTTTCGGTGCAATTTACCGCTCGGCGCCGCCGGGGGCCTACCGAACGTCGCACTTTGAGACGCATGCAGATTTATTTACTGTCCATTGCATTCGGAAGCGCACTGTGCCCAATATTTATGTTACACACATTGGCCCAAGCACAGTTTTAACAATACACAGATGCATAAAGCAACGCCTACAATGCCGCACACGTCTCGTATTTTGGTCAATATCCCTTTTTTAAGCCGACGTTTTCCTCTGTATTCAGAGGATCAAATTTATATGTTTCTCATTTAGTGTATGCTGAGAAAATTCCTTATGCTCTGTGATTGTTTGCTTTCGATGTATAAAATATACCGTTTTTAAAATACTAAATAACAAAACTCCGGCTTAAAGTTTTCTCAATGAGATAAAAGGTCTTTAATTGAAATATATTTAAACAATCAAATCTCGAGTCAAACCTCAAAAGACATTTATTGGTTTAACATTCTGAGTTTCCACCTTCAGAACGACCATAAAGTTAAGATAAGAGATTCAATAAATAGAAGCTAAAAGATTTCCGAATTAACATTAATTGAAAGGAAAATGTTTGCTTGATAACATTTACATTCATTGGTTTTTAAGTTTTAATGTCTGCCGAACCGGTCAACGTATTTTTTGAGCGCGTTATCGCGAGATACTCAAGTAATTTAAAGTAATTGAGAAGATAAGAATGGTATCTTGCAACGATACTTCTAAGGAAGGACTTAAATTTATCATTTAAACAAAGACACTTCCCATCCATGCTTTTTTTGCTTTACGCACATACAGTTATTTCTTAAATTTCTGTAATGTTTTGTTTCGCCATAATACTTCATAAATAATTCTTCCTCATAATAACTTTAAGAATTATTTCAAGTCTATTTATTTTAGTCGTATGAAGGTTTGATAACGCACGTCTTAAGAGTCACGGAAACTTCTGTTCTTAAATGTGAGACTTTCAAAACTGTTTGTTCGCTTCAAGTCTAGGCTCTTACAGGGAAAGATGCTTTCATTGGAAACTTTCTGTGACAGTTTGTTTTCAGTTAGCATTGTTTCTTTTTCGATATGTCTTGAGTATTTGCTTTGAAAGGCCTTCAGTAAGACAGAAGATCTCTGTTGTGAAATAACAAAGTATCTCAGCAAAAATATTTATATAGCAATTATTTGTTTTCTATTATGTTTCTTTTTGAGTTAAAAGTAACAATGATAAACTTTAGATCAATTTTAGAAATTTTAATAAATACTTTAAGAGCTAAAAGTTACCGTAGCTTGAGGTATAAAGGGAATAATATGCTCGCTCACACTATCTAAGCTCGACTACACCAGAGAAAATTGCAGCAAAAAGATACGACTATGATCTTTTGAATTAGTTAGTCAGGTCATCAGACCCCTTCTAATTGTGAGAAAAAAATATTTTTCAGTTTTAAACAGGAACCATTAAAAATCTAAATCTAACGCTACCGTTTGTAGCGCGATCTAGCTGTTGCAATTTTTCGTTTGCCGACGCATATTCGTAGTTCCCGTATCGGCAGAGTCCCAATTACTCGTCGGGATCATTGTGCGCTGTAATTGGATTGGGCTGGCAACCGGACTTGTTGGCATTTTAATTGTGCCATTGTGACGTTGGACACCGCCGCCGACGCCGATGCCGTCTCCCATAGACAAACAGCTTTTTACTACTATCCTGTGAACACCAACAAGCAAACGCGTCAATGAATTGCCCATTAATTACACCTTGAAATTTAATGTGAGCTTACGAAAGATTCTTATCGAGGTGGTAAGTATTTTCACAAAGTATTTCTTTGCGTTTTTGATCTTTTAGAAATATAAATAAAGGAGCAGTAATTTTAATATCATTCGTTACATTAGAAAAAAAACATCACTATCAGAAATGTTCCTCTTCTAACTTTTATTTTATTCCCACGCTTAATTAAAATCGTAATAAAATACGTGAGAAGACATTTCCAGTCCTCAAAGCGTCAAATATTTTCGTCAAAGGGCTATGCTGCGAGATTTCAGGAAATCGGAACATAAGTGGGATGACTGACACATATTGTCGAACCAGTTTTCTAAGAAAAGGATTTATTTGGTCTCACAATTTCGGGAGTCACAAGTTTGAAGAATTCCCAAATAAATTCTTCTAATTATGTGTGTCTTCTCGATTGTTTAAATTCCTTATATGTGAAGGCATTAATTTGATTAAAGGAAATAATGAGCAAAACATTAAAATGAAACAACAAATACCATTTCAAACTCCAAGGTTTTTGTTTCAATCATAAATATTAATGACAATAATGTCGACAAATGGCATAAGAAAATACCAACATTTCTCTGTTTAAACAGACTTAGATTGAAATGTAAATATGATTCTTTTTCGCCACTCTCCATTTTGTTCATTTTTGCGTTCCGAAAACGTTGTCAGCGAGCCGCGGCTACTCCGGAATATTTTATACAAATTTTAGAAACAAGAACAAGGGAAAAGTGACAGGTACACTTGTTCGTGTTGCTTATTTTTGTTTAGTAATGTTTTATCGAATACCAATCGCGGAGGCACAGTGTGTATAAAGATGAATAAAATATACATTTCTGCGTTCCCCGCCATCTCGCTTCAGATTCCGTTTTAATGGAGTTTTGAATTTCGGGATTCGGTTCTATTATTGGTCATGAATTGTCTGTTATCGTTCCACTTAAGTTTCTTGCTTGTAAATGAATGGTGACGTATCTTAATAGGCAATTTGATTATCGTGAATCATTTATTACCTACTGTATTTGGACATTTCAAATTTCGGTATTGTAATACCCAATTTACCCCAGTCCTTGTGAAATTATGTTTATAATAAAAAACAGTTCTACTAGTGGAAAGTGGGAAGTAAAAATAACAGTTTTTTTATATCCGTTAGTTATCTTTGCCGCATAATGTTGTTCTAAACTTTTATTAATTCCTATTTTATTTGCACAGATATTTCGCGGCCCTTAGCCACTTTTCAAACTGAATTCTTTACTCGTCTTCTACGAAAAGGTATCGCATCGTTCGCCTTTGTATCACTTTTTGCACTATTCCCTGGCTTTATTCGTTCTAAACATTATTTACGATCATTGATTTTGTTTTCTTAACATTTCTCGTTTTGTTATAAAGGAATGACTTTAAAAAGTTACTTTAGGTAAAGTATTATTTTGTTATTTTTGTTCAGATATTGGTTTTGTATAAGTGTTTAGTGAAGGATCTTGTGGCATAAAAAAGAGAAGTGAAAAATATATACACATCTATGTGAAATTGAATACCTCAATAACTTTGAATGAAATATCGTAGTGAGACTTTCTAAATCGTACTATTGGGAAATTTATAACGTTCATATTTGCGATACAGCAAAAGAAATAGTCATAATATTATGATTCAAAGTCTCCCACGGTATTGTTCGTGGTTATATAATATGAGCAGAGTATATCAATGTACATGATTATAATTCAGCTTCCAAAATACCGAATACGTTATAAACATCATTATGTGTAATTCAAGTGACACTAATCGCTCCCATTCTCTTTTATGCGCAGTCTGCGTGTACATTGATTTTAATCTCTTATACGACAGCAGATACCGTTATAATGTAATTTTGTTGATTTTCTTTTGACATTACTTTAAAGAACGTGTAATTAGATTTGAAATTAGAAATTGTCTCTCGCGTCGCGTGTTTTAAGGCAATTGCGGCATCAATTTGTTTCCCGGCCTTGCACACAAGTGTACACCGAATCTATCTCAATCGGATACTATTTTATGCCGTCCATGGAATTCTGAAAAAGGCCAAGAAGTTCGCCGCCAAAGCGAGTAATGAAATGACGCTATTCCATAAAAGAGCATCAGTTTCGAACATTCAATTAAATTAATCATGAGTATTGATTAAATGTCAGGTACCCAATTAAATTATCTTTGGATCGAGGCGATGCAAGCGCATTCTGCAGTCGTCGGTGTACAGCCGCCTGCGGGCGACAACTTGCGTTTCCAATCCAATTTGGTTGCTTCGTTTCTCCTTGTCAAATGTAGTTTTTATGTATGCAACGCGTTTTGCATTAAGTTTGGCATCGTAAACGTTGTTGGTTTATCATTCGTGAAATTCATAAATCTAACTTTACTGAGCAATATTTGTGTTTGTTATTACAAAGCTACGACGAAATTTTGTTTATTCTGTAAAAATACGTGTAAAATTTTATCATTGAAATCGAAAATGACATCATCCAGCTACATGCTTAATAGCAGCGATTTGAACATCATTTTCACCCTCGGCGATACCTGTAATTTCTGCTTTTTCTACATGCTAACAATGTTGGGGTTAATGTTCGTTATTCGCACAAATTACACCATCTCCATCAAAGTGACGTATAACATGGTATTAAACATAGCAATCTGTGGAGTCGAATAGTCCATACATATAATCAGGATAGCAGGAAGGGTGATTCAAGTAAAATTGCACCTTTACCAAATTCAAAAGAAAATACAGTCTTACAAATTTTGTTGATTTTTTTCAAAAGAGGACGATGATATTTTTTATTTTCTCTGATCAAGCTGTTTATTAATCGTTTTTATGTATTTTATGGTATGTTGGAGTGTGGAGTGTTTTTGCTGGAAATCCAAATGAAAACCCAATATTTACACAAAACTGTTTACAAAATAGAATCGACTAATTTCTGGCTTAAAACATTAGAATTAAAGTTATTAAAATTGATAATTAATTTGTGATTTAAAGTATGTGTAAGGGTACAATATATATTATTTAAGCTGCTTATGTTACCTAATGGTCGGATAGATAAAGTTGGAACTGAGCACTTTGCCCTCAATAACAGTTCTGTCCTAGCCCTTTTTGGTAAACCCCTATTCAGGTTTTCCTTAACAATCCAGCAGTAAGTATTTAAATATTATAGTTCAGTCAGCATCACTTTATTAGGAAAATTCGGGTAATAAAAGGTAAAAGGTGATAATAATGTCACTCTAAAATTTTAGTTTAATTACGAAATGAAACCTCGAGGTTATCAGGACAAACGTTATAATAAATATATCTAGTCTACAACTGGCATACAAATCCATTTAAAAAAGTGGGTTTTGATGTTTGAACTAGCATTATGTAAAAGTTACTGTTTTCTGATACAAAGAGACTGACAGGTTTTTCATAAAGCTATTAGTATCAGACTATTTTTGCTTCCACACTACTTTAATGGCATAACTGATAATTACGAAAAGAAATATCTTACACATTTTTATACAAAAAATTTTAAAATGGAGGGTTCGTACCCCGTTACCTCAGGGCAGGAATCTAGCTGTATTTCAACTCCGCCATGAAGCTGTCCGTTTGTCTGATATCTTAATTCATATCATTTATCTTTTTAATACAATTTATTCAATTTGTTTTAGATCAGATATTTTTAGATATGCGTGTAATACTTGACATAATATTGTTATTGCTGTCTTTTTAGTTGAATACTGCTAATATATAATATAAAGACAGCAACGGAAACAGTTACGGTAAAAAACATTAGCCATTTGAGTCTATTAATTTTATTGACCATAACCGGTGACATAAATATTAATTGGCTGATTTTCTTAGAGATAACTCGTGTGATAAAATAACAATTTTTGCGCCGTAATTATAATTACCACGATATGTTTTTTTTGTGACTCTTTTAACAACCGTAAACTCGTTTTATTGTTCTATATTACGAGATGTTGGTATGCGGTCAATAAAAACTTATCTTGAACAACAAACTCTCCAATGACATACCAATTTATTCAAACAACTAGTTGATATCTAACTAGTTGAGAATATGATATACTAAGTAAATTAAGAAGGCAATCTAAAAAAGCACAAAGCAGGCATTTAATTCTCATAATAGTGGCATGATTAGCGCTTGGCAAATTAGTCGTGTTATCTTGGAAGATGGAGATGCATCGTGCATACAATTACTTGGACTGTAAACGTCATTTGCTGAACGAACCAGTTTCTAAGGCAAAGAATAAAATATAAACAGCCTAGAAAAATAAATAAAGTCAGAAAATTATATACCGCGAGGCAAATGACACCCTGAAAGATAATAAGACTTCTATAAGAATTACAGAGAGACATTATATCTGTAAATGGAAAGCTTTCTTCTTCTGTTTGCATATTCACAATAAATTTAATGAAAAGATTTACCACTAAAGCCACTACACCATTTTAATAAAAATCCTTAGGTGTAACACTTTTAATTTATTGCTTTGAGACGTACGGAAAAATAACGCAATTTACAATTTTATTTAAGCTTTTCATGTATCAAATACATAAAGAAAACTAAGCTTTCGTTCCTCTTTAAATTCTTAGAAAAATGACCGTTCTGCTCTTTTTTATTCTAAGTAAATTTTAAAGACTTGTTCTCATGCTTGCGAGTGTGAAACCTCTTATTCTCTTATTGTCAATCAATTTGCACACGTCGTCGTTAAGGACTGACATCATTATAATTTCCATTTTAGATTAAAGTTTTATCTTTTCTGTCAGGTCCAAAGTTGCGATCCTTATAAAATATGAAAAAAGTACTTTTCAATCTTAGCTTCAGTTTGGTATTTACATGTTTCAAAAACAATCAACTTTACCATATTTCTATTGCTTTTACTATGCGATCCTTGGTAATAATAATTCCTACATGAGTTTTTATGACAAGAAATAAAATAGATAACATATACTTTCACTCCATAGACAGTGAGGAAGAGTTTTGATGGAACGTACGTATGATTTAAAAGAAAAACAAATAAATAAACAATTACAAAAAACGTCCTTGGTTTAAAAATCCGACAAGTACCAAAGTGTGTACGTACTTAGTAGTATTGCAATTTTCACGTCAACCGTATACTTTGTCATTATGCATCAGGATCGTGACGCCGCAAGACACCTCGCAATTATTATGTATGTAAAAGAAATTCTTTCTGACACTGGACAGAGAATTCACCACAGTAGATTTTGCCGCATTTATTTTACACGTTTAAAATTATATGAAAATAACTTATGAAAATGTATGTCTTAAATTTATTTATTGTCTTAAAATATTGTTGTACGGCGTTTTTTAAATATTTTTTTTGCTATTTTCAGATTTCATTGTGAAATAGTTTTGATTTAACTTAATTTTTTTTAAATTTGGACGAATTGTGTCTTTTTGGAATGTTATATCAAATGAATTATTTACAACGTCTGAAATTCATCCAAAGATGAAAAAATATTAAAAGTTAAATAAGTGTAAGCTTTAGACCTATACAGACTCTCCGAAGACTTCGCAATTCCTGAAGTTCACATTATTATAACGAGCCAGCGGCGCGGCGGCGGCTCGGTGCAAAGCAAATTGTGCCCACGGCCTCGCGAATAACCGATACTTTGCCGTAATAGCCGCGATCAGGCATGCGATAACAAGCCTCCGATAGCTGAACCCGTATTTTATTTATATATCGGCTCGCTTCTTTTTCAATAACGCTTTTTCCTTCTCGCGCAGCGGAAATTTTGCTCTTTTATGGCATGAGGGCTATGCTCGTTATTTACTAAGGTAATTATCCGGCCATAATGCTGAATATTCACGGGACAAATTGTGGGCACAAGTGACAGTTCCCACCGTTGTGTGTTAAATGGAACCCCTCAAAACTTTGTTGAAAATACTGCGTCATCGCTTATGGTTGGGAGAAGGTTGGAATACGAGCTTTTTAGTTTAGCTATGACTGTCAGCGACCCTTATAAAATTGTATTTAATTAAAGAAACCACATAAAATAAGCAAACAGAACTGCAAACTGCTTCTGACGATTTAATTCACAACAAATTGTACAAATATGATAAATGAAAAATATGACATTAATATTTGTTTCGTGGAGGCCAGACAATGAATTGTGTTCAACCTATTGTTAAATAGAAATGCAATTTAAAGTGATGATAACTGATTCAATTCTTTAACTAATAACTTATTATTAACTAAGAATTTATTATTTATTTGAAATTAGGATATTAATAAGGTTCTCAAAAATGTGGTTTAAAAAGTTTATTGATTATTGTCATTGATCAATGAAAATCTATAATGAATGTGCTTTATCTTACAAGCAAGCAATTTTGTAATCCCAGTTTTGGAAATACTTATGTATATGAAAATATTTATGTGGATTTCAAAATTACTTAGTAGGTCATTAGAATATGTAATGCCTTGCCAGACATACTTTGCTACAACCAGACATTTGCGGGAAGGAGATTCACTGGCCTAAAATGTTGACCTGCAGATCCATCTTAAATGAAATACACAAGATTGCGCTCTCAATTGAGTGGGAAATCATCGCTGCAGATTATTTTTTATGGAGTATGTAATTCGCTAGTATTTTCCAGAGCGTCGTGCCGCCGGGCAAGAGTTCATTAAGGATCGGGCGGCGCCATTGTTAACGTTTTTAATTCACGTGTCCAGAGCACGCGCCTTTCCCCTTGCTCCCAGACTGTTGGGAAATCTCGCTGGAAAATTAACGCCACAATTTTTATACACAATTTGTTTCTCCTTTTTTCCCGCGACGACGAAGCGCTCACATTTTGCTCTATTTCGTGATTGGATCGCACGCGGCGAGCGTTTAGTTAGCGTCGCTTTTCCATTTTAAAATACAATAGAACGTCCGTTTTATAGTTGTTCCTGTGAAAGTCAACACATATTTCGTGTTTTACAGCCCGATTATTTAGAAAAAGAACGAAGGTCTCGTTTCTTGTTTAATTTATTTGTTGTTATAGAAATATTTCATTCATTGTTGCTAAGACTCAATAAAATGTTATTATCATTGTTCATATTCACACAAAGTTTTATATAATTATTCGATCTATTTTTAGATAACCAGCAAACAAAGCAAAAAGTTAATTGTTTTGATTGCCAATAAACAAACACGTCGACACGTCTGTCCAGTGCAAGTTATCGCCATAGAAAACGCCTGATCTTAATTAGTTTTCACCTCTTTGAGGCGCCTAGCGCGATACAATCTCTCGCTTGATACAATTTGTTTTCTGTTGGCATCGTTCAAAGCGTTTGATAGGTATACTCTTTTTGTTTTACACGTTTTTATTTGGAGGGTTCCCGGTGATGTATGGTGATTGGCTTACTTGTCCCGGCGGTGTATCTTGTTTATCAAAATGATAATCCTCCCGACGTTCGAGAAACAATATTTGAATGTCAGACGCTGTTTCCTTTATTACGTTTATCATTTTACCTTGTAACGAATTGAAACAACTTCACCGGCAAATTTTAATGAGGTTTGTTCAACTGATTTCTTTTTTGCCGTGAATGTTTATAGAGATGATTTAATGTACTAGTTTCTATTGCTACGAGATGAAGATAACACGGCTGAATATAATACGTTTGCTTCATGGTAAAATAAGTCGCAGATATCAGTTCCGTCAGCTTACGATTATGACTCAGCGTCATATTTTAAATTGTTGTTTTATTCCAATTCACAAATCTAACGAACTGCTAGTCAAAGTATTGTTATACTGTTTACTAATTTTTATATTTCACTAATTAAACCATGACTTGTTTGCTTTATGATCTTATTTATTTGCCTACCTAACCTAAACTTATGTCTATATTCTCTATTACCTCAATAAATATATTATTAGAAACGGGTTAGTGTGTCAACTTGCTCTATTTTACCTGAATTTTCAAAGATGGAGTGGATTTTTTTACAAGTAAGTAAAAGTAATTTAGTCCGAAAGACAGTTTCGATACGGGAACGGATCCGCGGCGAATTGAAACCCGACCGGGTGTGAAATGACTACGGGCTGGCTTCCTGTTGCTTGTTAGCACACAGACTAGTTCTGCCCAGGCTATTAAGCAATATGTTTTAACGAACACTACCTACTACTAGTACCTAGATACTAGAGCGATCCAGTACACACTAACACGAGTCCGAGTAAATCTCGACCCAGTTGAATTTAAATCCAGTGGAATTAAGACACATGGATGTGATCAGACGCGAGTTAGATTTCGTAGATATCGTTTTTTCGATGCATTGTTTTGAATAAAAATTAAATATGACTTTTTAAAACAAGTATTCCAATTATCTGAATGTCTGAAATAGTTTGAAATTACCGTTTCGAAAATGTGTTTAAGAATCCTTATGACTCTAGTTAAAAAAACATTTAATAGAGTTTTTATTTCATTCCTATATAGGATGTGTCATGAGCCTGTTTAAATGGGCTGATCGAGATCTGCCTGGGCACATCGCAATACGCCGGATGTCTCGATTTGCCTTCTTGTAATGGCTTTATCGTTCGATTTTTTTAGGTTTTAGACAGGGACCTATCATAAGTCACCGCGGCCGTGGCATCCTATGCCTGAGTTTCGTCGTCAAGATCCCTGACTCAGATCTCGACCGCCTTGTATGGCCGTCGGATTAAGGTGTCTTCTCTTTTAAGGCTTTCTCCGAGCCTAGCGGCTAGTGAGTCTGTCTTCCTGGAGGACTCCTCCAGTCCTCAAAAATTCGGTCACCATTTGCCGCCTACCTTATTCTGACCCATCCCAGGTCAAGGTCGTCTACGTCCACCAATACCTTAATACGAAATATCACAAAATGATCGTGATGTGCCCAGGCAAATCTCAATCAGCCCGAAAATACGATCAACCCACGACGTATGCATTTAAAATATTAAATTGTATTTTATACGTAGCCCTCGTAATCAAACCAGGCATTAACGGAATCAAATAAATCAGTCATAATTTTTCAATATCAATCAGTTAAATACGGCTATGAAATCGAATGAAGTGTAAAATCATTGTAAACTTCCAAATGTCATAATGAGCATAGCAATTTGTTTCCCTTACAAATGAGACTCTTTCACCTGGCGAGAGCAACAGTTGTGGTTGGGTCCAAGTCACGAAAGATTACCTTATAAATTGTTTTAGATCAAACTTGACCCAAAAATTGTTTTAAAGATTTTTTATTTTTATTAATACATTTAGCTATGCATATATTTTGTCATAAAGATTAGAAAACATGGATTTTAATGTCCAGATATGATATCAAAAGTAACTGTAACGTAAGGTTATGTGGTAAAGTGTAGATTTGGAACCCCTTTTGTTTTTTCACTTTTGAGTGCGTCTTGAAAGAAGGAGTTCGCATAGAAAAAAAAAAATTGTACCTCAGATTTTTGCACACATTGACTCAGCCCTGCAGATGCAGCCTTATGATATAATCTTGTATCACAGACACATGACATTTCATACAGATTAATATAAATACTCTACGTAAATTCAGGTTTAGTAGTAAACATAGTCTTATATTGTATTTATAATTGAGAGGCATTTTAAAACAGTTCAATAAAACTACCGATAAATGCCTTGCAATTACATTAGGTTTCGCATAGCTGTTATCTTAGCTCGGGTTTAGGTTACACAGTACTACAATAATATAAATATCCAAAGCCAATTAATGATTGATTAAGTATAAAAGCTGTTTGATTATGTTATTAAAACATGTAACTGTCAAAATTCGTCATGCGGTCATGCCTTACCCCAGCCGTCAAAGTCCTTACTCAGCCGGTCGCACTGTGTAGGGTGCTCCAACTCAACGATCATTGTCGCGAGGTGCCGACGTCGGGTTCCCGCTTAATTATCTCAAGTGACGGTTACAGTAACGTTTACCCGACAAAGTTGAACGATCACAGTTTTCGTTGCGCAAAGTGCTCTGCGTACCCGCGACTATTTGGTACTTTGGTTTTCCCTTGCAAGGCGGATATTATTGGTTATTCGAACGGAAAGGAGTACCAAGCAAGATTCCTATAGAAAAACTAAATGTGACTAAATAAACAAGGATTAATGATTATAAAACCAGTCAATTGCGAGTCGAGTTGCATACAAACTTGTAGGTATGTAAAAAGTTCATTCATCACGAGAATTGAGTCTCAGAGTTCTTTCTATTTTTCCGATTGTTATTGTATTGCGATGTAACTATAAATTTTCATTTTTTTCACTTTATCCTTTACTTATGCTCTATGTCAAACCTTCCTGCCTAATTTCAAAATTTAAGGTCAACGGGAAGTACCCTATAGGTTTTGCTCTAGAGAATAATTAGACATCCGGCAAAAGTCAGAGCATAAACGGCTCTATCTTTTGATTGGATTGACTTTTAAGTTTGATTTTTCACTGTTCTAAAAGAGTATGTACCAAAATATATGTAATCAATTTCAGCTTGATACCTTTACGCGTTCTTGAGAAAAAAGCTAATGACAGACGGAAGGACGTACGGAACCTTACAATTTGTAAATTAAGTCATCACTATAAAACAAACATATCTAATGATCTAAAAAAAAACATTGAATCCTTAAAATATCACCTGTCCTTAATAAATTGGAGTAATTTATAACGAGCGTCGTGATTTCTATGTCGGCACCTTAAATATACTTAAGTATTCAAAATAAAACAGATATCAAACGAATGAAAACGTTTTCGGTACACATCTTAATTTCAGCCGTGACTTGATAGATCTCTTTTCCATTAGTAAAGCTTGTGACTTAATTTCCTCATAGTAGATCGCTAAGTGGTTTTGGTTACTTCGAACTCTCGATGACAGTTACAACAGATCAACAGAATATTTTGTTATTAGATTTCTACCTTTTTTTCTCGTGAATGAGTTATTAAGCGATATCATTGCATTTGGTGTTAAACTGTGTCTTATGGCATTATTTTGAAAATTTTATAATTTTAATGTTTTCTTATTTTACAAGTAATGTTTTTTTTTCTTCAATATTTTGACGTCCTCTGTGGCGCAGTGGTGTAAACAGCCGACTGCTACGCTGGAGGTTCTGGGTTCGAATAATGTTATTTGCAAGACAGATCGTGTCGCCCGACGGTCTTGGATGTAGTATTGATAGCTATGTAGTTAATACCATATCGTTGCTTAGCACCTGCAACACAAGTTCTTACTTACTGCAGGGCTGAGTCAATGTGTGTGTCGTGATGTGGTTTATTATTATTTATTATTTTAGTATTTATTCAGGTTACGGGTTCATAAACGTTTATAATAATTTGGCAGGTTTTATTCAACCGTCTTTTACTGTCATTTTAAATAAATTTGGTCTACCAATTTAATACAAGTTAAGACAAAAAAATCTTTGTTTGCTGTAGAGAGTTCGAGAAACACCTGTGTAATTAGTAAATTAGTCTTTGCTTTGGCTTCGTTATCACGTTGGTTACTTAATTGGCGTCGATTGATTGCGCCCGTCCCACACCTTCGTATCTTCAACTTTATTAACGCTTTATTATACAGTAGGTATCCGAAAAAGTTTACCGTTTTCACATACGATTCTACTGTAATACTTTTAAAACAAATTATTTCCTTGTTTATTTTCATAGTACTGAAGCTGAAAATAACAGCAACTCATTTATTTTGCTAACTGCTCGCTGAGCTTATCTTTAAATAATGTACCTCTACATATCCTTTGTTAAGAATGTCCATATAATTCAGTCTCAATTGCTGTGAGATCAGAAAAAGGTCTTCAAGATAAGAGTCGGACCGTTAGTCCCGACTTTGCTCGTAATAAATGTGAAGCTAATGAAAAGAAAGTCCACCAATAAAATGTGCCCGTATGTTGTTAAATGCAATTGAAACGAGTTAGGGTACATTAATAAAGCAAGCGGGTTACTGTTTGCATCTCATCATAAAAAAGTAATTCTCCCGGACAGGCCCGGTATCGCCCCCTGCCACGATACCTACGTTAATCACTCATATTTATACACACAAGCATTTTATGATACCCGCTAATGAAAGTCGCCCTTATTTTTTTTTATTTGACCTCCCAAAATATGGGACGTAAAGAGTTACGATCAACATTTAAAATAAGAATAAAATTTTCTCAAAAATACTTAATGGTTGCGTTCAGCGAAATTGAATAAACTTAATTTTTATTCTTAACAAGCCCAAAGAATTTTAATATTTCTCCTCCAATAAAAATGAGTTAAGTTACGACGTTTTTAATACGTTTATGGTATATCCAATCATAAAAGCCGGTCATATCTTACGTGAAAAAATTGCTGCTTCGTTCATTTTTTCCTTGAATGCAGCTAGTTCTTAATTTAACTGAAGATTTTTAAATGAATACTCCGGATAATTTAGATATACATGGTATACATACTATTTGCTACACTTGGCAATAGATTCCAATTCCATAGGTATTCCCATAGATCAATGATTTGTAGTCGCAGTGCTCGAAGACCAATCACTGATCCATGGGTATTCCCTTGTCGAATATGAAGTTGTCATTGTTTCGGTTTTGATTTGCTTACAGCGCTCTTGGTATTTCTTGACAACTATTTCAGGTTCAATATCCAAAGTAAAAATTTAATTCTAACAATTTGTTAATTAATGCAATCGATTGTAGCTTAACCATAAACCTACAGATGCGGTTATCGTAATAGTTTCATTTAAAACTTAATTTTAGACATTTACGTCATCTAAACAAAATGAGAGAATCTTTGCCAATCGGTTGGAACTAATACGGTAGAAATGGAAGTCAGTGCGAGGCAAGGATTGTGAAAATAATTTATCCGCGATAGAACAAAGGGCCCACAATGGAACAAAAGATGGCCGGGAACGGCTAGAGTTTGTTTTATGACGGAAGCTTAATACCAATATGAAATCGATTCGCTCACAGTGGAATAAGGGTATATTTTACTCTACGTTTGGGATCGATTGGCTAAAAATATTAATTTCCATTCATTAAACAAAAAATGCACACGTCATTTTATATAAGATATAGATTGCGAAACTATTCTGATTAAATTCTGAAAAAGTTTAAAGGAATCTCAACTCGTCTAAAAATTTTATCACTGAGGTTATGGAAAAGAGTGTGAATGTTACAACTTGCGCAATTTAAAATTGGAATATAAGCTAAATTTACGTTTTCAAATTCTCAACTTAAAACGTGATCTGAGAGCAAAGTTTTAGGACTTTCAGACACTTCATTTCGTTTCAACTATCAAGATATGCACATAATATTTAGTTCACTTCTATAAGTGCATGCACTTGCTTTTCCAACGACTTTTATGGAACGATGTCAAAATATAATAACATAAAACAAGATATAACAATAAAAGTGTTGGGGCTTGGATACTATTTATTCCAAAATAGAATTTTTTGAGTCCTATCATTTCAGGGTAACTAAAAATATGTACATACTTCACTTGTCGAATGCCTATAATTTTGCATGGACTCGTATGATTCTTAAGCAATAAGCGGTTCAATTTGAATAATCTTTATTTTAATTGTTTGTTAATTGCGTCATAAATTCACCGTGCAAGAGGCCCGCTTACTTTTCTCTCGAGAATACCATCCTACGTGGAACAATTGTTTTAATTGAAAATAATGTAAGGTTGTAAACTCATTTTATGCTTCCCGTTTGAAATGGTTATTTTAATCGATTCATAATTGTTTTGCTATGAAAATATATTATTAATGACATTGTCAACTGTTTCAGTTTTATCCCTTCTACTATTCAAGAACTGCCCTGTGGGCGAGGTTTCAGTTTTATGAGGTTGTTTTTAAAGTGGTATAAAGTTTCATTCAGTTTAGCTTCGAGGGAAGTAGAGTTGTTGCGAATTTCTTGTCTGTTGTACCCCAGGGAAGTATCGAGTCAAATGATAAAGGCGAGCGAGGAGAGCGTGACGATGCGGCCGAATTATGCCCTGCGATAAAACCATCGTGCCTCAACTTCTTAGGGAACCTCCAACTAGGGCACGAAGCCCGTACCATTTTCTATTCATTATTATCGGATTACCCGGCAAGACGATACTCCGAGTTGAGGTTTTTGCACGAACTTGCCTACGATAGGCAAATCTATATTTCTCAAAACAACAACATATCTGCGTGAGTGAGGATCTTCGAGGCGAATGTGTGAGCGAAAACTATGTTCGCCGTAATTAGTTTCGACTGCTCCTCCTGCTATCTCTTGATCTTAACAAATTTTTAGACATTCCGATAACACAAGTGTCCCAATAAGGCACATGTTCTATCTTGGCAATCTGGCCGTCGTAAATAACGCGCCGGACCGGGCGCACGACGTCGCCGGGACGTCTCCGGCGCGTTCATAAATCTCGTTAATGAGCGACGGCGATCGTGCGCTGGATTAGATTGCTGGCAAACACCGTGATACTGCCCTCTCATACTGAATTTTATTGAAAATCTTTAAGGTAAATTAACTTTGCTCATACAGTTCCATCACGATAAACATATCCATCCTCATGACAAGGTGTAGTAAGGTTTTGCACTTTCGATTCAAAGCTACATACTGTTAATGTTTTTTATCCGGACTATATTTAATGTATCCTATGTTACACATAGTAAGACCGTTAGCAGATCCTTAAGGTTTACTTGCAAATTATTGTGCCACGCCACAATAGGCGGCGATATACAAAATTTAACAATGCGTCCTCTGTTGGGCCATAAAAGACTTTGTTAGGATATGTGCATAGTACCTGCCTATGCGTATTTCTACCTAAGTGTCATCTTTAGTACTATCGATTCGAATAATGGAGTTTTTTGATATTTCATTTAAAAAGACTCATATAAAATATAATATGTAAAAACTCTCTCAAGTATATGAATAGTTGCTCACTTACCATACTTACCTAGAATTGTTTCAAAAAAGCAAAATAAACTGAACCACTTCACAATCTTTAAAATAAATAAATCTTATTGTATTATTACGTGTGTACAGACCCTAGAAACCATTATTAATGGGGAACTACAACACCGGCATGCGGCATTTTACTTACCAAACGAAGATCTCTGTTTCCACAGGATCAATATCTAACACCATCTTAGGAGGCTTACCTCGAGCAGAATAAAGGAATTTCACCGTGTTGTTAGTCGGGATTTTTGGCTTCGTACATGTATATATTGAGATAAGAAGTAATGATTGGATATACCTGGTAAAGGCTAATAAGGTTAGATCTGAGGGCTTCTCATTTACGGGTACCATTCGAATCTATTTCGTTGGGAGGATTTGTAAGGTCTTACCATCCACCCGAAATTCTATATTGATGTTATTGTTGTTGTTTTTAACATTGCTCTCGTAAGACAAATTAATTTATCAATAAAAAGAGCTTACATTTTTTTTTTTTTTGATGATCGAAAAAGGAATAAAAACTAGATATTCGATTGCGAAATTTAAACTGAAACTTCTATAAGAATGTTATTTAAACATACAACATTTTATGAGATAAGTATTTAATTTGATACAATATCTTCGGCACCTCAGATGTGCAAGTGACAGAGACACGGTAGCCAACAAGCCATTGTTTGCAAATCGAAACAACTGCGTGCATTAATCCTGTCCAAAACAAGAGAAAGAGAAAATTCGTTAAAACAGTTAGCTAGAAGAGAAGAGTTATGCAAGTTTTTACTGTATTTGAAATTGATCCGCTCATTTGCGATAGCAACGTGTCGATAGATGGCAAATTTAATAGCTGCCGGTAATGAGACGAAAAAACATGTGAGATATGAGCGAGTCAGATTTGTCTAAGTCAGTTTCTCACCTGGACACAACTTTTTTCTATAATAAAAAACAATACCTAGCTTTGAAACTGAAAAATCATGATGCTGTCGTTGTCGCGACTCTGAATTGACCTATTTCTCTGCTTAAATTCAAAAGTTCACCATCCACCGTTTTTTTTCCGTAAAGAAAAATGAAAACTAATTTAAAATACATGAGCAACCATTGTATACTTTACAGTCTTGTGCGACATTTTAGATTACATTGCTTTTAACGTAAGAACTATTAGCATATGTTTCTCGGATAAAAGCTGGTTATGTTAAAAAAGTAATACACGTATCTATAGTACAAAGGCCCAGGACAAATAAAAAGCTTAAATGACAATTATTTCAGTTGATTGTTTTAGGTTGTTTCTTTGTCTTAATAGTTGTTGTTTCGTATGTTTATTA
The DNA here is from genome assembly GCA_949316135.1 of Choreutis nemorana. NCBI lineage: Eukaryota > Metazoa > Arthropoda > Insecta > Lepidoptera > Choreutidae > Choreutis > Choreutis nemorana. The sequence continues at coordinate 6,044,725 of OX438609.1, forward strand.
AATTTTAACCTGAAATATAATTTATCCATTTATGTATGAAAACACTCATGTTTGTGCTGGTATGGACCTGCGATGTGCCAAACCATGATGATGATGATTGCTATGAATTGAGTTTTAAAATGCTGGCTATTTCCCGAACTACGTAAATGCAAACTATCCGAAATGTTTTGACGATTTTTGGAGTAGGTTGGCTTAAAATGACCAAAAAAGCATGTTAAGACAAAGTATCTCTTTATTTAGCGTTAAAAGAGTACAAGCCGAAGGATTATTGATTTTCGTCGAGCTTAATTAGCTTTCAAACTCGATATTAATTAAGCGAACTCATATTAGGTAGGTAAAATATAAATTAAGACATTACGTACGTTGTAAGCTTTTAAAGCTCTAAACCCTCCAATAGTTACTAGCTTGGGGTGAAAAATAATTAAAGTATTAGCAAGTTTTAGTCACCAGAATATAAACCTAAGTGTTTTAAGAGTGGGGAAGTTTGCAGAAGATAATTAATCGCACATCCATCATATCTGTCTTTCCTGAATTATTAATGACAACGTTCTGCCTTACAAAGATAATTATTTCAAAGTTTTCTTTCCGAAGACGAAATTTGTGATTTATCGAATTTTCATTGGCTTTACGTGACTTGAACAGTTAAGCAATTTTAAGGTTAATTGGTCAAAGTTTCGATTAGGATTATCTTATCTTTTGATCTCTCAAATATTTAATATTTATTGTAGGTATAAGATTTAATGAATGAGTATTTTCGAAAATCTATGAAATGTACATCATAAAAATTGTTTAAAAACTAAAACCCGACTAGGTAAAACTGCTTCTTAAAAATTATGAATGAAGAAAATATTCTCATCTGAAATTGTTAAGTAAACTATTCAATTCAGCCGTGGTCAATCAAACAACCAAGTATTAGACAGACTTACTCACTTGTATTTTTTTTAAAGGTTTGCAAAGACATATGATGAAAGCTTAATTTAATAGGTTACTTAACAATTTCCGATGAGAATATTTTCTTGTTTCACACTATTTAGAGTTTTAAGGGTATTTGGTTCAGTAATCGGGGTTTAGTTTTTAATTGAATTTTTACTATTTTGGACTAAAAAGTTATTGTTGGTTATTTATTTTTGTCAAGGTTAGAGAGAATATACATTTAATCCCATCTATTTAATTACATCTTAGGCTTGATTCTAGAAATTTTATCAATTATCGGTTGCATGCAAGCAAAGCCGCGAGTAAAACCTAACAAAGTGTACATAATTGAATTGTGTATAAGCCCTTTAATTTGATACCAAACACGGCTACATTACACGAAAAAATGTTTTTTGTTGATGACTATAGAGGGCGCCCTGCTCAATTTAATGTGGCATCATATACGAGTAGCTTCTAACCAGCGGAAGATCATGACACATCCAATGAAATGTTATTTGTGAAATTATGATTAGTGGTTTAGAAGTTATGAGGGAACAGATGAGTATTCATACAAACATACATACATACATACATACCGGTCAAAATTATAACCATCCTTTTTTACTTCACTGTAGTCGGGAAAAAATACCCAGTAGCAAGTTGCGATCGAGTATTAATTGCATAGGTAGATTTAGTTGTCGTTTAAAGTGGTTTGTTTGAAAAATTCGAATCGACAAAGTAAAACGCTTTGTTTTAAAGCTGTTATCCTTAATTGATTCAACGTATCTCTTTGGTGGACGACTCTCTAGCAAAAACATTGCCCGGCTGTTTTTATTCACATATAATTGCCATCGGGTTATGATATTTATTTTGCTGAGTGTTATGACAACGTTTTCATATACTCACGTACGTGTCTAACATTTATTTCAAAGGAAGGCCATTAAAAGAATACCATGAAGGTTGGGATACTTTCGGAAGGTTACTTCATATTTATGAGGATGACTAAAAAAAAGTTAGTTTTAAACGTTGATCTACAATTAAAACCTCTTTTTTTAAGCCTGTTAATTACCGCCTTTAAAGCCCCGTAAAATAGTAATGCGCTGGAACCTCGTCAAATTAACGGCAAAATGTCATCATCAAAAAGTAAAAATACAGATATTATGCGGTACTGTGAGTTCAATGTCATGATGTGTACGTCAATTTGACGTCACCAAAATGGCCGCTAGGCGCATTACTAGTTTACAAGGCTTATAGTCCTGCATGAGTTGCCGTATACTTTTGCAAAGCCGATGATCATATCCATGACAAAAACACATTAAAAATGTTATGTGCTATTTGTAGCTAGCTCGTTGTCGAATAAGTTATAGTATACTTATTTATTTAGTACTTAATGGCCTGTGCGGAGACTTGGGGATTACACTTAAAGAATAATCAAGTGAGCCGGGGCATGGTCCTAACTTTTTGGATTTGTTTTTATCCTTGTGTTAGAAAAGTAATTTGAATCAGAATGGGAATGGTTCGTCTGAAATGGAGTCGGGTAAGTTAGTTTTTATCTACATCCCTAGCCGTCCTGGCAATCGAGCGTCTAACTGGAGTTGCCGGCAACAGCTACTTAAAGTTTTATTTACACTAGAGAGCTAGTTAGCTTGGTGTCTCTCGTAATCGCGTCCTGAAGTTGTAGGATGGACGTCGGATAGTCAACGCAAATTAGCGAGTGCGCGCCAAGATAGCGCTGTTTGTAAATGCCTACGGTTTAATGCTGAAGCGTACGCGATTTTATTTTATAAACTGATGACACCAGGGGGTATTAGGGTTTGTGTCCTATTTTAAAAATATACACCTGCAATCAACTCACTCTGCATAACTTAAGCCTAAGATATGTTTGTACCTACTCAGATGAATGTGACAAATAAATATTATAACCAGGTGACATTACAGACCGTGTAAACAAGTTTAATAATTAAGTATTAATTTGCAGATCTGTATGAAAGTTTTATACAAAATGAGATGTATTTAAGTGGTTTGAATGTTAACGAAATGATCCGTTAATGAAATAAGGGGTAATAGCTTGTCTCTTGTAATTTGCAATATGTAGTTGATTACTGCCGAGTCGCGTGGCTGCGCATCTCCCGTTCTAATTACGTGCACCCGCCTCTCGGCAGGCCTATCCACGTTTAAAGTTCAACGAGCGAGACAAAACTATATACAACTTAATGCCTACCTTTTCCACCTGCTTTTCATAATTGCCGCAAAATTTGATACAGTCGGATTACTGTAATTGCCCTTTCACCCCCTTCTTTAGTCATTTGCATTCAGGTAACATCTTCAAGTTATTTACATAGTGCTATTTTAGGCCTGTTTGAATACTAAGATAACATTAGTTATGGTCGTGAATTTGAATTAGAGGGTTCTTGTATTCGCGAACGTCTTTCCGGTTCCCTCAACGTTAATTATTATGGAGACCGATTTCAAAGTTTAACTAAATTATCTCGAAAGAATTTCAGTATTTTTCTACCTTGTAACTCTTTTAAAGTGTAATGGGTAAATGTATGAACAATAAATTAATGTCACTGAGTTAGTTTGAGAGGAATAATAGAGTGCAGGCAAAGTAGAGGCAGTAATCAGGCGGGTTCGTTACGGTGATTCGTACATACCGTACCAGTTTCGCCTGGGACCCTATCACTTCCTACTATTATCGGTTTGCTACGCACCGAAGACTGGCTCTAACTAATGTCTCCTTTTGTGACCGCGGGCCGGTTTAATCAGTTGTTTATATTATTGCCAGCGACTGTGCGATATAATCGTTCATTTACCGTTTCTCATTGTATCTCTTGAACGGCCGGACCGTAGTGACTGGAACCGCGGGATAAATAATTATATTAATTGTGGAAAATACTCCGTAGAACAAGTAATTAGTACCCTTGGGACTAGTTGAGTTAAGGCGATCTTAATTAAGTAACTACCTTTATAAAAAGCTTTGGAAATAGGTAACTATTACAGCTATCGTTTACTCGGACTAATTAAGTAACAACGCTCACGCAAGAAAATAAATTAAGTCGCATTAGACATAGGTAGATAGATACGCTCTCCATGTTCATTTATTGCTATTAAAGTTCTCTTGTGTTTACCTTTTAACTGTATTTTAATGTACTGTGTTGAATTCTTAAATCGAAAAGTAAATTACGTAACAAACCTTAAGTGATAGTTCCAAAATTCAAAGTTCGTCGTTGTTTCGTTAGTTGGTCGTCGATGACCTTCGGAGGCCAGTTTAAATTCAGATTTCCTGAAACCTCACAATGTACTGAAGATAGAAAATTTATAGGGGAAACAAACCCGCGTTATTTGTTTAGGATTAAGAGATTCAGCTGTGCGTAGAGTTAAACGATAAACAAAAGCTGTGTCGCCGCAAACTGGTGTTTGTTTAATTGTACATGCTTGATAACGCGGTGACGACCCGGGCCCAAGCTTTGAACAACCCAGAGGCTTAAATGTTTTGTCATTTTGTATAGAAACATTTTGCGAGGTGAGAGGGATGCTTGTACAAGATTATATGGTTTTAAATTGCTTTGAACTGCCTTAAAAGTTTTATGTTTATTGAATTTTAACACCGCACTAAAATTTAGAAACGCTAAGTAAGGTTTAGTAGACACTACCGGAGAACCTTGACCAGCTTATTATTTGAAAGAAAACGCACGCCCTTTATCTCTGCATTTGACGGATGTGTTTATAATTTTATATAGGGATGTAAAAATCTATAAAAATACATGTAATGAATAAAATCCATACAGACAACATTGCAAGAATAATATAGATAGGTAGATCTTATCCGTTAAAAAAATGATCTAATTTGACCGACATGATCCACAATTCTTAATGATTGGTTCTAGTAAAGCTTTTAGGGCATCTATTTAGGTTTTAAGTGAATTAATTCTTGGCCATTGACTGGGATGGGCTGTCGATGTCGTCCCTCTCGGCACATCGACATAAAGATAATCGAATGTCAGTCCGTTCGTTAGTTAATTAAACACGATACGGCCAGTCGTCGCGATCTCGATTAATGGTTTCAATTAACCTAATCAACTCCTCGCAGATTTACGTGCACGTTACAACCACTCGGAAAAGTTGCGGTGGTCATACGAAATTAAGCTTTATGGATTTAAGATAAAACTCCACCGCAGAATCTGCAGTCACGCATGCTGATGAAGTGGCCATTAGCATTGTCACCTTACCTCTACCTACTCTTGGAATAGAACGTCATCGTATCACAACTTCAAGGTCACTTATATGACCATCATTATATAAAAATGTTGTCTTTATATGTGTATATATATATGTATATCCTAAATATATAACGTATAGCTCGATTCAGTTAAGAAATAAAAATGTAAGTTCGTAATAGTTTGTTTTGGCCCAAGAAACGTGTTAGTCAATTGCAATTGATGAAATATTTTTTTATTCTAAAAAAAATATTATTACGTCAAAATAAAAGCGGAAAGCCAACAATAACGAAATTTTGTTATTTACTACCGCAATGAAGTAGAAGCAAAGCTTTAACCAAGAAACCAGTGAAAGGCGACACTTCTGAGAAATCTCCCTGTCACATAATGTTCGTACTTTATCGAATGGGTTTACCTATCGTGTTGTCCGCACGTACTCTAATTCCCTCTATTGAATTCAAATGGAGGAGTAAAATGCTTGGAACAGGACTCTGGAATCCTAAAATTCGGTCAAATAAACTCCCTTGAGTTGAAACCGCTTTGAATCGCTAGAAGTTATTCAACCGGTTTTAAATTTGTTGCTCACTTTATTGCAGTGTGCTCGTGCGTTTTTAAATGAACAAAATTGAAAAATTAAATTAATTGTTGTAAGTTACACAAACGAGTTACTAGTTCACATTTGAATTTCAAAGGTTTTGAGCATTAAACATACATTTGTAAACAACTCAGTAAAGAGCATTTGACCCGTGGTAGTGAATAGCTTTGTCGATTTCTGGTCATGAATATTCTGCATGCGCAACACATGCGAAGGCTACTCGGAGCAGTTTCGTTTTACGCTATTCAGCTGTTTGAAACAAGGCAGTGAGCGCTGTGCGAATTGAAACGCGGTAATGACTATTGTTGGCGCCTTGCATAAAAGCTCTTATTTGCATCGAAACGTGCTCAAGTGTATTACTCCCCTGTATTGGCTCCACTCGGAATGCGGTCAGTTAAGTCCTTGATAGTTCGAGTGCAAAGCGGAGAGGTGTAAATGTAAAATTAGATTTAAAATCAATCGATATTTAAAAAAGCTCAGGAAATGTTATATTTACCTGCTTTTCGACATATTTACGACTTATCCTTAAACCTTAGTATCAATAGAAAGTTTATCTCTACACGTTCGAGTAGTCTCATAATTTTTGCTAGTAGGGCGTAACAGTCTGATCACCCTTGCGTACCGCGTTCAAAGGGTTCTATCAAACGTTCAGTCCATTTTATACTGATCTACCGACCCGCCTTTCTCCAGTATATGCCAAGGAATTTTTGAGGGCATTGTATGCATAAAGAAAGGTCTTACTTTATTGGCCCTTTTTATATCGAACAGTCGGAACCCATCGTGGTCGACAAAGATTAATCGACTCCCGCTTCAGAACGCCATATTAGCTACAGCGGCATCCGGAAAATTGCGCGATTTTTCCACTTAAGTCTTCTCGTAGCCTTATTTTATAAAAGATAAATAATTAACGACCAGTGTAAAGCAAAGCGCTTTAGGTCTATGATGCCTAATAAGATATTTTTTTAACATAATGTGTCAGAAACCTGTTGGTTGTAAATAATCGTCATGTTTAAAACGGCTGAGTACATTTGTGATGAAAAAAAAAATGGGTAAAAAGTAGCAAATCTTTCCTAGCCTATGGCTAGCCGATGATTTTTTTTTCATATCGATGATCATAATCACATTTATAGGTTACGTTCAGCATTTCGAATTTTCTCAACATTCCTAAATTCTCATTACTGACGTTTATGATATTGTGGAAACGGGCTGTAAAACTTTTTAAATCAGCTTTTATTGCTAAAGTGTGCAGACGTCAGGAGCAAATTGTAAAATATTGACGATTAAATATCAGATTTACATTTGCCTGTTGGCTTATTGTCGGAAATCAAGCTGGGAAATCAAGTTAAACCGAGAAATGTAACTGCTCCTAAGCCTATGTTATTCCGTCCAATACGTCTGCTTTTCATATTACCTTAATACCGTGATAACTTCAAATAATAAAGTAAGATATCGCCTTGCTATATACATCTACATGTACCTATGTAGACATAAAATTACACAAATAGTATTGAACAATAAGCACCTGCGCAGAAGAGTTGCATTCTGAATGGTTTTGGTATTGCCTCGGTTAATAGGGGAGAATATCTTTAGACGTGCAAGGCAGATTATTTCACATCTCCGTTGCCTCATTATTCAGCGAGCTTTTCTTCTTTTGTGTCCCGATAGATATCAATCTCCAGTGTGAGCAACTAGAGCCGCCTAGAGCTCCTCACCTACCTACATGTAATTGCATACCCTATAGGGCAACTCGACTGGTTCCCTTACTACACATACCAGAAGGTACCTAATGTCCATCCTGAGAACGTGTCGCTTCAACTCCGGTTAACTGCCAATTAATCGCCGATCGCAATGACCATGCTCAAATACCGAAACCATAAATTTAAAGCTACTTGGAATGAGATAAATAAATCTTCAACGACGATACATACCATTTTGAAATCGATTGATGTTTATATTTAATTGGAGGAGCTTTAAATAAAAAATGCCGGATGATTGAACTATAAGTTTCAAAATAATTTAAACTTTAAAGTGAATCGAGACGTACGATTTACGTTAAACATCTGTTTGGTCGTGTACTGACCCATGTTCTAAATCTTGTCATTCAAATTTTAAGCGTCACTCCTATGCGTAAAACGTCGTCCTGTCTTCATAGTGATGTCTGAATTTCCATACAAAACCGCGGCATGACCGGTCCGCAGATAGTGTTGCATATCTAATCGAACAACGACGCCTGTCAATCAGGATCTTCGGAAACGTATGCGCGGCACGACTCGATACGAGCTTCTCAATTCTTTCTCCCGAGAAAGAAATAAGTTTCTACTTTTTCAATCCACCATACGCGTTTGAGTTGCATGCTTCGAAATCAGATTTTAGACCATGTGAAAGTGGAAAATAAAAAAACCTTCCATAAAAAAAGGTGTTTACAAAAATTTATGCTTATGTTTAAAATAGGTTTTTTTTAGATGGCCGACTAGTGGTAGAGTTCCTAAAAATATATATTTTAGTAGGTTAACAAAGTACTCGTCCTAAATTGAACATTTTTCCGGAAAAGCTGCAGTTTTAGTTGTTTGGTGCCATTTTGCGTTGCCGTGGAAACGGGCGTTCGGAATAGTTGCTGCAGGTTCGTAAATTCGCATCCACGTTGCATATTTTGTAGACGAGCGACGGAGCGACGCGCGCCCGGCCTGCCCGATAAGCCCCCTGATTTATGACTTATAAACTGTGACACTTCCGCGGGCTTAGCTGGCAGATTTACATAACAATACGCTCGCCTATTATACGTAACGGCTACTCCACGGCCGATCGTACCTCATCCTTTCAAACTCCTCATTCATTTGTTAATGCTATTTATGAATGTCATAAAATGTCAGCTACCACGGCGGCTGTAGCTATATGGTCTCCTCTAATACAGATGCATATTGAGACAGGTTTATGTATAATTGTCCAATGCAATGGTAAATTCAAGTTTCAACTGGTGTCTCTCAAGAGATTTATACACAATTCGTAAGGCTGATGTGAATGCAAACTAGATACCCGGTAAAATATTTATTAGATCTCATTTATAAATCTGAATGACAAAAATACTACCCTTTGTGTTTGATTATTAAATAAGGAAATTGAAATGATTATGCCGCTTCCATGATTATAATATGGAAAAAGCTACGGTTACAGATGACTAAATTTTCTTACTATGAAACATGAACGTTACGGTAAAATACACGAGTCATAAAATACACGATTACCAAATAATTATATAGTAATAGATAAAAATATATGTTGAATAAAACTTTTATTTCGTGTAAACAAGTAAAGTAACAAGTTCTTAAACATATTATATAGTGTAGCCTAATCGAATAGCGTAATAGGCAAAACCAATAAATAATATCTGTAATTTCATGACCTTTGATTTGAATTTAAAGTATTAGTTCCTGTTCAATATGACACCTGATTCGATTTCATGTTAAAAGTATATCGTAAATCTTCAAATACGTAGTACTAACGTTTATATCAAGCACATTCGTTTCAATATATACTTCGTTCAGTGTAAAGATGTTAATGTTGATTGAAATCGTGCAAGATGTGATTTCCAATAATATTTTATGAAGGTACCAAGCAGATCAATAAATAATACCATAGCAACGTCGTTTTAAATAAGATCACGCGACTATTAAAAGAGACAGGATGTGTACGCTCTTATAAGATAGCTGTATAAAGTTATTATGAAATAAAATAGTTGTTATTTATGAAATGTGTATCCGTTATGTTCAATATAATATTTTTGTTACTATGCCAGTTATAGGTAAAACTCTAGTGCCAGAGATTTCAAATTAACTGTTTAAAATTAAAAGCTTTATTGATTATTTGAACGTAACTATACTACTGTCTGTTTGTTCGAGATGATCTTGATAAGATTTAATTTGTCCTTGAAGACCAATGAAAGATTTACTGTTTTCGAAGCCTGCTATGTATGTTTAAGGGGAGCAGGGTTTCACTATCCTCCCAAGGGTAGTCAGATAATGTAGTGCGAAGTGACCGAATAATGGTTTAAAATTCGAACATTTCACTTCATTCTACAACAACTGTTCAGTTGAAACATCAACTTGAAACATTTCAGTTTCAAGTTAACATCGTTATAGTGCTATTTTAGGATCTTCTAAATCAACAGATAAAATTGAAATGATAGCCAGAGGCTTTAATATGATGGATTTACTCAAGAACCTACTCAATCTTTGGTGTATGTATTTCCCATGCACACTCACATTTTTGTGGAATAAGTGTGCAATTACATGAAAATGCTTCTTAATGCACTGTCAATGACACAGGATATAAATAAGGAAAGGAATATTTCTGGATATTTGTTGAACAACATTTCTAGTTTTAATATTTTCTTCATTCTCATATTATTTCCGATATCTATGTTTTTCTTTTTAGAGAATATCATAGCTTCATATTATGAATAAGTCCATACGATTAAGCTGTGCTTCCAAGCTGTGTTTTCCAATCAGTTTACCAGGTTACTGTTTTGCGTGTGTAAAACCTTTGATATTATGAAAATTGTACTCACTGCACCACTCTCCGACATCGGGATAAATAAGAATTTTATAATGTGTATAAACACTTAAAAAATAAGTAAGTACCTTTTAAATAAGGTGAAATGAGCACCGCGATGTCACTCGGAATTTAAAGCGCTCGTAATCAAATTTAAGGTCGCTCCTTCAGTGGGGTCGTCAAATATTTGCCGAGCAAGCACCAAGAACAGAAGGCGTAAAAACGAAACTGGCGAGATTAGCGAGTTACCTAATGTAATGGAAAATACTTCAAAAGGAGCTCGTTATAAGCCCGACTTATTTCCCGAAATGTTCCCTTTTACTTCCTTTTATATTTTACTGATTAGTAAAAGCTGGGCACTATGTGTATAATACAGGCTAAGATTTAATAAGAGTTTCCCTGTATGAACTGTTTCCTATGACTCCGTCTGATGAGTGTTTACAAGCGGGTTAAAGAAAAGACCGATCCGAATTTAAAAATATAGTAATTGCGTTATATTTTTTAATATATTTCAAACTTTTATTCATTCAAAGGCAAAATATTATAAGATTTTATATATGTCAACAGAAAAGTTCTAGGTACCTACTCAACCTACTCAAGTCAAGGAATTTCTTTCAACATGACAATACATTAATATGTAATTCCGAGTTTAATAACTCGGAATTTCTATCAACACAAAAATACATATTAAACTCGCCTATAATTTGTAATTAATAACAATGTTAATCTTTTGACTTACATACTTTCAGGGTGCTTTATGTTTTCAAAGGAGAATGTATGTGAAACAAATTAACTCTGAATTTGAATTTAAATGTGAAATTCAATTTTGCTTTGGTAAATAACGAGTATACTAAATTACATGTCTAGTTATTATGAACGAAGAAACAAATTAAAAAGACTTCTACTTTGAATGAGAAATGAGGTAAAATTGGTTCCCCATATAACTTAAAAAATCGTTCATCCCCCATTTCAACGTCCCTTTAATTTCAATGTTTCTCTCCTCCCTCAAAAGTTTTCAACTATATCTTTGTATCTACTATAAATTCTTCTAAATTGGTTTACGCGTGATTTCGCATTTGCCTAAAATGATTTTAGTTTGGATAATGTTCAAAAATGTGCATATTTAATAAGAAGTCCTTTTAATCGTCTTAAGTTTATTGCTCTGTCGCGAGATTGGAGATTTGCGTGCGCCGCTTCGATCTCAAGCCGGTCCGCTGACGGTCGGGTGACGTGCTGATTTACAAGGGGAAACCTTACTTTTTGCTCGCCATGACAACCTGCCACAGATAAAACAAAAAAAAATCAACGCCACACATAGTAAAAACGCAATTGTAGGTACTATGCAATAACAAAAGTCAATTTGACCGTGTTACATATTTATGTATGTAACGATGTCTATATATTATTTTTTCCTTAACCAACTTGTTTACTTGTACAATATTTTGATCCGTAATTGATTTTAAAATGACTAAACAGTAATAACTTTTTTAGTGTTAAGTTAGGCAACTTCTCAACAGTCTTACGCCGGTTTAATAAAAAATAAAAACGATATTTATTTTTACGTTTACGTCACAAGTTTTTATTATTCGCTTGATGGAGATGTGCGCAAAGGGTTATCTAATTTCGGCATCGTCAAACCTTACTCATGCAGAATCGGCATCGGTATTGGACCGCGAAGATCCTTATATTATAACAATTTGTTTATGTTTCACTGCTTTAAATTTATAAAAACGTTTTAACAAACTTTCCGCACAAAATATCCTAATGGGTAAGGATGATTTGTTTAGTTCTTAAATTATCCTTTAGTATTTTCACTTTTGTTACATTTTTATGAATGAATGAAATATATAAAAAAGAGACGGTTTGTTATGCATATAATCAACTGACAATGTCTGAAATTCTCAATTCAGAAGCTGGCTGTGTATGCCAAAATATTTGATTCCCATACAAGTTTTCTACGTTTCACATGTAAAAAAATTACGAATGGCATATTGACGAATAATAAAAATAAAAGTAAATTTTTATAATACAATAAAACTTAATGTTGTTTTAATTTATATAAAAATAACAGTTTTTGATTTAGAAAATGTCAAGAACCGCAACAAATACAACAATGTAGGAGGATCTTACTTTGAGACGAAGCATTTAAGATATGAGGGCAATTAGAATTGGAAGGTTAAATTAAAGAAGACTTTGAAACTTTGTTGTAGATTTAATCAAAGAATTACAGATTAAAGTGTTTAAAAATTATGGTTCATGTTTTATGTTTTTAGTTTAAAACAATTAATAAATATTTATTACTCTACAAACGGGATACATATCAGCGGTAGAGACAAACACTATCTAGTAAATCTTAAATGATGCCAAGACCTATAAGAATTATAGAATCATTACCGTTCAGCACAGCAGCAGTGGAAAATGACTGATCTACTTATAAACGGCTACTTACGCTGACCACAAACAAATGAGTAAAGTTCATTGCTTTTTAATTGGTTAACTTCTGCTACTTATTTGGTTGGGCATAAGGTTTCAAATCAAACATTCCGGTTGTGGTCTTTCGGTGTTTATAAACAACAAGAGACTGAGCGTAGTCGTCTCCGGCGATGCGTCCAACTAACTAGGGACCATGTTGAGTATTTGCCCTTTAAAATGGGTTTATCTACAATGTCCGCACAATGAAATAGGAAAGTATTGATCGCGACACTTAAGAAAAACTACTTCATAAATGTCTGTCTTTAACTGTCTGTTTTTAAAACTTTATTTCTTATTAATTACTAACATAATTTCTTATACTCAAAGCGTACACATACGTCCATCGTAGAGTATACGTCCATCTATAATAAGTTTACAAATAATAATATTTATAAATAGTAAAAGCCTTAAAGGCTTACTTGAAATCCTTTGCGGGCATTGTGAATAGTCCCTCCCCGGCATTCAAGTGAGATCTTGACGGCTGTCGAGTTTTTGCTTGGTAGCGATTACAGCACGCCTCTTTGCCAATTTAGAAGGGTAGGGTTACAAGATTTAGCTTTAATGGTATATGCCAACAGAATTACAAAAACCTTTTATTATCAATAATAAATGCCAAAAAGGCCTTGTTAGCTGGTGAAAATAAATTGTATCCCCAAAAAGAAAGCCATCTTTCAGGATGACAAAGGATGCTGATTTCGAAAACATCAGCAGTGTTACAAGTCTTTATAATGTCGACGCGCGGACAACACCCACGCCACTTGAATAATGACCTAAGCCCGAGATAACTTCGCATCTTATCTGGACATCACATGCAATCGCAATAAAACTGTCAAATGCTATATCCCTGAAATGACAGATACGATATCTCCATTAGTTCTCGTTCTCCATCGTCAGTTATACAAAAAACCTGCAGCAATAAAAAAAAGATACATTCCTAATATGACAAATTTGCTTGCCAGCTTCATTACTGTCGGGTGCCCTGAGATCGGGCTCATAAATTAAAAGCCATCATATTTGTTTTTCGTACGCTCAAGTGAATAAAATTCCATCTGACGGAGCGTAACTTTGCGCGGTTCGTAATCAACAGTTTTATTCGCCAATTCCGCTGCCTTGATTTTGAGATTCACCCTTGACGTGGATCGACGTTCTTCATTTAAATATCTTTCGTCTAAGGTTCATTTTTGACGATGATTAAATTGAACGCGTCATTTCTTTGATTTATTTTCGATAAAGAAAGCGTTCGATTTTTATTAACGATAACGGCTGCGATTGGTTTTTTCTCAAGCGTGTTTGTGAAAAAAGGTTGTATCTACTGTGACCCGTTGCTGAGAGAAAGACGAGTAGACTCTAGTTAGGATAGAGGTCAGTAATTAACAGTCGAGATCAACAAGCCGCTCGATGCTAATGGCTACGTCAAAGGGCTAAAAGGCGTTAGAGCGCGTCTGTCCGAATAATAGGGCAAGTTGTAGGTACTGCCTTCCTGCCGCGACCTTTCCGACCCTCATCAAACACAAGTCGATTAGCCTAACTTCACTATGTGCTCACCATAATTATTATTCTTTTAACACATTTTAGGAACTACTTATGAAAGTTTTTCTTAAAAAATGAACGAGGTAAATGCCAGCAGTTAATGATCTTCATTTCAGTTCGGTCAAAATTCTTAAAATTATGGCTATCCCATAGATCTCAAAATTCTATGAATATGTAAAACATTTGATCATAAACGCAAACCTAGTCGCAGGTTGGGAAAATCCAACTTGACGTTGGCAATCCTAATTGTTTGAAGACAGTTATTAATACGTCATGAATTATCCTAAAGCTGGCCTGAGCCGAGCTTGTATTGGACGGTATTAAGATAAGGATTGACAGCTCCAATTATACTCACTCTGCCAAATTTGTTTGTTTATTATATTGTTGTTAAAAAGTCATAAAAAGGAAATATTTTATATATTTTTATTTTAATAGGTTATAAAACTAGTAATGACAGTTAAAAATGCTTGTTCTTAAAATCATTTCAAAATAAAGTTCAATACTACTGTTGTTTCGTTTAATAAAACGTTAAGTAAAACTTGAAAAAAGATTCTAAAATACAAAAGGTAATTTATAATGATTTTTTTTAACATCACATTATTTTTTGAAAAACTTTAAATGAAAATTTAACAAAGAATTCAAACGGTCTTTGATAAGAAAGACAAATCTTAACAGAATTGTTAAAAACAAGAAATTTCGCCTTTATTCGCAAAATAATGCAGTTATATTGTATTTATTTGACAAACACAGACAAATCATACTTAAACCAGTTTAACGTTTAATAGAAAGACTTTACGATACCGCTCTGGTAGTATTTTCAGTAATCCTGTTTGATAAAGTCGACAATAAAATCTAACGATAAATTTTTTGGTCCGAATTATTTTTATACGTGAAGATTTATTGTTTGCTTGGGAAATCTCGTAAAACGAAACATTGATGATTAAGAGACAAATTGCTGGATTGAAACGTTTTGAACCCGTTACAAAAAATACTTCAATATGTCTAAATAAATAAAGATAAATAAAATATAACCTTTTACTCTGAGTATTTTATTATTTATAATTAAATTATATACTTAAAAAAAAAACATTTATTCATTAACAATTTATAATCTTGTCTAAAATTGTATGTGACTTAATCAAACAAAATACAGTAAATCTCGCTTAAGATCTAGCCGAAAATGCGTCTAAAGCGGGAAAGTGTATTATGTGGAAAATAAAAATATAATGTACAAATTGTAACTAGTCTAACTCTCTTTAGTAAATAGTAATTCAAATCGGTCAAGCTGTTTTCGAGAGTAAGGAAAGCTCACTTTTATATTAAAAGAAATACATTTGCCATTAGGTTTAGGTATCCTTCAGTAAAAATATACAACAAGCCTTAATACCTTGATTTAGGATGTATACTTAGACGTCTCTTCGAGATAGAAAAAAAGTGTATAAAATAATATAAGGAACAAAAAACCAACTACTTGGCACTAGATAAGGGTCGATAAAAGCAAGACCTACGTTATTTTATTTTAATAAAAACTAAGTTAATAATTTTGTAAAAAATATATTTCAGTAGGAATATTACCAAAATGCAAATTAGTTGGATAGTATTATTCTTTAATAACCTTTTAAGTAAAAACGATTAGTGGAATTCGGTTCTCACATTTTGCGTACTCAACTACAGCACCGATTCTATGTTGTGTATTTTTCATTTTATTTAATTTCGGCATATTAACAATTTTTTAACCGATAATGTTTTAAAAACAAACAGAGGGTTCAGCGTCAGGTCAACATTCCTGAAAAGCACTAAATGATTAATCAAGCTGAAATTTTAAGTTGGTCCGAAAAATTGGTCAGGGGAAGTATGACTATTAAATTTTAATATTTAATAGCAAGTGATTGGCTGTTTGAATAATTAGCTTTCCGACGGGTGACCTGCCGAGTTCATTTTGTTTTTGTTGTTTATCCGTTTAATTGTTAATTTCACATTCGAATTTCACTTTATCATTTACTGTTTCAATTTCGGACATTCGAAATTATGGGTGTTATAGTTGAACTGTGTCGTTTTGTCATTTACTGATTCTGGATAGATGACAGGTAGTCTCTTGGGCATCATTAATAAATGCGAATATTTGTATTATATTCATGGAATTATGCTCGTATTTTGCATTTAAATTACTAATAATTGCGAAATTCTAAAAAAGAGGAATGCAACATTAAAGTCGAATAAAAAAGTTTGTTAAAAAAGTTGCAGCTCTAGAAAAGTAATAAACCTCTCGCTCTGTTCTGTTTCAATTGTTTGGCACTTTTCCCTCAAAGCTTATGTTATTTATCGTTCGTGCAAATTCGCAAAAATATCGCTTTAATTACAGCTGTTTGTGCTTACCGCCACGTTAAATTATTCAAATTATACTTAATTTTATGTTCTTTAAGCATTGAATTGCCCGGGCATTTTTCCCCGTGTCGTAGTAATGGCCGATTCCGAAATTAAAGCGGACGTAAATTACAGTAACATAGCGCTATGTGCGCTGTGTGTGTCTATTTTTTTTACAAGAAATAGTCTACGGTAGAAACATCTCTCAATATGTAATTTGAAAAGAATGGAATCTATGGTTTGATCGCAAATGTAAGGTTTTGGTAATTTCATAAAATGATATGAAAAAGAGTAGATATTGAAAAATTTGATTTGTTGTATGCGATATCATCGGTTAAGACGTTTATGTATACACAAGCTATAAGCCATGGATGCAACGACAAACTTTTACCATTTCCTCTTCGAGTAATGCTTGATATTTCAGATCAAAGTTTGTAATGTTTAAAGTTAGTATAGTGAATAAAATCAACGTATAGTTAAAAATATTGACAAAGTTATCGGGAACAACGTACGTTCAATAACAAACTGATATTATTTCAAATGTTATGATAATGTTTATTTTCCTTGCAATAAGCATTTATTAATGTATCGCTTAAATGAAAAAAAAGTTTGACTTCAGTTTTCAAAGACAGGAACAACTCAAGTCTTCAAACTTTGCTAACGTAAGCAGCGAGCAAGTTTTTGTAGTGACACGACAATGTTGTGTCGCTTCTCTTACTTTTGTGCTATTTGTCACATGTAGTCACAAAAAGTGGTGCTTGAATACAAATGCACACACAAAGTACCTTTCAAACGGCCACTAACATTGTTTGAAGCCTGCAGCGCAGGGAGGGTGAGCCAGCGAATCTCTGTACATAACTACGGAACGACTCCGTGTGTACCCTAACGTTACAAAGATACGGAAAACTTTGAAGTGTTACACAAGAAAAAAAATTGTTTCGGATTTCAGTTTTTTCTTATTCTAGTAAGGTTTGTAACTTCATTGATTCATTTACTTACTTGAATATTTTATTTAGTTAAACATATTTTATATTTAGATAAAGGTTAGGAGCAAAATTGTTCTTAAAATATTTGTTTGGTTAAAAGCTCGAGCTATTTTTTTTCGTTGACAATACTACAGAGACTGCTTCGTATTCTATTTTCCATACTAGTGGTGTTTAAAAGTTATAGTTTGTTATTGTTATAAAATACAAATTGTTTCAAATCGTCAAAATGTCTTAAAATCTACAACCGAATCGTAACTCTTATCTACGGTAAGGTTTTGGGAAGAAAATTATTAAGAAGAAAAAACACTTCTCCCTATTTTAATTACAGTTTGGTTGTTTTTATCCATTTGTCTCATTCCAATCTAGTTCTATGTACGATACAGAGTAATATTGCGGAGCTCATATGAAGCGCTGAACTAGGGGAATGACATTAAATGTTACATTGTAGACGCTCCACCTGGTCACAAAATTGGCACCTTTTCGGTCTACCAAAGCCTTTATTATCAACATTCTATTGGAATTTTCAATAGCTGTATTAAATTGGAAGCACATTGGAAGATATAGTTAGGTGAAAATTGAGCTGACACTAGACATTGTCAAATTTTTGTTGACCAAACATTCCGGGTAAAGCTTTTTCTGTATGTTCTTTTGGAGACTAAATCAGAACGAATTCTAGAATTCATTCACGTGGAGCATTTTAATAAATGAAAAGTGTTTTCATGCATTAATTTTAAATTTCACCAATCAATTTCTCAATGATAACAATATTTTAACTATTTTGGCAGATAAATGCCACTGATATTTTAATTGTCTGTGCAGTAGAACGTTTTATCATTAATCTTCTAACCGTATAGGTATAGTTCTTACTTATGAACTATAATATAAATGCTGTTGAACAGGAAAGCTGTCAATCTCGTTGGTATCACTCCAAGTTAAGAAATTACTAATAACATACTAAAGTAAAAACCTCAAGGATGCGTGAGCCTTGTTAAAGTGTCTCGGGTTTTGAACTGGTTTCTTTACACAGTTTAATGCGAGATATTTTTCATTAAAGGCTTCTATAAGTACTTGTATAGGGAGTAAAATCGGATGGAAATCCCCTTGTGGCCGGTTAAGCATACGTGTGGCAGTAATTATGAGGTAATTGGCTCGATTCGTGAGCTGGTTGAGCTGATAATTTCATTTACATTAAACCCTGCATGTCTTTAGTTTGCCAACAAAAAGTGTAAGTAAAATTCAATTAAGTGCAGGTTGTTGTGAAATGTAGGTCGATTGAGGAAATTCGGAAGGCCAATTATGAATTTGGTTTCACTATTTAAAATTAATTATGAATATAAATTAGGGACTAAAGAAAAATTTTAAAATACTCTTTTTTATCAGTAATTATTAAAGTGCATTAAACTAAGATACAAATATAAATTAAATCATATTGAATGCTTACACAATTACCTAGATTATATAAAGGGGGAAAAAGTTAATTCAGGAGTAAATTTCCGTAAATAGTTCTGAAAAAACCTTAGAATTAAACTTGTAAGACAAACAAATGAACCTGTCTTACTTTTTTTAAATAATACACATGTTACACAAAGCTAATATGACATCGGTTTTTATTACATATCCTTTTGTTGCCTCGGTCAGTTGTGGACAACCCTAGGCTAATAACATTACACTAGTGCTCAATAGTTTTACCTAAACCTCATGAAACTCAGATGTCAAACAAGTATAAAAGAGATAGACATATACTCTTAGACAAGGTTGTCTCTCCTCCTCCTCGGTAAGTGATTTCGTGATGTTATAATACTATGTCTGCTGTAAGAACATCCAACTAAATTTTGCCTCGGGTGCTTCTAATGCTAGCTGGTTTTGTATGAGCATGAGTAAAAAGAAACAACCACCTTTTTAACTTTTACTTGCTAGCCGTTAGTGCCAAGGGAAATTGTTTATTTTATTAAATACAGTGGCATAAGAGAACTAAAGTAAACTAGGATTTTTTTTTATATTTTTTACTTCCAGATCAAGGCAGATATCGAGGTAATGAACACGAATATGCTCTAAGGCTATAAATATTTTCAATCTTTTTATCGTTAAATTCGTATTATAACTGTTGTAAAGTACTCTTGGTACCTTAAATCTGTAGTTTACTTTGGGAATAGGTCAATAGTTAAACATATTCCAAGATATAATTATGTTTGTTACAAAAGGCTGACTGCAGTTTTACACCTTTATAGGAAATAAAAAAAAAAAGCTGAATTATTCAATAAAAATTACCATTGCTCTATTGGATTGTGATTTTTTATTGTTTACATTAAGTTATCTTGTTTTGTTATACAATTTACGTTGTTCTAAAACATTTGGTTGTTTGTTGACAGTTCGGAACGGCTACTCATGCGTCCCAGTGGCGTTGTCTGAAGGTTTAGACATCAAACTCGGCACAGCTGTGACTGATATACAATACGCAGGGCCTGGGGTCACCGTTAAAGCGGTCAACCCACGAGCACCGGGACAACCGCAAGTTTTTAAAGGTAACCTAAATATACCTTTTATTAAATCCTTACTTTTTACAGTTAGATAATGCAGCCTTTTAATGCTTATGAACATTTTTGACTCTGATCTAGTATTTTAGTTGAAGTTAGATAAAGTCGGGAGGGCCCGCTTCTTTTCTATCACCTTTATTTTCCAACGCCACATTGCAAACTGGCTTACTTTTAAAGGGCTAAAATGTAGCCTACAATAGCCATTGCCAACGTAAAATGTTGATAAAACCGTCTGCTATCGATTTTGGCCTTCGGCGCAATTCGCATCGCGCTATGCAACGAACAAAACGGAAAAATCAAAATCTTGCGCATTTATTGTGAAGAAGATTGGAAGGAAAACAGGGCACGTTCCGACAATAATAGGAATTATAGCAAAAATCCACAACGCCCTCGGCCTTCGGCTCTTCTCTTTTCTTTGTCGCGGAATGATTTGCAATTCTAACGCGTTAATTCGTCTTTGACGAGTCGACGAAAATATGGTCGGCTACGTTGACCCAACTCCTCGTTTTATGTCTCCCTACTCTGCCCGAAGCTTTTCCGACTCATTTGCATGGAGAAGGAGATTCGGATGAGCTAAAAAAAGTTCAGTCCCCCCTTCTTTTCATTGTTAAACGGTCAAAATAGGCATGAAATAGAAAAAAAGCTCGGTTTATATTTGAAATACTTTCGTCGTTTGAATCTTAAACGATGTTCGTTTGTTTATTATTAGAATGGATTACACAAATTACGTAAATTACACTTAAATTAACGTAAATACAGTTCAAATAGGCAAAGTCAAATCAAGGCCACTCCATATGAGAGTTCTACTGCCATTGGTTTGAAATAACCCGACTCCATCACACTCCCCTTGTAAAACAAGTTACACAGATAGATACGTGAGAAAGAGATAAAGATCACAATCAAATACAAATCATAGTAAATACACATGGTGTTCAGTAGACCAATAAAAGCACTTGTTCTTATACAAACTTATCTTTCCACTACTGTATGGAAATAACGATATCATTTTTTTACTAAAGAAAAAGATTGGATGTTGCTATACAAAGTTATGTTTTATCAATTTCCGTTTAGAAAACATCGTTAAAAAGAAAATATGATCTGTTGAGGGCCTTGGGCTGTTTGTCTTATTCATTGTTATTAAATTATATTTATGAGACATTCAATATAGAGAATAGAAGAAAGATAAAATAATAATATTTATTTTTTATGAGTCTACCTGTGCAACTTAAGCTTTATATGTTGTGCTTCTATCTTTTGTTTCGTGTAGGTAGGTGAAGTTCTTTAGTAACTAAGCACATACGGTTTAGGTCAAGCCTTTGCTTTTAACGTGATTGCTTCCACGTAGCATGTTGTTTGAGTGACACTCAAACATCGCGTTATTCAAACCTATCAGGTTTTGAAGGGGGAAAATATGTACTAGGCAGATTTTTTTTCGATTGATTTGAGAAAAATGTTTGTATTAAAATTATGGAGTTTTTCGAGACATATTTGTATTATTAGCTACATTTTCTATATTTCTCTTTAATAGGTGACGTCGTTCTTTGTACACTGCCGCTTGGAGTGCTGAAGGTTGCAGTTGCCAATAATGGACAAAACCAACAGAATTACATACAATTTGATCCTCCTTTGCCAGATTGGAAGGTTAGTATTTTTTAAACCTTTATCTATAAAAGCAGTCGTTTTTAACATTTAGTTCAGTAAGTTTCAACAGGTAGCGTAGTGTCAATCATCCTTGAAAAAGTATTTCGTACATTAGAGCATTCAAAAGAAACAACATAACATAAACTCAAGCCGTAATCCCTCGAAGGGGTTGGCAAAGGTGTCACACACCGCATTTCGCATGTTTATTTTGAGTCCCAGTGTGACAGGTTGCGAATCTGTCGCCACTATCCGGGCACAATGAGAAAAATGGCAGCTACAACGTAAGTTGTGGCACCCCTAGACTCGAACCCTCGACTTGTCGGGCCGGGTTGGTCGGTTAACAAAGGCACGAAACAAACTAAGCTACCACGTCCTCAAAAGAAACAAATTTATATCTAATTGCGAAGAAAACAATTATTGAACCTGCAAAGATTTATGATTATCACCCAAAATTTGCTTAAACCAAGCGAATACGAATAACTTCTTCCTTGAATGATTTAAATATAAAAGCAAATAAGATATAAATATACATTTTTTCTAGGTACAAGCTATCAAACGGTTGGGATATGGTAACCTGAACAAAGTAGTACTGTGTTTTGGACATACCTTTTGGGACCCCAGTGCCAATCTCTTCGGTCATGTGGGGACAACTACTGCTAGTAGAGGTTTGTTTTTGTATTCAATAACAATTCAAATCAAGCTATATTTTTATGTCTATCTTCGAAAATTATATTTTTTTCTGAAAATTATTATGAGTCACTTAAATTGTTTATAGATAAAAATACTATTAAACCAAAAATTATCTTGGCGCACAGAAAAAACATAAATATAAAGATTCATTGAAGAGCGTTTTTTTAATTGATGTGGATCAACTTTAAATAGGGAAGAAGTTCATCCTTGCAGAAAACCTTGAATAATCTTTACAAAGGAGAAGAGGTGAAAGTAATGCAAAGCCAAACTGCTATTTTTGATGTTACAAGCGTCTTTCGTATCTACATGATTTGCATTTGGCCGACTGTTTTTAAGTTTGCATTGATATGCTTAAATCGAAAACGAACGCAGCATCTGGTGCACGGAGAATTCTCAAAGGTGCCTCATAAATCATATAACGCGAGTAAAACCTACAAACAGTGGTAGATAACGAATTAAAACTCGGAATAATTAGCTCGGCTACCTGAGAAACCCTAAGGAGTCGGCAATAAATCACCACCAAGTCAAGGCGAGCTTTTTACGTTATGCTTTAGTTCACTTCTTTGTGTTGCGCGTTCTGCTAACTTCATTAAGCCCCCCACGAATGCTGGGAAAGCCGGAACAATGTACATACGCCTCGTGATTTTTTAATCGTGGCCAATTTAAAGTTTTCGGCCTCGGCTTGGTCGGGCCGTGCTCTGCTATCAGATGTTGCCGTATCGCTTGATTCAAGAGTTATGTGAGAAAATGAACCCGAGCCGATTCTTCTCAAAATCAGCTAAAGGATCAACGACTTAATTTAACACAATTCACGTAATATGTAATTCTATTGAAGAGGTGGGCCTGAAGTTCGGTTCAATTGAAAATTAACCTACCATGTCGAAATTATGACATGAACGAACATTTTCGGACGTAAATTATTTTCAATGAGCTGCATCAGATTAACGTTAAGTTAAGTTTGCATTGATGTATTGCTTTAATAATTTAACATAATTTATTTTATATTTTGTATTAATTATACAAGGAACAATGTTTTTCCTGAGTTTGAGCATGCGAATGTTCTTTGTATTTACAGGGGAACTATTCCTATTCTGGAACCTGTACAGTGCTCCAGTCCTGCTGGCGCTGGTCGCTGGTGAGGCTGCGGCAGTGATGGAGAACGTGACCGATGACGTCATCGTCGGGAGGTGCATTGCTGTGCTGAAGAGCATCTTCGGCCACGCCGCCGTGCCGCAACCGAAGGAATGCGTTGTGACCAGGTGTGACTTACACTGTCTCCTGAAAAAATAAGTCTTTGAATAAAATGGCAAAACATTATGTATAAATAAGTAAATGATTTCGCCCCGACCTTAATCGATTATATTCACTTACAATACGATTTGGCCAAATCGTGCTTGCTTAGAAAATGCCTCTTGACTAGATGAAGCTGGAGTTTGGAAATAAAGGGCTACAAAACTCACAATCCTACCTGACGGTTCGCTGTTATCGCAGCTTATAAAAACCTTACCTAAATTATTAAAAATTATTAAAACCTTACCTATCAAGGAACAAATGCTATGCAATTTCATGTTGTTTGGTTCTGTTTGAATTAAGAACTTTCGCTCCTGTTGGGATTCTCTCATACATTTTGTCAATGATTAGAGCATCTACTGTATTTCTAGCATAGATTCACGTGTTGGTGTTATTCAAAATGATAATGATTTTTTTTTGGTAAAGATGGCGTGCGGATCCCTTTGCTCGAGGTTCCTACAGCTTCGTAGCGGTTGGTTCATCAGGAACTGATTACGACCTTCTCGCGGCACCAGTACCCGGTGCTCCCGGAGAGAATAGACTGTTCTTTGCAGGTAGGTAGAGATAAAAGTTTAAAAACATTATACTACTGGATCTGAATTAAGAAGCTATGAATTTCATCAGTAGTTTGTTGACATGTTTAATTTTTTTCTAGTTAATTCAGTTAATTCACTGTATTTTATTTCAAGACAATCATTTGATAGTGACCATTCTTTACCATCGACTTTTGCGTACACACGTTGCAATAAAAAAAAGGTTTTCTCCACCTAAACTACTAATAAAGAAGTGTACTTAACTAGCTAAAAACTAAGAGCTATATAAGATAACTTTTATGAATTTATAACCTCTTGTCTTCCTATGTTAAAATACCTAAGTTCGTTATATTGTCCTTTGATTTGTTAATGTGGTCTTGAAAATGTCAATTGTTTCATAGGAGAACATACGATGAGGAACTACCCGGCTACAGTGCACGGTGCTTTCCTCTCTGGTCTGCGCGAAGCCGGTCGTCTGGCTGATCTACTAATGCCTCAGCCTCCGATAACAAATGCTTCAGTCGCTGCTGCCACTGCGGCCTGTAACCTGGCATCCCAGTGACAGAAGGTTTGACCACCTTTAGAGTTCTTATAACTCTAAACGTAAGTTAAAAGCTTATCTTTCTCTTTTTAATGATTGTAATCCTTTATAAGATATATCCGTTTTTTTTATTGTAGTTGAAACATCATGAATACAATTATCGTTTAAATATCTGGTTGAAATTTTATCCAAATTATATATGTTTTTTGAATTGCTACAATGAATTAGAATAATAAAGTTTGAAATAACAATTAAAATGTTCAGACAGTGCCTATAATATACATGTTCAGAGTATTTTTAGTATGCAATTGAAATGTTGATACAAATTTGTGATTATAATTTGTATGTTTCTCTGTTAAATAAGTATTTTTTTTGTAAATCAATTTAATTAATTGAATAGTTTGCATGACTGAAGATATTGTACCAATTAAATAGTTAGCATTTGTGAACGCGACGATTAATTTCTTTAAGTGATTAGCTCAGATGTTGTACTTACGATTCTTACTGTCATACCAGAACAGATTTATGAGAAAAATCTTATCTATGTTGGTTGGTATGAGTAAGTAGTAAAAATGAAAGCAAAAATGTATTAATTTGAGCTTGTTTTTCTACTTTAGATAATAGCTTTAGGAATACACCTTTTGTTTGTATTAACTGTCATTAAATAATTTTGTTAGGAATTAAGTAATAAACGATACAACGACAAGTTAGATTTATTATTTAGATCCCGTAGTAAAGTTAAATAAAGTGGAACGGTTGATTGATTGTGAAGATATACTAGAAGGTATTTGGTAGAGGGGATTGGTGGTACTTAATTGTTAAAAGATATGGTAGACTGTTTACTAACAAAATTAAAAAAAATAAGGACGAACTTTGCCATTTAATGTTCTGAAGTGAAAAAAAGTAAAAAGGGGCCAACATACCTAACTTTATTTATGATCAAATAATAAACTCCTTCGATAAACTTTTGTTTTCTATTAACTAAAACTTTTCTTATCAGATTACTTTAAATTTCCATAACGATTAAATTAAATGACAACTTTTTAGATTTATCCATTAAACATGCTGCGAGTACCTAGTACCTAGATGTGTATTAAATTTTAGATCCATGTAAGTTTTAGAAGTTAGTCTGTGGTTAGATCATATAACTTACTTAGACATTCTTTACCCTCCCTTTACAATTATAAGAATTTTTAGACAAAGGTGTATCAATAGTACAAGTTTCTATTAATTGGACAATTTAGTCGCCTTTAAATAAACACACCTGCCTTGACACCTGTAGTTTATCGACGAAGACGGTACCGAGAATCGAATCATATGTCTGTCTCCCTTATTCGTTCGCAATGTAATTGGTGTCGAAAGAGAACGGGGAACAGGCGTGAGAAACGATATCTATTTGAATTTGTTGAGTTTAAAACTGTAAGGTAAGCACGAATAATTTGCGTCGAAAACTTTAGAAATTTGTATGAAGTTTTGTTTCGCTCGCTTTTCGATCCATCCAAACGTAAAGATTGTGAGGCGCTACTATGGAATTCAATGCAAATTATTCATGTCTAGTTTTAAGGGTTCAGGAAGCTAGGAGGTATCACGCCTGTCTTTCAGCAGGCTGTATCTCATGAACCGTAAGTAGCAATTGAATTTTTCACAATGCGTGTATTTCTATTGCCACAATAACAAGAACTTTAAATAAAAAGTGTGAGTCGTACTCACACACGAATGGTTCCGTACCATTGTACAAGATAAAACAATAGGCAATTTTTAAATACTTTATATTCATTTATTATAATATATTTAATAATAATAATATTTATTTATTCGCAGAAACATTTCTTACAAGGGTCTTAAATAGATTATTGAATACAGTCCAAAATGTTTTGCCGAGGAGTATTAACGTGCAAATGTTTTTGTTACCTAAAATAAGTAATTATAGTATTAGTGTGCAACTGTCTTTGTTACTTAAATAATTATATAAACAAAAGTAGTGATTTTTCGAAGGTTAAGGTCCGAATTAAACAATCGCTGGTGCTCTTGAACTGTAATAAATAGATATAGGAACCCTCCGTTTGCGAGTATGACTCGCAATCGGCCGATTTGTAATCACTAAAATAGATAATTAAATAATGTAAAAAAATAGTGGAAAAACAGCGAAAAAAACTTTATTTACGTTCTTAAAACACCCTCACCCTTGCTTTTATTTAAATAATGAATTTGCAATCTTCTGAAGATAGATACGACGGTAAGAGGATTACACAGAAGCTAATTTACAATTGAACTAAAATAACATACAGTTTTATTTACAGTTTCTTATTAATTTTGAGTTTGTTTACGCGCGAGGCGGGGCCTCTGACGGATTTATGTAGCATTTTAATTGCATTTTTAATTATTTTTCAACGATGACGCTCACGGCAAATTGAAAACCAGACTGAAGATTTTATCAGTCACCTAGTTATGAGTTAAAAAAGTTATTGTTCCTAACGTATATTTTATCACCTTTTATTATATGATTTTTTAATTTATGAGCTTC
Source organism: Choreutis nemorana (assembly GCA_949316135.1). Classification (NCBI taxonomy): domain Eukaryota; kingdom Metazoa; phylum Arthropoda; class Insecta; order Lepidoptera; family Choreutidae; genus Choreutis; species Choreutis nemorana. The sequence continues at coordinate 6,072,102 of OX438609.1, forward strand.
GAGATAAGTAGGTCATTAATTTTTATGAGATATGTTTGGTTTAGTCAGTAATTTGTTTTTTTTTTTTGTTACAAAAGACGCACGTTATGATTAGCATTTAGAATTTTATTTAATATGTTTGGTTGTTTGGTTTACGATATGTAATTTTTTTAATTATGGATGTAATGATGTTTTTTGTTTGTCTTTATTTTTATATATGTATTAACTCAATTGGTTAGGCATACCATCTAGAAGTACACTTGATTTTTGTGAATTTGCTCAACACTTTTTATTTCAGTTTATCACCTACTATTTATTTGTGTTAACATTGGAAGAATTGTGCATTTGTTTATCCCACCTGAGAAAAAGGTAAAAATCATTGACCCAAACGTATGAATGATAAATCCTATTGCATTTATCTAGGTGGTAGCGTTTGCGTTCTTTCCTTCACATTATTATGAGGGAAAATCGATACGATTACTTGCACCATTACATTATGATAAATATAAATAAGATACTCTAGTAAGTAAATAAAACCGCTCGCAGAGCCATCGCTTCTTTTCTAGCTATATATGTATATAATAATCTTTATACATCATCAACTTCACTGAATAAGTAAGATAACTAGGTACATAATTCAATGATGATTAATTGTTATGAATTAAGGTTTATGCCTACTTATCTTCTTTTTATGGATACACAGATATACAAATTCCCATACAATTTCGATACGGGAAGAGCTCAGTTTAATGACGTTGCATTTGCATACTTGCAAATTAATTGCCTCTCAATTTTATTGTTTGTGGAAAGAGCCTTTCATAATTATTTCAATAATTATCGGGTTGCGAACGCTTTGTGGAAAATAGATTAACCATAATAAACACTTTCATTGCAATCAAATCATACACATTGCCATCTAATCATTAAGCTTCATAAAACATCAGTCTGAAAAAACTTATTTATGATAAAAATAAAGTCGTTGACTAAAATTATAATTTTTACCTCAGCAATACACTTGTGTACCGTTGATCTTCCTAGATTGATGTGAAGTGTATTATCATAATTCTTCCAGGGCTAGCCAGGACTACGTTCTTTTGTAAAAAATATGCAGTGTACTTGGTAAGTTATGTAGGTCACATTTAGCTCTAAAATATTAAAGTTTAACAAAAAAAAAAATCTTGGTCACGGCATCTTTCCTTAGAGTCAATTAAAGCTTAGTTAAAATGTTTACTTGTACTTGTGTAAATCTGTAAATAATATGCACTTACATTTTGCTTACAATCTTATTAAGAAATAAACATAAGTACAACAGTAAGTATGTACGATTTATATTGTTATTCGGTTAATTAAACATTCAAAGTAAAAGACAAAATATTTTTAGACAAAAAATATGCACTTTCAAATAGTAACTTTATACTACTACTTATTCAAAATGCTATTTCAAAGGTGAATAATTCGGCACAAAACCTACTCAGTTGTTTTTTAATGACAATAAAAAATCTATAACAATTTATAAAATAATAAATCATTAAATATCAAGTTAATAGAGTCATCTTGATATCTACAAAAGAACTATCTTGAACTGATGAAACTTTTATTGATAGATCAAAGACAGATGGCGCTTAATAGCAATAAAAAAGCTTTATGCCCTCTTAGACACGTTAACAGCCCCAATCCGAATCTAAAATCTCTACGCAACTTCTTTCGGAACTCACAAGATGGCGCTGTTTTCATGCGCAAGTGCCATTTGATTTTTCTTTAATGTGAGAAAATATTTGTAGATGCAATGCTTCTGAAAAAAAAACGAGATCTTAAATTTAACTGCCTCCAGTTTTTTCTTATTTACAGATATTAAATCAGACACAAGTGGTTGCAAATTTCCTAACGTTAATATAGCTATTTTCGTAATGACCTAAAGCTCAACAAATTATTAGATTTTTCGCTTACTATCATAAATTATCCTACACACCTAATCTCCATAGTACAAAACGTTTTGAATTACTTGTATGGGAATAAAAATAGGTTGTTACTAATAAAAATGAATTCAAACTCGAAAGTCTAAGTTTACTATTTTGTTTTTTTTTAATAAGGTACTATAAAATATTTTCATATTTAATAAAAATAAAATTTTACTTTACCGTGGTTTGAGTCTTATGGAAGAATACGAAAGTTATGCCACCATTATGATCCCTTACATACGAGTACAACAGTCATAGTTTTATTACCAGTATCTCTTCCGAAAACTGTGACAAAACACAAACATCGGGAGAAAAACAACGTCCCATTTATAAAGGACATGGCAAATATGTCAGAATATTTCCCCCATCCACTTCATAACTCAAGTTTGTCGAGTTCATTTATACACTCACTCAACGTTATTTACGGATAGGACTTTTATATTATATTATGTTTTAATTTGAAATACGTCATATGAAATTGAAAACTAACTTTCCGATGGAGTGAATCTAAACATTCAAAGTGCTTTTGAATAGTTTATTTCCTTTAGAAGGCATTTAGATATTTCAGGACGCCATAACGTTATTAAATGAGTTCTAAAACAGCACAAGATTGTTTTCACAAGTTAGCGGTTGTTAGCAGATTTCCCGAGGAGTTTTCAGTTGTTGGCGCACGAAGCACTCAGCAAGAGTGCAAACTGATCCAAGTCAATACATCCCCGACTCATGTCAAACTAAACCACTCAGTATTCTGTTAGATTAGCGACATCGCAAACACTTGTCTCCTGGTTGAATTGATAGGTTTCAAGAAAAAACAAAAATCCCTTAAAAAACCTAAGATATACCGACTTTAGTAAAATGCAATTCAACAAATTTTCTTTATTTCATATAATAACAAAACATATTATACCTACACGTAAATGATTCTAATCCTAAAAATCTAGTAGACGATTACATTTTTAGAATTTTTTTTCTTCGCATATTTATCCCACTTCAACTCTTGCATGTTTTGTTCTTCAAATTCCCGGAGCCAATCAATTACAGGGTTCATACTTCGTGCTTCCACGACTGGAGTTGGTATTCGCGGTCTAAGCAAACCTTGCAAGGCTTGCAGTAAAAACGTCAGCAAAGATATTGAAAGAACAATGTTGATAGGATCAAATCCAATAGAATGGTGATAATGCGTCGGGCCATAATTTGTATAACCACTAGCTCCATAAGCTGTGGGGTTATTATAGTGTTGATTAAAACTTCTGCCTATTGCATTTTCTTCAGTCGTAGCTTCAACTGTATTTTCTTTAGGAGATTCAACTTGCTGGTTTTCAGATTGAGTAGCAAGACCAGTCAATAATTTATTCGTCGACTTTTTTTTCTCCAATAATTTCATACTGTCAATTTTCTGTAACATTTTTTGGGCATTAGTTTGAATCTTGCTAAGCATGTTTTGGATTTTGGCACTTTGTTCTTTTACTATGTTTGACATAAACTCTTTAAAATTTTGCACTACTAGAGAGGATTTTGGAGTTTTCTCTTTTTGGACGGCACTGTTGGTTGTTGACACAACTAAGATTATCAAGACAATCACAGATAACAGCGACATTATTAAAGTCACTCGTCTGCAATACGACTGTATAAAAGACATTAACTTTGTTTGAGTAACTACAGCAAAATGCAGATTTCTTTTAAACTTTTCTACTTTATATGATTTAGTTTTAAGGTCCGTCGCTTCTTATGATTGTGTGTCACTTAATATGATAGACGCAATAGTTCAAGTTCCATCTTGCCTTGACATTTGACCCAGCTAATCTTAAGGCATTTCACAATTTCTTTAAGAAAGTGTAGCATTTTATCAGACAGGAAAGTTCTAACAAATTAATGTCAAGGTTCGTTTTTTGTGATATTTCTCATTCCTGAGGAAATTAAAAATTTAACAACAAAAAAATATATGTTGTTTTACCTACTTAAAATGTTGAATATAGTTTTTGGTAGGTATAGTAAGGTAAGCGAATGTGTTAAAAGTGTAATCTCAATCATTTTAATCATTTAAGAGAAGATACATTTCCGTTGTACTTACATTCAAGTAGATGCAGGGCCTGTTCTTTATCCAATTTAATTTGAATTTGAAACATTTTAGTGTTAGCTTAGGAAGGTTTCAGTAAAAATCCAGTATTATCCGCGTCGGGGAGCAAAGAATGATGGCGAAGGATGGCCATAAAATCCACTTTACTACGGAAGATCATATTACCTACAAAAGAAACGATTTGTGAATATTACCTGCTTTGTATTTCTTATTTTATTTTATCTTCTGCTATGAATACAATTAACTAACAATTCTGTCAAAAGGTCTAATATCTACTTTTTATAGATAAAGATTATATAGTTTATACCTATTAGGTACGGATAAGGATCTATGTAGTTAAATGTAATAGATTGTACCTACATCTTAATTTTAAATGTAGTAATTATTGAAGCTAAGCTTCTTACCGAGTGTTATGAGAGAGGTACTTAACGTATAGGTAAACGTAATGTCATGTAAGATCATTTACATTGGTAGATATACTGATGAGTGATGATAAACGTATCAAAAAACCCTCTTTCAGTCTCCGAAGCATAGCATCCCCCGGCAGTGAAACTACTGCCACTTTTAAAAAAATGAGAAAAGCTAAAAAAAAAGTAGAGTTATTTCCGAAACCTTAATGTTTTTCTGTTAACTCAAATAGCTTAAAAGCATCATTAATAGTTTTTCTAATCTATCCAATTATTCCCTAAATTATTGTCTCTCACACAGTAAAGCTTCGTGTTGTGTGACGTAGGTTTGCATCGCTTTGTGAGTACTATCATAGCAGTGGCGGATTCAGGAATGTAATTTTGAGGGGAGAGCGGTCTAGGCATCTCCCTCTAGCAAAACTCGCTAACTTTGGATTATAACTAAGTAAGGGCTAAATGTCCGAAGAATTCAAATGCTTTGGGGCGGGGGATGAGGGGCTTGAACTCCGTTGGCCCCACTCCTAGATCCACCATGGTAACGTAGGTAAGTAGGTACTACGTACGAAACGAGCGCGGATTTCGAATCCCACATAAACTATTCATATAAATGAAGAGAGCTAATGCGTCTACATGTTGTGCAAACAGATTCGGTTATAATGCAGGCTTATATTTAGAATTAACTTGTATTTTACTAACGGCTCTATTAAACTATATTGAAATACAAGTAGTATAGGAGCCTAATTGATTGGGCTATAAACCAAAATGTTAATGAAGAACCAGGTAGATAAATTTTCATTGTTCAAAATAGATATATGATCGAGGTAGGATTTCATTATGATAAGTAAATAAAAGTCATATTAGTGAGTGCACTAAATTATAAGTAGGGTTTATTCTACGATATTACCTACAGAAAAATTTCAACCAAGACTAGGTCGATTTCATTTCATTCCGACCTTTTCTAAATTGTGTTCAATTACACTCGCAATATCGTTTTGATATGCTTTATAATTTATTAATTTTCAGATCATAACTATTGCAATAATGCTTGTAAACTTAAAGCTAGCGTTAAAAGAAATTTAAAGCGCCTGAAATATTTCAATAGCAATTATTGCTATATAACATTCACAGTATTTATTTATAAAGGCGTTTTTAATGTGCCTTATCTTCTAACTATTTTCTTTGCATTTCATTTTTACACAGTCCACACAATCACAAAATAAATAATAACATTTGAGACAAAAGTTAACTTTAATTTTAGGGCTCCATACGAAATCGATTATAGTGCTATGAAACTTTTTAACTAAAGTAATTGTGTGCTGCCCGCTAAATTGTAATGACTGAAAATTAACATTATTGAAAAACAAAATGTATTGCCAAAGAGACCAAAGACATAACTTGATAAAAAAACTGTTTGTTCTGTTATTCCCAATAAATTACCTACTAACATAAATAAATAGGTAAAATACAGAAGAAACTAGGTGCAGATGAATTCAATAAACCAACATTACCTATGGGTTATAGATCTCAGATTATAGAACTAGAGGTATAATTTAAGGAGTAGATATTTAAAATTCTTTGGTATGTGAGTCTGATTCTAAATTGACAGATTTTTATTTTGCAAATTATGCCGAAAATTTAGACTAAGGTTTCAAATGTATTTTAACCGTCAACAATTATAACTGTCAAAATTTTTGACATTTTGTAACCCAAAAAAAATCCTTTTATAAAATGAATTAAAGTAGAATAATATTTGTGTTAATTTGACACCTCGATGACAATGACGTCAAAGCTGTCAACCCTATTGTGATCTCGTATGGATTTCATATGTGTATTGTTCATTTAAATATGAACCGGGTAGTTCCAAAGGGTTAGTACGAAGAATAGAGTACCTTCAAAAACCCATGCAGTCCATGTTTTTTGCAGATGCTTTTATTATTTTTATTGAATCTATAAACAAAAAGCTTACTGAAACCTAAAAAAATTACTGATTCATCACTACCATCTGAACCCTTAACATTCAAGGCTAAAATTGTAACCATCTAGCCAAAATGACAACAAAGATATGATTAATAAAATTAATTTTTATTGTTACTTTTGAGTTATTTTATAGTGACAACTTACCAAAAATAAATTTAATTGTAATTAATTTCATTTTAATTGTATCAGCAGTGGAAATATAGTTTTCTAAATCAACAGCTGGATTAAGATTTAATGGAAATATAGATTAAATTAAAATAACAAGAACCGACCATTGTTTGGACACATGTCATCCTCCAGTCCCACTACATCAAAGTCGTCACCGACTATCTAAATTCAAACAAAGAATTCTCTAATTCAAACATTCATTACACGAATTTAAAAATGTTATTTAAATAAAATTGGCCCCTAGCTAAGCCGCTTAAGCTAATTATATAAAACATTGGGCGCGGGGGTGTAAGCTTGCATTTCTTTTCTCCCCCTATATATATGCACATAATAAGAGCTCATTTTGTCGGGATGTTCGTTCCCCTTTGCATACAATATTTGTTTGATCTTTCGAGCAGGAAGCTTCCCAGCTTGGGTGCAACGTTAGGGTAAAATTCATTGACATACTCCGCCACTCAGACCTTGCTGGAATTTAAAATGACATGTTTTCTTTGTTTCTTTGAATGAGATGAGTTTTTAGATGACTTTATTTATTATTCAAATGCACAAGAGGGCTTTTGTACAGCATGGTTAAATTCAACTTTGTAGATTATGTCTTACAATATTTTTAACATAGAAAATAATAGAAAGCATTATGTTTATTCAATGATTTTGATGCAGTATTATGCTGGCTTATGGGTAGGTAGTTTAGCTAGTATAGTCTCTTGCAAAGAATACCTATGTTAAATTCAAGAAAAACCTTTAACCGTGTGAAACATGTTTCGCTAACAATCTGTTATATATGTATAAAAAGATATAATGTTTTCCTTCTGTGGAAATATTTCGAAGTGAAAACAAGTAGGTACATAAGGGAAACGCGGAACAATTAAAATGGCCGATCCAATTGCAGCTAAAAAAGACGTATTAATAGAAGTACATTTTCTCAGAACGTTTTCAAATTACCATTAACAAGGTGGAAAAACGCCCCTCAAAGGGACATCAAATACGAGATTTATTACGTCACTTGTGCTAATTCCCCCTACTTTACTATAGATGATAGCTAATATTCTTAAACCGAGACGTCAAAGGCAAAACTTGAGACGTACTCGTCTATTTGTAATTAAATTTTAAAAATCTTTTCTGACTGAAGAGGGCTTTCACATTGAAGATATATCTCAGTCTAAAAGGGACACGCAGATAGTTATTACTGTGAGCTTACTTGATTTCTTGTTCTGAAACTCTCCAGTTCCTCAGTCTTTGTTGTTAATGTGAGGAAACATTTAAAACTTTATTATTTAGACATAATCGTTAGATTCGCGGTCGATTCTCAGTAGAAGTGGATTTGTGAAGTTTCGATCCCAATCCTAAATATTGTATACAATTGTTTTATATAATTCTAAGCGACTACTATTAATTATTCTGTAATAACTTCCAACAATCATGATGCATGATAGAAGCTTCAAGCTTACTCTAGGAATTCATTTGTTTAAAAGTCTTTGGCTAGTATTATAATTTTAAAGTAAATAAAGTGCAACTCAATTTCAGGCTGAAGACATAAAATCCAACACTGATGATTGCGGTTACAGCGCCTATACTGGCTTTTGCGTTGCAATCAATCAATTTCATTAGAACGATATTTTATGGCTGCTTACTATAAAGATGAAATTATATATAAGGTCAATTATTATTACTATTTAGGTCAAATTATCAGTTATAAAATAACATCTATATGAAAAATATTAATTCATTATTTTTCACATCTTGTGTTTTATATCTCTGTAACCTCTCACGTCTGTTAAGACTTGCAGTGAGCATCCCCACTCGGTCACGGATGAAGATCTTGCAGAAAGCCGAATAAAATATTACTCCTCAAAAGATATTGAGCACACTTGAGGAATCCAAGATTTCGTACCTTGCATGTTTTACCTAAAATTTGCTTTCATAAGTAAAGTTCTCTTCAGAGAATATTTTTGATTATTTTATTTGAATAATCTATGTTGCTTTATTCAAGACAAAAATTAATTAATAAAATAATTATTAATTAATTAATAAATGAATTATATTAAAGTGAATTTGTAATCAAAAATTGAAAGGACTATTTCGTTATGTTACAGGTAACTTCTATCCATTACTACATTTATATACACCAATAGCTGTATGAAAAACTAATATTTATAAAAGATGTGAAAAGAAGAAGTTATGTCCTCATAATGCAGGATAACATATTGATCCTATAAAATGGCTGTTTAAGATAATTTTTTGGATTAGGCAAATAAGGTAGTGTCACCGTTTCCTGTGATAAGGTAAAATGGCTTCCGATTAGACCTTAGCGAAGTTTTAGTTTCTTTTACAATATTATCTTTAATATAAATATTTAATATAAATATTTTTGTATATCGGAATCTATGCATTAGACTAAGCCAGCAACGGGGTTAGATTTTGCATAATTTTTGACCTAAACTTAATTGATTCGTATTTTATTTTACATTTGTTTCATGTGTTTTCACTCTTGGTTCTCCATTTATGATTTGAAAATACTGACCGTATACTCGTACCTACAAGAAACAAAATATTATGATCTTGGTGAGAATATCCGTTCCTCATAGGTAGGTTTAAAAGGCTGAAAACGTTTGGGACGTAAATATAATTGCTAATTACACGAATACCTACAACTTCGGTTCGGGCTTACATTAATTAGAGCGTTTTTGAAACGATAAAACGGTATGTACCTACGCAGCGGAGTCTTAGAATTTTATTTTCAGGATCGTTGGGCTTTGATGTTTTTTTCTCACTTTATGTGATCTTCAAGTCGACACTCAACGTTCGTGTTTTCATTAGAGACGGGGAAAAAGAAAATTGGGTTTAAAGATGAAAGATCGAAGGTCATTAACGAGTACTTTGAGCATGATTTAATTAGATCAAGTCGAGGACCTGTTAGGGGATTACATTTTTTGAGTTTTTTTTTCAAATATAAGATTAGGCAATCTACTTTTTGTAATTTACTTTTTCTTAGATTATTTTTAGGGTTCCGTACTTCTAATGGAAAAATATTTAAGATGATTTCGTAATCTGTTCCTCAAGCCCTATTTCTCAGGAACCTGTGTTGTTTTGTATAAGGTTGAAATTGATACCAAATACTGCGATCGGCGGTCTCTTAGAGCTGTTAAAAAAATCTACCTTCTAAGTCTACGCAATCAAAATATATGGCATTTAATGTTGCATTTGTAAAGCGACTTAAAACCTATAGGATACTTCTCGTTGACATAGAAGCAAAACTTTTTAAAGAAAACAATCTGAAAATCGTACATTTATATTTACATCAATCAAAATTATGAGAAATCTAAAAAAAACAAGATTCGATTCTTGTGATGAAAGAACTATTTACAAATACAAATACCGACATACTAGTTTGAACGGAACTCTTGGTGCGTGAATTCGACTCGCACTTGACCGGCGTTCTTAAATTGTTTTTAATGTGCACATGGGCTCCTGGCTTACAGAAAATGTTGACTAGAAAAAGTTGGTGCCTATTTAGTTTAATTATTCGGGAATTTAACTATATTCCATAAACATTTATTTACAGGTTTAACAAGTAGGTGGATTTTTTTTTTTTTTTCACATAAAATTTTTACTAACATGAGGAATAACTTATCGTGGCCAACTCAAAAAATTCAAGGCTTTTTTTTCTTATAAATTTTTGTAGACCTATAACCCACCTGATATTTTATTATTTGTGATTCAGTGATTACTTAAATTTGCTTGTTACTAAAAACTAGGCGAAATAACATGGTTGGTGTATCTGTGAGCGTCGAAAAAGTTAATTGATTAACTGTATCATTTATGAGGACACTTAAAATGGCTTCATTTAAAAGACATTCTATCGCAAGTTTATCAATAGTAGGTATGTACTTTAGTCTATGAAACACCAAAATACTCTTAGTTGCCTGATCCTGATATAGATGATATTTAATTTCGAAGTATTGATTCTTCGTTAATCTGATCTTGTCCTACGTTAGTACACAAGGCACGATGTCGATTAGAACAACCAATTATGATTAATTTCTGAAGACATCTATAGAAATAAATCTACTGAATACAAATTTACTAGAACCTACTTACTAAGCCTATGCTATGCTAAGTAGCTTAGCGAGACTCTTTGTTGTTTTTTTCTCGGTTTATTGAGCAAGGTCCTACTTAAATTCCAATAACGGTTATCTGCCCTCTATCCAGGCGATTTCAGCATTTACAAAGGCTCTGTGACTTTATTTACCAACCGATTTCAGGTTTATATCTTTTACTAGAGCCCAGAATAAAATGCGGTGTACAATAACAATAAAGTAGGATTTAGGTATTTGTGCAGACTGAAATTATCTGAAGGCATAGGAACCGAAGCTAAACAGAATATAAACGTTTCGTAAAAGTCTAAAACGAAAACAATTCTAACATGCTTCTTTTTATTCAACCTCATAGGCAAACTAGCAGACGGCCCATGGGCGTCGCCAGGAGGGACAGAGGGGGCAGCTGTCCCCCTAGATATTTAAAAATGGTACAGTCAAGTGTTTGTAACCTTTATACCTTGGACTTGGACATAAGATTGTGACATACATATTACAAACAAAAAATTAAACAAAACATATTAAAAAGAAAACTAAATGGAATAAATCAACTATAAATATTTTAACTAAAATTCATACTTTTCTCATACTCTAATACTACCACCATTGCATTGCCAATGTAGAGGTAAAATGTCCTCGTGCCGGTCTGATAATAAAGGAAGGTGGTACCTACCAACCCAGACAGACTCACACGTAGATTTATTGAAAATCTATTTTTTGAGGTTTGATTAGGTATATATTATTGAAATAGACCAAGAAACTAATTAAAAAACCTAAAAAATAAGAATAACTTGCATCAAAGTTAAGATATTATAACAGTACAAAACAACACTAACGCAAACTTTCTTAGATGCACTTACCCAACTGGGTTTATAATGGAATTTCGAAAGTTAAATTCCCTCTCGATAATACCAGCTCACTCAAGTTTAGCTTTAGTTTCAAATACCGATATACCCTAAATTATTTAGTGTATCTGGTATAGTATGTAACAAAGACATAACATGTTACTTGATTCAGGTAAGGAAGTATAGGATTTTCCCAAAGGGTAAACGAGAGAACTTAAACTTTCCAGACACGTAGCACTTATCCTAGGTAATATACATTATTAAATGTTTAAGTCACGCTCAAAGAGCGAAAACACTCAACGATCGAGCGAAAAATGGACCACAACGCGTTGTGGTAATTGCAAAACAGCCCTAAGAAAACGGTGACGACGCGATGTGGTATAGCAGAAATACCATGAAAGTATTCTTTCAGATTTGTAAGTAATATTTTAAAATTTTTGTTCTTTACTTGAATATGTTGTTACCAATAAACTAGTTTAATTTTATTACATGTAGCAGATTTCAACCGCTCGGCTCTAGCAGTAGAAAGAGATGCTTGTTACGGAAAAAATAATATTTCCTAAGTTTATCAACATTTTTGAGGACTAGGAGAACCCCATATCAAAAATCATTGTGTTGCCTATTCTTAAATGGTTCCAATACGCGTCATGGCATTTCTACATTCATAAGATTCACTCATTCAAGAACACGAATTTCGCGCTTTTTTTTCGCGCAATGAGCGCTTTCGGTTTATAATAATAATAATAACCACATCACGAGACACACATTGACTCAGCTCTGCAGTAAGTATCGTAAGAACTTGTGTCACAGGAACTAAGCAACACCACTGCGCCACCGAGGTCGTCACATCGACTGTCGAGGCGGTTTATATATATTATATCATTTAAATATTATATCGATGTCTTCACAACAATAACGTGTTCCTAAAATCGAAGGTTTTTTTTTTTTATTTGGAGTCCCTTTTCATCGCATTCCACCAAAATTTGTAAATATTTTCACCTCTTGGCACACAAAGATTTTATTCAGCATACTGACCGAAGCATTCGTTCACTGAGGCTAAATACAGTATTTAATACCGTACTTTTTGAATGTTGATAATTTTTCCTGAATAATACCCTCGCGTCGCCTTTTCGTTCCGAATGAGCCTAGCGAGCGAGAGAATGGGGTGTGATGACGTCACGGCGTCGGCACCTAGGCGCATATGACATCTTTAAAAAATAATTGTGAATAGTATTTTAAAGGGTTGCAGGATTGTAATAACATCATATTTTTAAATGTTGGTATAAAAATAGTAATTCAAATATCTTTCCAGATCTATTGAATCTGATGCAATTTGAAAAGATAGCTCTGAAGCATGAAAAAGTCTTCATAAACTTATTTATTTGATAAAATAAAAACCAGTGCGAGATGGATTCGTGCAACGAAGTTTCCGTACAAATTTGTATGTAGGTTCATAGGTAGAATTAATCATCACCCATGATGCTAAATTGGAAATATATGTATAAATGTATCCTATTTCCCGACATCCCAGACAGACAGAGTCGTAAGGGTTCCTTTTTTCCTTAAGAGGGACGGAACCCTACAAAAACGCACTTTATATAAAATTTTATTTTATCATATGAAATCGTCAATATTTAGCTATTTTCTATTAATGTTTTATCGGATATTATTTAACTAACTCAACTGTTTAACAAGCATATTTAAATGTTATCGTTAACATTTTAGTCAGTTGGGTAGCTAGTGCGCTTCTGTTCGATACTGTTAAATTTATATACCATTATTTATCATCAAATTAATAACGTCGAAAACACAGTATAATATACATGCAAGACCATTCAATATTACCATAGCTTATCATTATCACAACATGAAAATTATAGCAATTTATGTCCGTATGTAGTTATGTCCTATAATTTTCGGGTTTCGTATCAAATTTGGCAATTTTAAGTTGTTATGTAGATATAATAAAATAGCAAATAATTATGCCTTTTAAATAGTTCATGTGCTGTTGATAAAAACAAGTCAGTTGAATACATAATATGTTACTTATACGAAAATAAGGTCAAACTATTTATTTTATTTATTGCAACGATAAATAGAAAAGGTGTATCACCTAAGTATAATGACATAGTTGGAGATTTAAAAACCATTTTTTTCTTTGTTATCCTACTAAATTAATTGAAAATATAAAACCAACTATCCACTGCAAAATGCAATTTCAATACGTTTGTTGTATATACACATTTATTTCTTGATCAAAACATGTTTCTTTCTATAGAAATACAGGAGAAAAATATTTTTCATTTATAAAGTTTCAAAGTGATTTTAAGGCGTTGAAATACTTCTGCTTCAGCTTAAAAGCGCTATTACTTGGTCCGTAAATTGCAAGAAATCAATGAAACATCTCAAGCTAAGAGGTTTTTAATAGAACTTCAATATTTACCCGACCAGTCAATCAGTTGACGGGTAATTATTGAAATTATAACGGTCGCCTTAAGTGCTATTCTGTATCGTGTTTATGACTGTAGCACATCGCTACCACTGTTAGCTGACTCTTTCAAAGCTAGAGAGTTGTTTCATGATATGAGTAGGACAGCGAAAAATTGCTGTGTTTTCAATGATGGTGTTTTGAATGAAATAGCAAATTTTAGTTGGTCGACTAATGGATTCCGTGTGAATTTTTTATACCTTTTTTAATACGGGTCGAAAGTGAGATGCTAAAGCATTTTCATGTCAAACAGTTTTGATGATCAGTAATTAATTATGTAATTTCGATTTAGAAAGAGCTTTTAATTAAATCTTTGAAAATTAAAACATTGTTTTATCTAATCTAATTTTAAAACGCATTGCAGATTTCGGTAAAGGTATTGTAATAGATGTCTATGTAAAGCAATACAAAAAGCTAATTCTGACTTGAGGTTCGATCATTTATTATAATTTATTAAACAAAATATACAGTTAAATCAGGAAAGTTAAAAATTTTCCTTATTTGTATTTCTTAAAACAATTTTAAAATACTTTTTCCTTAACATTTATTTATTGATTCGGTGATGTTCCACTAACAATACCGTTTCGCGATACCGTAAATGTCATTACTATTTACGTGATAGGTACTGGATCGCGATATCGCATTTAGCCTGATAATTTTGAAAAAACACGACCTCCCATTTGATCAAATGCTCAAAACCTATACTTACAATATACGCAAATGTTTATGTGAAATATTAAGGAAGTTTTGGACGACTTTGTCTGACTCATCGGACTATTTAATTCGCTTTTTAAAACCAATCTACACGAAAAATTATGAAGTTATACCTATAGATAATAATAAATGTGATACTTGCAAAAGGCTTCGCGTGCCAATACTTCACAAGAATCTATAATACTTACAAAATAATATACTACTTGGTTCATCAGCTAGTAATTACAACCTGTCTCCTGAACTAAACGTTAAAGAGTAAATAACCAACATTAACAACGTTTTCAACGTCTTAAGTTACGTGTAAGCAAACCCCTATATCAAAGTAAGTCTTATGAAGGCTACATTTAATATAAATCAATATCATACCGGAGATTGTTGCTTGAAAGTTACATATACCTGAGTGAGTATTATATTTCGAACTGTTTAATTTCTACACTCTTAGGTTATTCATATACCAGTTCTTTTATGTAGATAGGAAGGTTATTTCAACTGATGGTATGTGTCCAAGGATAGAGCATTCTTGTCGAAAAATGCCGAAGTATATACTCTTAAGATTTGAAGTGGCCCAAAGGAACTCAAAAACTTGCTGAAGCAAATGTACCAACATTATTTATTTGCTATATTTTTTAAATATTTTTACCACTTCTTAAAATTTCCAGAATCAAACGGACATTTTATCTTTGTCGATCTTTTTTGTACTTTTGAAGAAACTGTAGCCATTCACTAGACGAAGCAAAGAGCCCATTCTGCTTCAGTTTGAGCTAGCACTCGAAACTCATAATTTACTGTTATTACTGCAAGCTGATTAAAAAATTACAACAAAATATTAGTTACAGTCATCTTACTATAGTTTATTTGCTTATTTTATATATTTTTTTATTTATTTGCCATTCCATTCCATTTAAAGCTAGTATAGTTAGTATTTATTTTGCTTAAATTTTTTCGCGAAAATAAAGCTTCTTGACATTGTCACTAGCATTCAAATAGGGTTTCCGGTTTTTAGTGTGATTGTTTATTGCTGCGTTGCTCTTATTTTTGAAATATCTAGTTCGTACTGTTACTTTCTTTGCGAATTATAACCTTAAAATCAGCATTTTTTCATTAGTATAGCTGTGACACTTTTACTGCTTCAAAAAAGAACTGTGTAAGTTGATGAAGGAAGAAAATACACATTATAACAAGTGCGTAGAAAGTGATGTATTAGTGTTCTGCACAAGTTTACTCCATGTTTGCACTCAAAACAACCGAAACTTGTGGCTTGTGATAAAGAAACAATTTAGACGAGTATCTACTACGCGAACCCGGTAGTTATATTGCCAGAAACAAAGCGATTTATGTCGGTGAATTTTTTTCACTGAAGGGGTCTGATAATTTTTTTACTTTCTAGCTTGAATACGAAAATAAGTTGGTATTGAAAAAAAGTGGTATCTATGAAGTTACATTACATTATATTTTGAGGAATAGAGTAGAGTGAACGTAGACCTAAGATTCTTACGACATAGCACATAGCTTTCTTGCCATACTTTTTGCAGTCGATCAAACCGAATTTAGTTTAAATAATCCAAAGTTTGAATCTATCAACGGTGAAACGTTTATTTTAAACTGAACTCTTATTTTTGAAAAGAAGGCTTGAAAGTACTCACTCTCTAAGTCCTTACATACTTAAAAATTATATCTAAGAAAGTGGAAATTCTTTAAAAATAGGGGATTCTCTTTAGATTACAAAATAGACTATACAAAGGTTGCATTCCATACTAGTACAGTTTCGCGTAACAAAACATTGGATACCAATAAAAAGTAAACGCTTACGGCAATGTTGTGCTTTATCTCGCTCACATAAATATAGTTCGAAAGAGACGATGTACTGTCTCAACAGTAGCTTTAAGCTGCGTATATTAACGTTGCCCGAATCGCGGTCAAAACGATATTTGATATTTTATTGAATTTTCACTGGCAACCAGATATAAACTTATGCAAAAATAATCAAAATTGATAACTAAATAATTTAATTTAATTGAAAAAAAAATAGAATTGGATTGTATTGTGCATTAAACCCCATAATGCCATTTTCATGGCTACGGTCTTTTATGCGGTGAAATGGTTAAAAACCCACAGTCCTATAGTCATTGCTATTATTGTGCTCAAATGAAAGCAAGCAGACTGGAAAAGCACCTTATTTTCTTCACTTTGAAACCATCAACACACAATTCCAAAGAAAAGTTATGTATAAAAAGAGCGTGCATAAACTTCGGTAACCGTTTTTCAGGAAAAACTACTGTACCTTATCGATATAGTAGTTTGCAATCTGCGGCGAACAATTTCAGTTTGTTAACATTGCCCGGACATTATTAAACGACGATAATAAGTAGTTAATTATCGACTGTCACACACTTGCATCCGAAGCGACGCGTACGAGGCGATGCGCCGCCATTGCGATGCATTGATCGTCAACCATTGGTTTAACGTATAGCTAACTAAATACCCGATACGGTGCGGTCTTCAACAAAAATGGTTGAGTTTTATTTAAAAAAACGAATTAGAACTATTTTTATGTAAAATGTAAATTACAATTGTTCGCAAATTACTGGCTTGACATAACTTACGAGTACTTAAAATGCAATGCCAACTACAAAATTATTGAACCTACTGTATTCGTATGTGTTTACGAATAAAGAATTTTTGACTTTATTATTGATAAAGTAAAAAGCTGTTTATTTATTTCGAATATGAATATGTAAATGTAGTATACAAGTATTATATTACATATTATATGTTTACATCCAATATCTCACTCAATATCCACGGTGGTAATAATGCCAATATGATGCCTATAATGTACCTGCCTTTGTTAATAAACAAGCAAGCTTAATTAATAGCAATTAGGTGATATCAAACTACAATTCCTCCATTAAATTTTGGTGCCTCGTGTTTATTTTATATTGCCCGCTTTAATTTCCAACAATTTTTTACAAATTTCAACGTTTTAGATCAAATAAAATAAACCAATAATTAGACTGATCGAAAATGCCTTTAACTAATAATATTATTTAATATAAAGGATACCTAATTGACGATGTTTTTATGAACAAAGACTTATTATTTCTCCTTTATTAAAAAAAAAGTCAAATTCATTAATGAACTTTTGTTTTACTAAGAAAATAAAATTGAAAATTGTAATAACAAGTGTCTGAAATGGTCCATCAGGTTATATTTGGAACATGTAGTACATTTGTAGTAGTTTTACTACATTAGTAACTCAATGATTTGCGAAGAAATGTGATCAAACGAAGAGAAATTATTTAAAACAGAGGGTTTAACTAACCCTAGCTGGCTCTATCTATAGTGTTACTACATACACTAAAATATCTCTCTCTTTGCTCTTGCTCTTTGTAAATATTTATTTGTAAATCCAAAATTATTCTGTTTCAAACTATGAGTAGTAGGTATGACTAAACTTTAAAGAATAAACGTGTAAAAGTAATGCATGTTTTATTTTCGTTACTAAAAACTCAAACTAGTATTTTATAAACTCCAATTCACGTATGTGGCTTAGAGAAAATTGTATTATCAGAAAGATCTTAAAGCTTCCTTTGCCTTATAAAAATGTTCCATCAACTGCGGAAATTAGGTACCATAAGAGAGTCCTAGCTTAACTAAAAATCAAGTAAAAAGTAAGATAAATTGAAAGCAATGTTGTCAACCCCTGATAAGATTTGTGTGCAAGTATGAGGGTATACGTTTAAGAATAAACGACAGAGCCTTGAGAATCGCTAGTCTCCAGTGCACCTAACTTCACTTGATTGGAATCTACCTTGGTGGGGTTGCGATAAATGTTTAGCCAGGAGTTGAACAGTCTTTAGTAGAAGTAGCTTTCAACTAGTACGCAAAGGACTTTGGCCTGCAGGGTAAAAGCGAACGATGATATTGTGTTAAATTTTACCTCAATAAGAATAAGATTTTTACACGTTTCTATTACTTCTTAGCTTTTATACCGTAAAATGGTAGTCAGTCAAGAAATATCAAAGTTCGATCAAATTAAATATATGCAAATATTAATATGAAAAATATATGATATGTATTATGCTGTTATATAATCTGTCCGTGTTCAAATCTATTTTTAATTTTGCAGGCAACTGTGCAATTGTGTCGATGTGACTTTGTTTTAAAGTCCATTCATAGTTCTATTATTCTTTCTTTGTGAACATTCTGTATTAGGAATTATCTCAGTTTATAAATAAAGTTTGCCTTTGTTTTCACTAACAATGTAAAGCTACAAAAGCGACTTTTCACTTCATAAAATTGCTAGAAGCTTGTCCTATAGAAATTATGAGGAATTCTATTGATAAAATGTTTCTTGTTTAAAATAGACACTGTTAGGTTTTTATTTTCGTATCATTCCACGTGGATGTTGTTGTGTAAATTGAAATTTTATATGATATTAGAGTGTCCACTTCCTTTACATTTTATCTTTTTGACCTTCCTTGTTTTACTATTAATCACATATCTCCCCTCTCTGATTAAAACTCAGTTCACCTAGTTGGAATTCTAGAAAAATGTATGTCCTTTAATTTGTGTACCTCTTTAATATCGATTTTTTAAAGAAACAAAACATTAATACTGAATAAACGTTTTTACCACAATTAATTATGGTTTGAAAATTATTTCTGGAAATACTAATTACTATGGCACTACATATGCTACCACTAAATAAACGAAATTAAGTTAATGACAAAACCAAAATTTCTTGGTTTCATAGAAATAATGTACATGTGTCTGATTAAACTAAACCCACCATATTGGCCACCCAAGTTAAAGTGAAGTAAGACGTCATGTGATTGAGAAACACATAATTATTGTCTCCTATAATATCTCTGTAACATGCAACTTAAGAGAAATCTTTATTAAGAGTGGTTAAATTGTTTAGATTAAATGCTTGTGTTTGAACATAATAGTTATACTTTATAAATACTTGATATTTACTACTTATGTAAAATTCATAATAAATATATGATAAATACATACATATCTTAAATACATACCGTCAGTATTTGTTTTCAATCTCATATTTTAAAATTGTGTGATTACATCCAATTATTGTATTATACCAATTATTTATTGTATTATAAAGAAACGTCAAAGATAAGAAAAAAAATCCCGCACTTTAATACCAAAGTGACTCTAGTGAGTTTAAAATAATGAAACTTTCAAAAATGAAAGCTCCATTGAGAATTGAAGCATTTCATATTCTGTATTTTCATTTTGTGGAAACCACTTACGGCAAGGCTCATATTATATATACTTCTGTATATTATTTAGGTGTCGAAACCCGTCGAGCAATCATGGTTGAACATTTAAAGAACCTTCCAAGACGCGGGTGGTTTAAGCTCTCCTTTAAATTTGAAAGCTCCTCCAGTGAAACTAACAACTGGGAAAAGAAAATGAAAAGAAAGCCGCTGTGTATTCCTCGCTCACCGCTAAATACTTTAAGATCTACGTTGAACCAGTAAATTTTTTATAAGACTCGCCTGCCTGACTTACAAGTTGCTCAAGGCATTTAGTTTCGGTGAAACTAAACTTCCTTTCTGTTTCTTAAAACAAGCTTGTATTTGAATTCTTTCGTTTGTCTTTTACGATGTAACTTTTCCTTCCGTTTCCTTTTAACAAAAGGACTTTTGAACGCTTCTCCTGACACTAATTAAATGGCGGGCTTGATTAATAAGACGCTCTTACTATTTAACAAGCGGACATTGTCTTCTCATAAAATGGGTCTCGAAAAAGAAAAAGAAAAGGTAATTCCGGTTAAAAAGTAAACTGTCCTTTGAATAATTCCTTTTTTAAATGATCACTCCTAACAACGAGTCCATGAATGGATAGAAGAGTCTTCGACAGACTCCAAGTAAATAGGAAAAGGCAATGGGCGACCGTCGAACAAATTCCTTGAATAGCCGTCTTTTGCTTGTGCTGGTGGATAATTTCTTCCATAGTGCTTACAAACTACGTCAAAACAACCAGCACAATACCAATCTAAAATCTACCTCCTCTTGGTAAGTATACGGTCTATTTTCGCTTGACTTTGGTTGAAGTGATGGCACATTATACCTATTGGGTCTGTTTGGCGTACGCGTGTGGCGAAGAATATTTTCAGTGCGCATTTGCGAAGTTCCAAACGATTTCAAGATATACCGAAGTCCACTTCCGGATGTAAATGCGTTTTCAATGGACCAGTGCTGGTAGTTCTGCATACTATTTTACTCTTATCTGTAACGTAGGGTAGGTTTCGATGCTTGCCAATGGCTTTCTTGCTTTTCAACTGACTTTGTGACATAGTTTAAAGTCATGGTTACGACCGAAAAACAATTTTAACCTAACTTAGACTTGATATTACTGTTTTGGTGGCTATTTACCTGATATTCGTCGTAGAAGATAATATGATAATGATTTCACCTAATATTTGCCTTTTTGTGGATAAAAAATAGCTGTTTTCTTTTTATTTGACAAATTTTGAGGTGACAAATTATCTCGTCGTAACTATGTATTTACCGATGTGTGGCAACGTCTTTGTCAGCTGAACCGTTTTGAGAACTTTTAATTAAGGAGTCAGTCGTATTTTTTATAATTTGTTTTCTCATCTTTTTCCAGTTATTCAAGCCAGAGATTTTCTTCGAGGAGTTTTTAAACAAAGAAATGTTGTAAATATAATCATCGTTATTCACTGCTGCTAAACAACGACTCGTAAACATTCGATACTTAATAAATTTACTTAATACAACTGCGGGGTCACATAGCTTTTAGAGTAGCATAAACCCAACCATATAGAGAACATCATCACAAAGACAGTGGCAATTATTCAAAATACATGTTAAAGATAATAGGCGTAAAATTCCGAAGCACTTGTAAAGTCAATTGGCTTTATCAATTAGTACGTGATAGAGTAAGAAAATTGCCTTTCAAAGTAAGGTAATGAATGGTGAGGTCCTTTTAAAAGATACCGACGGAGGTAAAAACTCGTGACGAAGAAATACGTTAATGCTGACCGACCGGTACGCCGCGTATTTGCAGTTCAGCTAAATTGCTCATCGACTGTCGCTCTGTTGATATAAAGGAGCTAAAAGTGCTCCAAATAAGAATCTTTATTTTTTTATTTACTATTTCGTAACAATAGGTAGGTTTCGTTAGATAGAACTTAGACTTGAATAGATTTGTCTATAATTTTAAAAATATATTGGAATATTTGTTTTAATACAAAATGAAGAAAATAAATTTTATTTTAATTATTATCATATTTTGATGTAAGTTCTTTTGTGAACTAATAATGACATTTCATCATGTGAATGTTTGAGTAAAATTCCTAGCAAAATATACATATTATTAATTCTGCAAAAAGAAAATAAATCTTAAAAGTTTAACAACAAACATTTCATACTGTTCACTTCTAAATGGTTTTGAATATCGCAGGCTATACGAATTTGTTGGAAGTTCGATTTTTTATAACTCCAGTATCTAGTATGTCATACGTCTGTGACGTAACTATTGAGGAAATGCGATAATTGTTCCCAGTCAATTGCACGACATTTCACATACTATTAATGTAGGTACATAATATATAGTTCAATGGATCGGTATTCTACTAGACCTTTGTATTTGCCGCTCATTGAACGCAACTACGTATATTTACAATACCTATTTCCAATTGTTAGGCCGGAATGTCTAACAATTATGTTCATTAATCGGATGCTTCGATAATGAGAAATGGTTTACTTATGCCATCATAAATTAAGGTTAAAGATGTTAGGACAGATAGTCCATCTCGTTACAGGACTTCCATTTAATTGTATAGCTATTGATAGATCGGACAAAAAGTGTAATTAATTTAATTACATTTTGTGTCTTTTATTTATGTATTCATCTTTTAATTAAAGGTACTTTTAACTATTTATTACTATACTATTTTTGTAAATATTCAAAACAAAACATTATTAAGGTAGCATTCACAAAATGTAACTGTACTAGTGATAAAGCTTTTCAGACATTTCCTTCTTATTTTATACTTAATAGTATTATTTAGTTGCTTATATCAATTTGTGTTATAATGTTAAGAATTCTAAACACTTGCAAAATATACGAGTAACATGGAGCTGAAATATTCTCCTGCTGAGATAATTCCGTGACAAATCTCTGCTTCGGACGTTCTGCCCTTTGTTGTTCAACCCAGCTATAAGTTTTAATTCCCATGAAGGAGAATTAACACATCTCCGGTGCTGATCACTTGCTACACCCGGATTATACAATACTGGAAAATTGTTGTTATTTTATATAATGTTTGTTATTATACAAAACAAAGATCTGCCTCGTAGCTAAAATGTGGACGTCAAGAAATCTTGATTAGTTAAGGTATGGGTTAGCACTATGTGTGCTAACCATTATCTTCTTAAAAATAATAAAAATAGTTGAGAACTTGACACGATAAATGTCATGAATGTATTGAATGTTCTAATTTACCACTTATCTCTGACACTCCTAATTACCGCTTAAATACTCTAGTCACGGTTAAATCTAGGTAGGCAGTTGGCACTAAATACACTTTAGAATATAACGAAGCCAACCAATTTAAAGTTGTTCGAGCTTTCGACAAATATTCAGAGAAAATTTTGTTCAAAAGTAAATCAAGAGAGTACCTACTTTCAGCAAACTTAATTATCTTGGTTCGTCCAGAATTTGTGTCTTAGCCATCATTAATAATGAACTTCCTTCCCTCAAACAATTTCCTTTTTCATAAAGTCTATTTGCGTTTTATACCCAAAGTAGGGGATGTCAGATAGAGATGACCAGCAGGCGTATCTAATGTGCTAGGCCTTCGAATCCCACCACAAGAATATTCTTTGTCTTTGTCTTTAGTATGGAAAAATATCTCCAAGAAAGGAACGGCTACAGAATTTCTATTGAATATTGTAATAGTAAGAAAAGCGGCGTCCCATGGGAAATCTCAGCTAAAGGTTTCTTACAAACAAAGAAAAAGACCCAGTGGTAGTTAAAGTCACAGAGATTTTGTTGACAGATTTTCAGCTTAAGATTTTCTCTTCAAATTTTTCGCCTCCATCTTTGCAATATTTGGTGGGTTTTATAAAAAAATGTGCTTCGTCGCGGGTCGTTCCCGTTAGACTTAATTTCCATTAGGGGATACAATTAAATTTAGTACCTCCACAAATAGTATGGACCTCTAAATAAATCACAAAGAGGTCTCCAGACCGGAAAATTCAGTTAAATGCGGGCAGTACAAACATTAATCATTAGTGTAAAACCCGTATGTTTTGTATTTTGTAATATTAAATGAATTTTATTTGTGTGAGGTACTTGATGACTCTTTGTATATTAAGATTTAAGTTTGATATAAGTTTATGTTTTGGTTTGGTATAATAAATTATAAAATGAAAAAAATACATCTTTGTTTTTTAGTATTAGTTAGTAATAATAATGAAAGTAATTGTCAAAGTTTTTTATTATTATTGGAGGCAGTACAGTCATACTAGACTACAAGTCATACCAGACGATTAATACAGCATACATAACATTAATTAGGTATCATATCATCATACATCCGAATGAAAATCGATTCTAGAGTTCGATACTGACAAAAATCTTGGCATTGACATTTTTTGTAAAAATATATTTCAAAACAATGTTCCAGGTAAATAAATAGTACTTTCGGAAGTCGTAATTCGTATCAAATATATCTGGATTCCGCATCCGTCTGTTGCAGTCTATAAACACGAGCTACATAATAAACAAAACGTATCCACATACGGGTGGTCGAATCAACTGGCTGTGGCACAGTAAACAAGTGATCACGGCTCTATTTAGTTTGGTCCGTTCCATTTTTCAGGGACATCTTTAAAGGAAAGGTGTTTCGTTTTAGTTTTAAATTTAGTTGGGAAAGTGGTTTTTAGTAACTGAGAGGTTTACTTATAAATAAATATAATATAAATCTGGTTAAAGCGAATGTCAATGCAATCCCTGTCTCAAACTCACAAAAAACACCTTTGGTTTTTTTTTGTGTTTGTGTATGAAACGACTAAATTAAGTAGGTAGTTATTGTAACTTAGTTACGACGTCATAAAAGATAAACAGAAAATATTGTATGAAAGATAATAAGCTTAGCTGCCAAAAAGCCAAGGTATCCCTTTTAAAATTGGCGTATTAAATTTTAAACACAGCATAAGCCGAAATACCCCGACTTCACTTAAAAATGCTAATTGCCCATTCCCGTAGATACGGTTAACGAGACTTGGGGAAAAAAGCAACATTTTGACAATGTTAAAGTGCCAGAATATTTTTTACGAACACTTAATTAGAAGGTTAATTGGAACACAGTAACACTCTAGAGCGAAAACTGGATACGAAATCCAGAAAAATCCATCATAGTTTTTAGTGAAGATTGGTAAAGTATTGCATGTTATGTGAAGATTGTGTGGTATTAACCTCGAATACTAAGTAAATTTTACCTATGTTTTTGTATTAAAGACTCACGTAACCCTCATTAAACTCAAGATCTTAAGAACTTAAAAGGTTCGTTGGCTCAACAGTTAGATAGTGACTTGTTTCGTCTGGGCTTTTATCCTACAAAGTGTCATTCACCTTCGACGATTATCACAAAAAAATGTCATTTTTCAGTTTTGATAGATTTCTAGTAGGTACCTAATATACAAAAAAGATATTAGAAAAGCTCCACTGACTTATAGGAAATTATTTTTTGGTTTTCAATTCAGTTTCTTTCCTTTAACTACAACTTAACATGTTAGTTCGGCTTCTACAAGATTTTAATAAATTGTTAGGCATAATACTGCGAATATTAATTTGAAAGTCGAATTATTTTTTAACGTAAAACATTATTTTGAACGATATTTTGTAAAGACCTAGTTTAAATATTGTAAAAATATATTTTTTTGTAACCCTACAAGAAAGATCCATCTGATATAATAAATTAAAAATAAACTTAGAATTCTTTCAGTCTGTTGTTATTTCTCACAAAAGGTTTCTCATTATGTTTCTAACCTTCAATAATCCTTTGTTGTTTCAGTTCTGTTTACTAAACTTTTCTAATAAAATAAGTATGAAAGAAGCTCCTAGTATTGTTACGTTTTCAATAATGTTCTTAAGTCAACTTAATACGGAAAATCGCGCGGATTCTTCCGGGCAATATCGCTCCAGCAAACATTTGTAATACTGTAAATAAATATAAGTACTTTTTATTACATTATATCAGTGCTTTGTCTAAATAAAAAAACCTTTATTCCTTCTATATAAGCATTATATATTTAGAGAAAAAAAAGAAATCATAATCTAATGGTTTCTCCACTTGTGGATGAAAGCCACCTCCATCTGATGCCATTGGTGTCGGTCCTGTGCCGTGCTAGTCCATTGGTGCTAGTGCTACTGATACTATTTCGTGCTATGCTTTGTTTATACAGGTAAATTAAAGTACCTAAAAATTTTATTGTTATTGAGTCAAAAGAAAAACATAAGCTTGAAATTTTTCATAAATAAATCTATTCCATTTTAAGTATGGAGAAATATCTTAAAATAGCTATTTCAAGAAGCTCGAGAGTTTATATTAGAACCACTCGGGCTAACAGAAAAAAGTAAATAAGGGATTTGAAAAAATAATTGAGGTAGAAGAGGTAACAGATATTTTGTTGTTGTACATAATTTGAAGATCTTTTTATAATTCGAGTAATAATAATAATAATAATATTCCGACAAATGAAAAACTAATAAATGTTAATGTTGGACTTTAACACCACTCTAGGCAATACAAAGGGATTTCGAAAATGGCTTAAACGGAATAGTTAGTATTTGGCACCATTATTGGGATATATCGAATAACCATCCTCTGGATGATTATGTTATATCCGATCGCATCAGATTTCGCATCACGTAGCGTTGATTGTCGCAGGACAAACCGGGCCAGCCGCCGGCGTTCCAATTACCAGTGACACCGACACTGGCTGGATACGATATATACGATACAATACTATTTACTACATAGATTAAGTCTTTAAAAGGAAAATGCCTAGAGATCGGCGTCTCACAGAGACATGTAAGACAAATGAGACCGGCCCAGTGCAGGTGAATTCCTTATAGGAATGGCTGTAAGAAACAATAGTTGCTTCTTTGTTGTTTCTATTTGATCATGTTCGAAAACGAATTTGAAGAATTTTTCTCTTGAAAGAGCCGTAAGAGAGTCTAATTCTTTTATTTTTATTACAATAAACTACCTAGAAGCACCGCACCATTTTCATGAACGATGTGTTCTATTTAGTTGATTGGATATTAATCTTTGCCTTTTTCGCAAACCGCCTGCCCTTACTTATCGGGACTTAGTACCTAATACCACCCGAAGGGCACCACCCAATCAGCTATGGCGCTTATCTCAATTTAATGGCTTCCGCATTAATTCCGTCTTTGTCTAATTTCGGGGGCATTTCAGAATACTATCTTACCAAGCGTAATATTAGGTCAAGTTTACATTACTTGACCTTCTTGATTTTCTTTTAGGAAAAGTTATGTTATACCTAGTAATATTTTTTTAGTAAAAACATACTCATTCAGAAAGGTCTCACGTTCGGGCTCAAATCAAAAGAATGCTATAATCCCGACGGTTTCCGCAGTCTGAGTGGCGACAGAAAAATTGTGAGTCAAAGCCATTGTTTCCAATAACTGGAAATAAAAGAAAACTTTTATTGGGTACAAAGTGAACTTTATTCATGGGTTAAACGCAATCAACCACGCACGCAGGAAGCTGTACGCCTCATCTCTGAATGCAAAGAGATATTTTTGCACAAATGCTGGTCATTTTGGAGGGTTCCCCTTATGAGGAAAAAAATGACAATTTGTTTTCAATCAAGGAAGTAAGGGAATCCTACTTTTCCTTTGATCATTGAAATAAATTCATAGTTTAAGCGCATCGTACACTAAATGCAGTATCTACAGCAGGTTGCTTAAGCATAGAAGCCTTCGACTTTAATAGATGGAAAACGACTGCCCAAACGCATTTCAGTGCCATTTTCAATAAAACAATTAACTTTAGGTTATAAGTACTATTTTATTATATTTTACTATTTTATAAACTAATATTATATGTACAAATCATTAAATCTTAAGATTGTCTTTATATTACATAAATAACTGTTTTATCTGCTACGCACTCACGTTAGAGCCAATAATCTTTTCGGAGATAGCCAACTCGCAAAGACTGGGGTAAGCATGATTGCCGAAACGATCGCATAAACTTGGTATATGGACCGTCCACTCATGTGCAGCCATTCTGATTATAGCCTGCTAAGCTATATATTTCCTACTGATAGCAAACGAGATTTAGACGCGAACGGACTTCTAATAATTCTGGACGATATAAATAAAAGCTGATGTTGAGACATAAAGATAAATAGTAAAAATGTGATCATTTTTAAAATAGACATATAAGTCAACAATTGGAGGTTCATGTTTGTTTCTTCAAACCTGTACCACCTTGCATCGTAAGAGAGAAGTAATGACTGTATTCGACACTTGTAAACATTACTAACGCAACTTTATGAGCTCTGTTCCAATGGCAGTAAAGTCCTCAAATCGTCCACCCTTTCAATATGTGCAAACAAGTGTGTCTGTCGGGTCTACTGCAGTTTATGGTCGTATGTTCAAACATTACACACCTAAACAAATACTTATGGGGTAAGTGCAATGAACTCTCAAAGATCTACACTGAGGATATTCAAAGGAATCTGCAAACGTATGCAAAAACTTGTTATATATATATATACATAAAAACACATACGTATAATATTGCCCTTACCAGTTCAAATAAAGTTTTGCAGAACGAGGTCTGAAGATTTTTTATTGCTATTGAATTTTTTATTCAGAAAGAATTTAGGGATCGTTTGATTTATTCACGGTGTCCAGTAAAAGACGACCGCTGAAGATATTCCACACTTAAAGTCCGCCTTTGACTTGACCATGTCTTGAATTCTACATTTCCCTACTTTCCTTACACATTCCTTGCCAAGTGCACCACATCATCGTGTCTTCCAAGCGATTTTAATCTTTTAACCCCAAGGCTTAAAGATCACTTTGAGTAAGGGAAAAATACCTAGAGTAAGTTTTTGCAATACTAATTCGTAGTAGTCTAAGAATTTTTATGGAGCAGTAACTTTGGTTTTTTGCCGTTTTAAAAAAGACTGTGAAAGTTTTACAAAGGGTTGATTTTTGTATGTTGATCAGAGGGTTTTGCTGGTTTCTTCTTCAATGTTTCCCTCGTAGTCAAAAGGAGTCCCCAGAGGCATGATCCCGAACTCCTCATTTATCATGCTTGTCACGTGCTGACCATCCCTCGTGTGTACTGCACTGCATATACATTCACTATAACGGTTCATGTCTACGTTTTCATGTATTTTAGATAAATTTTCACGTAGAAATTATATCATAAATATGTTTGCTGTTACTTTGAAAATTGCAGATATATCTGGTAAACGATGTTTAATATTAGAGAAGCTGAAAATGCTAATTAAGCCCAGACTTTACTTATTGATTCTGCTCATCCACTCAGATAAAGGGGTACTAATTAAAGACTGCTGAGTTGTTGCACTAGAACATAAATAGTAACAGTTATTTGATCAAGAGATTCTCTGTAGAATAAAGAATGTTTTTAAACCCATTTTCAAACCTCAACTTCAGGCAAACAATGAGATTGGTTTCCGGAAGGGCAATAAAATAATTTTGCTCGAACAAAACATCTTTTGAAAGCACCCATCAAAGTTTCATTTTTCAATAAAAATCAGTGAAACCATTTCCTTGTTATCCTATTTTGCCGGCCGAATCACCCCTTCATTTTGTAAGGAGAAGGATTGAAAAAGCAACACAAAGCTAGGAATAATACTGGAAACAACCACAACAATAAAGCGAAACCAAATTAAGGATTCCACTGCAAATATCTTCAGATGCTGCATAAAAAAGAACAGTAACCACTTACCTGTAAATTTATTCACCTGAATGTATTAGAAAATTGTTGTGCTTAAGAATTCCTTTTAATTTTCATGGCAAGCAATTTTTAACTTTTGGTATTACGGTAACATTTTTTTGCAGTTTAAAAAAAGTTGGTAAGTTTGTTATTTTAGATGTATTTTAGGTGTGTCATCATACTAAGTTGCAATAACATTTTCATTACCAGATATTGGTAGATTAGTTGATTTAGAACTACTTATTTCCTGCTATTGCGAATTTTGATTTCAAAATTCATAATTAATCAACATTTTACGTTAAAAAGAATAGATCTTAAATAGTGCGCTTTATTTTTATGTTTATAACTCAATCCATCTTTTACGGAGAGAAGATAAAACATAGAAGGCTACAAAGCTCGTAAACCATTACTGGAACTTGTTTCTTCAGTACTGGACTGTACTTGTGTCGTAAGCTCGGTGAAAAAGGAGGCCAAAATTACGACGGGCCGTGATTTGAATTTATTACCCAAACTCTAATTTTGTTTCTAGGGGACTAGGGATGCGAGTATGGCCCCAAAACATCGTCTTACCCATTACAAAGACAGTAAAGAGATGTGGCTTCACTCCTTCGAGGTACTCTCCAGAAGAAAATAATCTCTGTTATTTTGTTAGCCAACTTTATGAATACAAATTTTGATTGAGATGACCCAAGTTTTTGAAAACGAAATTAATATTTCAGATTTTTTTACTTGAGTGAAATCTTTAAGTTTCTTATTTTGAAAAGAAGACATTTTTGCGCTTCAGATGGTTTAAAAAATTCCCATCGCTTTTTTCCTTGCAGATGTTAGTACTAAAAAGAAAATCCTGTTTGGTATAATTCCATTTAAAGCACCACTGAACTCGAGAGTACCTACGAGGCTTTGCTACAGGTAAATGTGGGGAATAATAACAAAAACGCGGGAAAAGGGAAACTCGCCGTGGAAAGGACTACCCACTGTTTATCGAGAAACAAAAACAAGTGAGGCGTACAATATGCATAATGATTGTACTAAATTAGCCCAACAACCGGTCCCTTTTGTGCCGACTTAAATGGCTTATTGTAGACCGTTTTCAACCTAGGTATTTACATTTGAAAACATTGTCATATTAACTCTCGCTGCTTATTTTATTGTTCACATAATTCGTTTGTATTTTTGAAAGTAATATTGATTAAAACATGTTTTTAAGACAACGAGCGGACGCGACGGAGAATTGATGTATTTGACTCTTTTACTGAGAACTATAGCTATCCGATAAGTACTAAAATTAACATTATAGCGGTATGTTCTTGTTAGTAATAAGTAAACCGAGGTAGAGCCGCTAGAGGTACCCTTTAGTGACTAGTTTGTGTCTCTCCTTGCTTTCATAAGGGTTGGAATGCCTTCTGCGTGGAAACCCTAAATGTCCCTCGAATGTCCGGCTACCGACCGGGTCTGTACTAGGTTATGGCTTGATGGTAAGCTAGGTGGCTCGGAAAAGCTGCTAAGGCCTCCAGGCCGCAGCACTTATCGTTTAGGGGGAAAAGTAGTATGTAACTATTCTGAAACTAACACTATAAGAAAAGGACATGCCTATATGTAGGGCCCTGATGAACTTTGGCTAAATATCTCATGATATCCTACCAGGGACTGAAACCATTCTTATTTGGTTAAATATTCTATCTTCGTGTTTTGACTAAGCCGTATCCTACGTCCATGTTTCGGCTGGTAAAGCACGATTTACGACTGTACACCACTCCCGATAAAACTGCCTTTGTGACAATACTCTGCAGCCGCCAAACACTCAACGGGTTTACGACCAAATAAATTTGAAACACTATTATGATTCAAATGGGGCTGAACCTTACGAAGTACAAATCCTAGTTCACCTTTTTAATTCATCGATTCACGAAACTCCACCAACTTCAGGTGCTTCGGTTCGTTATTAATAACTTATCATCAATGTTATGATTACGGTCTTCTATTCACGAGGGATCAGCGTAGATTTTAAGCTCTTTTTCATTTTATTGCCCACCTCTAGTTTCGCTTTTATTTTGTAACATCTGTTGCTATTATTGAATGTGTTGATTTACTGCATCTAATAAAATATTTGAAGTCATACTTTTATTCAAATTTTAATCCTCATAGTAAGATATTTATAGTGTCATTAACTAGATTATTTATACGTTATGAATAAAAATATATTAAATACCACCTACCTCAAATAAATCCTTACTAATTATATCATTAGAAAGTGTGATTATTTGACTATTTATCATTAATTCTGTAGACGCTTCTTCAAAATATGGTTAGATTTTACAATTTAATAGTTCATCGGTTTGTTCGTAAAATGGTAAAATAAAATTTATAGTTAGATTTTCACGCAAATTCATAATTTTACTACATTTTTGATAAAAGTTAAAATCTTTTCTTAACGTTTCAGCGTTTAAGTCTAGGAAAGCCTTAGTTCCTGCTCTGGCATGTACCTTTGTATAACAAAGTAAATTTGCTTCAGCTGGCCTCACAAAGAGAGTTTGTCTAATCATTATACAGGATGTAGTGTTAAGTCTGCGAAAGACCAGGCACTCCAGACAGGTGAGTGTGGGATCAAAAGAGCCCATTGACCTGCTACAGGCCCTACTTTTGACAACTCGAAAGTAGAAAATATTATTCCTTTATTCTACTGACGAATTTTTCGTGGGTCCCAAGATAGCCATAGTATGCCCGAATAGCCCAGGTTATTTTGCGCGACTGCAATTTATTTCAAACAAGAATTACAATGGTGATTTAGCGTGTGTGATAGGTGCCCCGTTTTTCGATATACAATTTTTGTGAAACAACAACACGATGCTCGACACGAATGCAAAAATGTGTCAGTGTGATGTTTGGGGGACGCAATTTACTTTGACCTAACGATGAGATTTTTGAAATGTATAGGTATTAAATCAATTTATCTGGCTTGGTAAATATCATACTTGCCACAATATTTTGTTTCTTACACAATATTTTTTCCTAAAATATTGAACTGAAATATTGTTTTAGAAGAATGATTGAAAATTTCGTAGTATGGGCAACGTGGACACAGTTTAACCACGACAAACTGGGTTACAAGACGAGTGTTGGTCTTCATCCCGACCTTTTGTGTCGACCATTTAAAGGAAAACTGCTGATCAATTTAATTTCTCAAAAGCATTTCGATTATTTTGAAGGGTTGTTATAGTAAATGGCAATATCCTTCAAATTTTAACTCTGACACGGAACTCGGGAATTCTTCTTTAAATATGTGTTTCCTTATTTTATTTTGTAGTTACACAAAGTTTTGAAGTCTTGAATAGATTGTTTGTAAAATGACGTTTTTTTTGGTGTATATTTCTCTTTAAATACATATAAGCATGTTTATCTTTCTTTAGTACTCAAATAGCCCAACGGGCTGTGACTTAGAATTACTGCGCATTTTTGTAACTTGTCTCAAGACATTACTATTAATATAGTCGAATGTATTTTACATATGTACACATGTTAAACTACAGCTAACGGGTCGTTACTCTTCCGTTTAATTTTCTATTTGAAGAAACAAAATTGATTGATTACAATTTCGTGTTTGCTTTATTTTTCTTGGTGGCAAATTTGATTGAGTCTTTGAATAAAACTCTCAACTACGATTTCAGATACGAATAAGAGTAGTATTTAATTTATGATTTATTAAACAATTTTTTTGGCAAACATTATAATTAGACTGTTTGTACCGTCTTACTAGTTTATCCAAATATGTAACTTGCTAACTATGTTAAAAAATAATAGTATTGTCATTAAAGTTGTGCTAAGTCGCTCTTATTCAGATATCTAGAAAAGTCTAGCTAATCTTTAGTAGACCTTTGATATATTTCGACCCAACTACTAATGCTGACTGTTAAGACATTGTTATTGTTCTGAGGTTCAGAAAGACGATCTTACCTACTAATAAAATTGGAATAAAAGTTTGACCTCTTGAAAACGTTTTAAGCGAAAACTGTATTAAAATTTATATTGGCATTTGTTTTCTCAATGTCGATCTGACTTTCAGTGTTTGCGCATAGAAATTCTTAACTTTTAAAGTTAACCTACGAATTCCACGACCGAATCTGTGGGACTTTGATATACGGCACACGTCAGTCGAAACACAGCCAATAATCTAAAGTTTTATAACCAGCATTAGAAATTTTACGAGTTAAATCAATGAGCAGTCGTCTGTAGGTGTGCTATGAGTTTTTTATCTCAACTGAATTAAATACTCCTATTGAGAACTACTTTTTACTTTCATTATGTTTTTTGGGGTTTTAAACTCCTTTTCATAGCAATTTGTGGATAGGTTTTTTTACATATGGAACTGTTTTTTTTGTTGTTTATCTGCATTTGAAATAAAATGTAAATCTTTTAATTTGTCCTATTAATTTGTAGAAAAAAAGTGGTTTAGCTAGCCTTTAAAGATATAAATCAGTAAATGACTACTTCCAGTCTTATTGTTACAACTTTATGAACTAATTTCCAGTGCATTTATTTACGCAAGGTTTCAAAAGTAATTTATCAAATCGTTTATTGTTGAAACAAATCATTCGGTTAATTGTTTTATTTAAATCAAGTTACAGATCGGCCTTTAATTAACAGTCTTTTATAATGTACGAGTATCTCGGTATTTTTAGATAAATCAAGTTCTGATATTAAAATAAAAGTCAGAAACTACAATCTACCAGCGTAAATTACTTTAATTCACCATCGATAACATCAAAGTAAAGATTGAAAGAAGCGGCCGGAATAAAAGGCTGACCAATAACGCCAACATACTGTCAATCTTTACACCAGATAACTTTTTGCTGGCAAAATAAATTGTCTGCGGTTTAAGTCCGAAATATAATTACACAATATTTCAGTAGTTTTTACCTCAATTATTGCATTTCGCTGCTCCGACGGCTGGGGATTTCGAAGATTCCTCAGTAATGAGGCCAGTGCATGCCAAGCTTCACTTAAGGGACCTACTTCCTTAACTTTATTATAGCCCCTATCAAAATGCAATAAAATTTATTTTCAAACGTGAATTATATATATTTTATGTAAGCGTCGAAAAAGTCTTGCGCAAAGGATGGAAGGCGAATTTCCACATTTCTGGTACCGAAATTTCAGGCCTAAAAGTAAATGGTGTGCACAGCCATAAAATTAAATTTTAGTGCGGTGACAAAAATGAATTTTTTGCCATATTTTTTAACGAGTATCGGAACTGACCAATCACCATAGATTAAAATTTTAGACAACTGTAAAAATATGTGACAATATAGAGAATGTAAAGAAAAAGTTGATACGACGGGAGATATTTTAAAAACTAAAGCTGTATATTTTGCTAAATGCGGTCGTGGCATCAAAGGCTGGCCGCATGCCACATCGCATCATTCTGACACTTCGACATCTCGACGGACAGTCGCAAAAATTAAACCATGAATTTAAAAAACAAATACCACGGTACCGTTTTAAA
The DNA here is from genome assembly GCA_949316135.1 of Choreutis nemorana. Classification (NCBI taxonomy): domain Eukaryota; kingdom Metazoa; phylum Arthropoda; class Insecta; order Lepidoptera; family Choreutidae; genus Choreutis; species Choreutis nemorana. The sequence goes on from OX438609.1 coordinate 6,107,316, forward strand.
CGTAACCATGTAAAATTGACTGAATGTGACAAAAGTTTAAATAGATATAAACAATACATGAAGAATTAAAGTTTTACTCAAAAATACCTATTGTAATAAAAACACCAACAAAATAGCTTTCTGTATTTTTATTTCCTTTTAATTTGTTACCAACGAATAATTGTTATCTAGCAATCTCAAGATATCTATCTGAGGAATGTATTTAAATTCATGTGGATGTAAGAATTTTATTATGAAACTGGTTCTAAATAAATATTTTAAGAGACAGTTTACAGATGTCAACCATATTTAAGATAGCTATTTACACAGAACACAAAAGCGAACGATGCTCTAGAATTCGATTTATTTTTAATAAAAATAATAACGCCTACGTAAAGTTGTATTCGCTGTTCAATCGCTTTTAATATTACACCGACCATTTATACTTGAGCTCCTTTACAGAATCTTCTCCTGCAAACTGTTTGATAAAGGTGAAAAAGTATGAAAAGACAGGGATCCTAAACTTTTGGTTTTAATGTCCGACCCACGCGTTCTGCTTTATTGGTCTGAATTGCCCCTAAACGCTACCAATGAGGCGTTTGTTGTTGTATATTTACGGCACCTTAAGACTTGCATGGCGATGGTCTCGTACCGGTCATAATAAACAGCGAAATATATGGAGGTCGGGTCCTCTTGATTGTCGGAACAGAGATCTTGGGGAAAATTTGGAAGCCAAATGAGGTTATTTTATCCGCAGGCATTCTGATGGTCAAAGATAAAGAGTAAATCTAAATTTACAAATTCTTTGAAGATAACATCTTGTTTATATTAAAACTCAATTCAAATTGTTGATATTGAGTTTAGTTTAACGATTTGGTTTTTCAGTGAGGTTAACGGTAAGTAAAAATAATAAAAGCTTTGACAGTTTGGTTACATATGAGTAAGATATAGCTAACGACGATTTGTTTGATGCTTTCTTTCTATATGTATTAAACATTTTTGTAAAAACGTTATGTTAACGTACGATTTCAGAGTAAAAAGGACAATTTGATTAGAAAATCTCGATTTCGAAAAGCATAGTACACCAATTTAATTTTATCATAGTAAGCAAGCAAGTGTTTGAAAATAAGTGTAATGTCTCATTTTAGAGATAAAAGAAAATTAGAATTTATTAGTGCATAGTCAAAGGAGCATAAACAAATAAAAAGGAAGGTTCATGTCTAACTGAACGATGTTTATTTATGAATATAACAGGATATTTTGTTTATTATATCGACTTTTTTTAAAGCGGTGCTTTTTATGTTGTTTACCCCTGCTAAGCTTAGGGGATAATACTTTTATTAAGTAGCTGTTCCATTTTTGAAAAAATATGTCTTTACCCAACGATATTTTTAATAATAATAAAAACAAATTCCAGCAATTTCTTAGGTACAAAGCAATTATTTTATCTTTCCAGTGCTGGGATAAAATAAAGCATTAGGTTAAATTCTAACTGTAATAAAAAAAATCAATTAAATATACAAATGTTTTGCCACGACCATCGCAAAAAACCTAGTTGATTGAATGTTGTAGCGTTCAATAAATTCATTAAAATTAAACTTCTAAACTAACCGTGACGTTAGATTTGACGTGTGACGAGTATACGACGTCATGGCTTGGCATATGCGTGACCTGTGGACGCTTTCGCGCTGTCAAATACTTAATATGATGGAGTTACTTGTAGTGCAGATAATGCCTTAAGCATGCAGGCGCTTCTTAAGCACTTTTTGTAATTAAAAGCATTTTGTACTTGAAATGTACTTATCTATAATTATACTCAATTTCTTTTATGGAACTTATTTTCAAAACAGCAGTACGTAGTAACGACGTGAATGTTAAAAATATTTCTTGTTAATGTTTTAAAAATCGGAAATAGATCTTGAGATCTCAGAAAGAAATCCGTCACACACGCACTCGTATGCAAATTCCAATGTTACCTTTGTGAATAGTCGATATCAGTACAAGTAAATATTTTCAATACACGAACTCGACCTTTTGACACCCGCGTCCCATACTAGACATCCTTTGTCGTGTCGCTATTACTTTTTATGCGATTTTATATCATGAATACAATAGAATTTTGTCGCCTCTCTCTGTGTAAGTCATGTAAAAATTGTATTTTCAGCATATTTTGGTGGATTGCGTTTGCCTTGGCGTGGATCATTTATTTGTCTTTAACCCTCGACCTAAAAGAGGGGTGTTAAAATAAAGGTTTAATGTGTGTAAAGTTATTTGTGACTGTTTGACAGAGTACAATGACGATTGGCGGTTTAAACGGAAATTTGTGATCATGCTAAAAATTTATGCTAGCGTAATCCCGTCGCTCACTTTTCTCTTATTTGGTTGAGGAGAGCGATTACTGAAAACCCACATTATACTCATGGTCGGGTCCTGTTCGTGTGGACTGGCTCATTTGGATACACTGTTATTACCATATCACATTTCAAAGAAATACTTTTTTAGTGAAAATACATAGAATTTGCTCACCGTAGTAGAAATAAAATATGTAACATTTCTCGATTCTAATCCAATATTATTAAACTACTGAGGTTTCTTGCCGAATTCTTCTTTAATTGATAATAATCATTCCAACCACAGTTGGTCGATACAAAACTACAATTAAAATGTTTTAATTGAAGTTTATTTCAACAAAAATCATTGAACCTTCGACATTGAAAGTGGAAGAACTAGAGAGAACAGTTAAATACCTTGGGATATCAGCACTTAAGTTGTCTCACAATTTGCATTCGCTAATAATTCTGACAATAGAAGTGAACGTGTGATATTATGATCAAATGTACGAGTTGCTCATTACTTTTATTTTGCGTAACCAGTAGAGATGGTTGGCTCGAAAATTTTCCATTTTGGAAATGTTCCCAGAAATAATAATATGTAGTAGACTCAAGTTTATATTTTGCGGTATTCGTAGAATTAACCAATGAAATTGTCAACATTTTATCTGAATTGATAAGGAAAATATTTGTTTGTTTTGAAAAAAAAAACATGTATTGAAATAGTAACAAAAATTAAGTAAATGAATTAAATATTAAAATTTAGGTTTTGGCAAATTAACTGGATAGTATTTCTTTAGCAACTTTTTATGATATTGTGCATTAAAAAAACCTCTTTCAGAAATTTCCTGGATATATGTTTATTTAGCACAGGGATGATTGCTCCTTTGTGTGGAATTAATAGGAGTAATCCTGGGATTTAAAAAAACCATCTCTACTCGTACTTTACTTTACTCGTATACAGTAAAGGATGACAAATTAAATACACTTTCTATGAAACTGTATATAACATTTTTGATTTTGGACCTGTAATATTTTCTTTTATTTTTTATTGCAATAATTGGAATCTCATTGTTAATTCCAATAATAAATTAGTTGCAAGTTACATCCACAATCTATACAAGTCATGTAAATATATCCCATTAATAATCTCTTAAATAATCTCCGCTTTTGATGGGAAGTCTCGATTTTTGGATCAAAAGATGCGACTATGGATGGTGGTGAATAATAGTTGCAGTGGTGGGGCGGGTGTGCCCCAAGATTTGTTTACCCTTACAATCAGGATTTGTCTTCCGATCTAAATTTAGAACAGACGACCCAACGCTTCGAAAGCTAAGGTGTTGACCATTATTCTGAGGCATTTAGAATCACAAATGATACCTTTGTAATTCTTGAATACATTTAAATTCAAGTTTCGAATGGTTAATTTAAATTTATTTCTTTAACACATTCATATTGCTTCGCGAAGTGATTTATCTTGAGCTTATATCTCAGTTGAATGCGCAAGCGACGCTTAGCATCTATTTAACGAGCATCAGAGGTGGCAATGGGTCTTACGCGTAAACCTTGGCTATTAGCCTCGCTTGTTGCTAAATAGGCTTTGAATATCTAAACCTTTTACGGTCAACGATCAAGACTGTTTGCGACTACTTAAACCTTTTGTCGGGACCGTCTCATTTCACTCTCGGAGAAGTTACGTCCGCGCACAATTATGTACAGAATACCTACTCATTTAGTAAATAACCTTTTAAATAAAGAATTTAAATTATGTCTAGTTTTATTTACGTATGGACAGACGGACAAGATAAAAGGTATTAAAATGTTAAGGCACATGATAAAAGGTATTAAAATGTTAAGGCACATGATAAAAGGTATTAAAATGTTAAGCTATCTTGTCAAGTACTATAATTACGTATATCGATACCGTACTTTAGAAACCTAGTTAATGCCTTCGTAATAAACCTCGTATGCAAAATTATAAATATTTTTGACCTTTGACCAACGCCTGTAATAGATTTTTTGATATAAACTTTTTAACGCAGGTCTATGCTCTACAGACATTAGCAGTTTCGACCTCGATGGATGGATATAATCAATAAAAAAGTAAGTATTAGTCAATTAATCAATAAGCAATATTTTGCCTTTTCTGTATAATGTTATTGAACACTCGTATGAAGTTTTCACAGTTCGAAATCGATGCGTTGATCGAATCAAACAGAAATAAATTCTATGTGTTAAATATCTAATCAGTGAATGAATATAAATATGTACCGGATTTTTACTGTCTATTAGACAACTTAATAAAAAAGATCCTTCATAACTTTGTTTTGTATCTCTGTAATTTTATATTACATTTATATTAAATTAAAGCGAAGTAGGTGCTATAACAGGCGTTTAGTTTGTTTATTTATTTTAAATGCTTGTTTGATATGCATGTAGTCTTGCTTTAGCAGTCGTTTGGTCTAAGTGCTGATATAATATTAATCATAAACTTTACAGGTTATTTTCTAACTTGACAAGAACTAGATTATTTGCACCGCCTATGAATAAGTTAGTAAGATAGTTTATTACATGAAGCTAACTAAGTTTTCTTGAATAAATAAAAAATAATAGATACATTAATTTGTGTTTTGCATTTGTGTGATAGCTTTACAACATAGACACGACTACACCAACGATCAACCACCAACAAATATATTATGTAATCATAAAAATATATTATATAAAAATATACATATTATATTATTTAAAACACACGATAAATTTTTATTTGTTGTATTAAAAAAAATCATATTTTATACATTGTGGGAGTATTTATTATAAAGGTAAATATCGAGATCTGGATTACGATATGTTTAGGCATAATCCGCATGTATAATATGGATTTGCAGTTCGTTGTGTCAAATAAATATCAATGTTAGTGTGTTAATTTTATCTTTATGTGATAAATATTCGTATGAAGCGACTATAAACTTAACTTTACGATCACTTTTTGTCAGTTTAAGATTTTTTTGATAACTCAATAACCTTATCATCGTGATAGGTACATTAGATTTGAATTTCAAAAGCTTTTTAAGCAACACGGGAACGGATTAATTAACATATTCACTGTTTCAACTCAACTCCCTACCATTTGAATTTTCTATTAGTGTTTACAAACCCAGGAGCAAATACTAGAACCTCAGATTTTTTATTTACTACGCCTGTCTTTGAGTTTTAATTTGAACTTTGTTTCTTCTTCGTTAAGCACTAAAGTCGGTAGTCAACAAGACGTGAAACATTTTACAAGGCTGACTATTGGGATTTGTTTACTGTTGTTAATGTTGACAAAGGCGTGAGAATTGGTTACCACCGTTTGTAATTCTGGTAGGTCTATGATTTCTTAATTTTTCGATGCCAGAATTCAACCTCTCTCTTTCTTACATACAAAGTTTTCATAAGGCCGGATGGGACGGTGGTTTTCAAACCATAAGACACTGATCTGTTTGTTGTGCAAAGTAATACGGGATAACGATTTGAATCTATCATACTACTGTGAAACACTTAGTAATAGTTTTTAAAATCTCGTAGGCGTGTTTGGATCTTTGATGTACTATCGACAGCTGTATCGAATCTCTCAAATTTCGTGTCTTGTGGGAGGACGTTTTCTTCTACTTATCATTACTTATTTTGGACAGTCATTTTAGAGATGTTTTCAAACTTATTCATTTAACTACAATATCATCTAACATTAACGACAACCTAAACTTCGTGTCATGACTATCAATACGATAAAGTTCAGGAGATCAGTCATGACGGAATTTTATTCTTTACCATCATTGTTATTATTATTTATTAATTCTTAAGAAGGTGCCTAAAACTTAATGTTTTCAAAGTTTCAATATTATGATATGATGTTTGCGACATTACTAAAATACAACTGTATGTTTTTTTTATCTTAATTCTTACACAGCTATTATTTTCAATGAGGTTTTCTATAAATTTTTAATAATATGAACATACTAATTACAAATGGACATATCTATCTTATGATTTAAGAAATTTATTGTGCCTTACCTATGCGCGTCACTACACTGCGACTGTACCAGATATTGTATTGCAGAGCCTTTTCAGGAAAAATATCGTAGGCGATTAAAATGTTGTGTTTCTTTTTTGTTTTTATCGTAATCTCTTTGACAGTTTCATGAATTATCGCAATGACTTCGAAACTTTGAAAATCGAACTTTAGTTTACATGTTTGTCCAAAAAGTTTCAATGTTGCACACTAAAATCTCACAAAAGGTATTTATTTGTTTGTGGTTCAAATTCTTTTGAACTCCATCTCCAAGTGCGAGGACATCTGACTCTACGTATCTAATGGGATAGCTCAAATAAACTCAGGTGGAAGTTTCCAATACGCTTCGTGACCATGACGCTTACGAATGAAACTTATTATGTAAGAAAGCACCAGTAACATAATGTAGATAAATAAGTAATTTTGTTTCTGCTTGTTGCTTGTTAAAGACTGCATGGTAAATTGATTTAAACTCTAAAAAATTCTGATAGGTTACCAGACCTGTTTTAGTTTTAGGTCCATGTCTGAGTCATAAGTTATAAATATAAAATTCGATCAATGTTAAGAGGAAAACCTGACTTACCTAAAGAAAAACTTATACAGTATAGGAATAAATCACCTGCCTGCATTAAAAGTAGGGACATCCAAAGCTTATTGCTTTCAAAGGGTCGCCATTCGGTTGTCGTTGGGAGCAGCAGTGTCACGATCGAAGTCTATTTTGTTAAATGTATTTGGTGTTACATACATCTATAGAAAATTATAGCTACTTACCATCAGTTTAATTAATATTAAGGAACCTTAATTATTAATAAGGGTTATTATTTCATTTCAGGTTTCTAATCGAAGTAAAAGAAAAATGTAATCTCATTAACGAATCTGCGAGTTTTAGAAAAACGGAAGTACAAATCATTTATCACGGATCAAAGTAATAGTTAGTGTGCATTGTTTGCTAATGCATGAAGCGACCAAAACTGCCAAATCTAAGCTTCTGTAACACGAAACACGTAGATTGATTCGTTCCGAAACTTTTATACTAACACTCTATACAGTTGCTACGTTACAAAAACTTTTCTATGCCCTGAATCCAAAACAAATCAGCTTGCTCCACCTACAAAGTAAATTAAACTTTGTAGCTCTGAACTTAGAGCTAAAATCCTTAATTTACTTTGGGTTAGGGTGGTTAGGATTAAAATTAACAGGGCAAAGAAGGTTAAGGTGGAGGCCCACTAATTGCTGCGGTGTTCTCATGCTGTTTACTTCCTTTGGATCCTCAATTTATAATCAAGAACAAATTAGCACTCGCCGACATAATTAGATAACACAAAATATGCTAACTATGAAAACCTAAAATTTTATCATTCTGTTTCTTAATTTATAGTGCGCAGACTTAGTGAATCGTTCATCAAGATTATATGTAACAAAATTGAAGGAATATTTATTTCATATTACTATTCTGTTAATGCAATAAGTTACAATATTAGCATCGCTTACACACACCTATAGAAACAGCGTATACTTTAAAGTTTAACACAATAAAACGTCACCTTTAATTATTATTTATATATTTCTTTAACAGATCACGTGGTACAAATGAATAAGATAGTATTGAGTATAAATAAATAGGTATTAATAGTTAAGTATGGGAGTAATCTTAAAGGTAATTTGAAAGTATAATCATTTATTTTAGGAGTTTATTTTAACTCGTTTAGAGATGTCAAAGATTCGTTAGTTCTTTAAGTTGACGCTACGAGCGCTGGTTTTAATACTAACTCCAAGAAATAGATATCCACTACGTCTTAAGTTTATAAATGATTGAATTAAGTAGTGTAAAATTTAACGACTAGATTGTTTATGTTTGATGGGTGTTATTTGAAATACCACAGTTTTATTAAATAATAAATATAAATGATTCAATTCCTCTCTTACGAACAATTTTAGAATTTACGTGCAAGCAAAGCTGAAACTAAATAAAGCTATATACATGAATATAACAAATTTTTGTAATAATTCTGGAACAACTTTTTATTTTACATCAACTATGTATATTATTTACATATCTATTAAATAATGTACAATTTAATTTTATTTTAATTGCATCGTATTTATCGAAACCCGAACCTATCTAAGTTATTATAAAAATAAATATTATTAAGATTACAAAAATCCAATTAAATATTATCCTAACCTAATGCCTATCTATTCTAATCTTATATTTACTAAAATTATGTAAAAAAATCATAACGTGATTGATTTTTACTCATAAGTACATAGTTACAAAATAATAAAACATATATCCATAAATAATCATTTGGTTATTTTGTATTTTATTTACAAAAAATAAAGAATTAAAAACAGGATTAATTTAATCAATGGCGACCTTATCAACTAACTATTAACAGTGATTTACCTAGATAATTTTATATCAAACACCTACAGTAAAGTCGTAGTTATGATGTAGATTGCGAAAAAACAATGCAGTAAAAACAAATTTAGACCAGTAAATAGAAATGAAATCAATGTTTTCTTCATTCGATTAAGTACCCAAACACTGTAAAAAAATATTGATTAAAAATATTTTAAAGGTAAACAGCAAAGTTGCTAAGACTCGAAACTAATTCGTTTTCGTGCCTATAAGTCGTCGGAATACATTCTAACTTTGTCCATAAATGGTGGATTACTCGTTGCTCGTCATAAATATTCATTTTAGCCGAAGAAGCCCAAGTTTCGCACTTTCCCCTGGTTTCAAGTAAATGTGAGAAATATTACGGAATTTATGAGCAAAAATTTTCCGTTCTAAAGATCCTAGAAGATTCGCTTCCCGAGTAAAATAAACTTATTGCGAATAAATGCTATTTAAGGAACCAGGTCTTTGCTAAGGCTTCGGATCTACGTAAAGTAGGTGGCATGTTTTAAATAATCTAACCTTTATATTTCAAGGACTCAGTCCATAACTATTTTGATTTATTTACATATTTAATTGAGAGTTTTATAATACAGGGGTTAGCACTTGAACAGTGTGTGATTAGAGCAAAGCTTCTTCGAGCTGCTCGAAGCCCCCGTACCATCAGTCGCTCTCGTAGACCGTGGAGTTGGAACTCTTTCGGCGACTGTAGGGGGAGCTGAATTCAATCCTGGTGTCCGGCAGCCAGGTGTACGCAGTGCGCTCCGAAGAAGCACTGGAAAAAGAAAAAAATAGGTTACCTTTACTACCCAATCAAGCTTTGCGGCTAGGTGTGGAATAAAAATGAGGAAATGATCTCTGTACTTAAATTAATTATAAGGAAATTAACTAACAATAATAATAATAATCACATCACGACACACACATTACTCAGCTCCACACTAAGATGTAGTCTTGTATTGCTTTAAATTAAACTTAAACTACTTATATGAGGGATAAAACAATGCGTCTTATAAATAACACAAAGTTCCGCCCCCGCCGAGATTCGAACTCGGAACCTCTAGCGTAGCAGCCAGCTGTTTGCACCACTGCGCCACCGAAGACGAAATTTCTAAGCCAAAAAAATTTGGTAATTCAAGTCACTGCCATACAAAATATTTTGTAACTTAAAAATATATATTTTTTTACAAAAACCTCGAAAATAATAAGGTTACGCCAACACAAAATCAGGTAAAACCTAATAAACAATTATCTTAAAGTAAAAGTTCTCTTTGTACTGGTTCAATGACATGAACTTACTGTAATTAAACTGTTATATACACTTGGTAACAAAGTATCGATTGACTAGCTAGCAGCAGCTTAAGCAATAACAGCTGTTAATATCCTTGCTCATGTCTAAGGCTTGTAGTCGAATTATTAAGGAAACTTTCGAAGCATTCGTTTCAAACATGTATGACAATGTAATGTTTCTTAAGCTTAATCTTGTTCAACGTCCAATTATCTTTAGCGAAGTCTAAAGCTTTCGACGTAGTTATAACTGTGCGTGCTTATATGGTTAGCCATTTACTCTTAGACAAGCAGTTACAATTGGAACATGTTCTTAAGACAATACGAAGGCGTACATTTTCAATGGCATATTAATTCAGTTGCTCACTTTATACAGAGCTGGCCGGTGAGAACCAGAAACGAGAATTGAAATTCAAATTAGATGATTCTAATTTTGAAATAAAAATATGAAGCCAGTGCCACCTACGGACACTTGAGTAAACAGCTGTTGTAAGTGTTTGTCTTTACCTTAGAGCTTGTTGTTTTAAACAGTATCCCAAGGGGGCAGAGGTCAGTACACTTGACACACTTTGTAGAAGCACTTTATGTAAGGGGCTGCGGATCACCAAGGCTTAAGACGACTGTGTCTCAAGATTGTTTTAACGTGACAGAATCGATAGAATGTAAAAATAATACTTCAGAAATTACTTGCTTGGAGTTATTGTTACAATGTCTAACTATTAGAAGCTGTTTCTTTAAATATTTGTAATTTGATTTAAAGTTAATCTTCGTCCACAGTCATTAATCAGATAATCAGTGAATGAAGTGTTTGGGATTTAGATTAACCATATTGTTAATGGAATCGATACACAAACTCTATCCAATGATTATCCTTGAAGTCTTTGAGGTTCATTATGTCAAACTTAGAGCAGCGGTTTTTACTTTCAACCATAAAAAATGTGAATACATTTCAAATTATGTACGGTTTTAACGGAAAGTGCCTTGGTTAACCGACTGACTTGACCCGACAGTTCGAGGATTCGAGTCTCGGGCTTCCATGTTCCTCATTGGCGACAGATAGACTGTCAAACTGGGACTCAACATAAACATGCCAAATTCGATGTGTTGCACCTCTGCCAATCCCCCCGAGTGATTACGGCGTGAGTTTATGTTATGTTATGTGTTGCCGTGGAAGCAGAAGATGTTTCAGTTTCGTCTTTCAGTTAAACTGACTATCATATTTTGTAGATACCTATTCAAACTAGATTTCAAGCTTATTCATAAAGTTTCAATATACATACGTAGCTTAGTCCGCCTTCTTTTTAAATTGAAATGTAAGTTCATTCCAAATATTGGTGAAATTATTTAAAAACGGATGAACAATTTTAAGATTATCCCAATACACTTACAAACTAATTTTTTTTCATATTATACGTATTGACAATGGTAAGTAATGAGGGCTAGGGCTTATTTAGATAAATGCAGTATTTAATTGTACGGTTTGAATATATGTTCTAAACTATGCATAGTGGTGATCAACTGATCAGACTTAGCGGTCCAATGACTTTGGACAAGGGACGTGGCTTTGATTTCAGTAAACAATTACTTTTATTTCAATACACAGATAACTCCAACATATAATATGTTCACATTGACTAAACTTTGATACAAACACACCCTATGCAATATGTAATATTTCATTTGTCACTGTTGTTTTAAATATTGTTAGAAGGTTGCAGGTAAGAGATTAAATGTATGAATACCTGATAATTTTAATTGTATTTGAATTAATACAATACAAATAGTAGGTAATTTTACAAATGAGAAAGACTTTGGTAGGTCGAGAGAAACGCTTGCAGGTGGAAGTCTTAATAAAAATAGTAAAATAAAATAATCACAATTTTTCAAAATATTTTCTATTTCAAACCAAACATGTTAAAATTATCTTGATAACTGAAGTAAAAAGGAGGCTAAATCATTTTCAAAGAAGTGCAGATAAATTATGAGAAGGTTCGAGATAAAATTTAATAACAGTTCAAACATCAAAGAGATTCTAGAAAATTCTATATCAGTAGGTATAAGCACTGACTATGTTCGACACTATTAATAGGCAGTAAAGGCGCGGACGGACTCAAAATCGAATTCAATGTAAGTGCCTTTAGACTTAATCCGGCCACTTTGAGCGGACCGGGTAAAATTTCTGGTATTTTTCACGTCTTGCAATAAAAAGTTGATACGAAGCTCTGCCGTCATGGTTGAATATTCATTGTACAGTGTTCCGTTGCGAAATAGTTTTGAGATGTGGTATGGTTTGTTAGAACTTAGCTAGTATTAGGTGCATTTAGTTCAAATAAAGGATAAAATTTAGTCGACGACCTAGGTGGTGCAGTGGTGTAAACAGCCAACTGCTACGCTAGAGGTGCGCATTGTTTCGTTTGCCAGTCTTGGATGTTGTATTCTGTCTTAATTTATGCAATATCGTTACTTAGTGCCTTCGATACAAGATTTTATCTCTATGTGTGTGTCTTGATGTGATTATTATTATTGAATGTTATCAATTTTTACGGGTAAATGTAAAAAAGTCAATTTGATTTTTGTAGTTATAAATGCATGTACATATCTGCTTCATTAACTTTTTTTTTGTTACAATGGAAAAGTTTAAGTTTTTCGTATTCATCTCTTTAAAGAGCCAAAACAATGCATATGGTTTTATTAAATTGAACAAAAGAAATCTATGTTATTGGACCAGTTATAAGGAAAAAATTAATAAATTTTGCAGTTTCTGATTTTTCAAATAATAAAAAGATAAAACTTTTGTTAAAAGCAAGGAACCCTAAAACAAGTCCTCGTCTTCAGTTAAAATGAGTAATCACACTGCCTCGGGTACTGAAGGAATGTAAGAACTAGGTATGAGTATATTATTCCAATAATTATGGAAGGTTTTAATAAAAAACTAAGATCGATACTGACGCGGAATTTGATAAATTTTCCCATTTTCCGTCTTTGAGAGTTTGCTGGATTTATATTGTACAAGAAATTTATTGTTTTTAAAGATTCTTAACCAAAATATCTTGCATTACTTAGTTGACTTAGTTAGTTTTTGTTGTAGTGATTATTATTGTGTTCTGTAAATATTTGAACAAACTAATTTCTACACATTATTAATAAATGAAGTTCTTTACCAATATTTAAAACAACTACTTTGTAAATGGTTCTATATTTGTTTGTCTATGACCTAACCTAACTTCACTTAGCAACAAAAGCAATCTAAATCAAATTTTAAATGAATGGACTCATCAGATACATCTGTGATTGTTAAAATTTTATGCAAATTAAATTTTACGCTAATTAAACTACTGGACAGATTGATTAATTATCATCAATTATCTACCTGGTTATTGCACTAAATGCGCCTAACAGACTAACAGCAAAACAACTTGAGCGCACATTATAATTAACGTTCACAGTAAACCATACAAAATAGACAATAGCTCAATCTTAACATAAAGCAGTAAGGTTAAAAATGCTTTGTTTCTATAGTTCAATTCTGTCTTACTAAAGTTCACCTGTTAAGTCGAACTTTCAACTAGTTCAGTCAATGTGTACCTTATTAAATAGCCGTTAATTTGGGGTATAAATAGTTCGTGGTTTATGTATTTAGAGCAATTATTGCGCTCAATGTATCTTAATACGGTTTTGAATGCACAAAGTACTATCCATTCGCTGCATAGATTCTAAACTGTGTTAGGTACTAGCTTTGTCAATTCCTCTGTATTTATTTATTGAAATTCGACTTTCGAATGTATTTCGTGTTCCTCGCATTAATATTTTATATGCGATTGATTTTTGTTTAACAATAAGAATAACTTTGGTAATCCGCAAAAGTAAATGAGTTGATTATTTTAATTTGAATAAAATTAATTTTATCGAATTTTAACGGCTTTGAAAATGTGTAATGTGAATACCAAATCTTAGTATTTGTAAATCAGAAAATTATACGTTTATAAAAATTACAAACAAATTTTATTTAAACCTTTTTTTTTGTAGTTTATAGAGATCCTTTTAGATTCGCACGCATTTGAAGGATCCAGAATATCCAAATGACTAGACTTCTATTAGGATGATACCTCTCAATCATGGGTTGTTTTTAAAATTGAACCTTCTCTCTTATGTATTAGGCTTCAAAGTCTTTTCACCGGGGGATCTCTTCATAACTTTGGTGGCATGATCCGAGGTGCATCGAGAATTGTCTGGGCAAACAAGGAACGGTCAGAATGGAAGCTCCTTTGTACCAACGTGCATACGTTTGTATGGCTCCATCAATATTGACAATAGAAACTTGTTTCGTCAGAGTCAATATTGGGTGGAATGCATCTTTGGGCGCTTAAAATCGCTGATATATTCATCGATTGGAAATAGATACAAATTTTACCCACCCACGTTCCGAATTAACTTATTGTTTATTTTTAATTAGATACTCATAGCGTTATATCAGGTACGTCCGTAGCCTATTAAGTGTTTAATACTGTTCTCGTTAATGAAAAACTTACTTCGTCACAGGTCAAAGTAACTTAATTCTGCATCCAACAACATATCCACAAATCATTTATAATATAAATTCTTAACTTTTAAATTTCCAGTTTTTTTAAAGTTGTTTGCCAGCGATATATTCGAAAGTAAGTGAAACATCTCAACTATACATTTTTTTAAAATAATTGCCAACAACAAAAAAGGAGATACTCGTATACCTGCATTAAGCATAGTATGTTTTATTTATAACTAAATTTCTCATGTCTTCTTAATATGAGAACTTTTTAACAGTGTGCTAATGTCAATTATTTCTTAACAAGCTTCTTAATTACGTGAATTTTCAACTTATCTCTTCATTAATTATATATTTATAACCAACGAAACTAATTAACCCCAGAAGTTTGTAGGCATCTTATTAAGTTTCTAGTCAAACAACTCAGTTATTGATGTAATCATTTCATTTTTATGAAAACTGACTGCTTGTGACTTCCTCGTGTTATTAATTATTTTTATATACATAAATGTATAATAAATTTGGTTCCGTATTTAATTACATAAATACATGAAAAAGTTTTTTCAAAAAGAACCAAAATAAACTTATTTAATTTTAAATATTTTCAAATAAAATTAAGAAAAATAGGCCTTAACTTAGCTTAAGGTTCAGTATTAGTAATACAAAATAATTTATATAATTAAAATAATAAATTTAGATATTTTGTTTTTAAATATCACTTTGTTTTACCTTTTGCAGGCAAGTAAATACTTATTTTTACATGGAATCAGGTATTCTAGGTTACAGAGAAAGGTTTACTTGGAATCAGTTTCATCTAGGTTACAGAGAAGGGTTCAGGGTATCGTTTTTCATTTAAGGTACGTAACCCTAAAATAGCTACCATAAAACTTCCAGGGTGGTCTGTTATATTCTAATTAGCATGCGACGATGTACGCATAATTTTGATAGTTGAATTCATAAAGCTTGAAGCCATACTACCAACTTATGTTTAATGGCGCTAGTTCCTAGCAAAATTGATAGAACCGCATGAGGTTAGTAGCGATTAGTTAGTTCTAATTTAATCCGTTTTCAAAAATAAAAACTTTGAATCTTTTACGACTGCTTAACCTCTCCACTATCTGCGGTCTTTGTTACACGAGAAACATAAAGTTTCTTAATTATCGATGTGTCTTTTATTGGTCGTAAATTAAGAATTACATTGCTACGACAGTACCTACCTTTCTTTCTACGTCACAACCTAAGTATTCCTTTTATAAAATTTATTGTAATTGATTCTGAGCGCTTTGAAGACATTAAAATATATAGCAATATAAGCAACATAAGCAGTTAAAGACCTTGAGATGAGAGAATAATATCATTAAGAAAGTTTTATAAGTTTCATACAATTTTCATTAAGCTTATAAATAATATTTTTTTTATATCTACATTAATCGAGTTGATGTATAATTAAAATAATCGAAATGCGAAATGATCAAAATTCGATTAACAGAACAATAGTAAACGAAGTTATGTTTAAATCGGAGTTTAATTTAAAATTGTATCATCACGCAATCACCAAATAAGGGTGCGATTACAAGGGAGTGAAATGGCTTCCCGGCCAGCCCATAACAATCAAGCCCTGGGAACTTTCATTTTAAATTATTCCCGATATCACCGTAGATACCTATTCACAATCACAATTACACCCGACTATTTCCCACTTTTTTTTTTTATTTGATTGCTTCTTAGGGTTCCGATTCTTGAAATATAAAATCAACGGGAACTTTTTAAGATAACTCGTGTGTCTTTCTCAGCTTATGCACTCAGAAATTAAGCTTTGGTTATTACACATATGCATGTACCATATGAACATGCATGTACGTCTTTAGCTATAAAATAAGGATAAAATTGAAAATAAATATTTTTGTATGTCCTTTATAGTCAAATTGACTTGACGTCTTCATTTCACTATATGTATTTTTTTATTAGAAGTAAAAAAGAATTTTGTTGACAATTGTGACAAACAGGTTTTTGATGGTGACGAAATGAGAATTTTTAGTTATGGATCACTAAAACACATTTATATGTACACATCTCTTAGCCCCAAGCTATATACCAAGTTAAATTAAAAAATAAGTCTTTGTAATGTGTTTTTTTATAAACACCACAATAAAAGTAAATGACGCATCTGTCGACAATGCAGCGACCACCCTTTACTACTAGTACAAAGCTATCGCTGTAAAATCTATCGATTTTAAGCAAAGTAATTTCGGATACAGAATACCACTATGTTGTTCAACGTTATCGATCAGTAGAATTTGGGAGATGGCCCGATAATATTTAAATTCTAAACACGGCGCAATCAACCCCGCAGTAATCGTACCTAATATTTATTCGTAATACGCAAGAATGGACACCCGCAACACAGTCATAATACGTCCAGAGAGCAAAGTGTATTTGGCTAACAAAATTTTATTAAATAGAGCTGAATGTTTTTAACAAATTAATTTTTTAATTCACATTGTTTCGATACTATTTTCTTTATTTTTTTTAATAATCAGTTGCAATAAAATGTATAGTTTAAATACATTTTTAATATTTATTGGCCTATTTTTTTCTGTTTCTCTTATTTAGGTATTATTTTATCATATTTTTACTCATAATTGTGCTTCAAATATGGGCAACACGTAAAAAATTAAACATTGTAATTTTTTATTTTTGCTCAAATACAATCAACCGTTTTTGTTACAATAATGTTTTTTGTGTAACATAGTTCAAAAAGCATATCTTTATATTTTTTTATAAGTAAGAGATCTTTTAAGAGGCGACCTGAATCAAACCCGTTCAAACCAAATAAAAGAGACACTATTTTATTATAGTGACTACAGCAAAGGTACTGATGAGATGATAGCATTGTTGAAGGTATTGTCACTATGGTAACTAAAAGTGTAAGGGGTCCAATGTAAAGGGGTAAGATATTATTTACGTACTTTTAATTCTTAAAAAATCCCAATTTGTATCGCCAAGCATAATTTTTATCCTGTAAATTATAAAGTGCCTAGTCTTTAGTAAATAATATTGATTAAAATAGTAAAGTTGCATATCAATATCACATTACATCATTACACAGTAAGGATTTTAAATATCTGTTAAATTCAGAAAAACGAAACGACCTTATTTAATTTCATAATATACAAAAAATAATTTGACAACAAATTAAACAAGAAAACCGTCTAAATTGCTTCGTAATTAGATGGAATAATGAAAACATTTTTTTCGACCATGTTTTAAAGTTCGCGTGCCCATAATAAGTTAAACAATAATTTTCGTAATCATAAAGCACGACACGTCAATTTGAACTCATTAACTAAATTACGAACAAACAAATATGAATGTTGCTTTATTTTACTAAATCAATTCTACAAATCTTTTATTTACCGGCCTTTTAAACAGATGACAAAATAAAAATTATAACATAAACTAGTAGAAAAAAATATATTTAAAAAGTAATTTTTTTTAGTTACTATATTTAAGTTTTCTAAGACGTAAAATGATTTTCCTTTTTCTTTAAAAGCACTTTGATTTGAAAATAGTAAGAATGTATATGGGTCATTCATTGATTATTTCACCCCTTTGATTATGTTTGGGTACTAAAACGCAGGCTAAAAAATAATTGGAGAAATCTGGGTAGCTGTAAGTAATGGGAACAAATAAAATGTTTATAAGCCAATGATATTGCGATTCTGTGGATTTGATTGAATCTGCTAATGGTTTCCCATCGTACCAGAACCTACCATTAATACAGTGTAGTGATGTTCAATTTTATTTCGACCCAAGCAATAGGCTACTGAAGAACTCATTAAATATGATTATGACGGAAGAAGTTTAAAACCATTGAAATTTATTAGTGCTTAATTTTATTGACAAACTGAAAATATTTCTCTCTAGTAGACCTGCCTCAGCGTTAGTTACCTCCATATAAATATTCAATCTGTGTCATCCCTACTCAGGCCTATTATTCTCAGCTCAAATAAGTTTTTCTGTCGTTTAATTCTAGCTTTAATTACTCATTATAAGTATGATGAGTATCTTTTAGTGAAAACCTCGTAAAAATGAATAAATGAAAGGAGACCAATCACAAAAGATCAGTCGATTACAACTTCAAATATTATCTACAATATTGAATTTTTTATCGATAGCAAAAAGCGGACGCCGCCCATCACTATAGAGGAAATGACATAGTGCGTGATACGCGGAAACGTATTTAATGAAACGAGAGGGGTGACCGCGGCGCGTCGTGCTCGGGTCCGTGTTCGTATGCGTGCGTAGCATGCGTACACGACTTTCTACGTGCGTGTGGGTCACACACCCACACCAACTACATCCTCCTAACTCAACGGAACTAACTTACAAATGTAATTGTGAACGCAATCTTGATAAATGAAAGTTCGTAACTACATTAATTTGACGTCTCAGTTAGCGAGGCTAAATCAATTTTCTACTTCGCACAATAACTTACTTTTGATTTCAGTCTATAAATTACTCAAATTGTAGTGTGGAGACGAGACGCTAGTTTTTTAGCGACAACTCGCTAGTTAAAGAAAAACAGTTAATTTTAATTGGATTTATAAAAGTTGACTTAACAAGTTAAATCGAATTCTTTAAAAAGTTACCTCGTTATATGTTTGAGAACCATTCGACTGTTGAAAAAAAACTAACTTTTACAAGTAGTTAATTGATTTGGATTCCTTTATTAAATTGCCTCGTAGTTACTGTAATTGGCAATTCGAAATAACTTTTTGATTGACAGAATGAATAGCAAAACGACACCGCAGGGAAGCGAAAATTCTTACCAGCATATGGCGAAATCGGTTTTTCGATTGTGTGAACTATTCGTATTCATTGACACGGCTTATTAGCGAATACAGTTACATTTAGTTAAATAGCTTGGAGGCAAACCAATAATTTTGGGCCCAAATAGGACCCCTGGAGACTTAACTATTCGAAGTATTCTGATACAATCGACGTGCATAGTAATTTGGTAACAGTTATTGTTAACTTTAGTTTATGTTACAGTAAATGCGACAAAATATTAACTAAACGCAATTAAATATATATTACGTTTTCTATAACCAATAAAATATTATATTTCCTGGAAAATGTAACAAAACAATAAACTAAACAAGAAACAAATTGATTTTGTATAAAAGCAACCTAAAGCCACGACAGATTAAAAATAAACAGTAACCGTGAGAATAGCAAACATAATGAACAACCAACCCCTTAATTTCAATACAAAATAATGACCCGTTTTAGCCCGTTAATAAATATAATAAATAAAAAATATGTGCCATAAACGATGGACTGCTACAAAATATTATAGTGCCATAAATTATGGTACACCCCGAATTTTATCCAACGTTAAGCACGCTCGCCAAACTAACTTCTGTACAACCCTACGTTTAGTTTGACATTTAATTCATTGTAGTAAAAATGTTCTCGCTCGAACTGAGGTACTTATTATTTATTACAACCCCGCATGTGTCTCTGCTTTTTAAAAAACACAAAGAGATCCGAGATTATTACATCTTTCCACGTTTAATTGTACACAATGGGTAAACAACAAAAGCTCGCATTCAAAACAGTTGCACTCGAATTGTGAATGCACATCGCGACAAAAACGTATCCATTTGTCGCGGTTTCGACTTTGTGAAGAGTCAGTGAAAATTTAAATGATAAAAGTCGACGTGTTCCAGTTGTACGTGAATGAATGAAGATATATTAATCTGTTAGGGGTTAAGTCGTTATTAAAACTATGATTAATGGTAAATGTTAATGGAGCTCAGATTAAGGAACTTGCTACATGCGATATCGTTTAAAAGTTACGTCAGCCTGCCCACGAATGGCGTACAAGGTAAATTAATCTTGATCAATATTGAGTTAATGTTACACATTATAATAGTGTTACGAACATGGGATAGTTCCTATGTGTAATGCTCTAATAAAGACATCCTACTCCGATTTGTTTATAAAACGTATTTTTAACCTATTGGTACGGATTCGAAACACAAAATTCTTAGTATTTTATCATTTTAAATATGATTTTGTAATAACGACACTTAATTGAATTTGATACGCAAATATGTAAATTAAATTACCACCAGTGATTAGATTCGAAATTGTTAAACAAATCGAAATTTTCCAACTTTGTACCATGTTATCAATAAATTTGAAGCCTACATACCATGAACAAATTTCACCAAACTGAAATTTGATGCAATTGAAACTCGATTTCATTACGTCCGTTCAAATGCGAGTTTTGCGTAGCTATTCCTATATTAATAAATGACTTGTAAGCAAAACATACCCCACAATACGCGAGCTGATCTCGTTTTATTGGCAAACAGTATGTTAATATTGCAAAATACACTTTTTCTGAGTTGAAATTGAAAAAAGTTTGGATGGAAGTAAGCGAGACGAATGAAATTTCGATAATAAAATCAGCATAATCGATATATTGAAGTCATTGTTGCTTCGTTTGGGTGAATCATGTACTTTGGTATCGGATTATATGAAGAACAATAAAGGTATTTTCACAGTAGCGCTTACGATCAGCTTTGTTACGAACATTTCGTATTCGTACATTCTGTTTGAAATTCATGAGGGCCCTAAAAGCATCTACTTCAGCGCTAAAGTAAACTTACCTTTAATTCTGTACCAAAGTTTATTGGCAGCTCTCCATAAAAGTTTACATGTGTAAGGTAGAGTGCACACTGAATTAAATTAAGCATTATTTCATGCAAACGACCGCAGTCTACGACAATTATTGTGATAAAATCTACGTTGTAAATTGTACAGTTTCCGAGTTGATCATTGAATAATATGCCCCGTTAGTTACGAAATGCTATAATTTTTATTGTTCTTATTGTTCTTTTCTGCATTCGTTGCAATTTCACTATTATAATAAAGCCACGTTTGATGAAATAAAATTAAAAAACAAAAATAATAATTTTGTGATACATTTACTGAAACATTAGTTTCTCTCTGTTTATGAAAGCATGTGTTCTGAACAATAATATCCTCGTACATAGTGGTATAAATACATACTTAAATATACCCATACGTATACGAGCCATCACTAACATTTGCCTAAACCGGGATTCGAACACGGATTGGCCTCGTGTTCAGAGTTTAAGCCTTGTCTAAGTTCTTAATAGTATACAAGTACTTCTATTAAGATTCATTTTAACAAAGTATTTTATTTTCGACGCCAACCTTTCAAACACAAATAGATAATTTAAGAACTTCGAAATATTTCTTTGGCTGTGAACTACTAATAAAGTTTTAGTCATGTCTCACCTACATCTACCATTAGGAACAATTTAATATAGCATAGTAATGATAAACATGGTCAGTATTCACAATAACCAGAAATGCATTAATCCGGTTTAATTCCGGATCATTGATGCGAGACCGACAGTGATGGTATCTGACAAAACTTGACATCTCGTCACTGATTTCATGTTGGCATACATACATCATTTAAAATGATGTTCAAATATTGAATTGAGTCCAAACACAATGTTAACCATTAAAAATTCAGCCACAAGTAACCAAATATCCTTGGATTGACAAGATGCCGTTTAATAGACAAACTCTAAAAACAGCTCTCAGATTACGTAGCGGACACATTGTCTCAAATAAGTTTGAGTTTTTAATGAAAAAGGTCTCTTCACCAAATTGTGTCGGTTATGGAGTCATTGAAGACGTTCAACACATTTCGATGGAATGTGTCCGAAACGATTCTAGTAGAAAATCTTTTTTTGGTAAAATTAATTATAACATCGGTTTTATTAACGGCATCTTGTCTAATCCGTCATCGTACGAGGCTCGATGTTTATTGAAGTTGGCTGAATTAGGCTTAATTTTTTTTATTTTTTTTGTTTTTGTAGTTTTTTTGTATTCCTTGCCTTTACTGGGCGATATTATCGCTTAGCGATAAAGCTCTTATAATAAATTTAAAAAAAACATTAAAAATTAAGCCAAGATAAATTTTTAGTACACAACGCAACGAATTTCCTTATATTTAGTACACCTTGTCAAAGTAAATGTAAATAAATATAAGTAATAAACATGAGGTATTTACGACACAGGTCTGGAATAGTGGTGGTTTGTGGTTTATTCCATTACTAACAATTCGTGATTTAGCTACAATAAATATTAATATAGAAAGCATCTCCCTAACAGAAACCAAAGATGAGAACTCAATATTAAATAGCGGTGACGTATATTGGAGAGAGGCCATCGTCATATATTATAGAACATTACATTATATGCAATTATTATTCAACCATAAACATATAAAACAGTATTAGAATTTGATACAACGTAAATACAGCAATTCATATTAATGATGTTCCTTAACTAGAAGCAAAACAACGGTTGACCCTTCGTAAGAGCCGTTAAAATTAAGATAATTAATTCTCATCAAATAGCTAGTTCTCAAAATTCCATTACATCATGCTGCAGACCACAAATTCGAGTTAGTTGACCTAATAAATTTATTGTGCCGTAACTAGCTCTATCTCTGTTATATTACACTATGATCGCAGTGCGTGTTTCCACTGTCCATCGAAATGTTAGTAACTATTATTTCTGGTGACATTACATTTTGAAGATCTCATCATGGTACTTTAGTTTTTAGGGTTCCGTACCCAAATGGTAAAAAACGGGACCCTATTATTAAGCCTCCGCTGT
This sequence comes from Choreutis nemorana, assembly GCA_949316135.1. Taxonomy (NCBI): domain Eukaryota; kingdom Metazoa; phylum Arthropoda; class Insecta; order Lepidoptera; family Choreutidae; genus Choreutis; species Choreutis nemorana. The sequence goes on from OX438609.1 coordinate 6,130,625, forward strand.
TCGTCTGTCTGTCAGTAAGGCTGCTGTATGTATATAATGAACCATAATAGACATGACATATGGTGAAAATGGTAAGTTTCATGTCAGAAAATGTTGTGTGTTCTGAGAAACGAGATAGAAGAAACGTTATATAAATATTTTTTGGTTTGTTCTTGTTTCTTTTAAGAAATTACCTATAATGTACATATTGTTTAATCTTGTACGACGGTACGGAACCCATAATGTGTAAGTCCGACTTACACTTACTTTATAAAACCATAAATTATATCGCTTCAAATACATTTAGGTTGTTTAGGTAAACGTTTTATTTATGGAAAAAACCGAGCTTTTTTAAGTCAAAAGAGTATTTGCTCTAAAAAAAAGCGTAAATAGGTATTTTCTTCAGCATGCTACACCTTCGGCGATAGTCACTTATATATATATAGTCACCTTCTGGAAGGTGAGGTTGCGACTAATTGCATGCCTTTCATACATACGAAGGTATTTAACTTAATAATAAGAACAACCATCAAAGACATAAAGTTATAATTCCGTCATAGAATCTAATGGAAACAAATTACGACGGTTCCTTTACAGACACAATTTTGATGAAGATTTATGTCCGTATGCTAAATCACGCAATAACACATTATTCAAATAACAGTCATGCTAGGGGTGCGGAGTCGCTGACGTCCCGTGAGGAGTTTTGAAACTATTTCATGGTTACGTCGTTATTTTATTCAAATTAATGGAGATTTGGTTGGATATGCGTTCATTTTTCATTGTTACGTTTTAATTTGAACGTGAAAAAATCGGTTTTTAAAGCTATTCAAAGGTTGTGCTTGACAGTTTTGTTTATTCTAGTAAGGTAGTAATATACAAGTGGTAAATACTACTTAAAGGTAAACAGTAACAGAGGCTACATGTGCGTATTATCTACGAACTTATGCCATTAGACGTTCTGTCGAACTGCTTACTTGACTTATGCCATCAGAACATTATAACTATTTTTCTCAGACCTTTTGTAAGAAATGCCTGATTTTTAAGAGACTTCTGATGCTAACTCCTACATATGTAAAACCTTACCTTACTATATAATATACTATTTTAATTACTAACATAATTAACTAGAATTCCTATGAACAAAAGAGAGGTAATTTTTGTGTGCTTCGAAACAGATTTTATTAATTTTAAGTATTTTGAATTGATTTCCATCTAATATATATGCAAAAATTTAAACAAACAAAAAATCTAATTATACGTTTGCTAGCCCATATTAAATAAATAGTAGCTATTATAATTATCGCAATGCAATGTCAAGATTCAATCCGTCTTTATAATTATATACATTAGGTTGAAACCAAAATAAATCCAAGACTATTTCGGATAGTGCATACTTTTTGGCGATAAACTGCGTTGTTACATTACATTAGATATTTGAGCATGGTTGAAACCTGGTTTAATCGTGGTGTTAAAAATCCCCTTACTTTTTTTTGTGTATGGTGCATGAGTGCAGAGACCTAGCAGCATTCTTTGACATTATAAGTAATTTGTAACTTACTTGGATTTGTTACCGCGGCTAGTTGGTACTGGAAAGTGCATAAATATTATATATACCATAATTGTTTTGCTCAATCTACAAAATAACAAGAATAAAGTTCAGAATTTCAAAATAACCCTGCAAATTCCAATAATAAAGTTAGAAATATGAAAATCATAACGAGTTTTCAGGTAAAACGTAGAAAAAATGGGCAGAAATAGTCTATTTTGAGAGTAATAAACTGCTTTCACGTCGTCACTGCAACTTTTCAGTGTAACATTTCATTTTAAATTCGTCGACAGTCAGATATTTTAGTTAACCTGCTAACAAGCGAAGAAATAACATTTCTGTCCATCAAAAACTAATTTAGAAAACTGAAAGACCGAAGTTAGCAGTTGCGATTGGAAAAATAATTTTACGTCTCGTCATTGAAATTGCAAGATGGTTAAAAGAAAAGCACTTTAGAGTTTCATAAAGAAAATTATGATTTTCGAAAAATGTTCACTTCATTTAAAAATATATAAATACTTTACACAAATAAGATTTAACTTTACAATTAATTTAATATTAATGTTTATCTTAATTACATTTTTGAGTAGGTAAATTTAAAACGTACTTCTAATATTGAATATAGTTCTACCTATTTAGTTTTAACAAAAGCACCCCAATATTGATGAATAGCGCACGCACATAAAAACAAAGAACAAAACGCAGTAAATAGTAAACACGGTTTAGAAGTGACATATCAAGTTACAATTTATAGCTACACTAATTTAAACTTTATGTAACTAATAATAAAGATGGTTTTATACGACTTATTAAGAGGGCGTGATCAATACATACGACATTTCATTCGTATTATTTCAATGAAATAATCGTAAAAACTTATTGTGATTTAAATTTGATTAGGGAGGAGGAGTAGATACCGTTGATATTAATATGTAACGCAGAAAAACATTTTAATTAATTTCTAGTTTAATTTATGGAGACTTGAATTTAACACATTAAATATGCTTTTAATGTTTAATGTCTTTTTTTTGTTATTATACAGAAGAATTACTTATTTTTTAATACCTTTGTGTTCTATCATTAAATAATATTCTTACTTATCTTATTTTTTAACTTAAGTCATTTATGGACAAAGAATAGTTTTAGTTACGTTAAATTCTGGCGCACCTGAAACCGTGTCTATCTTCATAAACAAACCGGGAACGCAGCAACGATAATAATGAAATACACCAGCTATTTATTTATTAGCACTGACAGCGAATTGTCCATAAACGAGGAAAATATTTCCGAAACAAATTTGCAAGTACGCGTTTTATGCACGCACGCACACATGGAAGGTGACGTGTTTTGTAGTGAGCGCGGCAAGTTTTGATCCCCACACATAAATCCCTATCTGAAAATAGGAAGGGCTGTGTAACCGGCTTAAGCTTAACTGTGACTGGTTGCCCCATACGAACTTTAAATATATTGTAATAATGATAAAATACACTAGTTAATTTCCTTTTTTATTTATTCTGTACGAACGTTTTGTCAAAACACACCCCTGTTTGGTTATGGGAGGGAAATCGGTAAATATTATTTCATATTTCTCCCGCTCGCTGTGTTCGGCAGTTGTTTAGATAAACAGATTAACATTAGCGCTGCTACTAATCTCCTTATATTTCTTTGTTAATCTGACTGATTGTTTGTGTATCTTATTAGTCAGATAAACTTAACTTATTTTGTTATTAGCTTCTTCATTTTGCAGTTATAATTTTGAAAATGATACGAGTTTAAGAAATTTTAAGTGGGTATGTTTAATCATTCGCACTTCCTTCTATCATCACTATTATTTTTTTCAAACATTCTTTAAAAATACCATTCGTAAAAAAAGTTGATAAAACTGAACCTCGTCTATTCTATGTCAAATCATACAGCATCAGCATAAATTCAAATCGAAACTCGAGAAACTGATTAGATTGGATAGTTCGTAAATTTTTCAAAGTTAAATTTCTCCCCGTTCAATATTGCGTTTTATGAAGCGAATACGCTATAAATCAAACAATGTCAAAGTGATCCTAAACTTAAATCCTATTTTGAAAGTTTTCACAGACTTTCGTTCGATACGCAAAGGTTGGATTCGTTATGAATCTCTTTATAACTGTAACTTTGATAGAATTTTTAGAGACGATCATTTTGTAGAGAGAAATTCTCTGAATATTATATTATATGCATACTAATATCATGGTATCTAAGCAAACCTTGAATTAAAATCACGTTTATTTGTTCATCTATCTGTCTTTAAATATGTCAAATTAACATGATTTATCCGTTTCCTGAACCCATCACATAGCAACTCGGCAAGCAATTTAATACCTTTTCTAACTCTATCGCTTCGACCGCAAATGATATTAATAAGTTCTATGATTTTTATTACAAATTAGTGCCAACTTCAGAGAAATTAGCCGTTTTGATATCTGAGGTGAATAGCGTTTTTATATTTTTTCGCATCGACATGCTTTTAGATTGTTGTTTCGGTTTATCTAAAAATAAAGATTTAAAACGATAACCCGACTACGTCAAAAAGGGGTCCTAAAGAGGAAGAAACAAAAAAATTATTCAGATAGATATCCAGAAATGCATAGTTACAAAAATACACCTACAAAATTTATATAGCCTTTGTCACCCGGACCATTATTAAGAATATACTGACACATTCTTTAAAATAGGTCTATTAGTTTAGTTTAGTTTACCGTTGTAGGTGGAACATACATACATAAACTGCCAAGAACATTACCCTTCCTATTGGCTTCAACGTAGTTGAGTAAAAAGGCCATGCTGTCTTTCTCTCTTTTTTTTATTTTTGTGAAAAATATAATATCAGACAACAGAAGGCTCAGATTGCTAGAAAAAAGTAACTACTATTGTATAAATTTACCACCCTTCATAAATATTGAATCTATGATGATAATATGAAAAATGTTGCGTAATGATACCATTAAATGGATATTCCATGTCCAGTGGGTGGTAACAATTCAATTACTGGTCGATGGTAATAAAATTGTGACATTTCGTGTAAGTTATGCCATATTTAAGTGTCAGCCAATGTTATTTGGTAAAGAAAAATGTCTTAAACAACTACATTCTCGTATGCTACGTTAAAATAATTTTATATAGTTTTGTCATTTAGTTAGTTCTGAATAAAAGCTAATTTGTATTAAATTTTTCCAGTTTTTATATTTGCATGAAAATATATCTGCTACCTGATTAAATATTAACTTGTCGTTATTAGTCTGAGAATAAAAGCTAAACTATACTAAACTTATTTTTTTAATCACTTATCCTATTTTAAATTCCATTCAAAACACATTTTGTTCAAAAGGGCGAATTTTTGAAAAGTACTTATTTAAAATCAGCAAAGTATTCAATCAATGGCCATTACCTAATAAACAAGATTTATTACAATGAAGTCCTTACTACATTAGACATAAGAGTGAAATATGAGTAAAGGTTATGAGTGGTGTTACCCACACATATTATATTCCCCTTGCGGTTACATTATTAGATCTAATGGTATCATTTACCGTTTTTCGAATCTCAATAGACGTGTTACGTCATAAACTGATATGGTTGATCCTAATGACATGTTCCAGAACTCTTATAGTCACTTGTCTAAGGATGAAACTCCCTTGAATTAAGAAACAAACAATTGGTTTGAACCTATTTAGTTCTTTTTTATTCTGGTCCATTTGACAGATATCGATAGCTATGGGACATTAGACCCAACTGTCAAAGTTGCAGGTTTAAGCAAAAATACCGTAAAATGTGTTATGTTGTTTTCAAGGGGTTGGAATATTGATGACTTATGCACTCATTGTTAGTGTTTTATCATTCATAGCAGATGGCACTTTGACTCCGAAAGAATTATAATCGTTGAAATAATAAAAATAAAAATTATTTATATTAAATGGTTTGCATTAAAATCTTAAAAGTATCATTCTTTTCTGCCCAATAAATATACCGGAGTATGAGAAAAACAAAAATATGTTCAATTTGGTAAAACCTAATCGATTGTATTGACATTGTTAAGTATTAACTAATAATAAAACTCTAAGAAATATAAAACACCAGGACATAATCTAATTAACATTTGGTATTAGTTGAAACTCCAAAAACCATTGAATTTCAATAGGAAAGACAAATAAGTAATAAAATGCATATTTTTTAGATTTTTTTTTAGATTCTAGGTCCCCCCAAAGAGGAAAAATCTTAAATTTACAACCGGCCATACCTTTACGATACCTTGTTAGTATAAAAGGATCAGTAGATTCGATCGCAGTACTTTATAGAATGAAAAAGATTGTCCTAAACAAACTTGAGGATTTGCGAATACCAAAACAAGGATTTCCTGGTAAATCATTTTTAGCGATTCGGATCCGCACAAAGTGAAATTCCTTTTTGTGAAGGAGAAGGGTTGTCCTGAGGAATCGTATTTAAATTCCTCGATCTTTACACGAGATCAGATACATAAGTAAAGACTAGGGTAAAGAAAGTTTTGGCGACGTGCGCCCGCATAATGTTTAGGTTATGCAGCCTTAAAGAATTGCTAAAAAGAGCAGCTTTGTCAGTTTTTATCAATTTACGTATGTCACAGGTACACGAGTATGTACAATTAAAATAAAATAAATGTAATATTTCCGAATTGCCGTTGGATGCAAGCGGGCTAGGATTGCTCCGGTCGGAAATGTTAATATATTAAATTACCAACTTTGATGTGGTAAGTTACAAGTGTAATGTGATACGTATAATGAAGAGTACGGTTTAAATTAAAATAAAAGGCGTTACGTCTTTTAAATTTCTACCATTAAAAAACCTTTTTACAGACGGGTAAAAATAAATGATATTTATTAAGTGCTCTTAAGTGCTTCTAAAGTATCTGCGGATTAGGTTTCATGCAATAAAAGATTTGTCCTAAAATCACCAACTAAAAAACCTAAATTAATTAAAAAATAATATGAAATAGATATGTTTTTAAATAAACAAGGCAACCCACCGGGTTTTCCTGTGTCCTACTCAATTTATAAAGCTTATTGTCCAAAAATTTTATACCATCCAAAATTTTTCATGAAAAATAGAGTTTTATCCCGGTTTCCGGGCGTAATTTAGGTACCCTAATCCCTTGTGCAGGGTTTGCAAAAAGGTTGAAAGAGGTAAGGGTGATTAAAGATAAACAATGTTTTGGAGGGAAAACGAGGCCGCAATCCGGAGCCGAATAATTTGTAATTCTCATTATCAGAAAGTCTTGAACTATGTGAATGAGAATCCACATAAGTACAGAAATATCCACATTAAACTGCTAATATAAATGACTTCGGATGAAACCTTTCCTTTTAATGGTGTTCAATAAAATTTTGTAGTAATATTTTACTACTAATGGGTTATTTTATTCATGTAAAAGTTGTTTTTGATAGCGATAGTACTATCGACATACATAATGAAAATTGACGCCTGTTTAGGAGATTTATGCCGATGAATGTAATGAAAATTACTGTTGTTTAATTAAAATAAATGTGACAAGTGTCTGGATCACTTTTCATTGCTGAGTGTCTATGTACATTCAGTTTCTTAACATAACTTCGCTTTAATTCCGCAGCAATGTAAACTGACCCTTAGTACGTTCTCAAGGCGGCACTTAATTTGGCGAAGTTATGACTTATGATTAATTACAAACACTAATAATAAATAAGGAATGCTAAGCCAGTTTGTGAGTACAAACGGTTCTCTAGTTGTAAATTCGTTGGGACGTTTATGCGTTTTGGAGGCGTATAATAAGATTTATTTAAAGTAGGATTTACGCAAAGTTATTGGCCGATTCCTGATCTTCCCGAACTTTGGCACAAAATCGTTTTGTCTTAAAAGGAATTAGCAGGCATTGAGGATATTTTGAATAATTTATTACTGGCAGTAAGCTTATTCGGATTACGTTTATGTGGTTCCTAGTCAGAGGATGTAATTAAGATAATTCACGAAAGGGCAATACCTCCTCGTGATTCATACACGTGTATATGAGTAGGTACAGTTTGTACATACAAGCGATTGTAATAAGTCTTTTTTTTCGCGTTTTTTCTTCATCGAGAGTAACGTCTTCAAAGTTTTATGAGGTTCAATTTTGTTTGTTACAATCCCGTAAGTCGTTTACGAGCCACGTCCGGTAAAATGTATATTGTAAAAAATGATTTTTTGATTGAACCTGTTATAATAGACTCCTCGAGGAAGTAATCAGTAAGAGTTGTTTATACGATCTTTCAAATGTTTCTATAAGTATTGCCTTTAATTAAATAAGATGCAATACTTGTTTAACTGTTTTTAATAGCTGTTTTAAGTAGATACGAGTATGTGGTGGTGTGGTGTGGTGGCGTGGTGTGTTGTGGTGGCGTGGTGTGGTGGTGGTGTATCAGCAACGAATTTGTTTTTAAATGAAAACTCTTATCAAATAGGTAGATACTAAAAATAATCGATTGGTAGTCGATCAATTAATTAGGGTAGGTGCTCAATTATTTTAGTTAACACCACGAACTTTATACCACGAGACTGCAACGTTTTTTTAATTTCTTCACCTTTTCAAACCTTCTCTGTATTAGAGCAAAGAAAGTAAAAGGAATTATTCAAATCTTTCTTTTAGCGAGGCTAACGAACCACTCTTAATATTTTATAACAAAGAAAGATAGATGTTTAAAACATTGATGTTATGTCCTAATCGATTTATTTAAATATTTTTAATTACGGTAACCTTAATAGGTTGTAAAATTCCGAGACACAGGTTTTCCTAGTTTGGGTATTGTTAAATTATGACATTAAATTATTATTGTCAATCTCTTTATTTATCTTAATTCTTAGTTTACACATTCAAAATACGTAAACACTTTAATAACCTAACCTAGAGTGCCTAGATTATTATTATTATGCTTTCCCATAATAAATTAGCTGTCTAACATGTTTTTGTAAATATAGATTTTTATTTAGACCTAATAAATTCAAAAAATATTATAACTTTTATAAAAATATAAAACGAAAACATAGATTTTACTTATTAGCAGCTCTATATAATTCCGCTGGACAGCAGGGTCACCGCTGTAAGTGGGACGTCCCACTGACGGGATGCGTTGTCGTGGCTGTTGACCCTAACCCATTGTTACTGCCATATGGTCGTCAGTTTACCTCGTGCTTTCTTTACTGTACCAACTCACCAAGGCGAGTAAGACCTACGTGGTCAGTACTGAACTAAACATACCAAATAGGTCAAATAGACACTCATGTACATACGTACTAACTCACGCATAAGTTAGTTACTAACGCTTTACGTCACAAATGTATCATATTTTAAAGTATGCTAGGATATTTTTATTTACTTGCTAAATAAGGATATTATATGCAGCTCTATACTAGATTTTTATTAGTAATTTATAGTATATACATTTTATTGAAAATACTACAAATGCGATCGCTAATGTTAAAAAAGAGTCGATACAGACAGAGTACGTTTTCCTTTGGAATACAGAACGAAAAGACCAAGATTAGCGCAAATTCCTCACGAACTACTGAGGACGAACGAGCGAAGTCGTTAACGAAATTCGACTTTTTATGTCGAGTTAACAAGTTGTTTTTCTTATCTTATTTCGGTTATTAGCGCAAGATTGGTTTGAAAAACTCAGCAACATATGTTCTAAGAAATTGGCTGTATGTTCTCATTTTACTTGAGGACAACCTATTTTTTCGAATGCTGTTCCGATCTAAATTGCAAAGTGCTAATTGATTTATTAACTAGAAAAGATAGGATATAAATTGGATTAGCATCGTAGGTATCCTTATAAGTTAATGATGCTGAAGTAATTGAACTTATTTTAAGACATAAACAACAATTGCCTACAATTTATTGATAATGAAACTCCACCGATTCTCCAACAATTTCCAGTCATCAATCCTGTTTTTTCCCAAACAAAACTTGTATCGTGTAATGACTTATATAACTAGAGGTCAATTATCATCGGATAGACAAGGGTGGACGTGATAAAAACATATCTCCTAACACATAATTACATAATTGTGAACCCTCGGGTTGAGACGCCGCTCGAATTTGGGCTGCAGACGGTTCAAAAAATGAAATTACATGTTGTTTATGTTAACAAGGACAAGGCCAGAGCTCGTTGGGTAAAAATAAAAACAAGATTGTTGGATTTGTTAAACAAATAATACTACAACGAAACTACTTTTTATTGTTTTGTTCGTATTGTCGATTGGTTTTCCATCGATTTGTATTTTCATCTCGATAAATATTTGACAGTTATCAATGTAAAGCTTATTTTTTATTATATCTTTGTTTTTTCAAGTCAATCAATGCTTATGCAGAAAAGAGTATTCCAATTTAAAATTCTGACAATTTATTGGTTACATACTCACAAAGGCTAGAAATCAATATTGTGCATTCAATACACCTGCAAAGTCGTCCGACGGAAATCCAAATAGGAACGATGAGATCGTGATTTATATTACAACAAGAAAAGTAAACAAAACTAATATCTAGAAAGAACTAACAAAAGAAGTCATATCCACACTAACAAAAAGGCTAGTGAAGACAACAGAAGGGATCCGAAAACAAGTTTAATAAGAAGGTGGAAGTAAAATATTTTCTGTACCGGAATTATTAATAACTGTACGTTGCGGTCGAGTCCGTAGGGCTGACGATTCTTTTAATTTGAAGCTTGAGCAAGGACCAGCTAACAAGGTAGACGCCGCGTAATTATAGCCTAGGATAATATCAAAAATCGCGCCATGCCTTGTTTGTTACAACATAACGATTTGGAAGATTATAAGCGCCATATGCTTGTTGTTTTTGGAGACTCTCAGCGGGTTTTTTGATGACCCGATCCCTGTTGTCTGCATGTTCTGCGCCAATATTATGTTCTTAGTAATTTGCTAAAATGTTCATGTTCAATTGTATTTTTTATATTTTCGGCCTCTTTGTTGAGTGATGTCATATTTTGTGTCAAACAAGCATATGGCGATGCTAAGAAACTACCGCACAGCAAATAACCAATAGGCCTTGTAATATGATACAAGTCATTTGCGGATTTCTTTAGTTTTCAGGAATATAACGTGATGTCGTTTGGCTTTATGTCCGACATCAATCGAGCTAGTCTAATTGTTCTAATTAAATTAATAAAATATCTATGCCGTACCTCTCTTACATTGACACATGTTAGGTACATCTAATCTTAGAAGAAAACGTTCAATATTTAAAACAGTCTGACTGAACTTTCGTTTAAAAGTTCGATTATTATTCAAATTCATCCTTTTGGACTATTTTACGTGAGTCTTAAATGTAAACTTTACCTTTAACTATAACCACAAGCACCGCCAACTTGGCCGTACTCCCCAAGAATATATCAAAGCCTGACAAACTACCAAATTAACTATAAATTATAACCGAACTACAGGCAAGTTCAAACATCGAATACATTAACGTGCAACTATGCCACAATGTCGGTATAATAAACCGTATTCAGTCTAAGATTTTGAATTAATTATGAATTTAGGTGCCTCTCTATTACCGATATAGTAACATCTATCCCGACTATGCATACTAATAAGGGAGTATGTTATTACAAGATGTGTACGACCCTTATAATGCGTAGGTACTAGGTACCCTTTTAACCATCTTCGTTGTAATTAAATTCATAGCCATTTCGAGTTTATTGCCCCGGCATTATGTCCATAAATTTAAATCAATTCGCGTCAATAAATTAATAATTAACATCGGCTGATTGATACGTGACATTGATAAAACTCGTTCGGTTTCAAACTTTATTACCTCCAGGAGTTATGGTTTGATCTGTTGGATTAAAGCAGGTTTACTTTTACGTTTGTTTGTTAGGGTTTTCGTAAATTATCCAATGTTTTCAACGGATGTTGCGTGTGACAACCTACATAAATCTACCAGCTTCTAAGAAATGAATAACAATTATGATAATTATCACACCGTCTGAAGTTTGGTCCTCAAGATGGCCGTAACAATAATTAAGTCCATAAAAAGCGTTATCTTCAAAAACCAGTAATGTTCAAATAAAAACACTGTCTCCGTCAAGTTCTTGATTTCGATTTACGACTTTTCACTGTACTGTCTGTTCATGCTTATAAAAATAATTGAACACAGGATATATGGTCTTAAGTTTATTGGTATAACGTTCAAAATTACAAAACGACTAAAAACTAGCGGCAAACCGGAAATTTGTATACACTAGTACCACGACTAGAAAAGATAAAGTATCAAATTCTCACAAAGCCATTACGGAATAAAACGAAGAAGCGGCAACACTTTTTACCAAATTTAATGAATTATAATTATAAACAATTACCAACTGAATTAATGAATAAAGAAAAACGCTAGAACCAATTGTGCGGGATGGAGATAGTATATTTATGAAGTGTGAAGGGGATATAAGACGGAATACGCCTACGTTTTCTTTGAATGTAAGATATGGTGTACGATAAAAATCGCTCTTCTTATTCGTCGGCTTTATTTTAATTAGGAAGGGGTCTCACATGTGAATCCACAGAAGCAGAAGAAGCTATTCTATTGTATTGAATATACCTAACGTTAAATTCATTCAAAATCAGCGCTTTATTCATTTCATAGAGACAAAAATTGTTACGGAACAGTCAATAAAATCAAAGTGCCACACAATTATCATCAGAATAGTTTTGAATAAAATCAATAATGTTGTTTAATGCAATGTTAATGATACTTGTTTTTACAAAATAATTGGTAGTATTGTAAATTTCTATCAGGAAATATCAAAACTTAATAAAATACGTATTCAGACGTAGTTGTATAAACATGCGATTTTTTTGACTTGAAGAAAGTATAGTATCATTAGCCTTTAGTTTTGATCAATAACCTTCATTTTAATTATAGTATCCAGTAAGTTAGATAAACATTTTTCACTAGAAATAAATCAAACATTTTAGTATATATTGTGACAAATTTTGAAATCAAATGAATAGCTGATATTTCTCACGACATTTATATTGGTGATCTTAAACCAACAGGGGCAGGTGGAGGTTAAACTCTTTGGCAAATAACAGTTGAAAAAATCTATAGATCTGGAAGCTATTGATGAAAATTACAATGGAACCGTATGTGACAGACCGGAGGACCTACGCACAAAAGTTTTTGAGTATGATCGTGCAAACAATTTTGCTGTTACTGCTATTAAAAAGCAACTCCACAAAATTGACCCTAGACTTGTTGACATAGAGTCGCAAGTAACCGAGGATGAAGATAGTTAGGAATTGGGTTATCAATGACAATATTAAACATGTCTCCCGAATAGATTTTTTGACAATACTTCGTAATTGGTGGGTTTGGTACCTGGTCTCGCCAGTTTTTGTCATTTACAATACATCGGTCGCGTTCAATGAGAGAGAACAAATAGAATAATATCATGTGGTACCTTCTAGTTACAGAATTAAGTTTCCTGCAATTAACATATATTTTTGAATTTAGTAATAAAAGTATAGGAAAATAATATAATAATTTTAACTAACTTACTTCATAGGTACAAAGTATTAAAAGTGATGTATATGAATACTGACCTGTTTTGTAGAAGACGTCCATCGTCAGAAACATGAAACAAGAAATTATAGATTAATAAAAACGAAATGTAAAATCTTTGCTATATACCTATACCTATTTCATTATTTGACGACATCGTTGGTGCAGTGGTGTAAACAGCCGACTGCTACGCTAGAGGTTCCGGGCTCGATTCCCGGCAGGGTTGAAACTTTATGAAATTTGCAAGACGCATTGTTTCGCTTACCGGTCTTGGATGTTGTATTCTTATCTATGCAGTTTATACCATATCGTTGCTTAGTGCATGCGATACAAAATGGTCTTAGTGCAGGTCTAAGTCAGTGTGTGTGACGTGATGTGGTTATTATTATTATTTATTAATACCAGGCTAGTGAACGTTGATATCGTGTACGTTTCATAAGACTACAACAATCTATCTTAACTAATGAATATTTTGTACGAATGGTCTCAAATCACACAAGACTTTTTAGTCCCAATTAAAGTCAACAAAGCTTATACAATAGTTATTTACTAAATATATATTGGCAGTTGAGCTACCTAACCTAAAAACTGTTATATAAAACCAATTAAAAAGAGTAAAGATAAACTTACAATACAGATCTTGTAAATATAAATAACAAAAGTGAAATGGTTTTATTACAAATACTATTAAATACATGAGATTATTGACAAACATTGAAGTTAATATAACATAATTTTATATTAATTGGTTTATTTGTGGGTAATAAAAATAATATTAATGCTCAAATATTACTTTATGATTGTAGTTAGATCTCCGATTAGAATGGATACATCAGGTGTTAAGGTTGTATTTAGTAATAGGCAGGTTTAGTTAACTATAATTTCCTACGAGATCCTCCCGAAATTCGAAAACCGCAACATCTGGCGCATGTCTTTTACCAAGCTAGATTGCATTTTGTCTACAAGACTTTGCGAAGTTCTTTGAGCTTTGAAAATTTTGCCTTAAAAACATACAACATACGGTATAATTTTGCTCGAAAGCTTTTTAGATGTGCCCATGGTGTATAGGATGTTTCGCCTCTCAAATAGTTTCAATCTCTTGTCGCATCTGTTTTCCAAAGCTATTTCATACAGATGCGAAATGAAAAGACGCAAATTCGATTTCCCAAGGTCCATTTTGGCCGAAACGTAAATGCAGATAACATGTAACTACCGGGTCCTTGCGATACAGAAATCTACGTAAGACCACAATCTTTATTCCAACACTATTGGATTAAACTTTTGGTGAGACTTACTCCTTATATGCTTTGGGTAGGAAAGTTATACAATTTTAACTGCTTATCTGAAATAAGTGAACGAGCAAGTCCTATTTTTAATAATATTTTTCATCCCAAAAGTTTAATTTTAACTCAAAAACTTAAACGCATTTGTTGTCGATGACGGTGTCCTTTACGCCAGGTACCCATTTATTTTATGTTTTATAATAAAATTGTCAAAATAATTCATAAAAAATATTCCACATGTAATAATTTTCATATTTACACAGGCATAAATGATTTCTCTGAGATGAAACACATTTGATCCTAACTTATGATCCTTTACTTATCTAAATGTATTCCTAGAAGATCAAAACACAAGTAGTGGGTAAACGCAAAAGATTGCTAGGCTTATCTCGTCTACACATTTTTCTCGTACCAAAAACGGTGAAGTAGTTATATTAAAGAAAGTTAGCTAAAAGGATTCCGCGGCTATGCTCCGAAATGGAATAAAGTTTTAATATTTTTCCTCTTTTTCCTTATTTCCCCTTTGCGCGTCTCATTTGTAGCGTCTCTGGCTGCATTAAAAGTAGAATATTTACTTTTGTACGGTCCCAGACTTCGGGCTAGTTAGCCCCATGCGGGCTCCAATTTGAATATTGTTATTCTTACTTACTTCTTTCGGACTTTTGCATAAAATCTTATAAGAAGTCCCTTCGTTATTGCGGATTACTTTTCCCTAACTACTGCGTTTGATAACAACGATATTTCCATTTTTATTTGAAACTTTACTTGTACTATTTAAAATTAAGTATGCGGAATTACATCATATGATTATGTGATACCAATTTCAAATACCACCACATTTAATCCTACTAATACAAACAAGTTAAACGCGAATGGAGTAACGATTGTTGTCTATACAAATAAACGAAAACAATAAATCAGAATCGAATCGTTTCCGAATTCAGTTGGGATATCTATCAGCACTTTCTTTGAGAGCACTCAATAAATCAAATACATTTAGGTATGATTCCCTTACTGCCGCTATTGTCTCTAAGGCATAGGTATTATTTACTCGAAACGATAAGCGCTTACATTAATATAGCATTCGTAAATGAGTGGGTGTGTAGGTTTCCTCACTCACACTTATGAATGTACACTTAAACATTGGTTTTCAACAGATTACCGGTTTTCTTGAAATACCGTTTTCCGATAATGGCTGTTTAAATTTTCCCTTTGTTTTAGGCGTTCTGTTAGGATTTTTTACGGCAAAGTGATGACCTGAAAGAAAATGCTTTTTTTATATTTATAAATGGTGCTCTTGTTTAAATATAATCTTAAATTACCGACTGCAATATTTACTTCCAACCAACAAATAACGCATGTATCTGCTATATTAAAATTTCTTATTATAATAGAATCTAGAATTTTAGAGTGAATGTATGATGTAATGTGTTCGTTTTTAACTTTGAACTTTAAAGTGATTTTATGCTTGAGCAAAATAAGACATGTTAAACAACATTAATTACATCTTTGTCTCTTAAATTGAAATTCCAACCAAAATCTAGACAGTAAAATTGAATTTCAACACAAGAGAGGAGTACCCGACGAGCTTTCTCAGAAATACCTTAAGGAATGTCTTGGCACGCTCGAAAACACTTCAATTCCTCAGTCCTAAACAAACATATTACCGGTGGCAATAATTGCTGGCTCTTATTGACTATATTTATTGTATATTGAAGAATAAATATTGTTTTTGAACGCATCACTCGTCTTCCAGACCCCACAGCTGTAGACCTTATCCTCCACTATTTGGAAAGTTAATTTGCCAATGATTTGATTTTTATTATATTGGCGCCGCATCGTAGCATGGTCCTAAATAAATAATAAAAGAAATGAAGTTGTGTTTTAGATATTGACTTTCCAATCAAAATCTGGTAGAGGACTGAAAACGGATATTAAGTTACAAAATTTGTCTTCTTGACTTCGACGGTGCAAACTTGACTTATTTCCGCCCACTGCTACACCTCTAGATATTTCAGAAGCAGTTTGAAAAAAGAGGCATTATGAAAGCCGATATCAATGAGCGGCACCTATTGCATCTCATAAGCATCTTTATAAAGGCTACCGTGTAATTTGAGTAGTAAAAGGAAGCTTAGGCGACAGGCTGGGACATTAAAAAATACACTTTCAACCGAGCGAAAAAGAAATTCAATATGGTAGTGCAAGTTGGATTAAATTCTGCACAATCTAGAGGCAAATCTGCAGCTGTTCCAGGGAATGTTGTCGACTTATTGATACGACGAGATTTTAAAGCAGTCTTTTAGCATCGATAGTGGCTTATTGTACTAAGAACTAATTTAACAAAATGAAAGAAAGAAGTTTGATGTATAAAATTTGGTAACACATACACAAAGTATGCCCGTAGCACTAACTTTACCAACCAGAATAAAGCAATAAAAATTGTTGTTAAGGACAACTCAGACAACCGTTCAGAATTAATTTATAGTTTAAGCAACAAAACCGATTTTTCATTAATAAAAAAGTCTCGTTTCAAAAACGATGATTTTTTCATCAACAAGACGAAAATACATAAAAAATAAAAGATTCCGCAAACATTTTTCTTATCAATTTCTCTTGGTTTATTTTGTCATTATTTTGTAAGTCATAACGAGATATTCTATACGTAATAGAGTAAATATAAGGTATACTGTACTTGCACGAGAAAGTAATGTTAAGAGCCCGACAAACAATAACTAGAAAATTGATCAATAAAATTTCTATTACTACCGAAGAAGTCTCGGAAGATGAGCAGCATAAAATTCCTTGAATGAGACATACCAAATTTTATTATGTCTTAAACATCCTATTTACATTATAAACTTGGAAAAGGGAAACAATAAGAAGTTTGATGTTTTAACATGGAAACAGTAATAGTCGTCCCGATAAAAAGAATTTATGTTGTGCTCATATATCTTGTAAGAATATATTTCGATTTTATGATAAAATAGTGCGTTGTTTTATGAGATTTACAATTTTTAGTTCTTTTTTTTTCAAATAAATAGCTAAAATAAGACGTAGAAAAAGTTGATGTGCTTGTATAAAACCTCATAAAATGTTTTTCGATCGGAGCTTGATGATGCCGTAAATTTTACATCAACATAACATTTTCTCGCATAAGTAAAGATAAAATGTGAAGGTACTGCATCAGATCGACTATTATCTGACTTTTATAGGTTTAGTATATGCTGCACTGATATAAAGATACGATTCCCGATAAAATGTTGTTAGTTTTAATGGGTCCGTATCAGCGTCGGAACAAACTTTTGCGGTCAATTGATATAAAATGCGAATAGACCAATTCTATTATTCTAAAACGAAATCTTATAAACTTGAGACAATATTTTCTACAAACGTTTAACCAAATGAATAGTTAACTATCTGATCGAATAGCTATCAAATAAGTACAAAAACAAGATGAAATAGCAAAAACTGATATCAATAAAGATTGACTGACACAGAATACGATTGATGAGGCTATTATCATTTCCATGGATCAGCAAATGACAAATGTTACAAGTAGAATACGACACAAAATCCGACATCAAGATGTGTTGTAATGGTTCCAACAGCATTGTTCTGACAACTCGCAGACGTTTGATAAGCACTATTTGAGTAAGATCTAGAAAATAGTTTGTTCTCAAAACCCTTTTCCATTATCATTTTTCTCGTAAAAGCTCAGTTTTTGCGGTAAATGCTTTCATTGTAAGCTCCTTTTGTCTTGGATACCAGCGTCATTTTCATTTTATAATAACGGGAAGTGTTTTTAGGAGAATTGGAAAATGATTCAGCAATGTTCCAGGGTAGTTTCTGCACTATTTCCCTCAAATTTATCCCGGCCCAGTTCTGAGTACGCAACTTTATGGTTATTCGTTTGAATGGATTCGATTTGTAGCATAATCTGTAGTGATTGATGGAAGACATGACACTTCCAATATTGCTCGAGTGATTGCTCAAAGATATGCCAATTTACCAGGGTGGGTCCAACATTCGTTATTATAACTGTTGCCTTAAACATTATTCGGATTTATAAACATACTATATTCTCCTTGGAATTTCTTACTCAAAGCGATCATGCTTATTAAGCATGTTTTTGCTGCTTATCCCTTTTCGTTGACCTTTGTAATACGTGAACGTTTATTCTCCCTATATTTTTCTCATGACGTTTTTGTTAATTTACTAAAAAGGTTACTCCTTCTGGTAAAAATAAAAAACACAGTAGAAAAGCACTGGTGACATATCAGAGATCTGATCCGAGCTAAACCTTCGCACAATGCCCTTTAATAATGGGTGCACAAAAAATTCTCGGTATCAAAAAGCATCTTTTAAAGGGACTCAAAAATGTTCACAAACACACATGCAAGCACTGTTGGTGACAAAAAGTAAACGTTTTAACGTAGTGTGTGTTTATTTATACCGACCAAAGGGTTTAACCTTGCTCAATAGATCTTCATAGACTGAATGGGTTCAGTAAAAAACGAATGCTACAGAAAACTATTTCTTTTAAATGTTTAATAACAGAGCGGCTCGTAAACTTAAAAATTGTTGGAGCCATTTTTCTTTACTTTTTGTCAATTTGATCCTTAAATGCGATATCGCTGCTCGGGCACTCTCGTTAATGGAGGCCTGTGCCCGCATTGTAATATTATGTGTACACGAGATTTCTATACGCTTTTGCCAGCGACCCTACGTGACAAAAGTTTGTCCCTCCCTACATTGAAATATATCTGAAGGAGCAATTGAAATCGGAGATCGTAAAGAGAATTAGAGCAGGGTCTCTTTCGATCCCGTTTTGTTTCGATCGCGTTCAAAGCGGGGCTTCTTTTGAATCTCAAACAGTCATCGAAGTGGAAGTGGGGGTTGCGCTTATTGGGATTCCCTACAGCCTACCAATCGGCCGGTACGACATCGCGTAATCTAATAGCTTATTAATGATGGGGAAGCCTTTAACCGACCCTCATTTTTCTAGGCTAGTGAAGCTTTAAACAATAGATTCCGTCTCGTTCCTTCGCGTAAACCGATATCGCGGTATCGCCATCTTTATCCTGTCGATGTTTTTTACACCTAATCCGAAGTAAGAAGGCCGGTGGCGCGAGCGATGGCTCCTCCCACAAAATTTATAATACAATAAATGAGTTAAGTCGTGCCGCGGTCGTGGAACCGGCTGCGGAGATAACACGTAATGTGAGGTTATTGCGTGAAAACAAACGGCAAAAAACTCATCCGTAAAGAGAGATATATACGGTCTCGCACAGCGGACCTTTATGATCCAAGCCCGGCTAATATACGAGCGGGAGATTCGCGCTCCATGGATTACATTATGTGCAATAAAGAGGATAATTTAAAATTACATTTGCTACAACGTTCCTACATTAACCATAATAGGTGAGAATATCTTACCGTTAATACTTTTGACTTAACTTGATGAAGTTGACTGGGAACTTTTCGAATCAGTTAAAATGATTTTTATAACTTGTTTATGTTTTTGTAAGTTTCTGAGACAAAAAAAAGGTTGCTTTGAACTTTTCTGATCCGGTAGTTGTTTTAAAAATAGTATATATTTTAATATGAATGTCGATAACAAGTTTATAGATGGAGATGGAAATGTTTATCGAGTTTGACACGGTAGCGATGAGCATCAAAGAGGAAATGACTTTGATTTTGTATCGGTAACCATGTAATTGATCACAAAATTGATCGCTGTTTCAAAATTTTTTTGCTTTCAAAGATACTATTACTGCTGACCACCTTGAAGATTTTATTAGAAATTATTCTATTAAATGCAAAAATATACCGAATTACTACTTTTATAACGGTACTGGAAATTCAAAACTTGAACTATCTTCTAATCTAAATTGTCAAAAAGGCGTTAATAACTACAACATATTTAAGTTAAATAATCCGATAAGATCGAGTTTATTAAACCTCAAATAATATAATCTGACATTATGGAATACGAAATCGAACAAGTTAACAGGGAAAATCGTTTTACCCAGTTTTGCTGCCCTAAGGCCTTACATGTGTCCACGGTTTTAATGGATTTGTCATGTTATGTTAATGAGAAACAAGTGGATTATTAATTTATCATTTTATATTGCTGTATTCCTAATACCACCTAGTATGCTCATTCCGGTAACTCTTATCAGGTAGTCAAATTTTATGATTTATAACACGCCCCGCCTATACTAGAGTAGCCGAAAATTTTGATTCATTCTCAGATTATATTGAAAAATAATGTATCGGCGTATGATGCATGGGATCGGCGCTTCGTCGAAACAAAAACAAAAGAAGATCGATGCCTGTGGAAATAGTTCGGGACAAAAAAACGGAACGTTATCATGTACGAGCTGAAGCTGGGACGAAATGAGATTCAGAGTTTATCGGATAGGTTGAACACAATAAACAGGTCACTTTAATTGTTTCAAGGAGTGAATTATAGATATAAGAACGCCGTTATACGCACACTGAACCGCCATAATGATAAACCTTTTTTTTTCTTCCAACAAAAAACAATAAGATGAAACTGCTACAGCCCAAACACTAACAATTCACAGCGACACATAAATTAAACTACGCGTTCAATAAACATAGAATGCATTCGAGTTCAAAATGCAAATACTTCAAAAACACAATCATATTCTATTTCCCATTCAACAACGGACGCTTCAAACCATTCCGTATTCCATTTTGGAATATGTGAACGCATAATTTTTGAATAGGGAATGAAACTCGAGCAAACACAAAGGTACCACCAGTACCTGTTTCAATGTCTTCTAAGTGCCTACGCGCGTTGCCTCTGACAAATATATTCCCGTTCTTGAATTAGTTAGAAAAGTCGAAAGACAAAGGGGATACAGAGTAATATGAATGCCTCACTGCTGCGCGTATTTATACCAAGCACGTGAGCTGAGAGAAATATTTATTGATGAGCTCGCCCCGATCCGCGTATTGTTATTTGGATACGACAAATTTGTGAGAAGCGTTTCGCCAAACATTACTAACTTTTATTTATCTTATGATTTCTTCATTTCAGCACTGTACAGGTACGAACACGTCAAGACCTTTGGATTTCTTACATTACGAATAATAAAGTATGCATCAAGAATAATAATAACAAACTTTTATATATTAAAGGAATTGCTGCTCTTGCAAGGAAAGCTTTTGCTCAAGGTCTTTGTAAAACTGGAAATCAGTTAGACCATCAAATTGTTCATTAAAGACGATATGGAATAAATAAATAAATAGGAAAACACTTGGTGAACCACGTGAGGTGGTACGAAGTCAACTGGTTTCTAATAATATTTAAATGAACACATTAAGTAATCAGTCCAAGTGCTAAATAGATAGGATAATGTACACACAGAAAGACAAACATATATATTTATAATCAGTCTTAATATAATCTATCTTTTATCGATACCTCCTCCTAAGTTAAATAGGAAGAATACACATAAAAACGAGGGAAAAACGACTATAACAAAAATTCTTTTAGTGCGGCATCTAAGTATGTTATTCAATAAATTCTCATAGCCATAGAGGCTGAGTCGTAAGCTCACTCATTCAAAGTGCGCCCGTACTTCAAGATAAATTGTCCCTGTACACAAATAAACGCGACCAAGTCGAGGAAAAGTATAAAAACCTTACGTACCGTACCGAGACGTTTGTGGTAGGTATCGTTATTTATTATATTCAGTTTGCTCCGATCCATTGACTTTTGTTGCTGTCCAGAGCATCCTTTTGTCGTCCCACCGTGAGGCTTAAGCGGCCGTGTAATATGAATTAATAAGCACAAGGAAGTATTAGGGAACGTTCACAATGAAGCAGTGACTCGCATCGTAATCTTTTAATTTTACGTAATTTTGTTTTTCTTACTCATTTTGTTCCATTAGTTCAAGTAGAAAAGTTTAGATGTTAACTGAATTTATCGCATGTTTTTGTTCGGGGTTTTGAGGGTTATTAATGAGGAAAATTTAAAATTTGTAAAACATGAACGATTTTTAAGTTCGTACCTAAAAACAATACAAGCAAATGTAAAATTGTCTTTAGAATGTTTTATTTGTCGCCTCAGATGATTTTGATTTCGAATACTACAAAGTCTACGAACTATTGTTAGAGCCCGGAACAAATTTCGACAGCGCGTGCTCACGACCACGAGCATTATATCAAAGTGATACAAATAGTTCTCTACTAACATTTAGGTGAAGTTTCTTTGTGTATGTACAGCATTGTAATCTAGAGAATTTAATATAATACCTTCCTTTTCTCAAAACAAAGTCAATATTTCATTTAAATAAATAATTGCGGAAGATATTCCGTTCTATATGAAATAATATTTTATTAAGTAATGAACGATAAGTATTTTAATAATTGTTATACTGTCACCTTTTCGTTTGTTCGTAACAAGGAAAATGTTATTTTTTACAGAAATAACAGCTCAATTATTTTAAGTGTTTTAACAAAAATGTACATTTATTCGTCCAATTAACTAATTTTAAATCAGGTTTACAAAGACAATCTCCGTTGGCAACCATCAAAGAAAGCTCTTACAAAGAAAACGTTATCATCCGATGACTAGAGAAACATCAAAGCTTGACCGTTGTTTGCCGTGGTCCAAACAAAATGATGTACCGAATACAAGGGTTATCGAACTGCATTGTTGTTGATATAAAAGTGTATTCCGTTAGAATCCCATCTCTTAAACGGTGGGAAAAATTAAAACTAACTAGAAACTTTACCTTTTTCAAAGAAAATTAAGTTTTAATCGCAACTAGCGCTGTAAAGAACTTCGCTTAAGTTGTTTCACGGCTCGCGTGTTTGTTTACAAGAAAATTGCTTGTACTCATACAATGGAAGAGACAAATTTGGATTTATTGATTCTAATGCAATTTAAAATCGTTAAAAGAACAATTTAATAGCCGAGCTCACGCGATTTGACTTTTTTGCCTCAGACAAATTAAGCTCTGCCATTGTGTTATTTTGGAGTGAACAAAAATAGATTCTTTTTATAACTGTTGCTGTACTTAAGCTTATGAATTCTAAACCTTTTAAATTTTCCCATCATAACTAAATAGCTAGTCTCAAAAATACGAATTAATGTTTTTTTTTCAAATGTTTGTTAAAAGATTTTTCTAGAAAATTATTTCAAAATTAAATACAATCATTAGATAAAGCTTCATGTAAAATATGTAAGCAATTCAACTAAGTGTTGTTTTAAGCGCCACATAAAAAACCAAGACAAAATTACTATAGTAATAAATTAGCATTTTAATTTTGTTAATTTAAACGAAAACGGTTGCACATTTAATCCTTGGATTACATTAGAAGCAATTTGTTGGATATAAAGGTTCTTTACAGGGTGTCGACACTGAAACCAAACGTTTTATTCTCGAATTCTGAAGAGAGATAATGAAACACCCTGACCTAAGCTCCTTGGATTTATAAGGGGATTATGAAGAAATAAAACGCGTAAAGTAGCTGCCACATGTGGTAGACAAAATATAAATAGTCAGGCAGGGTTTCGAATTTGAAGCTAATTCCCATGACGAGCTATAGATTACTCACTTATACCTTGACGTAATGAACAAGCATACTAATTAGGCTTTGATAATTTTAAATATTGCCCTTTATCTCTGTCTTCTGCATATATACCAAACATACAAGTGTAAAAATATGAACAGATTAGTTGACTCTATTGATAAAAAAACATTATTTATAATTTAATTAATAAATGTTTGAACTTCATAAAGTAATAAAAAGCTCAGAATTTTGACTGGGCACTTCTAAAATTAAAAAAAAGTACTAACATGTTAAACATTGATCATCTAGTGAATAAACGTGAATTATTTTATAGCCTGCGTATATGTGGATTTCTGTCCAAGTAGGTTTATTGTAAACATTTTTTTGGGAAGGCAATAAGCGGCCCGAATTTGAAGAGCAAACAACGTTTAAAAATTTAGTTACTTATAAAATAAACGGAAACACTTTTAGCACAGAGAATATGCGAGTTTTAGCTTTTTAGATTAAGCTGACTTAATAATATGTCACTTTTATTATTCACGTATCAAACTCCAAGTCCTAAACAACCTTCAAAAATGACATGTTTAACACGCTCCAAAGAAACACAAATACAATTGTTCATCGACTAGAACCCAAGAGGCTTAAGTTGTATAAATAAGTGATTTGAGAAGAGGTTGGATCCAAATAATGAGGTAGGTAGATACGATTTATTTGGAAAAAAACATTCAGCCATTGTATCTTATTTTTAGCTATGCTACAATTGATTATTTAGTTAATTCTTGTTTAATTTCTGCCATTTGACTCATTTGGTCCTCATAGTTAAACCTGCTGGCGAACACCTTTGTACTTGTAACCACACGTTAACCTGGACTTAGACTTTATACCGTCCATTAGTCGTACAGCACAAGGATGTATTTAATGTAACGTATATCTTGATGTGTGGCCGCGTGTCAGTGCGGGGCGCCAAGCCTGGCCTTACTTGTAATTCTGCGGGCAAGTATTGGTTCAAATATTAATAACGCAAGTATAAGGTGAAGTACGTGACGGGGCGTACAAGCCGCTATATTTGGGCTGGAACTACCTACGAGGGTATCGACGCTTGAGGTCAACTCGTGCCAGACCCGATTATGTAACAGAATCTAATTTCTACAGGTTCAAAATATGTGGAATCTACACAAAAGGTAAGTTACACTTGACCTATCGTAAACATTGTATCGGGAAATCCTTTTATTTTCGCTAGACTTCTTTAACTCATTTTATTAATGTGATTTTATTGTAGTGTTTGAAAGTATAATTCTTGGGTCAGAATAAGTTAACAAAATAAAAATATATAATATCTCGAACGAAAACCTTTATCTCAAACTTTTATAAATCATTAAAAATATTGAATTTGCCTTCTCTCTTTAAATTTGAAGTAGCAATGTTTGTTTAACAAAATCCACAATTGTATGATAACTTTAGTAATGTGAGGTACAAAGGCAAGGCAATGCGGAATATAAACCAGCTCTGTAATTTAGTTATTGTTCTTGTAAGATCGCAATTCTGGAGAAAAGCACCTTTGGTATGGCTACTTAAATGTATAAAAAATGCCTTAAATATCACGCTATGACGAAATTTAGAAACAAGTTATTACTATCCTTCTACCACTACCTATGTTTACTAATAAATAAATTCTAATTTTTAAATATCTGTAAACATAGCTAAAACAAGTCGAGAACATTGCGATGAATCACCAAATAAGCAACAGAATATCCTAATAAAGTTTTGAGTTGCAGTTGAACAACTGACACCAATAATAACCCAAAATGTAACAATTTCGAGCACGCAACATGCGTAAACAATAGGAAATTTTACTTTCAACGAAATTAACCTTAATACTATAATAATATGTATTTCTTTGTAAATCATTATTAAATCTGTATGATTTGGCTCATTTTCTTACGAATTGTCATTAAAGATATATCTATTACATTATATTCCAGTATATAATATAGATTTACAATATCCAACTACAAAGTTATGTGGAACGTATCAAAATAAGCTCTCATGTTCTTTATTTTCATCCGTCGAATCCTATTAATGGCAATAAAAGATGTATTTTCCAATTAGGCATAGCTGATTAATATTAACATAACAATATAATAATAATGTCAAACCAATACAACTATAATGGAACTAGTCAAACGAGCTGATCTGTACCCATACTACGAAATGTTAACGCTCAATTTATGTAGCATTATCATCAATTTGACAGCCTCTCTGACGTCGAGACGAAGATGGCTGCCACCCAAAATGTAGCTGGGTTGAAAGAGTCCTTTACAATGTACATTGTTTCTTGAATGCTCTTTATAAAAACGAAATCTATCGTAAATGTTTCGTGTATTGGAACCTGCGATATAAGATATCAAGTACATTCTAATGCAGGGAGAGTCAATGTGTGTTAGCCAACATAGCCAACAAAAATAGTCCTGGTACTTGGTGTCCCCAAGGAGTTTCACAACAGGTCTATTCCTACCCGCATCTCCGATTGGTATGGGGTCTTGGTCATCAGTTTGCCTCGTTCCTTTTAAAGCTGCATCTAATACCTGCTTGTAGAGAATACCTTTTATTTTAGCCCTTCAGTTTAAAATAAATATTGAGTTAATTACTCTGCCTGTTAAAAAATATATACCTAAAATTCCTACAAAAAATGATAAATGTTAGACATTTTAAATTTCGTGGTAGAGGTACCAATAGCGATAAATTTATTTCGAGCAACTAAACAGTCATATTAAATTTACATAGTTAAGATACGTTATTACTGATTTTGTACAATGTACTCAATTAGTTGAAAAATATTAATTAAACATTAAAACAGTCTTCGACATTAAGTTCATGTAATTTAATTTAAAAATAATAATGTAACCACACACATTGACTCAGCCCTGCACTAAGATAATCTTGGCACTAAGCAACGATACGGTATGGTATATACTACATAGATAAAAATACAAAATCCAATACCGGTAAGCGAAACAATGCGTCTTACAAATAGCACGAAATTCCGCCCCCACCGGGATTCGAACCTGGCACCTCTAGCGTAGCAGTCGGCTGTTTACACCCCTGCGCCACCGATGTCGTCAAATAATGAAATAGGTAATATATCGAAGATGTTTCATTTCGTTTTTATTAATCTATAATTTCTTGTTTCATGTTTCTGATGATGGACGTCTTCTACAAAACAGGTCAGTATTCATATACATAACTTTTAATACTTTGTACTTTTTTTACTGAATTCAATTTTTTTTCGATTTATTTGAATCTACGGAGAAAGATGATTCGTCGCATAAACTATCCTTGCGTACGTTTTTAAATACTATAGAGGTACAACAACTTTTACCATTCTTAATTACTTCGAGAAGTATTTGGGTCCACTCTGTTACAAATAGTTGAAAGGATAAGTTTGAATGTTAATTCAGTCCGCATACATGCTATTTCCTTCTATTTTGGTTAACTCTTGGCTAGTTTAAAATACATTACTACAACATAGGTCTAATTGACCTGGTTTTTTTGTAGATACAAATGCAAGAACGGTTAGGTAAGTTGAAGAGGCAATGATCATGTCATATAGCTCGCAAAACCGATGACTATTGGGAATGGCAGGGTTTGGAATGTCGAACAAACGCCAAAAGGCGTAGTGTTCGACTACCTTCTTCGAGGTCAACAGACAGTCTTGTAAGGGCTTCAGGGAGCTGCTGTATGAAAGCTGCACAGGTTCATTCCGGTAAAAAACATTTGGGGGAGGCGTATGGGGGAGACTTCTGTTAGCAAATGTAATGTCAAAAAAAATTGTTAAGTCAGAAACAAAAAAGCAGCTTAAGTTCTTCTAAGAGTTAACTAAGTATTTAAAGTATAAAAATAACACAACACACAAACGATTAGGTACGACGAGCAGTTTGTCTATTTATTTGTATCTTGCTGTCTCAAACTTTTGTTAATGCTCAGTCAAGTATTTCAAGTAAGTATTCAATATTGTTTCTGGATTCCATTCAAATTTTAATTAACACACTTAAATTTGACATTTAACTTTATTTAACTTTTAAAGAAAGTAAATTCAAAAGAAAATTATTTACATGACACGCTGTCATATTGAATAACATAAATATGGGATCTGGTCGGCTTTCCTTAATACTAACATTAATTCTGAGCACAGTAAAACAGTAGTTTATTTGTAGTTAAACTGACCACTAATAAAAACGACGTTTACATTTTCAAATACATTCCCGGACTAACGAACTAAGATTTAATTAAAAACGAATAGCCGGAGACTTAAAAATTTACGATGCCGCTAAAACAGAGCCCGAGCAATAACTAACTTCATTTCTAATAAGAAAATTATGTAAATCAAAACGATTATAATAAATAATTCAGGTCAAACGAGGAATACATTAACGTCGGTCATTTAAATAGGTGATGACGTTTTTTTTTCTTAAATAGATTTAAATGAATCGGAATCTACGCTTTTAACGTCAGAAACAATTTCTCAAGGCTCATTTGATGGATTGAATAATCTTTTATAATCAAGGATAAAGAATTAAAGATTACCACAGGTTGAGTTCGTTTTCTCTTTGGATTGTCTATTCGTAGATGTTCTTGGCCTTTAGTTACAATTATTTATTGCTTATTGATTTATTTTTAGGTATAAAATAAATGTATTTAGTGTTTATGTAAAGAGAATACGCATAATAAAACTTTCATCTCCAGAAAAAAAATCTGTCTCACATAAAACTACCCATTACAATGTATGTTGCATGTTTTGCAATATTAATCTTTATGCTGTACCACATAAGAACGATACAAAGCCGAAACTATTAAGCCTTATGTATATTTGTCTCTACAATATATTTTCAGTAGCAACTTTGTATTGCTTAGGCATAACCATTTGCAAAAACCATTTGCATTCAAATTTTCCACTATACACCTTGGTTGAAGATACGCAACAAAAAATGATTTTCACCATAAACAGAATTATGATAACTTGAAGATCGTGTTTCACAAAATTAACATATGCCGATTAATCTAAACCTAAAAACAGCAAGGTATGAAGTTGATAAATGTATCTATATTCCTATTAAAATGAGCTATCAGAAATATCAAAATTAAGTTGTGATAATCATGACAGCAAATTAATTGGAAGTCAGATTTATTGCAGAAATATTACATTAAAATGGTAATCTACCTTACACGGTTACAATGTTTTTGTGTTGTGTCATGGAGTTTAATAAAACATTGGAATAGTAAATTCATTTAAAGACAACTATTTATTGTTTTTTTCTCAATTTATCTCACAACTGATGTCAGTAAATAGAGAAGAAAAGTTTCAAACAAGTTATTGAGACAATCAGCGATGTCCAAGCCGAATGCACGGAGTCAGACACATCTGTAATTGATTTGTGAACATGTCGATACTAATAAAGAATTGAAGCTATGATATGTTATGACCAATATAACAAAGATAGAATTATTAAACAATTCAACTTGTAGTCATGTAAAAGTTTAAATAGAGGAGTACATTTTCTAATACTGACATGTAAATTAATTAACAATGTAAGAATTAAACGTTTCAAATTCAAATGTATTTATTGCTTCCATGATAGATAAATATAAAGGTCTTATTATTTAAAAAATGATTTAAAAACATGGACCGTGCAAGGGCATCGCAAAAGTCACAAAATAAAAATAATATTATCAAATTAAATTACAGAATATCTAATTAAGTCAAATTAATTCACACAGTATCATAAAAAATATTATAATTTCAATTTTCACACTGTGAAAAGAACTGATAGCACTCGAAGTGAATAAATATTTTCGTTATTTTAGATTTTTTAATACATTCCGAAATGTTTTTAAGTGTATTTTTTTTGCTTTATATTTTTTTTCTACGGCCAGTCCGTGCGGTCGTGAAGTAACCATAGCTAAAAACAGGAACATGTAAGATTGTATGGAGGAGGAAATATTTGAAACAAATGATCTCAAAGTACTAATATTTAGAATGACCTTTCAAAGTTGATACAGGCTATAATTTGTTAAAAATATATAAAATAGCGGGAAAAAGTTAAAAGCTAGTGAGAAATATTAATGTAATTTAAATTTTACTTCAATGCGTAGTTTTACTATACCCTCTTCACTGAGAGGTGCTTTTAAAGCTCAACTCACATTCAGCATCTTGATTCAGCAACCGTTACCGGCGCACGCGCATTGTTCGAATCCAGGTGTTGCTCTGACAAAACAATCGACCCTCGATCCGAAAGGGCGGGGAGCTCATTCATAAAAATTCATAAAATTCACACAAAAATAAAAGCGTGAGCGGTAAAAAAAGCCGAATGCACGGAGTCAGACAATATTTTACAACATTAACTGCCTTCGGATGTGAAGAATGGGTGTGTTTTGGAATTTGTAATTGGTTATCACTGTATCGGCTTCTTTTACTTTAGGACCACCCTTTATTTTTTACATAACATTTGATGGGCTTTTTGGAAAATAAAATCACTTGTTGAAAAGGTGATAGAAGGTTGTGTTTTCAAATTAAATCTGAAGTTTATTACAGACCATTTTGGCAAGATTTATATATTTTTGTCAGTGTTTAGTTTGATAAAATCTGGATGTAACCATATTAAGTAAATGATTAATTTATAAGACTACTGAATTATGGTCAACACCTACTTGTTAGTACGTTTATTTACATATGTTAAAATAAAAAATATATTTAAATGTATCCTTTTAGGAATGTAAAATCAATTACTAAGCCAGCTGTACTCTAAAGGCTTTTGAGCTTTAAAGATTTATTTTGATAGCCATTCGCAACCATGCGCAAGCGTCCACCTATCACAATACATCGGCTACGATGATTCATCGAAAAATGTTTTTATAAGCCTCAAGGACCGCCTACAATACCCAGTCTCAAATAATCTCTTCACGCACCGACTCACTCCTATGCCAATAATTAGGTGTATACTTTACAATTTGCCAAAGATCTCCATTGTAACCTTTATGAAGTAAGTGGATTTCGTTCCTTACAAAGGCGCTGCCGCATGACATTGCTACCTCAAGGATCCCGGTACGTGTGTGCATAATGTTATTATTCCAAGCCGCATCTGTGAAAGGCCGTTGCGTCTGTAATTTTACAGTTTAATCAGCGTTAAATGCTCACAAAGTTACCGCGGTCCCAAAGCACAAAAAATGTTAAAGATTGTCCGCAGACGGTTGTAAGGAATGTCAAAGCATAAATCATGATGCTGTCGATGAAGGAGACAATATAAATCTAGATTATATCAAGAACAGTGGAGTTTTTATGATCAGGTAACTGCATTCTTGTATCAAGCACAGCGCTTAGAAATATTGCAATTTATTTTGAAAAGAAAAGTTTTTTTAAATCTAAATTAACTAACTAAATAAACTCGTTAATCGTGAATCTCGTTAATCAACTAGAGATGAAAGTTTAAGCTAATTACGTCGAACAAAATAAAACGTTATGCAGAGTGACGTTACTGCATTTCTGATGGCAGTAATAATATTAGACGTCGAGTCTGATCCATTCATAGCACAAAAGGACATGTCATCTATTATGTCTCATTGTGAAGTGACCACTTAAAGCTAAGAGGAAATCATTTATCTGAAGCATACTATTTTCTATTCTAAATTTATAAGAGCTTTTATAGGACGTAGTTTGGACACTTTGAATGATGTTATAGGCACGTTTGAATTGTTTAATAGAAACCTAAATTTAAACATGCAAATAAAAATGATTACTTATTTGGATGTTAGTGGAAAATGATTGTTAAACAGTTTCGATTTCCGTTCAATAATGATTATCTAAATGGCAAAATTGAAACGTAGCTCCTTGGAAATTGGTGTGAATAATGAATTAACAGTTAGTTGCACGTTGGCTAATTACCAATTATCTTACCTCCCGGTCTGATTCACAAAAACAGCAGATGCTAGTGGGGTTATAAAAGCTGCATTATTACTTGTTATGCTGTTTTGCTTTTTTTTCTTCACTAACCACCCGCACTAACATACCATCTGTGTTCAGATACGGTTCAGTACAAATCTTGATACACACAGATCTTGCGATAGGGGAGTAATTATAAGTCTATTCTGTCGAGTCATCGTTTTTAAAGGTATCATGATTATCAAATGCTTTAATTGTCATGTTTTTACTTAGTAGTTCCAGTATAATTTATTAAGAATTCATACTTTTGATTTTTTTTTGAAATTCTAAAAATGTTTTCTTTAAATACGGTTTTTGGGTCAAATAAAGCCTGTCTAGACTCGCACCATGAATATTTTCCCGACTTGCTGCCAGTGTGTTGCCAAGTTTAACTTAATTATAACACTTGTCTATAGACTGCGTAGAGATTGTATGACTGTATGGAAGGGGAAGATTTATTGCGATCTTGCCGAGGCGGTTAGTAAGTGTTGCTTGACTTTTTGTTTCATTCCCTTTACGCTTAATCACTGGATCATCTTGGGCTAATGCGTTTTTGGTTTCGGCCCGAGTTGGTGTGTTAATTGCGCAAAATTATTTTCTCGTTACATTTTTCCTTGCGAAGGAAACGTTTGATACGATAATTTACTACCAAGGGCTGCGCAACCTAAGAAATTTATTCCATTTAAGCTTTACTTTAAAGCAAGTTTTTTTCGTATGACAATAGACTTAGAAACGTACGTAAAATTTACGAATGCGTAATTTTTTATTGTTTGAATCCACTTAAACAGTTTTACGTCATAATCATGTCTTCTTAGCAAGATATTTAGAAATGTTCTCCGTGTGTTGCTACGATTCTTTTAGTTGATTTGAAATTCGAAAATACAGAATACTGATTTATCGTTTTCTGATAACAGGTAACGATATTCTTGTTAGTCAATTGTAGGTAGGTATATATTCGAATAATGTTGCTCGTAATAATTAAACGTCAATAAAACTGGTTTCAAAACATATATTTATCTGGAAAACTATAACAAGACATACGATTTTTATTTGGGCCTTGGTCCGTAAGGTAATAAATTTATTTTAATTGAATGGAGTTAATTTACAAGAAAACACGTTGCCTGCCTTCCGCCTATAATTTCATTTGGTAAAATTAAATTTGGACTCTGAATGGAAACAAATTTTGTCTTAGAATGAATTAGAGGTGCTAATTTTGTTTTAGCGTATCAAAAAAAGTAATGAAATTATATAACAAAAAATTCAACTCATTTTAAAATTCTAAGCTGTATAAAAGGAAGCTTAAAAATTCAAAATCTGCTGAGTAAAATAAGTTTTAGAAGATACGAGTTCTAATCAAACGATGTCACGGGCAAATGCTAGTTTTTCAATAAAGTAATACATATAACAAAAAAAATTTGATGCAGATTGACATTGAATCGGATATGTATGCATTGTGATTTCTGCAATTACGGCCGTTGACTCGCTGATACGGGAATAGAAATATACTAATTAAAACCTTTCATTGAAGAAATCTTGATCTATTAATGTCTATTGATCTGTATTGTAATTTTAATAGAAATACGAATCGATTCCATTGAAAATAGTACTAAGAAATATATTTAGATTTTATGGGAAATTGTTACCATAAAATTGTTCAAAATAAACCTTATTATGGCAGGATGTATAAACAATTACTTTATGAAGGATAGTAAAACCAAAAATAGTACCGATAGCTCATCGTGAATGAGGGGCATCATAAATTTTTTAACTTGACAAAGTACAATTTAATGTCCCATCATCTTTTGTTACACGTGTGAGAGTTACGTCATCCCAGAAACTCATTTGGGAACGAACGTCCTTAATTTGAAGGACCGGTTTTTTCAAATCTCTTCTGTCATCAATTTGAGTATTACTTATATTCCACATACTTCTTTCGTCCTGCTCTTTAAGGGGTAAGTAGAGGGTAACAAATAGAGAATATTATTATCTATTTTGTCCGTTCAGTGACAATAATTAATGACTAGATTTAAACGCTTCCTCACGCCCGTGACATTAACATAAATAGAACGATCTTCGTTTGGCCGTTTCAGCCCCTTTGATTCTTATATTTTTAGCTTTGTCGGTTCAAATTTTGTACATTAATTTGTTGGATGTAAATGCTATACTGTTTTCAGTACTTTGATGTTTCTTGTAAAGTAGAGTCTGGGGATTTTCAGCTTAGCAGTCAGTAAGCCTTCTGGACAACGTTACATTTATTTCTGGTTTGTTTTATGAACCAGGGCAATACTTATTGCTTAGTAAAATAAACCATCAATTTGAAGTTGCAAATTTCAAAACTCTGCTAATTTATGGGGTTGTAAATATAAAATAGTATCTCATATCTGAGTTTGAAAAAATAAAGGTATTTAATAATAATATACGTGAAGTTTGATATTAATTAACAATAGATGTACAACCCTTAGGCATCAATGGAATAAATAAAGCACCTGAACTACAGCTTTATGAACAAAGACATTAGTAAGATGAATATATTGGTGTCAAAGAAGACCATAAAGCAGACTATTAATGAAATAGCGTCCAGAAGCGTTTGACAAAGAAACAATACTCAGACTTATTACGAGACAGGAGAAATAAAATACAACCAATGAACCTTATCTCACGGTTATAAAGATGAAACTTGAACAACATTGTCCAACAATGTACGTAACGATGTATGCCAATGTGAAATATTGTAATCAGCTGCTACAAAACAATACAGTTTCTTTTGTTTTGCTTCATATTGTGATTACAACGTGAGTGAAAGGATTTTAAATATCAATTAATAATATTAAGGTACAATTTAAGATTAGAAACAAGTGAAATGAATTGTTAAACCTAGAGTTCACTTCACATATATTTTTGTAAAAATATGGTGCTGTTTTGTCATCGTCAAGGGGTAAACATTCATATATCTTAAAGGAAATATATTTTAATAAAATAAGTCAGAATGTCATTCATCACAAAAAGGACATAAACTATATTTCATGCTTGACTTCTAAAGCTGTTACTATTAAAATATGACATGAGATAAATTTGCGTACGTGATTTTGATGTGCTTCGCAAAATCACAGTTTTTATATTCCATGGTTTTGAAATGTTCTGACTAGTTAGCTATTTATATATTTTTAGTCTACCTGGTTTGTTATAATTTCTTACCGTCTTAGTATAAAAATGTAGAGTGTGGAAGTATGAAATAACTCCTAGAAAAAGCGGATCTTTTAAATTTGTCTAGTGGAATAGCTTCAATTGATTTCTTTTTTGTGGTGCCTGGTGGTGGTTTATTTAAAACACATTATGTTTTTAACATTTTGAACGAAATGTGCGATAACTACCTTTATTCAGGCTTATTGATAAAAACAATTTTCCGGATTCAGTTCATGTCGATGACGATTTTTAAATGATAACATTCACGAGTATACACTATCGCTTTGTTTGCATGATCGAAGTTTTCATTTTGTTTACAGTTTACAAGAACAATACGTTTGTTCTGTCAGGTATTTTTTCTTATTATAGCGCTATTTTGTTATTCCACGTACCTCGTTTAAGGCATCCATGTAGCACGTAGTTCGCACGTCACGCGAATCTTTGACCTATGCCGTGATGCTCTTAAGGCACCAACACATTCATTTTAAATACAATATTTAATATCAATAAAATACTATGAATGTAGTCCAGTGGATTTATTAAGTCTCTTTTAGATAGTTTTGTCATACGACGCTAACCCACTAGACGTTTTTGGAGCAATGATGTTTCTCCGGCGGCTGCTCCTCTGGTCCTGATAATATTTTTATTTTTTAAATTGAAATGTTTATCATATTATTTTAATTCTTTCTCTCTCTTACTTTTTCGTGTGAATACGATTATAACTCAATTTAATCAATGAACTGTAAATAAATGAGAGCTTTTTATTCTCTTAAAGGAATTTACACTTTTCTTTCGTTTTTTTTCATGAAAAACTTTACGAAAATTTCTCTCAAGGTAGCTGATAACATGTGTATGTATTCGCCCTTATTCTAAACCTAGTTCGTTATAAACTTACTGATGTGAGGCAAGATAAAAACGTCCGTGTGTGGTGCCTAATGTGGGTACGAGTTAAAATATCATGGGATTTTATACAAAAAAGTTAGAAAAGACGCACACGACTATACAATACTCTATATTCGCCAAAAAAAGATCCATGAACTTTGCAATTTATTAAAAAAGCTTCGGGGGTCGTTTTTCAAATAATACGAGGAACCTTAAAAATAATATTAGCAAGTGTTCATATTCTTGATATTTCCTAAGGAATACGATATCGGTATGATAAACACGTCGGAATACATTTCTAAAACGACGTAGTTACTTGTGTCTACTTAGCGATACTCGTATATTACCACAAAGTATGGGGTCAGATAGATTTCTCATAGCCTTTCCATAGCTTTCACGGACTTCAATATAATCCAAATATAAATAATAATATAATGTATGTCCGTCGATATCACCTGATGATTTCGATCGAGTACGTGACTATGATTATCGATCGAACGAGATCTATGAGAAGGATTCCCGTGGATACTTCGTTGTTTTATACATGACATTATGTTTGTATGATTATTTATATACAAGTAAAAATCAGATTACGAATCACATTAACGTGGCAACTGTGATGTTATTGATTATAAAACTCTTACAAAATCAGACATTATGTACTTATAAATATTTTTTTAAATGAACTCGAAAATAGATAATCAAATGAAAGTTTTCGAATTCGATACCTACCTTTATTTTGTAGATGAAATCCGAACCTGATAGGCTTTTACAAATTTCCAATAACTTTTAAAATTCTAATTCCTCTCTGCCTCGAATGGTAATAGTCGTAGGTGTTTTGTTACAAATACCTCCATTAATACATTCATCTTTAAATGTAAATTGATAATCTAAGTATTAATTTGCACGTAAATACGTTCAATAAGCGATAAAGACGCCATTCCAAGTCTCGAATGGTGTATCTTTAAATAAATTTATTGGTGCATAAATTGTGGAGGTTTGCGTTTCAACGGTCTGCCATAGGCGCGAATGAATAAGAACACGTCAAGGCGTTTTAAACTTTATTGCTATTTATAATTTTGATTGTATTAATAGATTGGTTTACGTATTGTTGTTATGTTGTTGACCTCAATATAAAGCCAGAAGTGTTCACCTGATTGCCAAAGGAAACCGCTTTGGCGACAAATTTGTTGCCAATTTTTACGTTTCAAATCAAACATGCCAAACGTAGAACCCGTTTCGCTTGATAATCGCTGGTTAAGCCGACTGACTGAATCTTCAAGTAACTGAATAACTGTTAAAGTAATACTTTTAAATTTATTCTACGAATCAATATAAACTTAGTTATTAAAAGATTTTGAAAAAGAATTTTTCATTAACCAATAATTGCTGTTCAAAAACTTTCCGATTGATGAAATACAAAATCAAATTCCTGTTTGATTAGGACCCGAGCTTTGTGTATTAAAATCTTTGCCCTAAGGCAGGGATGGATTCCGTCCCAAGCACAAGTTTTTTCTCATAAAGTCAAAACCAAAATGCCTCCAATTACACAAGATTTCGTTCCATCATGCACAAGAATGGAATCTCATAAACAATGGCTTTATGAAAGAAATATGAGTATCTGAAGAATTAAGTTGTATGTCCGTGCCTTTGTTTTTAATAAATATTCGGAGGTGAACACTGCCTTCCACATCGTCGATAATTAATAAAAACATATTTATATGAATAATTTATTGCTAAGACCTGCTTCAGTCTGCATGCCAGGAATTGTTAATATTAATTTATTAGGATGTTTTGACATCGAAAATATGGTAGTTGAAAGATTTAAACAGTTAGTTAGTAAAAACAAATTAAAGGCTCTTGAAAATTAAGTAGTTGCAATTGTAATTTTATTTTGGATTGTTAAATTCATAGAAACGCATGGTTCGTAACTTTGGCTTAGTCTTGACCAGATTTTTTTGATAATGAATTCGTCGAATTTTCTGTCGTGTTATAAATAAAATTGCACAAGATCATTTAAAGAATGCGAATTAAATTGACTTAATGTTGAGAATAATTTTCGTTTTGGCTATCGTGATTTACTTCAATTTACTTGTCAGAATTTATTTCACCTTTTTTTCCGCATAATATTTAATGCCTGAATGTAATGTTATGATTTAATGTAAGAAATATTCCAGAAATTCTTTGAAGCCGTCAAAAAGAATTTCGTCGAATACTTACTACGTAGTAGTAGCCATTAATAGTAATTGGTATTGTTACTATGTACCATTATTTTTAATCAAAAGATAGGACAAAGAAAACAAAAGCTCGCATTTTTTCCGGGCATTGTACTGGAGTCAAAAAAAGAATGTTGTTGACGTGCCTATCTGTATCTAAAGATATCTTTATGTTTCGCTGCCACGCGAAAAATGATAAATTACTCTACTACTCCGCCTGAATGCAAATCTTTGGAAGTGGGTCAACGTGGTGGTATTATTTTTCAAGTTGAATCACTACCAAGGAGCTAGTCTTCAAAATGATTGATCTCTTATTGTCTCGTGACATCTTTACGATTGGTTTGCGTAATAGAAAATTTTTACGGCGTTCGCCGTGAGTGGGGTGTCTTTGTGTGCGGTTTTGAGTGTTGCCATTGTGTTGGCTTCACAACGTTTATGGTATTGCCAGTTTTTGCAGTTCCGGTCATTGGTAGATAAATCGATTGAGCACAGTGACGTTTCAAAAATTCCATACAGAATTTACAAGAGGTGATAAATCATCGCTTTGATTGTACACCGCGGATTTGTCATCTCTCAACGTCTTCTAGAAGAGAAACCTTGTCAGTCCTTGCATAACAAATTTCTATACAGAATTTCTATAGTGTTATAAAGGAATCATTTTTTATTGAACTTTCAACTTAGTGTTCAACTTTATGTCGTTATAAATTCATTCTTGTCCACTAATTCAATTTTCTCTTTAAACTATTTGGTCTTATCATTATAAAATAATTTTTCGCCGCGCATCGAATCGCAAAAAGCAAAGTTCAGGTTATTAAGGTGCCGTTTAAAAAAAGCTTTATCCTCAACCACACGGGATTTCATTCTTGTACCAATCATGCCATTAGGCAGCTAAATTGTACGCTATAAAAATGCAAAAACTTGAAATCTTCGTTGTTGGTTGAAATTTGAGGTGCGGTACCTACTTACCTAACGATACAAAAACACAACAAAGTAAAAGCTATTTTCGATCACACTTCACAGGTTTGAGACTTTTAGAACAGAACATTACTGTATTTTATTTTCATAAGATCTCTTTTTTTAATATCGCTATTATTGTTTATATGCCAGTAGATTTTTTCAAAGAATAAGTAGTACGCGATACGTAGGTAAAATATTGTTTTGAACACTTAACTTTTGTAGAAAGTATTGGTAAACCCATTTTAATTTTTTTTTATTTGCAACATTTACAAAGAATTTGAATGAATTAACAGAAGACAAAAAGAATATTAATAATGATCAGTTAGTCATTACTTCTTTTGGAATATTTTAATACCTACGGTTATGGTTTAGTAAATTTTTACACGTCAGTAGTAGCTTGAAGCGGTAGTCATTTCACCAAACAAATTTATTCCGTTACAATATTAGCTTTGATTATGGGGATCAAGCGCTTATTTCCATGTTTACTGGAGTTCCTTGAATTTTCTTTAAAACCTCTCGTAATTTAGCATAATCTTTGTAAGTGAGGTGCAGCCCGGTATGTTACTTGATACAAAATATAATCGCTGTAATACTTTAAAAATTCACAAAAATTTTGAATCGATTTTTTATCCGAAGATTGTTTAAGATTATTAATTACTTGCTTTCGACCGTTACTTCGCCTGCGTGATGTACAAATAAAAAATAAAATAGTATCTTGTGCGTTAATTAATGATACAATTGTAAACTGTCGATTAGTTTAATCTTAATCTGCTTAACAACTTAAGCGTGATAGTTAAAAATATCGAAAAAAATGTACAAACGTTCACATTCCTAAATCAGTAGAAAGAATACTGTGAAAAAAAAAATATAAGGAGTCGACGATTTGGTTATCCTTCTTTATCTGGCTAACAAATTGTATTTTTTACGCTTAAATTCTACATATGAAGAAAGGCTATTAAAACTTTTGAAATATTTCCTTCACTAATGCCATGTTGTAAAATACCGCTATGAAAGTCATTAGCACAGGACTGTAGCTAAAGGTCTAATTTTCATAGCATCAGAGGCATCAAT
Organism: Choreutis nemorana; assembly: GCA_949316135.1. NCBI lineage: Eukaryota > Metazoa > Arthropoda > Insecta > Lepidoptera > Choreutidae > Choreutis > Choreutis nemorana. The sequence goes on from OX438609.1 coordinate 6,170,859, forward strand.
CATCGCTCGGTTTGACTCGGTACTCCATGACTGAATAAGGAACCAGTCCTATAGAGCCGTATGCACAGTGGACGGAAACAACGCTTTACCTCATAAGCGTAAAAATTACGACAGTAAAGGCTAGATTAAACAAGTAAAATCTAGGAAATACCTTAGAGAGGAAACGGTTGCTGGTGGCAAGGTTCGGAATGCATGCTTTATACCTTTGCTGTTAAAAGTTATGTATTAATATATGTATCAGAAATCTTTTTTGTCCTTGTTGTTTCAAGACCAGCCAACTTATAGGTTGGTTTTGTAACTTTTTTAGTGTGCACCCACCTTTACAACGAACGATTCACAAAATATGTTGATGACTTATGTAATGCAATCATCTGTAACATTTGACGCGGACTACGGCGGGTACTGGCAGCAAAAGTGGCTTATATGTCTGAATATATTTAAGTATTTCTATAACATCCTTTAATTTTTTTTCCCACTTAAATACTTTTTCACTTATCTGTTTTTCCGTTTAGATTTCTTTAGCCGAAGGATACATACATCGATTTCTTCTACTTATTATGTAGATACATTCTAATTCGAATTATGTATGTTATAATAATAACACACTTTAAACACCATACATAATTTTTTAAAGAAGAAAACGTTAATTAATGTTCCAAATGTATTATAAATATTAAATGAAGTGTGTCTGCTAACGCTACACTTTTTATTGTGTTTAAAATAAAACAGCGTAGTATTCAAGCGTCCGCCGCTCGGCCGATATTAATCTGTGTGCGCAGGTAGTAGCACTGGATCTTGATCTCTAGATCTCATTGATCTTGATCTTTAAAGCTTTACATCGGTGACAGTTTATGTAACTGTCAAAACCTTGAAGATCCCATCTTGTATATTGTGGAGATCTACATATATAAAACTACAAGTTTGATATTCGATAACATCTTCGAAATAATTTTGTGACGAATATAAAAATAAATTGATGAATGTAACGATGAGAAAATATGACTACTGACCACAATGCTAAAGGGGCCATTTGGTCACCAAATGTAAGTGGGTAGTAAAAGTTCGATTTCTCTTTAATAAGTATCTTTGGATGCATCAAATTTCATAGCTACGCGGTGGTACTTTTAAGGTAGTAGATCACAAGTCCAAGTTCATGATCAACTCGTTAATCGAGTCCGTAATCTGTTGCTTCTACCTTCAGAATCTGAACTTAATCACGACGTAACAAGAGTTAAAATTGAACTTGTAACGTTTCAGTAAAAAGCATACGTACTTACAAAATTACAACCGAAACCCCTACCAGAAGCGGTCAGATCAACAACCGTAAGCAATAATCATTACTTTCGTCTCATCAGCCTTGAAAGATGCTTTATTGTCTCGATTCGGCTTGTTGTCGACTTGTTATGGACAAAATAAAAATAAAATTAGGAATCATCAAACTCGTACGCTCTTCTCAGATGAGAAATTGACTCATTCACAAGTAAAAATATTAGAGTCTACTCGCTTACACTTAGAACATTTTACAATCGAAAGACAGAGATGCACGTAAGATTCAAAATATCATACAGTTTCTATACACGATAAACAGGTTGTTTCAAGATATCACGCAATGGGTCTCGCGCCGGAAAAAATAATTTCATGAACCCGATAGGACGCTGTTTGTATCTACGCATTTGTGCAATCAACACAATTCCATTCTGATGCTGGCTTTGTGCTTTGAAAAAACTAGTTTGATAGCTTTTAATTGAACTAGACTTATCTTAATAAATAAACAATTATTTACAAACTTCTTTTCATTATTTCCTTTGTTTTAGAATTTAAATTTAAAGTTAACCTTTAGAAATGTCAAAATTTACGAGTACGAGAAAAAAAATGTTTAGCTTAGAGGTTTAAGTAAACCGCAGATCTTCAACAACCTAAGTATTTAATTTGCGACCGTGACACAAATTCTTTGACGCATGCGTCCTGTACCCTGTATAGGGAAAGTCATGGAAAAAGGGAGATTTTCTTTGTTATTTTTAAGCCTCGACCTCAAAAAGGTTGCCTAATTTGTTGAAGGGAATTGTACATTATTTCTCTTCTGTTTTGTTTACGTTGTGATTACCAAGAGGGTTAAATCGCGCGTTTATTTCTCCAATCTCCCCCTTTACATTTCTACGTCTAAACGAACTTAACTTTTATTAGGAGGCTTGTTGAATTTCGTAGAAAACATCATTTAAACTTTCAGCTGTGTTTTAAAACTCGCTTTGAAACATATCTACAACTTTTTATCCATTCACAAAAGGTACTTTAACTTTCCGGAAAATTTACAACGCCGAAACCAATACAAAATCAAACTACAATTGGCAATAAATCGGGCGGTCCGCCATAGACTAAGTTCTTTTAATAAGTAACAAATAAGTATTTGAATATATCTTCTATATTAAATGTATCTTCTAAAGTGTAATGAAAGAGTATAAAATATAATCAATTCAATACATATTATTTTTAGATCATTAGGATCAGGAAAGAGTTGAATAAAAATACACACACAACTGGTAAAAACTAAAACTTTCTCATCCAAAGGCTGCATTCATCCGAGTGAGGTGTAAAGCTCAAGTTAACTTATTCTATCTAGTCGCTGTCAACTCGATAGGGGCTTATCAAGCGATCGGCCATTTTAATTGTTGGAAGGCGCATGTCCAGCCTTAATTAGTGAAAATACTCTCTTAGTATCTCAGCATACATCTTTGATTTTGAATGCAATTATTGTTCTCGGCTGATAAAGAGGCCTTGTAAGCTGCGAGGGAGCAAGTAAATTAAACTGTTAGGTCTTTTTGTTCGCTTTCATAGATCGTACTGCGATTAAGTTTGTTCGTGGAACTAGAAATGGTATTTATTATACGCATTTTACTAGAGAAAGTTTATATTCTCATGAGAAAATGTAGAAGGTTTAAATTTTAGCAAAAAGTCAAAATTATTAAAAGAATATTCAAGTTTACTCTAAAAAAGGAACTTGTCTTGACATTGTTATTTTTAATGAATTAACATAGTTGTAGTACAAAACACGTGTGTAATTATACTTTTTCAATTCCAAGAAAAGTTTTCTTTTGAAAATTTATTTTACTTAATCCGGTTTTTCGTTTTAATCCCCTCATCCATTTCTTGCATAAGACCATTCAAATTATCTAACGCGGCTGATCTTTAGTTATTCGCTGAGATGTGAGGCCCTTTATTTTCCTACTGCGGCACTCGCAACACTGGAAGGCTTAAATTTTAATTAATTTTTCACTCCACGGACTTCTTTAATAAAACCGGTGGCTTAATTGCCAAAATATTTTACAATCCCCTCAGCTTCAGAACGAACCTTAAGGTACATTTAATAATAAGCGTAAAATCCATTGAAATCGCGCCATTACTAATTGGAATAGGTAAGTTAGACAATACACAATTAAATTAATCAAGTTCATTCTACCATTTCATAAATTAAGACTGTACAAGTGTATCATTAAAAATAGGAATTAGTCACTTAGTTCCTTACGGGTAGGCATTTTCTAAATTCACGAGGTATTTTCGAACGTTAACTAAAACGTATCCTACTTACTGTAGAGAAAAACTTCCAATTCATTTACTTATCTATTAAAAGAGCGATAACGCAGGTTCCGACAACACATTCAGAACCAATGAAGCCTTATGTCATATAACATCGGGATGAGCTCAGTAACGCATGGACTGTGATAAATTGAGGAAAAATGTAAATACGCTTCGCTTTAACCAGCCTGATGAAGTGAAAGCTAAAGGCTGTAGAAATATTCTAAACTCATCCGCTAAAAGGGTTCCTATAGAATCTTCAAAGAAAGGAAATGTTTCTTCAAATGTCTTCAAACAACTAAACCATTTGCCTAGGCTATCTATTTATTAATCAGTATATTTTACTCTTTAAAAATATAGAACCAATATCATTAAAAAGTTTTGTTTAATAAAAATAATATTAAATAACATTTTCTTTGTTGCTACAGAACACATTTAAATGTATTAGCCGTATGAAATTTTCAAAGGGTACTTGGAATGAGGAAAACTTCCACTCTAAAAACCTGAAACTTTCACGGAGCTACGTAAATGGAAAATGTCTTTCTTACTACAAAGTTTATCATAAAAGGACAATAAAACAAACTCTTTAAAGTCAATCCGAAAACTTGAGAATTTCTTTCACAAACAAAATATTATTTACGGACGCATAGTCGTACGCCCTTGCCAATTCATTGTTACATCCAATAGTTCCGTGCTGTTGACAAAAACTTAAACTTTGTATGCTGTTCCATGCCTCTGTGTATTTTATTGGGCGTCTGCTTTACTTGCCAAATAGTGTACTTTAATATCATAGCGTTCTTTGCGTACCGCAGTTATTTTTGGAGTCTGAACGCCTATGGCGGAAACATAAAGAAACGCTTCAACATACTAGGTTGTATCGCATGGTATGAAAGGTCGATTCGCTTCCAACGCGATATAGGCGTTGAATAAGTGAGTAATATCTAACGTTTATTTAGCAGCGACACTGGAGAATGGCTTTTTCTTGTTATCTAAATTATGTATTATCTCCTTATTTTCTATTCAGGAAGCCAAATAAATAGTCGAGATAGAAGCGAAATGGTTTGCTTTATGTGATATTGGAATGTTATTCTACATGATGAGGTTATCAACAAAATGACAGAGATTTGTAATAATGTACCTATTTTGGAGTTTAGTTAGTAATGAAAATGTGAGCCCAAGATTTTGGATTGGATTAATCAAAGATTGAGGCTTCATCCATCTTCAACTTTCGGCGGCAGGCATCCCACAAGCACACACTAAGTACCATTATAATCGAACACGTCTGAACAATAAAAATAAACGATAACCAATATTCGGTAGCCAACTGAGTGTGAAACGGGCAACTACCCATCTTATCAGAGGAACGTCAAGTTTACCAACTGAAGACGTATTGAAACCAGACTAAGCTGACCTTTAAAGTGGAATTGCTGTAGCCCGCGCAGTTTCTTTTTCAATATATCTGCGGGAGGGGTGGTAGATCATTGTTGATTGGTAGCATTACTCACGTGTGTTAGGACGTGGGAGGTACATTAGGAAAGAAATCAAGATCGTTGCAGCAACGGAAGCCAGGTGATGCATTGCCTCTGACTGTACCTACTCTCGCAATCGGTAGATCTGAGATTAGATCGCATTCGTTTTCTAGCGCAAACTGCTTTCGAATGGTCGCTGGTACTTGTTTGTAAGAAATCTTTGGTTTCATAAACAACCGATTGATAAGTAAATATGGGCTTAGATTGCCACAAAAATGATAAAAATTTATGAAAATATTGACTATGAGTTGGATATTCTTAGTCAACAATAAATTAGCGAGCTTTTAGAATGATTTTTTTGGGGCCTTACATTATTTTTATACTCTTACAATACATGGCTCAGTATTAAGGCAATTATCATTATTCTAAGCCTTAAAACATTTTAAAAAGTCTGGAACGAAAAGGTTTTAATTTTTCTCATAACAAAATTTGTCTTATTCATTTTTATCCATAAACTCTTATTAATCATTTTTACATTATTGTAAATCATTCACATTAAAAATAAATATCGACTCTTTTTCAAAGATTTATTTACAGTGATCAGGAGAGTTGTTTTGGCTGCTACTTTATTTGCAGTAAGTTAATCTCAAAGTTTCGATTCGCTTACCGTCTGTAATTTAAAGTAACCTCAGTCTAAGTGATCCATCTTGTCTTCCACGTACGGTTCCAAGTTTATTTCTCTGTCTCGATTAGAAAAAGTGAATTAGGATTTGTTTTCTTTTATTCGCTTGCGGTAGGATAAGGTGACTTGGATTGTTTATCCAGTTTTACAAATCTTTGTTCTTGGTATTGCTGTTTATTTTAAGTTAACGCAAAGCAAGAAGAGTTTATATGACTTTCATAACAAAATGAGAGAAATCTATTTCTTTCTTAATTAACCTACGGTAGAACATAAGTAAAATAAAAAGTTAATGAAGGTTTCGATCTTTTTTAAAAATGTTAAGAATTCAAATCGGAAGCAAGTTAAAGCAAATTGTGATTGAACTTTTCAAATGAATCCGAATCATAGTAATGGTAGTTTAGAACTCTCACCACAAGCATTCCAATTAAATTGAATGGCTATCGATAACACGATCGTACTAATTGTTATTCTACTACTTCTGATGTTATTCATCAATATGAATATTGATAAGCTGAGGAAAAAGTAGTCCACTTCGTTTAAAATATTCATTGGTTCGAACTGTCTTTCAAAAAGAATAGCTGAAATTGCATTTCAGAACTTTGTAACTTAATCGAAATCTCAGAGCATCTTATCTACAATGAAGTCATATATTCATAAGATCTTTATTTTCGAGTAATTTTAAGATTAGGAAAAATTTGGTTTTGTCTACAACATTTTTCATCAGACTTTGTTGTTCAAACTTTGCCAAAATGAGTTAAGCCTGACAAGTAAAAGTTTAATTTCAAAATCAAGATATTAAACGTGAAAATATTTACAAACTTAAAGATTAACTTTGTTAAATATTTTGTAAACTCTATTAATCCTCAAACTTTGTTTGACCTAAACAACTTGTAACTCGTATCAAAGTGAGAGAAGATAAATCTTCAGTTGAACTTTGCAGCGACTGAACATAAATTGCTAAAGCCTAAAGCGTCCTACCAGCCACGTTAGAATGTTAGGATATACAAAGTCGGCCTAGCTATAGCTGAGAGATAAGAAAATAATGTCCCTTACAAAGGCCGTACGCAACGTCTTCTTTTCTTATAAGCTATATCCTTACTCATTATCTCTTAACACGCCGCAAAACTTATGCTCCTCCTACGTAAGTTCCTATCTCGGCCCTTAAACACCACTTTCCTGGCTTTCGCTACATCCTTGGATCAGATACCACCGCCTGCACGAACCAACACTCTATACATTTATTTATTTACCGCACTAAGACGATTATTTACGATGTACGCCGCGTAATAGCTTGCAATATCTTGTTTTTGTGTAAGGCCGGTATCCAGTACATGCATCATTTTGAGGCGAGTGAGGCAATTCGGACCGAGAGGCGCTGTAGGCGAACTTTTTTCTAAAAGAATTTATTCGCGAGCCGGATTTACATAGGAAAGTAATTTAGACAAATTGCTCAAACGATTTTAGTGAGAAACTCGATGTAATTTGTTTGGATGATGATGTATGCTAATGCGTTTAGGAACTGGTAGCTATGGGACACTAACAAAATTTTGGCGATTCCGAAACCTGGTCGTTAAGTATCGAAGATTATAAATTTTAATTATATCCCACAAGGATCAATTTCAATCAATTAAATGGCTATTAAAAGAATTTATAAAGGAAGTAACTAATGGAATCCAAGTTGTACGAAATGACTCAAAATATTTTTATGAGATTTTATAATATGAGAGAATAATTTTCAATAATATTTATCAGCAATACTAACGATTACCAAGTTCTTCTTTATGATGTAGTAACAAAATTTGATGTCGTAATTCATGAAAATTACTTTATTTTTCTTTATGACGATAACGAAAGCTGTAACAGCTTCGTTAACGTCTTCTTTTGACCGACCGATAACAATTTTGGTGCGAAATACGTAAAAATATACATAAAGATAAGCCTTTGCGTACTTTCCTAGAATTTTCGCAGTAAATTTTATTAGTACAAAAAGAGAGTTTTAATGGTATCGTTTTTTTGATATAATGTATTCTTACCATTTTTAGCATTTTATATTTACTCGTTTAGACAGTTTTCTAATTACATTGATAAATGATTTTTATCTTGATTGTTATTTATTGTGCTTTTCGTTCTTAGTTATTATGATCAACAAGTTTTATCAAGAAAAAAATAAACAATGTAGTCAGAGGCTTAGTAAGTCGCAAAAATATTTTAATTACCATTAATAAAGAAATAAACCTTGTTGCTTCTTGGATGTTCGTCGTAAACCTCCCTTGTTATGGCATTTAACGGGTGGCCACCATAAAATAAAAACTATTTTTAACCCGACATCGAAAATGTTTCGTATACATTTAGGGTAATAAATATTACTATCGAGAAGCCCAAACTTTCGTTTATAGCCCTATATCCTTCTTCGTAGAGAGTGAAGTATGACAAAAGGACTCGGGTTCTTTGGAATCTAATTTGCTATTCAAGGCCAAAAACGAAAGTGGATAACTTTTACACTTTACTCTTTTAACAACCATTACTTAGTTTGTCGAGTTTACTGACTTAAGGAACTAGGTGGATGAATTTTGTTTACTCAAAGTTAACGAATTTAGGAACAGAGAATTAGAAACTTCAGTAAGTTTGACCTAAAGTGGATTTTCGCATATGATGTTAGCGTCATTAACTTACAAGACTCCATTCATTCTTATCGTTCTAATATTTTAGGTAAAAAATGGATCGTGAAAGGAAACAAAATAAATGTTTATCTTTTAAACATGTAGCTGAAACGACAAAACTGCATCTTGCAATCTTTAATCTTATCGTATATCAATTTTAAACCCAGACAAAAGATTTCCAACTGTCCATGTAGATTCTTCAATGCATCTCTTATATGCAAATTTTGTTCAATTTCGGCATTCGCTCACTATCAGCAACCCCATAAATAACTGGGAAGAATCGAAAATCCCAGGGAGCAGACAATCCATTGTGTCGAAAGAAAGTAAGAGCTCCCTTTTTTTTTCTTAATTTTGTTTACGATGTAGTAAATTACCGAGATGTTTCGAAAAATTTGCCGTGATGACGTTGCAGCAAAGTTACGCTATGAGTTTATAAGCAGCGGCCGGCACCTTTGTTGTTCAGAAACCTTTATTAGAGATTACATCTTTTTCTTGTCAAATTTTACAATGACGTGTTTCTGTTTTGCAACGAGTTTTTGTTTGCTGACTTAAATTAAATACACTTTTAAGAAAAAAGGCAACCATGTTTCATATTATATCCAAATAATACCAATAGTGTGATTTTTAATAGTAAGTTGATCTTTTATAGGACTAAAGAGATTCGGAATGAAAATAAAGAAAAGATCGCACGAGACTATCATCTCAAAATCTGTGTTTTAACATTCAAGAGTACAACGTATTAGTCTAAACGTAGAACTGAATCACCAACAATATTTTAGCTGTAGAAAATGGAATTTTTAAACAAAAATTCTTGCCAGATTTTATGCTTGTACAAACATTGCGTTTCGTAGGGGTGAGATATCCACAGTGTGTGGCGGCGGAAACAATTCCCTATTTTCTCTTTCCCCTTTAAGCAAATCCTCACAAATTCCTAATCCTTATTCGACAAAATCCAAAAGGAAACGGATCTGAAATTCTCTACTCGAAATGGAAAAAAGCAAGATTAGGCAAACAAGCTTTAGTGTATCTAAAGTTTAATGAAAGTTGCGTAAGGGATTATAGTTTTTAATTAGGATATGTTACGTAATTTGATTTCGAAATGGTGACCTGTAAAAGTAGTTTTTTTTTCTTTTAGCAGATTTTTTGATCTAATAAGTAAGAAAAAGTTTCCAGGACGTTTTAATCATAATTAAAAACAATTAAAACAAATTTGGATACTAAATCACTTCTAGTTGATTATATTAAAACCCAACTCTCTGAACGCGGTTACATGCCCTTTGTCTTAATGTCAATGAAGTTGCGTTTTAAATCCAATACGATGGCGCTAGTCGCGCTTAATTAACATGCCTTGCGGGAGGATGAAAAAAGAACTAATAATCCCCAAGCCTTTTTGTGGGACATTTAAAACTTTAGCCGTTTCCATTGAACTCTATCCTCAATAGAAATAAAAGATAATTTCCTTTCGATATACAATTCGTCTTTGCTTAATCGATTGTTCATTTAATTTATTGTCTCTGTCATTGTTAGAAATTTAATATCTCAGTTTTAATTTATAGAGAAACTTGTTTTGGTTTCTAGATCTTTTTTCTTGTTACACAATTTGTTTGTAAAATATGTACTGTCATCTAAATCAAAATGTAATGGAATAGCGCTCCGATATTACTCATTGATTTATTTAAACGGTCGTAAATAAGTATGCTTGAGCATCAATTCGAGTGTCTTAACTATTGTTTAAGTTAGCCTCTGAAATATGAGTATTGGTATACGAAAAGCTTGTTTTATCTGAGCGTGGGCGTGACTGGTATATAAACCTACTTATATCTACATAGATTCATCATCCACATGATAATTAAATTTGACCTGAGGCTATGGAAGGGGAGATTCACGGTGATGCCTTGGTATTTATGGTCACAACGAATTCTACTTGACACCTTAAAAGCCCAGGTGCGGACTTTTTAAAACGCCTGGAGTAAAAGAATACAGTTATCGGTTTTAGTATGTCCTAAATGTTCTTGGCGAATTCTCGCTGTACTACTTTTCGAATATTCTTTTATTTTTAGTAAATAAATATGTAAAATCATAAATTATTGCATTGGCGATGTTTTTCTTGAGATATCTGTAAATAGTTGTATACTTTTCGAATTTACTTTGTAAAAGACCACACCTGTAGTTTAAGATAACGAGTTTCTGAAATAAATAATAATGAAATGATCTTAATGCCGTTTTGATGAGAGCTCCCTCCTGTTATTTGTGTTAAATACATTAAAATGTCACATTAATACGTTCACAGTTCCAACGTAGTAAAAGGGCTTATAAACAAGTAAAACTGAAACTATGGGGGGTTCTAATTCGTCAGTGATAAGTTGCCGGATATGGCACCATTAGTAAGCCACACTATATTTAACAAATTAGTTGCTTATGACAAACGAAAATGAATGATCTCTTCGAGCTCAAGGCATTTTTTAATTTCAACTTATGACCGTTCTAATGAACTAGCACATGTCAACACTGTGACGAAAATGAAATGCGTTCAGAATTTCAACTATTTTTGGAGTTTTGTGAAATTTAGTTCGTTGAACTTTGTTTATTTGGTCAACAGTTCAATTATTTTACTGCAATAGGTATGACAAAATTGTATTAATTAAAAAAATGTCCATAAATATCATAAAACTATCTATTCGAAACGTTTAGAAAATTAGTATTAAATATTTAATTAATAACGCCAATTACTTCAGATTAACAAATGGACGAGTAGATAGAGTTAAATATTTACTATGCACAAAAACTTTCAGGTATTAAAGTAGGAAGTTTCGTTCAAAGCGTTTTATTAACAAGGGAACATTGAAAATAGCTGACGCAGCAATGTACCGACATCCCATTTAAGTGTGTTCCTGCCAATACGCTGGGGGCCAAGAACTTTGATTAAAATTTCATAACCCCAAGCTTAAGCAAAGCAGACTCATTGTAAATTATGGCAGGGACTTTAATATTTAATGACTGAAACCTTCGGGAGCACGTGTAGCAAACATTTCCAATGTTTGGGATTGTTGGTTACAATGTTATCGAATGGATTTAAGGCTTAGGTTAGCTTCAATCAAAGCGTTGGATTTATTTGAGCGGAATTAAAACTTTTAGACTTATCGTTAGCAAACAGAATTTAAAAATATCCAAGGGTTAATTGTTAAATGTCAAAAGGTCTCTGATTTTCTATATTTTGAGATTTTTTTCAAAAAAGTATGAGTTATTGTATAAAATTATATGGCATCATTTCATTATATTTCATGTTTGAAAGTCGTGTGTATTGGCCCTAACAGTTTTAAAACCCTATTTAAATTAAAATTATAACGACGGCGTATGCTACTAAAGGGCACAATTGAATGATTATATAATACTTGGGTTTTATATGTAACATTTTAAAAGACTAACCTACTAGTAATAAAATCGGTCATCGTAATTGAGACAGTGCCCTAAAATAAAGGACCTAGATATAGAAGTAGAATCAAATATTATTTTACCGAATTAATAGGTGGTTGTTTAGAAAATTTAACATAGTTCGTAACTAATCTGGCAACGTTGTCAAGCATCATAACATTGTACGTCAACTTTGATAGTCTATTATTGGTATTCGGTACTGAGAAAGGCCGTCTTTGGGTTATCTAAGCCGTCTACCCGTTGGGAACGCCCTTTAATAAGCTATTCATAAGCTGAGTCGGTTGGCAAAAGCCCTTAAGATATATTTTGATTAGTGGTATGTTTGTTTTCTCTATCAAAGAAAAAGCCTTTCAGAGAAATATTAAATTTGTTGATAAAAATTATAACAAAATACCACTTACTAATTTCTTAAATCTCAAAAGCCGTAGAGCATTAAAAGTTTTCGTTATCAGGTAAGATAGAGTACCTATGTTAATAATATTTTACCATGGGTTCTAGAATATAAAAACCGGTCAATTGCGTGTGCGTATAGGGTTCCGTGCAAATTTAGCATAGACTTAGAGAGTTGATTTTTCACCTTAGTCCTCAGTAGGTATTTGGTATTAATTTCAACTTTAGGAATTGGCCTTTACTTAAACTCTTTACGAATTCTCGAGAAAAAGGGCTTGACGAGCCGACACACAGACAGACAACAAAGGGTTCTTACAGGTACGGAACCCTAAAATAGGGCCAACACTTGTTTGAGCAGAGTGTAGCTGAAATCAACGTTAGTAATTATTAATAATAATTGCAAAATCAAAAATAGTTTTATAGTAGCCAATAATAGGCAGGTTAGATGAGACAGCTTCCTCTCTTGTCAGACCTGCTTTCAAATACTTAGTAATTTAAAATTGAAGTAATATACAAATAAAGTTTATTGTTTTACAGCCGGTAAATGCCTCTTTGCTATTTTTCCACGTGCTCTAACGGTACTTTTACCTAATTAATTTAATCTAAAATAAATTCGTGTGCGTACTTTTAGTCTTACGACATCCGAAACGAGCTTCACTCTGTTATATTTTTAATAATAAGTAGGTATAAACTTTAAGCCATTTACAAAGGTTAAGGAATTATATATTTTGGTAGCTTATATATGGAATAACAAACTACTAATAAATAATTAATTTAGTCTTTTAAAGCATTAAAAATTAATTATAAATCTTAAATTCTATTAAAATCCACATGTAACGCTGTTCGTCCTTTTGGGACATTTAATTTGCTTTCGTAGTGTTTTGCCATTAACAATGATTACGCGATATCTAAAGCCATTCCAATCTAAACCGTGTTACAAAGAGCTAAAGCTCATTTTGAAGTGACATATTTATATCTGAAACACGATTAAAAGCACCGCATGTTCAAACCAAATGTATTATAAAAGGAAAACTTACTATTTTCTCCACACGTAGCTTCGAGTTTTAAGTTTTAATAAAATTGAAAGCTGTTTCTGTAATATTACTTTGGTCGCAATAAAACAACCGGGAAATTAATAATTAAGAACTGTAAGTTTAAGGAGTATTTTACGGGTGTTTTTGTTTTAATGGGCATAGAGGTCCGCGGTGCGCTCGTCAGATTTATTACTAGTCGGAGCGGAATGACATTCGACTCTAATGTTCACTAAACTCGAAATGAAGCCGAGATAATGACGAGTTAGCTATTTACTGCGCACCGAAAATTCCCATGCCCCACGATCCACACATTCCCGACAATCTTAAGATTAAATTAACAACACTAAAAAGTACTCCGACTCGCTGCATTAGTGAAATTAACACTAGCCTATTGTCCCCAGAATTCGAACTGAACAACATTCTTTAGACGTATTCGAATTTAGAATCAGAACACATTTAAAATAACGAGTAGGAGTTTAACATTATGACAACAACTTTAGAATTTACAAGCCGGTTGTTAAACAGATTTGTGTAACCCGAAATAGAGATGTGGACAAACGTTGTGTTCCGTTTACTTTTCTTTTGGATCGGCAAACAGTTTTTCAAGTGCATCAGTGCATGTGATTAAGGGATGGGACAATATCTGGGACTTTTGTTCTCGATTGTCCTTGTTTGCGGTCTGTGGTATGCTCCTCTAGAAGCAATATACACTTTATTTTATCCAAGCCAGGATACTATTTGGCATGTCACGTACTATAAATCCAACAATTTGTATTGAGTTACGTAAACTTAATACCGTTCCTAGACGAAAGCTGATCTCTTTAGTGACATCTCTAGAGTACGTAAAGGTTTATCGAATGACAATATATTTTTTCATACGTTGTATATTTTAAAACATTCAAAGGGATCAAATGCTTTTAGACTAGATGCTATTAAATTGCGCATGCGTCTTTTGTCGCAGCAGATGGCATTTTCAGCAGATGGCTTTATTGTCAAGGCTTTGTATGAAAAATAAGCTTAGTTTAATGAATAAGTGCTAACGATATTTAAACCATTTCTTCAGTTTGTCTTTTCGTAATACTAATTGTATTGTATTAACATAATTAAATTAATTTGTGCAATAAAAGATTCTTTCTCATAGCTCGATACTTTGTTGAAAGATGTAATGATCTTCTATGAAAAATTCCTTAGAATTTTTATAAACCATTTTCTGTATGTTATCATAAATATCCGCTATAAATATAAGTATTCCAAAATAACTCCTGACCAATACCAAAAAGCTCTATTATAGCTAGGATAGACTACATAATAATCATAAAAATAAATGCCAATCATTTTCATTTCATAATTGTATGCTATAACAATGACATTGAAATAATGATACTCACACATTCTTCAACCTTGACAGTAACTAATGCAATGCAATGCTCGTAATATTTACAATAGATTTTAATAAACACACAAATTTAAGATTTTTATTTTGTTTGAACGCCACAAAGAGATAACTGTCGATAGTAGGAACGTTGATGGTACGTTTTTCATAGGCGGTTAAATCTTACATTTTCTCTTAAGACATACTTTTGTAACTTCCAAAGAAAAATTCTGGGACATTTCAGAACGGATTACGAGTGTTTTTTGCCTGTACACGTTATAAAACTCCTATTATCTCGGTGGAACAAATCAAAATGAAATCAACATCGGTTACTTTTGCCGTTTTCACCCTTATCAAACGCGAAGACGGGTCAGCTAAGAAAATAATGGGAAAACTTGAAGCCAACCAGCCCTCTGTGACCTTACCAACGTGTGCCTGATTTTATCTTGTGTTGGGTTGTTTGTGTTATACAACTTAGTGGGCAAGATAAGCCGGTTCAGCTTCACCCAGGCTAAGCTATCTTTACATACCTAATTGCTAGTAAATAATTTTGCTTCGAAATACACACAAACTAGGTATTTGATGCCTAGTAAGCTAAAGTTAAAAGATTGTTTTGATTTAGGTATGATTTCCAAACAAAAGTGATCGTCAAAAAGTATTATAAGTTTTGTCTTGAGCATTAGATATTTTTAAATGAATATAAGAATATGAAGTTTATTTTTAGACAGAATAAATATGTACTTACTCGGAATAATCAATTGACTTGTGGAGGCTTTAAACGAATATTTTTTTGTAAGTAATCCATTTTTGGTGGAAAAACTAGATTGATTATTGTACTTTTAACTAAATTAATTGCAGTTATTGAAGTTGAAAATTATTAGAATTGGTTTTATTATGATAATTGTGCTTTTTTAATCCTTGCTTTAAAATATAAGAAAAACAATAACGACAGATGTAGTATTCCAAGGTAATTCAATATAATTTATTGATATCTATTCTGAAATATGAGTTATTAAATAACTGTTAATGAAATAAAACATAATAACGAAATAACAAAAGAGTTATAGAAATGTAAAAAGGTAAAAAAGGAAATAAAACAAAAGAAAATAAATTTTAAAAATGTAATTCTCTTATCATGGTGTTTTTAATATTTACATAAATACATAGTTTGTAATATTTACAGTATTTAAATTATATTTTGAGTATTTTACAAAAAAAAAATATAAATGCAGATTTACAATGTTTATAACTTTGGCATTATAATAAATTAAGCGATCCGACCTAACATTAAAGTATCTAATACTGTACATTTATCTTTTAAATAGTATGTATGTATCTACAACTGCTTAAACATAAACTATAAAATATTATCGCAGAAATCAGGAATCAATCCTTACATAAAAATAACAGTAACTTAATCATGTCAATTAAGTGACGGTGGAAGATATAACGTTGTCATATCATACACGATTCGAACAGTGAATATAAAACAATCTTAAAACAATTATCACTTTTTATTGGACTAATACGCTTAAGCGTTGCAAGTATAGTCAGTGACTGACCTGCGTTGGAGCATACGCTATGCCCAGAGCTGGGCGTGCGGCGGCATGCGGTGCGGGTGCGAGTCGCGAGCGTGTACGCTGGCCGACAGCGCCAACCCGTCGCCCAGCAGGGGGGGGAGCTTCCCCGGCGGCGGAGGAGGGGGCGGCGCCGGCGCCCGCCCGGCCCCCACAGGTGACACCGAAGCGTAAATATTCACAGTCGAACGATGATACTGACACTTTCTCAAGTCCGGCATAGCAAACCTTAACTTTTGCCAAAACTGTCTATCGTTCCAATCGATGCACGTGTTCGCCTTCAGACACAACCTCAACTCTGGATCGATATCCCTATTCGGCAGCTCGCCGAGTAATATTATTATCAGTCTTCTTCGTCTCTCTTTTAGTACTTCGTGGAGAGCGGTTTTAAATTCGAAACGACACCATTCGTTGTTTATAAAGTTTTTAGATAGGACTATTATCGTTCGTTTCGAAGATTCCACAGCCTCAATTATTGTATCCGCAACGTAAGCAGATGCATTAAAATCTCGGTAATGTAGGCAGAGTCGAAAACTGGGATCTGATGATTCTAGGCCGGGCGCTAACATTTGAGCGACGAACGCCTCATCTTTCACGCTATAACTTATGTAGGCGTCAAACAAACGATCTTTGTCGGCCTCTTCATCGAAAGCTGTGCTTTTATAGCACATTCTGAAACCACAGTGGTAGTAAATCCAAACTCTAATTTCGCGCCTCCAATAAAACACGCCGCATATTAAGGCTGAACTCAGAACGAACACACATAGCGATATTAATAACAGAGGAAGGTAGTCATTAATCACTTGATTTTCGATAATTGAAGAACTTCCCCCAACGTGACTTGTGCAAACAGTAGAGTTGAAGTCAACCATTAATGGTCCCACGGCGTTTGTTACATTATCAAACACACACGAGATTTTGTCGGCGTCTTCCACCTTGCCGATATTGTTTTTGAACCAATTTCGGAACTTGTGCATGTAATGGCAATCGCAAGACCATGGATTGCGGGAAAGACTAATCTCTACCAAATAAGGATTCATCGTGAATTGCCACACGGCAAAGCCGTAAATGTTGTTCCCTTCTAAGCGAAGTACTTCTAAATGCCTCAACTCCATGAAGGTTCGGTTATCGATGTAGTGTATTTTATTGTTTTGCAAATGTAACTCGCGTAAACTCTCCAATGGCGATAGTTCAAAACCTAACAACTCTTTTATATTGTTCTTTTCTAAATGCAACACTGTTAAGCGTTTTAGTCCACTAAACGTATTATTATAAAGTGCATCAATATTAGAATTATTTGCATATAAAATTTTTAGATTTTTACGTCCAATAAAGGCATGACTTGTTAAACCACCAAAATTATTACCGTCTAAATAAAGTTCAGTAGCGTCCATAGGTATAGTGTTAGGTATTTCTGAATACCCAGCAGCTGAGCAGTCCACTATGTTTGCCGACCACGGTTGGTCGTGATAACAAGTACAGTTCGATGGGCACGTCATTTCACAATCACAAGCGTCAAAATCACAACAATGACACAACGTAAAACAATGAGTTTTATATGTACACAAAAACTGAGATGATTCCGCTTCAATTAACGGTATATAGGTCCTTTCACGATTATATAATAACTTGCAGTAAATACTCTCGAGGTCCATCACCCTAGGGTGCTGCCTTAAGTGATCGAGCTTATTGATGCGTTGTAACCATTCCATAGTACAATCACATTGAAATGGATTTCCTCCGATATAAAATTCGGGGAGAGGTCTGCCGGGGTCCACTGGAGTCAGACGTAGCGCATTGAGATCCATGCTAGTGATCTGATTTGCATACAAATCGACTCTCGTTAAATTGGTTTTTCCAACAAAAGTTTGAGCTTCAACTTGTGTAATTTGATTATCATTCAGGAACAGAAGTTCGACACTGCTGGGAATTGAGAAAGTAGATATTTTTATCATTTTGTTGAAACTTGCGTCTAAAGTTTGTATTCGAAGTTCTTTGTCCAACCGGTAATTATTTCCCAGTTCTTTGATGTTGTTGCTGTGAAGATCCAACCATTGAAGTCCCGGAGGAATTACGGCGTAATCAAACCATTCTATTTGGTTATCTGACACGTTCAACCACAACAGAGATGGGATATTTACGAACAAGCCTTGAATGTCTGTTAACTGGTTTGCATCCAATCTAACTGCTTGTAAATTTGTTAATGTTTCAAATGCGTTCATATCAATTTGTTTTAATTTGTTACGGGCCAAATTCAGAATTTGCAACGAAGGTAAATCTGAAAATACATCTTTGCTTATATTTTCAATTTTATTTCCAATAAGACGTAAACCATATACGTTATGCAAACCGACAAAGCCGGACTCTTCCAAAGATGTAATCTGATTTTCTCCGAGATCAAGAGTTCTCAACAGTCGCATATTTCTTAAAGCAATGGGTACTTTCTTCAAACGATTTCCATTTAAATTTAAATCTTGTAGAGAAGATGTGTTTCTGAATGCTTCGGGATGAAGTTCTTCGAGATGGTTATTGTCTATAGATAGTAGAGATAGCACGTAAAGGCCATTCAAGGCATAGGCATCAATATGAGATATTTTATTGTAGGAAAGGATCAAGGTATGTAAGTTATTCATAGGTGCAAATGTATCAGCAGCAATGCTCTCGAGTTGATTATGTTGTACATTTAAAATTTGCAAAGTGTACAGATCCTTAAATATTTTTGGCTCAAGTTTTGTAAGTCGGTTATTGGATAGATTTAGCAAAACCATTCTAATAAGTCCAGTGAATGTTTTCTCGTTGATCCATGTGCTCGTCAAATGATTATTAGATAAGTCAAGTGCCAACAGCTGGTCTAAGTTTGCAAAGAGACTTGGGGAAAGCACACTGATCGAATTGTTCTGTAAATAGATTTCTTTGATTACAGGCCTTGAATCTTTGAATAAATCTTGAGGAAGAGCAACAATTTTATTGTTAGAAAGATCGATGATCTGGAGCTGTTTTAATCCCGATAAAGCCTTATCAGCAACCATTGAGATTTCATTATCATGAATGTGTAATTCTTTTAGTCTCCTTAGCGACATAAATCCATTTTCAGGCATAAGGACGAAATGGTTGTTAGATGCATCTAACACCTCTATGTCTAAGGAGCATGATGCATGTGGAAGTGATGGGGCCGAAGGAGGTGGTCCATCTTGTTCACTAATAAGAGCTTGGTGCATTGCGCGTTCTCGAAATCCCAGATCACTCACATCTTGTAATCTGTTTGAAGATACGTTCAAATAAACTAAGTTTGTAAGCGGACAGAATAGGTTTTCGGGGAACGACCAAATGTTGTTAAAACTGAGGTCCAACTTCTCCAACTGTCGAACAGCCGTAAAGCTCTCTGATGCTATCTCAAGGCTCATTGCGGCCCATTCAGTGTTTTTGGTTCGAATGGTTAAATTTCGTAGATCTCTTAACCCCGATAGTACACCGGGCGGCCATCTTCCAATTTTACAGTTATCTAACACTAGTTCACGTAGTTTAATTAAATGAGCAAAACTACGATCATCCAAGGAACTTTTATACATCATTTCTTCGTTACATTCTATTCTAAGGGATGTTGTGTGTTCTGAAGGGATGACACTGAAGTTTGTTGTGTCAAACTCACTATTAATTGTGCGAAGTTTACAGGTGAGAGAAACTTCATGAGAGTCATTTGGACCTCTCAACCACCACTGGCAATCATCTGGAGCTTCATATTTGAGTGGCATTGAGCTCTGATCCGCCACATTGAATCCGATAACAAACCAAAACAAAATGTGACTGATGAGTTGGTTTCTTGGAGATAGTCGTCGAACAGCCATTGTGGGAAAAATAAATGATCAAGGAAGACAGAAAACAAGACACGGTAGGCTCAGTGTCATGTTTTTTCCGTCGGCGTTTGTATGTTGCGTCCCCTTGCCGGATGTTCAGGATCCATCAATTGCGTATAATTTGTAAGTTTTAATAAATAGTCCTTGGGGTTTCTAAGCACATTATAATTTGATTCACAGTCGAATAAGTGTCCGATGTTTTTGTTAATTTTCACAAATAATATATCACTAATTGTTCCACATTTGTTAAATGCACGAGTTTAACAACTATCGCAAAATAAAATATCAGCGTTTTTAGTTTGAAAAAATAAAGTCCGTAATGTTTTACGATACTTTTTTGATAAGCGTATTTTCTGTACGAGGTTCGTCCGTTAGAGCGTCGAGTGGCGCGACCGTACCCTGACGCTGCCTAGAGTCAACTAATGCGAGAAGAGGCAGAGGCATTGCAGTTGACTGTAGAGTATACAATGGTCGGTGGGGTGCGGGGGAACACGGGATGAGCCGAGCGGTGGCGAATGCTCACGACGACTTATTACAATAAATTATTTTTTTCACTGTGCTTTAAGACATCGATTTTATATCTATAACGAACCGCGAACTTTGGGTGGAAGCAAGATTATTTGCGATTTCGATACCTGTGAATATACAAACTTAAATGTATGTATTTGATATATTACCTACTAATACATTAATAATGTATAAAATTAGGGTTAAACAGTTTGAAATTATTTTCTTTTTCAAAATTTATTTCTTAATTATTTTGACTCTGGGTCTTTTTACTAATAAAACGCACTGACTTTTTGCGTGGAAATCCGGCCTTTGTGAGAATTGGTGGCCGGAGAAACCTTAGAGCTTTTAAAATATTTTGCATATTTGTACAAAAGTTCGTGTAATAGTTTGAAATTGAGCAGGTTATTTTATTATGACAGGATATCAGGAAGCCAAAGGTATTTGCGGCTGATTTTAAAATTAAATCATTCAGATTTTTTTACACTTACTAAGCTTTAAATATCTGCTAACAAAATAAAAAGAAACAATTTTGTTTTTTTTTAACTCTCATTTATAATTACTCAGAAATATCATTATAAATCGTTAAAAGTAATTGTAAGTCATAATATACAAAATAATCTTCACAAGTCTTTTTGCTAAAAGACTGTTTGTAAAACCTTTAGAAAAAAAAGTAATAGGATTTTGAAGAATGCAAAGCTAAATCAGATAAAACCTTTATCTCTATTATAGAATTAAATTTTCTTAAAAGGAAACGAAATAACTCTACCGCAAGATGAATAGAAACTTTTTGATGTTACAAAGAAATTGTAACGCCTCTACCTACGGGCTGGCCGGATTAAAAATCAACCCTTTTAAATTTCGAATGCTAAAATTAAAAAGTAAAGTATAAAGGTATTAAGGGCTTAAGGTAACAGAATTTTTGAAGGTTAACAAAAGATTTCTGAGCTCACGGTTGGCAGACCACACTGGCTGTCAGACGACGGAAGATATCATTTTAATCCTTTTAGTTAAGTTGACTATGAACCGACAGATGCCTTCGCCGACATCTCTGTTTTCTTTTGTCACTTAGTGTGACGTTTACGCTTAATTCAGTAAGAACTTTAGAATTACGACAATTCCATTGTCCATTCACAAAGAATAAGGAAGATGCAATTATCTCGTACCTATTCAACATTAACTCTCATCAACGATTACTAATTGGTGTCTCTAATCCCATAATTGCGATGTATTTCAGAGGTTTTAATTAACAAAGAAAGATGTCGATTTTAATTTGTATTCTGCTAATCTGACTTTCAAGTTTTATGCCTAGTTAACAACTTCGCTCTCATTGCATTAAAAAAGCAAGTGTGAACATTCCTCACGACACATCTATCAAAAAGACGCTCGACTGTGTTAAGTTATTACTGAAGTGTTTCATATCACAACCGTCAGCTTTCAAATGAATAATGATCTTGGGTTTTCGCTCAAATTTGCCGTAGGGGCACTGCCATACCCACGCGTCAATACTTTATTTCTTCGTCGAATGCATAATTCGATAGCCAATAATAGTTTCTGACAATGAAACACATATCAGAGCCATAAATCAACGGAAATAATCTTGTGTGAATTGATTATAAGAAAGCATTTATGGTTACCCATAAATAGTACCCGTTATTAGCTATTTTGACAATTTCATTTAATTTATAGACTTATTTGAATATTGAGAGAGTTGTGTGAAGGTTCCTTTCCTTGTAAGGGTTAGGTAGGAGGCAACATATAACTCGACTTTTGGTTAGCTCAGTTTATCTATTTAACCATAATTCAAAATTAAATGTAACCGCATTTAAAAAAACAATATAAAAAAAAAAAAATCGAGCATTAAACTATGTTTTTGTTCAAAACTAAGAAGTTAGCGGTTTTTTCATAGATTCTGTTATTCAAAGGTCTAAACATTATGACAAGTTGCAATGGAATTGGAACTTTGATAATTAGTTAATTTCCAAGGACCTACCAAAACTTAAGAGTTAGATGTTTGACAAATAGGTATTGTGCAAATATAAAAATAGGTTTAAGAGTATAATCATACCTAATGGATCAGTTAAATTTCGTCTTCTGGGTCTGAAAAGTCCAAAAGTCCGAATTTTACTTCAATTTCAAAATGTTTTTATTTAAATAGACTTAAAAAATGCTTTTAAATCGTCATTGTTTATCTATCACCGGTTCGGAATGCTATCTACGGGGAAGAAGCCGGCAAGAAACCTCCGCAGTTCATTACATGTTGGAACATTTAAGTTTTCTGATTATTTACACTATAAAAAGCAAATTATAAAATGTAATATTTTCAATAATAAGTGATCTTAAGTCTATAAGCCTTAGCTTGTATTTAAATAAATTTAATTATAAATGCCTGGAACATCTGAGTCGATGTTACAAAACACAAGAAAAAAAATATTCAATTTTCGTAAATATCACAGAAAATATGTCATCTTTGTAAATAGAATTCAAGTTTAAGTTTTTTTCTGATGGTACTGTTTTTGTCAAGGTGATAAAAGAATGAAGATAAAAAGCTGGTTAATATTTCAACATCTAAGTGAAATGTTATGCAAAAAACACGAGTGCAAATGTTTCTTTAACAAGTTTAGAGTAAAAAAGAAAATTTAACTGTTATATCTTTAGAAAGTATTATAATATTGAAGGAACCAAAAAATTATTAAAAATATCGTCAATAGGAACAAGCATTTAAATATAGTAAATGTGCTATGCAATAAATAAATAAAAAATACTAAGGTATAACCTTTTGGTGGTCTCACGTTAGATAAGGTTGACATTGAAATTTCTTTTCCAACGGCAAGGGAGTCGTAAAAGGTAACCTTCATAAATTCTGATAAATTTAATGGCCATCCTAGAGAGAAACTAAAAATTTAATAAAAAGGCAAAGCAAACTTCCTTAAGGAAGTATGGTGGCTTCGCCAAATATTTCCGTCTTAACTTTTTTATCAAGTTGTGTTGACAGTCGCTACCAATAATATTATATCGGCTGCGGCACACAATGACCTAAACCCAAGAAGGGTAAACATTCCATTCAATGTAAAATTCCATATTTCATAAAAGTCACAGCGTATAAAATCAGAAATATATGAACCCTGACAGAATGCGTGAATCACTAAATTAATATCCTTGAAATCTAATCGAGGCAATTAAGAATGCGTTTTTTATTCCGCAGATTCTCTCTATCTCCCTTCTTTTTGTTACTTTTAAGCCATTCAGATGTTTCTGTCCTTGTCTATTTAAGTTTTTGTAACGTAGATGTATATGTGACAAGGGTTGGTCCGCAATAATTCATGTGCGGTGTTAGAAGTTATTCAAGCTCAGGTAGCAAACATCAACACTAAAGCTTATGAGTAAAAAGCCGAATGAAAATATATGGGATAGAGCTTTTTACATTAAACTTTTTAAGTTATTGTTACATCAAACTTTACTTATATTTTATTTTTATATTTCAAGTATTAAGGTAGGAAAACCATTATAGAACATAAATGAAAACAAAATAAATATAAATGCTATTAAAAAGTTATTGGTAAGTAATTAAGATACCTTTTGAAACCTAAGTGGGTTGTTACTTTTGTAAGTTTAATTGAGGAAATATTGTTAATCAAGTAACATTCATGTTCAGCAAAAAATACCTTCTCTATTATTTTCTTTAGTCTAAAAGTTTAAAAACAGATAAAAAATAATCGGCTCTGCGCTGAGCCGCCAAGAAAAAATGTCGAACAAAAATATTAATCTCAAAAAAGATAATGCGTTCTCTGTTCGGACGTTCTTTTTCTGATCTGACATCTTTTGTGCCAATTATAAGACAGTTTCGGATTTTTTTGCTGTTTTTTAAACTGTCAACAGTGGGTGGGAATTTCGGATACCTAGACCGTTTCTGCCATTTTTTAATATTTCTTCAGAATTTAATAACGAGATCTGTTGAAGTCTTTTCATTTGTTTGAAATATAAGGATATTGAAATTGGATTCAAGAACTTTTATAAATATCCATTGTTTAAGACTTTTCTGTTTTTGTAATTCTTAATTCAAAAGTGATTTTAAGATCATGAACGCAAATCAATTTAGTTAACAAATTGAAACAAATTTATTTTATCTTATTTAGTTATGATTTGAATACATCTTAAGCCTTTTACAATAAACAAATTAACTTCATCCCACGTTCTACAATAAGCTTTAAGCTATACCATCATGGCAACTAATTAATTATTTATATCCACTAATCAAAAAGAAACACTAATTGGACAACTTTATCTGACGTATAAGTATTTAACAAATTCAATAATATAATGTTAAAAATCTGTGTCATCACCCATCATCGTCATGTGGAATGGTTTCTAGCAGTTTAATATAAACGAAAGACTTCCAAATTTATGAACCTTTGCGTATTAACGCTAGAAAATAATGTGAAATTGAAAAGATTCAATATCGAAACAAGTATACATTCCTTAACATTCACAGTATTTCCTTTGCACCTACCAAAGGGTAACTACGGAATTTAATTTAGTTCAAGCTTGTTCTTAGACGCCGCATGGTTCCTCTGTCTGCCTCCGAACATGCATTTAAACTACTGCAAATAGTGTTTAAAATAGTTCTTATTTCGATGAGGATAGAATTCAATTCAGATTGAGCACCGGTTGTTATGGGAGAAGAACAAAATGAAGGCAAATTATACTTTTCACAGCAGGGTATAGGGCCTGTTTAACACGATGTATCGAATTTCTCTCACTCACTTAACGATTTATCAGACTTCAATGGTTAAAAATGAACACTGTTTCTGGTTTTATTGTATTTAAAAAGCCATAATGTTATACGTATGTAAGTTCAGTTATGGTGGAATTAATGAACTACATTCTTTAAATATCAAAGAAACATCTACTGTCTAGATAAAAAGTAGTGGAAGCAGAATGCTTAAAATTACAAAATGTTAAAAATCCTATATCGTTCTAATGTTTTATTAATTAAAAATGAATATGACGTTGCTCTGGTTCTACATGGATTCAGATATGATACAAGCTTTTATTAACTTATATAATTACGGGGTTTTTGTGTTGGCTTTTTACTCATTGAGTTATTAGGTGAAATGAATTTAAAGGTGCCTATTTGAAGGTAAGACATATATATATATATATATATATACACATATATATATATATATATATATAAATCCTTTATTTACATTCCTTGATTTACAGAAAATCATATACATCAAATTAAAAATTTAATTACATGCATTTTTATAATTTATTATAAATTTTTATATTTTAAAGTATTTTATTAACCAGCCGGTAGAGCAAGAAGATGAAATACTTTATAATAAATTAAATAACATACTTAAGATTTACACAGCTATCAATTTTAAATATCATTATTAAAATTCTGACATTTTGTTTCACACATTGAGTTATTTATCACATTTCAAATTACGTAAGGTAAGCACAAATGATCATAAGAAAATGAGAGTAAAATAAAGGCATTTGCGAGGGGTTTACAAAGAAAAACAAAAAAAAAAGAGAAATAGAACTAACATTAAGAAAATGAAAATTTCAAAATTTTTGTCATTTACAGAAGTTGTAACAAAAAACCTATTTAATTTTGTTGGTGCTTTTTATCCCAAATTTTGTTTAAACATTCTGCACACAAATTGCCCGTTATTTTTTGCCATATTCAAGATAAATTAACAATAAATATTTCTTTACAAATTTTAAAGATTTACAAAGGTTTGAGTTAAAAATTCTTTTATAGCTGATTAAAACTAAACCAAGCTAAACATTTTTAACACTAATTTAAGAGTGGCCAGTTTTTATTAGAAAAAAACTTTAAAAGCTTAACGTACATTTAATTAATCTTCAAAAAGTTTTATTTTAAAAGAGGTCTAAAGAGTCCTTCTACTTCAATATGAATTAGTTTATAAACTTTGTATTCAATCTGTCCATTGGATTTTATTCAATTATATAGTTAAAGCCAATTTGTTTCAAAAGTAATACGATTATTATTTGAATACGAATTACGAACAAAGGTATCTTAATTGCGATTCAATCATTGTTTTATTTTATTTTTAAACTAGTAATGAACAATGTATTGATATTTTTTAGTAACGGCCTATGTTTAGCATAAAACAAAGTCGCTTCCCGCTGCCTATCCCTATGTATGCTTAGATCTTTGAAACTACGCAACGGATTTTAATGCGGTTTAAAAAGGAAGGTTTATGTGTATATAATAGACGTATAACATCCTTTATCAACGGACAGTGTTTCTTATAGTTTTACTGATTTATGTATGTATAAGGCTAGTTTAAGGCTGGTTTCTGTTAGCTAGATTTGAGCTGATTTACAAGAAACTTTGATAAGCCTAGCCCATTTCGTAAAGCCCACAACACAGTAAAAATTATCACGGGCACTAACGGGAATGGTTTCTTGGCCAACATTACTCTAGGTATATCAATTTATTTAAATCTAACTATCCTGGTCTTGTAATGGCTGGAAGTTGTTCTTGTTTGAGTTGAAGTTTTAGACCCGAAGCAAACACAGACCGCAAGTACAGTCATCTACAGAGACTTAATTTCAAAGGGTTAGATTTTTTTTATTTTTTATTTATTGCGATTCTGTTTTTCTGTTAATAGATAAGCACTCTGTAATAGATGTATTTTATATATTTATTAAACAACAGATAAATAGATATTCTTCGTTTAACTCAGATTTCGTTTAGACAATATTACCCTTTTGGTAGATAACCTGAAACTTTACTTAGTTAAAGTAAAGTAAAACTTTAAATAAACGTTTAAAGATATTATTTAAAATAACTAAATTCAGTGTTAAAGTTTTATGTTATACTTGCATTTCAGAAAGCGAAAATAAACGTAAAGGATCCAAAATTTACAAAGGTCCGATGAAGTACGTAAACATATTTGGTTTAAATTGTTTTAAAGTACATCTTTCTGAAAGTGACTGTACATAGACCACCTATTTTAGTTGATGTTTACTTTGGCTATGCCATGTTCTTATTACAAGCAATCGTTGTTGTGTTGTAGAAAGTATGTGGATAGAGACAAGGGTTTCTTCTTAGATTTGATATAGTGGATGAATTATCCACAAAATACAAATCCAAATTACCTAATTCCCAGTAAAAAATTTCAGAATAAAGTTACAAATGGTTTTTGCAAACTGCAACACCGGCGAAGCTAACTTGATACTATTATATTAGCACTCTTGTTTAATAGGCGTATTTGCGTAACTTATATTTTAATCAATAGCCTGATTACCATATACGTTATTGAAATAATCAGGTATTTAGAGAAGCTTCCAATAATATGGAAAGAGTACAGCACAGTTTAGCACACAATAGATTAGCCTTTTGACCACAATGCAAAAGTTGGCAAATTCGATGTATTGTGATTGTCATTGTATGAATTTGTATGACTTTCGTGGTCATTGTTGAAGGAAAAAATTCATTCAACTAACAGTTAAGTATTTTTTTCCAATAGAAAGCGCATTTAGAAATGTGTAGTTTTTATTTCTCGAAAGCGTTTTACTAAGTACTTTTTCAATTAAATATTCACTCGTCGTATTTAGAAATTGTTTAAACATTTGAATTTATGAACCACGTCAAACTCTCCTTTGAACTGATTACATAACTACAAAATATTAACATGCACTTATGTAATCATTACTCTAACATTTTCGATTTAAACTTTCGAAAATAGCTCCTTTATTTATGTTGAAGTCTTAATTAAAGTGAAAATAGACAAGTTATCTGGCTACCGAAGGTATGTTTCATCAATCATAATGCTTTGATTGATAATGTAACGTGAATTACTGATAGATGGTGCTGCCCCCAACGGGAACGGCCGACGATTTATTTACATGTGTTGTATGACTTGTTGATGTTGCTAACGGTACAATTTGGACCGTGTGGGTGAAATGATTGAATTTTGGATATGACAAAATTATATTTAAAAAACATTGTCGTTACTAATACAATTTTCAGTTGAGTTACCCTTGAAATCAACAGTTAAAAATAGGGAAAAAATTTGAAATATTATATCATTTTTGATTGCTTACAGCTTGCCAAGTCAAAACTTTACGCATTGTCCGAATATTTAAGATTAATTTGATTAAAAATAATGCCTCATCTATTCCGTACGGCGTTGTTGTCATCGATCTAAGATACGTGCGCTAACGAACCGTCGGATGTGATTGAAAATCATGCAAGGAATGATGTCCTATACGGAAGCCATTATAAATCATCCAGAGCCGGTAGCCCATACATCAATAAGGTCGATTATTTGATAACTTAACACGCTCACCAGTCAATGCAGCCAGTAAAAACGTGAGCGAGGAATAATTATGTACATAGAAAGCATCTAGTTACTGAACCTAGTAGTATATGTTTAGAATTTGTATTGTTTTGTATGTAGATAATCTTTAAACTACTAATCAAAAAAGTTTTTCTATTTCTAATTTTTGTTTAAATAAGTAACAAAAATCGAATTCTGCGCGAACAAGGTCGCAGGAAAAAAGGTAGTATGAAATAAAAAAAGTTAAACTTTCAACAAGAGTTGCACCTCTTGATGTCGGTAGTGAATGGAAAACCAACGAAGGTTTTGTTGATAACAATAAAGGGCTCGGTTCCCAAGCCGAAAGACATATTCTACAAAGCAACAATTACTTAATTAGAGATCCGTTGATAACCAAGGCAGGTGTACCCATCACGGATCACGATCAACCATCGGCCGGACATCAATTCGTTACGAATTTGACCATTTAGTTACACCTCGTTGAGTCAAGGACTCTTCGACTCATACCGAGTACAATAAAGAAGGAAAAAATGAAACAAATTAACCGATTGAACCTGTTCTTGTAAGGACCCCTAAAGAGCGGGTATCTTTTCAAAGTGAACTAATTTATATATATGGAACCTAAAATACCTTTAGTATTTTTATTTGATAAGTGCCAGGAGGCCTCTTAAAGAGATGTTAACTCTTTGAATAAGGTTTTCGCATTGTAATTTCTTCAACTCATTAGACTACCTGCTGCGACTGTACTTGTTTCTCATTTATTACTGCAGTTACTGCCTATATAATGATTATATTGTTTATATTTATCGCTAAAGTTACACCTCTTATTGAAACACTTTTTTCGCTAATGTTACTGAGGTATTTTTTGTTTTAAACTTTTATAGTTATAATATTTTGCGGTAATTGTAAAAAAATGTTCAATAATTGGTTTGCTTTGGCGCTTACTATTAGAGGATCCTATTTTAGTATTTCAAAGACTAGATTCAAAGATTATTCAGATGGGTATTTCTTGTTAAATATTTTGATGTACTATCCTTTTATATTTAAATTTCCATGTTAGTGTAGTTTTTTTAAAAAAAGACAAAAACAAAAACAACTTCGGAGTAAATGTTAAAAAAAAGAAAACCCTTCAACTATGAGCTTTCTTTAAAATATTTCGAATTTAACTATGTGATAATGAACCCACTCTACCTTTACTTATTTTACATGTAACATCACTTGCGTGAACCTTAAAAATGTATACAAATCAGTAGCTTGCTTGCTTGCGTTAAGTATTCTATGGCCAAGAGCGGCGGCTCACAATATTCCATTTCGTTTGCCAGTGGGGGGCTTCAATCGTTGGGACAATTAATCACAGAGCAGCAGTGTCATCCCGCGCCGGCCTGACCAAAACATGCCCGACGAATTTATTGTACGTTCTGCTTTTTTATATATTTTTTATTCTCGCGCGATCAACGTTACGCGCAGAGAACTGAAATGTTAGTTTTTTTCCCGGATATAAATTAGCTTAGGGCTTATAAAATTATGCTTGGATTGAAAATTCACTACTTAACATGTTAACGAATATGATCCTGATAACCTATATATATACAATAGTCGTAGCAAAGCTATTTAACATTATTTACAGATAATTTGGTTCAGTCAATTTCTTTCGTATAAAAGTTATTCCATTCATACATCTTTAGGTATTATTATATAGATGCACGGGTAGCACGTTCAAAATAAATGAGAAGTATTAATCAAGCTTGCCAAATCGATAATTATGTAATTATTAAACCCGGCATCAGAAATAACACAATTATTTTAGATCATTTGTTATAAGGCAGGCCTCTCAGAGTGAATCGAATTCGTTGAACCATTTCGTTCAAATTGCTCTTAAAAACCAAATTGAAATTGAACAAAAAATTCCTGAGTGAAAAAATCAAGGAATCATATATTGTTCGGAACATTCAGCGATAACTAAGTAAATAAACAATGCTTTAAAAGTATGCAAATTTTGAAACGTCAAAAAATTCTGTCATAACTTTCGCTCTTGGTTTGGATAAAACTTTACGGTTGTATGTATTATAAAAACAAATAATTAAACTATTCATTTACGCACGTTCTAATTTTGATATTCAACGAGCTATTTAATGTTTCATAATATAAATGAGAACTTTATCTATTTTTTTAATAATTATTTAATTTGACAGAAGTTCGATTATAATCCATTCATAGAAAACAGTTTATTAAACAATGAAAAATTATTAATTCGTGTTTTGTAAAAATTCCGGGATGAACTTTTTAGGTTTTTCAATAAAGTTGATTTAATAAACTATATTATCATAAAGGATTTCATAATCTTGAAGGCTTGAGTAAAAGTAAGAGGAATTATTCCGACGTTATGAACAGTAGAAACATAAGTACACTGTCGTAACAACAATACGAAAGGGTGGTCTTAAAACATGCGAGGTAAAGCAGTGGACATAAAAGCCCGCGTCGCTTGAATGCTTAACATCATGAAGAAACTTGAGCCCCAGCTAATCAAATACGTACAACGGGAATTTACGTCTTTCGCGCAGTAACCTAAACAATTTTATATTATGAAAGAGCCTGCAATTACTCAGTCCCCATATAAACCCCGACTTGCCACTCCGCTAAGATTTGTGGCATAGTTATAGCGAATACAAGAAGGTTGTTTAGTAACAAAGAGCACTGAAAATAACAGTAATCTAGTAATAAAACAACCTTGTTTTATCATACTACAACGAGATAACATAACTAAGTATTTGTATGAAATGAAAATATGACGTAGAAAAGACAAGATAAAAATAATCATTCTTAATTATTGTAAATTTATCATTAACAATGACGAGATACGCAAAAAATAAAATAACACATACCTATATAGATAAATAATTTTAACAAATCATGATCATAACTTTATTTTCGTAACAATGTGTCAATGTGGAAATTTTGCAATTGGTATTGTTGAGCAATCAAAACGTTAATTAACGTTTAAACGTATTGGCAGAATCGACTTTTATTGCAGGATTTAATCAAAAAGAGAAAATTTGTTCATTCGAAAACAAAGGCTAATTTCGTCTGATTAAACATTTTAACCGACGATCGGCAATTTTGAAACGCGGATAACAAAAAGTTAAACTTTTGTAAAGGGTTCAAAGCCAGCGAGATAATCGCAACTTAAAGAAATTCGTCAGAAACGTTGAAGAAGCTGAAAGTTAACACTTTTCATTTAAAGTTTCCCGTTTGCTGGCGCCCGCAACGTTTAATTTCCGGAACAGAAATTATCAGGAAGAACTAAGCCAGAAGGCTTTGAGAAGTAAACGACAGTGCCGAGTGCGTCCTGCGCCCGCCACCTGACAACTATATCGATAAAACTCCAGTTTCATTAAGCCAACAAACAAACAAGCCTCCTACTACCTTCACTAAAGATCACTATCTATTTTATGAAAGAAATTAGCTTTAAATATCTCAGTAACGAACTCGTGCTAACCAATACGTAGTCCAATTTACAAACATAATTTCGAACTAGTGAACAATTTATGAGCAAACCAACCTCTAATATCAGCCTAAGTGTGTAATTACGCGTGGTTCTTGTTTTTGTAACTAGTCATTACTCCATTTCTTCTCGCCCGAAGGCACGTCACTCTCATAGGCTTCTTTGTTGAAATGCTCAGTTAATTTTGTTAAGTTCTATAATAATATTGACTTTAAAAAACGACTATCGCGCTTTTTTATTAACTTCGGAGCGTAAATTTTTATGAGAATCCAGTAAATTTGAATTCAATATCTCGCGAAGTATAATCTAAACTTTAATAATCCCGTAAAAGATCGCGAAAGTACTGAGGATGCAGAAGCGTTGAGAAGCTCTAATATTCTCGAAAATGATGAAGCGTGAAAAAGCGTATAGGAACTAGTCGACTTGACTCCAATATGAGCAATTTTCTCGTTCGCTATCGCGAAGCGCACTCGTGAGCAGTAAACCGCTGGATCCCATACCGAGAGATCTATTCAGATTTGTGTTCGTGAGAAAAAAAAAAACAAAATTACAGTCAATTTGTTGCGATATCCTTATGGAGAGGCAATCCTCTTATGTGTGGAGTTATGGGGAGATTCGAGGGCCTCTTGTGAACGAAGCGTGCATTATAAGAGCACATAATGACTATCTTCGAAAGAGCAAAAGTTTTTCGTTGAATAACCATTGCGCTGTAGGATGGGAGTTTCTATCTAAATAAGGTGATTATTACAGGTGCGGCGCTTACTTTCTGTTGTTATGTTTCCTTTAAATAAGTATTTATTGCTGAAAAAGCCATTATTCTTAGTTAAGTTGTAAAGAACTTCGTCTTCGAACTAATTTCACGAAACCTGTAATTAGATTTGGCCGGAAGAACATTTACAACGAAAGCTGTTTCCAAATTTTTTTTCTTTTTTTTGTTAAATTTTTGAAATAATTTAAAATTCTGCTCATGGCCTAATAAGACACTTTTACTATTGACTTATCACATACCTATTCGACGAGATAGTAAAGGAACCATCAGAACTTTTGTTAGAAATTTGACTGTAAAATGGAAAAGTATTTGAAGTTATCATAACAAATCTATTTATTGCAATCTAACTGCTTTCTGATACTTTTAGTATAAACTTTTAAATTGCGGAATGATCAGAAAAATTTATAGTACCAATAGGCCTTGAAATTTGAATGTTTATTTTAGTTACAAACATTGTTATGCAGCAAACAATGAACGTTTACGAAATTGGTAAGCTGTTTCATAATCTAAGCTAAAATATTATTATGAGGTCAAAGAACAAAGCTTAATAATCATTTTAACTAAACAACAGTCCTTTGACATGCAAAAACTATGGACCACAAAGCCGCGGTTACATTCTAGTATACGTTCCCCCATTGCTTTGAATATTTTCATTCATTCAACCCCCATAATTCTACAGGAGGTCGTTCGTTGGTAAATCAAGCCAACATTGTAGACGCCACTTAAAGGCTGAAACTGGATTACAGCATAAAGTGCGGTGTTTATATGCGGGTAACACGAGCCTTACTCCAGAATGTTCGCAGGACACTGTAACTTAATACCTTAAGAGGTTATTTTTAAAGGATATTTACGAATAATGTTTAAATTAACGAAAATATGATTGCATCTGCCTTATTCATCAAATGACATACGAGGATTTAAACTCACAAAAACCTTTTCATGTTTTCCAAATAGATATATCAATACCTACATATCTGTATATATACATATTGTTTGTAAACTATTAAAAATACCTTGTAACAATAATTAAAAACATACAAAAATTACATGACCGTCTAACACTTAGTTAATAACGAGAAACTATAACAAGCTTCACCAGGTTAGTGTAAAATTGAATAAATGTGGTATGAAAAACAATAAATTTCTCCCTACCTCATTATATTTTAGTGTCATACGGCCTTATTGCACCGGTCTTAAATTGCACTGTGGTTTCAATGCAAGTGCCATTGACGTTAAATTATTAACCCTATGTATACGCCGCCTACTACGTCTTACACGTGTGTCCTGGGCTTTAGGCCTATTAGCTAACCTAGCTCTGTTTAGGTATTGTACTGTTCTGTTGGGATGTTGGAGTATTGTTTATTGTAATGGGATAGCGTAAGAAATGTTGGCTTCAGCCCGTGCAGAGATTTGAGGTAGAAATGTTATTAATTTACGTAATAGGTTTGCAATTGTTAGTGGGAGTGAGTATGTTATTTGGTTTTTAATGTTGGTAATTTAAAAAAAAAGTTTTCATATCTATTTAACAAGAATTAGACTTTGTTTTTAGTACATTTGTTATGTACTTACTTACGTTGATTAATTATATGCCAACTAAACAACGACTAGTAAGAATTCGTAGAGTAAGAAACTTGTAATGAAACTTTCATTGAAAATACAGCATAATGAGTCAAATTCAACCACACCGGTACCAGTACCGCGTAAGGTATTGCTTTAAATCATAGACTACCACTAAAATACGTTTTCCTTATAACATCAAGTATTCATTCCATCGACAATTAGTTTGAGACTAACGCCAAAATTCTAAGCTACAAAAAATTCAGTTCATAGGTCACTCATTAAATGTATTTTGTACGAGAATTAAGTATTCTATAATTTTATCGACATGTGATTTGTTCCTAGCCGTATTATTATAGCTATTTGTATCAAAGCATTGCTGAATAGAAACGTGGTCATTAAATTTTTATCGAGAGCTGTCACTTTATTAGATTTTAAACCTTTTCTCTTGAGGATTAGCGTTCGTTTTAGTGTGATGATTATTTGTATGAATTAAAAGTAATATGTACCTACGAGGTTATGAAATGGTATAGACATTTGCATGTTATTTTCGACTATCATTATCGATGTTGGTCAAATTGTCGAACACTTTCTTTTTCTGTCATAGGTGTATTATTAAAATGATGCATTGCATTATCAGTAACGGATGTTTTATTAAGTAAGCTTAGAATATAAACCTACATTTATTCACTAAATTAAGTTGTAGAAATTGTAATGAGTACTTCCATAAGGTACCATAGTAATAATGAGTTAGAAAATCATGCAAATTTTTTAAATCTCAAAAAGGATTTTGTTATGTGAACGAAGAAACGATGAAGAGACATATATAGATAAATACCTAAATATAAACATTTCTTTATTAGTAATTTATATTATACTCTGTTTTAAGCTAAAGCAATGAATTACATTTTAATTAAACTTAATAGCTCTGTTATACTTTATCTTGCTGAGGTATTTTCTTAATACTTACCTAGAACTTAGCACGAACGATAATTATGTAACTTCGCGGATTAAAAACCCCGGTCTCACGAATTTTGTACAGGTAAGTATAAAAGTTTTAGATTTATAAAAAAATCAAAAAAATCTTGACTTGTTTTAAATAAGGTACATACAATAGTTCCTTAATTTTCACTTCCTCTAACCACTACTACTTGGATACTAATTTCAAAATAAATAAATAACCTACATACGATTGAACAATAGATAAGGTTTTTTTTTCAATGTTATTAAATTCGCTATGTTTATATATGTCGCTAAGTGTACGCCCATCCCATTATA
The DNA here is from genome assembly GCA_949316135.1 of Choreutis nemorana. NCBI lineage: Eukaryota > Metazoa > Arthropoda > Insecta > Lepidoptera > Choreutidae > Choreutis > Choreutis nemorana. The sequence goes on from OX438609.1 coordinate 6,206,839, forward strand.
AGAGCAATACTTCCCTTAACACATTTCCATTCAATTACTCACAGAAACAAAACTTTATAGTTCCTTTTATATCACAATTACTGATAATCGTACGAAACATTTTACAAATGAGCGAGATACGTGAAATTCGATTAAATCTCTACCAATGGAATGGTCAGAGAAAGATGTATGAGGAACAATAATCGGGATTTTACAGAGAACGAATTAAAACTATAGATTTAATCTCTTACTTAATTAATGTCTGTGGTACACCCGCACTGGTTTTAATGCTCGAGTCTACCGCGAAACGCTTGTTCGGTACACTCCCTCGCCTAAAATGTGACTACAATAGTTGTAGACTTAAAGCGCTGGGTTTTAGATCTCGCTTTGTGGCAAGGAAGCTTTGTAAGCGTTGCCATGTGGCTACTTGCCCTCCTGGCTTAAGGTTCTATTTCAAGTCTCTCGAAAAAGATCAGTGTATTTTTTTAATATCCAATTTTGTTATGAATTGAAGGAATTCAACAACTTTCGATAAATTCAATTACTATAACATAATCTAACAAACACAAATATTTGGTAATTCTTTATCATACAACTAACTTAAATTAACGAATCAGGTAAATAGATGGATATGACATAGACATTTTTTTAAATTTTAATTAGAAAGGATATTTTTAACGCTTATCATAAGATGCCTACTTATTACGTTTCATATGAAAATAAAGTAGGTATGTTAATAGAGAGCAAAGAAAACAAGGATGAAGGTCTTATGTCCTGACTTGTTTGTTAAAGTAAGACAGTGAATACGAAACAAATTAAATTAATTAGAGCATATTCTTGCTCAGCCGTACCTTAACACGGGGGAAACTTAAGCCGTTTGTTCTAAATTAAAGCAGACATTTCAATTACATTCTAAGTACAACAACTATTTTCTTACATAACAAATTTTATCCGTTTAATTTGGGAACGGTAATCCTAAGTTTTCGAACGAAATACAAAATATAATAAAAAATATATAAGGAAAATATAATGCACAAATAAACAATAGGATATTACTTGGGTACTGGTTTTTCAATTTAAGTTAATTTTATGACACAAAGGAAACTTAAAAAGACGCTTAAATTGGAATTCAAAATAAAAAGAAGTAAAATTTTGCCATGCAATAGTAAATCTTTATTAATTAAATACATTTTAATCAAGTTAAAATGGCTACGTTACGAATAAGGCGACTGACACACTTGAAGTTTTATTTCGGTCTTAACATTTCGTTAATTAAGATCGAATTGAGCTTCACAACAAGAATTGGACGTTAAAAGAATCGAACCTTCGACAAAGTACCTCGTAACTCTTGCAATTAAGTAAAATTAAAAACTTACCCGAGAAGGGACTCAAAAGCACGGCATTTAAAAGTAAATTAAGCTGATTAATCAACTACATGCATTCTGATAAAACAGTGCCTTGAATTTCTAGTAAAAATCAAATGGTGTGAATTTTTTAAATATGTTGACTGGCTTCAAAAATTGTTGGCTTTGTAAGTAGAAATTATAACAAAAGTTTAATTATACGAATCAATTGCTAAAATCTATTATGGGGCAATAAAAACTTATAAAAAATAATTATAAATAACCATTACTTTCCTATTCTTTTAGTTATTTTTTTTATTGTTAGATTTACGTTACTAATTATTTAAAATAAATTACAAAAAACGTTAACGTCGACTAAATTTTCGAATTAATTAAAAGTGATCGAAAAAGAATCAGCATAACATAATTAGGAGTATAAAGGTGAAACAAATAAACAATAAAAACAAAACTAAAAGACTGCCTATTAATGTGGACATTATAATTATCATTAAGTTCAAATAAATTTCAAAACTAATTTGCCATTCCAGCTTTAGCCAGTTACACTCTGATAAAAATAAAATTTATATTCGTTTTTACATGAATATTTAGAACAAAAGGCTTGATGTGGACACGGTAATGACCCCATTCAAATTGGATTAGGAAATATACAAATAAATTGCCCTTAATTAGATAAAATTTGTTTTCATTTGAATACAGCGGAAACATGAAAGATAAGTTTTAATGTTTATGTAAGTATGTAATAGACTTACACATAACGTAAATAAAAAAAATAAATACAAAAGGATAAACCATAATATGAAGAATTTACGTTGACTGTAAGACACTTTCATAATACAGAACTATTAAAATGATATCTTTTACCTCTGTTTGGATATGAGTAATTCAGTTAAATTGGTAAATTTTTTTAGTGGTAATCTCCTAGACTAGGAAATGAAATAAGTATGACATTGCTTTGGATTCAGTACCGGAACGTATATTTCTGTAGTCCTGTGACTGTTGTCTGGCTTTAAATGGAAGGTTAGGAAGTCTTATTGATGCCCTTTGTTAAACTGAACAAAGATCAGGCTTAGTTCAGAAAATGTTCATGCTAGTCTATTATTCTGTAAAGTGTTCAATTTTATAGCATTTGTACCTAAAGGACAACGTTATTTTGTAGATTTCTTTAAATTCAAATTATTAGAACCTGTCCATGCTATGAGTGAAAAAAAAAAAGATTTTTGACAACTGCAAATTCAAGGACGTTGTATAGATAAAGGAAATAAGTAAATTAACGTTTTTATTTTTATTGACTCACATTACTTCAGGCAAAGTTTTTAAAGATATCTTTCCGTGCAATGTTTTCGAAAAATAAAATTGATAAGGTGGAACATTAAAGGCGTTTTTATTGTGGGACCAACATATGGAAACAGGGTTCGGAGATCCGTACATTTTTATGTGGTTAATAAAACAAAATTTGACAAACAACATTTTCAACTTAGCTGACTTGTACTTGTAAAACCGTGATCGGTTTTGGATATTATCAAACACAATCTCTACAATAATATTCTTTATATCCAATACGAAACAGAAAAATATTCAATGTAATTTTTTCCTTTTTGTTTTTAATTTTTCTAATAATCATCATTTAGAAATAATTCAGTTGAAAATATTGTAAAGGAGTTTCAAGTGTATAAACATAAGAAGATCGATAGCAAAAATATAACTATATGCAATTTTAACTAGCACACATACAACATTATTAAATAATACAACAACAACGTTATAGATATAAATCAAATGTCCATGTTTGCAAAACAGGTTCTAACATTCTAGTTTGGATGGATGGGTTTTAATTGATTTGATCCATTTTTTCCTACATGTTGAACTAAAAATGATCATTCAAAATTTGATTGACATGTTGTTATAATATAATACAGAAGAATCAACTTTTTTTTTGATAATATCTTCGGAATGATTACGAATAACAATATGGCGGTTTCCTTTTGCGAATCTTTTTTTACCAATTTAGATTACTTGATGAATTATTGATATTGTTTCTAAGTATTTTCTCGTGTATTTTATTTTAGGTTTCATATTATCGACTGTTGTATGTTTTTCACGTGTAAAGGTAACCATGTGAAATGATACTCGTATTTCCTTTTTTTTGTTTTTTATTCAACTCTTACTGCCGGTTACTGACACCTTTTGCTTTCAAAATTATAATCAAGAGTTTTAAATAAAGTTTAACAGATTTATAGCCAAAATAATGGGTACTTTGAGGCGGTATAAAATTATTATTAGGATAAATGAGTCCAGTGAGTAGTGGATGAGTTAGTGCAGTGTGATGTGTTTTTTAATAAAACGTTATAGGCAAACAAGCAAACGTCCTGAAGGAAATTGGTAGCGTCGCCTGTTTATACAACGATGCCCCTGATGTCGTGGATTGCCAAGAACACCGCCTTTGCGTTGCCCATGTAGAGGCAAATATGTTTTACCTCTCCTGCCGGTAATTACACTGGCCCTCCAATAATTCGAACCGAAATACAGCGAAACGCTTGACAGCAGAAATAAAAAGGAAAGGTGGAACCAACCCAGACGATCTCGCACATTGATCTAAAACATGTGTTGTGTATGTACGAGTTATTAACAGACTTATTCATACTCATAATTTATTTTAATTAACTTCTTTAACCTATGAAATTGTTTGAAGGACGTATAATTGAATTAACTAAACACTTTGCCGGCAAACTTTTAATTTTACCAATTAAAACAAAACGAATTTATTCCCACCGCCAATTTAAAACTGAAAGCGAAGGTGTTCAACTGAACAGCAACTTCAAAACTTGAAGTCTTAAACACAACTCAACGACTTCAAAACCCGCAACTAAATGAAACAAAGTCGTTTACGTAAATTCACCTCACGTAGGTACCTGCTGTGGAAACATTGAAACACTTTTAATGTTATTGCTTCAGTCGTAAATTTTAGAAATTTAATTTAAATCGTATCTGTTGATTAGCCAAAATTAAACAAAAACATTGTTTTATTAAATTTTAAACAACAGTTGGTAACAAATACCAACTAACATTCAATATACACAATATAGAATTTACTCAATGTTAAGTTTTCCATGTTACAGTTTATTCAGGTAATATACAAATAATTAAAAAGTGTTGGAAGTTGTCATCATACCATTTTAATTTGCTATCTTTAATTAAATTCGAAAATGGCAAATATTGAATATATATGTACCTACTAGCACTTTTTTTTCCAAACTTCCCTGACTTTATTTTTAGAACATTAACTAACGACTGTGCAACTACTTGGACCTATTAGAGAGTAATTAGGCATTTTCTGGGCAAGGATCTTTGGCCTCATGGCCACTTACCTATTTTACATAAAAAGCGCCACTTAACATATCTTTAAGTGTGACAAAATCTTTCCTATCTGACAAAATGACCTATGTTGTTGGAAATTAATATTGATTTTAAAACTTAATGTAACTTAAAACTAGTTATTTTTTTATGTTAATTACAGCTAGCCATAGAGTTTCATAATTAACAGATTCAATAGACATATGTCAATACATGTCAACGTTTTGAGTAGATGATTACTAATTAATTACTTTGCTTAAGTATTCACTTAGATTAATAGTTTAGCTGACAATGCTCATCTACGTATGTGGCTGAGTTTATTGTTTGAAAACTATAATAGATCAAAGGAGATTTAGTGTGCTATTTAATCGGATTTGACCAAAAGCAATCTATGTATTTGACTACGAACCTAGATTAAAATGCAATGTATGCACAGGATCTCATAAAAAATTACAATGATAAACCATGAGTTCGTAATAAATTACCAAAAAATATAGGAAAAGTATAACGAGGAAAAAAAATACAACTTTTCTGAATATTTATAATCATATTTGAAAAGCTTATTGACTTGGGAGACTGATACGATCAGATTTGTTACAAATAACTAAGATACGAGTATTTTTCTTACTTCGAGAGAAACCACTGTATTCAAAAGTATATATCAAACTTGAAGTTAAATACTATGTAGGCATATACTCGTAGAATGTAGTCAATGCTCACGGAAATCGACATCTCTTTAAATCGCGTACCGGTAAAGAAATAAAAGCCACGCCTATTATTTAATTTATCATAACAACTGTTAGAGTTGGTACAGTCAGCTTATTTGAAGGTAACTTTTATCATTTAAAATTATGGTTAAAAAAACAGTGATGATTTGCATAAAAAAAGTATTCTACAATCCTTCAGTATTTAAGAATTTAGTTTACGCTTGTTTAAAAATGTGAAGCAAAATATTTTAAATAAATCGATGAAAACGTGATTTATTACATTAAACATTTTAGGTATGGTTTTTAATTAAAAATTCTTACTAACCAGGTACAAGAGTAGAGAGACAAAAGCGAGATTTCTGGCTTAATTGGTTAAGCACTCCATTGTCACGTCACTAGCTCAAACAGGACTGCCTAAACTGTCTCTGCGTCACGCCTGTCACGTCGTACAGAAGGCCACACATAAAGCTTCACATAACAAATGCCATATCAATCCTTATACTGTACAACTTAAGAACGGTACAAAGTCCAAACAGGCAAGGTTAATCCATGGCTGTGTGTAGAATCAAACCGCATATAAGTAGTGTCATGCTTATCCTATTCATTACACAAATTTAAAAAAAACGACCTATCCGGTTTCTTATTTTCTCTCTTTTATTTTATGCCGACTGTACAATGTCGCTGGTCAGTAAGAATTATGTTAAGTTAATTAAACTCGACTTTAATTAACTTTTACATTGTATTAAAATCGTGACTGCGTCTATTGACTAACAATATGTGATTTTTATTAGTTCCAATAGAGTTTTCTTACATGGTTAGAGACCCGTTATGGAATTGACATTAAAATTGTTTTGTATTTACGGGCAGTATTTACATGTCGAGTTTACTAACAAAATAAAAGGGCCTCATCGAAATACTGTAAAACAATAGAATAAGAAAAATATGATAGAATAGTAACAATATTTCCAATTGAGTAAATGGATCAAAATAAGCAACAGCTACTAATACAGTTGAAAAAGAAAATGAGTTGAAAAAGAAAAATTTTAAATACACAACTCGTTAAACATCGCTTACTCAGTAGAAGTAAGGAGTAAGAAAATACAAAATAAAAACAAAACTAATATGAAATATTTTAGTTAACAGCTCTTCCAAATTAACAGTTATACGAAGTCGATTAAGTCGGTTTCATGTAGTAATTCTAACTAACATCTTAACACAAATGATAAATATGTGAACGCCCCTTTAAGGCTTCGAAAATTACTACAATTAAAAATGTTAAACTCTATTGTGAGCAAAAGAGATGCCGACTTAGCTTTGTATAGCAACGTCTCTGTCGCTTGATATCACTAAGACCAAACATGTATTACAAAAAATAACCTTATGGTACTAATCCAGTAATTACCAAAACCCACTAATGTGATAATCTTTAAATGTTTGAAATGATGAGTTCATCGAAAACGGTCTATCTTTTTAAGAACATTTTGACTTTTGTTAATTAATCATTACAACGTCTTGATTCTTAAATCTCCTCCAATGTTTATGTAGATGGTAGAGAAAAACGTTTAAAGTTTGAAACTTGGTAAAAATAAATGAATTTAGAAGAGCGAAAATGTGTTTCCAAGAAAAGTAAGAAAGAGAGTAATCGAATTTACGGATCGATCACTTTAGGGTGATTCTTTGGAAGATTTTTCAAAATATTTAAAACTAATTCTAAAATTAAAAATAAATTTCAGAAAATGCTTTCTGACGTAGTGTTCTCAGCATGCCAATAAATTACGAGTTACGTTTTATAAAGAAAGTGTGTAATTATTTCGTGTTTTCTCTATCATATTAAAGAGATTCGTTACTTTTGCCTTGGGTAGGTACCACGCCCTCGTATCGTATGCACTAAGATCTAAATATTACTCTTTTATACATTTAAGGACAAAAAATTCCCAATTGTTTATCAAACAATTCTGATAATAGACCCTTTCACCACTTTTCAAGATTTCAATTTACATCAAATTCAGAAACAGACAGAGTAGAAAAAAACAATTTAATTTCTTTGTTCCATAAATTAAAACCAAATAAACACGGTTAAATCATCGAAGATAGTCTACAATTATAAAAAAAATGTTTTATTTTAGACAAGCTTTTTCCATATATATATATATATATATGATATAGAGGCTGTACCATCACATATTTTCATCAAACATCGCTAACGTCTCGAATTTTCCTTGTAAATTTAACATTTTGTTCAATATTTTCTTTCAAAAACCAGTTTTTAGTATTTTAAATTTGAATTTAAATTTTTGTTCAAAAGTTTTATGCAAAAAATATACTCAGTTTTATTCATGTCTGCGTTTCACTGTAGAACCTTTTATTTTAAAGTAAGTAGTAGTCTTAATAAAGTGGATTGGTTAACCCGCTCTATAGAACCATGGGAGTTTTTCGTAAAAGGCAAGCAACTATTAGTTTACGAAGTAATTACGGCTTTTGAATTATATCGCGCCTCGGTCGGGATGCGCGAGCGCCGGTAACAAGACAACATAATGATACGAACCGCCTTTTGTCTGTGTGTTTCGCCACCTGCCCAAACAGAATTAGAGCTGGGCTGGTATCAAGTTGTCGATAACATCGAGGAGATCGAAATTCACAAATCATCGATAGTCGATACGTGAACCGATTAATACATATAGTATTATAGTATAATAGTATTTGTTTATCATTTTTATTGGGCTTACAAATTCTTGTGTATTAAAAGGATACATATTTCACTGTGACAACTATAAAAATAAGATGTCTTGAAATGCTATAAGGGTTGACCGTGACACTCTATTAAAAATTTCCTTTTATATATTGTATAAATACTATTGATGTTTTTCCTATACTAAATTAGAAAATCGTTTGAAATGTATCATATGAACGCTGGAAGTACTTTTGTAGGCATGTGTATTATAACCGCAAACGACAATTTACTTATTGAATTAAAAATTATCGATATATCTTATACACAACCTTATAATGACTCCTTGTTAGCGGTCGTAAGTCCTTCGATGCGTTGCAGTGAAATCGAGAAAACGAGAATCTTAATTTTACCTTGAAAGGTGTGATTTTTATTTGTCAGGAAGTGCTGGCCATTATTTTAGGTCCATTTTCGAAGCAATCTTGTTGCGAATGATAAAATTTTAAATTTTTGGAAACTTGTTTCTTGTTTTCTTTGTAACTATTATTTAGCTTTCGTCTTTTGCCTGCAATAAGCATGTATAGTTTTAATATTACAATACATTTTTAGGCAAAAATACTATAGATTGTTTGTTGTATCACAATGTTACCACTTATCTATCTATATTATCTTTATATCAGAAAGCAAAAGGGAAAATTCCCTTGAACTGAGTTCACCTTTTATGCTCCTTACACCATAACTCAAACCAATCTCGTTTGAACACTGTACTTTACCAAAAGCATGCCTTTTACCGTCACATACTGTATATCTATCTCATTTCTTTGTATGGCGATTTATAGCTATTTCACGAGGTTTATTTTCTTTTATGGATGCCTAAGGCTTTACTCTTAGTTGGGATTGAGATTGGAAATTGAATTTCAATGAGATTACTTCGATTTAACATATCGCAATAGTCGAAAATATTGGTAGTAATTGATATTACTGTTAAAAACACGCTTCCCCCTAATATGGATAGATAGTATTGTTATACATATCTGATTAGAACATCGGTATTCACTATTTATATTATTAATGTCAAAGTGTTGGTGCCATTTTGTAAAACTAGAGACATAGGCTATGATGCTAAGAGAGAAATAAAAAAATACCTCCATATCTATGAATTAAAACATTGGCTTTCGTTAAAGTTTTATCTTAATTAATGTTATATAGCACAATTATTTCTACCTTTGTTTAAATTTACTTTAAAATGCTTACATATGTAGATTTTCAACTCAAAAGTTAGGTGCAAGAATAAACCTCCAGGTACCGTAAAAGTCTATGCTATAAATTACCAATGGACGATGGTGTCCAACCAACTATATAAAGCTGTGAATAACATTTTCCTCTTATTATGTTTTGGAGTATAAATTAAAGAGATTTATGTGGAAAGAGTAAACATCGCATACAACCGCATCGCCATTTTTGTTTTAAAATACAACCAGTTATCATATATAATATATAAAACTGTGCTAGTTATAATAAAGCAAATTGTAATTTTCCAATAACTTTACAAACCGTATGTCTAGTTTATGATGTATTTCAATACATTTTAAAGACTAAAAATACAAACTACGTTAAAAAACAATACTCTTAGAGACCTACATAATAAAAAGATAAAAAAATCCAGGAAAAAAGTGAGCATCTGTCCCTAGGGACAGCTATAAACAGTAACGTTATTTGGGGTCATGATTAACCCAATAATCTATGGTGAATGGCCAACGTCCCTACGCCTTAAACTGGACTGGTAATTAATAGGGCATGTTGTCGAAAGCCGTTGTATAGGATTTATTGTTTTACAGCACATTCTGACTATAAATTCCTTAATTGGCCCCCACTTTACGCTCTGTAGACCCTTAATTTACAAGGGCAACCAAGGAGACTATCAAGATTTTTATACCAGCCTACATTTTCTCAACCATTTCGACCACCGCCCGTACATATATAACAAGCCGGGCATCATATAATTTTGAGAATGCACCGACATTGTTAAGCAGCTGGTATGCGAACCAAGTTGCAGCATAATAATTTTCACATTTAAAATAACAGTTTATTAAAGGGATCATCTCTTTTACGGCCGCTTTTAAAGTTTATTGAGTCAAATTAAGTTCTGTGCTAACAAGCTTAAGCCTTAAGCCGGCTCAAATTTAATTTTTAAGTTATGAAACGATGCCGATGACCAGACAAATGTTTAGATTATGAGGACTTCATTACAAGTTTTTATATGTGCATTACAAATTCAAGCCGGCAATTCACGTTTATGTTACGAGCACCGTGACTCTTTTTGATTGCCGGCAATAAGACGTTATTAGGTTTAGTTTTAATAGAATTTGGTTGGTTTACTATCATTTAATTATTTAACAAGAGCAAAAAGAAGTAACGAATCATTATTTCTAATTTGAGTATCATTAAAATTTTAATGCTCTCTCATGCGTGGCGCTACTATTTTTATGGCCGAGTTTTGATTTGATATAATAAGGCTTTTTATGGATATCTTTTCAGCATCGTCTTATGATTTATAGTTAAACTGATCTTATACGATACGTCCAGTTGAACAAGATATTTTGTTTCTATTTTTATTACTTCTTTAGTACCTACTTGTATAGCCTTCATGAATTTTAATAGAAACATCAAAATGAGTTAGATTCAGATAACATTTTTTTGTTTAATAAAATACATGGTCCATTTTTTCAGTTCTAAAGACTAAAGTAATATTTAAGATCATAGTCAAGTTGTCTAGTATACAAAACATGCTGTTTAAACATAATGATATGACGCCGAGAAGCACACCGAGTAAAATATTCAGGGCAAATGTCAGTCACGAAGGATAAAACGAGAATTTTCCATGTCTTATTAAATTTATCTCGTCTTTTAAACAAAAATAGGGCAAAGGTAAGAATATTCAACTAAAGTTACCTACTCCTTTAGTTCAAAAATTGCTTATTCAAGTTATGCATCACTATGAATCAGTGACGTAGTTGAATTCATTCTTAGAACTTCGAAACCGAAACTTAAATTTTCAATCACAAAAGTAAAATTAAGTTTAAAAGGATGAAAGCAAAAGTATGATTAATGTAAAGACGAAATCTTTTGTACAATAAAAGCAACAAAACATTTTACAGTACTGTCGCTTTCAAAAACTAAAACAAAGCTGAAATCTTACAATCGTAAACTTTTATGAGACAACTAAGACAATTGATCTAAGTCGAATTATTAAACAAAAATATAGTTGAACTATGAAGATAAGGAGGGCCCATAAAGTTATTGTCGCAGACGTTATTCGTAAAACAATTCGGTAGAATCTTAACAAAACACTGACACTAAACAAGAACAGTGTTCCGTAGAAATTCCTTGCCACCCTTTCGGCTTCCTCAAATGGTTATGGCGGCAATAAACCCGAGTGAACATGTGACTTTTATAACTGGCAACACTCGAGTTTTTGGGATGGCCGGTTTGTCGTTTCAACAATTACTGGACATTAAAGCTTGGAACAACAGTTGGAAAATGACGGCTGGAGACCGTGCGAATAAAACCCTATGTCGATAAACATATATGTATCCCGCTCTTTTAATACAATTACTTTGTTTGTTCAAGCGGCCAAACTGAAGTTTCATGGTAACAGCAAAATCCTTTTCTTATTGGGCAGATTACATAAAAATGTCGCAAGATTTTGACCGACACATGAACGAGGCACGTCGTTCTGGTCTATGGTTCAAGATAAAATTTAGATAAATGAAACTTTTATGTGCATCTGCGGTTTTATTTTTGATTTCCTTTTTTGTTTCAGAAATTAGAGTTCCCACAAACTCAATATCATTTAATCCTTCTTGTTTTTGAAATAATTGGTTTATATAAATCATATCTGTAAGTCAGCTAAAATAACCTATAAAATAATTATTTTGATATGAAAGGCATTTTTTTTTTAAATTTATTTACAAGATTGGTTTATGTAAACAATTTAAATGATTGAAATGATTTCGTGTGATATCATAATAACAGACGCACATTATTATCACTGCTCATTAACATGTAGGTGCAGTATAAACTTAGGCTGTGACACGCGAGGTCCGGGGTTCAATCCCAGCTCTTGGAGTTGCCTTTTAAAACACGAGTATATTCTCTTAGGTCTAGTATTGTTTATGGATTTAAAAATTTTACTTTTCTATATTTGTATGTTTCATGTTTATCTTTACTTAATGTCCATAACACACGAGTAAATTGCTTAAAATTTAACATAGAAAAATTGTGTCAATCCTGCTATATTATTATTTTTTAAATTGATTTATTTTCCAAAACGTTATAATTGTACTGAATTGAATCTTTACCTTATTTTATCTTAGATTCAAAACAGGCAGGTATATTGTACAAACAAAGTACCCACTGGGCAGGTAATTAATTACTTTCGTCTCAGAATTACTTCCTTTCTCGTTGCTACAGTAAAACGCTTTTACATTATGATTATGAAACGACGGAAGCTAATTTAACTCTTAACAAGTAAAGACTCGTTTATACCTAATCGAAATGTCTATTCCGTTGGAAGTGGAAGAAGTTTATCCATTGAAAGATATTATGTTTCAAAAAGAGATTCGTAATTGTAATAAATTGTTATCATCTTAGCAGAAACTAACGAAATTAAAAATCACATGTGGAATTATTTATTTAATTTAAATTTGGTTTTTGTACAATATTCAACATTTAAATAGATTCTGTTTTAATTCATCAAAAAAGCATCCACGATCAATTGTAACGTTAAATAAGTATGCCTAAATTTCCTTGGCAAATGACTGGAATATAAAATTCTTATAAAAATTCAAGTCTATACCCCACTTTCCCCATTTCTCTCTTAATTCATTAGGGTCTCGGGAAGAAATATGACAATTTCGTTAAGCAAATTAAAAAGTTACCTGCTACTTTCTCAAGTACTAATAATTTTAATTCATCTCAACCATCGTCCGGTTACTCAAAATTAGGGGATGAAATGTTATTTTTAAAGCTTTCTTAACAAATTAGGTGCCTTTTAAAATTGCGTTTGAAAAGCTCTCCCGTTACTTCAAAACCATTATTATTTCTCATCTTCAACTTCAAGGTTTGTTACTGTGAAAATTACGAAATAAATGGCAAAGGTATCATACCTGTCTTTATAAAAAGCTTTTAATAAAATATCCTTCTAATTTAATTTCCAGGCAGTATAAAATATTTAAACTTAGACCTGGAGAACTAAAAGAACCGTGCTTCTTGTACAGTATATGTTCCTACGTACAAATAACATGTATAGGTATACGTATAGTAAAACAAGGCGTAGACAAACATGGTAGGGGCCGAGGCAGCAGACCATACCGTGCCGTTTTATTTCATAACCAGCTTAAGGCCTACAATTACTGCGTCAGTGTGTCAAGCCCACATCAAACATACATCCGCCCAGTACCCAGACATTACACCACTAAGCACACAAACCCTTCTATTTAATGTCGCTAGTTTCTTGCGGCTTAGCGACTGAGCTTAGTCTTAATCTAATCTGCTTTGATTCTAACTTAAATAAAATATGATTACTAGCCGATGTGTATTATTTTCCAGAAGGTAACCATGGTAATCAAGTTATCTTATACCATCCCCATATTTCACCATTTAACTGGGTATAGTTCTAAACAGGCCTGAATCTTATGTAGTGGCCCTGTATCCAAGTAACCTGGAAAATATTAATGTGTATACTAATAATCATTTTTGAAATATCATTTCGTCGTGTGTAAAATATGTTTTTACATTTCAATCAATCTTAATTTTTTTAATGATTCGAAAAATATAGAGTAGTTTAAAATAAATGTTTGCTTAAGGTTTTCTTGACAATTTAATACGGACGTTTCGATGTTTGTTCTATGTTTTGTAAGATATAAGAATTACTAACAAGGAATGAAGATAGACCCTTTCTCTGATAAGCAGCTGTTAGTCAAACAAAATAAGAATTAAGATTCCCTTTTAATGTATTTTTAAGTAGATATCTTGTTGATTGATGAATTGTTAGAGTAAAGTTTGTAAAACAGAAGATAGCGCGGCACCGTGTTTTATATTCTTAAGTGATTTGAATTTGTTTATCTAAATTGAGATTAATTCAGTTGGAGATACAACGGCCTTTTGCTAATAGTTATAAATGGCGTTAGAAAGATTAAAGTAAATAGCTGGGTTAACAAACGATTTAACAATATGCTATTACTGAAAAATTGAATTTAAACTTAGTAATGCAATAAAAATTCATGTTGCACTTTTTTTTCACAGTACCTTTGTATTTTATCAGTTTTAAAGTAAGACAACACTTAAAATTAAATAGGAAATTAAGAATTTTATTCTTCATACTAATTCAATTACTTAAAATTCTGCGTTGAAAACTACCACATTAAAGCGCTGAGCTTGTCTCCCTGTTTAGTTCAACAAATTAGCGATCTTGGAAGTCACAGCGATTCCCGTTTTGGAAGATCGAGTGTATTCAATGCACTAAGATGTGCTAACCGACAATTTTCAAAAGGATTGTCATGCCAATGTATATGTCCCATGGCTTACTTTAATGGTCAGTTTATTTAATACCATTCATGACACAGGCAAAGAAAAAAAGCGGTTTTTTGTAAAGGTTTAACATATCTTTTGGTTTGGCATGTTTTCTACGGATATATGGTAGGTCAGCCACTAGCTGTATGTATGTACTATGCTTCTAATTTTGAAATATGAAAAAAACACATAACCGAACTGAGAACATCTTCCTTTTTTGAAGTTATTTTTTTTTATTATTTCTTCCTACTCATTTTTGCTTTTCAATATCTTTTTAAAATCAGACGGGTTATTTTAACATTACAAATTTTTCATGCAGTTAAGCAATTTAAAGTGGTTTATTAATAATAAAAAAATGATTAAATATCTATACAATGTGTATGTTTTTTTTAAATAGTACGAATAATTTTATCCGCTATTTATTGTAAAGGAAACATATATCTTTGCTCGCGAGTAAAGGTGAAACAAAAAACGGATTCCTATTAACACTTTCAATGCCAGCATCATTGATTTGTTGCCTCTACGTTTTAATGGTAAAAAAACATATCCTGACAACACCAAAGCGCGGTATTTAGTTAAAGAGCTTTTAGATTTGCATAATCGACGTTTCTACAGGTGCACTGCCATCGAATCGGCAGCTGATTTACAGCACCACCAAATTAAACAATTCAACGGAATGGTACCGAACTAAAAATCCTATGCATTTAAACTCAAAATGTAAGCAACTAGCGCGCTTTCAGATTAAATGACTAGCAAGGTAGAAGTTTACGAAGCAAGTCGAGTGACAAGAGCCCAAGAAGGCATATAAGGCAATATGCAGCCGAAACGAATTTTATTTATACGAGAGACAAGACAGGCGACTGTGTTTACGCGCGTTTGTAAAGAATACCTATTTATTTTCCTTGGATATCAAAAAGAAGAAAAATATTGTATTGATTTTGTAAATAGACACGAATCAGTAACGAAATAAGTAGCTAGGCACTGTCGACTAAATTTACGTAATAAATAAATAAATAATATTAATTTAATGAAATAAATTGCGTATTATAATACGAGTATTTAACATAAATAGCAATTGTATACATACAACATAAATTCATTAAAATAAATGAAGCCTTCGTTTTATATTTGCAATACCTATAACAAAAAGCATTTCATACTTACTTTTTTATTTTTATTATCTATTACTTAAGACAGATATATGTCACAATAATACATAGTTTTAATACAAATAATTTTTTTTGACATATACCCAACCTTAGAAGTAAACGACATGGTTACTTACATACCAATACTTCAGTATTTCGAAGTTTTTAGATAGAGTAAAGTTCGTTCTTATGTATGTTTTAAAATAAAGTGTAGTTTAACCATTTGATTGGATGGGGTTATTACAGAATGTTTAGGTAAAGGATTGCCTCCCACGTCGCATTGATCTTAAGGTGCGATGTACTCGTTCTTCAGTGCCTGTTATGGAGAAATATGACATAAACTAACTGGAATAGGCTTTGATTTTTATAAATAAAAAGTGAGGGCTATATTTTCTTATTGCTTGCAACTCTTCCTTGAAAGTAAGCTCTACAATAAATACTCCAAGGTTGTGGTCTTCTGGAATATTAACTTATAGTACACACTTGTTTTTATTTCAAGTCAAATCTACTGTGATTTTCATCATCATAATCATCAGCCACAAGTCATCCAACAGTGGAGCTTATACCAAATATTTGGACTATTTCAACTGGAGATCCTAGGACTCTTTGCGATTATATAATTTAGTTTTCAGAAGTTGGAAATACAATTGATCATTTATTTAGTTACAAGAACTTTAAATCAAAACGAACCTTTTTTGCCAGCTCGATGATTAATTTTCTTTTTAAACAATGTCATGGGCAAACAAGCAGACGGTTCATCTAATAGTGATACAGCCATTGACACGGCGATGCCTCTGATATCGTGGAACGCCAAGAGCACCGGCCTAAAACTCATTTGATGTGTACTCATTTTGGGGTTGTGTCGCTTCCATGCAGTTCAATTGGTTGAACTCTGCACAATGGGGTATCACTTCCAGTGGTATAAGATCGGTGCCCGCACATAAATCACGGGGCATCTATATTCCGTGCCGCGGACACCTGCGGTACCTCCACTTTGCCACTTCGCCAACATAACGAAACCCAATTAAATACATCTTGATACCCGGGCTGCTTGTTAGACTACCTATTTAGAGGGATATCTCAGCTTCAACAGCTACAGTTAGAAGTGGATGGTTTGCCAGCTATGCAGATATCTGATAATTCAAGTAGGTAGGTGTACTTAAAATTAGCAAAGCTTATAATAAAGAACATGAGCTAAAATTTATTATGTATCCTTACTTTCTATCTTGCTCAATACTTAATTGATAGTTGTAGAAATCCACAAAATAAAGAGACAAATATTCAATTGGTCAAGACTGGTTTTTTTAAATTCTGACAAAAGTTACCATACTAGTATTGAAAAAGAAGAGATGCAAAATCTTTTATAATTACAACTTCTGCATACTATACAGCATATTATACTATAGATAGTAAAAAGTTATTCTACTGTTTTATCGTTTGAAATAAAAAAGAAAAACAAATAGGGATGTAGATACGCAAACCTGTTTAAAAACTCAATTTGGCAAACTTTTCTCAGATTATATTAACTCGGTTAAACCATTTCACCTTTTTGCGAGAAAAAAATATGTACAGGGTTTGCCTTCTAAATTTATAAAAGAAAGTATATAGATAAAAGGTACAGCTCACAAACCTTAAATTGAATAAGCCTTGTATATCAACGTTAAATTATATCATTGTCTTACGAATGTTAATTAGATTTAAAAGATTAGGTTTAACAAAACGCCCAAGAGATTAGAAAATAAGGTAAAATTAACGTACTAATACAATGTTTCATATATGGAAGCCTTATTCTCTCAAAGTGCCAACACGTTCTCAAATCTGACATGAGCATTTCTCACTTTGTGTTGTGGCTTAAGCAAAAGCAACGAATTCGCGGTTTTTGGTATTATCATAATTATTTTTTTTGATAGATTTCATGTATAAAAGAAAGGTAATAATTTATTAAAATTAAACAGATTCGTATACGTTAGCCTGAACGGCTGTTTTATATTCTTACAAAAATATTTTCTAGTTTTTCGGTTTGGATGCCCAACATGTCACAAATAATGTAAAAAATATATAATAACAGTTAAAAAACATGAATTAAGGTCCGAAAAAATCGCTGAAATTCAATGAAATTTTTAAAAATATTAAATTTCCAACCAAACTGAATTAATCAATAAAAGTAGTGAAATATAGCAACTTTAGGTCCTTAAGAATCATTCACACGAACGATTTATTACCCTTAGTTATTATTGCCTTCAACATCTCATGAATTACCCCAAACAACTTTCATGATCACGGGTAGGTGTTGGAAGATTAAAATTTTGTTATGTAAGGGCTGTAGGTAAATTACGTAGTTGATCACAAATTACCATATGAATTAACAAAAAGAAATTACATGTTAGATTTTGTGAAGTGTTGTTCGACATTACCACATTAAATTTAGTTAAATTCGGTTTTTCCTTAATCATGAGGGAATGTATGAAGTACCTACTTTATATTTATATTTTTTGGTTACATTCCTATCTTTAGAGCTAATTTTAATTAAAGAAGCTTTTAATTACGAACAAAGCTCGGTCCGGTATTATATAGCTGATAAAAGTGCTTTAAAAAATTACTCAAAATAATACCCATGGTCGATATCAAAATAATTCAGTAATATAGTGGGTAAAGCACGCGCAAATAATAGAAAATAACCCTAGCTTCAGTTCAAAGGGAACCTATACCCAATTCTTGTATTTGTTATGACTTCTGTCGGAAGTGGTTTAAGTAGATTTTTATAAAACTTTTTAACGCAGTATGCCTGTTTAAGTTTATCTAATTAGTATAAAATAAGCTTTAATGTCCATTAATTTACCTATTTAATTTTTAATTATAGTAAACCTATTTGTTTATTACAAAATGTATGTGCCGATTTATTTTAGTTGGCCATATAATTTCCTCAATGTAAACAATGAAATAGTTTCTGTATAATAGGTAAGTGTAATTTTTCCATAGTCCTGTGGTATTTGTGATAAGATAGCCTAAGATTCGTCTAAACATAGTTGCAGTGCAAATTAAAAATAAGATCTTTTATGTATTGTTCATATTCTTATATTAAATAAAAAAAATCCAAAATCAAAGTAGAAAAAAAAGTTAAAATGGCATTTCACTTGTATGGTACGCCCCCTGATGTTTTGTTACTTACACCAAAGGAATTGACATTTTCTTTATAATATGTGTATATGAAAAACAAACAAATATCACAAACTCATACTTTAGTTATTATAAAGCATCGACCTTTGCAATTTTCTCTGGCTAACGTATAGTTCACCACATTAATATATTAAACTAGTTGTTCATTAATTTAGCCTTCGCCCTTTATCACCACCTGTTCATGAAAAGCATTTAATAATGACGTCAAGTAACAGCTGTGTGGCGCTAGTTTCGCTACATGAAAATTAAAATTTAATTAATTGTAGGCTTCGTCAACATACAAAATGTACTTGTTCATTATTAAATTATAATATCGTCTAAGATTGTATAATTCTAACTAAGCGCTAATGCGATTAATTTTGTTTGAAGTAGGTTTCACCGTCATCGAGCATAACGGAGAAAATTTTCTTAGAAAATTATACTACTTGAGAACAAACAGAGAATGTAGTATCATTTTGCAATTATGTGTAAATATATATAAAATTACAAACTTTTGCCTCCGATAGTAAATAACTTTTGATTACGTCATAACTAGCAGCTTTAAGGAAAAGACGTATGCTTAATAATTTATTAAGATTTTAATATGCCTTTAAGATTTGATGGTATCTTAGTTGTTTATATTCCAGTCTAGCAACATTTACCTTGTACCAATTAGTTGGAGATTCGTAGAAAGAGGAACCTCCTCACATTTTAAATTGGAATTAAAAATATGTCCCAATGTTTCCATTCCGGTAACACCAACTCTCATTACCGGTGGTCAGAGATAAAATCTCTGAGACAACAACGATGCTACCACAACGTTAATACCTACTTCATTAAAAGCCTATGTCACACAAGATGTGACTTCTGAAAAAGAGCTTGTATCTTTAATGACAAAAGATCCATAACCAAATACAGGTTACGTAAAATATTTTTTTGGTAGTGAGTGCTAGACGTTCTTTGACGTCGAATAAAGAGGACAGAAATTATTTATTCGCAGTAAAATCAAAAGTTAATTTAATCTTAAATTATAAACAAGGTGCATATAAAACAGAACAAAGGGAATACGAAAAACGTAAAAGTTAATGGGTCTGTAATAGAAGTTCAATAAAATGAGAATATTGCCTTTAAACAATGTCAATTTAAATCAATCGTTAACAAGTCACTACTGTTTAAACCGAAGCTGATCAATAGCAGTAACATAAAGATCAAGAAACGACGGGCAATAAAATAAAATATAAATTAAAAACAGTTTGCATGCCCATATATCAATCTCATAAACCATTAAACTCCAAAAAAAATCCAAATTTCAATTTAAATACCTGGTTTTATAGATTGATTAGAGATTGTCAAAAGAAACCGGCCAGCCACCCAAGCATCAGCTTATTACAAACGACAGTTATTTGAATAGATATCGATTTCATTAATTACAAATATGGCCCCTAATCTTTATTATGTCAACGTGTAGATAACATGTGTGGGTCGGTTTGATTTTTGATTCCTTTTTCTACTTCATTAAAGGAAACCCTTTTGGAGCTTTTATTTGGTATGTCGTCAAAAGTTTATTAAGGGTGGTTATCACTATCTAAATCATCAAAGGCATTAATACAACTGTCATATTCTACTGGATCCCCTACATGAGGTGCAGCCACATATTTCTTAGTCCTCAGTAGAGATGAATGTCGCAGATAAATGTTTGCTTCGTTATTTATACCACTTTAACGCGTTAGTTCATATCACTTTCATGTATTAGTTAATGTTTCTCGATAAAACTACTAACTGGTTGCTTCTTGGATTTTCGATGAATAATTTAAACTATTTTGACTTGTTGAAGCTTTGTTTTATTATTTGTTCATATTCTCGAGTTATAAACAAATAGATACATAGTTTTATTTACACCAAAGTTTAATATTTCGAGCACAATCTAAGGTAGGTGCAAGTCTCAGAACAATATTTCAAACTCATCCTGAGCTTGCTTTTTGCCCCTTGCAATATCGCGTTACAATAGAATCTAGAATAGTGTGGATAAGTCTTATTTAAATTAAATTCTAAAGTGCCTACCTTTTTAGCTAAATCCTACTAAACTTAATTTAACATTAAAGGATGTTAATTTATTGATAAGGCAATTTAATTTACAAGTTACAGCGACTTAACTTTGACGAACTAATTTTGGAAAGTCGAATACACTTTGTGGATTTTAATTACTACTGTTAATGAACACTCGGATTTCGTTTGATAGTATTAGGGAGTACCGCATAACTTGAGATGAACTTAAGTAAATTTTCCGTATTAGAACGGAACCGTATCTTCAGTATATATCGTTCTAAAGTGGAAGCATGTATTCGGTTGCGTACTTTCTCATCAAGAGAAGGGGATTTGCCTCAATATAGCAAACTTCCTCCTTCTAACATATTAACCAGGGAGGATTTCTAAACTTCAGAAGCTTAGCTGATAATCTGTTACGAACTGACATAGGACACTGACTTAGCTTGAGTACGAAGTTCTGAAGAGTTGCAAATTGCTACATAAAATTACTTCAACATTCTCGAATGAATAAAAGGCTATAGTCTTTCATTTAAAAGTTTATGTTAAAAACTTCACAGTCCATACTTTGTATTTTAAATTTAACTTTTCGTTTTAAATTAGTTACTGTCGAAATTTTAAATTTGCAGTATCAGTATCATTGCGCAATAATCTTTTTTCAGAAGGTCATTAGAAAAAATACAAATTCCCTGCCTTTGTAACATGTACCTACCTAATATCAGATGAAAACTGTAATGAAGGCCAAGGGATTCCCGCAAGACGGTAGATAACAAGCTTTAGAGGCTAAATAAGGCAAAACTACAAGTTACAAACTTCTGTTAAAACTTTATTTATTCTAAACATTAAAATTTCAACATTTAGATTACTAACACGTATCTACATTAAAATTGAAAGGATTTATATTAACTATTAAACTATTGGAAAAGGTTTGAAATTCTGCATTTGTATAATAATTTAAGACTTATTTAAAATCGATGTTTCAATTTGAAAGTATGCTAAGTCGCTAACACCATCAGATATATTTTTGAATGAATCGCTTCTTCACCATCTTGACCGTAAATAGTTTTATCTTGTAACTTGGCCCAGGCGGGCAAGTTTAAACATACCGCGCCGAGTTGATTTATGCCCACAGTCAGTTCATATGTTCCATGAACGTGGTCTAACTGTTCCTGACCTCAACGTCTCATCAAAATACGTTAATCCCATAGGATACGAACTTTGAGGTGGTTTTGTACTAAGAATTGTTGATTCTCTACAAACTTAGTAGAAGGATAATTAAATGCGAAATAAATACGTTCTTACAGTTAAGAGTTTATCAGTTAAGTTGTTAGGGCAAATTAAATTTAGAATTTATTTAAATTAATCAAACAAATCATAAAATTATGTAGAAACAAAAATCTATTTTAATGGATAAGGTCGATTGCTTTAACCAGTTCTTTCAAATTATAGAGTAGAAGATTTTAAACCTTCACGACTGTACTGAATATTGCTGTGGTTTGCAAAATTTATAGATAGGTTAGAAACTCATTTTGTGACGTGCTTCATTCTTAAACTGAGTTTTAGTCTAATACGCTCTTTCCTTTGTTGTTTCAGAAGACTGCAGTCGAGGCAAATCCTGTGAAGGAAAAAAAACTTTACTGGTCTCTTTTAGGTTGAGTGAGTTTACATGAGCGTTTTACCTATGGTCTTTCAATTTCAAATTACACGTTTCAGTAATCGTTTGTTATCAACTTCACTTATGCTAATAATTTGGAAATCATACCGTAACACCAGAAGTCTCATACGGTCCGCATTTGATTAAAAACATTATTCGACCTGGTGGAAGAATAAGGTTAGTATTTATTTTATCCCCTGTTAGTTGGTGGCATACCGTGTTATTTTGGAAGTCAGGCTTTTCCTGACTCTCTTCCCTGTAGTTTTTTAGCCTCTAGGACATTTAAATTGCTGTCAGCACTTTGCTGGTAGGAAAGTCTAAACCGCTGTTTTACTACATCCTATTTCTTCTGATTAAGTTCTTTGCAGGTCCCAAGACAGTCGGTATGGTGTCCGGGCACAGCCTGTGTGTCATTGCAGAGCTCGATGCAAAGACGCCACTGTTGATCCTGATAAACAGGAGTTGCAGTGGCGGGACAAAGTGGCGGGTGTGCTCCAAAAATACGTTATTCGGGCTTGCATTACGTTAAGAGAACTATTCTTATATTATTGTTTGGCATAGTATATAGTACATACAAGTTTTAATATTTTAATCTGAAATAATTGGGTTTTTATACCTGCACCTGTACCTGGGTGCATTGGCGTTAGTTTCGGTAACCTAAACTTATAGTAAAATTAAGTTTCTGGAACTATGCATATAATAACATCGCTTCAAATAAAGTAAAATCTAATAATAGCCCGTATTACCAAATAAATTAAGGTCTTCAGAAGTATATCTTCTGAAATAATTGCAACTTACGAGGCGTTTTACAAAGCGATCAATCTGACAAAATAAATACATAATAAGTGTTGGCACGGACGTCGACGGATGAATGAGGGTCCTGCAATCTTATCTTCATTTATAGAGCAGTAAAATAACGCTCCATCCGCGAAACATAAAGGGCCGTTTATCATCCACTTCTTTGATAGTTTAGGCTGAGATGGATATCCACGGAACTACTTTTATTAGCATTTTATAGTCTCGTGTGTATTTTTTAAAAGTGAACTCAAATATCATAAAAAGTTAAACGTATATTTGATGTTAAATCTTAATTTCGTTTCAAAACTTATTTTTATCTATTTAGATGTTTACAAAACAAAAGATTTTAATGATATGAAACAAAACTTTAATTACAAAACCTGCACTGCTGTAACTAGTCACAACAAATATCTTGTGAAAAATCCACAACGAAATACAAACATTCCCGCAATATTTCCACACGGTAACAAGAATTTCCTATAAATGCCAACATTGGAATCAATCGGAGCACTATTGTAGCGGAACCAGAGTTTAGTAACATTACATCAAAGTCAACAATAGGTACAAAGTTACAAACTTCTCTATTCATCCAAGGTTGGCGCCAGTAGTTACAGAGGAATAGTTTTAAGTATACGGGAATAATGTTCCTCGGGTAAAAAGGGAGGAGAGAGTTGTGAGTTTGACGGATCGCATTGTGCTAATTTTGTGAAGACAGGAATCAAATGAGGTTAAAAGCTTGCGTCGAGAGATGTTTTGTTAACATGACGATCACATGTCAATCTGCACAGCTACGTAACAGTTATTAATTTTTAAAATCGTACTGAACTAGTTGTTGCGACCTGGTATTATACAAGAGGAAAATTCAATAAGAGAAGCTTGAAGGATTATTATACTACATTTAATTGAATTTAGATTTTTGTATTTCTATGAAGACCTCAATAGAATGCAAAACATTTCTCAGCAACCTTTAGACTCACCTGTGATACCAGTCTTAAGTGCTTTTCTGAAATATACTCCCCGCGCAGTTCCTATATTTTATGTTCGCTGGCAGGTTATCATGCAAGAACGCGTACACAAATTGTCTTCACTGGATCGTAATGAAAAATCTTCAAAAGTGACCTATTTTGAGGAATTGGGTTATAAAACCAAGGTGAGTTATGTTTTGAAAGAAAACATAAGACGAATTGCCTGTTAATGTCGGTTGTAAAATCCTAAGCAATAATTAAAAGACCATAGATTTATCTGTCAAATCAAATAGAAGTTGGGAAATGATTATTTACATTTATTTTATATATCGATCTGAGTTAGTAAATTTGTTCAGTTTTTTGTTAGAAAAAAAAGAGGCTTCTTTCACGAATCATGTTTGGTTGTTATTATTACCAGAATTAAAACAGGAAGGCAAAACAAGGTATTTTTCTATTTAAGTAGTTAAAGTAGCATACTTAACATGCAAAAACTTGAACCGAAAAAGGAAATGAACGAAATAACTGAGAAATTTCACGGCGATGTTGTATCGGAATCAATAGCTTACCCTATCACGTAGGACCTATTACATTTCGACATAAGTGTAGTTGTAAAGGGTTTTGAAGTTCGCCGGATAAATATTGCGTCGTGAGCGAATGCGCCTGTTAACACGTAACGAGGTGTAGAGTATATACCCACCAGTCATGATCATGTCTTAGCAAGTTATTCGCCGACCACTGACCTTATACAGAACAATAACGTCCTTAACCAAGGCATATTATCATTTGAGAATGCACCTATAACACTTAAACATATGGTTGATGTTGCAATGCTGGGAGAGGAAAATTTAGGCGATAAAATTTTTGAAAAGCAGACGTCGGTGCAAGCGATAATTTGTATGCCTCATTGTAGTATTATCCGTACGTGAGTAACGTATAACAAGTGGAGGGAAAGAATAAATAAGGAAATAAATGAGTTGAAATTACGACGCTCGGTACGCTACAGCGAACAAAGTGAAAAATTTGTTAAATGCCCGCAGTGTGTTCTTACTTTATTATTTTACTAATATTTGTAGGGCCTGGTTTCTTAAATATACAAAAGTACGTTTAATAAATGCACCAATGATGAGAAAGAAATCACTTCCTAAATAGTTAAATTAATAATGTTTTTTTTCCTAATTGTTAACACATACACATAGAGACATATACAGTAAAGAAAATATAGTAAAATCTGGTCATAATTTAGCCAAAACAAATTAATAACATAAGTACAATAGCTACATCTGCAATATGACGCTTATGAAATGAGCATTCTAATTCAGAAGCATCTAGAACATATCCAAAACCCAACGCAAGCGTGAACCAGACATAGAGATTCACGCTTGGTGTATTATTTACTAAGAATACTATCTTCAATAATATACGAAACTAGCAACTGAACTATTATCCCATTCTATCTTAGTATATAGAGCCCGGATTAAAAGAGATACATGTATCTGCAGCAATGCACACTGATCTCGAATGCTATACAGAATACGGTAGCAAAGCATTAGTAGAAAAGCTCTCTGTTGATAGAACACTTGCCACTTCAGTTTCAACAGCCAGAAACAGAATTGCAATGAGTGTGTTGCGGATTTGTAACATGCTTTTGACTTTTAATACTAACCCAATTTGGGATAAGCTTTTAGCTGACTTTGAATAGTTATAATTTTTGAATTAATTCGGTTTGATAGCGGTCTGAACTTCTATGTTACAAAATTAGAATGAATTTCATGATCTTTGCTAACGAATTTAATTTTGCAGATAGCTAACAGTTTCGACATTTTTGTTAAGTTATTTTAGCAAAAACTTTTATTAGTTTAAAAGTGTTGTAGCTGTTTACGATGGAAACAAAACTTTGGAGTTACCCTAGAAAAACTATATCGCATTACATGAATATGAATCTAAGATGCCAGTTAAGGTGTCGATGGAAAGTTTTTTCATAGTTTGACTAGACCTTGAGAAATATCGGTTAGATAAAAAAAATCTAGTTAAAAATTATTCCAGAAAATTAGATACAATCTAACGTCTAACGAACCACATTCCTTCTAATTTTAATACTTTCAGCAATCATCATTAGCATGACTCCTTAAATTTTCATGCATTTATAGCTACGTCTAGTGCAAACAATAATAATTCAGTTTTAATTTTGGACGTATCCATTTGTAACAAAGCAAAGGGATTACTAAAATGGTGCATTGCGTTCTATGATAGAGTGGTATAGCCACACATTTTTGCCCGACTGCCCCAAATGGAAGGAACTTAATGTTTTTCGAAATATCGACATGAATGGGCATTGTTTTACACAAAAAGGCTTAGTCGGAATCAGCCCATACAAACGTTGCAGGCTTGTGGTAAGGCAGTTAATATTTACGATAATCACAAAGGCATGGTTGTAGGAAACAAACATACAAACTTATGAACTGTTAAGTTAGCAATATTCTTAACCTTTATGGTGCACATGGCTAGTTTTACTGGCCATTGCTTTTTATAATCTTACATTTTGTGAAATTGCTAAAGTTCTAATAAAAAATGCAAGAATATTGCTGCTGCTGTTTAAATTATACTCGTGCGACTTTATCTTCATAATGTTTAAAAAAAATAGAAATCTACCGTTTAACATCTTAAAGCTGATACGAATAACTTCAATAAATTAGACAGTCAAAGACGATTCAAATTCGACTTAGAAGACCATTTTTTATGCAATCCGTTTACAACTCTAATAAGGGAATTAAAAGAGAAAAGAGTACTTATTAATATCTAAATCGATATTTAATATTTTTTGAAATCTTGTATAAATAAAAAAATGTGAAGCATACGATTGTTGTTGTCGCTGTAATCCATAAAACAAAAACACTTCCAAATTAAAATGCATTGTACATTGAAAACAAAAAAAAAACAGTTTTCCTCCGATTGATTACGATTCCAATTTGTCCGAAATGAGAAACCGAGCTGACCCTTTTCATTCAATAATTAATCCCAAAAGCACCGACCTTCCGAATAATACGTCTTTAAATCCTTTTTTCACGTATACGCGTCAATTGAAATACTGTTCCAGACAAATTATAGTCCACTGAATTCCTTTTAACCAATTCGATTGACACAGTTCAAACAGGTCTATAATTTTACATTTATTCAATCGTTTGTAATATTCTACCGGTATATGATAAGGATTTTGAATTGAAATCGGTAAGATAAGAAAATAAACTTACCAGGTAATAAAAATGCAAAACTACTTGCTACTCGGTACTGCTAAAAAGATACAATAAATAAATACTATAACAAAGTTCAAAATTACAAATACATACATATGTACAATATAAGAAAACATTATTTCGTTTGAAACCACTCCGTAACAAAGGTTGTTTTGAAGTTAGATTCCGAAATATCTTTCTGTCCATTTAATATGGATTCGGAACATTTATTTACAAAGCTTTTAGCAATAATTTAATTCATAACAGAATGCTTTATTCAATTGTAAGCCGAAACATGGAAAATTCCGGCACTTTAGCAAACCCATTTCAAATTCATTAATTTTGCATCGAGAAAAGTGTTTTAAACCAGTGAAACGCACATTTTGTAAATTTTTGCGGTCAATTAAAATTTGTGGGGATGTTCATCAGAAACACAGTAGGTACGCGTTGCTATGAGTGATCCCCAAACATGTTTAATGACTTCATCATAAAATTGTTTATTTTTGAATAAAGAAATTAGACTTAACTAATGCGAGAAAGTGTTGTGATATGTTGGCATATCCATAAATCAATCCTCGAATGCTTCTAATATCCTTAAATGGAAAAATAAAACATTGGAGGTATCATATATTTAGAAATATTAAGCAATTAAACAGACGTTCTTGTATAAAATGCTCTATACTTTACTGTATGTATAACATTTATGTGTAAATGTTAGTTCACAAACACGGCATAGATAAGTACAAATTCAAGTAGGCGGTACTTTCACATACAAAATAGCATTCATATATAAATATTTTCTTATTTCATTCCTACGTAAAAGGACGTGAAATTAATCATTTTGTATCAAATTAAATGTGTCAATGTCGTTTTTTAACCCAACTTCGGCGAAGCTAAAACGATGGTCATTGACTTGATAGTTTGTAGCTTGGGCAGCCTTTCCTTTATTATCTGCAGTCTTTTTCCAACTATAATTTAATAATAAAATCAGCTAAATAATTTTTGTTAGAGTTTCTTTTCATTCTTCAGTGCTTATTCCGCATTCCACATTTTTTCCACAGAAACACATCAAATAGAACGTGTTTTATTGTCTTTTTCAATTTCACTGAAAAGCATTGAAAACTACTTTCTATGAGTCAAAGTTTACTGAAATGAGCATTCCAAAAATGGTTTTTATTTTTAAAAGTAATAAAATTCAAGATAAAAACGAATTACCCAACGAGTAAAGCCGAAAATCCTGTCACAATTTTGTCGAACGCTCAAAAAGTGTGCAGCATATTGATAGTTTCAATTTATTTTTCGCCGTGACAGTACAAACATTACCTGATTGGCAATTCCGTCCAGTTTGTACTCGCTCGCTTGATGCGGTTAATTGCGGAGGTACGTACAATCAGAAAGACAATTAGTTGGACACTGCCTGATTGTGGCGTTCAGAGCATGTTCGTAGATCGAACTACACGGGTATAAGGGATGAAAGTAAATGAGGTTAACCCTGCTCTGTGTTTCGTAGTGGATCAAATTAATGTACGGTTATTGAATCAAGGGTTAACAGCGGGTTTTATGCGTTAATGATAAACAAGATAAGATATCTACAGTAGAATTAGGTTTAAAATACATTGGCGCTTTAAAAATGGAACTATTTATGGGTTCAAAATTTAAGGCTAAGAAATATAGGTAAGATTTCTCATTCAAAGAGGAGCAGCATCACTTGAGAAGAATTTCCCCTTTACTGAGAACTGCAGTCCCATTACTTCTTATTTCCATTTTGTCGCAAAATATATCCAAAGGTTTCTTTTAAATCTTAAATCATTAGGTCCATCGCATTATGGCTTTAGATTTCCAAACAGTGAATTAGTAACGGAAGCTTGTTACATAGAGATAGGTATATTATAAGGTTATACCAAGAGTCTGGGAAACCATGGAGGTTGTGGAGAGCAATGGACTGAGGAGGCTGTCCACGAAGCTATCGAATTACCAACAACATGGCTGAAGAGACAGCGATCAATGAAAAATGGATAACCTGTTTTAAACAAACATTTACATGCATGAAGATTTTGATTAAGAAAAAAGCAACAAGCCACCGAATTAATAACCTCTTCCACTTTTGCAGTCGGTTATAATATAAAAAGATTCTTAATTATAATGTATGAGTATGAATAGCTAATTAAGGCGTTGGTTACTAAAGATAAAGGTGTCAGAAGAATACATTAGCTTAGCTTTAGGTAAAAGACTAGCGATGCTTAAAATATTTCGGTGACTAAATTCATAAATTTAGATTCAGCGGTTTGGTCAAGAAAAAGTGATGAATGGACTGACTGGACGTGCTGACTGGCAGACTATGAGTTGACATTCTAACATTTTGAATTAGAAGTCTGAATAAAAGTTGTTTTGTAAATCCAAATTAAAGCTTTTTTTGTGGAACAACCATATCCAAAATGTATTTTTAGTTTCCGGGATTTCCTTTGAGAAACGCTTCGAACAGGCGTAACACTATCTTAAAAGAGCATACTCAGTGGCTAGCGAAGCGTAAATCTTGTTTAATAAACAAAATATAGATATATCATTCCGAATATGAGCTTAATATGAAAAACTATAAGTCCCAATTTTCCCTAAAGGGCTTAACCGCAACATTTTGGCAACTCTTACATATTTATTTGTATTGTTACTTCAATAGCACACTTACTTGAAAGATTTTTGTGACCTAGTTAAAGCCAATTTTTTTTCTTCTCAGTTTAAAAACTACTAGTTAGTTACTAGAAGTTGTCGTATGTAAACTTGAACCGACATTTAACCTTATATTCCATCGAAAATCTGTGTAATTCCTTAATATTAAGAAACAATTTCTTTCGAGTTCATACTTAGTAGTCTCGTTTTTACTCAGGGTTTATTGAATAAAGTGAAATAACGACTTACAAAAGGCTTAATTCAAAACAGACACT
The DNA here is from genome assembly GCA_949316135.1 of Choreutis nemorana. Taxonomy (NCBI): domain Eukaryota; kingdom Metazoa; phylum Arthropoda; class Insecta; order Lepidoptera; family Choreutidae; genus Choreutis; species Choreutis nemorana. The sequence continues at coordinate 6,237,414 of OX438609.1, forward strand.
CGAAAGCGGATTTACATTTAAAATTTTCGACAAAACAATGGATCTATGGATGGAAAAAATAAAAAAAGGATACAAAATATTTTTAATTTTTTTAACTTGCTCATCTGATACGCTATTGTAAATGATGATAATTAAATAACTGGTTTCTTAATTAATTCGGTTTATAACAACGAAAATATTTTTTTCAATTTAAGCTGATAGTTTAATTTGTTATCAATACAAATCAATTATTAGTATCTCCCTATTTTAGTACAGTAATAAATTCAGTACTATAATATGTTTCTGAACAGCAGTTCCATATTAGTGCAAAGAAAAAGTCAAAACATTTTTGCTGTTGGTAAATAAAGTGCCATCCCAGTAAATGTATCATATCGGTCTCTAGAGCGCACAATTCATAACTTAGAACAAACGATTTCATAAATTTGTAAAAATCACGTCCCATTAAAATCCTTTTATTAGTAAGAATGCTAATTCCCACTGAGCTTTTGATGCACTACGGAATGCAAATTTGTACGCTTTAGTTTTATATTAATGAAACCATAAACTGCACCGCAGTGTACGGGCGTGATTCACTAAGTGTATTAAATAACAGAGTAAAAAGTGTACAATGGATTGCAAAAAGCGGTGGCCCTGTTAATCTGACGGCATAACTAACTACAGAGATAAAGAGTGTTCTTTATTGTGACAAACGGTATATACCTACTTTTTATTCTAACGGGGTTAAAATAGTTTTTAGTCTATTATGGATTTTCGGTAGAACATTTAAACAAAAATGAACTAACAAAATTATAACAGTTTTGGCTTAAACTTGATCTCGTAGACTGGAGAAATGCAAGCATTCTAATTGTTTTATTTTCGAACTAAGACTCTATTGTACTAAGAAATGAATAAGCGAAGCCAAGTTCCCTATCTATGAAATTGATTTCTGTATCAATGGACTCGTTTTAGTAGTTTTATGTTTAATTAAAAATCCGTGAAACAAAAGCACAAAACTTATTTATCAACCTTAATTTTAATAACACAACTTTTTATTTTATGTTAAACGCTAATATTAGCAAAGCCTTCTAATTATACAAACACTAAAGCAAAAATGTTAATAGGAATTTGACCTTATTTTTCATAGAAGGGGATGATGAGGTATTTATTTATAAGAAAATGTAAGATTAAAAGAATTTTCTATTACTTTTGATCTACAAAATACTTTTTGGCTTCGGGTTCTCTTCAAGGTAATTCCCTATGGATCCCTAAACGTTGGTATTACAGAGTGAAACCTTTGAAGGATGTACGCTCGCGTGGACCGTCCACTTATTTTATGCGACATTAAATTGTGAATGCGAATTTATGGTAACCAAGATCTGGTACGACCAACTGCGTTTGATATGGGTTAAAGGCATTTTTCAGATTTATTTTATGTACAGAATAACGCTTAGCTAAACATGAAGTAAAACTTATTCACAACGAAAAAATTTATATATTTTTATACATTAAAGCAAAATAATATACACTAATTGATCCATCGATAAATTTCTAATTCTTGTTTATCCATGGAAATTTTGGCAATTTTGGCAAGTAAATAGTCTAAAGATAAGAAACATCAGGTAAGAGATGGTTTTTGAAAATTCAACCCCTATGTGGAGAAATAGGTGACGAAAGTTTATATGGTGATTGTTAGAGCTATGCTGAGATGATTTGTTGAGTTATGTATAACACAAAGAAATATTATCCTGACAGAATTACTCACTCACCGAAAACTCATAGTTTGAACTAAGTAACTACCTACATTATTAATTATGTAATGGTTTCAGCTATGTGGACTCTAGGACTCTAATATAACGCATTTTCAGTGCTTCCTGTTTTAGACTACACGACTACACTACAGGATCACTTAATTTAATGTATTTTACTAATAGGGTTTATCTGATTACAGGCTTATTTACCCGCCTTTTCTCTGTCAAAATTTAAACAAATCCATCATTATAATGTAAATGGTAAATAATTTACTAAAAAAATTACAATACTTGTGTCATGTTTATGTCCTTAGTTAAACTGCACTTTAGTTCGTTTCATTAAACAGCATGCAATTACTGTAAGATGCAAGGTGATGCTTCAATGAACGAAACTTAATCATCATGATAAAAAGTAAATGACACACTTCCATAGTGTTGTAACAATAGGTGCTTATTATTTATCGATATTTTCCAGCGCTCACTGTTACCGTGGTGCTCGTATTATTAGAACTTGATCGTGGTTGAAAACTGAAACAACAATGCTTAATAAGCGTTGTTTAAATTTATTTCTTAGTTTGTACCGATATTGTCTTGTGACACGCTAGCTTAATAGATTTTACCTTTAATATCATGTTGTAAGTTAACTAATGATTTTTATTATATACGTATGTTATTTGTTAAATAAACCTTTTTAAATGTATTTTAAACCACACTAAAGATTTTTCACGTTATTGCTTACATTCATGTCGATATTTCTTGAACTCGAATGAAGGGACAGCACTAGAGTTAGCCCGCGGTTCTTCTCGCAAATTACACAGTACATCGCTCACTCTTACAGTTTGCACCTCTCAGTCGTTTTTCAAATTTATATGAATCATTATTGGCTTGAATTATAGTACAGCGGCTTCGTCGTTCTTATGAAAACCGGAATGGAGCTTACATAACAAAAAAAAGGACGCGCTAAAATAATAATATGATACTCTAAGAAAAATTATTAAGACAATGCTTAATTACGATAATGCAATATGTGATCATTTTAAACTGAGTTTATAGATTTCTCTAGTATATTTTTTTGTGTGTACTACAATTACCAAAATAAAGTTTAAAGACATTTACATTATGAATTAATTCAGCATTTTATAATAATAATAAAAAAAAAACAAATTACATGCAAACCTACAAAATATCAAAGTCACATCCAATTGAATTCTTACATCTTATATTGCAGCGCATCTCAAAGGGCAAAAGATAGTATTTCAACTTACGCACGTATAACTATCGTGTTACCATTAGATCATTTTATAATTGTCCTCGAACTATACTTATGAATGCATAAAGCAGTTTATATCTAACAGAACCCATTACATTTAGTTCTAGTTGTCAACGAAGAGGCGATTTACTGCGGTTATTAGTTCTATTGATTGTAGCGGTATTAACTTTTGTTTAACTTGAATATTAATCAAAAGTCTACGAAAAAACAAAGAATCGAACAACCTCGTATTTGATATTACTTTAAAATAAATGTGCTAAATTATTAATAAAACCTTTAAACCCAAAATACCTATTTAATTTAGGCATATAGGTAAATAGTTAATAAGTAAAGTTTATTCCCTAAAAATAATAGTGGATCAGACTATTTTTAATATTATATGATTAAAATAAAATTTAGGTTTTTAGAAATCGAACTGTGAAACTAAAATTTATCGTAATTTCTCATAGTAGTTTGATCCTCTATTTGGAGATCAAAGTTCGTTGCAAATTGCTGAAGCAAAGATAAAACTACAACAACGTTTTAATAATATTCTTTGACGAAAAATACATATTCAATGTTTGACCCTCGCCATAGACTAATTTTGTTTCTGAAAAATATAATAAATCAAAAACCTTTTTAAAGATGTCAGTTTTAAAGTGTCAAAAACATGGTGTCAGAATGCCTTTTCTTAAGATATTTTTCGAATGTTTATTCCTTAAAATTTTGACCTAATTTGTCAACAAAATGGTACTACGACAAGCATCATTTTTCAATAATAAAAGATACTTTGGTCGCACTGTTATCTTGTTGGTTTTAGTCAATTTTCTGATTTGTATTAATGCAGAACGAGTAAATTTAACTCAAAATGAGATTTTATCGATTAATCAGTTTTACAATATCAAACAATCTGATATTTCACGTAAGTTGTAATTCTTATAATTGCAAACAAACCAAACTTTTTTCCCGAATTTTGTTTCATTTGACTTTAATGGCTTCATTATTGTTTTGAAATTACCGAGTTATTTATCTTTTTCAGCTGCTGTGTCACTAAAAAGAGATATTCGAGCTGAAGAATCAACGAGAACGACGACAGAGAAAGTTAAAGTTTTGTCAATATCGTGTTTTTATTGTGACTCAAAATCTGAAACCAGAATGGAGACAAGTGGTAGCCAAAATTGCTATAAAGGGATCAAGTATTACTTTCAAATTAATAAATAATCTTATAGGCTATAGATTTCATCTGTTTTCCTAACATTTATTTATAAAATAAAAAGCACCAAAAAATAACTAAAAAATTATTGGGCTTTTATGGATATTTCGTTTTTTTTGCAGTTTACCGAGTAAAAAGTGCGCTGAAACTGAAAGTTGCTTCACAGAAATCCACTACACATACATCAAAAGAGGTTGCACGTTACTTGGTAGATTAAACCGAACATTTTACTGCAATTGTCCTTTGTGTAACAACAAACCTTCCAACGAAAGTGTATTTTATGACTACAAAGACTTAAAGGATTGGGAATACCATACTTACCTTCTGCAAACTCCATTGCCAAGTATAGAACTACCGTGCAAGTCCTGTGAAACTAAAGGAATGGTAGATAAAATTGACAAGAATTGTAAACATGGCAAAAAGTTAGTAAAGTTGAATTAAAATAAAACAGTTTTAGTAAGTTATATACAAATTTAGAAGCACCAAACAAAAAAAAAACACTTTTATTTTCTAGAATTATGCGAAAGACCAGTTGTTATCGTATAATTTTGTAGATTTCGGAGATTCAAATTTTATCAATAATTTGATTCCATTTTTGTTTTCAGCGTAGATATGAAAATTTGCCAACGATACGACCTTTGCTACACCAATATCAACGATGAAAGTGATATCGTTTCTCGAGGATGCGCCTCCTTCCCATCATTTAATTCTTATTACAGATTTTGCAATTCAAGTTTTTGTAACGATGAGAACTTTTTATCAACATACCCGACTAAAATTATAAGCAATCGTAAATCGAACAGAGTGAAGTTAAAAAAAAATCTTGCTAACGAAATTTTGTGTAGCCACGTGGCTTTAAAATTTCTTATTTCCTTATTTCTTGTAAACTTACTGAAAGCTTACTAAAAGTTACGGGAAATATTACAGTAATCGTAAATATACATATTTATAGACAGGTTTATCAACGAATATTTTTGTCTATTAAAATATCCCCTCTTGTCTATATTTATCTCAGATTTTTGTCATTCCACATCATGTCAATTTTTTTAAATGTTTAAATAGATTTATTTAAAATGAAAGAAAATATTTTTACTGTCCTAGAAATATTATTACTATTTTGTAATTATTTTGGAAAATGCACATACGAAGATAACTTAAAAAGAAAACGGTTTGGATCTTTTATTAGAAGGAATTTTGGTGAATCTAATTCAATTTCGAGTTTAAATGAAACAGACAAAAATAATATTGTTTCCTTACTATTTGATAACGTTGAAAAACTTTTTGGTGATAGAAAAAGGCTAAAAAGCACACAGGCTTTGTGGGATTTTTATATGAACAGTAATATCACTACCTATGAACCTTTTACTTACACAAAAATCTTTGCAAAAACGAAACCAGTTTATTACCTCCCAACAGAACAAACGACTTGTGAAAAACAAAACGTAAGCAAATTTACTGTAACAGAAAATGAAAATCAGTTTGAGAATTTAACACTCATGACAGAGTTTGAAAATAAATTAGTAGAAACGACATCACAAACAAGTTATGCTACAATATTAAGGAATAACAGAAATATAAAATCAATCCCTTTACAGAAAAAAACAGTGACAAAAATGTTGGAACTGAATGATTTTTTAAGAGAAAGTAAGCTATCTTGTGTCGTTTGTGACAACGTTAATCATGAACATTGTAATGATCCCAAAAATAAATTGTAAGTAACAGTAAATTAATTTTATTAAATTTTGACCAACTTTTTTTAAAACCACGAAAACAAGAGACTAGCAAGCTCAAATTGGTATATGACTTGAGCCAGAATGCTAATTAAATTTTCCATTCAGTAATCTTTTTTTTTCAGGATTACGTCGAAAGTTTGCAACGACCCTAATGATGTCTGCTATTCAATGCACACTCCATTCGGTATTGTCGATAGGGGCTGCTTAAACATAAACAATAACCTTTCTACATACGTTTGCTCTTGCAATCTCTGTAATTACATTGCGGTATCGGAAATGCCCTACATATTTCGTGATAAAATTTCATGGATTGACAACTTCCTCAAAATGTCTCGGTCAAAACGTTTGAGAAAAACGATATTCAGTCATCTAGACTGTTTGGCATGTGAAGTGACTTCGGATTTTGTAAATGATGTACTTTCGATCGAGGACTCTCATTGTTTAGAAGGCAACATGTAAGTTCAATCTATACTTTTATTTGAATACTATCTAGCTAAGTGGTCATTGGACGTCTTATTTGCTGAGGCAGGTATTGCCAATTATATTATGCAACAAATGTTTTTTTTAATCAGTCCAATCCATGTTTTGACATTTCTAGCTCTTCCTTTCTCTCTTACTGGATTTCTATCTCTCTATCTAAATCAAAAGTTATTAGAATGAGCGGAATTTCATAACTTACCATTACTTTCATCACAGTAACCGACAATTTTTATAAGTTTGAATTGTTGATTTGTAAAATTGGCAATCCTTGTTTAATTTTGCGCCTCGGAAGCTTTTTATACATAATGTCTTGTTACAGTGGTCATCTGAAAAAAGAAAAATGTTCTGATAACGAAGTGTGTGCAGTAAAGGCAATACGAGGCAAAGGATATTTTTGGAGAGGATGCTTGAAAAAACCTCTTTACAATTATTGGTGGAGTTTCTGCGATACCGACCTTTGTAATGTAGACGCTGTTGTTTCGGTATACGATAGTGAATATTAAGTCGTTTTCATGGTTTTATAACTTCTTCAGAATTTTTCGAAATTATATTTGCTTTTATATCTTTAATGAGTGTATTTCATATGTGTAGTTTTGCTAGTCTTAATTAAGGACATTTTGGTCCAAATTTTTAAATTGAAGTTTTGTGGTAACTGGATAAACATATTGATATATAAACTGACGGCATACAAGTAGTTACCAAAAAATTATGTGTTCTATCAAGAATAATGAACTTAAAATCATATCAACATTATTTAAAGTTTAAAAATTTTCTAGACAGAGAATGTGTCGCAAAAATAATTAGATTTACAAAGAGAATTCAAAGTGAAATTCTTGGCTTGTACTAAAAGAATGAGATTGCACATTTAAAGTGGGAATAATAAAAGTAACCATTTTCCACACGAGGCGTAAAATGAAACAGCGGGTGGATCTAGGAAATTCTTTTAAAATAGCATATCATCGTAAAGCAGTGTAAAAGCTCAAGTGGCCTCGAGTTTTCTTCAACGTTTTATGCCTCGTCCCAGTAGGGATTCTCTAGGAAACTTAACAAAACCCCACAGGCAGCGTTTGCTTTTTAAATATTTTATAAAACATCAGCTCTATAGCTTTTGTATGCAAATGAAGCGTGCTTAGAACTACATGAAGATGACTGATTCCTACAGTACGCGTATTTTTACTGCTATAGGCAAACATACAGTAGTTTTATAAGTTTAATAAAAATAATTTTGCTTGTAGTAATAAAATTTACTGAATTTGCACAGTTTTCTTGAAAAGTGACATTAATGTAATAAGGGGACTTTTACGTTTGCCTTTTCAAAATATAATGAGGGTAGTTCTGAAAAGTGCTGACGGGAAACGAGTCTTCCCTTACCTGCTCCAGAAGAAGTATTTGGATTCTGGCCAACTAAATATTTCGTTATGAAACATGACCCTTTGAACCCTTTGCCTCCACTCAATCTTCAATACCTCACAACTTTGATAGTAAAAAATGAAGTTTATTATGTCTAATTTTAATAGAAGGAAACTTTTCAGAAACTTTTATAACATTGGGTTATAGGGACATCTTGAAAGTTATTTTTTACTTAATTTGAACGAGTTCAATAAGATTTTTAAAAATCTAATTTGTTTTTAAAATTTCAGTTTGGCTTTTATACCTAGATTCAAAGCTTTTTCAAAAGTTTAGGTTTGTTGGTTTACTTGTATAAATTGATTTAACTTTAAAATATACTTTAAACTTAAATCAGATTCTAATCAAAGTTTTGACAAATAATTAATTATATTAATAATACTTAATTCTTATGATTGCTTGAGTCTATGATTTTGACACATTTTTTATTTAGTATGTTTAGTGCCTTTGTTAAGAATTTTCATTAACTGCGGCCTACAGTCTCATAAAATAATGTTTGTAAATTAAAACTGTTCTATGTAATAAACAATAGACAAACAGGACAAGTTTCAGTTTAATAAATAACTGAATAGTGAAGTATTCCCTTAATATCTAGTAGAAATGTCCCCGTAATGACCGGCATTTATCTTTTTAATGAACAACTGGCCCCATTGCTATGCGAAAACCCTGCTTCTGTGGCAGCCCCCGAAATGTATGGGTGTCTTACAAATACCCTGTTCACTTTAAAATTTACGTTAAGTGAATTTCGCCATTAAATAAGTTTTATTGCTGTAAAAGATTAGGTTCGAACCCTAATTTGATTTAATACTTTTTGCCTTTAACTCAATCATGGTTATTAATGATTAGTTCGATCGTACAAAAAACACGGTCGTAAGAATTTTGAGAGGTTATATAACGTTTATAAAAATCTCATGTTATTATATACATACTAAGCGGTCATTGTATGCCCTTACTAGGTTTATAATAACAGTGTTTCCGAACCGAAACGGATAAAACGGTAATGAGCAGTTTGTGAAAGATACAAACAAAGAATATGTGTGTGCAGTATGCATGTATTTGATTGTCTTTTTAGAAATAAGATTACATTCAAGTAAATATAATACTGTCACTTTGAGCCACGGGTTCATTCAGTTTTTCGTCAAAACTATTTTGTGAATGTAATTGAAATCGGGAATCTTTAAACTTATAAAACAAATATTCAACCATCATCAATATATCTTCAAAGCTATAACTGTACTGTATGTCTAACATCATTTTTGTCAAATCGGAAAATGCGGGAATGTTTGTGAAAATTTAATATCATTATGCTGACAAAGCCTACGAATAGTTATTTCTGTCGTCATTCTGCTTTCATTAATCTTTGACAGAAAGCACTCTCTAGTTTGAAATGCCTTGAGGCGCATCTTCGTTTCTTTCAACACGTTGCAAACTGTGTGTTTAGCCTTACACTATCAGAGGGAGTCTGCTTCGGAAGGGATTTGAGATTTGCAATCGTATTCCCTTAAACGTTACAAACTCTTGCTCACAAACGCCTAGATCAAAACGCAGCTATGAAACCAACTACCCACTTGTTTGTTTATCTTGAGGATTCCATGGGTGTGAGCGAGGTAGAAACAAAATTCAAAGTGGCTTTTGAATGATTTGTTAAAAGAAACTTTGATAAAACATTTAGCCGAAGGCATGTATCAAGCCTACAGTATTCAACACTTAGTTTGGCGGATAAACTGCGATACAGCGTTTTGAACGTGAAAATTATAGGATGTGGTAAACTTTCGTAAAAGGTTTTGATGTTCAAGACCTTCAATTATGCATGTTTGCAGATACCTTTGGTCATATTCGTACTGTGTGAAAATTAAGGTTTCAACGAACGATATATTCAGTTTGTCGGACGTACAATATAAAACTAAAACAAGGTTTTAAATTACATTTGATATTTATGTTTAGTTTGAAATAAATAGGCCGCAGGTCGGTTTTTATCCCTTCTCAAATTTAAGATCTCAAAATAAGTCTGATTGAAAAAAGTGATTACACTGAATTATTCGTGATCATTCAATTTAGTCCAAATTAGAATTAAAATATTTTAGTCTATCTGATTTTGAACTAGGAAAGCTTTCTTTCATCGTTATTATTAAACATAACTCACTGAATCGATTCACAAAGGACGGAAGCACGTGCTCGGGACACCAAAAAAAAAATGGATACTAACGAGCAACCGTGCAACCCTCACCGGCTACCAATAAATAACTGTTAGCCCGCCGATTTAACTTCAGCACTGAAAAATTAAACCATGTATCTCTGTAATTTAGTCCACATTTAAAATCGCCCGAACAAATAAGTGGTTTTATGCACATCTCATTTTTCACAGAGCTCCGACCGAGAAAAAAAATTGAATGTACGAATGCATAGTTCTTTTTATTGATTTATGCGTTTGTAGTCGCCAATTTGCAATTATTTGTGCCTCAATTAACTTCGAGTCTTTAAAACTCCTAATTTGTTTTTTGTCACATTGGAGTCGGTCGAGACTCCATTTAATTTAATATATAGTCAAAAATAATAATTAACCGATAACTTCGTTTACGATACATACATTTCACATTTAGATAATGAATTTCTTATTTTGGAATAGTATTATTACAAAATATCCTTTTAAATTTGTTTCAAAACCTAATCCTCAAGTGAAGAATGATAGAATGAATAGTGATTAATATCAAAAGTAATTAAGGCAATATTTGAGAAATCTCACCTTGTGATCTGGCTCGATGTGTCAGCATTGCTTGTAATATATAGCTGACATAAAACTTGGAGATCTTGCTTGATATCATTTCTTGAATAGTTGGTTTCCGTTGGCCTGCGATCCTTCTTAGCTTTGGTCCATAAAAATGTGGTAAATACGAGATAACGCCCGCTTTAGATCTATCAATGTCAAATGTAGGTACATTTTATGTATAGCGATTTGTTAACTTTGGTATTTATTTATTGGGGGAAATAACACTTTATAGACCAGTTTTTCTGATATTGTTTTTGTTCTTATAAGTTAAGACAGTCAATAACAACGAAATATAACTTCGATTGATTTTGGGAATTTCCTCACTGGATTTACCGAAAATGCCGTCAACCAGAGCTAGATTGAGTTTTATGGTGACATCACGAAATCACATGTGTCAATAAGTTCCAAACCTTTAGATCGTACTGGCATCGAATTGCCACAATTTTACTGTCCGCCATATATTACTGTGGCTGTCTCATCAAATTTTTATTGATGCCACTGGCTTGTTATAGTGCCAGAAATGTTTGCAAAGCGGGGAAAATAATAGCTTTTCTTTGAGACAAGGAATTGAAGGACAAGGAAGTTTCATATCAAATGTTTGTGGATGTTTTGATTTTTTTTTCTTTATTCTTTTGATGTTATTTAAGTAAGTCAAGTTACGATAAAACAAAAATCTATTTTTGTAAAAATTCATAAAAGCAACACTACTGTTTATATGAGCCATGTTTATTATTTTTGAAGGTTAATTGTTAAACTGTAGTCGCCTCTTTATTGTTTACTTTTTGACATTAAAAAAAAATATCAAAAAGAAACTTAGTTTCTGAAGTATCAATAACTTTTTATTGCACTGACATTTTAAAGTCCCATCCTAAATAGATAAAAAAACAAGATAATCATTGCATCCAGCTAAACTCTCAATCTTATCTAAAAGTATTGATGCTACTTAACGGTTAACTCTGTAATCAGTTATTTTATCTTAATGAGATATCATAAAAATATTGTGATCTACACGTTATCGTTGTAATACTTGGGTCATCTCCGAATGCTTTGTCCTCATTGTTTTTGATGTCAAGTGAGATTCATCAATCAGTAAAGTACAGTTAGGTACGAGGTTTTTATTTATGTATTGGCTCGATAGAGTTGTGCTCGTTCAATACTACTTTGGTTGCAATAAAGCATAAACGCTAAACATCCAAGTTTTGCTAAAGAATATGATAATAATATTATTAGGTACCTTAATATTTTCAGTTTCTTGAAGGAGTAATTCGATATGTAGTTCCGCTTAAATATCTTTATTTAAAATAAATTTATCGACTTATATCTTTTTTATCGTTTGAGGCCACAGTCAGTTTCATATAAAATAGTATCAAAAAAATTAGATGGATTGACCTTTTCCTCACGATTCTGTTAAAATAGAAATCTTGTTATGGCTATGATTTTTACTTTTTTTTATAAACCTTACTTACGACTTAGACTAGAGTTTAGTCGTAATTCATGTTAAATAGTATAAGGTTGTCTGTTAGTAGTTACGTCAATAAAATAATTTTTCGCTATTTTGACAAAGTTGTAATTGTTAAAATACCTTTGTAAACATTCTGTTTACTTTCGGCATGACTTTATTGGATTGAAAATTTAAATCCAAGAGATCTAACGTTATTCAGGTCTCAAATTGATATCGAAGAATAATTTCGACCAAACAATAATATTTTTCATTTGAAAAATAACAAGCAAATTTTTTTTAAAGCAAAGGTATTATGATAAATGTTTGCCTGAAAAATTGCCTGCACAAGTACTGATAGTGGCGTCGAAGTAAAAAAAATATCAGCATAAAATCCAACACTCAATAGATTATTCAAATGAGGAAAGGTCCTCTCAGTTCAAGTGTTTATTTTCACTTTAAAAGCAATACAAATTTTAATAGAATTTCGAATTTATAAATGCAACCCAACTTTTGTTTCTCGAATATTTATCGCTTGAAGTTAACAATGAAATTGGATGTGTGATTGTTCGGATTCGCGTCAGCAGTTTTATTAAAATTCTTCTTATTTGTTGAATTGTTTTTTTGCACGTCTCCGCTAACACGACACATTCGGAGTGACTTGAGATTGCTAGGGTTCCTTAGTAAATCAGTTCAAAATTTCTAAAACCACAAATGTTGGCTCAGTGTTCATTTATTTTTCCACTGTTAAATTTCAGGCGTAAAAGAGTTACTTGTATAGTAATTAATCAAATTATTTTATTTATTTGAACTTAGATTAAATGGAAGACTATTTTCAACCAGTTATTAAATCTAAATCATTTTCGAATCATACTTTCAAAGAAATAACATGCCGTCATACCAACAACTTGAACGAACATCCCTATTAACATATTTAAACATCGGATACTCAAGATTTTTCCAACCGTCTCGTTAGAAAAGGCATGTCTGAAGAGGCAGAGATGCAGATACTTGCAAAAATATTCCCAGACGCCCTAAAAATATCTCAAAAGGTACTAGAAATCTGTTAGGTTCTTTTTGCTGCCATTCCCGCAAGCCGGCGCAGTGTTAACAAACGTTTTCACTAAATTGTTTTGGAGGTTGCATTCTTTTAACAGGTTCCACGCGTGAAGGATCAAAATTCTTTTTTTTTGTGTCGCCTCGCTTAGCTTTGGTCACATTTAAAAGGCAGATTTGCGCGTTCGGTAGTCTTTTCCAAAAAAATAGACTTTAAAAGAATAAACAGACATGTGTTTATATTTACACTATCACTGCCTCAAAATATCTATATTATTTAATAAATTTGAGAAATAATCTACAATTTGTGGACATTAACGAGAAAAATATCCAGGTTTTTTCACCCTTGGCCGGTCTTATAAGCCCTATTATGGCAAAACGTGAGTCGCTTGTCCCGACGCAAGCGCAAAATGAGCTGATTCCATAATGTCAGCAAATCTATCGTAAAAAGTTCAGAGGTGTTAAAACGAAAATAACGCACGGAACACACACGATCTGACTTTACAAATGAGAATTACAATTTCAAATGGAATATCAATGGTAGGTGCTCATATATACTTTACAACATACTACTAATGAAATACTTTAGCAACTTATAAGTTGGTCATTGAACACTTTAAATAACTTTTAGTGACTAAGAAAGTAATTCAATGTATTACAAAATAATTTTAGTACAATTGACTTCCACGACTTAACACTAAGCAATTAACTTGAATTGTTTAATAAATCAACTCATTCCAGAGTCGTAACAAATTACCATTTCATATTTATATACATTTATTTCTTATTTTCTCATGAAATAAATATTTGTAAAAGCCTCGTTTTCTAATTAACTAACAATATGCATTCAATTTGCCATCTAATTGATCCTTGGCAAACTTTAATAAAAATCCAAGGAGTATTCATAGCTTAAAATTTTTGTTAATAAATCCACTGTCCATATAATTTATCATAGAAATTAAAAGGCAACATTGCAATCGGGTGCAATATAAAAATATCGGAATAAACCACAGAATAAACAGCAAAGTTTCATGAAAAGCGATTTTGTCTTCGCCACATGGTTGTTTTCTATTCCCGTCTGTCCGAATGAGATTAATGTCGTGTCTTTTGCAAGCCTAATAAACATTTCAAAACAAACTGTATCTAACTTTAAAGTATTTCTATCTCTCCGTTTAGTTTAACTTTCGACGTTACAGAAGGGAGATGCAAATAGCCACCGGGAGTTATTAACGAACGAATGGCGAATGAAATACGCTTGTTGGTGCTAAATCACTTTGAGCTCGTAAAAAACACCTGTCGTGCTCGTGAATTTACGAATCAAACTGTTGATGCCCCGAGCTGTTTTAGGTTTGTTAATCTGCTTGATGTTGCCGATGATACAGAGGGCTTTGTCTTAGTTACTGTTTGTGGATTCAGATGCACACACAGTAGTAGTTAGACTATGTATTTAAAATGATGTGGTTAGTTAAGCGAATACATCAGCTTTGACACTAATAATTCTGGCTTATACAATGAAACGCAAAGTATTATAAAGGGTTTGATCGTTAAATCCAAGAAAGAAACCAAGGCTCCCAAGGATAAAATCTTAAGTTTTAATTAATCAATTTTATTGCACTCATTCCACTGAAAGTTCTCTGAAAGTGATTATTTTAATCTTTCTACTACAATAACGATTAAAAATTACTTATTAAGCTGAAACTTTAAGGATTAGGTATTTTATTTTGAAGGTTCTATATAAATGTATTTCAAATGTATGTTTCTAGGCTTACGCGAGTGACAAGTAGAATATAAATACTAAGTCTTCAAGTCACTTAATCGAAATTGTACAAAATAACTATATTTTGAGATTTAAATGATTTGTTATAAATTACGTTTAAGAGTCCATACTCACTGTCGACTATTCGCCCGGCGTCCGTTTCTTTCTAAGTTTTTCTAGGTTTTTATGGATGCCAAGGCAATTCGTCGTATATTTTGAGTCCCCGTTGACTAAGAGCCCAGCAAGTAGTCGATAGTGCGTATAGGCTCTTAGTGAGATAAACATGTTTGTTGTGTTTTCTATGAAAATTTGTCGCTGAAGTAAATACCTATGGGTATTATACGTATTGTGCTCAAATTACCAAAACGTTCTTAATGTTATAATGTAATGTTGCTAGGTCTATCCTAAATACGTCATGTTTTGTTTGTATTTCCGTTACCGCTTCTCCTAGGTTTCTATAGCATTATCCTAATGGTCGGTATTAAGGTCGGGCTAGGTTCCAACGTCTTGTATTCCGCAGGCATGCGATGCACACATTTAATTTATATCACCCCTTATATAAATGTGGTGGGGACATCATGATTAAACACCCTATAAAGGATATGAATACGCGTTTAATATAGCGAAAGTGAATGCTAATGAATTTGTTTTTAAGTCAGGTTCTATTCCTTGAGGGTTTATCTTTGGAAATATTTCTTTACATTATTTAACTTTGTTATGAACAAATGTGTTTGAATATTAAAACTAATAACAAAAACAATCCTTAAGACTTTTAAAAATCAAGGTTCATATATATCGATCCAAAATATTTGGTTATGTTCCTATTCGCTGTTTTGAATGCAAATTGCTACGCTATGCGTAGTTCCGAGCACAATTGCTCATAGCATAAGGTAGTGTAATTCAGTGTGTATTGAAATTAATTTTGGGGAAATACTTGAAGGAAACTAACGGACGTTTTGGACTAGAATATTATGAACCTCAAGAGATTGAATATGTATAAACGTCTTAGGACCGCTATGACATGGAGACCCAAAATATTTTCAAATTTGATGTCTTTGATGATAATTAATTTCATGTAGGTACTCCAAAGTAAATGTAACGGTTAGGAAACCACAAAGGAAAGCTTTATCAAAGTATGTACCAAAATAGAAAGCATTTGGCCTCAATAATTACAAAACTATGTAAAATTATAAGAATAGGTGAACAGAATACGTGGGTAATTCAAAATAAAAATATAAAGGTAAACTGAAAGTTTGAATGGCAAATTTCTCCCACTATACTAAGCTAAATCATAGTAAGTTCTTGAAAAACTACCTTGTCAGAAGTAGTCAAACTTGTGGAGTAAAGTTTTATTTTTCACCTGCGAAGTGGGGTGCAGTTGGTAAGAAATATGTTCTTTTTCAAGTCCTTTGACGCAAACTGGCTGTTTTAAACTAAACAGACACTAAAGTTTCTGTTAGGAGTAAAGTTTAGAAGTTAAAACTTGTAAGGGGAACCCAGAAACCCTGAAAAGTTTCTATTTAGACGAGAACCCTTATAAATTTGCTATAGGGCCCTCAAAGGCGCACTGTTTTTATACCTCCTTGTTTATAATAAAATACCTCTATCTGCCTAAATAAACCTACTCTTTAACCCCCGACACAAAGAGAAGGGCGTTATAAGTTGTTTGAAAGGTGACTTCATGGAGCGTGTTCTTTGCTATGTTTGATCGTTATCGGGTCCCTCATTCAAAAGTGATGGGGGGCGAAAGTGGGGATGAACAATCAAATGAACGCAAAGATGTATAATCGGGGTTTTTTTAAATTTTTAATTGAGTTTTATATTATGAACGTATAACGATCTTAAACATGATCTAAACTACGATGCTGTTACACATGTTGTCGATGTTGTTGTTTAAGTATTACACAAATGAAAATATTTCTAACTTGTTTAAGTCTATCACTCACCGTTTTTCTAAAACAACAAAATTGAATCTCGATATTTTAGATAAACATTCTAAAATTACGTATACATTTATTTCAGAGTATACCATATCTTTAAATGGAGATGTTTATTTTTCATTTCACCTAATTAAAAAGTTATGCCTATTCCAATTTTCAATCTAAAAATCCACGAAAATTTTTATTTAAGAAATTCACATATTATTATACGAAACTCTGTACTTTTCACTTTCAAACAATTTCAAAAGTTATTCAAAACAAACTTCTTAGAAAACTTTCAAGTGTAAAAACTTTAAAGGTAATGCTACAAAGTATCATTACTATTTTGCCTCAAATTTAGAATTATGTACCCGAGCATAGTATAAAAGCTAACTCGAGACTTTCCCAGCATTAAAAAGTTGTAAAAGAAATATCTCACAAAGTATGTTTTATGCTTCAAGTAAGAAGCTTCGGCCACCTTCGACTTGCCAGCTCAAGCTACCTAATGGTCCTTAGACGTCACGAAAGTTGTATGGGACCAACAAAGAGTTTATCTTAGTTTTATTTTAATATAACAGTTGTTTCACTTTATTAAATAATTCATGTAGCTGATGTCCATTTTATGTTACAGCTCTAACGAAATCATTTTAAAGGAAATAACTAAACATATCTTAATTTTTACTACATAATAATTTGACTGAGTGAGTTTTCTCACTCAAATTAGAAAAGTCAGACTGGAAATCACTTCCACATATATGTGAGTATAAAGCCAACATTGAGTTCTGTAAAGAGTAAAAAAGTTTCATCCAAGCTTTTTGAGAGGTTGAGAAGTTCAAGGGTTGCCATCAAGCGCGTGATACATATGAACATGATACCTCAATATAATCAATCAATTGAGCTGTATGTTTGTACTTTTAGTTTAAAAAATGCTTCACACCTCTGTTAAGCTTTTTCAAAACTAAAAATACGATTGTATATTTAAATTTGTAGCTAAAATTCAAGGTACTTCAATTTTGAACGTTAATTTCGAGAAATATCCTAGTTGTATCCTGCCACTAACAAATTAGTAATTCAGTACCAAATTTTCAATTAACTCAGTTTTAACCTAAACCCAGCTAAAGGCTTAAAGTGGGAGTCCAACAAAAACAAAAGAAAATGAAACATTATTAACGAAATTAGTCGTTCGTAAGTAAAAGAGATTTGGCAACGAAATAGACAGGGAAATGTAAAGGGAAGCGTTGTTAATTAAAAAAGTCCCGGTAAGCCTTACGGTCCCTCTTTACTCGATTACTGGATAAAAAACAATTTCGCCTACGTTTAGAAGTAGAAACAATGTTTAATTATTTAAGAGTCGGTTAGCTTCAACCGCAAAAAGTATTTGAATTTTTTATTCAAAATCTATGTTGTTTTATCATCTTGAAAATTAAATATAGACATTAAATATAAGTATTAAAAAAGAAGTGAAAATATTGTCAATATTTGAAAATATTTTCGTTCAGAAAGAGATTTTTCAAATTTTATTCTTGTGCAAAAATATGGGGTAACAGTTCGTTTGGAGATTTTTTAAGAGAAGTTGAGCCTTGTCTAGTTTTTATAATTTTAGCCTTTTTTCCAACCATAATATTGAAGTTCTAACGAAAAGGTCCCAAAGTAGATTCTTCGCTTTTCCATTTCCTAATAAAGTTTAAGTAAACGTCGTCAATTAAAAGTTTAATGGCAATTTGGTTAACAACGTTCCATCACTAATGCACAAACGGACGGACGGACGTTAAAATAAGTTCTCCTCAAGTTAAACCTCATGAATATTTATATCTTCAACGTAACTTTTTAGCGTTTCTACTTGATCTAAATTAGTCTTGGAAAAGGACGAAGTAATATTTGATGTAGACTTTTAAAATTATTTATGTAACTGAAATTTCAGTTTCCGAAAACATTCTAAGCAATTGTAAAAATACATTCAATATCTAACAAGATTCTAGATTTCTATGACACAGTTAGTTACATACACTATTAGTCATTGTTTACCAATTCAGTTATCTATAATTTCCCTTAATACATCCGTAAAAGCAAGTTGTATTACTCAAATTTATTTTTTATTACAGAGCCATTGAGTTAAATTCATCACAGCTTTATTCAATTTCTATTAGAATACAGTGAAATAAAAAATATCACGTGAATAAATACCAAGGCAAAATATATACCACCATAAAACATCTTGTATGTTCAGTCCACAAAAATGTATTTTAAGGTGCATTCCGTTATTTAAATCAATTAATTTAAAGTGCCGTAATTTATTTTCGTTAGCTATTTACTGCTTAATTACTCGTAAATATACAATGTGTTTTATATTTTCGTTCAGATCACAGGATCGATGCAGAATGGACGACGACGGGGCCGTATCGAGGCTGTAAATTATTTGACAAGAGGGCATTAATATTTATCTGGTTAAATAAGATCCGAATAAGGGCGCTTGCACAAGGAAAGCTCTTAAAATGACGATTTGGAAGTGCTTATTTAATGTCTATTCTAATAAAAACATTTTGACTTTGACGTTTAAAGTTTCAAACAAATTTCGAAATAAATGATCTTTATTCCACGTTCACTTTTTGCAAAATTGCTTCCAAAGATGTCTTCGCATTTGAAAAATAGTTGTCAAATATTTAATTTTATAGAGACAAAGTATTCATTTTATACGTTTAAAATGATTATTTACTAATTCAAGACTTGTTCCATTATTTCATCTGTAAAAGGTCTATGGTTAAATTACAAACCTTAGTTCTTATAAAAATATTTCTCCCAGTAAGTACCCCACCTTAACATGTCAACGAGCCTTGACTCGCAAAAAGGGAATTTAATTAGAAGTGGAAAACGATAAATGTGTGGTCCAGTCACTTTATCAAATGACGCGACTTAAATATTATCTAGAACCCATTCGTAAAGCTACAAAGGATTAAATACGCCGATTAAACAGACTTTGACAAAGAGGTTTTATTGCACAATTGCATTTAGAAAAGAACTTAAGAACGTGTCTGTTTGCGGTCTCAAATGTTGTTTTTGTATATAAATTTTACATTATATGTAATTTATTTGGCTTTTTTTTTTAAGATTTTTTTTTGCATGATTCATGGAGATTCTGAAAATAAAAAAAAAACAGTAAAAAGATCGCGTTCTTTTTGCGTCAAATATACCAATAATATTTATTGGTACATGGTAAAAAGAATGGCGTCAAAAATAAAATAATAAAGCTTTATTCTTAAACTTTAAAAAAGTACCTAAGTGTTTTTGAAGAACAGCAAAGTATAAAACAATTTTAACATAAAATTATTCGTTGAAAACGACACACGTACGTTGATGATAAAGTTTGTTTCGAAATATCCAATTTATATAACTAATTTTATAATTTCATTCGAAACACAGAAATTATACTTGTTTCTTATTTGCTTGCTTCCATGTATGGGATCCACGTGAGGTAACAATACTCGGGGAGAATGTCTTTATTCAACTTATATTATAAAATGAAGACGTGTTTTCTGAAACTTTGAGTCACGTTTAGAATTTGAATTTGCGATTCAATTTAAATTGTTTCAATTTATTTCAGTATAACTTTTAAGAAGCTTTATTAAAACATGTTCTTTGAAGTGAGACAAACAACAAACTCAGTTTTATTCTTAACTTTTTTCACGTATAATTTTTGAATTGTTTTAAAGGGTAACATTTTTTTTGCCATTTTATACTTCAAAATGGTCACACTTGATATATCTTAAACCTATTTACGATTGAAATGAATAGTTTGAAAAGGTAACAAACTAGTCGATCCCGCGTAACCGCTCCTTTGGGAAACTTTTTTCAGAATCAGAGAAAAAAATACAATAAAATAACAATTCAAATCGGTTCAGCCATCTTTGAGTTTTAGCGAAACTAACGAAGAACTCTTTATTTTTATTAAAATATAATTTTTCACCTAGGATATGTATATATTTATATATATGTGTGCTATCTTATCAACCATTAAATTGCAAATACAAGTTATCATGTAATAAAATAAGAAAGGTATATGATCGCTAAAATTTTATAGAAAAATTAAATTCCATAACATGCCATCAAGCATCAAAATAAGAAATTATAACTTATAATTGGGTCCAACAATTTAATAAAAATATGATTGTCTTGTTATAGTAGATACAAAAAATAATGACAAGACAGGTCAAAACTCTTAGTCTGTCTTAACTAAAAGAAATTGGTTCTAAGTATAAAAGTTAATTGTCAAATATTAATTATAAGGTTTGATGAAACTTCATTAGAAGGCAAGAAACGTGCTATGAATAACTTTTTAGGGTTAAAAAGACGTGACATTCTAGATTTTTGGCAAAAATGTTTGTTATATTTGTTTATCTCGCACGAAATAAAAGAATATCCAAGATCTGGTTTGAACACTGTAGTCCGATCAGAAAACTATAATACAGAACTAAAATAAAATATATAAAACATATAGTATCATTCCAAGATCCAATAGGAGCTCTAAGACTTTTTCATTTCATTAAAATCTTTCATGAAAATGGATTTTACATCAAAGAAAACCAATGTAGAACAAAAGGATATATTTACAAAGAATCCGAGAACGCTATCAAAAATGTTATTATAACTCGAAAGGTTTTATTGCCTGAAAATATTTCAACTTAATAACTCGAGGGGGATTTTAACTGGAACATAATTTTCCGATTAAAGGAATCGCGAGTTTTGTTTAAATTGTAAGAAATGGACTCGCCCGCGGGTCATTCATCAACTTCCATTCTTAAAATCTAAATTTCTTATTCCGGACCGAATCGAGGGATCGTGAACTCTTCGATTTCAATGTTCAATCTTCCCCTTTTTGTTAGGTGAATGTTCAAAGTTTTAAAAGGAGCAATTGGGGTCATTTGGGAATGTTCAGCCCAACTGTCACTGATGATTATCGAGTGGTGTCTCCGATCGCCAGATGTCACTGTTGTTTTATGGTGACAAAAGCAGAATCGTCGCCGTCTTACGAAACAATGATTTACTTTTGTTTATTGAATAAAAGATGAACGATTGAGGTGAAAAATATTGAGCTTATGTTTTATTATTGTTATGGCAACTGTTGCATCGATCAAGCAACAATACACTTCTTTATCATTATCACATTTTAAGAATAATTTATGTTTATTCTCGTGGAAAGAGGTTTTTGACATTGTCATTCCAAACCATGCGATTCCCTACGGAACTCCTTACAGGGCAGACACATAAAACATAAAGGTACCATAAACATAACTTTTTGTATTTTCTAAATAATAATTTGTGAAAAGCACTTTTAACTTTGTGAAACTGAACTTTTTAGTTTGTGAAAGTACAGACGTATCGATACCATACTGTGAAAACCTAGCAGCATTAAATAAAATTTTACCCAAGAAGCAAAAAAATAATAAATATGTAAGATTGGTCAGTAAACAATATTTAGAAATCTATTCGAAACTCCCTATTCTTAGATGCAAAGTTTGTGTACAATCGCAAATCGCAGTGGCAACAACCGATTTGTATGTTGTGCAGGTCGTTGTCGTTTATTCTTAGAGCAATCAGTTCGGCTCGACTGCCCTTCAAATGTCTGTCTCAAATAGTCCCGATAGCGCCCAGAGGCGTTTTTTTTTCCACAACCGTGTCACACAAATGACTGATGCGCATGTGTCAGCTTTTTTTATCGGCAAAGAATAAGAATTGAAGAAATTAAAACGGTATATGTAAAAGAGGTTTTAGTTATAATTTTCCATTTGTAAAATAGGCAAATACGCAGGTTTTTTTCTCCCTGAATCAGAATTGCAAACTAGTAGTAGAAAAGGAGCTTATGCGTAAAAGGAACGGTGCCTCTTTTTAAGATCAAAATGCTTAGACGACACTCAACTCAGATCCTATTTACATACATCCTTTTAGTTTTGGCTTCTTAGAATTTTATTGGTAGAATCAACTTATGCAATAACTGTGGTGTTTGTTTTATCTTACTTACACGTAACTAAAATATTTATAAAGGATTCCAGGTAGTCAAATATTAAAGTTTTCTAATATTATAGGACTTTTATAATATTAGAAAACTGCTCAAGATAAAGTTCAAATTCTAAGCTTATTTCGGTGAATGTCATTATGGTTGTATAAATAATGAAATTTCGTAAAAAATTTCGTCGAACAGCGTAGCAGTATTCACTAATTTTATTTACAATCTGATAAAACAAAAAAATACTGTCACTTCTGGTGCTTACTTGTCTTTACGTAAAACGAAGCCGACAAAGCTTCATTGTTGCGTGCAAAATGTTTCACACATTGCGCCGACACACATGGTTGGACAAAAACCTCGCACACATTCAAACTAATTACTATCTCATAATTACCACTACCGCCACCCACTTTTGGCGACGAAATGATGAATTCCCTTTTTTGTCTTCGAGTTTTGAAGTAGGTAGTTAAAAGTATTTTGGAATTACTTTTCTTCCAAAACCTCACTTTAAATTTTTTCAAGTAAATATTGGTACAACATTAATTTTCTACTTAGATGTACTTTTTAAGTTTCAATTAATTTTATTTATTGATTTTTTCATCCAATTTGACAATTATGAATACAAATATTATTTGTTTATGCTGCAAATTGTTAGTTGTTTGTATTCTACCGTAAACTTTAATTTTGATTTAATGTATGTATCTATAGTTTTAACTCCAATTTTCATCTAAATTTTAAATCTTTATTTCATGTTGAATATAAATTTAATTTATTGTAACATTACTTCTCTGTGTGTGCCGTGTAAACCTATGAGTAGCATACATATGATAATTGTACTTATTTCTTATTAGGATTTTTTATTAATATGTGTTCTGTCTGAACCATTATATAAACTTTGCTTGCTAGAACATTTTGGTGTAGCATATAAGATATATACAATTAAATTGACATCTGTAAGTTGGAGCATTAATGTAATATTAAAAACATACTTATTGAAATTACAAAACGGAATCATCGATTTAATTTTTATAGGAGATCGATGGTCAAAATAAATGTTCGTTATCCACAAATTTACGCTAAAAATATACTCGATTTATGGAAAAAAGGGTTTTTAATACTTTGTATGTAAATTACTCATGTACCTTTGTTTCCGTGTTGTTAAGTTAAATTTAAAACGATTGGTAGAACATGAAAAGGAAGTTAGTTTTAACTTATTTATTCAATTCCAGGTCCCATGTTGGGATCAAACAAATCTGATTGGATAAAAATTCACAACGGTCTCCCATTAGCCAATCATTCAACAGAAGAATTTAATTAATTCTTAATTAACTATTCACATTATACAAGATAGGAACTCGGTAGAGCGTGCTGAATACTTTCCTTTAACATTGTTATAAGAATAAGGGTGAGGGTCCATATGAATAAACAGAAGCGTTTTGAACTTAAACGGCTACAATATTTTGTATTTCCAAACAGTGTTTTGTTTGTTACAATATAAATAGCACTTTGTTTACACACCTTAATAAAAATACTCAAAATAGTCTGATCTGAACGATAGTTCTATCTGCCGTCATTGATTTTGATGTAATAAAACGCACTTTTCGCATAAACTAATGAAAACCTAAAGATCAGCAAACTATTTCCATTTATGAAAAAAATCCAAATCAGATATAAATAGTTTTCAACTTTGTGTTTGCTGTTTTTTGTGACAAAAACAGTATGCAAAATAATCATTGTCATTAGTTTCAGTGACTAATCGACCTAAGGAGAGCTAAGTTTGTTAACCGGCAAACTTGAGATGTACATGAAAATGCGAGGCGTCGCAACCAATAAGGGTACTTTCTAACTTTGTAGCGATATACTGACTACGAAAGTATGTCGGCTTGTTCCATCCAAAGGAGACTAATTAATCCGATGAACGGCATCTTTGAACTAACGAGATTGCCAGTTTCTGCCCCTTCTACTTCAGATCAAAAGCTTGGATATATCTACTTTGGATGCTGCCTGTTTTTATCAAATATTTTAATGGATCCAATTTTTTATTTAAGTAGGTGTACGTAAACAGGCATAATTAAATTTAACTGAAACTTTAAGAAAGTGTGTTTATATTTATATACTGATTATAGTTTTTACAAACTTGACGACCTCTGTGGCATAGTAGAATTAACAGTCGACTGCTACGCTAGAGATTCCGGGTTCGAATCCCGGCGGGGGCGGAACTATGTGTTATTTACAAGGAGCATTGTTTCGCTTAACGGTTTTCCGATTTTGTATTTTTACACGTAGTTGATACCATATCGTTGCTTATTGCCTGCTTTACAAGCAAAACAAACTCACAGATATATTTAAAAATTAACCTATCTATATTATAAAGTGTCTATCAACAATTGGTAGTCAAAGCCTGTGGCGTTGTTTGAGACCAAGGTAAGACATATATTTTTACATAACCAGTGTTATGTAAAAATATCTAAAAAACATTTTTTTATTTAAAAATATATGTTTTTTTTGGAAAGTAACCAAATAGCTCGTTTCGTGGGTCGCAATCAATAAATTAATTTCTTTCAAAATCTAAAGCTATTCATTCGGACATTTCCTGGTCTTTCCTCCTCAAACTAATTGGTACATTTTAAGTACAAATCGTGGCAAATGAAACCCCGCTATAGGTCCAGTTCTCTGATATCTTGGATAATAGACATCGTTAGTCCAAGCGTTGATCGCCGCTTTGGGGAGTGTTTTTTCAAGTCATTGAGTCAATCGTTTATCACGGGCCTTGTTGTGTGATTTCTGCTATGGTTAAGGGAAGTTTGGAGACGTCAAAATAAAATTTGTTTCTTTTTTGTTGATATTGGTAGTGAAGTCTTAATGGATGGTTACTAAGGTAAGCTAATGTGTTCGTCAAAAATATTTAAAGAGCTTTGGTGATGCTGATAGTTGACAGGTGTTTTTGATTTCTGTACTAAACTTACTACTGCAGACTCTTGAATCGTTTTCAATTGTGTGTTTAGTATGTAGTGATGATGAGAGATGATATAAGTAATGGTGACGTTTATAACTAAAAATGTCGGTATTTAGTTGAGTATACGGGTGTTGCGTAACTATGCTGTAATAATAAAGAGGTAGCTCTATGGTAGTTTTGTTCTTATTTAGGGAAATCAATTCGGACGTCGGCCTCATTAGAAAAGGTAACTGGTTCAGATTCGCCGAAGTCATTTCCCGGACCGAAAGCAAGAATCATTTCTCAGCTCAGAAAATTCATCAGTTTAACGAATACTTAAACTCCAATTATATTTGAAGTCAATCAAGTGGAAATTGTTCTCTTCACAGTTGATTTGTCACTTGTTTAGCCAGAAATATGGTTATTTTTGAAAATGTAGGTATACCTTTAAGATGATTCATTTATTTTGTAATAAAAATAAGGTGATGTAAAAATTGGAAAGTAATTAAACCTACTTTCCAATAACTAATGAATCATTTTCAAAGTATTTTAGACATGTTTATGCATAACTAACAGTTGATATGGAGGTAAATGTAATGAGTAACAAGTGCAGTGTACCAACCTTCCTAACTAACTGTTTAGTTTATGTGTATAACTTATATAGATATTGAATAAGTCATGAAATGAGCATAGTAATAGCATGTTCAATAATCCATGTTTTGATATTCAATACGACAAACCTCAGTTTAACATAGGATACTGTAAGTTAGGTAAACTTGTAGTAAATTGATTATTATGTTGGTATTTCTAAGGTTCATAATAACTAAATTGAGGTTATTAAAGATCCTTTTCGATACGATTTATTTTGCAACATAATTTCAGGGGAATCTCACTAATTGAAATCCTAATTGTGGAACATCAAGAATTAATTAATTTACAATCCTTTTCACTGAGATCTCTTTGATCTAAATTTGCATTAACCCATAAGAAACCTTTTAATCCGCCCTCAAATGAAGAAAGTACAGATTACTCAACAACGCCAATATATTAATTAAAAACTTAATTTGGGACGATCACGACTTCGGCACTTAAGAGTAGAATTGTGTTTAATTTGATTACACTTTTAAAGTAACCCTAGACGACTTGACTTTCAAATCTTGTTCATGGACAAGGCGTGTGAGTATGGATTTAATTTGTTAATATTTTTAGAGTTCGAACAGCTAAGTAAATCAGTTAACAAACATAAAAACCGTGTTCAAGTCGATCTACCTATGATGATAGACATTCAACACATACCACCAGAGACATAATAGATGATAATCATAAGTTTGTCAGATGTTTGGTACAATCTGGTTCAGATTTACGTTAAAAATCAAAAGTAAAATCTGGCCTTCAGGCATACAAATTTCTCTTTCAAATTTTTTTCACCGCCTAATACACACGTATTAAAGGAAAAATCTAGCAAACCATTACGTCTTGATCATTGTTTTACCTAAAATCTCAGATTATTGAAAAATTTTACCATAAATCTTAAAAAATCTAGTGAATATATCAATAGGAAACCAATATCATTAAATATGGGTAATTGCTTCACAATTTTTAACAAGACATTCGCCTTCTTCGCAACTTTTAAAGTGAACCAACTTATTAGTTTAGGTAAATGAGGGAGGCTAGTAACTTTATATCACAGAGAACCTGCGAATACATAAAGTACATACAGGAGTAAAACTTTAATTAACTTTTACATAATCTCTCAAATAGGTATTAAGTTGAACAAGAGTAACTAAAGACGTATGGCAAACTTTCCAATGTTTGTTAAAAAGTTTAAGCTTGGTTTGTTTGAGTTTCCATCTAAAAAATGCTTTGAGGCTTAGAGAACGTTTTCTATACCTTCATATCCTTATGTTAAGAATATCATTATAAAGCGATCTTACTCGGTTTTGTAGGGTTAGGAATAGGCATATGACCTTGAACAGTTTACTTAAAAACAAATGAGAATATTTTCTTGTTTCATATTTTTTAGAATGTGATTTTTGTGATTAATTTATTTCAGAGTAATGTCTCATAAAAATAGTTTTATTTTGTATAGGTTTGGAGAGAAGAAACGTTTGATTAAAATTGTAGGCATGATTTTAGAACTTATATTCAATTACCGGTAAAGTAAGATATTAATTCATCTTATTATTCTTTACCTAATTTATGATATTTTTGGTCATCCAATGTTTCTTATTTTTTCCTCATTAAATTAATTTTATAGTTGTTTACTCATTTCATGTCATAATTTTTCACCAAATTCATTTTAATTGTTATCATTCAACTTTTAAGTGTATCTTATTATCCATCATCAGATTCCAGATTCCATCACCAGGTCGTCTCATTGTTGAGCATCCGATTCATTTAATAATTTATCAGCCAATTCATCTTTTTATTCATCACCCAATTTAAAATATTTTGCACCATCCAATGGATCGTATTTTTACCATGCAATGTATTTTTATATTTTCATCTCGTAAAACTAACAATATAACAATATTCTCAAAAATGTATAAGACAAGACGGTGTAGTATATGAGTAAGCCAATGATGAGTAAGATGACAAGAAGTGTATTACAATTATATACTATGCTATTTTCAAAGTGATGTTAATTAAATATATTCCTTGCAATATAAGGATGGATTGGAATTTTGTATAGAAAGAAACAACCTGCAAGCTTCTTTCCCGTCAATAGCGTTCCAAACCGGTGGTAGATAAAACTGAAGTCGGTTGAAATGGCGATTTGAAAGCACTTAATTTACTTGCTGACTTCAATTCGTAATGTGTTCCAATGTGGATGAGGATTAACGAAACGACAATAACAGACCACCCAAGTAATTACAGTAACTAACTGTAACAACAAATTACATATTCATTATAACACGATAAAATTTACTGTTATTTTATCTTTCCTAGTAAAATATTGATAAACAAATGGTTTTAACATTTTTTTCGGAATCTCTCCAAATTCTTTTGTTATTACTTAAATTATTATGCATTTTGGTAGGTTAACAACTAAATTATTGATTGTAAAGCCGAACTGGCATAAACTTAACTACTATTTCTTTTTTATTTTCTACCTTTAGTACTTACAATTAATATAATAGCAACCGCATCACGTCACACACATTGACTCCTTGCAGTAAGATTGTATAACCTTGTGTTGCAAGACTTGCAAGTGCCAAGTAACGATAAGGTATAAACTACATAGAAAAGAATACTACACCCGGGACCGATAACCAAAACAATGAGTCTTGCAAACAACACACAATTCCGCCCCCGCCGGGATACGAGCCAGGGACTTCTTGCGTAACAGTCAGCGGATAATATGCAATCGAATATATAAGCTCCTCCTTTTTTAGAGTTCCTTACCCAAAGGGTAAAAATTGGGACCCTATTACTAAGGTCTGTCTGTCAGCGGTATGTATCTCATGAACCATAATTGCTAGAGTAATGAGATTTTCAGAGAATTTCTATTTCTGTTGCCACTATAACAAAAAATACTAAAAACATACTGAAGTTACAAATTAAAAGGTGCTCCCATAGAATAAACGTCATTTTTTCAAAAATTTTTGCTTGTTCTTGTTTCTTCTTCGAAATTATCTAGAAAGTGCATATTGTTTAATGTTATACGATGGTACGGAACCTTTCATGTGCGAGTCCAACTCACACAACCGGTGTTTTGAAGTCTGTTTAAATCATTATCACACCTTTTCCATTTTGATATTTAGGGTATTAGCAAGTTAAACCATGTTACCTAGCTTTTTGCCCACTCACTCTCATGATGTCGTCGAGAGCAGAAGAGCAGAGCATTCTAAATATAGAGAAGACTATTCTAAATATTGGTTACAGTATTTGAAAAATGGTTAATTATTTTCGAAAATTACCTCGAATCAATAAAATGCCGCGTTTATGATCTTTTATCCAGGTTAAACTTACTCGTTGTTTGGTTAAAGCCGTAACTGGATAAAAACTATTTTTTTGTCTATGATGTTAATCTTATAGCTGAGGCTTTTGGTTTAACGTGCCTCCGTATGCACGTAAACAAATAATCTTTTCGGCTAGTTAACTTCACTACGGATATTTCTTCAACACATAGTTCGCAACTGCCAAAGCGCGCAAATACAGTTTTCCGCTGTTCAATGAAATGTTTCATAATAAAGTATAAAGAATTATAGTTAAGTTTCAGTCGGCGTCGTATCGGAATTACTTGTCGTTGATACTTTTTAAAAATATTTTCCTGATTCACGTCTGCGGCTAACCGGGAAGTCCCGGCGTTTGGACGGATGTGGCGGGTCGGGCGGATATTGAGCTGAAAATGTTGCCACATACATGTTAAAGTTCACCCAATTTTAATCTCCGTCTTACGAATGCTTTTTTTCAGTGTTGCCAATATCATTTACTTTTTTTTTTAAATTTGGAATAATTTAAGGAACCCAGCTTTTAACATTAAACTTCAGTATACAGAAACAAAGAACTAAACGTACTACCTAAACCTACCTTAAGATATAAGTCACGAAAAAACAAAAAAACTGCATGAAACTAGTTCATGTGAAATTTAGTGCAGCTATCAACAAACACGGAAAACTCTTTCAAAGTGATTAATCGTGTTTCTAAAAGTATGTGTGATTTAAATAAACTCAGTGAAAATTGCTGGAAAAATAAAAGTTTCCTCTATTATCCACCAGAGTGCGCGTTTCTGTTCCACTTTAACTACCTAGGCTGTATGGAGTCCTTAGTGAAACTTATACTTGTTAAAAGTTTCAGTATTTTTCTCCCACTGAACCATTTTAAACTTAACATTATTCTCAACTATAACAACTTTAATTCACCCGAAAATAATTTCAAGCTTTTACCCCACTTTCAGTTTTATTTTTATAGCGAAGTCGAAATGTACCTTTACTGCCCGAGTTTCCATCTAAAATTACTTGTTTGATTTTTATGTTTTTTATTACACTTTGCTCAAAGTTTAATATGAAACTGTGATATAGTTACACAAAAGGTAATTTAAACTGAATTTGAACGTTAAAATAATTTTTAACGTTTACAAAGCAACCGTTAATCACTTTTCTTTTAATGTATTACAGCGCTTTTGTTCTTGTAATTATAAATACGGTTCCACATAAGGTTATATAACAAATTCGGTGCTATTTGCGAACAACCACAGTGCCGGACTGTCCTCTCGGAGCCAAACAATATGTATGGACAAGAAATGACACAAGAAGTTTACAGTTTAGTTACACTTTTAGTAGTTTTAATTTTTCTGTAAATTACTACAACAAATTTTTACGTTCTTCGAATTTGGTTTCTTTATATGATTTGGTCTTGTCGTTGCTAAAAAAATGAAGAACTTGTGCTGTTTAAATATATATTTATGTATTCATTACAATCATAAACAGCTATTGCACCAAAATTCACGACACTATAGAATATTGCGAGATTTTTAAGTTTTTAAAATAAGTTACTTCGACAGAAATGTGAAAAAAATGTAGACCTAGTAATGGTAGATGATCTCCCAAACAACACTCAAATGAAGCTGGATTTTCTTCTACCTTATTAAAAAATATATATCTGAGCAAGAACAAAAGAGTTCTGTACAAGAACATTAAATAATGGTATTTCCGAATGCCACTTCTCCGCAACACAGTCTGTGTTTGTGGTAAATCCGGCAGCGTATCTGACAAAACCGTGTCGCATCCAAATGGTAACAGTTGGATGAACGGTAAAATTAGTGCATAAATCTGGACTGAATTTGGTTTGGGTCAGTATGGAAATACTAGATTTTGGTAAGCTGCTGCCTGTGTTTAGTTTTATTTCACTATAACGACGTTTGACCTAATTTAACTTATCTAAGAATACTGTAGTTATAGTCCATAACACAAAATATCGAGGGTAACACAAAAATTATAATTAAGTTAGGCAAAAGACTTCTTTTGTCATATTTTATTTTCAAATAATTTAATTATACTCTTTCTCGATATTACAAAATGATACGTCCTAATTACTAGGCTAGGCGGAAATTATTAGGCCTTTTGGCCGCCACATACTTTAAAATGGTAGAAAAATCACTTTTAAAACGTATTTTTGTAGCTATATACCTACTTTCGGACATGTCCGGACGGCCGGACAGGCTGTCCGCATCGCTCTTGCACAACCAACTACACCAGTGACAATACTGCACCAACCTTATTCCACTGGGATAAAGTTGACAATCGTTTCTCTACAACTCCCTCACTAAATACTCACAGTACTCTGTAGGAAATAGATGCAATCCTGTATATTTATTTTCAGTAAAACCTTTCGTATTAAGCGACAGGCTTGGACAGTATTTTTTGTGGGGATTTAAATTTGAACAAAAATGTTGATTGAGGTTTTATACGGACGTACGCTAAAATGTTTTTATCAATGTTTCAGAAACGAGGTTGTATCGAATCTATTAATAATTGACACAATTCAATTATTGATTTTCTGAAACAGAACAGAGTTTATAACAAAAATCAACCCATACTTATAACTTCATGTTTGGATTAACATTTATTGGCGTTAAAAACTACACACTACGAAATCCTAAGAAATTTACTGAATTGCCAAGAAGTTGAAACAGCAGTTCTGATTTTCGCTTGCAAAGTTCGTCACTTTTCAAAATTTAATATGTCCCAGAGCTGCAATACCATGCTTTCTGTCTTGAACGGGACCCACGGGCTTGTCTGCGAAGCTATTATAAGAATAATATCGTAAATAAACTTGTTTTGCATGAATAAAAACCCCATTGAAGGAGGAATTAAATTTTATAATCTCGGGAACTTTGTTCAGGATGTGGCCGTTAAGGTTCGAGATGTCAAATTTCAGGAGGTAATGTTATACCTGATGTCGGGATTGACTGTCTTAGAGGTTGTTACTAAATGAAACTACTAATCTGGGTGTGAAATGTTTGAATTCATTTAAATTACAAAAGTTTTATGAAAATTGAGTCGCAAAACATTTTCAAGGTAGTTCTATTTTTAGAATTATTTTGTGCAGTTTAGAATCAAATGAAATGCCGTTCAAGATATTTCAGGGTATAAATAGAGTTTAATGTTTTTAGTGTTATTTCGAAAGAACGAATTAAAGTTCAAATATTCAAATGCAGTAAGGTTTTCATTAAAATTAAAGTTAACAATGAACGGTTAAACCAGTACAGAAGCAATCTAAGCTTAAGAAACTTAGTCCAGGCTTAAATGATGCAACGTCGATGTAAAAACCTAGATGTACCAATATCTTATTATTTACATAAAGTACCTGCTAGAGTACTAGTTACCATCCATTTTGTCATCAGAAAATGGAACGTTTTATTTCCTTTTAACCCCCGATGGAAAAAGGGGTGTTACAGTATGAGGATCGCCGGGCCGATGGATTGGGCATTTAACATTAAACATTAATCACATATTCTTTATAGCCCGTACACTATGAATCAGGTTAAAAATCAGCCCGATTCTAGGTAAAACTACCGCACTGAAACGGTTTTAAAATAACCGAGTACATTTAATATATTTTTGTATAAAAATTCCGAGATAATGATTAGATGCAGTATTTTCCTATTTATAATGAACCATTTAAAAATTTAATTTGACTCCCGTTCATGCTATAAACTGCTTTTACATGACAAAGATATTTGATTTATTTTCAACGCAAAGACATTTCTAGCGAAATTCCGAAGGTTGCAACTATGAGTAGTGAATAACAAAGTTTGAGAACCAAAGTAACGAGTATAACTTTGAAAAACCAAGCGAAGTTAGTGAAAAAAGTGCGGCTTAAATGCTATAAAGCGCTTTTGTTTTATCTAAAACTTAGCTAATGAAAATTATTTAAGGGCAACTTATTCTGGGATTATTTTAATGGTTTATGTGTAGAAGTACTTAAAAACAATTCCTTTAATCTTTGTCTAGCAGTGGTACTTTAATCACTTTCTAGGTTTGTTCTGCCTAAATACAAAAAAACTATAACCTGTTTTATCTATTGGCTTTCTTTATACGTATTTGTAATCTTGATATTTGCGAAATGACAATAGGCGGCGGAATCACTTTTCATCAGATGAACCGTCTCCTTTTTAGCCCGTGATGTTGTATAAAATAAATAAATAAATATTATCGTTCGAACCAAGTACACAAAAAACATCTAACGGAAACTTGGATAAAACTTATAATCTGTCTACATTTCTTTATACAAAACCATAATAATATTTTCCTTTTAAATATACAATATTAGCGTAATATTTATACGGACATCAGTCCAGGTGGTGCAAGTACATAATTGTACTGCATACCCCTACTACATAGGAACTTCAAGACCAGTGTAACAAGTTAAGCTGAGTTCTAAGGAAATTATTATCATCATTGCCAAGTCAATGTAATTATGTATAGTACTTCAATAAGCCGAGGCTTAATAGACAAAATCAAAATGTTCTTTAATTAAATAGACTTGAAATAAGCTCTTTCAAATATATTTTTTAATCTACCACCGCTTCGGTATGCTATATACGGGGAAGATTCCGACGAGAAAGCTTCGTAGTTGCTTTTAAAAAATTAACTATACAATAATTGTCTGTTACTTACAATTTGTAAAGCATAATAAAATTTAAATTACTTTAAAATATAAAACAAAGACTTTTAAATGGAAAGAGTTTTCTTCATTCAACAAGAAATTCAATTACAAAGATTGGAACGAAAACGAAATAGTCTGGGAGCCATCACCGTCACTTACAAAACTGGAGTGTTTACTTGAATTACTCGTAAGATACTGCCACTGGAAGTATCGAATACCTTCGTTTGTTCTGTAAAACTTGAAATTATTGTAGTTTTAATTTGTCACCTGCTTTGGTATGTTGCAGGTGAGATCTCAATAAGGGGTTTTTTTGGAGTATTATGACTACTTTGTGTTTGATATAATAAAACATTACTATGACTATCATGAAATTGGATCCATATTTGGTACTTGATTAATATTTGCATAATTTTATGGATGGACTCTTAATTTAAAGCTTGTAACGATTTTGTCGATTAAAATAGTTTATGGTTCAATTTATTTATTTTACATATTTATTAATTTCTAGAAGGCTTTTTTATAGCATACAGTCATGATGTCTTTATCAATAAGCCCTTTTTGACGTAAAAAAAAATCAAAATGATCTCAATAGAAATCATTATCTCTTGGCTGCAAGAAAGCGCAGCTTCTCAAGTTTTCCCACAGTTGAAGTGACAAGAAAAGTCATTAAGTTCTCGTAGGTGCATTATTATATTTACGCTGCAGCTAGGTGTAGCTCACTGATCCTCTCTTATTAACTGGAGAGGACTTTCACTATATATGGGAGAATATTCCTAGTTTCTTTTGTTATTGAAATATTCTAACACGTGTTTAATCTAGTAAGGAATTTCTTACCGTTATCGTACATGAAAATGAATAAATTACGAAACGAAAGCATAAGTAATTAAATTTCTCCATTAAAACTCAGTTTATACTCCGATAAAAAGGTAAAACGATTTTTGATTTGCTACAAGACATTACAAAAAAGACAATATGCCATGTCATATATAGGGTAATACCTAGTACTGTATTGATAAATAGAAATAGAAAACGTAGTCCGCTAACAAGGCTTCAATCCTGCTAAAAATCAGTTTCAACTTCGACGTAAAAACTCCTTGGACAACCAAAACATCATGCACCACACTGTTTTAAAAATAATTAAAACTAACGTTTTATGAAATAGTAGAACGAATGTATTAAGTTAAGGTTAATATTTTAAATCAACACAAACAAAAATGGTAAATGTAAATTTTTAATATCGCGTGTCAAATAAATGAATTGTTTTTCGGAAGAGACAATCTAGGAAACTATTTGTTCCAGCAGATCGCAGTAGGGTACCAATTTATATTGAAATTTATTAAAATTATCATATCGGTAAATGAAAGAGACCTTGTTAGGAGATAGAAGAAAGATAATGTAGGGTAACCGCACATTTAAGATTAATCAAACTAGACATAAAAATCATCAAATTTCATAATGAATTTAAAAAATTTGAAAATTCACTATAGGATAAGAGCTTATGTTTAAATTGAATTAAATATTGTATTTCATGGTTTTAAAATGCATTGCTTTTACTATAGTTTTTTTATAGAATTTAAGTGACATTAAAATGCAGTTTCATTACAATAT
Organism: Choreutis nemorana; assembly: GCA_949316135.1. Classification (NCBI taxonomy): domain Eukaryota; kingdom Metazoa; phylum Arthropoda; class Insecta; order Lepidoptera; family Choreutidae; genus Choreutis; species Choreutis nemorana. Next base: position 6,273,313 of record OX438609.1, read on the forward strand.
TTTATAATCGTTTTTAGAAAAGTAGATATTTAAAATATAGCTTTTGAAGAGGGTCCTCGATTTTTCATGAGCATGGTAACTGTTCACCAAAGTCTTTAACTTGCACCTGTAATCATATTTAGGAGATGTTGAAGGGAAAAAGTGAACCAAAATGGACAGGTGCGAATCCTTGCTCAGTGGGGGTCCAGAAACCACTCGTCGGGACCCATAACCTTAATTGATAGCAATCGTTAACTTTAAGCTCGCCTTCGTTTCCTCCTATAAATACATTCGATTCTAATCTCGTTTTTTTTTCACGGTTATTTTATAACTCCAGTTACCGATCGTTTTATTTTTCGGGTGCCTCCGATAGATCGTTAATTCAAAACGTTTTTTGTCATCGGATATTTTTAGAGATTTCTCGTGTCAGATTGTGTGGAGAAATTTTTTGGCGCCATTGATTCTGTTTTCGAACTAAATGTTTTTTGTCAATTTATATAGGTTGATATTTGACACTGACGATTGAGAAGATATTTGTTTATATTTTTTGGTAATTTAAGAACTGCGTAGGTAACAACACATTTATTAAATTAAAATTTTACACAGTACAATAACGTCTGTTAAGATCCAAAATTGACATTATTTTCGCAGATTTAATAGCCGTATTTTCAATTTCTTCACTAATTTCTCCTACATAAAAAATATTAATCGTCAATTTACATTTTTTTAGATTAAATTAGAAAAGGATGTTTCACGTACGTTTATTCTATATATTAAATATTAAAAGTGAATATTCGAACACTGTTTTCGCAAGATGTTGCATAAAATGCATACAATTTATTTCAAAGTTTCTCTAAAAATGTGCTCTACCTTTTAAGTAGGTTTAAATTATTTTAATGGAATTCCAAGCATATAAATCTGAGCCGGTATTTAAAAACTTCAAAGATATATTAAATGTAATCAGTACACTCGTTATGGTTGACATTAATTTGGGGAGACCCACATAAATAAATGGTTGTCCGTCCGTATGTCATCGATAGTTATCAGATCATCCACCGGTGCCGTATATCTTTTTCAAAGTTTTGTTTTGTTTTTCAGTATCGATTTAAATGCACGAAATTTTGATTTGAGTTCTCATTAAATTTGAAAAAAGTGTAATCCACTTTATTTCTAAACTTATAAATACATCGCTAATATTTTGGTTGAGAAGAAATTTATGAATTGAATCACTCAAAAATAATAATTTGTAAAATAGTCACACGAGTTTTTGAACTACAGTACACTCATAGCTTACGGATACAACTGCATGATTCTTCTACTGCAATCTGCTTTGTGTGAAATAAAAAAATAAAACTGAATGAGGTTTTCGCTTTTATAATATTTTTTGTCTTTTAGTTTCTTAAATGTATGGTAATTTAATTTCTTTCTCTACACATACACAATAAAATTACCTTTTTTTTTTTTCGTTTTACGTAACACTGAAAAACACTTTGTGTTTGTTGCAATATGGGTCACAGGTGTTTTTAACTTTTTATGGAGACTGTGACGTAAATTTTTCTAAGGAACAAGAGGGTACGCAAAAATCTTAAAAACATATTTTAAAAAAAATCCATTAAATTTATGGTGTACTTGACATAATGTTGCTTATTTTTATAGAGGCCCAGTGCATTTTACGTTTTAATGTATTTTGTACTAAAAGGTATAAGTGAATTGAAATCATATAATAAATAATATTGTTTTTGTTCTTAACTAACAAGCTCAGCCACAAATCAGTATTACATAATTGGATTTGGATTATTCTAAACTATGGCGCCTTAATCGATTTGTTATTCACAATTTAATAACGTCGATAAATCATACGTTAACTATACCCTTTTTGATTTCAGAAACGATCGGTCGTTGCGTAGGTGTTGCATCTCAAGCAATTAAGGATGATTCTAAAGCTATTATAACGGATTTATGGACAAATTGATGACAGTTACCCTTTTAAAGATTTTTTGTTTGTTACCTTATAAATTTACATCATACTTTAGACTCTACCAAGAACGTAATCTTTAAGAATAGCTTAAAATATTGGAAAATAATGTATTTATTTGTACCTCGGTTTAAAAGTTATATTACTGACATAGTGTAAATCTAAATCTCAGAAAGAAATACGATACTTAACTATAAGGATGTATACACAGAGGACAATAGGAGTTAAGGCTCGTGCACAATGTCGGTAGTCTTTAATGTCGTGTTGTGTCCGTGTAGATGTCTAGATAAAGAAAGACATGTGCGGTGACGCAGCGGACCGTGGCAAAGAATATGTAGATTGACATAAATATCATATAACGGATATAAAATAAAAGTAAAAAATATTATAAAGGAAGCCGCTGGATGGAAGTGGACCAGGATCGCTACATTTCCAAGCGTCCGAGTTAGTTCTAAAGTTGTACATAAATGACAGCCCTATAATCGATGATAAGTATGACATTCTATAGAAGATATCAAACTCCTCAACCCGTAAAGTAAACCGCCACGCAAACGGACTTGGTGTGCTCCGGTCTTAAAATTTTGTAGGTGTTTTGGAGCTCAAGGAATTAATGGGCATTAATATAATTTTAAGGAAATAATTTTACAAAATGTCATTTTAGGAGCCGTTTGAAAACTGAAACTAGACGAAGGCAATTTTTATTTTTTATTCAGGTTTTATTACAATTTTGAGAGTACCAGTGCCCCATCTGATTATTGTTTGTCCAGCACCAGGAGGGTCTGCCCTCGGTTTCTATTATCTATAGAGTGATTTCGAATCACAATCGATGAGCCCCAGATAAGTTTGATCCAGTTAAGTGCATCAGCTTTTGTTGGCTTGTGGGAAGATATCTCGGATTTTTTGTCAACCACTGAATAAAATAAGACATAAAGAAAAAGGTAAGGCTTTGGTCATGAAATATTTACTTTTTTCTAATCAAATTAACGTAAAGCTCAAATAAATCTGAGATCAAACGACCTCAACCTTCTAGCATTAATCAAATATTGGTTCTAGTTTATCGAAGGTAAAATCTAGATAATATATCTATTTTTATTCCTTGAATCGTCTATAATACTAATGCTAAGAATCATATAAAACCTATACACATGAAATTTATGGCATGAATTTTTGTATGAACCCACATCACCTTTTGAAATGAAAATAACTTTGAAAAGACGAAAACTTGAAGCCCAATATAGTGGTAGTAAATATTTTCTAGCTACAAAAACAACGTACCCACCTACGCCTGTGTACGGATTAAAAGGATTACAGACGGACAGATTTACAAAAAGGAAAGGCATTTTCCAAAATCCAATGTATATTTTACAGCTTTAAGCTTAGCCAAAAGGGTATTTCTTATTCACTGAGAACTAGAAGCTTCAAACTTAACTCTAGAAGATAAAATCTTTTGTCTGCTGTGATGACACGGTTCGTTAAATTAGTACAATCGAACATTCTACTTGTTAAACCTGTAATGTCAAAGAGTTGCCCATCAAATGGATATTTACTGCATCAACTTCCGGTGAGTTTGATGGAATTTGTCAATCAAGAGTCACGGACAATGAAATTTTATGACGTTTAAGTGTTTTATTGTGTAATTGATTCCTACGATTACGTACCTATTTGTAGTTTGTTGACATTACTTCTTTAGTATAAAGGTTTTTGAAAATTAAAATTTCGTTTCAAAGAATTCCGTAATCGCAACTTTTTAAAGATATAATGAACCATTGAGATTCTTTTACCGGCCCGCTAGACATCCTTCGAGTATTCATTTTAATGTTGAACAACAAATATTATTATTACTAGCATTTTTTAGCTACTCAAATTTATGTTGTTTTTTTTATTCCATTTTTCCAGTTGTTAATGAAGCCAGATTTTTCAAATATTAATTTTAGTACTTATTTGTGTTTGATACCAATGTACTTATATATATATCTACATACTATTTTTTTTAAATTTAGGCCTGATTTGAAAATAAGCTTCGTTTTAGAAATGAGAAAAAGCCTCAACCCATGTTTAAACTTCATTGATTGAGCAATGAACTTGAAATTAAATAAGTATTTGCCGATAATCTACCAAACGTTGACCCCTTAAGTAGGTTATTCTGAGCTCAATCTAAACCTATGAGAGGTCATCATAAAATGGCAAAGTATAACTCGTGACTGGAGAGAATTGTTTGATGTAGTTTTAAGTTTCATGGCCAAGACCATCAAGTATGACAAGAAGCATTATTCTATACGAAATAATCAATTAGAGAGGAGGGAATCTGAACTAGATCTTATCAGAGCTCTGTCGGCACATGCGTGACTCTCGTAACGAGGTATTTAAAATTGAACAGTTTTGATATTTTTAAAATAAATATTTCAATCCTTAATCGAGAATTCATGAAAAAAACTACTAATTATACTAATTTCACTGAGACATAAACATGTTAAATTTAATAGTAATGAGTACAGCATCTTCATTCTACTTTTTACAGATCATCTTTTAGATGGAGTGTAAATAGAAAACGTGAGATAGCATTTAAGAAACAAAAAACTCGTTTTTAACATATCATATAATACAAAATGGAAATGAGAAAACTGCTTAGTTTAAAAGTACTAAAAATGTTTGATCCGAGTAAGAAAACGGCATGTTTTGTATCGTACAGAGTGGCCAGGCATCCCAAGTATTGTCAGTGATTTAATTGAAACAGCAGGCATCCATCGGGCATCAAACCGACACTCTCGAACGAAAACACAGGAAACAGAGTATGAAATAAAAAGGTAGACTTGTTCTACGTTACCACGACAGGCAAATGTTAAAAATATCGGAGTTTTACTCATAACTTGTCTAATGTTTATTCGATCAAGGTTTTAGAGAAGCGTGAGATTTGCCTCTAACATCAAAATACAGTGAGTCTTGACGATGTCGCTGTTGCAAAGAATGAAAATGTGATCTAGTAATTAATCATAGACCATTGTATGATTTCAGTTAATATTTTCCATAAATTTTTCTTACTTGGAAAATGCTGTTTGGTTCAACTCCCCAGATCACACAATTCTAAAGCCCTATAAAAATTCAAATGTTCAGTACTAATGGTCATCAAAATATGAAAAACGTTAGTATTATAAAAAATCCTGACAAATTTTTTGTTGTATCATCCACCTTTATAAATTGATACAACAGTATTACATTTTAATTGCCTCCATATACATGGTTAATTAGAAGTCTATGACTGTGATTAATGTTCAACTAGGCAAGGATGATGACTTTTAATATCATGCACCAATAAGACCAACTACTTTGGACTGGAATTTGTTATGATTTAAATAATCATTATTGAACTTCACGTTATGTCTTTCGTATCAATTCATTAAGTATTTAAGTTACAGTGGCCCAGCTCGGGAGGTAATTCATATGAAGGAAGACTTTATCCGATATATTTTAACTGTGAAAGCATAAGACAGCTAGAGATTTTCAAGGGTTTCTGTCAGACTTATATATACCTAGAGTTAAAGAAATTAAAACGTTTTTAACATGCAGTAATCATATATTTAATGATTCGATGTTCGATCGTGTGTCTACCATGGGTATGATAATTGTTGTATACTCCTGATAGACAATGATTCCTGCAGTGATTTGAACTAAAGATCTCCATCGCTCATCTATCTAATAGACGGGTTTTTCAAAGATTTATGTAAATGTATTACTGCAGTTGCTGGCGGCAATAGAAGTTAGAAACACAGTAGTGTGCATAGTAAGGTACTACCTCAGTATATTTATGTCAAAAACAATAAAAAACAACTTAAAGTAAATAACAGAACCACAACCGAATGTCCAGGCACTTTAATTCAGTAATAAAATCAGAAAATGATGTAGTAAATTTAGGAATTTCGTACAATAAAAGAGTTTTATTGTTACAATATGGGAATCTTCAACGTTACTGTAACAGCTTGTTCGACGTATCTAATTTAGGAACATTTAAAAACAGTTTTACTCTTAGGAAAATACTAAATTTTCTTTAGCTTTTACGACTAGAATTCCCTAACTCGATTTAAAAATAGTTTTCGTTGAATAACTTTGTGTTATGTAATAGAAATTGTTTACCTTATTCAAATTGAGCATAGTTCATAAAAATACATGTTAAACTCGCAAAGGAAAAAAGGTAACAAAACTTTTTACTGGAAACGTTTTTGTGAACGTGAAAGAAATTTCATTTGAAGGTTTTATAAGTTATCTTACATGACGCTGTTTATTATCATAGTTTAATTTAATATATAGATATTTATTTAATGCACGCTATTGAATACATTTAAGTTAATCTTACAATGTCCAAAGCGGTCTTATCTTGACCATAAGATTAATATGGATAGTAAAAAAGTAAATTTTCTTTCCTTATATATTTTCTTAAAATTTTAGGAATTGTTATTCTTATGTTTTGATACAGTTGTTATCAATTTTTTTGTTACCAATCTATGTTTTTATTCATGGAAAGCAAAAGTGCATATTCTACTAAAGAAACTAAACTAATATAACTAGTTAAAATGAGCTGAATTTCTCAAAATCATGATAACATTTTTGGATCCATTCTTATTTTTAATCAAGTTACGAAACAAGTAAAAATAAGATCTTCAAGTTATATTGGTTAGGTGATTTTAAATCTTACGTCTTATCCTCTTTAATCTTTCTCTTGTTAACTGTCAGGCAACATCTTTGATAAAGGTTTATTTAATAAGGTGCGTAAACGCATAATTTTGCCCCGATACTGTCATCGTTTCTTGTTTAAGTGTAAACTGCTGTTCTTTCCAGATAAAACTTATCATTTTGATTATTTTCGTACATTTGATATGTTTTGACTGAATTATTTTTACTCTGTATTTATTTCTAAATTTATACTTAACATTGATGAATGTGAACAACATTGTTACAGTTTTAACGTTTGTGAAGGTTATAGACCCGCATAAATGCTATTTATTTGTAACATAACTTACAAAGGATTTCCTTGAAAGTTGGAGAAATAACGTCATCCCTGTACCCATGTGACTTACATCTTTGGTTGCAAGCTAACCCCGGGTACATACAGTATTTTAGCAGTCAAGTAAATCGTATACATTTTTAATTTTATCCAAAAAATCTCCATGTAAATAACTTATCGTTTGTAGTAAATTATGTAATGACAACACATATGTATTAAACCGCTACACTACGGACACCTTTCAACGATACGGGACTTTTAATTTCATTTTTAACACCTCATTTAAAATCGTACGTTCAATTTGAAAATTCGCGAGATGAACACTTCACATTGACGCGACGTGGAGTGGCATGACAACTTTATTGCAGCGAGTTAAAAAATAAAATTATTGCTTGCTCAGAGATGTTTTTAAATCGAAATTACGTATTGTGTCTTCGCTTAGCCTTTGGCTAAGTTGGCAGAGGTGTTAAAGCAGCTCTTAATAATTAGGTCATAAATATTTATAAACCAAGTGCGGACTGGTGTTGGCGTCTCGGATTTTTCTTCCTTTTTAGTGCCAGCTAAAGTATGATGAGTAAAAGGCACGATGTTTTTAAAAAGCTAAGGCAGCCTTCAGTTTTATTACGAAAAACTTTTTTGCATGACAGCAACTTTTCCGTCTCACTATTAGTAAATAGAAGTTTTCGTAAATCGAACCACAATAAATTTTACTTTTGGATGCGAGTGGTTTAAGGTCAAATTTATAAAAAGGACCTAGAAAACCATTGTTTGTAAACGAATGCAATAGCAAAGGTAACGCGATGCGCGTAAGTTGCTATCATGTTTGCGACAGGTCACCTAACATACTCGCAACAAAATAACTACATGTACTCTGTTTGTGGCTCTAGCCTGTACCAAATGGGTTACTAAATGGGTTGGGAGAGAAACAAAAAATCACCTATATTTTTAAAACTTTTTTGCTTCTGAATTTTAACCGGTCTCTTTTTTACAAAAATATTGTTCTCTATGCCGCCGGTTTATGCCACAAATTTCCGTTTGTGATTTTCAATTTTGTAGACACATTTTACCACTCAGTAAAACTATCAAATCAATTTGATGGGTCAGACTCACTTTGTTAACATTGTTTCGGCGTTTAATAAAGAGCAGGCATTTAAGCATTTCTGAATTTTGTAGGTGTATTAACAATAACGTCCATCACTCTCTTTTCTTAGTTGAGCAATCCCAGTGAAAGAGACGCATATTATTTTCGTAGTTCCATCAAATAACCATGACCACGTTAGGTATAGTGGTTTTAAAATTTTAATGTGTCGTTGTTTCACTGATGCCCACCGCCATCAAACCATCAAACATTGATCAATATTGACATTCCTTTTAATAAAGGTAATGGATAAAGTGCGGTATATGGTCTGACCAAACACAGAAATTCGTTTACAAAAAACGCTTCCAAAATATATTCCCGCAAATCACTTACTTCAAAAATGTGTACTGATTAATTGAGGACATAAAGATACATGAGAAATACTTTTACGCATCATTAACGGTGAATGGACGACGCATTCCAGGTTTGAAAGGATGCGCATGTGTATGTGTATGTGTATTAATTATTAATATTTTTCTCAACAATAAAATTTTAAAAGAGTGCTACTTTAATTTAGAATTATTTAAGAATATTGAAAAGCTATGTTAGCATTTTATCGAGCATTACATACTTAGATAACAATATATACGTAGTAGATATATATATATATAAAGCGATGAGAACTATTGTTGTTAGTTTAACAAAAATAAACACGTCAAAATTTGAAAAATTATTCTAACCGAAAATACACAAAAATCCTCGCTAAGAAATATGAAGTCGTGACGTTAATTACACATTTCTCTGCGTGCGCGCATATTATGTTTGTTTGTTTTAATGACTGTAAAATCATGACTTATGTTTATCTTGTCCATTTGATGGATTGTTGTTAATATTCAAATGACGTATAGATTTAGTTTTTAATCGTAGAAAAACCCCTAGGCTTAGTATATTATTTTGTGAGATACACAAAAAGGCTAAAGCTTCCTTTAACTTTCCTTTAAAACATGGGTTTTGCCTGATAACCGTTGGTTCACGAATATAAAGTTGACTCAAACCTACAAATAGGACGAGATGACTTTTCACTTTGTCCGACAAAATTCGGACGATGTCCAATTTTGACTTTGGAACTCAGCAAAAAGTTAGGAACAAGCCTTTTCTTGTCGTGAACGTCTCGATTTTAAGGCTTACATGATAAGGCACATTTTTGAATAGCAGTGGGCAATAATATGTGGTTGAGGAGATAGGTGGACAGGTAACAAGTTCATTGTGAGGGTGGTGAGAAATTTGCATTGTAATGGGTATACGAACTTTTGAACTTCCCTACTGGTATTCCGTGTGAAGAGGACCAAAAAATTTTAGTGAAAATCTAAGTTAGAAGTATTAGTATTAGTTAAAAGTGGTATGCTATGAATATATGCGGCAGTTTTTACATTTCATAGTTCTTTCACAGTTTTCATAAATCTTATGACATCAATACGACTTTAAAAGTAAAAGAATACAAACAACAAACGAAGGTTAGCAAAACATAATCAATTCAGTTTTTTGGAGACATTATTCTTTATCGATGTGGTAAATTTATTTAGTTTCAATTCGGGGGTGTCAAAACATACATAAAACTTGATAAATGAGCCAGAGTTCGTAATACAAAAATTGCAGCCGTTCCTCGAGGTTTATTGCGTGTCAATACTGAATGGATTTCATTCAAAGGAATGAATGATTTGCGGGAATATATTTGTTGTGTTGTCGGATAAAGACCTCAAAGTCATGTGTCATATTGTCAACAATATTTTGGTCAGTTTTATAGTTTCCAGTTCATGTGGGTGGTCTGGATAACTGAACTCCGTGACGCAATTGAAACATCACTTTTGTCAAAAACAACGGGAGATTGACATGGAGTTATAACCTACGCTCCTTATTATTTTTATTCTATCGTAGTAAGTCCTAAATTGACATTTCTTAAAGAATAGAGCGGATCTCACTCGTTTTACCATAAACCTCATACTCAACATTTTTGATCACTTCATAAACACGAAGGTACGACAATGCGTTGCATCGTTTATCTATTTAGGTATATTGATTTTCTTATGTGAAAGTAGGTATATGCTTACTAGGTCGCTAAACATGTTTTCTGCACTATAAAGGATTGTCAATTAATTCTTGATCGTTTTGAAATTCACCGTACGCTTCGAGTATCCAATTGAACTCGTCGACCCACTGTCCGCGACCACAATGAGCAGGCATCTCTATTTCATTGTTCCTTTGTTGGCCCGTGGATGAGGCTTTGTCCAAGGATTGTTTTAAATCGAATGTAAGTCACGAAGAGCTTGTAGTCTGCCTCTATAAGGTCTCCTACTTTTACGAACTCATTGACATGTGTGTACTAGATCACTTTATTTGTATTTTGACATGGACATACCATTTGAGGAAAAAGGGGCTGCTGTAAAGAGAAATTGCAACGCTTTGAGTTCATAGGTCTTTGAATATGAGCAGTTTAGAAGGGACTTAACTAGACGAAAGCTGCCTTCACAACACAGACACTTAGGTGTTTTAGCAATATTTTGTTTAGGAATTTTTTGATACAATAGCAGTTAATTTGATTAAAAAGAAGTTCAAAGATCACAATAAAGTTTCAGGAAATAAGAAAATATTTAATTCAGAATTTTCTTGGAAAGAATCTGTTGCTAAATTGAAAACTGAACCGCATCGGTTTTACAACTGTCTGTAAAATTTCTGTATTTGAGAAATACCGAATTGGAAAATTGTGCTTACTTCTCAATAAAGTTGCATCGGATCTACTTGTCAAGATAAAATAGTCTTACATTTTGCAAAATAATGTCAAGGAGATTGAAAAATATTATAAAACTTTGTCGGCGTTTTGTACCTATGCTTTTTCTCAAATCTTGTTTCACCTGGCATTTATTTCCAATTGGAACGTAAAATTCTATGAGAACTAAAGATATTTAGAATTTAAACTTAAAACAAATCACATCTACCATACTTAGACATTTAGGTAAATAAGAACCTTCAGTACTAACATCCTGATATTAAGGAACTTCATTCCACATTCGACAAACTATTTAAAACCTTGTTTACGTCTCGAAACAAGTCATATTTAATGAACAATCAGATTTTAACCCTATATCAAAGGTCCAAGGTAGAAATTTCCCTGATTCCCATAAACTGAGCTCGCGTGCCAATCATGACCTTCGTGCTATCTCCCAACGATGCTGAGATAACCGTCTTTTGTTCCCAGCAGGATGTCGGGACCTTTAACCGAGTTTTCGCAACCTTTCGCTAAGGCGCTAAGGTTCAAATTCGTGGTGCACAATCACAAAACATTGTTCGTGGGATAGATTCGTCATAGAAGGCAACAAGACTGGTCAACACGTTGAATGTCGTGAGGTTGCATATAAGCTACATATGCTATGTGCAAATGTATGCTGTATTGGATCTTGGAGATATTTCAGTAGATATTATTAGGTATCAACAACTTTAACGGGTTAAAGTGGCAAGGCATTTTCTGTTGTTTCTTAGTATGTTATACATAAAACTAAAGAAAATTCATTTCAAGGCGATCATAATCTGTTAAAATTTATACTATGCGACTGACGAACATTATTTTTTATTATTTCAATAGATTCCTATTCATACTCTTTTTCTAAAAGTTAGGTATTTGAATTTTTCGTTCTATAAATTGAATGCAGCAGCTTTAATCGTCCTCCGTAAACTATGATGAATAAAATGAAAGCCTTTTATGCAAGCAATCGTGTCGGTACAGCAAGTACAATAAACGCTATCAAACTTTTAAACATCTTGTAACACCCCACGATACGATTGTCGTTGCATTCCCGTTATAATAATACATATTGTTACTATTAGTGAGTATATCAATAAATTTTAAATTTAAACTTTTAGTTGAATGCTCAGCAAAAGTTGTCAGCATTAATATAAAAATTAAATGATAAAGTAAATAGAAACGTGGATTAACTCTCTTTGTAGACAGTTTCTTATAAAACATAATAATTGTTTTCATAGAGTAGTATAATTAATATTGACTGTTGTTCCTAACGAGGATTTTCATCGCAATATCTAAAAGATAGTTAATTCCTTGCTTTCCTAATGAAACTTCGGATCTCGGAAATTGCGTGGAAATAAATACGGACGGTCGAGTCCGCCTCGCAACTTTTAAATGCACTAGTTCAACTAGCCTTTGTTAACTTAACTCAGTTTCAATTTATTGACGAATCTAAATAAATTGAGAACTCTTTGTTTCTGAAACAATCAAAAGTAATTTTAACATGCTTCACCATGTAACGCATTTATGTGAATAATAATTACAAACAAATGAAATGCATAAGTTTTATCCAAATCTAGTGTTGCATCCGAGATAGCGCATGAAGGCATTGATTACACCTTCACGCCAGCTTTGACTCTTTGACAGAGTCTGCTGTAAAATCTTCAAAATATCATTTAAAGAGAAATTATGTTCGATGAACCAAGTTAAACAAGTAGAAATGGCTAAATGGACTGTATTTATTGTTCAAACCAAGAAATAACCGATGCCTAGGCTATTTGGTTGGCGAGATGTCGTTGGAGTCACGTGGTGTGACATCGTGTCATAGACAACGGCTCCAACAGTAATAGTATTCATATGTTGCGCTTCAGTTGTTATAACATACATCAATAAAATAGCGTGGAACCTATCCTAAACACGAAAAACCTACGTCGACTTCAGGATTCCAGAAAAGAATTTAATTAGTTTTACTAAAATGAAACTTATAAATACTGCATCTGAGTCGAGATTACCAATTAATAAGCGATCGCCCTTAGCGGGATATAGCCTTGTATTGCAGCGATTGACTACAAAGTGAACCAAAAGGAAAATATGTAGCCTTTGAAATAAATAAAAGCAAATTTATGTAACAGAAAACAAAAACGTCTACTCAGAATCTCGATGCAAGACATTTTAAACTTCCCAGGTCATCCAAAGATAGTGGAAACCATAGCATAGTGTATGGTAAAACTAAATAAATATTATATACCTGCCTACTTTATTATAACTTACTGTGGAGGTGATAAAATTCCTTGCAAATATATGTAACAGACTGCGGCGGCCGGCGTTCACAGTAAGAAATCACACGAGCACTTTATAGCTAAATTATATTTCGTTGAGGTGAGGTCTTCTTAAATTTAAAATTTCTAAGGACACTCCAATCTTCTTTGATTTAAAGGACATGAAATTTTAAATTTATTAAACTTGAACCCGCAAAAATGATTGTGGTTAGAGGGTGTGGTATGTATTGGAAAATTACGTGTCATACCTGATAGTTACATGTAGCTGGTAGGTAAAGCCTTATTATTCTTAAGTATGTAAAATTTAAAGTATGAATTAAATAGTATGTAATCAAAACAGGGTTAGATTGATTGGGTAAGAATATGTAATTACGGGTTTTTAAATATTTTGCGCTTTGTTTTAAGTCAACTAACATTTTATTTTTTAATTTTTAAAAATAAATAAAGGTCGCTTTAATTTATATTCCCTACTTTAAGTTTCATATGTTGAAATTTGTGTTTATATTCTAGACTTAATTCAGAAAATACATATTATTTTAAAAGCATTTTTCTTTTGCAATAGAACCAAGTAACATTTTCTTTCATCACGGTGAATTGCTAGACTATCAGTAAAGCTAACCCAGCAAATATTTTCGTCCAAGTTAGGTTATGAATACTAATTTCAGTGAAATATCTTCCATTTTCCTACATTATTCACAATGTTGTCAGAATACTTAATAAAACAGCAACGTTGTTTGACAAACAGAGATGAAATAGTTTTGATGTCTTTTATATGTTACTTTATGTTGATAATAAAAATCCGATACAGAAATTTGTTTATGTAGACTATGCCCCGGACTCTGTCATATTCACTCTATTACGACCACAGTTTAGAGTTGTATAACTTAAATATAACTAAAGTAGGTCTGAAAACTGAAATGTCAGTAATTATCATCATTTCACTGCCTAGAGCTTCGCCTCCACTAGGCAACAATTGATGTGCAATACGATATTGATGTATACCTGTCGTAGTTCAAATGTTGCCCACGTTATGTTGGCAACGACTTACGTTGTTGCAGCGTCGCCGATCATGTTGAGCGTCACGTGTTGCGCGTCAGTTGTTGCCCAGAGGATAAGAGACAACACAAGAGTGCGTCAGAGGGTTACTTGGCGGGAATAGAAAGTGGCGGTTAAATTATTCTTATTTTCATTGTCTTTTCATGTATCTCAGCAGAATTTAATGTATAAATGCTCGTGTTTTAACCAGTGAATATCTGTAATCCTGTGTGGAGAACGTGAAATACAACGATTTGGCCGCTATTTTCGTTGACTCCCAAGTAACTCAACAAAGCTTACAGTAACAGTACTAGCATGTTACTTTAGGCAGATTCATCATTTCATCTATTATTTACATCCTTTAATTATTCATCTCATCATAATTTTATTTCTTATTTCATCCCTTATCAAAACTTGTTAATAAATATAACTTGACACTGGCAAAACACTCAAAGTTATATATTGGCAATGCGTTAGTAGATCAACAAAATCAAACGTCAGTAGATATCCATATAGGTACCAGAAAAGTTATTTCCTTGATTTTATTTTCCTCGGAACATCAACTGAAAATTTGAGCGCTATCACAGCAAAAATAGAGAAGACAATAGAAAAATAACATTCTCATCTAAAACACCGACCACCCTCTGGATATTGCGTGATATTTTAAATAAACACAAAGCCGCGGTGGAGATATTTTTATTAAATTCCTTTGGGGCACAGGCCGCGCGGTATTAAGCCTGGATGCAAATAGGTGCATTTTACTATACTCTAAGCATGGCTATGTTATATACTTTATTTATCGTTTGCACGGTCTACGCCTTGTTATGAGGTGTTTACTGTATTATGAGAATGAGATCCTTCCCGGGCTTTCTTTTCTATTTTAAATATTCGTTTTATTTTTTTCAACAAACTGTTTGTAATATTCACAATTTATACAATGTACCTACTTGTAAATTTAAGATTTTTATAAATATCGGTTTTGGTCTCACAAAAAGTCCTTAAGGATCTTTTAAATTTAAACAGGACAAATTGACGACCATTCCAAATTGTAACATCAAACTCTGACCAGACAAAATTGAAATCCCAACAAAGTTATTACCACCTTTCTTTGTAGAAATACAATAGCTTCTGATTTTCTGGCTAGTTGGGCAAATATCTATTTCAAGGCAGGTATTGTTTAAAAAAATGGGCAGATGTTTTTATTAGGACAAGAGGTTGAACAATGAAGGAGACGTCCCATTTAATTCACGAAACTCCTTATTCAAGATGTTCCCCGAATTACTGAATGTTTAGTTATTTGTTAAAGTCCCATTAGGTTCTGTCACTTCAGTACTTATTTCACAAAGAACTCGTCAATCACCCCCATTGGATTTTAATCTCTACGATGTTGCAAATAGAAGTTACAACAGCAGTAAAATATAGTTGGCATTATTGTAATTGTCGTTCGACGCAATAGGGACATCGATAAATTAAATTCGTTTCCGCCGTGTGAATTCAAAAGATGTCTCAATTTGTTGTCTTTTACGCGTAAAGGAACACAAAGAAGCATTTTTTCTGAGAGTTTCTATAATGGTAATGGTATTAAATATAAATGACGCGTGTGGAAACTTTTAAAGTGTTTGATACAGGACCGATGCATTGATAGAAACAACATGTTTGTTCTTTACCACTATTTTCGAATGTTTACCTTAGCGTAATTTAGATGTACATTAACTAAAATTTTGTAAAAGCTTGTGATATTTCGAATAAGTTTCTCTATGAAATACACCTATGTTAATATTACCAAGCACGAATGGAAAATATTCAAAACAGTATTTGAACAATATGATATTTGTCTAAGTAGGCAAAGACAAAAAAGCACTTACACGCCTTCGGTAGTAGGAACTTTATACTGTTCAAATAAAGATAAAAGTATTTGTTCAGAGGAGATGTACAAAGACGTACGTAAATAATCCACAGAAAACGTATGAGATGAAACGCTGAATCATTTTGATACATTCCTTGCGGTTGCCAGTTTCTATGCAAATAGTTTTAAGTTTGTGAAAGAATTTAAAGTAATTCTGTTTGGACATGGAAAAGTAGCCTTAAAGAGCTTAAAAGTATTAAAAGTAACAAAACAAGGTTTGCACAAGTTACAAGGAAATTTTGTAGACAGCTACGTTTTGTTGGATAAGAGAATCCTCCGAAATATTTCAAAAAAGGAATTTATTTTTTGTTTAAAATATAATAATATCTCCAATAAGCCGTGATACATAAACATATTTTACCAATTTAAAAGGTGATTTTAGAAATTTAAATAGATCTTAATTCATATTTCATCTTACATTTACAAAACATCAATACCAACTATGAAAACTTCCTTATAATTTAGAGACGGATTTTAATTTCGGCTTTTTTGTGATTTCACTCAACACTCTAATTGAGTGAGATATAATATATTTAGTACAAAATCAGTTCAATCGTAAATATATGCGAAACTTTTTCCCGACCTTGCAATACACAGCTAACCAATGAGTTATAACTATGAAATAAAATATATCGTGTTGCCAGAACATTCGGCCTCATTTCCTTCAATATCAAGTTACTATACAATCAGAATCGCTTTTGTTCGATTGATGTGTACAAGAAGAATCGGGAGCAAACACAAATTACCGGCAGCATATTTACTTACACTTCTTACAAGAAAAGTTTTGCATGACAATGGAATTTTAACCCTGCTACCACACATATAAAAGCTAAGTTGGAGAAGTAATATGTAGACATAAGCAAGAAACGTTTTCGGGTTGTATATGATAGAAAGTATCGCTTACACAAATTAAAGGTTCAGAAAATATTTGCGGGAAAATGGTGTTACGTAAATTGTTTCGCGTTCTTTTGTTTTTGTTATGGAATACGTCGTTAATGGCTGAGTTATATTTAAGCACCTATAATAACCTGAAACAATACTCGAGGCTTTGGAAATTTCAACTTTCAATGGATCTGAAAGTGAAAATAAAAAAGGTGTAATTATATAAAACTGTTTAACAGTTCAATAGGTACAAAATCAACGAACACATTCGAGTGTTTGTTAAAAAAACCTCGCATATATATTCAGTTGTATTTTTTCTCCTTAAATAAAGTTAAATTATTATTATAATTGAATACATAATACAAAGACTTCATCCGTATTGGATCTCAATGACTTTTTAATGCGGTAGCAGAGAGAAACTATTTTCTTATCCAATATGCAGCTGGTAGGTGCCTTAAGGTGTCAAATCTCGTGATTTACTGCAGCTCTTGCTGTGAACCTACCTACTCCATACTAACAAATCATAACTGGATGAATAAAGTACTCCCTGTGATTCACGAGGAGGCCACTAAAACGCCTCTTTATTGCTCAAAAAGAAATTGATTTCAAATTTTACTGCATATTAAAGTAACCTTTGATATGGGGATTGCCAGTTATTTTTAAAAGGAAGCGTCAAACGGGCGAGCTCCTGCAGAGTTAAAGCCATGAATCAACGTTAATATCAATTGCTATAATTGAAAACGACTCGCTATTTGTAATGATGAAAACATTTTTACGAGTGAAAAATTGCATATTATAAGTACCTTCTGTAAAATTAATACGTCCAAAAATATGGTTAAAAAAACACTTTGTATTTTCTTATTTTCCAAATAAAATACGTTACGGTACAAACATAAAATAAGGATAGTATTACATACAAAGCTGTTTCTTCCTGAAATTGAAGCAGTTTATTATATTTGACATAACAAAAAGGCCGCAAACCTAATGATCAGGCTGTGTGTGTATTTAAACTGATGTCATAAATAATAATTACAGCACGAATCACAACTATTTATTACGTTTAAGTTGAAATATTAATTAACTTGGTTATTAAATGAAATTAACTTCAGGGCATGGATATTTGAGTTGCAATGTAGGGATTATGAATACGATACGTGGACTCCATGTTTCCATAATCCTACATTGCAACTCAAATATCCCTTTTAATCATATTCTGACACATTTAAATATTTAAAGGAACGGAAAACTGTTAGACCTTTAAAGGGAATTTCGGGAGATAAATTAGGTAAATTTGGAATGACCTTTAAAATGGGAAATTTCAAAGCTACTCGATATTTAAAATTATAAAATATTACATGAGTTTGTTATAATAGATTTTTTAATATTTCAAATTAGAGATTTTTAATTAGGTTCATTAGGTGATTAGTTTAGAGTTCAAGAAAACATTTTAACTTTGCTTGACATGTTCTATTTTACCTCTCGCAATGTTTGGGACACAGTCTGTAAGTGTTTTTAAAATTTGATACGTTAATTCGGATGTACCTTCAGTGCAAGTAACAGTTAAAGTAGCTCATACAACTAACATGGCACCGTTTTATTCTCGAATATGTTAAATTTCTGTAGACATTGAACAACTACGGAAATATAGTGATTTTGGAATCTTTTACTCTTATGGGAATTATAAAATCGCTATCTATCGTTCTAACTAGACTTTTTTACAACACGAAACATAAAGAAGTCCCTTTTAGACTTAGTTATAAAATACGTTAATTTACACCAAATTTTAATTTCTGTGTCAATGTTTTTGATTATTATCATGTAACATAACGTTACCATAAACTCACGCCGTAATGAATCCCTCGAGAGGGGCATTAAGATTGACAGAGGGGTTAAACACCGCATTTTGCATGTTTATGTTGAGTCCCAGTATGACAGGTTGCGAATCTGTCGCCACTACTCGGGCTCAATGAGCAACATGTCAGCTACAATCCACGGCAACCCGAGACTCGAACCTACGACCTGTCGGGTCGGGTCGATCGGTTAAACAAGGCACGAAACAAAATGAGCTACCACGTCCTGTAAATCAACTCGAAAAGGGAACTCTATCGAATAATGACTTGTAATTGATGGTATCGCCATCAAGACAGCACTTCTGGTTTTAAAACGACTGAAGACTTCGATTGTTAACTAAAATATGACGTAACAATAACATGTACAAAAAATGCAGAAAATAAATCCGATACAGACACTATTCAATAGCGTATAAGAAGACGCTTATAGCGATGCTAATCTTTAATTAATTTGTGCTTCATACATACTGCTATTCAGTGACCACCTTTCAATCAATCTCAAAAGTGATTCAATTTAAGCCCATCTGATATTAATTGCTTTCGAATTAGGAATGCAAAGATTATTTGTTTTCAGAAGGGGCTTTGTTTTTTTGTTTTCATTGTATTCTCTAAAAATTATAGTGTTATTTACATCAACAAAACTTTAAAGTGAGAAATTACTTACAAACGAATTAAATTTAAATCTGAAAGTCTCATGCTGACTACAAATATTTAAAAAAGAATGAAAAAGAACCTCTTTTACCACTCAAAATAATAGTATACCAAAAAAAATTTTTTTTTTGTTTTTTGTATCCTATCTGGCAACTTTTGATGTGTGATACTAAATTATTATTGGTCCTAAATACAATCCATTAGGACGTCCGTATGATAGGGCGGGTCAAGTAGCGTTATCTACTACCAATCTGACACCTCTAAATATAACGCTTTAACAAACTTAAAAGCATTATTACTTGGCGCTAGTAGTATTAAAAATTAATCTTAAGCTATAAAAAAAATGTGATTCACAAATTTTATTAAACGTAAACCTGAAAACTACGATGTTTCTTGACTGAGATAGACAGCTTCTAGAAAACAAAGAAAGATGATTTGCTAAACATAAAGCAAAAAAACCTTAGCACCATTGGTTTGTTTTTACAGAATACATAATTATATTTCTCCGTATAGTATGAAATAATCATAGTTCATATAAGAACTAAAAACAAAACAACAAATAACTGAGAAAACAATTTGCAATGATCTGCTCCAATTAACTTGATAATTTCAACGTAAGAACAGTATGGCTGCTCGTAAGCATATTTTATTATACCAATTTTTATTTGTAATGAAATGCTGTAAAAGGATCGTCTAAAATGAAATAAGAAAATCGTATTAAATATTCAGTTGAGAATCACATTCTGTAGCTTATTTTGTTTATTTTTAATCCATATTACAAAAAAGTAAAAAACAATCTACTTGTGCATTCTACTTTCAAACATTTTCTGTGACAAAATTTGTGTTAGATGTAAATATTTATCACTTGAAATATCCTAACGAAACTTTTCAAACTCATTATTTTTAGAGAATACTGATAATACTGATCCGATCTATATGACACAAGTCTAGACTGAAATTCCTTTTGCATTGCGCAATTCATTTGGTGACAATTACTTGCTTGGCCATTCAGTTTAGAGTAACAGAGTTTATACTGCTGGATGATTCGTACTAAATATTGGAGTTATGAATATTACAGAGAAATTGTGAAAGAAAAATGTAATTTAATAGAAAATTGAACTATGAAACTTATATTCAGCAAGAAATGTTACTATTTGTCTCAGACTTGATACAGAACAAATGCTTGAATGATGATTGTACACACAAGTATCTCTGAATATTTGATCGAAGTTGAAATATACATTGAACATATGGATTGAATAGAATTAAATAACATCTAGATTTTTTGCTTATTGATTTTTTGCTTTAATAATATTTTATTCAGTCGGAATATTAATTCTGAATTTAAACCAGTGGAGTACAATGTTTGATAAAAATTTATTCGAGTGCGATTTATTTTTGTTTGAGTTTATACACATTTCTAACCAGAATTTAAAATTTAAAAAAGAAAATAAAATCGATTTTTTTGTCATCTGTTTTAAATTTTAATAAGAGGAGTGAAACTTATTTGCCCCTCATTCGTATGCAAATACTAAGTCCTAGCTCAGTAACATTTGATTTGAGTCCGTCTGAAGAACTTTCGATTTGTAGATTGCAGTCACCACCACCATTTATTGCCCATCACCAGGGTATTGGCTTGACGTTTAACAAATACTTAGCTGGAATTTGATGTCTAAACTTGATAGTTTTTACAAAAATGCACTTTCAAAGATTCTCATCTTTCGTTTCAATTTATTTCAGCATTCAAAGGAAAACTCACTTCAAGACTTTTGTCTCCTTTCTTGCTTGGCGATACAGTTTAAATTTTTGTCTGACGTTCAGCAATATTGTTGGAAACTATCTTACTTCTTCCATTTTTTAATTTATTGACTTTTAAAAACGAAAGTGTTACGCACTATTGGTTGTTATTAATATTTTTCCATTTAAGTTAATAGGAATAACACATAATGTATTGATATATAAATATGTTGCTGTTGCATTTTGGAACATGTAGGTACAGTACAGAAACAGCCGGGATTTATGATAGCGTCAAAAGTTTTTCAGCGGCGCTATTCGGGTATCTCAATAACAATTTGAGCTGTGACAACAATATATATATTTTTTAATGCAAGTTCTTTTAAATTTCAATGTTGTTGTTCCCAATGACGACATTATTAAATAGGTGATTTGCAGATCTTGTAATGAACGATCCATTGTAGTAATATACGGTCCCAGCAAGGGTACCGCTGGGACCCCTTCTGCTAATGTTTGAAAAATGACTAAGAGTATTACTATTTTGAAATAATCATCGTTTTTTCTATATCTAAACGGACGAATTACTTTGAGATCATGTTTATATTACTATAGATAAATCCTTGAATTTAAACCGACTTTTGGCTATTTTGTTAGCAAATTTCTTAATGCCAACATAGTCAAAAAATGTTATTAATTAATTAAATGAATATTCAATAAAACCCTCAATTCTCGGTATCTTTATCAAACAGATGCCTTTTGATTGGCACAAATCATACATATTTAACTTTCTCTCAGTTGCCGTTATTATCTCGTAAATCAATCCGCCCGCAGCTGTCAAACTCCTAAATAAATATGTTATTACAAATGCATATGCTAGATGCAATGAGATAACCACTAATCTCCATTACAATTAAAACATTTCGGGTTCAACAACATAAAGAAGTGGATAGGTGCGTGTTATTAGAATTCGGAACATCGGTTGCATACTTAACAGCTTCATAATTAAAAACCATTTCAAGTCCAAAAAGAAATCGACCTTATTTAAAGTACTTAGAGTCCTAGAGATTATGCGATTGCGTGTATGGTGATTCAGCGAAATGTGTTTCGGTCGGATAAAGAAATAATTATCGGTAAAGGTTTGCGAAGTGTTGGGATGTGGGATGGGCATCCGAAAGATAACCAATCGAAACTATTATATCTGGACAGTTATTTTTGCTTAGTCACCTACACCTTTTAGGAATAAATGGGCAATGTCAAATCACATCATACTTAAAATATGAGTGAAGCCAAAGCTCCTTTTAGGGTAACTTCTAACCATCAGTTTCATCGTACGCTTGTTTGGCAGTTTTGTTAGCACTAAGAAAAATACCGAGACTGAATATTTCTACATCATAAAATTCTGTTCTCACAACAGACAGTCGTTTCGCTCTTAACGAAAATCGGGAAACAAATAAAAACAATGGATAAGAAAATTTGCATTCACTGAAAGCATTTTTCTAGCATCTTTCACAAGAGACGCAGTGGGTTCGCTTCATTAAACGCCAAATTATCAACACGCTCCGTTCAAGCTATGCAAGTTGGCATTACCTACTCAAAACCATCAAATTTGTCACATCTAAAACCATCTTTGTTATTTCAATGCTAAGACTTGTTTTTGAATGAAAGTGCTGCTAGCAATTTTAGCTCATAATTCATGACCGTACCCGGAAAACTGATCGCACTTCAAGACTATATATTCAAGTTTTAACCTTCTTCTTCAAACAATAAGTTGCAGTTTCAAAAAACGGGAAATCGTTTTTCACACTTAGTAAAATGCACCCTTCTTTCTTATTCGCATTCCACTTTTAATTGTTTTGATTTTAAATTGTGAAATGAGGAATAAGGAATAAAAGAGGGTGATTTTAAAAGCACATTGTGGAATTTTTTGCGCATTCGTTTTATTGCCTTCGTAAAATATAATGTCTACTATCTTTTCATTAAATGGAACAATATATATTTGATAAGAAAAAAATAATTTAAAAGTTTCACGTAACCTGAATTTCATTGCATTTTAATGCAATAAAGCAGCCGTCAAGCAGTTTTCCATGTTTCAAAAGATTGAAGCTTGTGCATTTACCGGCACGAGAGGTATAACATTTTTACCCCTAATTTGGTAACGCTCAGGGAATGATCTTGTTGTTTCACATCAGGGGCATCGTCGTTTTAATAGGCGGCGGTATCACTTTTCATCAGGTAACCGTTGTGTTTGCCCATGAAATTGCAAATAAAAAGGTGAAAAACATACATTCCAAATTCGTCAAAAGTTACTGTTCCAAATTTATGTTAAATTTATAGCAAATGTATTTATGTTATGTACTTTGTCCAAAGGTAAATACGATATAAAATTCATGCCTACAAATTTTAAAATACTTATAGAGAAATGTTATTTATTAAGCTTAAATTAAGATTATGCAGTTTATAAATATTTTTTTATGAAATACCAGCCACATTTGTAATGCAAATAAAACTGTAAATCAAGTCCAACACAGACAAGAATACATACTAGAGAGTAAATCACAAATTTTGGTACGAAATAAGTGAAGACTGGTATAATCATTGGTATTTAAGTACTGTTGTTACAAGATTATAAGACTATAGTACACACGGCCATGGAACAACTTAACCTGTTTGCACTTTGTACCGTTCTTAAATTGGACAGCACAAGGATTAATATGGCGATTGTTACGTGTGGCTGGTTGTACCTCGGCCTATTGCAAAGTCATTACTAAACACATATTGGATGGTTTATGCCGCCTACACGCGATTGATTCGCGACGCACCCCACGCAGGATACATAAATCATAAATCAAACACAGACATTCACTAACGAACACGCCTCAAACATCTTAAATCGAGTTACCTCAATAAAAACGCAGAAACAATGGCTCGCTATCGTATCGACGTCACTTTACGATTTGTCAAAATTTGTCGAAATGTTAATATAGATACCGAACTATTGAGCCATTTCTCTTTGGAATCCTTTTTTGGAAAACAACTTTGTTTTTTTTAAGCCCGTATCATTCGAAACGAGTGAATTGGTTTCGCTGTTTTTTTTCGAGGTATATGGAGCAGCATTGATCTTTTTGAGCATTTTTTACTTTCCACATAACATAAATTCGTATTTGCTACTTTAACTTACAAAGCAATACATACATTTTAAAATACTATTAAACATTTCTCTTATTCATTTAAGTCTAATATAAAAGTCCACACACGTTGTATGTAAGTTTTAATACTCTTTTAGTGCTTGACACACAAACAAACGCTAATTTCCCTTGCATAAATTTAAAATGTAGCTTAATAATGATAATAAAACACATCACGACACATACATTGACTCAGCCCTACAGAAAGTATCGTAGGAACTTTTGTAGGAACTTTGTATTACGTAAGAACTAAGCAACGATATGGTACATACTACATAGAAATGAATACTACATCCAAGACCGGTAAGCGATTCAATTCAATTTGCTAATAATAGAAAGTTCCGCCCCCGCCGGAATTCGAACCCAGAACCTCTAGCGTAGCAGTCGGCTGTTTACACTACTGCGCCACAGAGGTCATCAACATTTAGGTACTTATTATTAAATGTCATGATATAAAGTTTAGTGCACTTTTGGTGCAATCATTAATTTAATCCTTTATGAGGGTGAACGCAAAAGCAGGATTGGCGAGCAATTTAAATATTCCGTATACATCCACTGAGTCCCTTTCAAATTAAAAAGGGAGCGTTTTTCACCACATATATCAAACGCGGGAAAACGTACTAATTACTCAAAAATCACATTTACAAAACGTACAAAGCTGTGGACAGGTATTGCTCATTAACTCCAACCACACGCAAAGTTGTCATTGAACAGATGTGACACTTTTGTTGTTTTAATATATTCATTGGAATATGACTTAGAATTAATATGTTATGTAATGTATGCAATATGTTTGCCTTACCTTATATCGAAATAGTTTTATTTTCGAAACTACTTATATTATATTAAAGTTATAATTGTACAATTGTTGTATTATTTTAAATTACAATTTGTCTTACTGTAAGGAAGTAGAATGGAACGTTGAATTCTGACTAAAACAGTAATATTATAAGTAAGCAATTTTACAAGTAGAAAAATCCTTTCACCTTTCGCTTCCACAGGCTTCCAATAAAATTAATATCAGTCCTTTCGCAGGCAAGTTTAAACAAAAATAATCTTTGACCAAAGGACCCGCATACAAATTATAAAAGTCAACTTTATCGTTGGCTTCCATTTATACCATATGAACGTACACAGAACGTAAAGGTTTATCATACGTAAATAACAAATTTTATAATGAACTCCATTTCCAGCAAACGATTAAATTTTAGATACATTTGAGTCGAACTTTCCAACCTTACTCTGATGAAAACTTGTTGTTTAAACTTTGGAGGTCACATAAGCATAAACATATATAATTACATAATTGGAGGTTATAGAAACTATTATTCAAATGAGTAAAAACTGTGTTATCGTTTTCATTATATTTTTAATTAATACGAACTTAAATTTATTGTTTTGTATGTGTATTTTACCAACGAAAACGCCTTGAAGTAGAACTACGAGTATGCTTACACTTGTAGATGTATTATGCGAAACAGCTGGATTTCTCGAAAAATAAACAGTTCGATTACTAAACTACAATTAGACTGTTTCTAATTGCAACATGTATCCCAGGTTTCGGTTTTGACAACACATGTTTTGTACCACTGTTGGTGCAACGGTCCATAGGCAGTGGTAATTGTTCACTAATTCTTTACTTTGGACACAATGACTAACTGATGGACTAATGGAACAGAAACAATGAGATACTAATAATATCTAATAACTCTTCCACTTCCCATTTCTATATCAAAGCGGTATCCAATTAAACCAGGATTTACTGTATTTTACAAGGAAAGATTTTTTCTAAACCTTAGTAAATACCTAGTGGAATTATTTGCGGTTACCAGTATAGTTTTACTTAAAATTTTCCTAAATATGCAAAGTAATGATTTAATTTCTACCTACATTTCCTATTTGTTTAATGCTTAATTATCACATATTTAATTCCAAGAAAATAAATTGTAATCGAAAATCCAAGTTATATTTATTGACAGCAGAGTAATCAAATTAATTGGAGGTGTTATTTTTATTAATATAACAAACTGTACATGTGATGCAGTAAAGTTAAATCATAATAATGACATTTCATAAAATAACCATTTATTAGTTTTTAATAAGCTGTCATACTTTGATTGTCGTTAAACATGCAACTTTTAAGTTAGAACGCGACACGTCACACGAAAGCTGCGTTGTGTTCAAAACATCGAATGTTTTCATTTCAATATTATAATTGAGTTCTGACGGATTATTTATGAAGTTTTACTCTTTTCAAAAAACTTATATTCAAAATTTAGTGTTTGCAATAATTAATGTTTTGTGAGAATGAAAACTGAGGTTAAAACAATTATTTTCAGTGCACAATACGTTTTAATAATTTTGCTAAATCCTGCATTCTAACATCTTAGCTACTTAAATAAGTAATAGTAAAAGTATTAATTTGACCTTAAACGTATAAATTAAAATAAAAGATTACTTTCTCATATTTTAATGAAATTTTTTTTTGCTAGATTTTACTAAACAGAATTATTTTACGAAATATCGTGCTAATTGCTTATTAGTGCGAGAAAAACAACTTTTACAAAAGATAATATAGATGGTTTGAACTGATATTTTCTTGACCTGAGTGGCAATCTAAAAACCCATTAAGTAGAAGAAAAACTTAAGCCTAGACATTAGATATAAAAGTAAACATTACCACTTGCCCTCATAGGACTTTTATCGATAAACGAACATACTTTATCGAGTTGTCTCGAACGAATACATTCTTTATTGCGGTAAGAATGTATACGCAAAACATTGGTAAGGTGGACAGCTATAGCTTTATCTACCTCACTTCCGTGTGTTCGGAACATAACATACGTGGTATTGCATACCAGAGGCGATATGCAAATCATTTTCATGAAATTTATAGACTTAACGGCTGTTTACGGTCTAATGTCGTGACACGTGACAATAAAATAGAGTTTCATATAGAATACAACGTGTTTGTAGAATGAAATTATCATCGTTCGCGCGACATGTGGCGAGTTACATTATTTTGTCACCTATAAAGCTCACGATTTGGTGTCGATCTTTAATTAATGCTTTTACGGTTTCCTACCTCGTTACCGCGTGATGAAAAACGTGGAACCCTTATAGCTTTAATTTGATTATGATTTATACGAGATCGTTGACTCTAGCAAGGTCGTTGTTGGTTATTTGGTTTATGTTATTAAGATAAAAAGAACGAAAACTAAATCTTTTGTTTGAATCCAAGCAGAAGTGTTAGTGAACAGTACCTTCAAGTAAATGTCAGTGCAAAAATGCCTATATATATATATACTGGTGTTGTTACTGGTTCTGTCTGAGATTGGTTTTATTTACAATGGACCTTTCCTTAGATAGCTCTGTCGATAACTTAAAGTATGGAGGAGAGATAAGAAATGATATTCAAATTAAATACCTTTGACATTTTGAGATTACAAACATCACCGATACAGTATTGAGAAGTGGTTTTGATGGTCATACGTTATGCTTAGTGTGGATATAAAATTATATAAAAACGAATATAAAATTCAAAATTCGTGCTACGTATCAATTATGTAGTAGGTAATTTGCAAGCTTTTGTAGTTGATTTGTAATGTTGAATATAGAGAGTTAAAATACCTTTGTCCAAAATCGACTTTTGGTTAAATAGAACTCACATACAAAAGTATATAAAAAGAAAAACTTCTGCCAGGGAATCGAACCGAAAGCGTTTACATCGTTAAAGAACATTTTTAACTTAAGTTTCCTAACAAAATTAGAACAAACCCTTTGTCTGTATGTCGCAGCTGTTATTCTCAGAAAATTCTATCAAATGCTATTGACTTGAATTTTAGTGCAGTTGTAAAACTGAAGTTGACTATTGTACTAACATGGCAAAGTGGAAATAAATAAAACGTTTAGTTGTTACTTTTCTAAAATT
Source organism: Choreutis nemorana (assembly GCA_949316135.1). Classification (NCBI taxonomy): domain Eukaryota; kingdom Metazoa; phylum Arthropoda; class Insecta; order Lepidoptera; family Choreutidae; genus Choreutis; species Choreutis nemorana. Next base: position 6,301,588 of record OX438609.1, read on the forward strand.
ATGATTGTGAAAATTATGGTATTGAGCCGAAACGCCTGGAAAATTCTAAAATTATTAAAAACTAATAATAAACTATATAGCACATACCACGTTGGTTCATGGTTCGTCTGTCATTGAGCACTCTTTTTTAAATTGTTTTATCTGCCTTTTATTGTTATTTGCTTAGTACTAACTAAACTACCTTGCATTATACTTTATGTTCTCGATATTTTGGGTCCACCAGATCCACTCTATGCTGTCCTAAAAACACATGACTTATCGTGGCAATGCACTTACGATCTCTCTGTCTCCGAGCGACTTGCTATCTTTATTCAATTTGTTACCCTTATCAAGTATTAAATGCGTTTTAGGACTGCGCTCGCCACTTTTTTTCCCTTTATTAATTACGACCATAGAGTTTGCCGCCTTTTGAAATAAAGACAGATGATAGTTTTTGTGCGTACCTTTATCTAATACTCATTTGTTGGTCAATGAATATTTGACGTCTAATGTATCGATATCTTGTTTCGTCCACCTGCCTCGGTTTTTAGTGGACAAAAAGATTTGTGACTTAAAAACTGATGCGTTTACATAATTTATTTAAGTTGAACGTAAAAAGGAAGAACGTATGTGAAAGTAAATCCATAAACTATAAAATAAATAGATCATTTTTATTGATCGATAGCCTTTCCTAAAGTACAAATAATACTGAATTATACAAATACCAATTATAAGTTGCTAATTTAAATGTATTTGTTTAAAATTCTATTCTCCAGTAGATTTAGGAAAATACAAAATAATTCTCTCTGTACTCTTTGAAAAAAGCTACGGGTGATTTTTGCCAGATTCTTCCCTTTAGATAGCATTTCGAAACGGTGCGTGGTAGTTTAAAAAATGTGACGTTTATAACTAGTTATTTTCCGTCTTTTTTTTGGTGTTTCAATGCAAAAACAAATAATTTTGCATTAAAACAAAATTCCGATAATTTTGAACAACAAAAACAAGAGTAAGAATGATCGGCACGGAATAATACGTAAATACTTTCAATTGTGTCACGCAACCAATAAAATATTCACCCTTTGTGTAAAATTTATTTCAATAAATGCATGCATTATGAATAAATATTATTTAATGAACGTTTTAATAATAAACCATCCAATGCGGTCGAATTTTCAGTAAAACGTAAATGATATTATTTCATGTTATATTTTTATTCTCAGTTACTTTAAAAAATACCATAGAGAGAACAATCCTGTAACGTTTCCATAGTCAATGGACGCTGGATAAGAAACATGAACATCTATGAATTGCACCTACGAGTGCACCGTAAAACAATTTACTTAATGCTTAGTTCTCCAAGAAAGTGAAAAGATTTTTTCAATCTTATTTTCAAGTTAGTAAATACCTCTAGACGTATCGTTTAAAATTTTTATCACATCAAACAAAAACATAAACTCACGCCATCATTAATCCCTCGAGAGGGGTGTAGGCAGAGGTTTATGTTGAGTGTGACAGGTTGGGAATCTGTCGCCACTATACGGTCACAATGAGGACGTGGCAGCTACAACCTTCGACAACCTGAGACTCGAACCCTCGACCTGTCGGGTCGTGTCGGTCAGTTAACCAAGGCACGTCACAAAGTGAGCTACCACGTACCACGTACATTTTTCTCAATTCTTTTATAATATGATATTTGCATTTTATCTATACAGATAAATTAACTCTGGTGGCTAGTAAACAAAGAGGCATATATTCATGATGGAAAACGTAGATTGTGGTTGAAAACGAGTTTTTAATAACGTTAAAAATGTGAAAGTGATACTTCTACGTCAAATTAAGTTACTAACACCTTAATGGATTTCCCGGCAAAAGACAGTTTCCGCACCACTTAACCCAACTTCCGTTGTAAGTAATCGATATTTTCACCGAAAAATCCAGAGGTGTCATTCGGTGACATTCGAGATGGATAGTGAAGTGACATTTTTTCATGTAACCTTATCTATGAGGGTAATTTAATGTTTGTAACGCCAACACCTAAATAATGTACTTTTGATGTTAGTAAGTTTCCTATCCAAGAAAACTTAAAAATTACGTTACTTTCGATCAAACATGTGAACTTTTTTTCTTACAACACGAATTATTTAAAACTGTCGATTTTAACTAAGGAAACAGTTCAAGCGAAGCTTGCTTGGGTACACGAAAAAGGTTTTTAGGACCATGCCTCGGGCGTTGCTTAAGAACAATAGATTTTGTTAGGAGGAGTCTACTTAGCCACACCTTAAAAAGCTTATTTGCATACTCACATAAATTACTACGTAACGTTTCGACGTTCAATAAAAACTTTGAATTTAATCTAAAATTTTATGTCACAGAAAGTTTAACAATTTCCTTGATATTTTTATGCAATATTTTGTACTAAAACATAAAAACGTGAACAATAAACAGATGTTTCCGGTTTAGTTTTAAAATTAGTTTTCGAATTCTGCTTTACTTTAACTCTTTACATCGAAATTGTAAATGTCATGTTGTTGGTGTGTTCTGAATTAAATATTTATTTGAAAATAATTTAGTAGAACTTTGTGTTTTTATTTTTGCTCGTTATTTTCGTAGCAGTTACATGCAACATGTTCTATATACTTATTCACATTGCACTATCAAATATTAAAACCGGCAATACCTGAATAATAGCATTGTCATATAATACAGTGTATGCTTATAAACAACAAAAGTATTGGCCATCACCCTAAGAAACCTCCCTCAAACCCCTTAAAAAGCAAAAGGTAAAAAAAAAACAAAATAAAAGTTATAATTGTGAAAAAGTACAATTTGTAAGAACTCAATTCAGTATCATATCTAGTTGCAATTGTATATTTTAACTAAAAGTGTAATAGCAAGAACAGTAAACAAGTAGGTACTTCAGCATTCTAGCTAAACGTATACGGTAATTATTTTGTACGTATCTTTAAGCAATCGGTAAAGCTCTCTGTTAAGGCAGTTATCTCGACAATAATTGTTATTGGTACAGGATTTAGCGCATCGTGTTAAACCTCTATGTCGTTAACTTTACGGTTCAAAATAGAATATCATCAGATTAAAGTAAAGATACAAGTAAGATGAGAATATTTTCTCGCTACTGATGTTTATTTGTCTTATCTAATTGGCTATAATAGTTATCTGGTTCAGAATTTTCAAAAATCTGATTTTTGAAAGTTAAATGAGTCCGAATGAATGAATGAGTCTGAGCCGGTCCATTGGAAAAAAAAATGACTTGGATTTTGACTTGGAACGATGTATTTTATGTTCACATAATTTAAAATCACGAATCAACATAATGAATTTTTTCTTCATTAAACAGGTAAACAAAGATATAACGACGACTCTAATAAAGCATTAAAATTTTTGAAATAAAGCGTTAGATAGTATATGAGTAAACAAATAAATGTAATTTATTTTAAAATTATGCCAGCGTGTGCTTGTTAAATCATTTTTTGTCTTAGTTTTCTTTGGTACATTTACTCGAGCTCGTGTAGGCGTATTACGTAGGTTTTTATACACTGTTTTATTCTTTTGTTATATTTCTATGAAAAATTCATATTTGACCATGTCGGTCCACGATTTGAATACAATCTATCATAATGAATATTTTATTATTCACTTAAACATTTTTCAATTTGGAAAAACTTTTCATTTTATCTTTGTTACATCTAACTGATCTTAATTCAATACATTTATTCTGAGATATTTTTTTACAAAGATCCAATTCGATGGGAGTAGCTGCATAAAGACCTATTGGAATCGAAATGAGTCACCAGTGATTTGAAATGAAATAGGTCTATTGCAACCGCTTTAAGGTTGCTGATGAAGAAGAGCTGTATAACTTCTATTCGGTTGGTATAAAGTTCACATTCGTCTGAGTTTTAAATAGAAACAACTTACCTCTTTTGTGAAGTCCTGAGTGACCTTTTTTCTCGATGATCAGTATCAGTTGTATTATCGATAGTTCGACGCGACAAAACCATTCAATTCTTAAGTAAGTATTCGATATGTAAATTTATTTGTATGCATTCTTTAGCATGCTATGTTGATGAGGTGGGCGAAACTACGTTTGATGGGTGTATTTTATTGTTATAAATAAAATATACTTTTACCTCTGACTTTAGTAAAATTTTATAGAATTTTTAATTTTAATGTTGTATTTTTTGGACATAATTTTAATTTTTAAAGTACGAGTATCTATGGAATGCAGTTTTATAACAATGAAAGTCTATAAGATGATTATAACTAGAACTTAATTTATAAGGTCAAGAGGTTTCCTAAACCAAAAAAAAAACAAAGATATTGATCAAAGCGTATTTTATAAAAGGTAGTAAAATGGAGCTGCTTTTTATTAATGTCTTTGATACCTATTTTCTGTCAATCCATCTGTTTGTTATACAACGTTTATTAGTGAATAGGTGAGTGAGGGAGGAATTTTTGAAGGCAATTTATTTAGAAATTGAATGGGACATTCTGATATTGCTTAGTCATCACTTTTTTGTTCGTATATTTAATACGTGTATGTTTTGATGCGAGAGACGGATGACCACTGATTATTTAATACAATTTAATATAAATACTTGAAAGCTCTTATTTCAATGTGGTTAAGGTTTCTTTTTGATTAAAATTAAGATAATGAGATTAACTAAGGAGGCATTTTGTAAAACTGATACTATTAGTGACTCATGTTTTGAATGAACCGAATTCAATTCAGTTTACCTAAGCATACAGATGAGAACCGGAACAGTCTCTATCTGAAAAACAAATAAATAAATTAAAATAAAATAATTTAAAACGGTGACTTGGTTGATACATAAAAATCGACCGATGAGAAAAAACCTTCAAATACTGCATTATTTTTGAAAACCTATGTATCGTGTGTCAAAACCAAATGCAGAAAACCATCTAAGAAAACACAAATGATCCAAAGGTGAACATATGAAATTTCTGTGATGAAATGAACAGATTATAATAATGGATAAAAGGAAATGTTATTTTAAAATACCAATTGAAAAACCCCAATGAGATTGTAGAAGGTTATAAAATTAATCCTTACTCCATATTTCACTTTGTGTTCCTCAGTTATAAATTCTCATTAAAAGGTCATCCCAAGTCATTAAAACCTTCACACTGGACGAGGCGATTGAGTTTCAGACCCTTTATCTTAAAGCTGCTAACCACAATAATCTTTCGAATTTACTAAACAACCAAGAAAACTCTTCAAACTGTCTTCAGAGTAAACATGCATCTCTATCGCACTCTTAAATAATTCAAATAGAGAAAGAGGGACAGTTGTACTTTTATTGCTTCAATGACATGCTATCTAAATGAAAATAGATTTAACCCATAAAATTGGTATTTGCCCAAATTAAACGTTGTTCTTAATTGATACAAATGGTGGTATCAATTTAAAGTATAAATTGAAGTTGACGCCAGGAGTAAAGGGTGAAATTTAGTGAGGGCATAAAGTTACTAATTATTACCAAGCTGACTTCGAATCGAGTTACTACCGACAAATTTGAATTCTATAAAGTGAGCCAAAAGACAAATGGTAACGTATGTAACATACATTTCTTAACAAAATACCTAATTACACAAGTTTTGTGAAATGCCTTACGCGACATAATTTATAAAGAAAAGCTAGAATTCTTTTTTGTTTAAGTATAAAATTGTTGATACTACTAAACTGATTTAGCAATATATAAAAAGTGTGGTTACCAACAAAAAAATTGTTTAAATGGATTTTGTAATAAAATTTTAACTTAATTTGTCAATTAAAATTTTAAACACATTCAAAATTGATATTTGAATACTGTTCATCTCAGATTAAATATTAATATCAAATTTTCTGTTCAAAACACAAATAAAAGTCATATTTAATGTTAGCGACCAAACATCGGCAGTTTAGCATCGATATGATTGTTTTCTTTTTACGAATTTGATGTCGAGTCATTTAAATTAAGTATCAATACTGTTATTGATCATTTATTTTTCGATTTCCAGCTGTTTTACGGCATACCAATAAATTAAAATAGATATAAGGTCTGTAATAAAAATATAAATTTTGTCGCGTTAAACAACCGTTAACGTCAAAATATAACGGGCGTAAAATATACAACAATTATTTGTGTTGATTTATACGTTTTTAAAATGTAATAATGCATAAATTTGGTATTGAATAAAGTGAGTAATTTGTACGGAATACAAATTATAATTTACAAGTTACAATATAAAAACTGAGAAACATTTTATTTGGAAAACTATAAAAAATTATTGTAAGCTTACTAACATTTAAGTTTTTTTAGTACTATTGTTCATAATTAAATTAAAAACACATTTTACATAACATCAATAAAATTACGTAAAATGTGTTTTTAGCATTATAATTTTTACTATGCATCGTCCTTTCCTGTAAAATAAAATTTTCCACTTTTAGTGCGAAACTAATTTAATATTTTACGTTTATTTGATGATATCCGTTAAGCTACAATTTTTTTACTAGCTATGCCAATATAGATATGTCAAGTGTCACACTTTTTTATCACGAATCTCCACTCACGTCCTCGACTCTCTAGTTCATATCATCAATTCAAATGAATAATAAGCTAGTGAGAGTAAAACTAGATTTCATATTCAATTGAAAGTTAAAGTACGTAATATTCAGATTTTTTATTCCTTCTCCTCTTTTCTCTCGATATAACATACTAGGAAAACCTTTTTTCTGATCTCTTTTCTCTCGATATAAAACAAAGTATTAACAGTAGGTAGTAAGTTGATATTAGTTGTCGTTTTCTGTCCTTGTTGTTGATTTACCGTGGCCCCCGCTAGAACTTTCCTAATAAATAAAACTAATTCGAGCCGGTGTCAAACTCCATGCTCTACGAGTATCTCTATGTTAGACATGGAAGCTCTACGACGAAGGATCAGTAGATTTGAAGATTAAGAGATTCGGGACAAATTAAATTGAAGTTCAGTACTTTTGAATATGGATCAAAATATAGGGCACGTTTAACATGCCATTAAAATGTATTTTATTTCACGATTATTTAAAGACCTTGCTGGAACATCAATGGACTAGTGAGGTTTCTTGATGGATTTTTGAATCGGTAGTCAATTTTGTCTATCCAAGAGAGTTAACGATGATAAATGGGTTTTCTCATCCAATTTTCGGACTATGCAGTAGTTTAATCTTATTGGGTTGGTAATTCTAAGGTAAAACGAGATACATATAAGAAAACTTATTTTTAAAGATTCAAAATGTAAAATTTCAAATCATTTTCTAGTAACGACTTTGCATACCTTTGACCGCAAACTCATAAAAGTTGAAATACGTTAGCAATTAAACTCTATTAGGATTCATTTTTCATGGATACTATTTCTAGTTGGTAAGTATGACTATCCTACCGCTATTACGGCTATGGGTTACCGTATGTCCTTTACGTTAATAGGCTATGGTTTGTTAGCACCATACCACACTACAACATACATGTGAGAAAAACATATGCATATTGCAACGAAAACAAATTTGAGCACCTACCCTTAATCATTTATACTCAGAACCTTTTGCTTAGCAGCCAGCAGTTACTCAGCAGTATCAGAGTATTAGGCGTGTTTTCTGCTTGTTTCCCATTACATTCGAAAACGAAATAAACCAAATCTCTCAATGACATTGAATCTCCATATATGTGGTTATATATCCATAGTTCTAGAATTACTGTTCCGAGTTGTAAGCCCAGGTTGTTGGTTTTTGTGTCCACACTACATAAATTTGTCCCTTTTCCCCCTGCCTGGACCTTTATGAGTAGGGTTTCCCTATGGCTATGTTAACCTCTGCAATTTATCTGTTCTAATCGCTCCATGATAAACTTTGCGGCCTCACTCCTTTTAATTATAATTACTTATGAATTACCCAAGATAACGTATGGATGGGGTGATCAAAATAAATTAGATTTGCATAGTTTACAGAACTTTCACGGTTAACTATCCTTTTCTATGAGGGGTTTTCAGGGAAGAATTCATGTTATTTGTATTTCCAACTGTTTAATTTAAATTTGTACTATTATAAAATTAATATGTTAAAAAACTGCAAGGTAAAGAAACTTTTTAAGGTTATTTTGGGGCACACCCGCCACTCTGTCCCACCACTGCAACTCCTGTTCACTAGGATCAACAGTGGCGTCCTTTGACCGAATAATCAACAAATAATGCAGCTGTGCAATGACGCACAGGCTTTGCCGGACACCCTAGCGGTTGTCTTGGGACCCGCAACGAACTTAATCAGAATAGAATAGGAGGTAGCAAGAAACCGCACCACCAACCACACTATATAACCTTTTTTAAGGTTATACAGTGTGGGATCGAACTTATGTATACTCTACATAAGTTGTAAAAAAAATGACGATTTGAAAGTGCTTATTTTAAGTCTAATCGATTAAAAAACATTTTGACATTGACTTTGACTTTTCTACTAATGTGTACCAGCCCTTACAAGATCATCCGTCCACCTCGTAGGGGGTGGTACAACACTACGCCATCTGCTCCGTGGTCGCCAAATAAAACCTTTCTTCCACAGCGGTCATCGGGTTTTCGCCTATAAGGCTAGTCGTGCCACACCCGATACTAAAAAACAATATTATTTTTAAGCATATTTAAAGGAACTAGATCCCCTATTGTTTTTTAAGACGAACAGTAAAATTTACGTAAATGCAGCCATGCTATCCTAGTACCATTACAATAGAAAATATTTTTATAGCGGAGTAATGTTAAAGCCATGCCAAGTATGTCAGTCACGGATTTTATTAAGCTCATTCAACAATTTATAATTCTCTAGACCATCAACTCGCAATAAAACAAAACTAAATTACAGTCCTACGTTAAAATGACCTCCTTTATGGTTTAACAGTTAATATTGCTTTCATTACTGGAAGTATTAGGTTTGACTCCTACCATTAATAAAGAGATTTGAATATAAACAAATAATAAAATTAAGATAGAGCCTAGAAAATTTCTCGCTCAAATCGAAGCTGACCGAATTCGATATACCCCCAACAAATTTCTATTTGTTGGTGTTCTATTTGGTCGCTTTTCTAAGCGTAGTCAAATATTTACAATACAAATGCTGTTTATTCCTATATATCCTTTATTTAGATCAGAAAACAAGAATAAAGATCTTTATTTATCTGTGTGAGATATATAGAACAATAATAATAACCAAATCACGACACACACCTTGATTCATCCAAAAATAATCTGGTATTGCAGGAACTAAGCAACGATATGGTGGAAACTACATAGATAAGATTACAACTACTAAGACCGGAAAACGAAACAATGCGTCTTGCTAATAACACAAAGTTTCGCGACGCCGGGATTTGAACCCTGAACCTCTAGCGTAGCAGTCGGCTGTTAACACCACTGCTTCACCGAGATCGACAAAAAGATATATAATGCTAATGATCAATTTTAACTGATTCGTTATTATAGTAGTACTAAGTAGGGTAAATAATTTGTAGATTTATTAAATAATATGAATACTGTTAAGACACAGGTGCTTTACTCGCATATTGAGTGTATTTAATTTTAAAGCCTTTCAACAAACTTGAAAACATTCAAACAACTTAGATGGAAGCTGTGACTCGTTTCTAAATCCACTTTAGCTGTGCCCGTAGGTGACACATACGGCTATGTATACACTTAAGGAAAAAACAAATATCCAAGCATTTTCCTAAGAGCTGAAGTTAAAAGGATCTTAATGTAATCAGAGAGTAAACTGAAATTATTGCTTTATCTTTGTCAACGGAATAATTTTTAATTTAAATAAAAAATAAAAAATGAGACTTTTTTATAAAATTTGCTGTGAGGATAACATGTTAAAAGCATTATTATAATATCCTATTAGATCTTTGTTTGGTATTTTAAAATATAATAACTGTAATAGTTACAAATTAAAAGATAATTTATAAATTAATAACTTATTTATTTGTAAATCAAAAACATCTAATTTCTGATGACATTTTCTGTCTATCTCACCAATCGTTTTTTTAATGTATCAAAAAATTTATAAGAATAGATATAGCTACTACAGTTCATATTCCTAGTAATGTCAGAATAAACCTTCAAGCCTGATATTAGATTAGTTTTACGTAGAGTGAGAGTATCTAAGAAAAGAAAAAAGTAAGGAAAATTTACGAGAAATTATCGTTGCATTACGATTATATACATACGTTAGATCACCAGATCAAACATCACGGAAATGTTCGTAGTCGGCAACGCACAGTTGATACTATGTTCTAATTTGGAAGCATTTATAGGCAATGATGTATAGAAGACAGCGTTCTAACCGTATAGTTAGTAAAACAAATTGCATTTTTCAAACAGAGCTACACCAACTGAATCTCATGACATATTCTTTATAAAACATCGTAATTAATGGCAATTTCTCAATGCACACCGCACCTAACAGAATCCAGGATACGTTTTCGCAAATCTTGCTATTCGGAACTCCGAAGTTTGTATCGCCGCTTCGGGAACGCAAGCCTACTTATTCAGTTAGTTAGTCGTGTGTGTCGGGACGATATTTAACTTGCTGAAATTTCTGTTAAGCTTTAAAAACGCCGCGATTAAATGCACGTTGAAAATTATGATGCCTATGATAATATATTGTGACATTAATTCGCAGAAATGACCCAATACTCAAATAGTGTAGTCTTTAACAACGATATACCTACATACATGTATATATATAATGTTTGTGTACATATTAAAATTGATAAATGCATACTTAGAAATACCACCACAAAATAAGTTAAAATACATCTTATTTTGGTTGGTTTTATTGGTATTCGTTATTTTAAGGAGATATCATGGTATCTAAGCGTCCGTTGTGGTTCTAGTCTTGCAAACCTACATAATATAACTGCTAAACATCACGAACCAAAATATATAACCACCGCGATTAAATTATATGAAACCGTTTGAGAATCTGAAAACTAGCTCAAACTTACTTTTTGGAAATATGTCGATTAAATATTACAACGAAGAAATAAGTATAATATTAAAATTTAGACTGCTTTTATTGATTGAGACAGCAAAAAAATTACTGCATCATAAATAATTATAATGTTCACCTAAAAAACCTAAATTACTTTAAAACAGTTTATTTAATTTTGCTTTTTACAAAACGTCTTAATACATTTTATGAAAAATTTACAGTAATTTTCTTACCTACAGTGTATCAGATTGCATCTAACCAAACACAAAGCCTTGAGGTACCCTCTGGATTTTTTGTGCTAGAGGTGAGCTTGTGTGATGCTTGCTTTATAAATTTAACCATGTCACTGGTTGTTAATATCATGCAAACAGAATCAAGCAACAACTTTTTTTTTCTTTTCTTTTTAAATATTTATCAAGTAATATTTGTATTATCAAATTTTGATGAGGTATGAAGAGATGAATAATGATATATGTAATAGTGAACTTGCCTATAGTAATATGCTAGAACGGTAACTGTAGGGTTTTATAGGTTACTTGGGAGATGACAAAAAAAGCACCCAAATCGTCGTATTTTACTTTCTCAACACTTGTACAGCAACATCACACACACACACATTAAATCCTGCTGATATTCGAGAAGAAAAAAAAAATCGACTGACACTTTTCGTTCCCGCCATGTAACCTTCTAAACCATAGCAGTGTAATGATATTTATACCAATACTTTAAAAAGTAAACGGCTCATTTTTGTCGTCTTCTGTTTCACTTATGTTTGACTTCCCTTAAGTATACATAATTATGAAACTCTTAACATCGTTTGCCTATACACTAAGAAGTATGATTGCGGAAAATCAACGTGTGGTGCGCTATCTACCATGAAAAGTTTCCAACCATTTTCATGTCCTACCTGAATATTTTTAAATGTCTTTGAAAATGCTAAGTAATCGAGACAGAAGATTAAATTTCATATAGCACTGTCCCTTTTTTGTACAAACGACGGGCGTTTCAAGTAGGAGAACGTTTCTTGGGGCCCCTTTAGACAAAATTTAATGAAAATCATAAGTTTGTACTGTTCAAGTTTGACGTCACGGAGCAAGTTATGTCTTTGGCTATACCTGAGTTTGTAATTTTCTGACGAGGTACTTGTTAACTTCTCTCGCTCCATTATAAAGGGGTTTTCACCCAGAGGGTTCGTTTGATACATTATTTTAAGTTTTTTTCTAACCCGGATCAAGTAATATTCTGATTTTTTCTGAACTAATAATAAACGTTTTAAAGGTACTTTCCCCTAACCCTACTGAAAAAATTGTGTTACAGTTGACTTCCGTTTAAACTAAACAATTAACAGTTTAATGTTTTTTAAATATACATATTATTTTAGATACTTTATAATTTCAATGGGTTTTTCTTAATCAATACCGGCCTACATCGTATTTTTTCTGTTTTACTATATTTTATAAAATTTATATTTTTGCGCATTCAATAGACAATATCGACATTTTTTTCAGTATTTTTCAGTCACGTCCATCAGAGATTTGATCCGTTATTTATTTAAAGACTATTACTAAGCTCCTTCGACAGAAAAATGTCACACGAATGGTTATTAACAAAAACTATAAATTTATATTCGAATAAAAATTAAAATTTCAAGTGAAAAATACCATTCTGATTAAAATAAATCATAAAAGGGACCGGTGAAAATGCTAGATTAATCTGTTATTTAACCAATCCAGGCCAAGGTAATAGAAGATACTTCAAAGAAAAGGAAGACTTAGTTATTTGAGTTTCTTAAAGGAAATGAAAGGAAATCAGAATCTAGCCTTCGCAGTAGATATTGGAAATGAATCGCTCTAAGCTTTCATTTCTATCAACGTTTTAAGGCAAGGCAAGGCAAATTGGGATTTTTTTAAATTTTACTACGAAACAAAAGTTACAAAACTATTTTATAACTTTTATCATGTAAGTCTTTAGGTTGTTCAATTTTCTAAGCTCTAGTACTAGTTTATGACTTAATAGAGGACTTAATAGACCTTCAATTATTTACGTAACTATTTATTCTAGTTTAGATAACTCCGATCACACGATCCGGTTTAAAAAATATTGATCTATAAAGGGCTGAAAATTGAAAATTTCGAATAATGGGACCAAATGCTCAAATATTTTTCTAAAGGATTATTTGCAAACTAATACAAAATGAATCCAATTTCTCAAATTTCGAACCCGCTAAACGGAAAGCTCCATTTTGTCGGACTTAGGGGTGGATAATCGCAGCTTTTACAAAAATAACACCTTATAATACCAATTTTGATATAGAGGGGGTGAGCTTATTATCCTGTCATAAACACTCAACACCTTTTGTTCGGGATTTGAAACAACAATTCCCGATTCGTTTGTATAGGGTCACTCGAGTTACGATCATTTTAATGTCACATCGCCACGCGCCTGCCATACGAGTATTCGAGAGCAATCACTCAGTCACGAAATCTTATTTACAGATGGAATATTTCGTTTATGAAACTAAAATATAAATAAAATTTTGTACAAAATGAACCAAATTTTGGCACATATCTTACAAAATCTGTTACTCGTAACTTACGGCTCTAGAAAAAACAAAGTTTTTGAGTGTTTTTCCGTTAGACCAAAAGTAGATATATTTTCGCTATAAATTACAGCGAATTGTTTAAAAACGAATTAAGTTTGTAACAAAACTGGTTCTCGTAGATTCCTAAGCGAAAAAAATATATTTTTTGCTTTGAAGCTTGATAAACCAAACGAACCCTTTAAATCTCGTGCTGTACACACAGAATCTTCTAGTACAAATTAAGTGATACTGGTGAATATTTAGATAGATGATTATTTACAAGCAGCAGAGCACTCGTCGCGTCAGAGGCCATAATTGCAGTCTACCCTAATTAATTAATCACACTGTCTGCGAACCGTCGACGACATAATTGATATTTGAAAGGACCTCCTGGAATCACGAATTACGGAGAACAGTATTCAAAGTAAGTGTAAGAAAATACTTAAATAATTGTGACCACAAAAAAAATTATAACATTTATTTTATTTTATACATCCAACTTTCAAAACGTGTTTTAAGACCTTAATATTTTTTGCTTGGCGCTAGCCTCAATTTGTCCTCTCTTAATTTATTTTCCAAAAGATTGATTGTTCACGGTCTACCCTGTGGTATATTAGAAAATAGAAGTAAAACCTAAGTTAAACCTAATTAAGGTTTAATTAGTTTACTACTTTAAAATAAATTTAAAAATAAGGTACATGTACAATACAAATTTTGTGGTGGTAGATCAATGAGCGAGATCGTCTGGGTTGGTACCACCCTCCTTTATATTTCTGCCGTGAAGCAGTTCTCTTCTCAGTGTTTCGATTCGAAGAATTGGAGAGCCAGTGTAATTACCGTCACGAGAGGTATATCGTCTTTACTTATACATGGGCAACGCATTGGCGTTACTCTTGGCGTTCCAGAAATCAAGGGTCTCATTGTGTCGATAGGCGACGGTATCAATTTCTATCAGTCAGAGCCGTCTGCGTGTTTGCCTGTGAACATCAAAAAAATAATAATAAAACAAATTAAAAGCCCTTAATATTTCAGACCATAAATGAACTTACTTAGTTCCACCTATATTGTCTACGATGGCTAATTTGAATGATGGTTCCTAGACAAGAGACGTTCTACTAAAAGTTATGCAAAGTAATAACTCTTTTACTACCAGTTTAAAACACATTTTTATGATACATTTCTAAAAGTTGAAACCACAAACTAATGATAGTTGTAGCTATTTCAGTTATATCCAAAGGTTCTCGTATTAAAAAAAGAAATATAATATAAGTATTATACTATGGAAACCATTTCGGATTACTTGTGAAAAAAATTTGTTCCAATAAATTACTTTCTTTTCAATTATTCTACTGAATATTCTCATTGAAAATGATATACACGAGCTCTAGGTTTAGATTTTATTTACGAAATATCTTCCTACGATTCATAAAATTATATTCGATGATTCATAAATGAATGATTCTTTCATACACAAGTTATTTTTTACCACTAGAGGAATACTTATAAAAATGGCTCCTAAAAACGATTTAATTTGAAATTATTCTACCAAAAAATGTAGCCGAAACAAAATTTTAATTCCATTTTCGGGGAAATGGCAACAAAAATATTTGATCTTATTGATTTGATTCAAAATTCGAAACCAACAACAGTGCAAAACTATCAGAAATGGAATAATAGGTTCTTCCTGTTATAAATCCATTAAAGGGTGGAGGTAGATACTACTAACCAAGCTACAAACTAATCAAAAATGCCAGGTTTCAGCAACTCAAACAGCTCAGCCTATGTTTGGCCAGACGAGTCTTCATTTATTAATTAACCCACAGATTTCAACCCTTTGTCGACGCTTTCAATAATTCTACAGTTCGGTTCGAATTACGCTGATGTTATGGGCTCTAGATGCGTTAGTGCCAAGTTTTAATTGGATCGTTGTAGTTGACGGTTATGTCTTGTGCCGTGATGGTAATGAATTTAGTTTTTCTTTAGTTTTCTCTTAATCCAGGTTTGCAGTTTCATATTCTTTTGTATTTAATATAATATGATTACAAAACGCGTTTTATTTTACTGATAGGTCTACAGTTTTAGGTTGTTTTGTTTTTTAATCTTTATTCCCGGCGGCGTATCCAGAATTTTAAAGCCAAATTTGTAGAATGGTAAATCATACTTCTGACACTTTTGCAAATTGATACCTTTGCGGTATTTGTTTGAGTTTTGTCAACTTCCTCGGAATTGATATTTCCCTTTATTACTGTACCGCCAGCATTGAAACAAGATTTATTAATCTGAACTTTAGATAGGCGGGATAAAATTCATGTCAAAAGATTTTTGTAACATAATAAATCTTGTTTTAAAACTGAACGGCGAATGGACTAGTGATTTTGTATTAAAAGGAAGTATTAATGAATATTTACCACAATGAAAGGAGTTTTATAAATTGTATAGTTTATTAATTTAAGTGTAGGTAGTTTATGATTATAAAATGTAAATCTTATTTTCTTTTAACTATACGTTAATGTCAATTTAATTTATCTAAATTATTAATTACTGATACATAAGGAATTAACCATAATCTCCCAGTTAATATGAATCAACCTCACATTTAATCATTATTTATGTAAATTACTGTAAAGTATATAAAATAAATGATGTCACAGAAATAGTTGCGTTACGACAATTATTCAGAACATGTATTTATGAATTTAAACAAACAAATGATTAAAAAGCTTTGAAAAGGTTAGCGTGGTTTCTGACTTAGTAACGTGTTCGTGTTAACTCTTATGTTGCGAGCTCTATAAGGTACGGTAATTGCTTATCACCTCGCGAGTCTCATACATTTTTGCTTTAAAAAACATGTGTCTTTTACTGACCTAAAAGTTATTTTCAGAGGATATTCATACCCGCCACTCTGTTCCACCATTGCAACTCCTATTATCCAAGATCAACAGAGGCGTCCTTTGAGATGCAACTATCCAATGAAGCACAGGCTACGTGCACGGACATACTACTATCTGTCTTGGGACCCACAACGAATTTCATCATTTAGAATTCAGAGGGTCGTCGGGTAGATAGCGCTCAAAGCTGGGTTTATACCATCTTCTTGCCAAAAAACTAATAGATATTACCCAGCAATAGTACTGTTACTCAAAATACAAGGCCTAGGGAATACTGTGGGGAGTTAGTCTTACATTACCTCAAATCCTTTAGTTTACCCAACATGAATTCATGGCCAGATTTAGCTTATTTTATCCCAGTTTGCAACTTGTATGCGCGCTTAATGGATTAGCCATTTGTCTGATTAGCACTATCAATAAATAACATAATGGAGGGTCAAAGCGAATCATTGATTCATCAAACTTTAGGGGAGCACAAACTCAAATAGTATTGTACCCAAATACCTACTTATACAGTACAAAGTACATAGCATACCTACATGACAAGCGCTGAACGTACTAATTAACCTGTTCAAATATTTAATCGAATTGTTTACCATGTATGTTTGCTCATCATGACAATATTTGCTAAAGTCTATGATTTTGTTTTAATTTTATCGTAGTTCAAACCCCATCCCTGTAACCCTGTATTTGTAATCAATATTAAATTGAAATTCTATTGTGTTTTCGAAGCGTTTGTAAATCTATTATTTTAGTTTGTTATTTAGCTTCAAAGGTTTGATGATTTTTAGGTACTTAGGTGTAGCGTTATGGCCACGTTAGAAACATAGAAATTATCAAAGTGAAATGAATTTCTCCACCGGAATTTCGAGACATTAGTAAGTCTTGAAGAAAATTAGCAGATACAAACAGACTTGCAAAACACACCCGACACATCCAACTTAATTAGAGGAAAGAGGAAGTGTTTTGAGAGAAATTAAAGTCCAAACTTCAAAGGCGTAGGTATCCGCATCAGAACTCTATCTGACAAAATGCTAACACAGTATGAATTATGAGAGTTTCTACACTGGCAACCCAGGGGAAATTAAAATGTCTTGTTGCAACTTTAAGACGAGCAGGTACGGCAAGGGTTGCCATGGCAACGCCCGGAATAATAAATTTAATTTCATCTACTTAGAATTTTTGATTTCGTATTGTTGCGCTTCCGGATGCACTACTCGATGAGATGAAAGATTCATTCTAAATATGCACATTTTAATGTTTAACGTTTTCATGAAAGTGTTTCAGTTTAGTTATAAAATATCGAGTTAAACGTATATTTTTATGTTTATGTAAAAAAGACTTTTATGAAAATAAACTTTGGTACATTGATTAATAACTGGTAGTCTCGAAGAGACCAATGATTAATTTATGCTTTAGTATTTGAATTATTCACAAATAGGTGTGTATCCAAGCTGGTAGGTATTCAAATCTGAAATAGAATCTAATAGGGTAGTTTCCTTCGTTTCGTTAATTAAAAAAAACCGCTTTATTATAAAGAAGCCATCATTTTAAAAAATGATATTCAATTTCTGGTAAGGCATAGTACGCTAGAAACTTTTCGAATCACTTCTCTAGCGGAAAACAATACGAGCTTTTAATAATAAACCTATTCTAGATTCTAGTCAAGTAAACGAAAACAAAAGATTCCATTGTCTTGTTAATAACTTGTAAGTAAACATTTTGTGTTTATAGTTCTGTGAAATGCATCTGGAAATCCAGCCGCAAATATTTCAGCTTGAAGTCTTGAAACAGGTCAGACGCACCGCTAACTACATTTAACAAAAAGAACGGGTGAAAATAAAAACCTACTCGAAACTATATAAACACTGAATAAATCGTTTTGAAACTTGATCCTACACGTTAAGGTTCAGAATACAACAAAAGTATTATTAACGAAATATAACCTAGAGTAATAAAAGGATTTCTTGTTAAAGTTTTTTTTTTCACTGAATTATTGATAAATATTTACATTTCATAGTAAAAAATAAATACTCTGTGAATTTAGATGTCAGAGAGTAAAATTATCAGAGTTTTCATATTACAGAAATTCTACTAAATGTCTCTGACCAAACTGAGAAAATAAGATTTTTTATTACCGGAAACAAACAACCATATTACTTTTATCATTCTTTACTGTACACAAGCTCAAGCTTACACGGACCAACTACACAAAGTTACCGACCAGAACGACTAGTAAACACTGCCAACATCTATAAAAACTTAATCAAGTTTTGATGGAGCCAATTTTTCCGTCGGCTCTGCTTGCCCAAACTAATATGGCTGTCTTACAAAAAGACTCAGCACATATGTACTTAGTCTCTTGGGAAATAATTGCTGGCATCCAGTCCTACTGCTGCCTTGTATTTTTTGTAGACTCAACGCACTTTGTTTTAAATCTCGTTGTAGTTACTTACTTGTTCTAGAATCTACTGAGAGAAGTTCTACATTCAAAACGAAAATGTTTTTATTTGATTGTTTTTGAAACTATACAGATAATGGTTTATAAAAAATGTGTAATGTAATGTGTAAGAAACTAAACTATCTGCTTCGATACTTAATTTTATTGAAGTTTCCTGGATATTGAATACAATCTATACACATACCCAGGTGGTTTGAGTCAAATAGAGAGGTTGGATGATTCTATTTCCGTATGTCAGTTGTGAAATTGTGTCTAATTAATGTGTCTGTTGCAAGTCAGGTAGACCTAAAAATGCTATTTTTGTTACTTTTTTGTATAGTAGGTATTGAAGAGCTAAAGACTCTTAAACCAAGATTTCTCCGTTTGTAACTCCTCTGTCATCTGACTGTGTCTCATGAATGGCAATTGGAAGGCAGTTGTCAGATAATGTATGTCTATTTTTGTTTAATCATTTAAATAATTAGTGTTTAGTAAAATTTTTTTTTATAGATAAGTAACCACATAACGATACACACATTGTCTCAGCCCTGCGCTAAGATATAATCTTGTATGGCAGGAACTAAGCAACGTTATGGCATATTACTACATAGATAAGAATACAACGTCCAAGACCGGTAAGCGAAACAATGCTTGTTGCAAATAACACAAAGTCCCACCCGCGCCGTGCCGGGATTCGAACTCTAGCGTAGCAGTCGGCGGCCACGACTACGACACAAAAATAAACAGCAGACTAAAACATGCTCATACAGATATAAACAGAAACTTAAAGTTTAAATTTAAACGAGAATAATAAAGAATTTAAATTGCTGAATAACCAAAAATGATAAACGGAACACAAAGTTAGGGAAATTTAAATAGAAATCCAAAGTTTGAAAGTTATTTCAATGAAACTGACCCATTTTCTATTTATTGTTCGAACAAATTAGCTCCACTACTTACTTATTAACTCAAATGACTTTCAAGTGAAAAATCTCACTGGTTAACTTTGTATTTTTCACGGGATCATATTAATACTAATAATGTTGGAAAGCCATTTTTTGAATAAATAAAACTTTCAAAGCCAGACTCAGTGTAGTATGTTTTATTAATCCCATCATATGTCTAAACGCGCTTTTAAAGATCTTACACTAAAAAATACTGTACCTTGAAACGCAAACTCTTCATAAAAATTACAGAAAGAATTGGAAAGTAAGGGAAATGATTCAAATTATTTTCTTCGAAACTTCAGAACCCTTATGCCAAACTTGCATTCGCCGATCCCCATTGCTAGAAACTTCTGTATACACGTCCATTTTCATTAAAAACTAATACTGCCTCGTATTGACCCTGCACTTTGTAACTCCAATTTATATTCAAATTCGTTTTCCTGATAGGAAAACTTATCTGATTTGTCAGTACATAAAGAAATACAAATTTAATTAGTCTTTTGAATATAATCTCGGTTTAACCTCGAATTAATATTCATAACTCAACATTGTAGTCATAAAATATTGTTTCATAAAAGGCCTTAAAAGCTTCTTAACTTGTCATTGTTGCCTGAAAATCTATTTATTTAAACATTGCTTCTATTACTTTAATTTTATTAACTTTATACAAACGAACACCAACATAACCAAAATTATTAATTCCTGGGTTTTACTCGACAAGTATCAGCTCGCTTTGTGGAATAAAGGAGTGTGTGTTTCATTCCTTTTCTTTCTATACACAAGTATCAATCAAAGCTAAAAAAAAATTTACAGACTTAAAATAAGTGCTTCTAAATCGACGGTACCATTAAAGATTGAGTTTATATTTAAAATCCGTATTCAATTCGAGTAAAAAAGCAACAAGTTATTTTAAAAATTTGATATCAAGGCTTTTGGTAAAATGAATAAGGAAAACCTTATTGTTTGAATAACAATGATAAAGCTTCAGGCTTAAATAGGGTCTGAATTAATGTCTATATGATACGAACCGAAAACTATTATTTTAGATTCGATTAAAATTCTGGTCACGCTTTTAAACTTAATGTATAAATTAGATTTTAATCCTATAAAATTATTAAAGTTATCAATTTAACTCACTTTTCATAACTAATATAAGAAGAAACACTATATTATAAAACTCATAACTCAATGAAATATGTTTTCTCTTTCTTAATATGTCTTTAAAAATAGGTTATTACCTGATTATAGGTTATCAAGTTGAACAAATCATTACCACATCGCCATTCTAGTAAGTAAAATTGTTTAGTCTTTTATTTAAAAGAAACCAAAGATAAGTAAATAGGAGCACTAGTAAATTGGAAGACCACATTTACCAGTTTGTATTTCGTTGGCCACATTAACGTGATTTAGTTTCATTTTTGCAGAATAGTTTCGGCAAGTTCGCGCCGTTTTCCTCCCTTCCCGACCGAAAGTTCGAGAAGTTATTACTCAGGTAAATAAAGTTGTACATTAATGTTGCAGACTCTTGCTACTTTTATACGCCTCTGTAATTTGTGTAACTAGTCATTCATTAACTTTGGTAATGAAATAATTTTGCAATAGCAATATTCGCGGTTTTTTTTTCGAATCGAATAATTGCATGTCATACACTGTAAAAAAGTTTTTCAACCAACCAACCAAAATAAGTAAATTAATTTAAATAGTATTTAAAGCCACTTCATTCAAAAAAAATTATTTTAAAGGTTTTAAAAGATTGAGTTAATTTGATGAAACGTTGAATTTAATAAAGGAAAGTGCTATCTGCTAATGTACGTGTATGCATCTCCATTCATTCGTCCGTTCGTCTGTCAGTCCATTGACGCGTAATGAGATTTCGCTTCGAACCGATTTTACCGTTTTCAAATATACGCTTTGATCAACATATTTTTAGTTTTGATATTTGCTTTGAAATATAATTTTTTACGTAAAGGGTATTCTATGGCTCAAATTTCTACTGTCGCGAAAACGTCACTCTTTATCTATAAGACACATAAAATAAAGGGAAGAACTAAAGGGATCCAGTTTCATGTTCCTTTCAAATATTCGTCTTCATCACACACATATTTGTTCAAGCCCGAGTTAGAATCTGGGATGCTTTGTCTCATTGGTGACAGTATTACATTTCTGGAAATCACGACGCAATAGATCCTTAAACTTAAAACTACAGCTGCTTTGTGTTGTATATTAGTCAGTTTAAGGTTTTGTTAAAAAATCTATTTCCTTCTAATAAAACAGATGATCCAGTTTATAATGCAGATCCAGTTTGTATTGCACAAAACCTTAAGATAATAGTTATTTTTAATTCATTTTAAACAACGTAACTGAAATAATTAATCAAAAATTTACTTTCGGCCTTTACTGGTAAGGTGCATTTTGTATTGCCTGCATCCAAAGTAGCAAAGATGGTACCGAATGCAAAACTTTCCTTGTCTAGCTCCCTGTTTACCTGCACTTCATTAAAACAAAGGAGAATTTACTTCGACTGAAAATCTTATATACGGTATTAACAAGATAAAACAAAAGTTTATAAAGAAGGGTGATCTTGTGTATAAGTTTTACATTGTATAATTAATTTACATTAAAATAGTGTGGTAGTTGTTTGGTTTAATTTACAGAAAAAATATGTTCCAGTTAGATTTATTGATTACGTGAAAACTAGTTATTCAAATCTTTCAAGTAAACGCAACGAAATATTTTAATGGTATTTTCATTGCAAAAATTGGATAGCAAAATTTTTTCCCATTATTTTATTTTCTTTCAAAATACTCGTCAATATCATTGTGACTAACATAAGAGTTAATAATAAAATAATTGAATGTTTGTATTTTAACGTGATTGTTTGTCATAGTAATTCTCAGAAGTTTGACTTTGTTTATTCTTTGTAATATCAAAAGCAAAAAGGTTACAGGTATACTGCGGTCACTTCCATTCCCACTTTGACAAAATTGGAATATCAAAATTTCTTTAAGGCTAAAATACTTTTCATTTAAAGTTGGCTGCCTGAGAGCACACTGGTAGAGCGGTGTGAAAACTGCATTTTCTCATTACCTCACCTTCTTTTCCATTCGGTATTAGAAAATTTTCTTTACATTACTTTCTCCTGTTTGTTAGTTTATTAAAGGAATAAGATTGTTTAATCCAAACATATTTTTAACACTTTTTTACATGCGTCATTCTTTTTTTGACCTTGATTTAGTTTTCCTAGTGCATTTTTTTTCAATATAAATAAAGCTGCGTTTTTTTTTTCGAAATTAAAATTTCTTAATTTAATGAAGATATTAGATAAAATTTCGTGGTAGCTGACTTTGTTACGTGCCTTGGATAACCGACCGAACCGACCCGACAAGTCAAGGGTTCGAGTCTCGGGCTGTCGTAAGTTGTAGCTGCCATGTTTCTCAATGTGCCCGGATAGTGGCGACAGATTCGCAACCTGTCACACCGGGACTCAACATAAACATGCGAAAAGTGGTGTGTTGCAAGCACTTCTGCCAACCCCTCTCGAGGGACTACGGCGTGAGTTTTATGTATCTTTTATTTACTAGATAAGTAAAAGTAAAGAAATTTTCATTGTAACATCTCTGGTGAAATACAAATTTCATATAATATTTATGCTTTCAATGTAAAATGGTTTTATTCATTTAATTTAGACCTACTAGTACTATAATATCATCACACTACTCAAACGTCAAGCGCTTGACGTTTGAAGACGGCGAAACGTTTAGGCTGCTATAGCAACTTTAAAGACGCCGCCCAAACGCACGTTTACTAATTAAAAACGTATTATCTAACTACCCATTGTTGCTACGATAAATATGAAAAATACTTGTGGGTACTCAGATAACTGCAAAATCTATTAATGTAAGAATAAAGTATTGAATATATCCAAAGTACCTTACCGGGTTTACTTAAAAAAAAGGAAACCCGGTAAATAGGGTTAAATTAGAGTTTTAAAAAAACTAAGTAATTTTACGAAATACCCTCTAATCCTTATCTGTTCGTATATTTTTTCAAAAATTTAAATTAAATAGACTTTTTTATACCAAAAAGTCTTTCATTCAAATATTTAAATTTTTTGGCCTTAAAAAAAAAGTATCCATTCCTTGAAAAGCCAATTGCGGCGAAAAAAATGCCCTTATGACATTGGATTATTTGAAATGAAATCCAGTGTTATTGTTTAAAAAAGATGTTTTATTTGACATAATTTTCTTTTCTTTTCCTATTAAAAAAATAATTTATAGCAGCACATTATAATATATATTGTAAAAAGTGATTATCATTATAATATTATAAATCACGAGCTATTTCTCTTCCCTCAAGATGATTAGAGCAGCAGTAGTAGTAAGTAGTAATGTAATAGATACATAAACATAGTAACTGCAATTGATAATATTTTATTTGTGAATTCTGAATAAATAGAAATATTTCATCAGTTGGAAAAGTAACAGAAAACATGGAATATTATTTCTATTTCCATCGTATGCAACGAACTCAGTTAATGCCCAGACCGCATTTTTTCAGTTCATTGGCTATAAAAGGAAAATAAAGGATCAAAAGGGATCAAGGGTTTTCAGTTTTCGTTCATTTCTTGATGTTTTGTAATCGTGTCTGTTTCTGTATCAATAAGCTCATTGGAACTCTAAATTCAATCGAAATTTTCTATTGTTCTTCCTTAATCAACGCCGACATTAAATTTTTATGTAGAAAAATTTAATATTCACCTTTTTAGATCAAACTGTCTATTCTTTGTTAATCCGAGTAATCATTCTGTCTCTTCTATGGATTCTAGTATTAAATTTTGTTTAAGTAAATCGAGGTATTATATAAAATAACGTAGAGAAAAAACAGTTAAACGAAAAAAAAAACCTAGCTGCATCTTTGATAAATGTACGATTTTAATCAATGTTAAAATCTAAATTCTGATTCTTTTCTGAGAAATTTCAATACTTAAGATCTTTCATATTAGTCTGAGTGCTTGAATTGATACGTGATTTGATTTAAAAAGAAATTCAATTCAATAACGTTAAAGTTTTTCGTTGTATTTTTCTCCGCTGAAAATGTTGAGCATAATATTTTTGAGCTTTTCGTTTTCAATAATGTTCTATGAATATTGTATATTTATTAGAGGTATTTCTATAAGTTAGGCTTAAAAGGTTTTTTTTTTCATATTGATGAATTGTTACGCTATGGAATATCATTATCACTACATACTAAGTCGCTTCCCACTGTCGATGATTTTGATACTTTTTTTTTTAATAGATAATGATTCAATTGGTAGGTTTACACGTATATAATAGATGCATAATATCTGGCTGAAGCGGGGCGGATCGGTAGTTATTAATGAAATTTATGGAAAATTGACTTAAAATTTTCAGTAAAAGCACTTTTACCGAGGCACTTACTAGATTTGCGGCCATTAATTCTTCAGTACACATCAGACACAAAGATTACTAACATACGGACGTTAAGCTTATTTTTTGTGACAGGTTACTATTTACGATTTGATC
This sequence comes from Choreutis nemorana, assembly GCA_949316135.1. Taxonomy (NCBI): domain Eukaryota; kingdom Metazoa; phylum Arthropoda; class Insecta; order Lepidoptera; family Choreutidae; genus Choreutis; species Choreutis nemorana. The sequence goes on from OX438609.1 coordinate 6,326,992, forward strand.
TGTGAATAACATTTTTTTGTAAGTCAGTAAAAAATTGACATTTTCGCTATTTGCTAATTTTTTTTTTGCTATTTTAATTTTAAGTACTACAATTAACATTGCTTTAACTATTGAACAGATGTGATTAATTGAATATTCATGTCAACACTAGAAAATGGAATAGAATTATAAAATTTGAATAATTGTGTTACATTCTCTAACAAAAGAGTTTGAATTTAATATTACATGCCATGCAAATCTAAACCATATGCCAAGGAATATTACACAATTAAAAAAATTGCCACGAAAACCAAAAAAATAAATAGAGGTATATTTCACATAACATAATTACTAAGGACTTCAAATATGATAAATTATCAATAGTTCAACGTGGAACGCTTTAAAACTAAGTTTTACACGGCTTTAATCGAATTTAATTTTTAAACTAATTCAGCCTACGTGTAAAAGAAAGGCGTATTGTAAGGGGTGCTAAATAAGCCCCGGCAGTTTCCGTCTCGCCTGAGGCGCCTTCCATACTTTTTAAAGCCAAGGCACGAATTGAATTTCAAACGCAATTTTATTGGTCGATGTTTAGATAATTAGATTAGGATCGGTCCTTTGTAGATATTCAGTCTTCCGAATTTGTTTTACTGTTATGCTAAAGCCTTGAATACTAAAGAGCTCATTACTTGAAATCGGTCGTATTGTCTGTGACATTTTTCCTTAACCAAGTCTTCGGGTTCGATTAGATTTCTGGTGATAAAAATGGATGAAGTTGAGATATCTCTGAAGAAGTAGGAGACACGAATCTTAATAGACGATCCTAACTAGAATCTGTTCCAAAGAAGACCGCAGCAAATATTTTTTACATAAATTAAGTCTCGTTCATATTGTAATGAGATTCATCAATTTCAGATTTATTCCGCCCTTGAGTGTCGAAGGATTTTAATAAAATTTGATAGTCCAAAAATCCGTACTTAACGCTTTGTGACTATACATTGTGTCACCCCAGTATCAAATTATACAATACGGGCAATTCTATTCAAATCTTTATAGAATGGATATCGGTTAGTTGATCAGGCGTGAAGCTTTTTATTTGGAGTCACGTGGCGGCCAACGTCCAGGAAACCATTGAATGAGTTTGTGCGAATCTAATGCACTCAAAACCATGCGCGTATGAAACGAATGAGAACGGTATGAGGGTGAAAAACAAAATAAAATTTTGCTATAACTGATGCATTTTAACAGTTACCGAGTAATGAAAATTAATTGTCAAAGTTAATCTACATTGAAAAACCTTTAAAGAAACTGTACAAATAAATATTGTAGTTTTTAGATACTACATTTGACCGAAACGCCTAGCCGTACAAGACATGTTTCGAAAAAACTAATAGGCATTAATTTATCGACGATTTTGGCGGTCCAAAACATTGTCTCACAAAAAACTAATTTACCATAAATATTTCCTGTGAAAACTAAAAAAAAATTAAACCATAAATAGCATATCAAAAGTATTACAAGTCGATGTCCGAGAAAGGGGCGAAAACAAAAGAGAGGAATCTGGGATATTCGGAGACAGTATTTTGCGGAAAAATCAATGGCGAAATGTTTCCGATGGGGCATTCAGTTGTACAGGAAGACAGATCATTATTGTTGGATTTGTGTTGCGTTCCACAAAGGTCGTTGAACAACAACGGGCAGGTACTGCAAGTAATATTTTACATATTATTGAATTCTATGAAACAGAAAATGCTTTGAATCCACACACAAAAAGAACTATTTTGAATGCCATTTGACCCTTTTTGTCTTTTTTTGAAATATAACAATATGCGAGGTAATTATTGTATTCAAGTTCGAATGAGAAACGTTGTGATAAATAAGTTCTTCTAATTCTTCGCATGTTCGTATGTTCCTGTACATACGACATCTTGTTGACCAAAATTTCAAGTATTTCATTGATATCTAACCGGCATATAATCACTAAAGTACATTCGCCTTTGTAAAATGGAACAGCTTTCAATATATTCGGGCATTTGGTCACGTGTTCACATCCCGGAGGTTGCGTTTCCTTTCGGTGGTAAATGTTCGCTAAAAACAGTTATTAAGTTGTCAATGTGTCACAATGCACATTACATGAAACTATTGAACTATTATGCTGAAAATTAATGTATCTTTTGAAATACGATTACGTACTGTTTTAATAATAAAATGGTAGACCAATAACAATGACAGAATAAATGTAATTGTAATTGTTTAATGTTTATGTTGTTTTGTGGAAAGTTTTGTAAAATTTCAATATAGTATAACTCTGACATATGGTTGAATGTGTGTTTTTTTATAAAATTATATGGGATTATGTTATGAATAGGGAATATGCATGACAAAACCACAGATATATACAACTTCCGTTACATTTTCTCAAATATTAGACTTATTTACTAAGTTATAAAGCTTCAAAGTCGTTGTTTAGACAGAGAAATATGTACAATGAGGTCAAAGTGCCCGTTCACTTCCATAGAAAAGGTTGTTCTTATAAGTTAGATATATAAATTTACTTTAAATGGTTATATCTGCCTGGTTTATCGTTCAATTATAATTCTTTTGTCACAAATATACTATTTCTACATACTTCACGATGAATTGATTAAATAATAAAATGAAATTTCATGCATATTCCCTATTAGGCCCCTTTTTAGACCACTGCACTTTTAGTGCCATCTCTAGTATACTTAAATGGTTTTCAAATATTTTGTTAGTATTTCGTTTTTTCAAATTATTTTTTTGCTGCCAATAACGATTAGAAGTTTCATACGAGAAAGACACCTTTTTGCTGCATATCAGCTTTGATTCAATCAATACTGTCAAAAATGGAAGGGAGACAAAGATCAACCCTCATTCCATATAAAATTGACGTGTCACGATCTAAATTGGTACCTTTATTGAGGAAAAAATTCCGATTTATTGGACATTTATTTCATTTTATCACTCCGATTATCCGACAAAAACAGGTTGTTCACAATACAACCTAAAGTTGGTGTAAATTTTTATTACCATTTTAAATCACTTCCCGTTTAAAATTCATATTGTAAACTTAAACAAATTTTTTTTTAAAGAGCGATCAATAAATCTAATAAAGCATGTTGAATTTTCCTTAAAACTTAAACCAAGTTTGTTGGGAGTTTCGAATCTTTAACAACTCTCGAGAATTCATATTATATAATATGATGATGTTGATGGAATATTTTATGTGTTAATAAAAAATAATCGAGTACGTCAAAGTCATATCCAGTTTCGATTGTTATTGCATTTGAGCAAGAACTTTGTATAAAATAATATCTTTCTCCTGCGATTCATCTTATCTTCCAAAAATATGGAACAGTATGTAATACATTGAGGGGGTACAATGATTGTGTCCCCTCCTGTTTGATAGTCCAATTTGGGCATAGTAGCTCAACTGCAAAATATATGGATTGGAGATAACAACTTAACTATCTTTGGACTGGTCAGAGGACTATTAAATAACGTTAGCCTTTTCTTTATACATCATGGATTTTACATTTTCAGGAAATACTCTAAAATCCATTTATTAATTTAAGTATTGTAAAATTATTAATGATTCGTTAAAAACATCAATGAATGCAATATCCATTCAGAAAAGAAACTGTGTATTTATCTGAGATAACCATGATTCTTATCACCAAGTCCTAACAAAACGATGATTTTGCAGTTCTCTTCAAGTTGTTATTCACACATCGAATAGTCCTGCTACCTCCCCTAACACTGATAATGACTGCAGATTACTTTGAGTGCACCCGCATGTCGCATACTTGCTTAATTCCCTGTATTATCAACATTATTAATTATAAATGTTTTGATTAGTTTCTCGTTATCTCGTTAATTGCACTTTTATATATATATTTTGATGGTTTTCATCAAAAAATCCAAAATCTGTTATACAACAAATTGTACAATTACTTATTTTAAATTGCTACTAGGTATACTTTGTAGAAAAACAAAGTAGCGGTACCTATTACTATCACTAAGCGATGTCATCCAAGCCGTCTAACTCTGAGAATGTTTTCTAGTTTTTCTCTAAAAATAGGTATTTATACTTTATTTTAGAGAATTTAAAATTGCGATCCATTTTCAAGATAGCCAAATCAATCTTAAAAGCAAAATTGTCCTCTTTAGATCTTAAAATAAAAAGACTATTTGTAAATCCATTTTAAAAAGCAAATCATTCAAAAATGAATCCTTGTAAAAAGATATAAAATAGCTTTTCTATTGCTTGATCTTTCTTCTTTTGAGGTGACGATGTTCCCTTCATTACATATCCCCACCCCAAGTGTTAAGACCCCCATTACTAGATAAATATATGCAATTTATTACATTTACCAATTTACATACATTCTCTGAAGATGTGACGTGTTTCTTCGAAGTTAAACGTTATTAGGGTGTTAAGAGCGTGGGGCGAGAAATAAAATAAAGTCTGTTAGAATTTTTCAATGATGCCAAGGTTTTTACATAGCTATTAACCTTTTATCTATGGTATATTTTAGTCTACATTTTCATAAAAACTTTTGTTCTTAAACCTTACTTTAAACTCGATTATTTTACGTACTTAGATCAATCATATAAAAATCTTCTCTAAAAATGTGAAAAGAAAACTGAATAATGTCAAAAACTATTTACAAAGATGGACATAGAATTAATTCAATGGACTAGATTCTTTGAAATTCCTTTGAATGTTTTATATTCACATTGGAACCTTAGTACCTAGAACTCTTATCGCAAAGGTTTTTAATTGGACAATTTTAAATGGGATTTCGAGAAAATTCTGAACCTTCGAGTAGACTTTTCCTGGAAGGTTAAAAAAGAACATTTTTAATGATCAATATTGTGTCTAAAACTTTGATTCTCGAAGGATCAAAGAATTTTTTTAATTGACCTAATTCTTTAAAAAGTAACTACTCATTTAACAGTTATCACGAAATTATATATCAAATAAATTCCTTTCGCGTAACGGCTCATTAGTTTCCTACCTACACACTTAAAATAATACTGGCAATAAAAAGCACATTTATAAAACGAACGCCACACACGACCCGGTAGAGTACAAAACTTAGTTTTTCAATTGAATTTCTCTATTAGCCTGGAGTCGGGACATTCGACAAATGGACAGCCCCGGGTTCTGCATTAGTGGACTTCGCAAACAGAATTGCCTGAAGCGGGCGCCGCGGCAAGAACGAAATGCTTTTTAAATTACTAAAAAAGTATTTGTTTTTTGTTTACTTGTCATTGACATTTGACATATATTATGTAAGTAAATAAAAATTTTGCAGTTATTTTTACTTTACGGTAAAACCGATATGGTTTCCGAATAAAATACCATGATAAATTCTGATATTTTTGGAATTATAGACGGTCAAAATAAAACATTGAAGTAACAGTCAAATAATAAAAAAGTATTAGTATCCCTATTAGGTCTTGATATTTGTTGTATCTGTGTTTGTTTGTTTCAACAACCAAAGTCTTAAATACATTTCCCCTTTCATGTACAAGCATGATTTCTATGAGAAAGTTGACCGACAGAGATATGAAGACCTTGAGATATAGTCGATTTTGCGACCCTCATCCTTTTAAGGAGTTTTAACTTTATTTATCTACTTGCTCAAAATAAGACTAAAATGAATTGCATTAGTCTCAAAATTGTTGTTACGAGTAAGGATTTATTATTAATTTTTATATCCATATTCTAATGGTTCTATTATAAAATACAATAACAAAGTTGTTTTGAATAGAAAAATATATCATAAATTAAACCATTGTTTTAAGTGCTTTTAAAATCTCAGGCATGACGCTTTATTATTTACATAAGTTCGATTTAGGAGCCATGAATATTTTTCTTCACTCAAATTGTAACATCACCATTCAGTACAAAGATTTATAGAAAAAAATACTGTAAGTATACACAATAGGCAAGCAACACGAAAGTATTGAATTTATTGAAGTAAAGTGTAGAACAGAATGTGAGCGCGTGTGTGAACGCAAATATGGTTGGGGTTAGGACAGCGGAGTCGTGGCACTTTTATCTCAAATCTTTGGGTAAGATGGCTAACTACTAAATCAGCGATAAACTTTCCTATTGTCATTGCATCGTATCTTTTGTTATTATAAATTATCTAGTCCGATTTCGTTCGGTCCTATGAGAAGAAAACAGATTGTTTACCAAAGTTAAACTTTGCTGTATTTATCCAAAGATGTTTCATATTACGTTTGTTTGCAATTCTGATAAGTCAAATTTCAGAACATCAATATTGTTCTTTAATACATACATACCAACAAAAAGTACAATGTAATTTCTGAAATTTATTGAGATAACTCTGTATCTTCGGATAATCCAAATTTTATTGCAATAATAACAGACGCCATCTGATGTCCAGAACATTCCAACTTTTTAATAAAAGAAATATTTTTCTCGTAATCCTATCGTTTGGGCGAAATTTATTAAGGGTCACACTCACGCCCTACCTCGCCACTGTAAGTAACTGTTACGAAAACTGAACGTTTAAATTCTACGAGCAGAAGTGTCGCCGTATATCACCCGACATAATTTCTGGTCCCCCTATAAAAACTGAACCTTCTTATGGGGCTACTCTTGATTCCGATCCCAAATCCGAACGAGAAAAATGCTTCAATTGCCGTGATTTCCTTAAAACCTTCCGCCCTATGCACAAGAGTTAGTTTAGAATGATCGAAGCCTAAAAGGATTCCGATCGCAATATCAGTCGCAGCTAAGAATAGGCCGTGAGGATACCCCTAAAGAGTGCAGTAGACGTCTGTTTCTTATTTCTACAACGCCGGGCGAGTATGGAGCTGATTGTTTTTATAGCCTCCTGCGATCGGGGAAAAGTACTGTAAAACTTTGAATCTATACGAAACACGCGGAGAAAATTTCACTTTAGTTGTTTACGGAAAGCTGTATTACGAATCTTCTTTGATAGTTTCGCAGTTTCAGTGAAAATGGGATTCTCAGGGAATACTTTGGAAAGTTTTTTTCAATTTCACAGCAGTTTTTAGGAGAGTGTAATTTTCGGCTGTTTTTAATTCAGTTGATGCCAAATGGTTTTCGCGGCCGCACTAGGTCAACACCCTCGAAGTATTGACGTAACTCGATACCTCTCACATTTCCGACAGCTCGCTGTAATATAAATCCCTTCATATCCCAAATAATCTCAACCACAATTCGTCGCGCGCAACCCCTCTCATCTCTCCCTAAATCAAAGCATTCGTCGCGTCACAACTCAACAATAAAAAGAGGGAATATTTATTCGTTATTTGTTGTCGGTCTGCATTAAAATAAAACGTCTATCTGAGCTTGGGCACCCTCCTCCTCTGTTATCTAAGATCAGGATTGCATAAAATTGTCATCAGTCTTTTGAATGTGGCAGGCCAGGGGTAGGGCGGTAAGAGGTCCTGTGCATCTCATTTAGTCTTGTCTCGCCAAACCTATTTATGCCCTTGGCGCATGCAGCCGAGCACCAGCTTAAATTTTACAATGCAACCCCATAACGACATCGCTGCGAGAGCCAGATATAAAACGTGAATAATGCTTAATGTAGCGCGTATGTCAAGCAATGTGTGCATTTGGGTTATGCGGAGCCGTGTTTCGCGACTGTAAAAAATTAATCACCAGTTATTTGCCAATGGTTTTTTCGTAGTGATTCTAAATATTGTCTCTACATGTAAAATTGTGAAGGGGTCTGTTTGCATTTTTAATTAGTTTTGTTCTGTTTTATATAAATCAAACAATGGCATAGCTATCGGATCCATGATTTTATTTCACATAAAATATATTTATTTGTGAACATAAAATATTTACATGCAGATGTTGTTACATAAGGTAGTCCAGTCAGTCACTAGGCATACAAATAGTTAAATATAAATATTTCATTGAATACCTACTTAAAATCTATATAACACTTAACATAATACACATTTTAACAAACATTATTCCATTGAAAGATAAACATAATATTTTCTATTTAATCTAAAATCAGTTAAGCTAAGAAAAATGATTATAAGACTCGACCTGTACCTACCGGCTTTTACGACTTCCAAAACGTCAATTCCATTGCATTCTGTTCTGGTTCATAAAAATGTTTATAATTTTGATAAGGACCAACAAAGGTTTCAGGTTGGGTTACAAGGATGAATAATTCATTAATTAAGTAAATTCGAAGGTTAAAATAGATTGAATCTAGTAATAATTGAAGTGAGGGCATCAGTTGATTCACAGCTTGATGCAAATTACCAATGGAATTGAATGGCACATGTTCAGGACAGGTGGCAGTTACTGTGAGAGAGTGAATTGATTTATTTAATATGTAATTGTATCGAAACTGAAGTTAAATTATGTTGTATTTGATTTAAAGAAATTCAACTATTTAAGTATAGAATACAATAGTTTTTTTGTTCATTTGTCCTCTTAAGTTGTTTGTTTCGTCTGCCCTGCTAAACCGATTTGGAAGATTCTGAACAGTTCAAAAAAGTCGTAATTGTAGTTGTTGTATCAAATACTTTGGAATTGTAATTTCTTTTTATTTTTATAAAACACCTTGAAATCTTTTTGTGTGAAGTATAAAAAACTTCAAAAACTAAACCCGACTACTGAAAAATTGCGCTATAAAACGAAAATATTATAATCTGAAATTGCTATGTACTAGCTATTCAATATAGACGCAGTCATATGTATTACTATATTGATTAGGTGGAATATGATATGAAAAGAAAGTACTCGTACTTAACAATTTCTGATTTTAATTTTTATACTTTTCAGAGTGCGATTTTTCCTTCATCATGTTTTAGTTTTTGAACTTATATAAATTTTAATTATTTTGGTGTTGTCCATAATGAAATACATATTGGTTTCTTATGTATTTTTGATAGTCTTGGAGAATATACGTTTGGTTTACATTTGAAACGTTGTTTTATAGAAATTTTCCCAATTATCCGCATGCATGCAAGCAAAGCCGCGAGAAGTAGTTGACAATATTCTTTTTTTTTAAATGAGCGAATTTGACATCCCAATCGATTTTGTTGCAAAAAAAAAAGTATTTACGCTTCCCTTTTAAAGTCACATCCACCATATATGATAATTTTTTGACCACAAAATGATAGGTGACATGGTCACGAGTGACAAATACAAATCGAATGACACCTCGATTATCAAAATCGGTTCGTTAGTTTCGGAGCTACGGTGGAACACATAATACGCAAATATACATACTTACTTATTTATTTATTGGCACAACAACAGCATTACACAGGAGTAGTTAACAATGTATGTATAGTTATAAATGAAATAAAAATATAAATCTAAAGTGTATACGAATTAAAGGTATACACAAAATTGGCTCATAAAACAAACACTCGTAAATTACAAAAAAAAAATGATTTCAAAACAAACTAATGCCTAACTAATCAAAATTTTACAAAATAAAAAATCAATTATAGATATAACAAACAACTTATAAAATAAAATTTTAAAAAATAAACATCAATCTTAAACCTTTAATTTAATTTCACGTAAATTTACCTAGGGTTTTATCTTAAAATGTTTCATCAGCTTTTCTAAACCTGCATTGTGAGTCATTAAATACATCGATGTCGGGAATATTAGTATTACATTCATTATAAAGTTTTGGGATTCTTGTTATAAATGAAGAGAGATGAGAAGTTGGTGCAAACCCAAGTTAGATCTACAAGAAGGAAAAGTGAAAGTTCTAGTGATACGGTGACCAGGTAGCAGTAAATCCTTACCCTTCCATTCGACTCTGCAGGCCGGTAATTGGGTAAAAAATATAATTACATAGTTTAAGCAATTTTTTGCAATGATTTTTAGGTGAGAACAGTAGCGAAATATTAACTCGTGAGCAAAATCGCCATCACCATGTGCGTATCAGGCTCCTTGCACCTACAAAAATACCAAACATAAACTGGAAACATTAAAATCATCCCCTCTCAGAGATACCTAACGTTAATCGAAACAAGTCAAGACCGTTTACTACGGCCTCATAATTACATTAACTACGCTATGCATGTGTTACTGTATCAATGTTCTTATACAGGATGTTTCAACATTCACATAAGCAATTTTCTTAAAAGTAATTTATAGTATTTTCGTTAACGGCGTAGCTTTCCTGAGTAACTACAGTAATCGGATTTTTAAAAAAGTGTCGTCAAGATACTTGTGATGTTCCTGGTATTGCCACGATATAGAGACCGTACAGAAGTATAGCTTCATACAATGCGCATTTTAGCAACGCACACATAGACATCATCCACGAGTTATTCACGGACACGAAATTTTAGAAGGATTGGGAATGGAGCAAGCGCGATTGATTCGCGGCTTTTTTGTGTGACTTGTTTTTTTGTGTTTGTTTTGAATTTGCTTTAAAAGTTACTTTTATTTAAATAGTTCTGTTATTTTTTAATCTGGAACTTTTTAAAATCTTTTATTATACAGACATAAAATTAATTACCGTGAATTTGAACGACACAGAAATCAGCAAAAATTCTTTCAGTTTCAAAAATCATGAAATAAACATTGAAAAACAAACAATAAACATTTAAATATGAGTTTTATCGCCATGGTAGTTTTATTTTCTTGCATGTTGTTTCCTGAAGTTAAATTCGACAACCCTAACTCAAATGTTGAGTGAACCCGTCACAACTGAAGTACATATATAAGCTTTACTTCTGTACACTATTTTATGGTATTGCAAAAGTTCATAAAGGCTATGTTGATTATTTGCCATCAAGCGAGCCTTATGGTTATTTGATATAAAGAAAAATCTTATGTATTGTGGTTATGAAGACAAAAATATATTTCAAATACGTAAATGTATTTTTTATTCAAGAAGGACAGAAGGAGAAAACAGCAGGTTCTTTTTTTCTATCAATACTTTACTTTTGCAATAAAACTGTATTATATTTCTAGAAATTATCATGAATTTCTAAAATTTATTCAATTCTTAGACCAAAAACTAAACCGCAGTCTTGATGGACGTCAGATATTAAAAAATCACAATTCCATTGGTCCAGCAATGTAAAAATATAATCCATAAATTCAGCAATTTATATGAATTTATTTGTAGTATGGTTTTTAATAGAACTTTAATTTTACCTTTCAATCATGTAATTCAAGACCACCCTGTAACTATAAATTCACCCTAAACCCACCGGTCCAGACAAATTGTCGCACCCCATGTTAGCATTATTGCCATATTTAATTGTTTGCGTAATTTATTTCTTTGAAGCTCTGTGTGAGGCGTTCATAATGGAACACTACAATAAAAAAAATACTTTTTACATATTACTATTATTTTGGAATCCATTGATAATGTTTTGTTTTTCATAGGAAAAAAGACTAAGTAAATAAAAAACAAGTGCCTTGTATAACTTTAAAAACAGATTTTATTTCAGTTTTGTTTTGAATTTGTAACGAATTATTTTTCAAAAATCAGTTAGATGAAAATAAATAAAGGTACCCAAATCTGGACAAGGAGTTTTGTAGTTAAATAATATGTATTTGTATGTAGAAGGAGGGGTTGTCCATGACTAAATGTCTCTTGCACTTCGTACCATCACAGCCATTGCGCATTCCTGACAGTTGCATATTTCAATGTTAGTCACGCTGTTAATTTGCACTAGTGAATCTAAAAAAGCTTTTAAAGTCCTTTGAAATAAATTGGTCAGCAAACAGTCAAATATTTAAAATCACCCTGTACACGAACCCGCTTGTGTGCCAACTGAAAAATAAATTTTTGTGCGAAAAATAAAAAATCTAGTTAAATTTTATAAAGCAGTTGATGATTTTTAAATATAACTGGCAATCTGGCCTTTTTGATTGTAAATTTCTTTATGCGATACATAAATTATTCTAACTTTCAAATATGGCCAACATAAACATAAAGTACAGTAGTTCCCTTGAAAATTAGATTTTTAGAAATGAAACTATAAATTGTAATAAACAAGTTACATATTTGTACAACATTATATCTTTAGTCGTCAGTAATAAACGTTTGTAATGAAATAAGTTATTTAAATCAACTTTAATCCATTTTAATTTAACTGTTCGAAAAGCAGAAAAGTATCAATTTAAATTATCGCCATGGTGTACATATTTGACGTACAGAAGTTAATTTTCCAAATGGAATTACTTTAGGGATGTTTATCAACTTATCGATAAAGTATAAATTTATCTGTCCCATCCAATAGATAGCCAACCCTATTCGTGAGGAATATCTACATTTATAAATTAGTCTACGTAATGGCTGACTACCACTCTTATAAGTAATATATTAAATAATTTATTTAATAGCTGGAACTTACATTTACTAACAAAAATTCAAAACTTTTAATTAGGTATCGTTCAACAGATTGCAGCGTATTTTTATCATAAATTTTGCACAAATGAAACAATGATTTTCTTTAATCAAGACGCATTTAAAGTGTTTAAATAATTGAACGAATTGTATAAATTAAGGGTCATTTTCCCCATAGCCTTTTCATTTGACAGTCTGCGAAAAAACGAACAAAATGCATGAGATTAATTGCAGACTCTGAGGCAATACGTTTTACCCTTTAATTTGGGGAAGCTTTTCTATTTTGCTGGACTTGTACCAAAGAGTTCTCAGAAACACAAAATACATTATGTAAATAGATAAAAATATACGACACTTGCGAACAGAAAAATATTAAAAATAGAATGATATTTATCTTTTAATACCTTCATGCATGTTTAAACTTCAATATAAATATTTACAGTTCTATTAAAAAAAAATGCTAAAAGTGTAACCAAATTAAGTTTCTTAGGTAAACTAAACACAAAAAAAATCCAAGATTTATAAACCGAATCAAGATAACTTTAAAACATTTTTGAACCGAACTGGGAATGAGTGTGGCAGAACCAATACCAATAAGGTAGTAAAACGTCACAAAACCTAGTACAGGTACGACAAAAAAAAACAGATTTTATTGCCATCAATAACACAGTAGACATCCATCTGAATTTTTGTTAATATATTCAGTCTGAAACGATATTGATTGATGAAAATGTAACAGTTGGCAGTCGTATTCAGATTGATGCTTGTTTAATTGTTGAATGCAAAGTTATATCGCGTTCCATAGACGGAGTGACGGAATAGATCGTTTCGTGAGATCGGACTTTAAACACGTCGTTTGCATGTTGATTAATTTATTTGTAATGTTTTGTATCCACGTTATAAAGAGCTTCATATTGTTATGAAGATCATTCGAATGTTGAAAGTGCAATTACTTGTAATACTAGTCAGTGAGAACACGCTAATCTGCCAAAAGGTCTTCATTATTTTACTAATAATTTATTTCAGTCTTGTTCAAGGTATTTATAGATCTAGAAAACAGCTGGAACGAATCAAACACGTGAACAAGATTTTAAAGCTATACATTTATGTAAACGCTTGAGCTTTTTTTAAGACTTTATGAAAGAAACACTTTCAATTTAAAATAAAAACTCATGTATAAGCGACTATAGTGTAAAGTATAAATAAACATAGTTTTAATTACATTATGAAGTAGGTAGCTAGTGTTTAAGTGGTTCATGGAAAATGGTAATGGAATAAGGATGCCGCAACAGCCACGGTATTTGCATTTTCATTAGAAAACTTCAATGGAAACCGATCCATCCAATCAAGATATCGCTATCGGTACAATGATTTGGTCTGCAGAACAAAAATGTAATTTAATTAGTATACTTCTAATAATATTTTCCATCACTTTAACAATCATATAGGTTTCATGTTGTGTACATTTTTCTGTCTGACAAAAAATTCTGTAAATTTTGTGTTAAAGTAGATATGTAATTTAATTTATGTTTTTTAATTTTTATCACAAATTTTTTAACGTTTAATATGTTTCAAATAAAGAAGGTACATATAACATAAATAACGTACAGCCACACACAGACATGTGCGTGATACATAAGATCCCAGCAACCAACAGGCAACGTTTTTGATTAAAGTGACTGCGATACAAGTGAATGGGATGTTCGCGGTTAAACGCTCTAAAGTTATTTTAATTCGGACGTTATGCGTATTGCCATTCCACGCAAAACGGAATCCGTCTGTCCTGACAAAGGGACAAACGGACGTTTTTCATCGGGCCTCCTAAATAAAAGTGCAGCGATCCGTGTAAGTGGACGTTTATTTAGTGTCTTATTTTTTTGCGGCGTTCCTCCCTTAAGATACGGGATATTTTATGAAATTGTTTCTTCCGAGACATTAGCCAGGCCTAATTAAGGGAGTCGGAACTTGGAAAGGACGTTATTCGGACCTTTTCCACGTCCGCGAAGTACGTGACGCAAGTAAGCTTACAACGTTGACAATGAGACGGGGGAAAACAACAACAGGATACTGAAAAACATTGGGCCCTGGAATAATGCTGATTTATAACACTCATAGTGACCTTAATTAATTCGTCTTACGATAAAAAGGTTGGAAACTTTCCGTCTCTTATTTCTCTTTGTTAAAAATAACATATTTATTAATTTATTAAAATTGAGTCACGTTTCTCTGTAACATTTATTAATGTGATTATTAATTGAAAACTGAAATCAAATAATTCACAAAAATCATTAAAGAATCTACTCTTTAATGATATTTATGGAAATATTTTGTTTATAATTGGTATCAAGTGAAGTCAACTTGTATCATATATTTATTAGATAAAATCGAATGGGTAAAAGCAAACATCCTTTTTTTCGTGCTCGGTCTTAGTTCTGTAAAATCTTAAATCCTCTTAGGTATCTGAAGAATGAAATGATGTTTCTAACGTAACCTAATTTTATCTAAAACGAAGACTATAGCGTACTTCAAACAACTTTTTGTAGGCATAACGTGTGTGTTTTTAACAAAACCCATGAGCCTTGTGTAAGCAATAATATTTTTATTGCCATTTCTAACACAGGGCTCTTTAAGACTGGTCATTTTCTTTTTATTTTTCAACCCCCCAAGGGATTGGATGCTCCCCTGGCCTCCCCTGTCTGACGTTTATTGACAGAAGGCCAAAATTGCAAATTTAACAAGACACGAGATCAAATACCCTTGTTAAGGATAAAATTCAGACTTGCAATATAAATATGTGAGAGGTTTCTCGGATGATACATTTTTGTATTTAAATATTTAAAACTTTTTTAAGAATTCTGTGTAGCGAGATAAATTGAAATCAAATACAAAGGTATCTGTTACAAATTAAATGTAAGTAATGGTCGTTCTGATTTTAATCGATAACAAAGAAGAGCTTTAATTTAGTTTTAATTTTCAGGGATAAAATATCTGAAATTTCTTACACACACACTTTCACATTTTTTTAAATACATTAGTCGTGACTGACATCAGCATGATTGTTCTTTCAGGGACCATTACTAAAATTAAGCGATGGCAACCATTTATAACCATAACAATAAATTACTGTATCATATAATCCGTCATACACATGATGAAACCTGCACGTATGGTGTCCCTAGCAGGGAAATGAAATAATTTGTCTTTGAGGGGTGCATTCCATATTAAACCTACCATGAGGGGTGAACGACCTCGCATGGTTTATGTCTGACTCGTGTGTACCACCTTTATTCTACGGGGACCAGAGATAGGATATAATTAATTAGTTTTTTTAAGTGTTTGTTTATTTGCGGACGGTTTGCTACTTAACTGCAGTTTTTTAATTATTCGTTTTTCAATGTTACCTTTACCTTTGGGATTTTCAGTTAATAGAATAGGCATTTTCTAGGTAAACAAATGAACTTTATTTTCAAATTTGGTGTGGCTATGGTAAACCGCTTGTTAATTTTGGTTAAGTAAATTGAACATTTATAAATTTGCATTCGAATCACCGTTTACGCCACTATCGAATAAAAAAAAGGTGACAACTTGATTTTACTAATTTAGATAGATGTAAAGGTAGACTATGAAGGTACTAGTTGTCGATCACATACTAGTTTTTTTAATAAAGGCTTTTAAATATCCGGGGATAAACTATCAAGAAATTGTCACGTCTTAAAAAATTACTTAATCCGTTTGCTTGATCACATATCCTTTATAAAGCAAAAGTACGCAAATCATAACTTTTATGCTTGAATTGGAATAAAAACTCAATAAAATCGAACTCAATTTTGAAGATAAAGCAGAATAAAGCAATTTCCTTCGAAACGCTGTCTCTTCTAATCTATAAAATAAGTTAATTATCCTAATTCAATCCCGTGCAAAGCTTTCAGATCTCTAAATAGATCGTCTTTATTTGTTCGGTGAAATTGGGTTAATTTGGACGAAAGAAGTAAATTTTTATTCCAGAGAGTTTTGAACGAGCAGTGAGATTTGATAAATGGTTCAATCTTATGACGACATAAAGTAAGACTCATATGAAAATTGCCAATTTCTCATAATAAAGTTGGTTACAAATGATACCGCATTACTTTCTGCCAAAAAATATTTATTAACATACTCGTACGTTTGCTTGGTTAGTAACAAGCTTTGTATGAAGCCTAATACCTAAAACAAAGAGGTAACAATATTTATCAGATTTCCATAGGAATAAAAAAACATAATTGAGTTTATGCGGAAAATTTTGGTTTATCCCCAGTTTTTGTTATCAACATTATTTTAATATTTATAAATATGTGATATCCAAACTAAGTATTTAAATTACTTTTAAATAATATTTGATATAAAATTATTACAATATGTTATATAGTTACAAAACAAGCATAATATGAATAAAAAATCTGCGTAAAATTGAATTCGAAATGGGTCTTTCGATAGAGTGAGGATTTTTTTCGTATGCATTAAAAATACATAATATCCACCTTGTTCAGGGGTTTTCCTATTTAATACATAACATTAAGTAATAATTTTTCCATTCTCATCTTTATTCATTCTTATCTTTATTGTTTTTTTCTTTCAGCCACTTAATGCAAAAATTTGTATGTCATTTAAAAATTACATAGCTCAATAATTTTATATCTTTTCAATGGAAAAGTCAGCTCGAATAATTTTACTTACATTTACGAAACATAAACATTTATTATTAGAAGGTATATACCAAAACAGCATGGCAAAAATAAAAAAGCTTGTTTCTGAAACATTTGCATGAAATAAATTGCTGTTCTCTAGCAACAGTCATACTAGTAGTGCGTCAAAAAACTTATAACTCCGCTTAATGCGCCACGATTGAATCCTTGCTTTATTTATTGTTTGCGATAAAATAATATTAATCTCGAGGGGATTACGGTTAGATTTTATTCTTATATCCGGATCTTGAGAATCGCCCGGTAATATTTTCGTGTAAGATTAGTGAGGATATAACGATACAATGGTATTTGAAATAAATTGCAAGATCCTTTGTGCTTCCAGGATTCATATTGAATTTTGTGATTGTCAATAAAACTAACCAAAATTATAACCCTTACCGTAGTCGGGGTGTTAAAAGTAGTCATTTCAGGAAATTTAAAATTGTGACAACGTTTAGGCATTTTGATTTAATAAATTAAAAACGTGATTTTGAGTTACCCTTTGTAGAAGCAAATGAATGCGTATCTACTAAATAATAGGTTTAAATAAAGGGGAAGGAAAGCTATTTACTAAAACTTAACTCGCTATGGCTGTAGCAGATTTTTTTACCACACACCAATTAAATTATTCCTTGCCAAGAAATAAGCAATTCTTTTATCAACTTTACTAAATGAGTGAAATAAAGGTAATATCCTCAATTTTATTTCTCCCCTTATCAACAGGCTAGTAATCAGCTGTAGCGTTTTTCTTGAGTTGGAGGGATTATATTTTCGATAAGTTAGAGCTGAGGGTAGAAAGCAATAAATAGAAGAGAAGAGAAGGGGCGCTCATGTAATCTGGAAATTTGTCAAGGTTTTACAGGAATGCTGGAATCCCATGAGGCACTTCAGAAAAATATTGATAAAATGCTGACGCTCACATAAATTGCATTTACTGTTTTAATGCCGCAAGGCCCCGAGAGAATTGAAGCTATTAATAACTGGATGCTCATCTTGTTTATTTTACTTGATTAGATTTGCATGGTGGTGAATTTTTTGCGGTCCGTCAGAATATGTTTTCCGTTCTAGCAAGGGTAAACATCGTAAAAGATCTAGTTTAAAAGTTTGATAACTTAGCTTGTATCAGATGAGCATTTGTTTTTTGTTTAGAATTCAAATGGCAGAACCCTAATAAATATGTATTTTATCAAGTGGTATTAGATTTTGGTATTAGAATGGAATAAATCAGTCGTATTGCTTTAAAAAATAGCTTTTAGCACTTAAATGAGAACATGCAATACTTTTTCTTAACATTTGAATTTTATTGGAAACTTGTTCTTAAACGTGAAGAAATTAATTCCTTTTACAATTATTGGAATCTCCTACTAATATTAATGTATTTGATTAAATAAACGCAACATTACATGATGGAGTTGGTTTCTTTCCCGTGCTAGGTTTAAATTTATGTTGTGACTCTTTTGATTTATACTAAATTATTTCAGCAAATGTGCTGAAAGTCTACTATCGCGTGACGGTATTCATAAATTAGGCCTTAATTGGGGATGAAAAAATCTAATCAAACTTTGACCCCAAAAGTAATATGATTAATGAATGTTCTTACTTCGTAGTTCTATTTTGACCTAGTTCCTGTGTTGTTAATCTTACTTCTACTTCAATTTTAGATGTTTAACTTCCTATAAAAAATGTTGACCATTTGAATTTTTTACTCCAAAAAATTCTAGAGGGTCGTAGGTTTTTGATTTTCTCCCCGAACGTTAAAAAGGAAATTTCTGTGTTCCTTGTGTCGCCTGAAATTTATTGCGATTGCTAGTTTTATAGCTCGGTTTCATTGGGATGGAGATTCCAAGGGGCCCATAGACGTAAACACACCCTTGGTAATAAGGACTGTAATGAATATTGGTCACAGTGCAATGGCGTGGATCAAATAGTACGAAATGACTCAGATAATGCTTGCTTTGTCGATTTTTATAGTTTTTATTAGTTTTTTTACAGAGTATTAAAAAGCAGTGACTTATAATTAAAGCACTTTCTTTTGTTTCAAAACATTTTTTTGTTGTTATAAATAGTTTTCAAACTTTGATTATTTTATAAAGTTAAACATGACATGTTATTAACAACTCATGTACCTGAAATATCGTTCTTCATCGGTGCTTCTAGATTTTAATATTGCAAGTCTCATAAAAGTTTTATCACCTCCCTCAAAAGTATCGTGCTTGCATCCATCATGGCGTATTCCCAACGGGCTTTAGAAATTCGCTCCAAGATTGTGCATGTTTCCCTTTCGCGTAGCTACCTACTCACACGCTCCTCGTACATGTTTGTACAAGTGATCAATACAGCTGTAATGTTAATTTTGTTTACAGAGACAAAACGTGTTAAGAGAAAAGAGAATAGTTTACGCCCTTCGCAACAACTTCATTAGCTACTTTCCAGTTTCAAATATTTGCATCGTACAAAGGAGACACGCTTTTCGAAACTTGCCCGAGATATGTTTCTAATTTACCTTTCAAATACTTGAAAACAGTTGCAAAAGTATTCAGGAGCCGCTTCGAGTGGGAAAGTACTCAAAGAGGCTAATGTGACGTGCGAACTATTCCACCAAGAAGGCAAGTTTGAGTTGCCACTGGAAAATTCCGTCCGCGTAATCGTTGAAACACACTTCCCGGGAGACCCTAAAGAACCCTCCCGTCTTCAACATTCTTACAGTTTAATGTATGCAAACGCATTTTGTTTCAAAGCCCAGATCCCCAAAGAATGGTGTTACTCGAGAGCCCTTGGGCGGTGTTCACCTACCAAAGTTTACGCTACGTGTGCGACAACATGCTCTTTGATCTACACAAATGCGAATATAATGTCGGAACCAGTTAAGAGCGTTTCCCTTTTTCCTTTATCTAACTGAACACTCCGAAGGCGTGTAAGTTTTTTCCGTTCCAACGTTTCCCAAGGAATATCTTCTGGGACTTTGAAGACATAAAATAACGTTGTTTCCTCGATTTGACTATTGAATACATTTGCTCGGGGATAAAATAAATTGGGTCATATCAGCCTCACTATTACTTTTGTGCTGTTTCTGTGAAGTTTGAAGAATATGTAACAGAATATTGCTTAAACACATTGTTGAAGTCAAGCTTGGGACCAGTCGAAATAAATCACAGTACTTAAGTCAAATCTTCTCACAAAGTGGGAGTCGTCGATAAATTCAGCTAAAAATAATAATTTCCCTAATGAGGAGAGATCGTCGACAAACTATAGTATCAACAAAGCAGCATGTGGCGTCAAACTAAAATAGAATTTGACGCGATCTCGTCGACGTCACACGTGGCCACACTGAAAACAGATCGTTTCCTTTAAAAAGTTAATTTGGCAGTTTTTGTAACAGGATAGACTTACAAAAAATGGTGTCACTTTTTAAGACGTTAAGAGGCATGTGCCCTTCGATAATGACACGTTAGTGTGGCATGTAAGAAATGTGACTCCAGTTCCGCCGAGGGTTGACTTCGAAAATAAAATATGCGATGGGGTAACTCATAAAAATGTAGGCTCACTAGAAAAGCTTCTTTAAACGGGAAATAAATCACAAGAAAATTAAAAAAATGTCACATAATGTTTCCGATGAATGATTTTTATAACTTAATTTTATTAACAATTATTTTGATTTACAAAAGGACATCCGCAATTAAATCTAATTTTAGTACTCAAGAAGATTTCTTAAGATTTTATCGTTAAAATTTTTGGATGAAGAATACAATTAAAGTGGCTTTTATTGGATTTAATTAATGATTATGGCAGCGATGATGGAGTGTTAGATTTTAATTATGGCCTGTATTAAGTTATAAGTTTGCACTAAATCAGACAGAAATATTTTAATAAAGGCTGTAGGAATGTCTTTGTAAAGAAAAAAAGTTTTAGATTAGTTTAATTAACGAAAGAAAATTGTAAACTTTAGCAGCGTAATTTTGTTGTTTTAGCCTGCGTCTGTCTACTCTGTCCTAAATGACCTAACCCATCCAAAATATAAGTGAAAGATTTACATTTACTACACTGTACATACATACATACAAACTTACATACAAACTTCACCTCTTTATAAAAAACACGATACATCACGACACACGCATCGACTGAGCTCTGCAGTAATTTTCGTAAGAACTTGTGTCACAGGAACTAAGCAACGATGTGCGATAAAGTACGTATATAAGAATACATCATCAAAGACCGGTAAGCGAAACAAAGCGTCTTGCAAATTACACAAAGTTCCGAACCCGCCGTGACGAACCCTGAAACTCTGGCGCAGTCGGCTGTTTACACCGCTGCGCCACAGTGGTTGTCTATATAATATAAGCATAGATAAGACAAAAGAAAAAACAATGTCTACGGTAGCCTAGTAACTTCACCCCAATCCGTCCACCATGATGGATGGTCGTCTGTCACTTCACTAATAAATGTAAACAAAATATCCGCTTAACTTGAAAAAAAATCGTTATTAATGAATAGCCCCTGTTGATAACTTAAATTGTTTAAAATGCTCCAAGTTGTCCTCTTTGATCTTAACAAAAGATAGGATTCATGGAGAAACGTTTTTTAACTCCAGATGTTGAATTCTTGACACGCAAGATCCTATTACATCACAAGATTCATTATCCCCTACCAGTTTTAATTATAACCTCAAAGCGACGGTACACACAAGCAATAAGGTTCATTTTTAGTTGCGGTCATTTAGTCGAAATTGTAGTCCTTTTTGAGTCAACGTTTTCTAGCCACCATTTAAAAATGCTCTGTAAAATTCCTTGAAGTAAACCAAATATTTTAATGAGTATTTTTCGACGATATTAATGTGTGAAGCGGGCGCATTTTTCAGTATTTCTGACGAATAAATGATAAATAAAGGCATTCGATGACAAACGGAAGTATTGTTAAAATTCTTTGGGCTTGATGATAGCTGTTGGACATCAGAATGAAACAATGACCATGACTAAGACGGTAAAAAACGGACCAACCATAAAATAACTAAATTGTGTACCTACCTCATCGCTCAACTCATTAATTTGATGTAATTATGTAGTTTTTTTGTAATCCAGTCTACTTCATATCAAATAATGCACGATACATGATGTCATGGTGTTGTGATAATCATTTTTTTTTCTATAAAAAAAATCAAAGACCTACATTTTTGACTTCGCCATAGTCAGGAAATATTTCTCAACAGGGTAAAAAAAAAATTTTTTTTTTTTTGTTAATCCCAAAATTTATAAAAGCGATGGCACATCATTGTATTTTACAAAGTAGCATGTGACTCACAAGTTGCAATTTTAATCAACTCGAATCAAATGACTAAACCGAGCTAATTGGATGAGATATCTTTATAAGGGTCTCACTAATGGAAATGATTATTGGAATTCCAATAATGGTAGCATTAATTTTGCTTGAATCTTACGTTGCGACAATTTTTATTGACGAATCATACCTACCTAAAGACGAAACTAGTAAGAAATAACCGTTTTTGATAAGTTATTTTATCTTTATTGTGTTACTAACTTGCGTTCGTGACCCCATACTCAATAAAAGTGAACCAATATTGGGAATAGGTAAAATAAAAGTAATACAATGGCACTAAATTCTACAATAACGTATGCCATTCAAACAGATTTTTTATGAGCCTCTACGTAACATACAAGTAAGAAGTTCAAACATCGGTAAAAGTCGTTGAGATTTGTTGCTTAAGGAGAAATTGCTAGAAATTACGAGTATACTATGTAATAATGGTGGCATTTAGCATCAAATCGAAGACCGGATGGTCACAATTATACTTGCCAATGCCACCGGTTTGTGAAGAAGATCAGAAGATCCTAAGATGTTACAACCCGAAAGCGATTAAAAGGTTTTGAAGCGATACATATAAGTTATTTATTTTATAAGCAAGGAATCGGTCATCAAACAAAACTAAATGCGTTGCTCGGCAAATAAAGATTATTCTTTATTTGCAGGTTTGTTTTAGTTATATTTGATATTTTTATCAAACCAACTCCATAATATTAAATCAACAAAATTAAATACGTAAAACTTAAGACGTTAATATTTCTTTTTCATCTGACAATCTTGACACCCTGTGAAAGATCAGTCTATGGATTAAAGAAATAGTATCTACTCTTTCTTTGCATATATGCACAGCAAAGTGGGAAAGGGAGATTGCAACAAACAAAGATCATTCCCAGAAGAGATTAGCACCAAAACTATTGAAGATTGTGAATTTAGTTTAGGCTAGATACCTAAATAAAATAAGTTACCTTTTTCCTAGTCCAAATTCAAATAAATTGATACTACCAGTAAATACGAAGAATCTAGTTTGAGGTCAGAGGTCCAGGTTTTATTTCCCTTATAATTTCACAAAATTACAAAATATTTTCACTAACAGCAACGGTAAAGTGTGTTAGGTATCAAACCGATGGATCTTCAAATTATAATAATTATTAAACACTAATATAATAATAATTTGACAATCTCCGTGATGTAGTGGTGTAAACAGCCGCCTGCTACAATAAAATTTCTGGGTTCGAATCTTGGTGGGCTCGAAATTATTTCGATTACCGGTCTTGGATTTAGTGCTCTTCTCTATGTAGTTTATAATCCAAGACCGGTATGGTATACCATATCGTTGCTTAGCTCCTGTGATACAAGTTCTTATGATACTTACTGCAGGGCTGAGTCAATGTGTGTGTCGTGATGTGAGGTGTGGTTCATTCATGTGATCTGCGCCTGTAGGATTGTCTAATAAATACAGGTCTAGTAATTACTATTGAAACACTTTTCATTTCTTAAGTTTTATTTATATACTACTCAAAACAAAATTACCACGCCACGAGGTAATTTTTAATTTTGGTGTAAATTATTAAACAATTACATATTGAAAGTAGTAAAATATTGAGTATACAAACTATTTGATACCTAAACTTTTTAATATTGTAGTTTTCATCTAATGCTGGCAACAATTTTAAATGAAATTTGATTTAAAATTATTTTTGAAAATTTTGATTCCATTTTCTTTGTCCTTTTGCTTTCCTTAGCTTCTTGGTTTATTTGAAATTATCAGAGTTCATTGATATCTCGAGTCAGAAACATCTTTTGCAATATGCCACAAGCACGCAGGCGTCATATGGACTCGCTGACAGAAACCAGAGCCGTTACAATGATTGAAGAAGGTCATTCGCAGCGATCTGTGGCTTTGCAATTGGGATTTTCTCGAAGAGCTATTCAAAATCTATGGAATCGTTTCCAAGAGACCGGCAGTGTTAGAAGAAGACCTGGTTCGGGCAGAGTTCGCATTACAACAGCTCAAGAGCTCGAAACATTCGATTAAGTGCGCGCCGAGATCGCACAACGACGGCCCGCAGGCTGCAAAATCGTTTACGGCTCACAACGGGTACTCGTGTCAGTGACCAAACTATTCGTAATCGATTGCATGAAGACCAGTAGGCATCAAGAAGGCGAGTTGTCCGTGTTCCATTAACCAGAAATCATCGTGCAAATCGTTTAAGATTTACCCGTCAACATTTGGACTGGGACATAAACCAATGGGGCATGGTGCTCTTCACAGACGAATGCAAAGTTAAATTTTTTAACGACGATCGGCGTATTAGCGTATGGAGAAGACGCGGCGAGAGATTTTCAGAAGCCTGCATCCATGAAGTCGATCGTTTTGGTGGTCCAAATGTAATGATTTGGGGCGGGATAAGCTTACACGGCAAAATTGAGCTCGCTTTTTTAAATGAGGGTACTGTTACTGCTCAGCGGTATATTGAGGAAGTTGTCAGACCACATGTAATCCCATTTGCCCAGCGAGCGGGTCCTGGATTCATCTTGATGCAAGACAATGCTCGTGCACACACGACTCAAGCGACTCGGTTTGTACTGGAAGCGTCTCAAATTGAAGTCTTGCCGTGGCCGGCGAACAGTCCGGACTTAATTCCAATAGAGCACATGTGGGATCAGTTGAAACGAAGAGTTAGAGACGGCGATCAGGAAATCCACAACCAACAGCAACTCATCAACGCTGTTAAAAGGGCCTGGGAAGAGATTCCAATGGAAAATGTTAGGCATTTGATTGAGAGCATGCACTCCAGGCTTCAAGAGTGCGTAGCGAAACGAGGAGGGCATACTCTTTACTAAAAGATGAGCATGGAGTATTGTCTTTTGTTTTCAGTAACTTTACATTGTTTTTTATTTTTAACCTTAAATGTGTTTTTTTCTTTCAAAAGCAAATAAACTTTTTAATCATTATTATTGGAATAAGTTTATTGGTCTACACGGTAAAAACAACATTAGTTTTCGTTATGGACATACATAACATTAGGTTTTATTATTTTCATGGTACAGACAAAATACCTCGTGGCCCTTACTTTGTTTTGAGTAGTATATTTTGATATCTAAAGTTAACGTTAACACGGAAAGTACAGTAACAAGGAAAAATTATATAAATTTTATGAATTTACTCCTACACAACAGTTTGTATAGCATGTTATTCTGTTGTTAAAAGCTGAAAAACAAGGGTAGGGAATTCAAGGAAATACAGTCATTGTTTCAGAGCAATAAACGTCCAAATCATAGATAAGACATACAAACAAATAAACTTTACGATTGATCTACGTATCACGGTTTACGATTCTTTGTTATATATAAAAATTCCCTTACATAGTTGATACGTAGGTACTGTTTTGAGAATAAACTTGTTTTATGTGACTAGATTAGGTATGTCATGATATTTCTTTATATAAAGCGAAAAACATTTTATACTTTATTTCAATCTCAAACTCAAAATACAAATATACTTAAAATTAATACATTTAAATTGTAATTTTTTAATCTTTCGCCAGTTCGGAATGCTATTTCTACGGGGAAAAATCCGCCGACCGCCGCCACGGGGGTTGCTTTTTACAAAATAACTACAACACAAATTTTAAAGAACAACATCATTATTATTTTCCAACATGACCGTTTTCTGGTCATAAAAACATGGCCATTTAAAAACTTTCATTTTTTGCATACTTCTAATCACAACAGGAATACTGTTTGACAGGATTACATAAGATTGTCAGAAATTTCATAGGAATCTTTGCTTATTATATGCAAGCGAAATGCATCCTTACATTTTATCATAAAGAAACATAGGTAATTGGCAATTAATAAAACAAATGTTACACAAATAAGAAAGTCAGCTCATAAAACCACCTTGCCCTAAAGTTACAAGGAAAATCATTCCCTATACATTCTAAATAAAGTCTAAGTTGAACTAATATTACAGCTCTAAGGAAAATTTACATATCATAAATGTAATATTTAGCTCTCAACTTGCTAATTAGAAACCCGTCTTTCAGTAGGGTCAGCAAATTGAGTTAATGACTTTTTGGTTAAATTACATTCATATTGTGTTATAAGGTAAAATTAAATCAGAAACGCACGTAAAATGTAAAAAACAACCACATATATATATACACACGCATTTATATTATATGTATATTATTTACACCGAACACGTATACATATATTGCGTGTGTGTGTAAATAATACACACATATTATGTATATGTTTGTATATTTATAAAACAATGTGTTTAAAAAAATAATGGGTATAAAAATGTTACTAGGTACAAAGAATAAATTAAAACTCCACTCAATCAATAACCCCTATTTTCAAAGTTGGTCCTTGAAAGTTTACAAGTACTCCCGTCAGGCTACTTGTCCTACTGTTTCAGTATACTTGAATAAAAAATCCAAAATTAAATGTAGAACCTAAGTATCATAATGAAAACGAGATATTTTATGCTAACGGTACTTGAGTAAGGTAAGGAAGCTCGCACCCCCCTGGGAGACCCTGCTTTTAATTAGTTGCAAGTTGTTATTATTGTTACGACAAATTTACCCATAAGAATTACCCTTATCTCGGGGAGAAAACTGTACGTTTGTACGTGGAAATGGGGAGAACAGGAAACAATGGGTGTTATGGAATTTAACGCATGAAAAAAGTCGTTTAAAAGAAAAAGTTAAATGAGCATACTTTCATTAAGCTTTGTTTTGCGGGGTTGTTTTATAAGAGTACGTTTGAATAAGTTTTTTTCTCTTGTGGTCTGAACTGCTCGCCTCTTCGGATAGATAAAACATGTTGAAATTTATAAGATTTTACCACTAAAAACTGTCTATTTTAAAATATTTATTTTTGTTTGTGTTGTGACTGTTTTTGCTATTGAAATGTAAAAATTTAACCATATACTTATGATTTCGAGTAAATATTATAAACGCCATCTATGACGTTTGAAGAAAACCAAGTTCTTGCTCTAGCTTTTTATCAAAGCTACGGAATACTGAGCGTCGTTCCTTTCACAAAAGTTCGCTCTTTTCATTTGTAGTGACATCTAGCGTACGTTTAAATAACTACTACGAAGTCAAAACCAGATGAAACCTTTTATGAAAGTTTTTATAAAATAACCAGAGGGCAGTATTGATGTTTTTTGAATACATAATAAATAGAATAACCTAGTAAGAATTAAAATGAAAGGAAGTATTTTTATGTAATTAATAAAACATGCTTTAATCTAATGCAAAAGTTTAAAAATTTCTACTAATCTCTATAGTTTCAATGAAATCTTATAGATGGCGCTAAAAATTTATCTTAAATTTTCATACAAAACTTAATAATTCAAAATTAATTTACCCCTGGCCTGGCACCCTTGTATTGCCAATGAAAACTTATATTTTATTTTTAATACCTCAACATAATCATGGGAAAGTCCTCTATTCATTAATTTATTTAAATTCATTACCTCAAAGTATAGATTTCATATTGAATTAGGTATCATAAATTTGCAGTAGGTATTTAAAATATTGTGAACCTGTCATAAAATTATATAACATCTACCCTATTGTATTAATAACAATATAATTCGCGCAACTTTTGTACGTCCTGAAAGATTATGATCATAAAGCAGATAATCTCTAGTAGATTTAAACTAGTTGTCAAAGCGAAATCTTTAACCTAAACTCCCAATTGTTTCGTTACAAAGGGTGTGAGACAGCATTGATCGAAACTCCGTGACGGATATGGATTTATATCAGACAGTCATACAGTTCGTAATTAACACATATCAAAGCACACTCTAACACTCTAATCACCAATGACTAAGGTTCAATTTGCTTTGGTAGAGCGGTTACGAAATTGCGATAGGCTCGGGATATTTTGTTTGCCAACGGCTAAGCGATCGTCCGAAACAGCTAACGTCTACCCCTTTAGGGTCCATAGTTAACGCTTCGACTAAAATGTCAGTTAATTCGTTCTGTTGTCACAGAGATGGATTTAGTATCTATCTACATTGAGAACAATCATATTAATTAGTCGTTTGAAGTGATATTCTGAGAACGCTTACAGCCAGTTTATTAAGGCCAAGATAAACTATTTGGACTTAAAGAAAAGTAAAAACTTCCATCCATCCTTCGCAACATTAATACATTCATTGGGTGTATATATAACTTTTCTGTTATATCGTAGAGGTATTTTTATTAAATAGATATAGTTGTCCTAAAAATCACGAAGGAATACTACACGAAAGAAATTACATTTCCTTGCTCTTTAAGAATGTTTCTTTAACAATAAGCAAAACAAACTTGGCTTTCTTATAGAAAATATGATCCTACTTATTTTTTACCCACACCTCTTAGAAACCTACAATCTAATATAGATGTAGGAAAAGCTTTTCTCTCTCCTCCATTTTCAAAATCGATAGTAGACGAAACAGCTAAAAGTTGCCTGAATTCACCCCTGTTCGGCTCGCAGTCTGCAACCCTTTTGTAATCTTATTACATTAGTTAAGGGTAAAAGCCGATGGATAGCTAACATCGATTCCACTTATCCACATCTCATACCAATACTGTCTGGGAGTCCCATTGCTCTCACATATGATACCAGATTCCATAATTACAAAGCAATAGTAGTTTCCTATCCAATAGATTCTAGTATATTCAAAGGTGGTTTCGGTGGGACATAAAAATACTTGTCATTTAAATTAATATTACATAAATATGTATATAACATTCTATCGTGGTTTTCTTTATTAATTTTAGGTAAAAGTCCGCGTTTTAAGTTCCTAAGTACATCTATCTGTTGATCGATTGTTTTTATGTTATGTTCTATCATGGATGTGGATACTATTGTTTTGTTCAAAATTAGAACTATATTTTTGATAGAACCTTAATTCTAAATGAAAAGATATATTTAAAAAAGCAATGACTGAAATCAACTGTTCTCTTAATAAAAAAAAAAGAATAATTCAAAACCGATAAACATTTTATTTAGTTGTTAAACATCTCAGTATTCTAGATAGAACACAAACAAAGTAATGGGATGTAATACCAAAACAGTTCAAGAAGATTGTCTTTACAAATAATCTTTTATTCATATCCATGAATCGGAAATGCTTTACAAGTTCTCTAACAAACGCTTGTATAAGCGAAGCCTGTCCTAAAACAACAGACGTTTACATTACATTGAAATTAGTAATGTATCGATCTACAAAGGATTTGCTGTGGCGGAGTTAAATACTGATTTACTTAGAACAAATCATTTAGTGCGTTTATTTTGTTGGAATTAGTTCATGAGTAGGTAATATGAACGAACATTTACTCTTTCTCTTCTTTCTTTATCCATAGCAGTTTCAAACGAATAAGGCTTACTAATTAATTAAGAAGGCTTACTATAAAATCAAAATTATGTAGGTTACAGATATATGGAAGTAATTTAATTAGCTGCACAGGATCTTATTGACAGTTGGAGTGTAGCTAGAATTATTATGTTGAAAAATTGTAAATAGTAGTAGAAAATATTGTATTTGAATATTGAAAAAGCAACTACGGAGGTTTCTTGCCGGATTCTTCCCCGTAGAAATAGCATTCCGAACCGGTGGTAGTAAAAAATGACGATTTGAAAGAGCTCATTTTAAGTCTTTTCGAATAAAAAACATTTTGACTTTGAAAATGGAAGTAATATTGATTTCTTCAAAGACATATGCTAGATGATATGATGTTTATTTGTCAACAATTACTATTAATTAACAGATAAACAATATGGTTTTCCGATTTCGTTTTTATTAGGGTTTTGTTTATATACTAAAATCTATTGCAATTTGACCAGCTTTTCCATTTTAATATGTACCAATTGAGTTAATATTACTATGATGGATTTATTTTTAAAAAGGTAGCCAAAATACTCGATAAATTGTTCGTCTAGTCTGCGGTAAGCGATACCAACTTGTACGAATGAAAAGTATCCTCAGGGTTGTCACGTGCCAAAAAATCTTACCAAAACAGAAAACCACTCAATATCTCTCCCTCTATTATTTACAATAGAAAAATAATCAAAGTGAAAGATTGTTTTCGTCCGGCCAAGTAGTTTTTGCAGGCGTGATTTTTCGTTTAGATAACTCTAATATTTCAAAAGCGGTCCGTGCAAATGAGTGACAGCGAGGATTGATGGGTTCTCGCTTGTTATTTGAAAAAGCGAAGGGCCATTTTCACCATTCGTCTGAAGATATATATCATTGGAAACGTCAACAGAGTAGAAAATTAAAGTCAATAAGCGGACGCAGTAATAAGCTCCAGGAAAGGAGGGTTACGCCTTTATTCTTTCCGAGGGTGAAAATTGTATAATTTGTCACTGGCCTTAAATGTAAGGCTAAGTGCCGTTTCATTGTACCTCTGTGAGATACCTTTTTGAACTTTTATTAAATCTCGGAACTGTATCAAGGTGTTTTTCTCGCCATTTGTCTCTAAGCTTGTCTTCGGGTGAAGTCCTTAATTAAAGTGGTTTTAGTTTATCCTCTGGGTTTGTGGAATATCAGGAAAATTAAAATTGCTCTTTTGGTTTAGTTAAAGTACGACTGTTTATGCATAGAAAGTGTTTCACTTTAATTATACCTAGGTGCCTGTCTCTTTATTTATTACAAGTAATACCAGCAGATGCATTACAAAAAGTGTACTTAAAATTGCAAATATTTAAAAAATTCGGATATCATTACTACTACAAATAACACAGTACTTAACAATAATATAAAATAACGTCTTAATTTTTTATGTGAATAATGTTTGCTTGGTAAAATCTTAGACTCTGGACTTGTAAAGGGCCACGATATTTTGATAGTGCAAGAAACAGAAGAATAAAAATAGTTAAACTTGAAGCAGAAAAAATAGTTAAGCTGATTTTGAAACACATCTACACCAACAGACTATAGAATCATAAAAATAAAGTAGGTATTGCATCGTCACAAATTTTACATTCCATACATCATAGCTTTGTTCAGGAGTGTAGGTAACTCCTGAACAAAGCGTTCACCGCAAATGTTTAATTTTGTAAAGTTTTACTATCGCATCCCCTTAATATATAAAATGCTCCCTGTTTATGTGTAGCTGCCATCAGATAAATTTCAACTATAAATTATACAGACATGTAAACTTTATGCATTTTATCTTTATGCATTGTATTTATAGCGCATACCATTTACTTTACCTACTCTGTTTGTTTTAAATATCAATAGAGAAAATTCATGTGATTAAAATTCAGCTTTATCACGAAGCGATAAAATTTTATTTATGAGTGGTAGAAAACAAGCTTACCGTCCGCCTGACGATAACGCGCTAGCAATAGTTTAATAGCCCATCTAAGGTTGCAACAATTTTTCATTGGTAACTGCAAGAAAAGTCAAAGATGAAAGTACTAAAATATTTTCTTATAGTATAGATTACATCAGCATTATCATTACAACAGCAGCGACTAATGATATTTTAAAAATCATAATATTTTATTCGAAGATAGATACCTCATAATGATTGACGTCGCGTCGTTCGTTAAAATGATGTGGTTCAGGAACAAATCTACAACGCGCAAGTAAAACCTATACTATATGAGACTATGACTATCGCTCACGATCAAGCCCACTTTTACTTTCCTAAGAATATCACTCGACCAAACCTATTATATAAAATTTTGATTTAGGTAAATACCTATTTTACGATCAAGTATGCATGATTCGTATTGATTCGGCATGTAAAAAAGGTAGTAATTTAGCAATTATTCTGATAGAATCCAATTACTTTAAAACCAATTCATAAACTTAAAAACTTCGCTTTGAAAAGGCCAAAGGGGCACGTGTCTATTCTGCCTTTTAAAAAGCTTGTAAAAAATACGAGTCTCATTTCAATGATTATTTTATAGGAATTTTAAAGAGGGCCTTTTTCACTACAAATATTTTAACAAAATTATTCCACGGGGGATATTTTATTAGTTGGAGAAAGCAATATTTGGGTTCTATAAATAAATAGCTTTGGCATTCGGTTTTTTTTAATAAAGCTTAGGGTAGAATATTAGTGTAATATCGCGAGTGCAAACCAATGTTGCCCCCAGTGACGACATGCCTTAGATGTTTTTTATGTCATAAAATAATGAGGGTGGGTCGTCGGGGTTGGCTTAGTGAGTAAAAACAAAAAATATTGGAGAAAAAAAACTTGACAAAATTAAAGCCCAGTAAAATAAGTAAGAAATCTGTGATCGGTCATAATCTTCCATTCTACTTTCGAATCGAAGTCTTCACTTCTTTTAAAAAATAAAACAAAAAAGTTCCTTTCTTTTATAATAATAGTATGGTATCATACATGAAGTATATTATTTTATTTATATTTACCTACTAAAATAAGATTTCTTTGACAACCTTAGTTCAACATTTGTTGAAAATGTTTGCAAGAAATCCAATGAGAAGTCAAAAGACAACGCAGAATACCCACACTAATCCAACCATTTGTAACTGTAACCCAACAAATGCACAAACTGCACCCCAATAATGCAGTTAATATTAAAATATTGCATTCTACCCACGGTTTTTTTTGCCCTAAGTTATTGGAGGCAAAACACTGGCCTTTTCATGACCCACCCCTAAGATACAAGTATTTGTACTCACATTTTTTTTTGCCCGGGGGTGGAAATAGTAATTTAAATATGAAGAAATATAACCGAGCTATTTAATGATCATGATAATTGTAATTTATTTATGAATATTTGAAAGTCTCTGACGGAATACCTTTGTTGTATTTAGACAAAATATTTTTCAACTTTCATAAAGTGCTTTGAAATGTGTTGTTTTGTGTTTATCCTGTCTACAAGGCGTGGCATCCTGGGTTTGAATCCCGGTTGTTATTTGTGTGTAACCTAAGTATTTGTTGATTTATAAGCCTGTTTAGAAGTTAAACTCGATTTTGCTAGCTTAGCTTGGAACTAAATGGACAAAAAATAAAGAAAATGATGTAAAAATTTACACTATTTGTAGTATATGCAGCATAATATAGAAATAAATAAATTTAAAAATAGTTTGTTTTATTTAGCCACAGTCAAAGTTAACATATTTTTTATTCAAATAGGCTTCATAATTATTTTGAATCTTTTATAGTACCACCGGTTCGAAACGCTATTTCTACGGATTTCTACGAATCCAGCAAGAGACCTCCGTAGTTGATTTTTCAAAATAATCAAATAAATTAATTTCAATTACAATTTGTAAATAAAACAGTTTTCTAATTATAAACTAAATTTTTCTACAAATATGAGGTATATAAACCAATCTGTGTATAACATTTATTTGTATTAGTACCTATGAATCTAACGAATCTAACTTAACTATACACTAATATTTGGAAGAGGTCAAAAGTAATTGCAGAAAATGGTTTCTGTTTTATGTATTTGTTCCCTTTAATGAAGGCATTCGTTTATATTGCAGTGTTAACTATTAGTTTTGCAATAAAGAATATTGCAGTAATTTTGTCATAAAACAGGATGACAATCAACTAAAAGCGGGTCCTGTTGGTTGTTGGAGCAAAACAACTTTAACCTTATTTATTGCTGGAAGTAAAAATTGCTGTATAAATTAATTGAGTAATTCTTGTAGCTACTGTAATTCTTGTAACTACTGTAATTCTTGTAACTACTGTAATTCTTGTAACTACTGTAATTCTTGTAACTACTGTAATTCTTGCGCTAAAAGATGAGTTGAAATGAGAATTTCAAAAATGTGTATCAAAATATAAACATATAGGGCACAGTAAAACATGTTATTTACTACGTTGTAACTCAGACAAGGTGTCTTTCGCTGTACAGTCGCAAATAAATTCAGTTAAACAGATATCCCGAGGCCATCGATAAAATTAATTCAAAATTTATAAAACACAATTTTTCTATGGAATCTCCCGCGGAAATCTCGGTGTTTCCCTCAATAAAGATAAAAGGGCGCGATCGTATGACACATTACTCATACGAGTCTACGTAAAGGGGCGTTCATACTGAAGATATTGTGGAAAGGGCATTAAGATTGCCGACTGCAATACATTGTGCGCCCTCTCCTTGTTTTGACGTGATAGAACGACACTCTAGACGTTTCTTTGCAAATTTATCCATGCAGTTAGCATTTCAAAATCACGCCAAAATGGACCTTACAGTCAGCAATTAACGGTCTCATCACCATATTAAACTGAGTTAGAGAAGATTGTTCAAATCGAAGTAATAAATGTTGCGTATCGATGGTATTGAAGATAAATAATGAATGTAGAATTCTCTAGCCTATATGTCTGAAATGGTTGTTCCTGATAATTTTAGAATATGTCAATGCAAATTAGTATGCGATAAGATTATAAGTAATCGTCATAGAATTTGCCTTGAGACTTCAGGGAAATCTTAGACGTAAATTTGGAACCTCAATTTTGGCTTTTTTGACGTAATTTTCTAGAGCGAAATCTTTAAAATTACTATTCCCTTGACTCATAAAAATATAATTTTAAAATTTAAAATAAAAATTTATAACGTTTAAAAAAACCATGTTTATGCTAAAAATTCTTGAAGGTGGATTCAAACGAAATTTTTCTAGTTTATTCTTCTGGAATATCTTTTTGTAACCTCATACAATATTCACCGCCTTGGAATGTTACAAGTATGGGGGATTCAGTAGTAATACTTTTATTTGTTTCCCTCCAAAAGTTATAGGAATGGTAACAATTTGCGGTGTTTTCATCCCATTACCTGCTGGCAGACGCCATAAATATATTAATGTGATAGACGTTTATCAAATAGGATGTTGCTTTTGAAATATCGCATGTTTTTGGATTCTGTCAGTTACTCATATTGTATAAATGTTTATGTGAGTGAAGAATATGAATGTTTTTTTATTATGTGGAGGTAAATAGCAGCATTTTAATTTTAATGAACTGATCATTGTGGTCATGAATCGTGTTGGTGAATAAATTTGTTAATATAGAGCTGGGAATATTCTGGTTACTTCATCAGATCCCAGATCAAATTCGCGATAGTTTCTTTCGCGGTTCTCGATTGCGATCGTGATCACTTGGTTCCTGATCAAAACTTATTGCTAGACCATATTCATTCATGCAACGTTTATTTTGTATGTTCGCTTCAATTAAAGAAATATATCATAATATATCAATAAGAGCACAAATTACATTAAAATTTAATTACTAGCCAGTTATTAATCTTCTTTCCTTGGGTTCATCAAGACATCTCAGTCAACTTTCCAAATTTCAGTGAATAACCCAACAACAAAAGAAACAAATTTTAAAGTAGTTCAATTAAAAAGTCGTAAATTCAAACTTTGAAATTTGACCGTTGACCCTGTGGCTACGTCAATCTTCTTTCTGATTGGAAGAGGCGTCGACTAATCAAATTAGAGCTGCGATTGATAAAAGTTCACAGATACTTTTAGTGATGCCCCCCATAATGTCGATACTTTTACCTAAGTATTTTCGCTCCTCAACTTTATTTCATAAGTTCTAAAACGCACGTTACGTATGCCTTTTTAGCAACTTTATCAAGAAAATGAGATAGTGAAACTGCAATACATTTGTAAAAGTTTCATTTCAGGTTTGAGTTAAACAAGTTTGAGGTTAAATTCAGATTTAATTTGTGAATTCAACCAGATGTTAATCAAACATAAGAACTAAGATAAATTATTGCAGAACATCACTATAGTCGGACAAAGCAACCGCCACCGTAACGGATCCATTTTAATTTGACTTCTATCTGAAATACTTTTGACAACTTGACGTGTGGGGGCGACGACAATAAGGGTTAGAAAAGTTACTCTAATTATATTAATTTGGAATCAGTTTGTAGAGATTTATTATCAAAATAATTTATCTATGGAAAACAAAGATAGTGAAGTCCCGTTGGTTTATTTGTTTAATAAACGAAAAGTTAGTTTTCTAAAACAAATCAAGAAAATGGCAATCTATATGTTCGCCAAGTTGATACACTTTTCTTATTGTCTACTAGATAATACTTAAATTGTAATATATCTCAATTGGCTACGGGCTACTAACCTATAAATAATATTTTGTAGTAACAACATTAATTATCAATTAGTTAATAAAATAAAATTACAAAGACAATTTCGTATCTCAAAATCAAACTATTTCTTTGATTGTTGAGCGCAGTTTGAAAAATATAATGTTGTTTTCTATTTTTACGATTCCCTTTTATTGCTAGAACCGTAAAGTAAAGAAAAACAAAATACAAAACAAGGACGTCTCCTTGCACAGTGTAAAACAGGGAACATCATTATACAATAAATAAGGTACAGACGTGCACAGTCCGTGAATTGCACGCACAATAAATAAAAGTCAAAACGCTCACCGTATCGTGTTAACAAAGATTTACAGTTGATTTAAAAGGGTTTAATGGATATTTAAACAGGAATCGGCATTCGATAACGCAGCCCGCATCTTAACAATATGTTTAAATAATAGTCTCTGATAAACATTACACAAATAAATGTAAATTTAACAGTTAAGGCCTATGATACGGTAAGGGTATAGTTTTATATTAATGTTGTATGAAACTAAATGTGTTAATACATATTCCAATTTGTATTTGATAAAAAAAAATAATGTCATGTGTATTATACTTTCTATGACATACATATTAGAGCAAAACTTTAATTAAAAATTCATTAATATCAGATACATATTGAATGTAACATTTTAAACTGTGATCTAGTTATTTTTGGCAAGCTTTTGACCCCAATCCCGTCTTATGGCAAGCGGCGATGAAGTCTAAAGTGGAACATGCCGACCCAGGAGAAGCCTATTCTTGCCTTAAAGGTTTTATTGATCAGGGAATACTATAGCAGGCAAAGA
Organism: Choreutis nemorana; assembly: GCA_949316135.1. Lineage (NCBI taxonomy): Eukaryota > Metazoa > Arthropoda > Insecta > Lepidoptera > Choreutidae > Choreutis > Choreutis nemorana. The sequence continues at coordinate 6,364,300 of OX438609.1, forward strand.
ATACCACTCTTTTGCAGTATGCATTATAAAATAGTTACTAATAGTTTTATTTTTCTTGTATTTTTAACATATAAAAAATCACGATTGGGATACGTCAGAAAAAGTATACCTTGATAATATAGAATGAAAAAAACTTGCAAAAGTAGTATTTTACAACACTCTTTCGTGGAGTGTTGACATGCCAGCCAGACAAATAAATCAAGGATTCGTGGGCATTCGTTCACGATTGTCCCAACATTGTTGCAATTCAAATTCGCACCACAATAACATGTTAGCCAATATATTGTACATTTCGTCTGTAAGAAATAAAATTTTAAATAGTAAATAAAAGTGGTTTAGGTATCGCCCCGTCTCGCGTTGTTACAGTAAAACAATTTATACATAGAAATAGCCGACAAAAGTTTAGATTTACGAACAGTATCCGAACTAAAGATGCACAGCAAAAGGATATTGTGGATACGATAGTGCAAAATTAGTATTGAAAAGTAATTGTAGTGTTTTTGCAGTTTACATAGTTTTATTTTCTTTGATTTTGGATACTAGAATGTTTTTGGGTTGAAAATTATACCCGTGTTAAGGGGTTTAAAAATGTTCAAGACTAGTTTAATAACATAACTTAGTTGGGTTAAAAAAGTTGGTTGAAGAGGGTTAGTGTCATATTATATTTTGCGAGCATCTAAAGAATTAGTTTCTTTGTATCTCCTTACTTTGTTCTCTTAAATATGACCGAAAACGGTCGATATTATTTCAAAACATTTTCAAAGCCTCAATTGATTTTGATGCTATATAATCTACGCGATAAATTCGTCTTATCTTCATTATCATGTACCCAAGTCTTTGTTTTGTTCGGCGGCGCGACGGAGTGCGAGAATTTTGCGTAGAAAACAAACAATTGTAGCGAATTTACGATGGGCGTTGAGAGCCAAGCCGCTTATTGAGACGGTCGTACCGGGCTCCATTTACAGTCCTTGTTCCTTCTGTAAACCTACCCACGAGCGTCTTATATGAACTTTTAAATAAACGTTGCTGTAAAAAAACAGCTTCTAATAATATCTTAGTGTCTAATAAATGTCTAAGTTCACAAAATGAACGCAATTAAAACGATTATGATTGAGATTAATACGATATTTTTTTCAACAAATTCCTTGAAAATCTTAGAACTTTTTGATTTATTGACGATATTTTTCAATAAATTAAATATGCGGAACGATAAGTAAGATTTCATAAAAGACCCTTTTTAATTCAACGTTTTCATTCTCTGTCTGGTTATGTTGAACCACATCAGAAACGCTAGTGTAAGTAGATCCCCGTCCAGTCATGTGTATAGGGATTCCCAGTCAGATCTCACTTGGATTAAACTTGGCACTGTTTTACTTCCAATCACTATTATTTACAGAATAGACGTACAATTCAATTCTTTGTCATAAAAATTCGATGTAACTCTAAAATAATTTAAAAATATTTAATATCTATTATATAAGAATTTTTTTTTGATTGTATATTTTTTTGGGGTTGTACCCAAAGGGGAAAAACGGGCCCCTATTACTAAGCCTCCGCTGTCCGTCTGCCTGTCAGCGGGTTGTATCTCATAGGCCCTAATAGCTATTTTCAGAGAATGTGTATTTCTGTTTTCGCTACCACAACAAATAGTAAAACTTAATGAAATTAAAAATTAAAAGGGGGCTCCCATACAAAATACGTGATTTAAAAACTGAAATTTCCTCTACAACCATCAAGTCAATTTTACTAAAATACGCATTACGCACTGTAGAAGGTATTTTTACAGGCAGCGTAACCGAATCTCGTGCATCTTAAAACATACCGCCCATTAAAAACGCAAAATTCTCTCGCCCATAAAAATTAGTATTCACTACCGCACTTAGTATTTCTCCCTGTATATCAGGGCATATTATCAAAGGGATTCTGGGCTGCATTGTCTTAGAATGCTTTTGGCTTTGTTTTCGACCATTAACAGGTTTTTAGGGTGGCACTGCTGCCACGTAGTTTTAAACTGTTATCAGAGATAATTAATCTTAATTATAGAGTTAAAAACGTAATTTAGATTCTAAGAGGAGGTGGAACGAAGCGCCTTCCGATGCCACCGTCGGCGTTAAATATCACAAGGTATTTTTAGGGTTCCGAAGTTCCTTGGATTTTTAATACAAAATTTATAATTTTGTTTTATCGTCAAATATCCTTATGACAACACATCCCTCATTGTTTTAAAAACTGCCGTTTGTATTGATTTAAACAATGGTATCGGTTCGGAATAGAAACAAAAAAATGTACAAAAGAATACCAAGTGGTATTAGATTTTGATATCAGAACGGAAAAATCCTTTTTTTGGCTTTGTTTTATATACATAAATGAAGATTTGACACTTATACATACGAATTATTAAATTGTTAAATTTTTGTATAAAGTTATATGAACAGGTAAAAGTTTTGTGTACGGAACCTATATCTTTGTATTTAAGAAGCAATTTCCAAACAAAAAATTTGTCGATCTTTGTTTTTGAAGGTTTCCTAATCGCTTCGATCACTAATCAAACAATAGCCGTCTCACAAGTGTATCATTTAATTTTGTAATAAGAACAAACTCCCGCATCAAGCGCGCCAACATCTCAAAACAAGTATAAATAATAAACCATCACTTTTCATCATTTGCCGCCTAAAAATGCCAACAAAACTTACAAAACACATTTGAAAAGCTGCTTTTAGTGTTCAAACGTAGAGCTCAAAATAGAAATTAATGAGGCGGGAAAAAATATCGCCGCATTTTTCGTACGCCTGCATTTGCAGGGATATTGGATTTTCAACTCTTTCGGGTAATTTTTGTAAATGGGATCGGTATGTGCTAGCTAGCAGACTGTAGTCGTTTGTCTTTTGAAACGGACCGATTTGTGCGTTCGGAATAGCAACGGATGCAAAAGAAGTAAATGTAAATGCACCCTTACAATGTATTGATTTATCTGCCGTGCATATTACAGCCTATTTAGTAAACAGTACTTTAGTTAATTTTAGAGGCTCACTTGAAAGAAATATGTTTCGAAATTCTTTATAATTATTTTTAATGAGAACTCGGATATTTGGAATTTATACTACTGTAAATCTATTTAAACCACATAAAATAAAATTGTACGTTCAATGACCATATTTTTCAAACATTTCATGTGAAAAATCCATCTGTGTACTTTGTTTTACTATTTTCAAAGTAAAATACTTTCGTTTATTTTGAAAACTGTAAATTCAGTCGTCTGAAAAATACAGTCGGTATTAAAAACAAGTCTGAAACAATACTGAGGCCGAAAGTTGTAAAATTTCATAAACTAATAAAACAAAGCAATAATCGGACGGGGTTCGCAAAGGGTAAGTTTGTCTATGGTACAAAGAGTTATAAATATACAGACTGGACAGTTACTGTTAGGTACGCCAAGGAAATTTAATGTTCCAAATGAGTTAATTATATTATTTCTCTTACATACTTACGAACTCGTACAATTAAAACTTTTGCATCTTTTTGAACTAAACTTTATTATTAAAAAATACGAAAAAATAAGAAAGTACAGAATTTCAAAATTATTAATCGCGATCCAATTAAAACATAAGGGCATTGGAGGCATCCAAATTTGCTTTTGATTTTGTACAAAAACTTGTTTAGTTTTTATCTACAGAATAATATTATTACCACCATTGTTTTCTTTTTGGCTTTTAAGTCAATTTCAATTTCTGAAATTGTGTTAAATATTGTTACTGTTTCTTTCTGATTTAATCAGCAAGGAGCCCAAAGACCATAAAATATTGTGTTCTTTAAATTTCTATTCTCTTAAAAATTAGATTGAACCTTGACTGTCACTCAGTTATAAAGTTGTTCATACTGCATTTAAATAGTAATAAAAGTAATATATTTTTTACTACTACATATATTCATCGTCGAGCAAATTGATATAAAACTTAATCTACCTACTGTGTTTTAATTTCGACCACATTACGCTTTTTTACTCTATGGTCAATGGCAAAGTTTAGGGAGCGGGGAATGAATAATTCAGAATACGAATCGGCAGTTCGTCAAACTGAGCTCAGTCCGGTTGCATCTTATACGTAAATCTGGTGTAATATTAGAGAATATCGAATGCCGCATCCATTGCAAATGTATTTTATATTTCGTAGCTCTGCTTGCATGTAATGGTCACTTTGAATATTATCTTCGAATTCGAGAAAATTTCTACGCAAAAGGATTTTTAAATAAACTAACTGCTGTTAACTGCCAGTGTTATTTATTTTACATAGAATAGACAATAATTATTGCAAGAAAAATTATATAAAACCATACGTAGTGTAAAAAAATTGGTGAAAGCAGGTTTTAAATTCATATCTTAAGATACTCACATTAAACCTTCTTTAAATTTGAAAGCAGGTTCCTTTCAAAATCTTTGTCCATAAAATTCTAATCGAGGAAACAACCCCCCATAGCTCTCCATTTAATGAATAAGTAAACAAAATTAGTGGGGTCCAATATAGAAATAAGTGAAACGAGTGGAGGAGAGTCAAAGCTACGGGCTCCGCATATAAAGCGTTCATTTGAAGGAATCTTAACTTAATAAGTCTTCCCTTTCACTCTTTTTTGAAAAGTTTGTTAAAGTTGATTAGATTTTAATAAATGTTTGTTTTGATACAGTACAGGCCAGGGAATGCAAATGAATGAATGTAAAAAATAAACAAACAGGAATCTCAGTTACAAAGTTTTTTTAAATTTGGTGTCGAAAAAATTCTAAAAATAAGGTATACATGAATTCGTGATTTTGTCCATCTATCCTTCATTGTTTTTCAAGGCATGAGTTAGGTTAGTAGATCAGAAACCTATTTTTTAAATCAGTATTAAGTTAATTGGAAAAAAGTTTTGTAAAAGACAGTAAAAATTTGCTTTGCCCTTTTTTAGTGTTCAATTTTACTTATTTACGCTAGATATTAGTATTTTTCAAAGCGACTGCCTTGTAACTTTTGTACCCATCTTGCATTTCCGAAACATTTCACATTTTCAATTAATGGTAGTACCAAGCAAGTGCAGTCAAATAAAAGCTCATAAAATTGCCATAAAGTTGAAATGCAATGTTGATATTACATATAAAAGAATCGTGAAGGTGATTGTATGGATCTATATAAAGGTATTATATTTGAAAAATGTAATGTTTAAAGAAGAATAACATTTAAAACCATTTCTAAAACACGCTAGAATACTCTGAGAGCATCGTTGAAAGTAAACACAGCTCCAATAAAACAAACTGTAAAAATCTACAATGCTAGTATAAGAAGAAGACGCAAATACGATTTCCAATATTGCTATCTCTTGCTTGGGCCATTTATTTTAATTTTTAAAAATATCTGGTAGGAGACGTTTATACTTGATACGTTCAAATTGCATCTAAAGAGTACAAGGGATGAAGTCAGATAAACTTTATGTTAACTACATAATAAAAATAGCCTTTACGACTGAAAAATACGTGTTTTGGTTGCATTGTTCGCTTTAGATTTTATTTTGTTACCTACGACGTCGTTTGGATGTCACATTTGATTCTGGAATAACAGTTAACGGTCGCGTTACCAGTTTCATTAGAAAAGTGATGGGTTTTATTTGAAAATTTCATTCGAAAGGGCTAATTTTGACTCTCATTTAGGAGCTTGAAAATATTTTGAATCAGAGTTCACGTGGTTACAGTTTCAGTTTCTACTTTGGTGGTTAAAAAGTTTATATTTTGTAGGTTAGGTATAATATAAACGAAAGACGAAGAAGACGTGGTAGTTCAGTTTGTTACGTGCTGGTTAACCGACCGACCCGACCCGACAGGTTCGACAGGAGGGTTCGTTGCAGCCATGTGAGATTGAGCCCAGATAGTGACGACAGATTCGCAACCTGTCACACTACACCTACACCCCTGGAGCGATTTATTACGGCGTGAGTTTATGTTAGGTATAATATTGTGAGAATAAATCTATCACAGATAACCAAACATGAACATTTTGTATCAAGCGTACAATGCCTATCTAACGTAATGAAAAAAATAATTAGCTAAAATTCCCAGCGCTTTAGTGTAATGGCTGGCTGGTATAAGAGCCTAGTTTCTTTATGTATTTAATTTGAACATTGGTGGATGCACGCAAAACTGCGTCAGCCTGTGTCGCTGTGGTTTGGCATATGCGCTTTGCTTACAATGATACTGAATACCTGGATAGGTTCTCAAGTCTAAAGTAAACATTACTTAAAACCTGGAAAAGAGTAAGTGTAAGAATAGAAGAAGTTTCAAGCAGCTTCAAACATTCGCACTGCTAAGGATTGAAACTCTCTCCTAGCGAATGTGTCCCCTGAAGATAACAGTTTTGATCTTTTGAGTTAAGAGCAAATACGAAGGCAGTTTTCAAGGAATGCAATTTTTGGTAATATCTATGATTTACCATCAGGTGCTTGTATCAAATGAAATACCTACTACCCCAGAGGCAAATAGAGTTTTAAAAACACAACTTATGAGAATTTTAAGAGTTTTCGGACAAATCTGAATTCAATAGGGATCGAATCTCCTTCTATTAGATAGCCGTAGTCAATGAACATTTATTTTTTGTCGCCTTACGTTAGTAAGGTAATCAGGGATTTTTTTTTCATATAGAAATATAAATGAGTATACAAATTTTAGGGAGATATTTTACGTTAATGTTTAGGTTTAGGGAGTACATCGTAGCTCAGTTTGTTACATGCTTTGGGTAACCGACTGACCAAACCTGACAAGTCGAGGGTTCGCGACTTGGATTGCCGTACATTGTAGCTGCCATTGAGCCCGGATAATGGCGACAGATTCGCAACCTATCACACATACATGCGAAATGTGGTTTTAACACGTACCCCTCTCGAGGAATGTATTCCGGCGTGAGTTTATGTGTTTTTAGGTTAATCGTATCTAGCATATTTATGTTTATGTAAAATCCATAACTAAACCATACAATCTATGCATATCTCCCATTATGGAACCCGCACATGCATAAAATGGGGGTGCCCCCACTGTCACATTATGAAATTAATAAAATGGAAATACAAGAATTGTTCCGAACAACGGTGCAGTATTTTTAATAAACCATTTTTTATTGTCTACAATTGAGTGTTTTGACTTTTATGGTTTTATAATAACTGCGAATTTGAGTGCTTTTACCTAAATGGAAAGGGAATATGCTGTTCATGAAAGGTTAAATGAATATGTGACCAAAATGTAGATAAATGTTATCGTAGCAAAAAAAGAGTTATGGTCATAAACGTGAAATTTAATGATTAAAATCATTTTGTTAATCATCTTATTCAATATAATTAATAATGTAACCTAGAACACACTATCATTAACCATGCAAATTAAATAACAGACATTAAAACGAGAATTGGTAAATATATGTAATTAAAAGTCGAACGAGCTACGTATTTTCCGGACTTTCACAGTTCCCAGCTTCGAACGGCCGGTAAAAATCGGTAAAATAAATATTTTGATCAACAAACATCACTTGGGTTGAGCCAATCAATTTAATTGGTTTGCAAGCAGTAAACTTACTTGCCGCAGGCTTACTGATTCCATGAAATGTTTATTATTTTATTAATTTCCTGAGTACCGCCTATCTTATTAACATTTATGTGTGAAAGCCACGTGTTTTTCGAATTCTATATAATAATAATAACCACATCACGACACACATTGTCTACGTAGACGTACGTACGTAGTCTACGTAGTATATTCCATATCGTTGCTTAGTTCCAGATACTGACCTGTAGTCAGTATCGAAAGAACTTGTGTCACAGGAACTAAGCAACGATATGGTGTATACTACGTAGATAAGAATACAACATCCAAGAACGGTAAGCGAAACATGCGTCTTGCAAATAACACAAAGTCCCGCCCCCGCCGCGATTCGAACCCGGATCCTCTAGCGTAGCAGTTGGCTGTTTACACCACTGCGCCACCGAGGTCGACAAATGTAGGTTTAGCTTATGTCTACAGTTACTCAGCGACTGAATTTACTATGATTAAGTTAATTTAATTGTTGCGATGTGTGAATTATTAAATTATACTTCTTTTTAAAGATTTTAACTTCAAATCAGAATAATTTACGTTTATATCAGTTACTTACTAAACAAACGCATTGGTACACAGGTGCCAAAACGAAACCAATAAAGAAAAATCCTAACCCCCACGATTAATCCAGACCATTTAAACTTTTAATGTAAACGTCATAGAAAAAGTACTCCTGTTCCGTGTGGAAATGCAAATGCAAATATTCCTTACATTTTAAAATATTCGAAATACTTAGGGGCATTTCCTATCTAAGAAAATATATAAATATGTGGTAACCGCATCGGAATGGAAGAAATTCCATCTCCGCATCCGGAAATAATTCCTCGTGTAATTGTCACGGACAATAGAAATTTATGCAACTAGGTCGGAACACTCGCATTTTGTAAAGTGCATATGCAATGCGATGTCAACGTTCTTTTGCATATTTTCTCGTGCAAGATCTTTATTTTGCGGCGACGATTCGTTAGTTACATCGTTTCATTAGGCCACGAATCAAAATGTACAGTGGTTTTTCAGGACTTTCGATGTACGCATCATTAGGCAGAAACAAAACATTTTACTTCGCAAAATATTATTTTAAATACAGAATATATTTATGTTCAATTAATAAGGTTACATTTGTCTTCTAATTTCTTTTTGTACAACGTTATGGGCAAACAAGCAGACCTACCTACATTTATGCCGTATAGAAGGAACCAATACATATTTATATATCGTAGTAAACATGAAAATATACTGAACAAACTTTGGGACCCCATAGCTTAAAATCACTAGTCCAACCTCCGATCTCTTAGCAACCGTATCCCAAGCATTCACTTCATTATAATTCGAGGAACTTCAATCGAAATCCCAACAAGTTCAACCCATTATCTCTGCTGGGGTGACCTGACCCCATCTGGGCTAAAATTACACTAGACACAAAGAAAATTTAAGTGTATTTTGGTACAATTATCGTAGGGAAAGGGGTGTGAAATTGCGCGAGGGACAGTTTATTTTAAGTGTGACAGACTTAACAGCTAGCTTACAATTATAAGGCTTAAATATACATTTTGAGAAAATACAGGAAGTATTTGTAATTTGGCGCAGTGGTGTAAACAGCCGACTGCTACGCTAGAGGTTTCGGGTTCGAATCCCGGCGGTGGCAGAACCTTGTGATATTTGCAAGACGCATTGTTTCGCTTTAAGATCATGTAGTAAATTTATCTTTGTGTTATATCCCATATCGTTGCTTAGTGCCTGCGATACAAGATTATATTTTAGTGCAGGATTGAGTCAATGTGTGTGTCGTGATGAGGTTGTTATTATTAACTTTAAAAGGAAAAAACAACAAACACAAATATAACGCCCAGTGATGTGTAATTGTAATATAAAATTCGTTTGGCTCTAATGAAATATACATTTTTAATTAGGCAGTAGAGTTCAAAATGCGTTTTTGTTTTCGATGCATTTTATACAAAAAATATTGTTATGTTAGGTCTGATCAATATTAATTACAAAAACAATTGATACCTTCTCAATAACTTTAAAACTTTTCAGTTTATTATTGTATGACTGGAATCTAGTACCCATTCCCAATGTAGTACCCATTTAAACAAGTCATATTCTCTATCTGAGAATTGTTTTCATGTAATTAGAATAAATCTACATACTATATTTTTAGACAATTTCAAACTTCTTTAACAAATAAAGATTGTTTTTTTAGCTGAAATAAACAAGTTGCTTTAACTTCAAACCAATCTCAATGCTTATGTATAAGGATTTTCGTTTTCATGATTATTTCTACAAAACTAAACTTCAATAACATCATGTTACAATATATCTCGAGAGATATTCCTATAATTGCATTTATATACATTAATATGTACATAGTACCTACAAACAAAATTTACCAAAAAAAAAATGATTTTAGACACGAAAAAAAAGATTGTAAAATTTGAGACACTGACACGTGCCCCGTTTGTTATTTGATAAATTAATGAAAATGATTAATATTTAAATCATAAAGGTATAATAAACAGACTGTTGCATAAATCGAGTTCCTAAATATAACCTATCTATACAATTTTCCCTTCTTCACAAATAATTGTCTTCTCATAACTGTGGGGATGACGCGTGCCATTTCAAGTGTTTCTGTTGTTATCCCTCTTCAAAATAAGGAAAAGAATATGTAATTATGTTGAAAAGTGAAAGGAATATTTATAACGTGACTCCTTAGAAACTTACCTATTGGTCTTTTACCTTAACTTTTGAAGGGTTTTTTTTCATGTTCTGCAGGTTTTTGAAAAAAAAGGTATAGTATTATTATTAGATATAGAAGGTATAGTAACTTAAAGTTATAGAAAAATTAGGTATACAATTACAAAACTGTATTTTATTTACAAATTGTAATTATTTTGAAAAAAGCAAATACGGAGGTTTCTTGCCGGATTCTTCTCCGTAGAAATAGCGTTTCGAACCGGTGGTAGTATAAAAGATGACGATTTAAAAGTTATTTTAAGTCTATTTGAATAAAAAATATTTTACTTTGACTTTGATTATGTTGGTTAAACACTATTGAGTCCCATATTATCTGCGATATTATCTGATAGTCTTGAATCTGGAATAGGAAATTAAAGTTACATATAGGAGTTGTTTTTTATTTGCCTTTAAAATAATGTGTAAAAATACTCACACATAAATGTTGCAAATTTTCTTATTTATTATAAGGAGCCCTCTTACTTTGTAATTATCTCACTCACCATGTGGCTTCTTCCCCGTGATATTTATATTTTAATGCGGCTTTATTTGCCCAAATTTGATGCAGTTTAAAGGGTGCATAACTAAATTTAGAGTAATTATTTTGCGATAGGGTAACACAGATGTTCTACTTTCAAATTAGGGTTCTTAAAAGACGAACTTTAATCTGGTTTTACTTGGAATAAATAATCAAACAGAACTGTAATTTTAATGCTAAGTCGTAGATATAGATCATTATAAATTGTTTCCATAACATTTATCATTCAGGTCGTTGTTACAAGTTGGATCAACGTGCGAGATCGTCTGAGTTGGTACCACCTTCCTTTTAATTTCTGTCGTGAAACAATTTGCTCTGTTTAAATCAAAGGATTGAAGAGCCAGTGTAATTAGCGGCACGAGAGGTATAACATCTTAACCTACATGGGATACGCATTAGCGGTGCTCTTAGCGTTCCAAGACGTCAGGATCATCGTCGTGTCAATAAGCAGTTGTATCAATTGCCATCAGGTGAACCGTTTGCTTGTTTGCCTATTACGTTGCATAAAAATGGTGCAAATAAAACAAAATCATGGTGCACAAAATCATATTTTAAATTGAAACATTGATATTTATATGTTGGTAGATATATGTATCACTGGCCCAATTAAGACTGTATTTTCCGATTCAAAGTGGACTCATCATCTTTTGATCTTTTGACAATACTCCAAAGATCAAAATGGGATCCGGAACGTTAAATTTGAAATCAAATTCCGACTACTACCCTCGTTCTCCATTTTCCAATTTTCTATACGTGACCTTTTTCACCCGATGTCACATGTTCTAAATTCGAGGTGTCTTTGAAAACGTAATTAGAAAATTCCCAAACGACGTCCCATTTTCTGCTTTGCAAGTTGGATTTCACGAGTTTTTGGATTCGGCTTACTAATTAGTTTTGTTCAAACAAGCGTCCATTTGTACTACATGACGTATTTAAGGGGATTTTCCGTAGAAATATCCTTATTAAATCCTGTTGAGGAACATCTAACCAATTTTTTTATTTCTTTTAATAGTTTTAATATCATACAGTTACTATGGTCCCGGAGATATTTGAGGATGTTTAAAAGTAGATCATAGGCTATCGTGTAGAGATGAGGCCAAACTATTTAAGCTGGACCTTGATGAGACAGACAAACAATTTCAAAAACTTTTCTTTTTGTTTGCTAAGCTAAGCTAAAGCTTAAAATTGTGAATGTATCCTTAATGCATTTCTATTTGAATATTTAATATCACTTCAGTTAGTGTCGTTGCTTTTTGCTTTATTTTATTATTCAGATTAATATTGCCTAGGGCTTAGAAAGTACTTGCTCCATTGCATTGTGAAACCGCAATGAAACTGAAAAGAAAAATGAAAACTTTGCCATCTATAGAAAAGGTCGGCGATATTAGAATGGCGCCCACTCCATTGTGTCGCAATTCTGTAATTGCTTTAAATAAATTAACAAAGTAGTTTAAAAGAGTGATATCCCTTGGGAAACAATTTAATTGTATAATACTAGTCCTTTGTTTCTGCGCGGCAAATTTACACGTATAAACTTTACATTCAATTTCTTTCCAATTACATCAACGTAGCAATTAAGTATGTCAAACCAGTATTTCCCGCGCCATTTATTTTCATCGTGATTTATTAAGTTTGTCACAATTTCCCTTTCAGCGATCGCTTGACGGTTTTAAAGTGTTCACGTGATGCAAATTTTAATGAATTCAAAGTCATGCCGGAGCCAATATTGATCAGATTCTCTTATTGTTAATCGAATGCTAACTTAATGGTTTCGACAACTACAAAGATATGGAGCATGACGAAGCTGGAACCAGATTTCTCTACGATAGTAACTAAATCAGAATATTAAGATGAGACGTCGATACTTTTGAATATACACTTGTCTCTTTTGCTCACCGAAATGTTGATCACAGCGAAACACATTGGTATGACTCCTGATCAAACGGAGCATGTGATAATACCGCATAAATCTACATAGACAATCATATCTGAGGTTGACAGAATGACAAAAACACTAAACTCAATAATGTAAAGGCACTATTAAAGTCTATTGGTTTGTGTAATGGGTGCACACGAAGTTAGAAGCAAAAATTAACCCCAAGATTGCCCCTTTTATGAATGTGCATTAAGGCGATATTGACATAAATTTTCTGATGTGCGTATCGTAAAAAAGAAACGTTCCGACAGAAGGGGATAAAATTCTCTGTTTTGGTTATTGCATTTTCAAATAAATAGAAACAAATACAGCAAAGAACACTATGTACATAATAATTGCATTTTTTTTAATGTACTGATTTATTGTTACACACAAATATTTGAAAATCAAAACAAAATAATGTTACCTACGATTATTTCAACTGAAATGTGTATTTTAATGTAACTTATGGGTAACCTATATTTTTTATGTCAAAAAGAGATGAAAATGAGCAGATTTCTTTACATTTTTAATAAAACTTGTATCATACTTAAGGTGTAGCGTGAAATGAAAGCAACCCTCTTTAATACCGAGAATTTGCCTCAAGCTTCGTCACCCTTATTTTTTGTTCATCCTTCCATTGCAAATTGCACATCCGTGGAAAGACGAACAGCATTACAATGAACACGCCTTTATGCGTTTTATAGAACACTTGGATATAACCTATGAAATTATGTTGGGGCTCATATGCTTCTATTTTACAAAGCCCTGTCTTTCGTTACCTAGACAACCAAATACCCTTTCAAATCCACTGCCGAAAAGTATCACGATAGTCAAAACTTTTAATTAGTGTTTAACAAAAATAATTAATATTATTGAAAATGATGTACTTTTACTATATTATGTAGGCTTTATTTGGACGTTTTCGGCATAAATAATTAATATACGAGTTGTAAAATCATCTCGAGATCAAAAACTAATAATATTCAATAAAAATCACTAAAATTTTATGATAATTCGGAATTATTGATGTAGGAACGTACCTACTTGATCTTATTTGCAAACAAAAAACTTTTTCGTTCAAAAAAATTTACGCGTCAGAAAACAGCCTACCTAGAGTCAGTAGTAACGCCCAGGTAGATCCAATATATGAGCATACGTGAATAACTCCGATTCTTTAAGAGGTGCTTCATGTTTTACGACCGACTGACCGCTCTGATTACAACCCTTGCTGGTACTATTCCCAACCCCAAAGCACCCTTTGACCAAAACCTCTCCAAACCTGCCTATGATTTCATAAAACTAAAATATTTGGCATTTCCATGTTAAACTGGTTCCATGGAATTGAACATGAATTTAAGTTGAGCTTTTATATTTTAAATTAATGAAACAAATTCTTTGTTTACCTATTAGTATTCATTAAAAATATGATAAAGTCGGGGATATTTTACTCAATATAAAAATTATTTAGTGTTATTTTCTTAGTAATATTTTAGATTAAAGTGAAAAACGATAACTAAAAATAATGAAAATTTATGATGACTTGTCGTGTAGAAATCATTTTTCCAAACACATATTTGTGTTCACACAAAACCCTATAATGCATTATTCCACATGTCGGCATAAAACAGAAACACCAACAAAATTCAAAATGGAAAACCATTGTTATTAGACATTTTTATATCAAATTATGGGCGTGATGCCCATCGTGATGTCCCATAAAAGAGTTGGGACATTGGTCAATGCTTGAACTTTTATATGAGCTCATAATAATATGTAAATCTGATTTTGTTTACGATTTGATGTATAAAACTTTTTTATTACGCTTTGCGTTTTGACTGTGACTGTAGTCAGGTTTATAGAGACCCTTATAAAATAAAAACCCTTTTAGTGTTAAAGTTGTTTAATAGATGTTACATATTGTTTTAATGTGGATATTTTAAGCCATTGTACTAAATAAAATTGTCATTCACTTTTGATTATCTTTAATAAAAAAGGACTTTTTTGACGTTACCTTACTCTAATAAACACCGGTTTAGAACTTTGATAGACTTTCATATAAAATCAATTTCGGTTCATCTTTGAAGTAGTTGGATCTTACAAACTAAGCCTTTTTAATGTTTTGACACCGCACTTTTAATATCAAATCTAAAAGAATAATATAAAATACATATTACAGAATAATAGATAACTTAACAATATAAAAATCAACGGAACCACACCGGCGAACAAAGCATTGAACGATTCCATTGAAAGCCATAAAATAAAATTAAACGTGTAGATAAGATAATAACGTAAATACAATAGTTTATTGGTTTTTAACATAATTTCCTAAAGGATGTAGTACAACAAGTAATAAGAAATACAAGATTTATTTATTTAGTTATACCTTAGAATGAAATTGTTAAAAACGACAAAGTCAGTAGTTGCAAAAAGGAAGCTTTCATTTCACTGATAAAATATAATAAGTACGGATTACGGATTAAACATGAATGTTTCTATCGCCACATCGATCTTACCTACGTCAAGGTAAACAATACGAAATACATATCTGAATAAAATATTGTCCTCGTTAGCTTTGTAAGCAGCGTCGTGTAAAGCCGGCGAATAGTGTAAATTCGTTTTAATTAAACGACAACAATGGAGCCAATTTGTTGAAATTAAAATTCACAATCCACTGTCATCAGTAGTGATAAGCTTACTAGACAAATGGAAGTGGAACTATAGCGGGCTTGTTTTGTATTAATGTAGCCATTGGCGTTGCCATGTAACGAAACCACTGCGTAACTAATTGTAAAATGACATATTTTATAGTGATATTATACGAAATAATATGTAAAAAGATGGTAAAGTGACGTTTTTCTAAATAGATAGAATTAAGGTTTCTTATAGAAAACTTGACTAAAGCAGTAGATACGTGTATTTTCTTATGTGTAATTTGATATTAATGTATGTCCACTACATTTTTGGTTAAAATTCAAACGAGCTTTATGTGGATAGAGTTAAACACATTTTAGATTTGTTGCGTTTCAGTTTATTGATGTTGTTTTCACTTCACAAAAGTTATTTTTTTCATTTTCTTTTTATTAAATGAACTATGTTAAAAAAGAAACTGATTATTATATATTTCTTCATCTTTAAAAACATTTACATTTTTACATTTATATTAAAAGAAAAAAAAACAGATTTCACTCCACTCATAAACTATTTGATACAGAACTTATAGTATATAATGCTCCTATAAATAAATAAAAATGACTGTAAAAGAACAACACATTCCTCAAGACATGCACAAGGAGGCGCGTCACATGAATAACAAGTACAGATACCAACAATGAAACCAAGGAGTTGTAACCCTAAAACAATAGTTCCAGAATACAAACAGCCACGCCCAAATGACAAACTATCTTACTAACAAACTATCTACAGATTATCCTCTGAACATGACAAATGACTCGTCTTCCTAAAGAATTTATTTAAATCAAAAATAACAACGATTCCGACCAATGTTACCCTAGCTCTCTCTAAAAATTTTAATGGTAAGTCGTATTGAAATAGCATTCGCGTGAAGAAGGATAAGATTCATCTTTGTAATGTTAATTGTGGCTACACAAAACACAGTGTCTGTTTTTCAACGACAAACTTGAAAAGATATTGGATTATCAGACATAAGTCAACAACAGATAAGAACAATTTCGAATGAACCTTCCTGTGACAAAACGAAAAATAGTCTGTAGATCCTTTTTACATTTTGACATGTTACTTAATTTGTCATGTTTTACACCCAATTAGCCATGTCGCAACAACTAAAAAAGATGAGTTATCTACAATTGTTTTTTTATTGAAATACAGCAGCAGTTGCCATTTTATTGGACTTATGTTGTAAACATTTTAGAGGCTTTCCTTGAGTTACTTTTAAATCTACTTAAAACAACCCAAAGTACTAACAAAATTGTTAGAAAAAAAAGAACATCATGCATTTCTAACATGAAAAGTTCGAAGTAAGTAGTGTTTAAAAATGCAAACTGCTTAAGAAAGTCTTGAGTAGGGGGATTAGGGGGTGACATAACGAGGCGTAACTTCAAAGTTTAAGTAGGTGTCAGTTAATAATATGGCTTGTGTTCACTGTTTTAGAAGTCATCCTTTTTTCTGAATTTATCTCCCTTTCTGCGACTTTTATTAGTATTTCTGAAGCGGTCACAATATAACAAAGCAGTTAAAATAAAACTTTTTATGTAAGAAGAAAGAAACATTTAAAAAATGGGTCAGGGCTAAAATATCTTTGTGACAAAAAAGAAGACGAAGGTTCCTGAATTTCATTCTCAATTTTGGTGTATATTTTCTCTTCTATTTTATACATTAAATATTACTAATTTGGTACTCAACAATAAATAAATTAACTTTTTATTAAATTAAGCTTGGTAATAATTTGAAACTACAAAGACCACCTCTATGTAGTCTAAGAAAACCCTCCGTTGGGTGGTCCATACCATCTCCGATACCATGAGCTACAAATTGCCTGTTCTTATTTGTATCCACATACTATGGTTAAAGATCAATTACGTATGCAACCGTAAGACTGTTGTTTCATTCAACTTTAATAATGCTCCTATAGCTCGTCCCTTTCACATCTGTATGTTCAAAGTGAGATACAAGAACACCGGTACTAGCATCATCGTTAGTAGTTTTAAAGAGTTACCAATTCTAATTTTCATTATGAAGTGGAGCTAGATGTCTGAATATGTCTTGAGAATGTGAGAGACCATCGAATAAATGTACGTTCTCAAGTGATTCTCCTAATTTTGTCGTATTATACGTCTTAACCAATTATTACGTAAACTATTCCCATGGTCTGTTAACAACTTTACGGGTTCCTATTTGGTATGATCTTCAAAATATTTCGAACACGACTATATAATTTGGTCTGCGAGTTTTGGTTATTATTAGTTTTTATACGGTTTTTGGTTTGATAGTACAATGGTTATGGTTGTTAAATAAATGGGGTTAGCCTGTGGGAAATGAGCTCAATACTACCATTTTAATAGAGTTACTCCCAAACTAGTTTTCATATTTTGTGTGAATTAATATTTACTTCTTTACTCATAATATTCGTATTACTGAGTTTAAACAAACTCTGCAAATGAATAACTTAACTTCTGCTATCTTAAGCTTAAGTAGGGTTTTAAAAGTAGGTTACTGTTACTCTTACCTCATCTATAAAGGTGCAGATATTACAAAAGAAGTCGTGAAAAAGAAAGGTTTCTCAACTTCATAAACAATTCCGTGGCTTACCGTATACGATACTACCCACATTTACCAACACGTAAACTTTGGTACCATGTGTTGTCCCACAAAACTATTTGCGAGGCTTTTATCTCGTTTTCACTTCGAACCTGAGTAAAAAGTTATAAGAACTTGTTCATCACAACAGGTGTCGCTGATGTCATGTTATTAGCTTCTTTAAAAGAACCTTTGTTTTGAAAAAGGTTACTTATAAAAGTTCGAGTACCAGCTTACCTACCAACGTCTAAGTGAACCTTGTTCAAGAGTTTTACGACAGATCTACGGATATATCACCGGGATTTTCAAAATAATATCATTGTAAATAGAGATCGAGTTGAAGTTTTCCCTTGGTTCTTAAATCTGAACAACTTCAATTTGTTGTCATCGGTCCCTTGATACTCACGTATCACTCAAGAACTTCTATTATAAAACGGTCAAATTCAAGAAACTCTATCTCACGTTGTGTATAATAATTACGCTCAATACACCCGTACGGGAATAATTCAACGGTTTATGCACCCTTGATAATACGAGATGAAGTTTCTTTAGGCGGCGGGCGACGGCGCGGGGCGTCGCGGACGTCGTGGGGCGGAGTCTCGAAGCGCCGCTCAGTCGGTGGGCAGCCGTCGTCCGAGCAATACGCCCGCCTGAACATCGGCCCCTCTAATATGTCACGCGACTCGCGAACTATCCGCGTGAATATTTATGATGCGATCAACAACTTCGAATCGTAAATGGCACGTCCGACCTCGATGCCCTGCCACTCTGTCATTACCGTAAAATGCCAATAAAAAAAACTGTCGTGAAAAGACTTTATGGTGGAACTTTTGAACGAATAGTAGTGTACGTGCTATTCTGCTGTCATGTTTTCGAGAGGAGCTGTGCGGCTGAGATGCCGCATGAGTGCGCCTACCGCAGCTCGGAGACGGAAGCGTCGGAAGATGCGGTGCTTTTCTGCAAAATCCGAACCATCAGCAGTTTGGAACACCTATTACAAAACATCAGCCGGACCAATTTCGACGAAGTGATATCATTGCACGTACAGTGCAGTGAGATATTATTTTTTGAGAGCAAACTAAATGCCCATTCTGATAAGAATCCAGGTAAACACGTTAGCCCTGTGAAGCTCAGAGATCTCGTTATTGACAAATGTAAAATACGTCAGATACCCGCACGTGCGTTCGCGAACTTCAAAGACCTTAAACGTCTGCACGTAACAACACAAAATAGTGAATGGTCAGCGATGACAATGGAACTACACGAACAAGCTTTTTCAGGATTGAATGAACTAGTTGAACTAAATCTTAGTGATAACAATATTTGGAGCACGAAAACTGAAACTTTTTGTATATTGTACAGTTTAAAAGTTTTAAACTTGACGAGTAATCATCTACAAAATGTAAAAACAATTGGGTTTTCTGATTCCCTGAAAGAGCAAAATTTAAGCGTAAAAAGTTGTAATTTAGTTATAGAGGTACTCGATTTATCGTATAATGATTTAATTGTTGTTAATGACAACAGTTTGTCTAAGTTACGTTCGTTGACAAAACTCATGTTACAAAACAATGCGATATCTACCCTAGAAGACGGTGCTTTGAGAGGATTAATCAGTTTACAGGTTTTAAACTTATCAAGTAATTTTCTAAACACGATCCCTATTGACTTATTTGCTGATATCAAATCATTGAAGGATATTAATTTGAGCAACAACACAATAAACGTTTTGCCACCAGGTTTATTCGGAGGGTTAGAGCAACTTCAAATATTAGATTTGTCTCATAACGAACTTACGAGTCAGTGGATAAATAAAGACATATTTGTAGGGTTGTTACGGATGGTAATATTGAATCTTTCATTTAACCGGCTGATTAAAGTAGACCGTTATATGTTCCAAGATTTGTACAGTTTGCAAAAATTAAATTTAGAACATAATGAAATTACAAACATAGATGAACATGCCTTTGAAGAATTAAGAAATTTACACTCATTGACACTTTCTCATAATCACCTACTACACATTCATTCGCATCTTTTTTCTGATTTACACGTATTGCATGAATTGTTCGTAGACAACAATAAAATTAAACATATTAATGAAAATGCCTTCGACAATATGACTTCGATAGAAGATTTAGGACTAAACGACAACTTGTTGTCATCAATTCCTTCGTCTATTCGTAAGTTACGATCCTTGAGGTCATTAGACATTGGAAATAACAATATTACTCACTTGAATAGAGAAAATTTCCGCGGTTTGTCGGAACTTTTCGGTTTACGTTTGGTCGATAACAAAATAACTTATTTAAATGAGGACACTTTCGAACATTTGCCTCAGTTGCAAGTGCTTAATTTAGCTTCTAATCAAATAAAGCACGTAGCACAAGGTTGTTTCCGACGAAATGTAAATCTCAAGTTACTGAGAGTCGATGGTAATGAAATCAGTAGCTTTGATGGAATTTTCAATACTTTGAATAGTCTCGTATGGCTCAATATGTCGCAGAATAAAATAACAACTTTTGATTTTAGAAGTTTTCCGAATACATTAGAGTGGTTGGATTTGCATAATAATTTCATTGAAAACTTTGTCAACGATGATATGTTTTCAACTGTAAATATAAAGTTGTTAGATTTAAGTTATAATAACATCACACAACTAACGGTAACGTCAATACCAAAATCAGTAGAAAAGCTTTATTTGAATGATAACAATATAAATCACATACAAGTCGGCACGTTTTCCAAGTTACAAAGACTGTCGACTGTCACTTTGACTAACAACAAACTAGTACAACTTGACATGAATGCTTTTAGGTTGGACCAGATTGATGAAGATAGTGACTTACCAGAGTTCTTTATAAGTGGTAATCCATTTGTTTGCGATTGTTCAATGGAATGGATTCAACGCATTAATTACTTGAGCCACAGTCGACAATACCCGCGAGTGTTAGATTTAGATAAAGCGTCTTGTTCCTTGGTACATTCCCGAGCTAAAGAAAAAAAGATGATAATTGATATGTCTCCATCGGACTTTCTCTGTCCATACGAGAGCCATTGCTTCGCTCTATGTCATTGTTGTGATTTCTATGCCTGTGACTGCGAAATGATTTGTCCAACAAACTGTAAATGCTATCACGACATCACTTGGA
This sequence comes from Choreutis nemorana, assembly GCA_949316135.1. Taxonomy (NCBI): domain Eukaryota; kingdom Metazoa; phylum Arthropoda; class Insecta; order Lepidoptera; family Choreutidae; genus Choreutis; species Choreutis nemorana. The sequence continues at coordinate 6,385,518 of OX438609.1, forward strand.
ATGCTAACGTTGTAGATTGTTCGAACGCAGGGTATACGGAAGTCCCGGAACGTATTCCGATGGACGCCACTGAAATTTATTTAGATGGGAATCACATCAGTCATTTGGGAAATCACGTTTTCATAGGCAAGAAGAAACTTCAAGTGTTATATCTCAATAATACAAAACTGGAGGAAGTAAATAATCAAACATTCAAGGGAGTTGAATCGTTGAGAGTTTTGCATTTGGAAAATAATAAATTAGTAGAGTTGAAAGGAGATGAGTTTTTGCACTTGAATAATTTAAATGAGCTATATTTGGATCATAATGCTATTGTTCACGTCGCCAATAACACTTTTTCTTCCCTTAAATCTTTATCCGTTTTAAGAATAGATGAAAATAAATTAGTCAACTTTTTTCCATGGAAATTGCTTGCTTCGTCTTCCAAGAGCTTAGCACATGTGTCTATAGAAGGAAATCAATATTCTTGTGATTGTAAAAGTATAGCAGAACTTGATTCTTGGCTACGGAGGGATCCAGGGGATCCAGAAAAAATGTTATGTACAGATACTGCGGGTAACCCGACTAAAATAACAATTGCTTCAGTATTAAGTCACTGTAAAGAGTACATGGGATCAGTCGGCGATCCGACAGTTTCTAAAGATGAATTTGTGTCTAGTATTTTTCTTCCAGACAGTTATTTTGCTATAATTTGTGGAATTATAATTATTGTGGTAGTTATTTGTCTCATTGGTGCTATCTTTTATGCATTCAGATATGAAGTAAGCGACTGGCTTTATACCAAATATGGGGTTCCTTTGTTCAAAGAGCAGACATGTCCGAATGTCGACCATGTATTAGAAGGAAATTTGAATTATATGTATGATTATTATGTGATTTGTAATACCAAAGATACTAATTTCATCCATCACAATATAATGTCCGAGTTAGAATTTCGGAAAATGAGCTCAAAAAAGTTTTCTACTAATGAATCTCCATTAAACATCCTCACTTTAGATAGTTTTTCAAAGTCACCTAAACTTTCTAAACGCCTCATTGTAGTACTCACTACAAACTTTATATGCAACGATCTTTGCGATATCCACTTTAAAAATATGTTCTACAGTTATTTGAAGTCACTGAACCGAAGTGATTTGAACAAAGTGATCTTTATAAAGTTAGTTGACAACAACCAAATAAATGACGAGCTCGGTTTCGTACTAGATAAGTTCAAGAATATATCCTGGAGCGACCCTCGTTTCTGGGACAGATTCATAGCACTTTTGAATTCAACTGACACCATTATTACTGTAAAAGGCTCCGAGAAGAGCGTATTCAAGAAGTCGTTACGTCAGACGCCGTCTTTGAGATACACGACTATGCCTGTTACAAACGATAGTTGCCCAAAGCAAATTTTCACAAATTCCTTACAGTATTGCAAAAGAAACGATGGGGAATCTTCTCAGAACGAAAGTTCGCCTTCGTCTGACAACAATACGTACGGAGAAGGGAATAATTCGAACAATAGCTACATGTCGATAGATAACAGGACATGTCCTCGGTTTAATTATGACCTTAGGCTCTCCCCAAGCAGTGGTCACGTTTATTCTAGGGTAGACGATATCTCTCCGACTGTGCCGCGCTCTATCACCGGAAGCGCTACCGCTAAAGGCCGCACTTACTTTGTTTAAAACTCATTCTTTTCATCGCAAGTAACGTTAGTTTTGCACGACTCTCAAACTATTTTCAATGCAATTGTACATATTTGTAACGTTGATCTAATGTGTAATTAAAGTACATTTTCGTCAATTTTCACATACGTAATAAATAATTGAAGTGAATTAAATGTAATCTCTGAAATTGGAACAGTATTTTGTAATAATTATTGTAAATTTTTCAATAGTAATTTTATCGAGCTATTATTTATTGCAGTTGTGAATTACATTCACACAGCAGTCACTGTAAGCAACACCAAATAGTTAAGTCGATTATATTATTATATTCTGTAAACATTTATTGTATAAGACATTGTTTAAAATATAAACTCGTTAAAATTAGTTAGTGGAAAGTGATTTTGTCATAAGCATCACTTTTAATTACAAACGAATTGTATTCTGTTGGAAGAAAAAATATTTGGAGGCCTAAATTATTTTATTGTTCGTGTTAGCCTAGATGGTTGTGAATGGGAGAAAGGTTTTCAAATACTTTTGTCTCTTTTGTTAACATTCACTGCTAACCTTAACTCTAGTTTTACAGTTTATGCGTTTAAATCAGTTTTCTCTCTAGAATACATTTCTGTTATAGATAACAATGATAAAATTAACTGATACATCAATCACATCAAATTTAATTAAAATTTGTTTTTTTTTTCTTTTTAATTTTTTGAAGGACTTTGGCGGTTAGCCATTTAGACAGCAAAAACAAATATGTGTTGAAAATAATCACTTTCTCACACCTTATTCTTCCAACTCATAAAGAAATTAAAAAAATAAATGTAAAACTAGAGTTTAAATAGTATAACAGCCTGGTGTATTATATAATCAATACTCATCGCTCATTCAAAATGCATAGGTGTTTTAAATTTGCTTGCTAAAATTTAATGGAGCCATTTTAATAAATAATTTGTAAGTGTTTGTAAAGTTACAATAATTATTAGCTTTGCTGAATAAATGTATTGATTTTAGAATGCTAAACCATGACAAACGAAAAAAAAAAAATTATGTTTCTAAATACGAAAAAAAAATGTTTGTCATGCGTACAATTTAAATAATAAGATGAATCGTGATACTAGTCTTAATCATTGTATTTAAAATAAATGTAACACTCGGATGTAATTATTAGTATTAATGAAAAATATTGTTTTGTATAAAATGTACAAAGAAATCTCTGTACTTTAATTAAATTATACTGACGTTTTGATACTTACATTGATTTTTATTTCTTACATTTAAATTAAGTTATTGTTAAATCTGGATTATTATTTATCTTCAGGTTTGATCCAACCCAAAGAAACAAGCTTAACTAACCACAATTAATTGTCGTAACACTATTAAGAAAATATTTGTAATTATCACACCAATATCTGCTCTGGCCTGGATTCGTTTTCAGAATGCTAAGCCCTGTTGGAAGAATGACAAACCAACCGACGTATCTTAAAGTTAATAATTTTTAGAATGAGTTATTTATTTGTTTTAATCGATAAAACAAATAATTTTCAACTTTATTTTAACTCAAACGTATCATTTTGTAACATCCTCTAATACGTTGTATCATGAAGGAATGTCAGTTTTAAGTTCATTAAAATAAAGTTATTAGAATAGAAACTTATTGATTTATAATGCATTGCAAATGACGGCTTTGAGAGCCGGGCTTAAAGGAGCCCGACACTAACCTTTACAGTAATAATTTCAAAAAATCGAAGTTTAAACTATAATTTATTTGATTATGACAAAGCTAAGTACCTTACAGATAAGCCTGAAGGCTTATCTACCTACTAAGATGTCAACAACAATCAGGCGAGTAGGTAGCATAATAATATGTTACAAGATACATTCCAAATCTCATCGATACTACACACGGATCTCCTTGTTTTTGGGTAAAAGACGTCAGCAATGTCTTCGAAATCCAACTCCTAATCGGGTCAAAAGGGACTGAAAGTTATTATGAAGAGTTAACGATTTGACCTATGGGGCTGAAATTTAGCAGGTAGTTTATTGGAGTAGTAGGTTATTGAGACTTAGAGAACAATTCTTTTGATTCATTTCCTTAGCAGGTAAAATAATAGGAAGAAGTTGATATTTTGATGTTTACGGGAAACTAAGCTTTTTTTATTCCATAATATTTAAATCCTTATGAACATTATGGTGTCGTTGATGTTATAGGCCGATCGTATTTTTGGGCCGATTGCGATATGCCGCCACTTCGAACCGATTTATTTCATGATGTGCTCAATCTAAAGTTCTTCAAATCGATGCGAGTTTCTTGACGATTTTACATACAACTCTGTTGGTCATATCGTGGGCTGAGCGCATCGTAATGTAGTAGACAGTTAGCTAGCGTTAGAGAGTAAACGTAGAGTTACCACGATTTTTGGTTGTTTGGTAGCAAGGGGGTGCTTATTTCAGTAAACATTGGCATTTTTGCACACGCAAATGATACTTTTGTGACATTTGAAATCAAACTAGAGTAGTAGTACAGAGAGTCACTTAGTTTTTACTTATTTTGGATCTTGTGTCACTCACAGTATTGCCAACCACTTCAACCTATAGAATCGATTTCCCTAAGCATGACCAGGTAGATCAAAATAAACGAAAAAGCCGTTATTAGGCAGGCATTTCGAGAATTGGCGGCGGCGTATTTCGGTGTGCCCAGGCTGATCTCGATCTGCCCATTTAAACAATCAGCCTTCAACATGGCTGCTATAATTTAAGTTATAAAATCGCTATATCTTTTCATGTTGATCCTTGATTTCATGCAAATTAACCGAAATGAACGTTAATTAATTGATCTATGAAATTTCCCTTTGTTTTACAATATTTTATGCGCCAATGAAATCTGGTGTTTCTACTCCATTGGTAATCGTCGGTTGTGAGTAACTCCGCTCCGTAGCCCTCACAATGGCTGTTGTGAGTGGTTCTGCTAATTGGGCAATTGTAACGTCAATAGATAAGCTTACCTTAGTACCAGGACTGCCGAGTTGCTCCGACAATTTATACTTCATTGAATAAGATGCGTAATTATTTTATACAACGAATGATTTTATCTTGTGTATTAAAACTGACGATAGACGATGCATGTAACAGATAGCTGTTGTGTAAAAGCAATTGTTTTATGAAAGTTAAAGAACAATATACGGGACATGTTTTTTAATGAGCTTTTTTCCTCTGAATGTTTAAAAAATATCCGCTACGGACAACAAGTAGAGGGCTTTTAAATGTACTGAATGCCTATGACAACGTACCCCCTTTACTAACGCTGTTATTAGGCTATGATAATAAAGGTTTGGAAAAGAGGTGATATTTATTTGGATGTGGTCAATTAAAGTTCTATCTGGAATCACTACAAATTTATTTATTTATCTAAACAATTACACTTAGAATCCAATTCGATAGTGTAGTAGACAATAACATAATTAAATTAATAACAATAGTTAATCAAAATCACATTTTACAACATTACAAATAGCATCATATTCAATTTACTCTAAAGAATAAAATTATCAGAAATAAAAAACTACACTATTTCAGTACGGTATTTTTTACTTTTTCTAAGGGGTTAGGAGCAAATTTCAAATAGGAGTTGTTGACTTGACTGGAAATGTACCGTAACCATACAGAAGATCTTTACTCATCACAACAGCTCTACCCTAAATCCTAAATCCTAAACCTTTTTGATGGGTAATTATTATCATTTCTGCACTGTAAGTATCTTATAACTATCTGGAATATTAATAAATCATTACTTCTAACTCGAATTATAAATTTAAACTAACAAGTAAAGCATTAATAAAGGAACAACAGTGGTTACAAGACTGATAGTTTATTTAACATAGAGTTATTGTGTCTTAAATCATTATTAATAACTGCAATAGAGCTAATGAATAGACTGTTTTGACTTGAATATTTCAAACAAACAACGTGGAACACTGTCAACTGGGAATTATTCATGAGTAATTAACATCAACAGAATATAATGAAGTCATAATATTATTGTGATCGTGTACCTATGCATTGGTTTTGTTCTCATATTATTTTACGCGTTGGACTCTGATATTGGAACTAAGGAAATATCCACACATTTAATAATAGAGATCTCTTTATATTACAACAATTAGCTTGAAAACAATATAATATTATAGGTACTAAAGCCTTGAGCTTTGTTTTGTACGAAAATAGACTAAAAATATGGTGGTGGATGTAATATTTAGAAAAATCTACGTAAGTTAATAGGCTCCATGTAAGAATAAAATAAATTAAAATATTTAGTTCTAATACGGTAAATAGTTTGTATTAGAAAATTCAATTGGACTAAAACGTTTTCTCATTTAAAAATTTACGTGCTAGGTCGAATGTTACTGTAGCTGTAAAACCTCAAAATTAACGGTAGAGTTAGAATTATTTCAGAGTAAAGATTTGTTACAACGAACCTCACAAAACACGATACTTCATCACTCCTACTAGCAATTTTCACTGGGAGAAACTTGTTTATATTTCAGCCAAAAATATCAATGGACGTTTTAACACTCGAGTGCAAATTCGTCTACACGAACTAAAAGAAAAATGTTACGTTTAACACACTAACTATAACCATTTTGTTTTAGGTAAAGTAAATGTTTACTTTGAACTATTCGCGACACACTTCTAGTGTATGTTGCGGTTACTTGCGGCAGCATTTTCGCAACTTATTAACAACTTTTCAACTTGAATTGCATATGGTTTATGAAAGTTTAATCATTACTTAACGAACATGAAAACATGAGCCATGCCTCCGGGATACTTGAAACTTTATATTTATTTCAATGTGGCTTCAACTTTAGATTAGCGACTGAATTTTTAATGTAACTCAATCTTCTTAAGTAGTAGCTTCATTATTTCGTTTGGGGATCACCAATGAAAGTGGTTTAATTTATTTAAATAATTAATTAGCTTAAATGTAATATAAACTTGAAATAGTGGTTCAAAAGGATTGGAGATTAAAAGAAATCATAATTTGTTACCATAAACACTGCAAAATATCCAAAAAATACTACTTACAATTTACTCGTTATATAGCTAATTAACTAATGCTATAATGAATATTTTATTTTACTATGTATTTATCGCATTAATAATAATAACCACATAACTACAAACACATTGCTCATTACAGCATCCAGGACCGGTTTGCGAAACAATGTGTCTTTGAAATAACACAAATTTCTGGCCCCACCGGGATTCGAATCCAGAATCTAGCATATCAGCCGTCTGTTTACACTACTACACCACCAAGTTCTTCACCAGCTTGAGCAATGATACTTTAATAAGTTCTTCTTAAGTAACTGAAGGTGCCTTCGTTTTTGTGACTTCAGGGTAAGGACTAATTGAAACGGTTGTATTCTGTAATTTTTCAAATTTTCTACACAGTTTCCATATTCATCAATCTCTTCCCTCATTCCCGTTGTGTTATTAATCGAATGACGTCGGTTGCATTGAAATGCACAATTACTACCGCGATCGGGGGAATCTCACGGGACTTGCTCTGTATTAGTTTTGACATTTCGCTTGATGGATGGACCACAATCTCTGGTCGAATCTCCTGAATGACCCGCCCGTATATGTGGAAACACGGTTAAATTACCACATGAAAATTCAACTCTATTTGAAAGGAGACAAGAGTGAACGATGCGAATTTTATCATGTTGAATATTTTGTAGGTCGACTGTAGATGTTAGAAGATAGGTGTGTCAAATTGGGCCTTCTGTTCGTTTGACAGAAACTGAACGGCTAGTTAACTTTAGGATTGATTGTGATTGCTGTTTTTGGGTTGTCATTACTGTCTTTCATGTAACCACGCAAAGTAAAAGAGAATATTTTATTAAATGCAGATACGTTGTTATTACATACATGTATTTGTAAATTACGTATACGATACATTTTGCTTTTCATATACATTTTTAACTTATTTTAATATGGGTTTTTAATCGTTAATGATTTTTCAATACAACCAGTAAATGTTTCCATGATTCGCGTAATTTTGCAGCAGGCAAGCATTAAATTACATTTTTGTCAAAAGATGAACCGAATGTGAGACGTACCTAGTTAAATTGAATCCCGTACAATTCATTGTCGTTACCGACACACAGCAAAGGAAATACCAGACAATGCTACAATGGGTTGCACTAAGATAATCGATGTTGCCACATCACAAAATGTCAACTTCCGTTTCCATGGTACAAGAAACCGAGGATTATGTGTGACCATGAATAGCATACATTTTGATCTATTCAGTGTACTGTACTTTAATATAAGCTTTCAAAATATTGTTACGTTGCTATTGTGTTATTACAATGTACCTTGCTGGATTAATCTTGCTACGGATATTTGTAGAGCTGTTTTTAAGTAAATAATTTGAAATTAAGTTTTTATGTATAATTGTAAGATAATATCAAAAGACAAATTTAAAAAACAATGCAAAAACTATGTGATTTTCTCTTTTATGTATAAAACATTTATAAGCCCTAGTTTTAAACGAATAAGAAAGTTATAAAATTTGTATCACTACTTTTGTTCAATTAGAACGGTTTTAGCTTCTGGTATTGTCCATTTTAATTTATTTAAAAAACGTTTCAACAACTCTCTATAAATACACAGAGGTTCACCGATGCATCTCATATGATTACACGCGTTACGAAGATTACAAAATCCAGAATATTTTCGATACTAAACATGCTTAACGAGCGTATTGTTACCCTTACTGGTAAAAATCACATCGTTTCAACTGATTACTGTATATCAAAAGATCATTTCATTTGGTTACGTAACACTTAACTTGATAGAGAAGGTATGATGCATTCGAAATTATAGCAATTGTGATCGAAACTTCAATTGAAGATATTTATATTGTTGTATTATATCTAAACAGACGAAATAGAATTTGCCACTTCATAAATAATTATATGTCTTTTGTCTGTAGGTAACATACCTTCATCAGTATCAATCGTCGCTTTTCGGCAAAACAGCAGTTTGACACAGCCAAAGGTTCTTTACACTGATCAGTCTTGTGCTGTTCGCATCCAGCGGCTTCTTGCGTCCTTAGCCAGATCGTCGGTCCACCTTGCGGGAGGCCTGCCTAGGCTCTATATTCTGGTACGGGGTCGCCACTCCAGAACTTGTTTAACCCATCTGTTGTCCGTTCTGCGTGCAATGTGCCCTGCTTATTGCCACTTAAGATTCACAATTCTAAGAACTAGGTACATCGATAACCTTGGTTCTTCTGCCTTGGTTTTGTCTCTTGGTAACATACCTGATAAAATATTACCTTTTTTAAACTTTCAACTTTTTAACCAAATCAAAAAGGTCGTTAACAGCTGCAGAATATTTGAGGCACTTTATTTTTAGAACTACAGGCTATTTAATATGAAAGCCACCCACGATTACGATCTTAGTATCACTTTACAGGAAACATGTCGGTTAATACAATTCCACCATTCATGAGCGAAATTTGAAATAAATATCCCGAGTACACTATCTAAAATCGACTGTAAGCTGTCCGTTGTAGATTCAAATTATAATATTTGTATTTTTTACACTATTTTAAAATAGCCGACCGCTAAAATTACACACGATTCCGTATTAATATTTTTGCACAGTAGTATTTTTAGGGTCTTTCATGGGTTTCTATTGTTCGCTTCGAACGAATTGCAATACAATTATCAGGATTTCCTTTATAAAGACATATTAGTTATATGTTGCATATAGGCATTAGGTCCCAACACAATTAACTACCATTATACCTAATTGAATTTTGTTAAACTTTTATTTTTCATATAAATTGAGCAATCGACATAATTTTTATAGGTCCAATAAATAAAATTTTAAAGCAACCAAGGCCACACAGGCTCGGTGTATTCCACTTTACGCATCAAACACTTACACGAGTTCCCATCAAAGGACCTTAGACTTGAGAGGTTTGTAATTTAGGTCAAAATCGCTTGAAGGTTCAAAATGTGGATGATAGGCTTGTTACAGCTTTCCAAAAACAAGGTCCAGGGCTTCGGAACCCTTAAGGCGGAATTGATAATTTACTTGTTCGAAGGGCTATTATTATGTCGGCTGTAGACTGATTGCTGGTTAGATGTGTGTGTTTATACAAAACATTCCGTCGTCGGCCACTTTGGGCGAAGAACAAACAATGTCTCGGGTCGTTAGCAACAAAAATTATGTTTTAAAAGCTAAGTATTATGACATAAGAGATCGGGAAGGCCGGTGTGAGAGCAGCTGCTTGTGTAATAAAGGTTTTTTCTCCTAAATATACTTTAATATACAAATATTTGGTTATTCTTATAAAAACCAACTAAAAGAAAATTGACATGTAATAAAAAGAAATCAAGTGCAAAAATAAAATTTCGAATAATTTTTTATTATTTAATTACTATAACGTATTAGGAAAAATTTGACCAGTTAAAATTGCTGAAGTATATATTTGGCAAAATAGCAACCAATACAGGTAGATTTGTATAAGTTTTAACTGCTTCGTATTAAAATAGTTTAGTTAAATAAATTGGTTTTCATTTTATTTTTTTATGGAAATCAATTAGTGTAAAACATAGTTCCGACATTCGACTACATTTTGATCAAATTCAGAAATTGAGACATACGTCCACACCGTGTATTGAATAGGTTAAAACTTTTTTATTTATTTATTTTCCAAACACCACAAGAAAGGAAAGATAATATAAATTATTTAAGATTTTTTTTTGTTTACAGGAAACAATACTTCGTCTTATGCCAACAACAAAGGGTTTACATTAATAAATAAAAATTTAGGTTATCTAAAAATAGTATAAAATCGCTACTATCTTCGTACATGTGAGTTTATCACCCAATGTCTATGGTTGTTTTTATTTGGCATAGTTTTTTGTAGTTGTTATAACTCTTGTTTGTTAAACTAACTACGATCAATAAAGACTGGCTTAAGTCAAAAAGGCAAGTTTTTTCAACTGATTACGGTAACCCATGTAATAACGGCAATTTAAGAATAAACCCTCCCTTTTCCGAGAAATGTATTCGCCTGCTTCTTTAACTAACTGCCTCGTGATTAAGGTTTTTATTGAGCAAAAAAAAAGACGGAAACAATCACAATTACTTCGGGTCTCGGGTGATCCTGAATCCTGAGTCACATTTTTGGCAATTTTCGATAAAAAGGCTTAGAATTTTATATGATGTTAGTCATATTTCATAGTAAACCTCAAATGAAACATGGGCAGGTGATAAATTAAAGAAGACAAGTTTAAAATCAAAACTTGGTGTTATATACTTAAACAAATCAAATAAACGAATCTACAGTTTTTTTTAAATTAAAAAAGCAATAGTTTTCAGAGATCCTGAAGTAAGTTTTGTTCTGAAAGGTATGTTGTTGGTATTTAATTACAGGGTATACTAACATAGGTTGTTAGAGAAATTCTAACTAGCAATTATGAAATTAAGTTTTTGTACATAACAGCTAGTTTGTCCTAGTTTAAAACATGAAATACTGTTGTTGCATCGCTAACAATTACTTTCTTGGAAAATTATTTGTTTTATTATTTACAAAAAATTGTTAATTAAGTCATTTTAGGACTGATATGTGAAAATGTTTGTTTTTGTACAAGTGTTGTTTGGAGTATATTTGTATTAAAAAGAACATCATGTTATTATTTATAATATTACAAAGAGGTCATGTTTATTTCAAAGAGTTTAAACTAACATTGCATCACCAATTGGGAATGCTATCTACGGGGAAGAATCCGCAAGAAACCTCCGTAGTCGCTTTTTATGAAGGGGTTTATCCTTGAAATTATTCAACTGACGTTTTCGTACACACTTTTTCAAAATATATACTTTCAGGGTGGACACAGGTTGCACAATTTCAAACAAAATAAGTGATCAAAATCGTAGGTTTATCTTGTCATTAAGTTAAGTAAGCCATTGAAGCTGAAATGTTTTAAATACAGAATAACTAATAGTATCTACCAGTAGGCAAGTAAGCAATTGAAAGTTGCAGAATCGAATGAATTCTCTATTTTTCATAGACAAACATTAATTTTATTCCATTAACAGTTCCTGTGGGAGCACTATTTAGCTTTAAATAACCTGGAAGGGAAAACAATTTATCTTCTTTCTCTATATTTATTGGTCGTGTTTTCACTTGATATTTCCTTAACGATATTTATTTGTATTTCTCACGAATAACAAGAAAATGACGATGTTATTTCAATAGCATTTCTTTAGACATTTCAGATAGTATTTTTCCTGTTTATATGAAAAAGTTTTACCGGTGTAAATAATGAAGTTGGTTTAACACAATTTTCCTTTTAACTTTTAAACGGTTTTATAAGTGGAATCGAAGTGGTTACCTACAAATGAAATTGAATGGATTTTTCTCGTTTACCTTGGCGTTACTCCATGACTTATTTAAGTTCTTTCATTTTAAAATATTACACTTCAATACTAGATAAAAAATTGCGATAGTAACAGACACATAGTAGATCACGGGTTCGATTTTCGATTTGGGCAGGCATTCATGTAAGGGATCACGGATGTTTTCTTCAGTTTAAAATATATACGTATGTATATTTATGATTGCGTAGTACAAGCATCTGGCTTAGTTCGGGATTGAGGCAATTTGTTTAAATAAATTTGTGTTTTTAATAAACCTTCCATTACTTAAACTCTGTTAGCTAAGTTCTTAGTTCGAAACCACCGACCTTATCAAAAGATCGTATTTAATAATTAGAATGATAAGGTTGTTTCGACCAATCAGCGTTGAGCTCTCGAATGTTTCTTCCCACCCACAGCCGCCATGTTTGTTCAACGTGCGCACACACAGAATAATTACTCAATTACCGATGGAATAATTAGATGATAGCTTTTGTATTAATAAATCTGTAAAAAAGTATTTGTATGGAAACACAATTGAACGAGGGGAAAAAATGAACATTACATATATGTATGAACTGATTTTTTTTCTATTTATTAAAACATTTTTAAAATTATTTTTTTGTAAAATTCATATTATAAGGCACTAATTGTTTACTAACCTATTTCAAAAATTTTATAACATCAATCAAATGCTTAGAAGAAGCCTACTAAAACATTTATTTGAACGACGCGGTAGTTAACCTTTGGTGAGGTACGTTATAGAAATATTTTTTGCCCGTAATTTTTTCAAACTAAACCATATTATTGAATGCCATCCAATTTCAACTTGATGCTTTGCCATATGCATATAATTTCATTACAATAATCACAACAATTGCACATTAGTACATTTCTAAGGAGTGAATGATTTTAATAATACCAGAAAAATTGAGATCACCGCTGCGCTAGTGACTATTTTCGAACGTATAAATATTTAATTTCTTACATTACCACTTGTAAACTTATTTAAAACATTTGTATAGTCCCAAATTTGTATAGTACACTGTCAACAGACACAAATGTTTACTCGTAAATGTCTAAGGTAATTTAGTGTGCTATCATCAGTTCGATTCCTGTCTGATGCATAATGTCCCGCGTGGGCGTAACGTTGATCTCAAAGATAGCGCCTTATTTACACGAATCTGTATTCTGATGAACAATTGAATTCGTGTCTACAATTGTTTCTTCACTCCATAGTATTGAAACTCAAATGTTACGTTATTTATTCTAATCTACCTACAATAAACAAATTGTTTGATTTGTTTAGCTTTTCGTTACCTTTGCTTACCTTTGATTCACTTTAAACAATGAAGTAATATTTAAGTTAGTTTCCCTGGTACAAGTAAGTTACGATTTCAATTTTTTTAATTTCATACAGGCAAAGTCAAAAGCATTGGCTAGTAAAGATTTATCTCGAAGATCGCGGCGCCTTGTTTTATAGATTTTTTTATTGGAATAGCTGAATTTAGACCCGGTTTCATCGATATAAAACGGGATCTATTTTTATTGCCATCCCTAATGGATTTTTGTAATTTGATCCTTGATTTTTATTTTCTTTTTAAATGTTAATCTTATGTGGTGTGAAGACATACATTTAGTTTTATCTTTTGATTCTTAGTCAGTGTTTGAAATGAACATGAAAGAAGGAAATTAACACTATGCTGTGTTTGACTTGTTTATAATTAACTAGTTATTTTGCCCTGGTTTTGCTTAGCAGAAGAAATAAAAGGAAGTATGTCATTTTATTTTTCCGTATATTTAAATTCTCTGAAACTTGTTTAAAATGATAAGTACGCATTTTTCACAAATACAAAGTACAATAGGTATTAATGAAAACTTAACAATGTATAGTTTTGTCAATAACAACTTAAGGTGCCAACTATGAATCATAGTATTACTTTTTTCAGTTTTTCCTTTCCGTACCAGAAAGCAGAAGATTAATTCTATAAAGCTAAGTAAAATATGACCTTAGAAAACCAGTAGGTGGCAAATGTAATCAAGCATTGTTTCCCTAGAATTGCGTGGGCGCACGGCGTTATGAAACTTCTCTGACGATCATTTTAAACATCTTTGTTGATGTTATTCCTTTGTGTTATAAATGATACCGTGATAAGATACTGGTAGGAGCATTAGTAATGTAATATATCAATTTCACGCCCACATCCGAGAGTTAATTTTTGACCTACAAATAACTTTAATTAAAAAATGGCGTCTGTTTGTTTTGAATACATAGTTGTTTAGTTTTCTGACCAACACATTGTTTTAGTCAAGTTAAGTTAAAAAACATTTTCTTTTGTAGATGACTAGTCTACATATGTAGTTGACTGATATTGCAGAAAATCTATTAACGATTATTTTGTTCAGTTTGCTTGGTGATAAGCAGTTTTGTAGTATATTGCCTTTTTAAATGCCTTCCCTATAAATCAAGTAAGGTGTAACCAAATTATTTATTTCAAGTTCAACTTACTTACTTTACTTATGTCTAATGAATGAGTCAAAGGTAAGTCTAGTTTTGCATACTTATCATAGAAGCTATGTGAGTTTCTTGCAAATTGAGGAAAATCTTTCAACCATTACTACCGTTGTGGTATCAATGTCGATCACTGTCTTTCTTAAACACAAGCTAGACTTCTAAGAACTAAAGACTGACAGGAATTGTTAGCCTTTTTGTTCATTAATATATATTTATTTACTGTTTGTTTATGTAAGAGGACGTGGTAACACAGTTTGTTACGTGCCTTGGTTAACCGACCGATCCGACCCGACAGACCGAGGGTTACCATAAGTCGCTGCCATGTTCCTTATTGTGCTCAGATTGTGGCGACAGATTCTCAACCTGTCTCCTGTCATGTTTATGTTGAGTCCACTGGGACTCAACATACGAAATAGGGTGTGTAACACCTCTGCAAACCCCTCTCAAGGAATTACAGCGCGAGTTTATGTTTATGTTATGTATTTGTTTATATTAATAACGAATATAATGTATGTTACTAGTTAGGTAAACTGCTCAACTCTATTTGCTTGTTTCAGAATAGCTTAGAAACTAATCTACAATTTCATTCATTTTAAACAATCATTATCTAGTTGGCAAGTGAAGCAATTTTCTAAATTTTAATAAATATTAAGTCTAGCTTGTTTCGCTAGCTCCACCCCACAATGCAATTTAACCTGATTGCGTATAGCATTTATTATTTACACAGCTATATCTGCAAGATTAAAGAGTGACTAGGGCAAAGATTAAATCCAGGGTTTTATTCCCATATACGTTCCCCCCTGGTTGAGGTGGAAAACTCGAGTATTCATTGCGGATAGCCATGCCCAGTCCAGGGTTGTCGCTTCGCGGTTTCAATCTCAGGTTAACCGCTACCTCACATTTTGGTAGTTTAATTTCTACCTCTTACGTTACAGGAATATGAATCGATATTTAAACTACTATGACTTCTACGACTTTACAAGGTCGGCAAAACTGGGCCAAAAAAATGATTAAATCAATATTTAAAAAACATATTTTTAACAAACAAAATTATCAATTAAATTTTTTTACAAATTTGTTTAATGTATTTTGATAACCCTACGAGTTGGAAACCAAGATTTATATGCAGTTCGTGGTTATTTATACCAAAGAGCCTTATTTTTATTCCCCGTATGATATTTTTAATGAGCTAACTGAATAAAACTGCACCTTTTATTAACTTTAAAAGCATTAGCCTTACCCAAGCAACTAGAAAATACCAGTAGCTTTTTGTTTATTTCACTGTTTTATTATTTACAATTGCTTTATTGACGCATTGCTATAACAAGGAAGGTTATTGTTTTATGATAACAATTTTTACGGATATTTTTTTTCTGACTTAGTGTTTTTATGGTTCTCTGGTATTTATTTGACGTAGGTGCTAAAGAAACCTACGGCCCATCTAAGCAATTGAGTATCCTATAGATATAAACACAAGCTATAGTATATATAATATAGTATATAGTAGTTTTCAGAAACGTACAAAATATTATTTTTGTATGGTAAGTTTTAATAAATTTTCTACTCTTGTATACTCGTACTTCTTTGGATAAGGGGAAAATACATATATAGTATAGTATATAGTATACTAGCAATTAAGAGCCATCACTCGAACTTCGCAATTTTTTTCCCCTTATCCAAAGAAGTACGAGTATACAAGAGTAGAAAATTTATTCAAACTACCATACAAAAATAATATTTTGTACGTTTCTGAAAACTGTTATTCGTGTGATATTTACAAAAAAAAACTATAAGGTATATGAAATGGTTTATATATATTAATTTCTAAAATTCAGCAACAAAAAAGATCATGCGCTTCATTTACAGTAGACAAACAAATTTTATATTCATCACAATTTCTTATTACTGAGATGCCTTATAATTATTAAGATATTTGATCTAATAACCCAAATCTCCATTAACCAGTTATGTATAGTTTTCGTGTCTATTGATCTACTTATAACATATTCACAAGCACCCTTATTAAACTTAGAAATTCGACTCTCTTCCTTGATCTATCAAATTCACTTTATGTCTTACTCTATGAAGGCGAGAAAGCTTCCATTTATTCTAGAAATACGAATATGTCATTTAGTTCCTGAATAAACAATACTTTATGTGAATATTTAATATATATAAATACTTACCTGTTATTCTTAAGAATAATTTCTTTTGCAATATGTTATGTTTCGTTTGCTTTAGATCTTTGTATACCAGATAACGATAAATTTACAATGTGTTACATAAGTAAATAAGTGTAAACTGCTCCATACACGTATATAACACTATTAGGTATGTAATGATGTAGGTATTTATTGAATTCAAGTTCATATTTACACTAAAAACTACAGTCACAAGAGCCCTCTTCAAATGAAACATCTCCATTTCACTTGATCTTGTTGTACTCATCAAATATTAAAGTCGTTTAAAGCAAAGTGAGATATAAAGATACCACCGGAGTCAGAATGGCTCAGAATGGCAAACGTGACCAGAAAATTATAGTGGCAACCTGATTGAATTTAATGATGCAATAGAAAAAGAAACTGCAGTGAAGGAAATTAAGGTTATGTCCGGGTGTAAAGTTTTAGGACGGGATAAACTTTTTAAACTGCGTATAACTTGCGTAAAGTTTCATGCTAGCCTTGGTAATTTAAGAAATGTGTTCTAATTCCAATATACATATATCAATTACCTTCTAATTTCAACAATATTCATCATTTCCAACGCTAAGACCTAAAGCGGATGATTTTCCCGAGCTTGGACCCTCTCAAGTAGATAAATAAGTAGGCGTTATCTAGTCGTGCTCAGACGTGGGCAAAATTGTCATTACACATTTTGAATCTTAACAATGCCAAATACATAAATCAGATTTATTTATCATCATAATTATATTAATACATTTTAAAAATGGCAATTGTAAGTTAGCCTAGCATTTTAATATGGCTTTTTAATCTCTTTTAGATAGAACTATTTTGATCACTTTTAGATATAATGCTTGTGACGAAATCTTTCTTACACTACAATCATGGTTTATATTTTGTACCTACAAAACTATCAATAAAATTAAAAAAAAAGAAATTCATTTTAATATAAGACTAAAAATCTTAACCCGATAAAATAGAGCGAACGCGCGAGTAAATTTGTTAAGCCATCGTTAACCCAGCGGGTCTTGTCGAGCGCTTTATTAGCTTAATTGCAGCATTTACATACACACACTATACATCTACTATACTACTCCCTACAACCAATTACATTCCTGCACCTTTCTTATTCAATTGATATTATTTGCAATCGATTTGAATTTGTTTAACCATGTTTCTTTGCTTTAACAAATGTTTTAAAATGTTCCTCGGTTTAAAAATTCAAATTAGACATACCTTATCAAAAAAGATTCGTAGAATGAGAGTTTTTAATATTGGATACACAATTAAAATTAATGATTTTGAAATAAACTTATCTGCTAATCCAATTTATATCCGGAAAACCACAAGTTCAATCCGCACTAGCGTTCATTTTCAAAACAAAACTTACTTTACGGTCTATTTAAAGGGGAAATAAAAAACAATACTTTAAACTTCAAAGTTTCCGAACAAAGCAGCTCCGTTATTAATATGCCAGCTTTTTAAACTTCAGCGGAAAACAAGTCCGTTATCAATATTCATAAAGCAAGTATCAAGAGTGTTCTTGAGAAACCAGCTATAAACAAAGACCGTTCAGCCGAAGCAAAGTAACCACTTCCAACGAGACCTCACTTAGCTACTTCTTCGCCATAAATTTCAGTTTGCAACTTGCACTGCATTCGATCAATAAGTATTTTGTATGGGTTCTATATTTGCAAGCTTATATGCCACATCAAAACTTTGAAGCTTGCCTTCCAAGCCAATATTACTTACGTCACAGGCTTTCCGTTCTTTGTTATTCCGCAAAGTCCCAACCGCCGCTGCTCATTATTCAATTGTCAACCTTTCGTCGAGGGGATTTGGTGTGATTTTCAGTAACGGTTTTGATGGGGCAACGATGATTTTGCTGAGGAGTGTTGTTGCACCGGTGCCAATAAGGTAATATCACGTGTCTTGGGTTACTTGGGGTAAATCAGATCATGCTTTATAGGTGGAAGGCTTACAAATTGCCTTGTATACATTTATTACATGTTCATTAATTTGTTTTAGATTATGCTAAATTAAGGTTTTAATGAAATTGACTTTAAAATAGTACTAGATTTCAACTTCCGATTAGTTATCTAAAACCATTAAAAGTAATCACTTTTTGTAAAATGAACGACTATATTTAATTTCGGTTTAGTAAATTATTTTCAATCCTTTTTAGAGTAATAGAGTAATCGTCTTCAATATGATATTTATGTATTAACATAATTATCTGTGATTTAGGAGGTACTTCATATATCCAATTAAAAACATATAAGTCAAGCGACTATTATTTTAAATTAAACTAGTTTTCCTGACGAATTAAAAGGTGGTTATTCTTGAACCAGCTAAATAGGCAATTTTTAATAACATTAATTCAATAACGTTCTTTTTGACTAGTTTTAGACAATAATATTTTTTCTTGTTTTTAACTGTTCTTACAAGTAATTAATTTCTCATAAGGAAAATTCAGTTTTAGTGTGACACAACTGCTTGATATTGTACTGTCTATGTGGAGAGCATAAGATCTTAAGAAATAATGATATTAAAAAGAAATAAGGGTAATATCTCAATACGATTTGAATTACTGTAATAAGAACTTTGTTCTATTTGAACTATTTTGAGTCGCGGGTGGGCTATAATTTGATTCATTATGGTCGTAGGTGGGCGGTCTGATCTTTGGGTTAAAATCACCCATAATTCCCTTGTTAAGGCTCGAGGGAGATAACTCGAACTAACGTATTAATCTAAAGCAATAAATATTACTCAAAAAAGACAACTTCGAACAATAGATAGGTCGTGGAATCTCGTAAATCTTCCATCGGTTAGGGCAATTTATTAGGATTTTAGGGCAAATACTAAGTAATAAATATTACTTGAATACTTACATTTCGATGTTTTCTCTTTTTTTTAAATATAGTAAACAAGTTGAAAATACTGATATTCCTATGGAGCGATAGCGTAGAATACTATGTTCTGAGAATAAATAAAAAAATGAGAAAGCTCTATCACCTATATACTCAAACCTTTTATATATTGTATTTATATATATAATACAAACAGTCAGATACTCCAAGAAAATTGATTTCCAATGGCTATTCAATATGTAACATGTTAAACCAAACTCAAAGGAGACGTGTTATATGCCTAGTGCATGTTCAGGCATTAAACATAAAAAAACATATTTGTTTAAATACATAGGTTTAGTTTGTTTAAGTGAAACCGCAAGTAGAATGCTGGCTGAATGCATTTCTATTTATGCTCGCCGCCTGCAACGTCTCTGTGAGAATTTAAAAAAAATAAAGTCTGTAATTACAAGTGACGCCACCGCGTGCAACTAAATTTGTCGCGAGAACAGATTGGGACGTATTATGTGTTCGGAAGATTTATTACAAGAATTTATATTCTGAATGAGAAACATTCAGTTATGATACTTATTCTGTTGCTATGATCTCGCATTCCCATTCAAATATTAATACGGAACAATGTCGTCATACCACTATGTCTGTCGAAACTGTCTGTTTTCACGACACTCAATCTACCTATCTACTTCCTTCTATCTATTAATTAAAAAAGAACATTTTAAGGTACCATATAAAAATATAATAGTAGGTAACACTGTTATGTTTTCAATTTTCTGATTTCAATTGAAAACGTATCTAAAAGCTGTTATTATAGCTAACATTTATTTTAGCAATGGGATTCCTTGGCTATAGAGCCATCTGGTATGTTTTTCCTGGAACTTATTGCAGAGGTGGTTCATATAGGTCCATTCACACGTAAAGGAAGACAAACAGTGGAGTCGCTCCTTTCTACTCAACATCTGAACAGGTTTATTCTTGATGTTGTTATTTTAAACTGATTTTAAATATTAAATCAAATAAATGTTTTGTAATTATTGTTTTAGGAAAAACTAAGAACACATACAAACACACACACACATTAAAATTAGCATTTACTATTTTAAATACAGAAAAATTTAAATAAATATATAGAAGTATTAAATTGTAATATTAAAAAAGGAGTTTAGTCAAGTTTTGACCACATTTTGTCTCATTTTTAAATAATTACAATAAAAAAAACGATTACAATTTAAACTAAATAAAAACAGTTTTTAATTTAACAAAGCTGGTCAAACTAACGAATATTTATTAGTATAAAATTAAACCTTCTTTCACAGTATACGTAGTTATCACTAGCACACAGTGTAGGTACAAATTATTCTATTAATATAAAAGCTAACTAAATCACTTTCTCGCCTGTATTGATCAAATTAGCTCAATATTTTCTTGCCTCATTCTGCCATCGCATAAATTCTTCTAGAAATAGGCATTAATATAAAAGCACTGATATCAAGCAAAATTGGTGTAAATGCTCTCAATAAGACTAGAAATAGATAAATAGTTGGTTTAAACCGCAGTAACATAATGGAATAGATGCGTTTTTGGATTGTACAAGGAGGAAAGATTTCCAGAGTATTTGCTTGGGGTCTCGTGTACTTGGTCGACTGTTGTGGTCTACTTTTAAGCAAATGCGATAAAAAGTATCTGGTATCTGTATAGGTAATATGCATGTATAAATTTTTAATACAATTTATAGAAGAAATAGTTCAGGACGAAAAAGATTTATTCATAAAATATGTTTTCTATTCATAAAATCTTCAAATGCTTAAAATCAGTAACTTGATATTACAGACCTGATATAATTATTATTTTAAGCACTAAATGAAGATGAGAAAATATAAGGTACATTTGGTAATCTGTGCCAGAATAAGTACTCCTCGTCTCATTTCTCTCTATTGAAATAACATTCCTCGTCCACTCATATCAGATTTCTTATTGTTTCTCATTTCATTCCATTAATGTTACTATAAGGGACATTTTCTTTTATTTTTTCCTTTGATTCGTCATAAAGTTATTATTGTTTGGAACTTATTCGTAATTGTGTGATTTATTATTGTTTTTCCTTGTATATCTCGGAATATATTACATTTTTATGCAGTGATACCTTTGTATCGAATAACATTTAGCGATCACATGGTGAGGTAAATATATTAATAAAAAATAAATTAGACATACAAAGTTGTTGATTGGTAGTTAGGGTTGCAAAGTCAATTATTTCATGAATGGACAATTCAGAAATATAATTACTTTAATTACTTTCTGAGAAATATGTTGATCCTTAAATACAATTTTATTTCTAGTAAAATAGTTATTTCAGTCATCCATAAAATTGAATAAAGTTAAAAAAGCTTTCAAAATATAAAATAAGAACAAATTTTTATGTAGGTGCATTACTTCGCTGCAGACTTTCCCACTGATGTAATTTTATTATTTCTGTTCATACACTGAAATGGTTTTTCGATACACAGTCGGAATAAAAACATGTGAATTTACATAAAGAATACATTAGTAAAATAAACTTTTCGATGAAATGACACTACAATATACAATACTATTTACAATTTTATTACTACAAAGAAAACACTAATTGAACATACCAACATAATAACATAATTTTTCAACAGTATTTTACTATCAGGCGCATTGTTAAAATGTATGGAACTTTTCAACATCCTCACCATCGTCAGCCGGAAGGCGTCTATAGTAAAAAAAGCCAATAACTGTATGGTCCAACGGTATCCATATCAAAACTCCAACTTAATGAATCGAAGAACCATAACAAACAATTACAATTACTCTAAATAAAATAATTAAAAAAAAACTATAATATAATAACTATAATATGAAAATATCATATCGATGTTAGTAATTAGTAAAAACTACAAAGTCAATAATAATGGAGGCGCCAGAGACAGTTGAGTATGCAAAATGATCCTCAACCGTATTCTACAAATTGTTTTAGCGCAGAAAATCTTGTAGATTAAGATTCGGGGTGTCACCAGGAGACTTACTGGTCCATTCTTTTGACTAGACGAATGTTTACGGACCATTTTAGTATTGATAATGTCAAATTGTTTTTAATAATCAAAACTACTTTCTTTAGTAAGGGTATTTTAATGAGGATTATAGGAATTTTTCACACAAAATCTCATGCGAGTTAATCTGTGACGCTCATAGTTCAGATGTTTTCTGACGCTTTTTACACGATCCGACGTGAAATTTCAGCGGCCTTTGAAATAGTTTCAGCATGAGCACACTGTGACGGAAAAAGTTAACCCTTTGAGCTTTAAAAGCTAGCTTATTGAAAATGAGCGATTCGTTTCTATTTTAATGAATGATGTTAAAGCTTTTCAAATCGTTTTTCTTCACGGATCATTCTAGACGATCCAATGTAAGAAATCTGACACAATCTAATGTTTTATTCTTAAATTTTGCTATATTTTGCCTCTAGTTTTCCATATGAGAATAAATTACATAAATCTTTCTAAAGGATAATTAAATAATAGGAAATCTGAAAGATACATTGGTGGTAAAACATACCAACAAGTGGTTTTTTTGAAATAATTTCGCAGACTCAGCTTTTTTCAACAAGCTTTTTCTAAACGAGTTTCCCTTATCGGAAAGTACTCACTGCACTTGAAGTCTTGTTCGATGGATTCTAATGAAATCGGTCATTACATAAAGTGCTCGTAAACAATCCTATGTGGACAACAAGGACAGTCCTTAGATGCAACTGGTTTAGGGTTTGCACAAAGTAAACTGATTTTAGTAATCGTTTCTTAATATTTAAAAGACAGTTCTTTGTGAAAAGTTTTGTAAATTTCTAAAATTGTTCGATTAATTATGTTTACTTTAAATGCTTGTAGTTCAAATGAAAATCAAAATAGTTTCAAGTTTTAAAGGTTTTCGGCGGATTGGGCATTTTGAATTTTTTACTTTTTATCTATATAGGTCTTTAAACGGCGCTTATTAACACTCCTAAAAAAAAAATTGTCATCACAAATTATGCCATTCTTATTAAGTACACAATAACTATTTTACAATATGCTTGTGCTATGCTTTTACATGTTATGAACAGCATCGTGTCATATAACAATTTATGTTTTAGTCAGAACATTTGTTATATTTTCCTTTATTTCAAAGCATTTCAATGAACGCTTAAAAGTTTACTTCGACAACCCTATATTCAAGAAGTAGCTTATCGCTTGACCGGTACGTGACTCATTACAATGTTGTGTAAATGCGTACGTTCAGATAAGAATAGAAACATGGTAATGTGACCAGATATTTGTCTGTCTAATAGTATTCAATATAAATCACCACTCACGTTACCTTCACCTCACATGCTCATGGAGCAGAGCTTTACTCCACAAATAAAATTAAAAATACTAACTATTTCGAATGTTTTAGAAGTACAAAAAATGGTTTAGTACGAGAAATTCTAATTTATTAGTAAAACATTGATGTAAGGAACTAAAATTAATCAATAATAGAAGATGATAATTTAAGTTATTGATACACAAAATAAAATATACAATTCAGTTCTTGAAACACTATTTAATATACTTGTCGTATCGAGATAAATCCCTGTTGATCATTGAGCAATATTTCTGTTCGATTGATCTTCAAAGTTCTTAAAAATTATCAGATTAAAATTAATCCATGAAATAGTTATAATATATTTTAATAGGGTAAAAAAATCATAAGGTAATAATCAAACATCAAAAATAATCATCTTTAATACAAAAATACAAAACATATTATTTCAATTTTATTAAGTTCAATTCGTGTTTTTTAATAAATCCCTCGGGATATAATAATCAAATTGAATACGAAAACGACTTAGAAACCTAGAAAGAAATAAGATGAATAAAAATAAAATTTCAATTTGTGTTTATTCTTGTATCCGCAGATACTAAATCACATTTCTGTTTATTCAGATGTGGAACAGAACTAAGGAGGGCTCAATTTATTGGAAATTAAGAGGACGCAACTCGTTCCTCTGTATTCCATACAAATAATTTCAATTCAGCTTTGGTATTTTATGACTGACTCCCACTCACAGCTTCTACTGTAAGTCAAAAAGAGATAGAATATTACACCAGTGTCCGTTTGTAGATTGGTTACTGAATGGTTCATATTGGTGGGATGTTATAATAACAACGAAGGCCAAAAATAACTGGAACAAAGTGACAGTGAAAACACTATAGGCGTGAGAGAAAATAAGTCATAGTTTGTAAGATAAATAAATCAGTTTTTTTTAAGTTTTATCTTTTATTGCAATTGAGATATGATGGCAGGTCTACAAAAGAAAAACAAAATTATGACCGTTTAATCCTATGTAGGCTTTTGTATTCATCGAAGTGTTAGCGAAATGAATTTGAACCTAAAAAGTACTATGAAAATACAAAAAATCACAATAAAAATTATTATCAACGGCGTGATAAAACTTTACGATGGAATTAAAATAAATTTTTCGCTGACACTCAAAAAAAAAGTATAAGTCCCTGTACAGACCCAAATACTTCTTTTCGTTAGAGTAAAAATTGTTGATGACTTCATTTCCATATTTTTGCTTAAAATGTACATTATTCTGTAATGTTCTCCCTAGCGCCTCAATATAAAATTTGTGTGATTTAAGGGTCAGTTTTGTCACAATGCGTTTTCTATAATTTTAAAAACATTTTAAAGTATTTTAAAAACTTAAAAATGGATAATGAATGTCATTTCACGAACCAATATAAACGTTAAATCTTTCAATCATTAATAGATAAAAATATTCTGAAATATACAGAACTTGGTTACACAAAACTTTTATAAAATGGTTAGATTTAAACCAAAAATGTTTTAACAAACGAAACCCTAAAAATAACACAAAACGTAATAGTATTTACATGGAACATCTGCATATCTTTTGACGCCTTGACGCCATTACTAGATGATGAAATGTTTAACGCGTTGTTTTAATATTTTTAGTTCATGAGAGATTAGTTTATTACTTGGAATACAACAGGAAACGAGGCTTGATCATTCAATTTAGCTAACTGAAAGCTGTGTTTCAAGAAATCGATTTTTGTTTACACTTCTGAAACTTTATATATAATTTTAATGACATTTACCTTTAATCAAAATTTACTGTGTAGGCATTTGGCTTTTTCAGTATTGAACCTGTTTTATAAAAAAAATTGAAGTAGGTATTATTAAAAACAGGCATTTGGTAAATTTTCTACTACTTCTTTGATGTCTGTTAAATATTAAAGACAATTACGATCTAAGATGACGGTGTGTTTTAATAATGCTCTCTTTAAAAAAACACGATTAAAATTGTTCAAACAATTTAACGAGGAAAAACTGGGAAACATCGCTCGTTTATAATCTGTTTACACTTTGCATATTCTCAGCTTTTGTTTACATTTCAGAGGGTCCCGAGTAATAAAGTCATTTACAATTATTATGGAATTTCCAAAATAAAATCCGTGCGTTATACAGTAAACGACTCTTATTTTTATCTCACGCTTAGCGTAAAAAACGCAGCGTCTCTAAAATCGCAAAATAGTTATACATTTATTTGTAGTATGAAAATGTATTACCGATATTACACTCTGATCAAAAATAATTTTGATGTGGTTTGAGTGACAAATAAATAGTATTTATTCAAAAAAATGGAGATGACGACTAGGAGTTTACGACTAAAACACACTTGGATTTAAATAAGTGGAATTCTTTGCCTGCCGATGTATTGCCAGAAAAATATAACCTGAGGTTATTTAAAGCAAGAGTGTATAGGCTTCTCCTGGATAGGCATATTCCACCTTAGACTTCATCACCGCTAACATCGGGCGAGATTGGTTTTTTTTTCCATGCATTTTTAGTACCGCACGTTTTATGTACATAATGTTAAATCTATATGGTGCGTTTTTTATATTATTGCATGAGTTCCTTCAAACTCTCTTAACTTTATTGTTTTATTGATATGTTCATAGTTCGCAAGTTTTATATAGTAAAAAATCTCTTTTGTTGTTTTGACTTCGCCAAAATCTTTTATTGTCTTAGTAAAACTTATTTCTTTGTATGTGCTTCTGAAGGTATATTTATATTGTATGTCTTTTATAAATTATAATACACGTTTTTGTATTTCTTATCATTATTTTTTGATAATGTCACATATGGTGGACAATATAATTAACCAATGGGCAACATGATGGCATCGGACCTAACCTAACCCAATTTAGATAACATTTAAAAAAAACATAGCAAAGTCTTGATTTAACAAACCGACAATTTATTGATAAATTGTACGTGTAGCTAACCATTACTTGTTCTGTATGACAAAAAATAAACATACACATTTTCAAATTATTAATCTGATTTCAAACACATTTTGCTGATAAGAGTTTGTTTTTAATTGTTGTAGATAATTATCATTCTTGGTACAAAAAAGCGCTGTTATTGTTTTTATCACTCAATATTTTAAATAATACAAATCACGAAAACATCCAATGATCATGATTAACTCATACCTTCATTTTTCGCACATAAAAACTTTTCCCATTTATCAAACCGGCCATACGAGTAACACCATAAATATTCACTTAGTACATTTTCCACCTCTAGGCCTCATAAAATTAATGCCGTAATATTAATATTTATTAATATGATTCACGTACAATGTGGTTAACTGCATAGTGGAGCTAAGTTAATTTTATGGTGTAGTAAATACGTATTTGAGCATGTTAAGGTAAATTATGGTTTAATATTTTTAAATTAGGCTTGAGATGCATTGAAGTAGCGTGCTCTTGCACATGCTATAAATTCAAATACTATGTTATCAATTGTTTTAGGAAAAGATAATTTGATTTATTCTTTAAATTACCAAAGAATTGACATTAATGTCAGTTCCTTTATAATTCAAAGGAATCACATTTATTATGATTATTTAACATTATCATAATGTCAAGTATAAACTTTCAAACATAGATAATAAAGAAAAAAGAGGATAGTTAAAATAGTTCTTAATATCTATTTCCTGAATTTTGCACCAAGTTTGATAAAACTAAACACAGATTAAAGTAATTTGTTTTTAAATAATAGAAGGTGATGTCTGCTTACGGATAGAAACAGTAAGTAGTTATTTTAGGTAAGTGATTCCAAAAAGATAGTGAAGTTGACGACCCGCTTGGTTCTATTCTTACTTAGTAAGTTTTTAGTCAGTGCTTTCAACACAAATCGAATTATGTACGAGCTATCTTTTCTGGAATAGATGGATTTTAGCCACCATGTATGTACTACACAAGCTATTTTTCAAATACTGTCAAAGCGATATTTGTATCTAACACGCTTTGCTGATTCTAGTGAAAAAAAATCAAGGCATCCGTAATATATGGTAGTTACTTTTGCAGCATAAAGGGGGCTAATGATTACGTTTCAAAGATATAAATTTATTATAATAATTTGTGTCAAAATATAGAAGAACTTCTTAAATAAGATTTACTTATCAGAACAGAGTTTGTAATACGATAAAGTTCTTAGAAGTTTTTGAAAGCACAACGATTTTAAATTACGTTTCTCCACCAATGAAATCTGAACTTTTTATCATTGTAATAAAGTGGAATTTATAATTTGGTAATCAGTGAAAATTATAAAGGTAAGTCTTTATTGACCATCCGGTCGGAAGATAGTCCTTTTGATATGATTAAAAGGGTGAAGACTTCTTTATGTGGCAATTATGGTGTTTGGTTTCTTAGATTTTTTATGGCTATGATGAAATGGTATCTTTTTTCTTAACAAAAATTTTATATAGACATCATTTATATATTCAGTTTTCATTTTACTGCCTTTTTTTCATACAAGGTTCCTGTTGAGTACAAATAGAAATAAAAAATAGGGATCGGGTAAACCACAATAAAAACAAACGCTAAAAACAATTTAAAACTCGGAACTCAGTGGCGGCAGCCCTAGAAGCTTTCGGTAAATGTTGATTTTCCAACTCTATTTTTTCGGGAGAAAACCGAATCGAACTTTTCCACTTGGTATGAAAACAAAATTAAATTATGTTTTTTACGTAACGCGTCGGTTGTTTTACTGACTTTAACGGTTAAAAGCGCAAACATCCTAACTTTTCACTTAGGTCTGCCGATTGTTTGCTTGTGCACGGCATTTTTACTGATGAAGAGATATTTTTCTTGTTGGATAATTTTTCTACTGAACAAAATAATTGAAATACATGTACATCAAGATTCTTATTTATTATTTATTTAGACATGCTGACAGTAAATATCTTAAACAATTCTTTAAAATAAACTCATAGTTCAACAAATTCTTATATATCTACCCATTATAGGCATGTACAGCATTCAATAGAGAACATCAACGACAACAGTTACAAACAATAATATCTTATTAAAAAGACAAGTAAAGAAAATACTCAAATAAATAAAATACACTAGCAGATTCAAATAAAAATTTTAGTTTAGATTTGAATAATATTTTGTAAAATACACTATAAGCACTAGCAATCATACATTTCCAGACTCATACATTTGCATATATCGAAGTATCGTTTATGCAAATGAACGAGGTCTACCAAATTTCTGAGAATATATTCTCAGGAACTTAAAGCAATGCTATTCTAAGATCTTATATAAGGTTTTAATTGATAAGTATGCGAAATCTTGAGTACATACATATAATGTCAACAGAACAATAATTGTAAGCTTATTTTAGGAGCCACTTCCTCAGAATTCATTGTCTTTGAAATGAGGTGGCCTTAATCACAGCAATGTCTTTTCATTTTAATCTGCGGCCAGTATTTTGTTTTCGCGACAACCGGAAACGGATATAGAGGGAGACAGAATAATAGCCGTCGGAAATGGTCAGACATGGCGGGAAAGTTTTTTTTTTTCTTGCGCACTGGACATTGCTAACTCAATATAGAACTAAAAGATATTATTTGTCCTCTAAAGTCGTAAGAGCAAGGTCGAGATTAGCTTGCCCTTAAAACATTCTTAAATCTATGAGTGCCGGAATTTCACTGGAGCATAAAGCAAAGGATGCATATGAACAATAAATATATAAAAGGAAGATTTAAATAGGTTTTGTTTCCTTGTCTGTATTTACTTTTGAAAAGCGTTGAGTATTATTTTATATACACCTTTTTATAAGAAACCTTTAAACACTAAAGTTTATTTAAAAATATATATTAAATATTAAACAGGAATTATATCATTATACCTACAAATAAATTTTTGTAATTAATAAATATTTAGTTAACTGTATCTTTAGCTACGTTTTTGATCTGAAATTGTCTTCCATTGACAATTTTATCAATTTATCTCTTTTTCTCGGATATACCAATAAACTTAGCTACTTAAAAAAAACAAGAAAAAAAAAACATTTTTACACCGTGAATAGTCAAAACTCAACTAAAACCGGATAACAGACATATCTTACTGCTCGCTCTGGTGTCATGGTTTGGGTTGAGGGCAAAAGTTTGTACTTGTCTGGGTACTTTAGTACCTAACTAGTCTTTTCCTTTTATAAGTCTGTCGCCTTATTAGGATAAACTGTTCTAAAGTTTTTTACCCGACTACGGCTAGCAGAGCTGAAAAGAATGGTATTGATTTCATTGGTCTATGTACGTGTATGTTTTATATTGTTTCTTCCAACGCAGCTCCTAAACTAATGAACCGATCTTGATGAAATTTATTTATGTCCCGGGTAACACAGTGTACATTTGATGTTAAAAAACGGAGGATGAGAAAAAAGAGAAGTGCTAATTTAATTT
The DNA here is from genome assembly GCA_949316135.1 of Choreutis nemorana. Taxonomy (NCBI): domain Eukaryota; kingdom Metazoa; phylum Arthropoda; class Insecta; order Lepidoptera; family Choreutidae; genus Choreutis; species Choreutis nemorana. The sequence goes on from OX438609.1 coordinate 6,415,994, forward strand.
CTCCTTTCATATCGAGTGGGGTATCAAATGAAAGGCCTTAATTAGCACATTTCAAAACTATACATTTTGTTAGCTGTTGCTCGTGGCAACAATAGTATTGTCTCAAATGTGAACCAAACAAATTTTATCTCCAAGCCTAACAAAAAAAATAACAATTACATATTTCATTTTAGATTCAAATAAAATTACTTCAAGAATTTAAACAAAACCACTGCGCTAGTTTCATAAGATAGGCCAAAAATCAAAGAAACAATGGAACAAAAAAAGACATTGATAAAGCTATCAATGTCTTCAATGTAAACAAAATTAATCGAAAGGATGTACATAAACATATCGTTATTAAAAGAATAAAAACTAATGGACTATGCAACGCACGACTACACAAGTAAAAATACAATTACGAATGTTTTGAAAGCCTAAATACATTATAATAGTCGAATTTATCATCAGTCACGCCTCAATGAAAAGCAAATATGAAGCATCGCTGTAGAATTTCAAACTAGGACAATTAAACTGTAACGTTACAAGTAATATATGAGAAAATTGGCGTATCGCAAATAACGTCTTAATAAAGCTTAACTCAAACAATTTACAAAGCAAATATTAAACAAAGTTAATTAGCGTATAGTTAATATGAAGTATGGAAGGGTATGTATGTACGTGTTTACTATGGGGTAATATTGATTAACCATTATTATAATGGGAGTGAGTTAAACCGATACGCTTCATTGAGATTTGACCAACAGGTTCGTAACTCACAGGGTGAGAATTTGCTGTAGAAAAAAATTTCAAATTGATGAAAACAGCCACACACTGAGAAATACTTTACTGTCATATAACGTAATAATTTTGGCATTTGAGGCATTTTGAAATTAAAATGTGAGTCATAATTAATTTTCATTGATGTTTCTTGTGTTTTTTTGTTTGTGTTTTCTTAAATAATATTTAGTTTTATGTCTGAACAGTTGAAAATCCTTCAATATGTTCCTCGGCCAGAGGTTTATATTTTTCCCATAGAATATCACGTATAGGCTCAGTAGTTTATGAGTGTTTCATTTCATCATTCAACAATTAATATAAAAAACTAGTAAATTAAAACTGAATTATGACACCCTGTGTATTTCGATCCCAAAGATACAAAATATTAATACCAATTTTAAAAAACCCGTTCACCCGTTCTTTTATATATTACGAACTGCATTTTCACAGGCCTCCTTAAACTGGTCGTTGAGTATATTTGTTTAAATTCTAAAATAACATGAAAAACGATCAAAAAGCGAAAACGACTAATATCCGGTTGGTTTATTGTTCTCTGCCTTCTCCAAGTTAATCGAAATTAAGTGATCCATTTCAAGATACCGGTTCCGAGGAGAGAGCACGAAAATATTATCGTTCACGTTACAGTTTTAACCCATCGGTTTCGATCAAAATTGATCGTATAGTTACGTTAATAGTTCTGACTTATCTACTGTACACTGGTGCATAATAGGTTATTCAATATTTATTTATAGTACATATATAGTTTACGGAGGATATTCAAATTACATAAAACAATAAAAAATATAAAAGGTTTTACTATAAGATGTGACCATGAGAGCCCATTAAAAATGGCAAGGTGAGACTCAAAAACGGTGTTTTATAAATTTATTTTGTTCTGTTTTTTTTTTTCAGATGCTAAAACTATAACGTGAACCTTCTCTATACTTTCTGTGCTCACCCCTGTAAAGTAAAAACGCCCAGAATTATTTACTTAATCGATTTTTTTTTCTGCGTCGTTAAGCATATTCTTTTTTGATTGGCCCTCGGGGGTTGGGTTAAAATGTTGTTATTAGAGGACGTCCTTATTAATTTACAAAATTATTATTTTGGTATTTTCCTAAGGAATTCATTTTATTCAGAACTTACGTTGATATAGATAGACGTAAACACAATTTATATTTACATCACTATACTGGAGAACCTACGAAATGTCTGTTCCGTCTTTAATGTAAAAACATAAAAGTCTCATGCATTCCCATAGGGGCACTTGTACGAAAATACTAAAGTTTATGCCATGTTTTATACACTTTCAAATAGAACTTTTACTATTTCGAGTATTTCTAACCCTTCCTTGTAAATCTTACTTTAGGAAAATTAGAGTTGGTTTAGAGGTTGTTTTAGTTATTTACGAGCGAATAAGACGTTTTAAAAATTAAGTGATATTTTAAAATTACCAACAGATATTTTACTTGCTCAGGCCTTAAAAAATGGAGGTGTACTATTTATTTCTACAAAAGCATAACTTGTAGGACATCCGTTTTTCTTAAATAATATTTAGTTTTATGTCTGAACAGTTGAAAATCCGTCTATATGTTCCTCGGCCAGATAAATACAGAGGTAAATTATTTTTTTTCCCATAGAATATCACGTATAGGCTCAGTCGTTTATGAGTATGTTTCTGTTATCATTTTAGATGTTGAATGATCGTTTAGAATTCTGTAGATTTGACATTACGGACTGAAAAGTGAGATGATCTCTAAAGAATTACTTTATAATGTCTTTCAACATGTGTATTGGGTTGACTTGCAAATATTATTATAATGTCTTTCAACATGTGTATTGGGTTGACTTGCAAATGTTATAAGATGTTTGTTTTCTATGATATTTTAACTCATTGTAACAAGCCAGACTTACCTTCATGATTCTCCCTTTTAAAGTGTAAAAATAAATTGTGATTAATTTCTTAAGAGTTGTGTTTTAACAAGTCACCTAGTACTAAATCTTTATTATCGTGGCATTTACCACTTGTCCTTACCAGAGTTTAGTATATGGTGATTTACGACGCACATGTGACTTGTTTCATTTGAGATTTTATTTAGATGATTCTCGGTAAAGTAAATTCAACATATCTTGAAAGTAAATTTTTTTGTCAACAGAATTGTTCATTTTTATGTGAAACGGCTCACAGAATAATTGTGCTTGTGATCACAACTTAAGCGGTTTATTGTAATATATTAGTGAAGCAAGAAAATTAGGTAAAGTAAAATTTACGAAATTTATAAAGATCAGTAGAGGTCTGCAAGGTCTGATGAAAATATTTCAAAGGGACCAAAAATTGAATCTTCTTAATTAAGGGCAAGTATTTTAAAGTTGCTGAGAAGAAATTTAATTAGCCCCAAAATACTTTAATAAAACCACTAGCCGGGGCGTAAGAAAGTTATAAATTAAGTCAAGTGGTGGAAAGAGATTATAATCTCGGTCCTTTTAAGATTAAATTTATAGTTAGATGAAAGGTAAGTATTTGTATGGTCAGTAGTTTTATTTGCTTTTCTTTATTGTCCAATAAAACTGATTGACATGAAAAGAGGAAACGATTAACAATAACAAAGGATAGGCTTAGGGTTTTACTTATTTTACAATCTGAAGCGATTAAATGGAGTTTCTTAATTATTTCGCTGAAGAATACTGAAACTTTGCGACTAGCTGTTGACATAGTAGTGAATTTGTTTTTCATTTAGTTTGTTAAAAATCTATAGGTTTTATAAATCTTGGCAAACAAGCTTTAGTTTATCAAACGCTGCAATTTCAAGTTCCAGTTGTTTTTTTAAGCAATAATTTATTTTTTATTTTTATGAGCTGTACTCTCATAGCTTGCGCCCAACTCCTTCAATGTATGTTCAGCTTATAAAAACATTATGCCCGCACGGCGCCTGCGCGATCATCAAAAACAACAGTAGCAGGAAGCATGGATCCTGCCAATAAATTAACTAGGCTATAAAGATGTTGAATTGAGATTTTATACTTAGCCTTTGATAGATCGCCGCTGAAGAATGCGTTTGAATTTCAGATACACACTTATCTACGTCCTTTGTTATTTGCATATGTTACACGTTATCCTTGTATTTGATGAAAATGTTGATAATTCAAACTTGGAGTACAAATTTATCATCTGTTAAAACATCTAAAAGAAAATACCTACCTACAGTTTGAAATTTAGACGCAAGGCTTTTTGACGATTTGGTATACTCGTACCTAGTCGTCGAGAAAGTGGTAGCTCAGTTTGTTACATGCCTCGTTTAACCGACCGACTCGATCTGACAGGCCGAGGGTTCGAGTCTTGGGTTGCCGTACATAGTAGCTGCCATGTTGAGAATCTGTCACCACTATCCGCAAAATGAGCACAATGAGGTGCCCGGATAGTGGCTACAGATTCACAACCTTCACACAGGGATTCTATATAAACATGCGGTTTTCAACACCTTTGCCTACCCCTCGAGAGGGGTAAATTAATGCGTAAGTTTGTTTTATGCGTCTTATAATAATGTAGAGATATAATGTAGAGGTGTAATAATTTTAGAGGAAATTCATCAGATTCAATATTTTAAAGACAAAATTATGAATATGAGTAAATTACCAGGTATTCAACTGAGTGGGAGTGAATTTTCAAGGTTTTACATTAAACCAATAAAAACGCTATAAAAGAAACGAATGGCGTGAATGATTAAACGGTATTTGCTTTCACTCCATAAATAATAACACATTTCGGCGCTTTATTAAAAAAAACAAAAACGTAATTTATAAAATACCTACTTAGAACTAGTGTGACCGCTATAGATCAGAGTAATTGGCTTTAACGACCGGTCTTATAGCTTTATGTGACCGAATTGAACTAAAGCACGCGACGTTCTTGCATATTGTGGAAATATTTTCATAGAATTTATTACTATTGCCATGAGAAATCATTAAGGTTTTGAAATGTCTTATGCAACATCCTGTAAATTGAATTATTTAAAGGGGCAAGAAAATTAAAATCAAACATATCCCCTAGTAGTGCCATTTGCCCTTTAAATTATTCATACAAATTAGTATGTACAAAACGTGTACGAAGAAAGAACGATATAGGACGAAAAAGGTCACAAAAAGTGAAGTAGGCATATAGATGGGTAGGTAGTAGGTATAAACTAATTGGTGTCAATTCTTCAAAGCAAATTTTGAAACTTTTTTCCCAAGATTCGACAGCAAAGTTTTATCATAAAAAGGTAGAAAAAACTTACTAAACTAGATTTCACTGAACAAAAAAGCTATGTAAATAGTTAGTTAAGTACACAGTTGGTGACATAGCTGTCAACAAGCTATTAAGGACTCTCGCCCACCGGCTTATAAATGGTGTATTCTCATGCAACGGCAGTTATTTCCCGATAAAACTACAAAATGGATAAAACCTTGAAACACTAACATTATTTTGGAAATAATGAAAAAAAAAACAAAAGCCGAATGTAAAACAAATTTTGCCTTAATTAATTTGACTTAAAAGTAAAGGAGGTTAAATAAGAACTTATTTATTTGTATTGTTATCTTTAATATAAAACATAATAATAAATGTAACTATGTATATTCATTTATGTAAATGAAATGAAGATCTTATTGATTTACAAATATTTGCATTGGATCGGAAAGCCTAACCCATTTGAGCATAACAGACGTTAATTCGTAATAAATAAGGTGTATAATTTGAATAAAGCCTTAAGAGCTTTCAGTATTAACGTTTTTTTAATATTGTTATTTTAAAACCTTCCAATGAACCTTTTATTGGGGGCATCCCGCGTCCTAACCAAATATTTTGGTTTGCGATTTTCATGAGTTTTATAATCTAAATATTTCCAGATATAAATTGCGTTTCCCATATTTATTTTACTTTTGAAATTATATTTCGTTACATCAACTTGTGAAATTATGGGTAGGTATATAAGACAGAGAATTTTGCTCTAGTATATATTTACTAAAACATTATTATTTTGATCGAATGTAACATATAAAATCTTATATTTAATTGAGAGTTTTATCTTTGTATTCATAGTTTTTAATTCGTATTTTTGTATATTACTCGAAAGAATATATGTACATTTTAGGTAAGACATCGTACCTACAAATTAAACTATCTTACAAAAACTTGGCACAAGCCTTCATCATTCAGGACCAATCGAGCCAGTCCCGACAAATCATACAACACACCGCTATTTAGAATTTATACATTATGACGTCAGACTTCTTACGATTCCCCGTTTCCAATGGCACGCCGCCCAACGGGTAATAGAATAGAAAATTAAGTTTACATTTCTATTGAGAACGCTTCCGAACAGACCGCTCCGCAAATCGTATATCATTAAAATTAATTTGACTCCATGTTCACAGTTAAACGTTCCTGATTTATTCCGCTTTCTTAATTAAGCAATTTGTTTACAATGAAGCTATTAATTAGTATTTCCAGTGCTTTAAAGTGAGTTTTGTAACTTTGATATCCCCCTAGCGTGGAACTGAACGTTATTGAAAACTGATTTGTATAAAACACTCTAATTAAATTGCAAGCGTTGTTGTTATTTTATCCCTATGAACTCTTTGTAACTGAAACAATTTTCCACAAAATGTGATGGTGATAGAGTGTTGTCAATATCAAACTACTACTTGCTTGCTAACCTTAACTTGAAATATACGAGAAATAGTTAAATACTTTATTTGTTTGGAAACCGCACGTTGTAATAAATAATTATAATGGTGCAACCTAACCTAACCTAACTGCTTTCTGTTTATTTAGGACATTTGAAAAATAACGTAAATCTAGATTTACTGATTTATTTTATCTCTACAATATTTCAGGAATATTGTTTTACTTTAAAACAAGAGGAAAACTTCCATAAACACTTGTATAGTTTGTTTAAAAAAAATATTGTCAAGGTGAAATTTGTTGGTTGATCTTTTTGCATAAAAATAAAAGCACTGCCTGCGGGCAAAAGATGAAGTGTGGTTGGTTAAGCACATAGAGGAAGTCTTAAAAAATGAAATGGTTTAATAGTAATGGTACAAGACGAAAGATGAAGCGAAAATTTTAATTCAAAATAAAAACCAACGATTTAACTGTCCTTGACCATCGCTTTAGATATCGACCATCTTTAATCGAGAGTAAATAGGTATTTTCTATGCTATAAACCTGTAATACTTGTGTAAATGTTAAAAACAAGTCCCTGGAGATGGATCACTACAAGACCACGAGATTAATTTATTACTGACATTTTATATGATCGGTATTATTTTAAACAAAAGCATAGCAGTACTACCAAAGATAAAAAATATGTAAAAAGGATTGCTCAAATAGGAACATAAAATAAGTGAGACCACAATAACAAAATGTAGTATTATTTAATTAATGACTATTTTCAATATTTTTTCTACGTGTTTAACAATCAAGTGTAATGAAGGATCTCATATTAATTTAAATAATTTAAGTCTTATAAATATCGTTAAAACATGAAAGTAAAGTGAATATCTTTCTTTGTCGACAGATATTCTAACATCATTCCGCTGACTTAAAAATATAGCATGAAAAGAACAGCGAAATACAACTTGCAAGGCCTCAGGGATATTGTAAATTAAAACTGTTGCTCTACGTTTTTGCGTAAATTTCACGCCTGGTTTAACCCGACTTTGGTTGAGCTGGCTTACACAGCCAATAGAAATAACAGTATCTCACCCCCACACTAAACTCCAGTACAAACACGCACAGGCAGAGAAACTCTTCCTTTTATAGTACGCAAAACGATGGCAGAATAAATTGGAATTGGTTGGATCCAGGGTGAGTGATTTTGATGAAAATAATAATAATAACCTCATCACGACACACACTTTAACTCAACCCTGCACTAAGATATAATCTTTTATCGCAAGCACTAAGCAACGTTATGGTATATACTCCATAGATAAGAGTACAACATCCAAGACCGGTAAGCGAAATGAAAAGTCTTGCAAATAACATAAAGTCCCGACCCTACCGGGATTCGAACCCTGAGCCTCTAGCGTATCAGTCTGTTGTTTACACCACTGCGTCACTGAGGTAGTCAAAAAATGGTTTATTGTTTGCAATATAGTTACTATGTGTATGATGTCTTTTGAACTTGTGTTACCAACTTAAGAATCGCCCACGGGTGATCATTTTTATCTAGAAATATTTTCTTTGTTACAGAGGAGAACTCTTTTGTAACACATGGCTTATTATCCTTAGATGTGCGTAAGATTTTTTTTTAAATTAAGTATAATTTTATTATCTCAATAAAAAACTTATGTTGGTATTACGAAGTTACGTGAAAAAATACGGTTTTTGTATAAATTTTTTATCACATCCAGCAAAAAAGGCACTTATTGGAATTTTCAAAGTAGTTCTGAACCTTCACCTTGTTAGGATCAAAAGGTATATTGCTCGTATCTTATTCACAAAAGACCCGAAATTATTTTCTGATATACGAAGCGAATCGAATAACGTTAAAATAATAGGGTGGATCCTTGGAAATTTGCATGTCTGCACCTATAAATTATACATGGCAAATATGTTAAGCGTGATTTCCTTTAGATGAAATTGGCCTTTTATTAAGAGGGGAGTAGAAAGTAATGATCAAATTACATGAAAATATTGTTAATGGACTATCTACTACTTAATGCAAAATGAAAAGGGAGCGTATTTTAAATTGAAGATAAAAAAAATGTTTCTAAATCAAATCTTACAATTTAGTTCCCTCTTACCTTAGTCTTTTTTACCCAACTACGGCAAAGCCAAAAGGAGAGTAATGTGTTTGTAATGTATGAATGTAAGTATGCATGTTCCAACGTAGCGCCTTAACTACTGGACCAATTTTAATAAATTAAGTGTCAATAATATCCCGAGTGACATAAGCTTTATAATTCTATTAAAATTTTATAGGACAGAAGTTAAACCTTAAATTGTAACCTCGAAAAAAAATTAACTTAGATAATCATCACGTACTAAATTCATGGCGAGTAGGTACAATACAAATATGTATGTATAACAACGTCGTACTGTTTGTCACAATAAAGTTCAAGTTTCATAATCGGGAACCGGGAAAAAATAGGTTTAATGTTTCAAATATTTATTGCTTACTCGATCACTGCGAGGGCAAATGTTTTAAACATTATTTTTAATGTCGGAACTATTGGTAACTAAGAAAATAACAAATAACTGCTAGTTTTGTTAATCGATATAGTAAAATATACCCAAAACTATCGACTGAGATAAACCTTCAGTAAATACGGCTATTTCAACAATAAAGGTAATGTATTTAAACCAGGAAACTAAACTAAATCTTCGAAACTTATGGCATCAAGATTATTTCGATTCGACTTCGAAACAATTACAGGGCATATAATAATAGTTGCCCTCGTACGTATCAAGTCAAAGGGAATTATCATTTGCCATACTAGATAACGTTTTCATTGTACTGAAAGTGTTTCTAACTACAATTAATTTAGATGAGTCTCTTACTAGTTCCCGTTTGTGAGTTCAGAGATATACTTAGGATATTTATATTACATTGCTTTACTCTTACATTGGGTATAACAATTCCTAATTCGATTATCTTTTTTTTTTTTTGTTTTTGTATCACTAAGGAATTCTCCAACATTTTCTTTCCCTTCTGAAAATCAGGCACAGAGAGCGTCATCATCATCAGCCGGAAGAAGTCCACTGCTGGACAAAGGCCTCTCCCAAGGTCTTCCACACAGAACGGTCAGATTTTGCCAGATCGTAAGTCCACAAAGCGTGCAAGAGCAAAATCACTTACGCAATCTCCATTTAAAATTTCATCCCTTATTTTATACGTTTGAACTTTAGAAACTCTTCCTTAGGCCCTCCTACAATATTCACTATTCTCTTTTTCAAATTTAAATTTTCTATACTTGTAGAGTAGTTTTCGTCGCGCATACAAAGCCAGTAGTGAAACAAGAATTTATATATGATAAACAACTCCCTAGGTGACAAGCGTGTCTGCACCATTGCAAACAGATAAATTTTCCCATCAAGATTACGCTAAGCACAATGTTTAGAATTACCACAATATGTAATGTCACACAGAAATTGAATTCTCTATTGTCCTTACATTATCTCGTACAAGTAGTTTCGGTAATTAAACTTTAATAATTCAGGAGGCTCTGAGAAATGAACAAGGCGATACAATAACATGCGTTGTTGTTCCACAGAACAATGCTAAAGGTGATAGCGGTTTACGACGATTAATATAGATTGTAAACAGACGGGATAAAGGTTATTTTAATAGAAATACTTCCATTTAATAATTATAATGTATATACAAATACGATTAGTTCAAAACATAAGTTTATATAGGTCAGTAATAATACAAAGTAAGCTTCTTAAGGGATCAAAACGAAATTTTTATATTAATAAAAGTAAAAGCTTCCGGTTTTATATTATTCTTTTAGTTAGAACATTAATATTAAAAACAAAAATTCTGATTAAATTATTTAGAAAGCGGGAAAATTCAGTAGAAAATAATTATTTTGTTGAAACTACGTAATAGCTACTTGGAAATTCTACACTTTACACGTGTAGAAATATTCTAGTTCATTTATTAGCTGGTGACAACTTAAGCCAAGTCTCGGAGGGTGGATATTCTTACATATTGTCACTGTTGAATCCTCATGTTTTTAGGAAGTTCCTCTTAAATACACATGACACGCCAAGCTGGATAGATATTTTGTACCGTGATTAAATAATAGAAATATGAATTATATTACACTTGTTATGTGTCGGTTTATGTGTGAAATAAATAAATGTCATAAAGATTTCTTTATGTTTTAGGAAGTTGGGGGATAATGCAGTTAGATTTGTTGCCTATAGTTATTATAATAGCCAAGCATGTATCTGCCTTCCGCCTTGTGGTGACCCGAAATACAGATTTAAGTGATAATAAATCAACTCTGATTCAAAGCTTCTAAGTAACTGTTACTATTAAAACATTTGCTCGAGAGTTTTTTTTCTATTACGCTAATACCTTATTAAGGTTCATAATTTTTCTTTTTCGTTATTTTTACTACATATTTCATCTTTTACATTAATACAGGCTTATTGCTGTTTAAAAACGCGTAATGCGCATGTTTACCTCATTTGAGAACAATTTATTCAATTAAAATCGTTTATGTAAAACACTTGCAAATCAGTGGGGTAAATTCCAATAACAGTCCAGACGTCCGTGGATGGCGACACAAGACAAGCCGGCTATTTACCGCATGCTGTGATGAAAATGAACTTATCGCACAAGTAAATTAGGTTAAAAGGATTGACTATCCAATTAGGTTAGACTACATTTTCCCCTTGGTTATATTTTATCCATACAATATACGAAGCACATTTATTTTGCAGGTATCCAAACCTCATCAGGAAAAGTCCTTTAACATGTTAAAACACTCAAAATAATCTGGCAAACTTGTTCCTTATTTAATTTAATGTTTCGGTACTTGTAATTCCAAATTTCACCCTACTTTTAATCTCTGAAATACTCGCATTTACAAATTTCTGTTACTTAAATATGTGAGAGAATGTTCATGTTCATATTCGTTTGGAACGATGTTTTTGGAATAAAATAAATTCAAAGGAAAAGCTTACATAATTATGTAGTTAATTTGTATTTTGTAATTTATCTTAACAGTTCAATTTTTTTTAATAGCTAAAAGCTTTAGCAGTAAAATAATATAGAATAATATAGCAGTAGAATATTTTCATTACATATTTTATACAATGAAACTCTAATATTGAAATTTAGTTACAGCTTAGTTACAAAGGCCTTAAGTTATAAGACCTGAAAATGAAGGATGACGGCGAAAGATGTCATACGAAACGTCCATAATACAACTTCAAAATTAAAATTCCAACCTAACTTAAAAGCCCAAAATGGAATTCCGACTCCAAAAAGAGGGTTTATTCTGAAGATCGTTTAATTAGTCGTTATAGACATACCTCAGGTTAAGATTTTCCACTCTAGTGGTCTCATCTTCAAGGCTTTATCATGAAACTACGCAGCCCCAACTGCAAGTTGTTGAAGACCACACGCGTCGCGGAGCTGAGAAAACCTGGATGTGACATTTTCATCATTTTAAATTCATCGGTTTGTAAATATTTTTACAAAGCTTTTAATCTCTTAAAAAGCGAAGGGACAATGACAATTCATTGTTTCATCACATTTAAAACATCGAATAAGGTAAAGTAAAAACGAAATCCAAAATAAAACAGATCTCTAAAGTTGAACAATAAATGATATGATTTTAATAGTTGTAATTGAAAGGTGTAAAACTTATGATGGCATATCTGAATAAAATTTAATAATTAGAATTTTTCGAAGGGGTTTCATGATTTGAATACGAATTATTTAAGTTCATCATAATGTTAAACGACAATAAAGCTTCATTTTGCTAAGCAGTTTTAAAAGTTGTCTAATGCAATTATGCAAATGGTCGTCACGTTACGATTGATTGATTGAATGCTATCTTTTTTCGATGGAAATTATTTTTTCCTATCATGCAAGTTCCGGCTGATTAATATCTATTGAACCGTAAAATTTGTAAAAACAATAGATACGTATATAAATAGCCCTTTAGCATGCAAAGGGTCCTTGAACTGATTGTACAGATATGACGACATGAAAAAAATACATTTAATTTCCTCTGATACTTTTCGGTATAATTAATTAATTATTTATTGTTACACAACTATAGTTCAATAACATTGAAAGGACCAACAATTTGACATAAAACAGCGATGTTTGAAACTTTTATCTTGACTAAACAGTAAGTGCCATATCCTTCGCCATACCTACATTCATTGATCTGAGGGACCACAACCATGAAGAATGTTAGCGTTCAGGCATCTTGAACGCGAGTAATTAGTGCTAAGCTCTTATTAGCTCTTGAAATCTAGACCCAAATAAATGCCTCACCCAAACTACAACAAAAAACCTTTACGCATACAACCACAAAATAAGAAGTACCTAGACTACTTGAGTGTTCAAAGTACCTACACCTCACAACACACACAGCGGCATTTTTTCCAAATAGTAAAAATAACTTTATAAAACTATTCCTAAAGAAAACAGCGAAAACAGTTTTGAGTTAAAACTACAGCAGACCCGTCTAACCCGCATCCGCATCCAAGTGCAAATAATGAATACTTTGACAACGTATGTATGTACGGGTAACTCGTATAGTAACTTTACCGACGACACCAGGGGTCTCGTTTTCCAAACCAGGCTCTAGCTAATGTTTGTGTAATTAATAATGCTATATTTGATACTGTATTAATTCATCTTAATATTTATTTATCTTTATTCATTGTATATAATTAGGATAGACTTTAAAGTACAATAGAAAATGCGGTGCCGCCAGCAGGGACAAGGCCCAAAAAATGTGAGTAATTCATTATTGTGTTTCCTTGTCTAGTAAACCTATTATTGAAAAATTTATTTTTCTATATCTTCATTTATCTTATGGAAGCTCCATATTTATAAGTAGAAAACTCGTTCAATTTGTTCTGTCGGATTTCATTGCTTGCCATTGCAGTGTTTGTGTTTGACCATGGTTTCAGTATGCGCTAACATTTTCACATTATCTAAAGGTTGACGCATAACGCCAAAGCATCTTTGCCCCTTTGTGCTAGGACTTTCATAGCTACCTAATGTGGTGAATATTGTATGCGATGCAACAGAGAAATTCCAGTCTTGGTCATCTCTTGGGAGAGCGCTGTTTGAAGTAAGCTTGAAAACGGATACGGTACTTAGGTTGGACATTGAACAAAGATTCCTAGCTAAAATATTCAGATGATTAGCTATCCATTGTGCTTTGTCTGGAATTGTTTGACTTCATTTTAAGCTGCTGCGAACTTTTTCTTTCGCTTTTACATGAAACATCTACTTAGTGTTTACCAAATTTTGGTACCCACGTCCTTTTTACTCGGGATATTCTAATAAATTTAAAATTTTTAGAATTTGTTCAGAAACTACAAATTTGATCTATCCGTTTTATTAATTTAATATATTTTTATATCCACACCACTTGCTTTTTTTAAGTAGGTATTTGAAAGTACACCAAAAAATGTTGTATTTTCAACAAAAAATCTACTTAATCCAAAAAGGCGCAAAGCCGGGAATCGTTAGTAAGATCCAACTAGCATACGAAACATTAATAAGAAGATAATGACAAACGTTGCCTTTCTTTGTGCAAACGGCGGAGGCGGCTAAATTAATTAAATTAAATTATTCAGTAAAGACAGGTGTGATTTACAATTTAATTTATTTCGTTCTACGTTTTATTTATTGCTCAAGAAATAATTTGAGTTAAGAAATTCTACTAGAAAAGATGCAGACCAATTAATTTATTATTAAATGAGGTTTCAATTCAGACATTTAATAAAATGTTTAAAATTCTGGCCTCGCTGATGAAAAAAATAATACCCCATAGAAGGCAGTGTTTTTCATGTTTTAGTTTGGAGGAGTATTTACTAAGATAGTGAAATGCAGTGGCATGTATAAGAACCTAATTTGATATAATTTATCGCCCTGGGTGGTTTTCAGCGTTTATGAGCTTCATTAATTAATATTGTTGGTACGCTCTTGCATGTTATAACATTTCAGAGAACTTAGCTTTCCTAAATAAGGTCCTCAGAAAATTGTAAACGTGTGATTATTTAAAAAAATAATTATTATATTATGTTGTCAGTCTTTTACTGTTGCGCAGTGAATGGTCTTATAATGCCAATATCGTTTTTAGCTATTTTATAGCAGTGTTGTTCGAAATTCTTAATTGGTAATGTATCGATTATTGTTTTGTTTTTAATAGTAAAGCAGTTGATAAATCATAGAGAAACGGGAGAGCAGATCTGCCCGCGTGAGTCGCGTGACTTTTAACCGGATTGGTCCACGGGATTTATCCGGAATTCAGCCAGATCCGGTCCAATCCAGTTAATTGTGTCCAAACTCGAGCGTGAGGGCTTTTTAATTAAAACTTATTTAATATTATAGACTCGGAACCGACTGACCGGGTAACTTCGGGAAGTTCAGCCATAACATTCCATAAAATGTAACTAGATTTTTGCGTAATTAGATTAGCGAGTTCTCAATTAAAATTTCGTATTTTAACAAACTGCGTCAAAGGGAGTTAATGAGGAGTCGTTATTTCGTTTGTTTAATTGGCGACTTTAATTAATTTAGGAATTAAAATTTTGTACCAATCCATTAAATAAAATTTAAGCATCGTTTTTACGAGTATGTAAAACGTTTTTTTCATAACAGCTGAAACCAAAAACAATTTCGATTGCTTTTATTGAAACGAATAAGCAAATTGATTTTCTGTTTTTTAATAAATCATTATATTGTAATACACAAAATCTAGGATAGTGATCGTAATGTGAAGCGAAAATTTAACAATCGTCCATTCGATTCCAACCCGAACTCATAATCGATGTCCTGCTTAAATTAAGCTACACCAATAGTGCCGACGTTCCAATGATTTTTTTTAATTACATTACATAATCATGGCAACATTGTAAAATATAATGTAACGTACACGCGCGACCGTCCCATTTATTTAGTGGAACGGCAAACGACCAATAACTCTTACGCTAGGATATTAACACTATCATAGGTTACTCCCTACTTTATGAAGACATATTAGTCTCTGCGACATTACCATGCTACTCTAATAGGTTTCTATCTAGCTTTATAGGTTGATTATGTCACTAAAAGCATACTTTACAAGTCTATGGACTCTGAAAATTTTATTTGAGTAAATCCTATTACTAACTTAGGTATCTGAGAGTTAGGTTACATATTCTCAAAATAATAAAAAAAATTGTGATGTTATACTATCAAATCTTGTTCTCTTATTGGAAAATTAACACATACAAATGAGACCGATAAATTTCTTATTATATTGAAATTATATGAGAGAATGCAGTTTTGTAAGTTTATAATATAGGAGGAAGACACGATAAGTGTGTGCAATACTTTATGTAGTTACCGTGGTAAGTGGACATCGATGTATCATAGACTTAATAGTCGTAGACAAGACGTTTGACTTTAACCTCAAAGAAATAAACTAAATAAAGTAAAATGGTAAAAAAAAAAACCTGATATTGTTTTCTAAGAAAGAATGTCAACTTAACAAACACAAAAAACACTTTGCGAATGTACTCGTACATAAGAGAAAATATATCTATTTATATCAGAGAGATCTAAAATTACTTCAGTACAGCCAAATCAGATTAGTTGTGGTACCTAAATTAACTATTGAATGAAGTAAAATAAGTGAATCGTTGCTACCTCGTAAGATAATTTGAGAGTTCAGGGTTTGTATTGCATACGTACCTACCTATGTTGTTACTTAGATTTGTGACAAGGCTGTTGTTTTGCTCGTTTTTAAATAAGCTGTATTATACTGCTTACCCCAGTGGTAAATAAAATTTTACGATGCCTCAATGGAATCTATAGTATTTTATTCTTTGCGTAACGATTCCAGCTAACAGCTAAATGTCCAATACGTCGACTGGATATTAACTGCGACATAGTTTACTGCGACGCGCCGCCTGTTCATTATTGCCCAGCCCAGTTTTACGATTTCACAGCTTCAAATATAATTGTCCAAATTTAAGTAAAACCCCGGTCCGGTCCTTAATTAATCGTCCGCTTATAAAATTCATTGCAACGAACTGCCGTTTAATTTTGTCGGCATCTTTCGCGATTATTTTTATGCGCAAAGTCGCGCTTTGTAATCAACTTTTTGATTAAGCGTACGAACAAAAGAAAATGTTGAAGAAATGTTTGAAATGTTGTATCGAGTTGAAGGTAGGATAAGAAAGGATATGTGGAAAACAGGAGCGTGATATCTTACAAGTCTGACGAATCCTTTGATATGTTATTGAGTTCAATTCACGTTTTCATATCCAAAAGCCTTTACAACGCCTCCTTTGTGAAGGCCTTTTCGAAAACTCATATTATTTGATAAGAGCTTACCTATTTATTTTGTTACTCGCTGAATTTCATTTCAGCAACGAAAAATACGAGAGTTTTGTATTGTATCAAAAAATGAAATCTTTTCGTATGAAGTTTATCTATACCTCTAGCTAAACTTAAGTTTGTCATGTGTCTTTACAAAATTATGTCCTAACAATATTCTAATGGAAATGTTACATATTTATTGGCTTCCTATTTGTTACAATACAACATCTGGTATAAGAACTATGTAAGAACGTCAGCAGAAGATTTGAAAACAATACGTGAAATGCAAGTTCAAATTACAATAGTAACCAAATTTTTTTCATCTAAAATGTTTTATTAAGAAAAACTGAACTTTAATCTGACTTTTTATTTACTTTAATAACTAAATAAGAATTTCTGTTCTAATTTATGTACCTATCGATAGATAGACATTGTAAGAATTACTATTAAATTATTCAATGATTAGGTAAGATGAAGTTGTTTAATTGAAGAAAAAAAAGCGTTGTACATTTCAAATGGCTATTTATAAATGAATCGACACAATTAACAGTCATTCGACTGATACCTATCGTGAGTTGTTTTGCATTTTGTGATACTTGTCAGAGGTGCTTGTCTCTATATCTGTGTTTATTCAAACTTAAATGAATCGTATTTTTTCCTCCGAATCTTTATCTGTCTTAAGGCGATCTGTATGTATGTTTTTTCTACTTTCCCATTCTGTATAAATCTTGCTATCCTCATATCGCATTCATTAGATTTCATTTGTCAGCACCCTGTTCCTTTGATGAATTATTCAAGACTTAGGCAATTTGTTTATAGTCATACTTATACTATTTGTGGTTTAGTTTGACGTGGAAATATAATGGCGATTATTCTAGTGGACTTCACTTGGATGAGATCTGTTGGATTTTTATTTGTTTTTACCGGGAGAAACAGAAATACTTTTAAGGGTGTTGTTAATGTTATAAGTTTAAAATAAAATAGTAATTACTGTTTATCGTATAAGATTAAAATTATGTACTTTTTAGATAATTTTGTAAATGAGACAAGAACAAGCCAAAAACTCCGAAAAAATTACGTTTCTTGAGCTCCCTTAAATTTATAATTTCCTTATTTTTTTAATACTTTTTGTTATGCGGCAATAGAAATAGATATATTCTGAAAATATCATGAGGTCTATCTATTATGGTACATGAGATAGCCCACTGATAGGCAGATATACATACCGACAGACGAACAGCGGAGGTTAAGTAAGTAGGTTCCGTTTTTACCTTTTAGGTACGGAACCCTAAAAATCACTATGCATTGTTAGTTAATTTTGACTAAACTTATGCCTGATATATGCAAAATAGTATATCTACTGAACAGCATGTTAGTAGGTATTTTATAATAGTTTTGCGGAATTATTAGTAAGCAAACAACTCTTCATATAAATAGGGTCTCGCTAACATATTACATATATTCATACCTTATTTGTTGTTGCACTTCACCTGATATTGAGTATTATTTTCATGTTTCCTGAATGACTTCTAACAGCCTTTTCCTTTTTTGATCTCAAAATTGAATCTCCTCTACCTCACCTTTTTATTTTATCAAGACAAACATTTTCTTCGACAGAAGCTGACGCAGCCTTAGGATTTGGAATCCAATTTTTCAATAATCATAGACAAAATCCTTCATCGGACCTCGTTACTTTTATGTATCGAACCCGGAAAAATAGAGAAAATATTGCAAATACGAACCTATTCTATTGTACCATCATTGTTTTATTGATAATGATCGTGTTCTTTGTTATGTTTTTTCATACGTTGAAACTGGTTGCACATTTAAAATTTTGCTTCAACTATCATTTACTTTAACTTTTATCATGTTATTTAGTTGAAATTTAATGCAACATTACGTATAATACACTTGGTACAGTAAATTTCAATTTATAGTTTTATAATAGCTTTACATTTTGTCCCAAACGCATCATGACGATTTTTGAAATGGCTGTTTTGGACCAAATTAATTAACGTTGATTTAGTGGTCTGAAATGGTGATGTCTTTTTCGTCATCGTCGCTTCGGACTATACTACGACACACTACCTACAATGCAGTTAGAATATTAATTACTCGTATTAATATTTTTTTGTGTCGACTTTCGTATTGAAAATTAATAGATTTTTTTTTTCTTAAACAATACATTAATTATGACTATATTTTTAATTCAAAGTATGTATGGAGGAAGTGGGAGCTCAGTTTGTAACGTGCTTTGGTTAACCGAAACGCTGACCGGACAGGTCGAAGATTCAATTCTCGGGTTGACGTAAGTTGTAGCTGCCATGTTCCTCATTGTGCCCGGATAGTGGTGGCAGATTCGCAACCCGTCACACTGGGAATCAATATAAACATGCAAAATGCGGTGTTAAACACCTCTGCCTACCCTTAAATAAATGGGGATAAATTACAGCGTCAGTTTATGTTTATGTCATGGTTTTTTTAATGTTTATTTTATACCACAACTGTATATCGTAAAGTTTCTTTGTTTTTGTGTCTTTACTAATTTGTACGTTGACAGAAATATCAATGTATGCGGTAGTAATGCCATAGTTATGGTAGTAATAAAAATACAAACGCACTGTACAAGTGATTATAAAAGATAATGATTGTCTTTTGAACAATTATGAAAAAGATGGTGCAAATTAAGGGCTTAGGCGTGAATTCCATTTTTCTTCCTAAAAACATGTTTGACAGCCTAAACTTCAATGACTGGAAATATATATAAAAATTAACAATTACTTTTTATCAACATCATCAAATCTCATAAAGTGACCGGCGAGAACATTTGATACTCATTTAAGAATACGAAAATATACAGCATTATAAAAATCTAAATTAAAAAAAAGAACTGCATTAGCAAAACATTTTTATTAAAAAAATGGGTAACGCATCAAATTATACTCAAGAAGAAAAATGCAACGCGTTAAGTTTATAAATTGTTTTTAAATAACCAGCTGTTTCACCTTGTGGCCTTAGGCAGACATCTTTATAGAAACTCTCATTTGATTCTACATGTGATACACACACGCAAACTTAATAAACTTTCACATTTTTATTTCATAAAAACATAATCAAATATTAGCTTTCTCATAAAGTAATAAACCTATTGTTTAATTATTTGTTGTTAATTGACAAAGCATTTAAGTAGTACAGGCTAGTTAAATAAATTAATATCAAATCTTCAATAATAGATTGTTAATAAACTTATAAAAAAAAAATGGAAACGAAAAATGAACTAATATTAACAATTCATTAGAGTTCGTGAAAATATTATTTACGCGAGAGACATGAATGTTTCAATCAATTGAGTCTTGGAACCCTTTTATTGAGACCAAACATCGACCAGTCCACATCCATATCTTCAAGTTTTCATAAGTGATATTTTTCTACGTTTACATAATTACTTTGTATTTTTAGGAGATTACTAATGAAACGATTTTTAATAATAAGTATGAAATTACACAGATGAGGTTATTATGAAATCACTTCAAGTGAAAGAAATGAAGTCGCTGCTTCTATTAATACAACATACCTACTTAAGATTCAATTCGGCGAAAACTTTTTCAATCTAAAGGGAAAAGTATTTCCTTTAATAAAACAACAAATCTCAATTTCATCAAAAAAAGTTAAGAAAACAAGCGAACAATAAAAATTGCAACTCTTTATCCTTTTTAAAAATTGTTTCTTCTATTTTGTCCAAAATTTGTTAATCTCACCCGTCGGGTTAGCTTTACAAAGAAAGGATAAACGTTTTATTAAGAAATTCCATTGTGAGAGCGGGACGTGGTTATTTTCGTTTATATATCTACCTTCCTCGCTCTTATGGGTTGTATAATTTTTTATAGTCTTGTTAGGGAGCCGAGGTTACATCGGCAGTTCTCAAATTATTGTGTTGTTTATTACAACCGGACGCTCCTCGCCCGGAGCAAGGTTCCGATATAATGGAATACTTCAACGTTATTTGCAGAAACATAGGTACTTCAATAGGGTACGCTTTACACGTACGTTCGTATCCTCTTTGTATGCTTTTGAACGCATCACAATTACAAACCACGCCTTTCCTTTAACCGACGGAAAAAGCAGCGGAAAATATCACACGACCTATATCTATATATATCTATACAACATTTTTGGCAAACACGCACATGGTTCACCTGATGGAAAGTGATTTTAATACGACAATGCCCTTGATATCTGGAACACCAAGAGCTGCCGATGCCCAAATCTTTACTTATCTCGTTTATTGTAAGACAAATCAAAATATTATCAGCCATTTTTTTTTGTATATTAATCTCTTAATTATACCTGACAAACAATAATTGTAACAATCTTAATCCGATAATGTAGCCGAAGGTGCATGCTTGCTTTGAAAAAGCCTTGACTTAAATAGGACTTTTTTAAATCAGAACAATCAATTTTATTCAGTTCCATCATTTAACATTCTGATGATGTCACACGACCTCGCTAAAGCTATCGGTCGTTTAAAAACGTCCATATAAAAGCTCTCGCTTGCCTCAGGGCCTGTATTAACATGAGCCATGTGCCTTAATCGCGTCGACACGAATAAAGACCGTTCGACACAATTTACCCTCTCGCGGGATTAAAAAAAAACTTAGTACCCGATATTATTTAAGCTCATTGTTGTGCAGAGCCCTAGGCGATGGTAAAACTGTGGAATAAGACAGTACAACTTTTTATCTTGTATTCAAGAAGAAACTAAACTAACAAAAATGTATTCAGGGATATCTTATTTTTGTTGTAACAATTGCATGGTTCAGTTTCATACTGTAGTTTTAAAAATAATAGTCGTTTATTTTTGTTAACTTTGTCTGTAAAAAAGTAACTGCTTTACAAAAATCGTTTTATAAATACAATGGTTTACTGGATTTCGATTTTATACAAAATCAATACTCATATACTTTTATAGCGTTCATTTTTGTCGAGGCAATTTTAACACATAAAGCAACACATTCTTATTAGAAAGTGCAACTTAACTGTACTTAATACCCTGCCTTAAGTATAGCTGTTACTTTGTTTTGCCATATCAGTAAAGTATCCATTTATCCAAAATTAAATTTAACATGACTTTAAATAACCTTATGATAAAAAATACTGTTATCAAAACATCACATACATTAATCGGTATTAACATTAACATGTTTTCTCTTTGACTAAAACATTCAATGTCTAGAAAATAGTTCCCACCCACAGTTAAGCGGTTCAGGGAGGCATATTTGAATCCCTAATCTTAAACATATAGGTAAGTTTGAATGTGTATAAACAGAAAGGGCCTAGGGCAAGACAATAGACAACTACAACAAGCTTGTATCAAAGATATTGTATGTACAGAGGCAGTTGATGTAACTTTGTAATAAAGGTTTAGTTGGTTGAACTTAGGGCAAATATTATTCAGACTATAAAGAGAAAGAAGTTAATAATATAGAAAGTCAATGGAGAAAAGTTTACTTTGAAAGAAATGGAAGCGTGCTTTGTTTTTAAAAATGAATAAAATTACTGTAGTTCTGTGAAAAACTTTATAATTTGCTTTGGTAGCAGTTGGTTCTAGTAAAAGATCAATGGTGTGTGTGTTCTTAATAAGAATTAACTAGCAAGAACACATGCAAATTATGTTGCAGAGTAATACACCAATACGACGATAGATCCTAGTGACAAGAAAAATTATGGAAAGAACTGAACTTTTGAGCTCTGACTTTACCATTAAAATCTCAATCGATAAACAATGCAACATCATTTAGGGTTGAATCGCGTTGATTTTAAAAATCCCCCCAATAAAAATGTTCTTCAAATCTCTTGACTCTTTGAATTTTCTTCAAAGGGACGTAAGGAACAAAACCTACGGTCATAGATTGTTTATTCGTGGTTTGTGACTTGTGCGACACTTTTTTCAAAATGCAGGTCCTCTCTGCTTCTTTTTCTATGTTCTTCTCTGGAAGCCCATGTGGTTTGGCAGACTTTGTTGTTTTGCCGCCCGGTGCATAATTTTGTTATGCTTTTCACTACTCTGAAATCTGGTATTGTTAAATACATTTTAAACTTTAAAAGGTTTGTACGAACTCATTTCCATAAGCAAACCTAATCTGCAAGTTTTTTGTTTTATTTAAACTCGGCTTTTGATAAAACCAAGTCCGGTTTTATTCTGAAAGGCATAAGAAGTGTGTTTTAGTAAGTACGCCAGCTAGACTGTGAAGTTGTTTGCTGTTTAATTAGCGGAGAGTAATGCCTAACTAACGTAGATGAGTTAATGCTTTGTTTTATACCTATGTTCTTCTTAATACGATTCTTTCATGCAGTTATGGCAAAGCAAAATGGAGGGTTAACAAATACACACCTTTCTTCATACTCGAATGGTAGAACTAGTGTTGTGTTGTTTTGCTACATCTAAAAATACGTTTTTTTCTTACTCTCTGCCGCTTTACACTCAATTTGTTTTTTTTTAAATCGCAGCAACCAACCAACCATTAAAAATGTTATTTTTATTCTTCTGTTCAAAATCATTTAATTAGTTTGTATACAGGTAGTAGATCTGCGTGCGAGGTCGTCGGGGTTGGTACCACCCTCCTTTCTGTTTCTGCTGTGAAGGAGTTCGCTGTGTTTCTGTTCAAAGGATTGGAAAGCCAGTGTAATTATAGGCACCAGAAGTATAACATCCTTACTTCAACATAGGCAACGGATAGTCGGTGTTCTTGACGTTTCACAACATCGGAGGCATTGTCTTGTCAATAGGCTATAGTATCTTTTATCGTGCATCGCATGCTTTTAAATGCCCATGATGCTATTAAAAATCTGATTAATATTTGCATATGCACATGTTGAAAAAAAAACTGCGTGAAACTAAACTAAAGATATTGTCAAGCACGTGCGGTTCAGAACACACGTGTTAGAAAAAAACCCCATGAAATCGCGATTAGCTATTCACTTCAACTAAAATCTTAAGTGCACTTACGTGTTAACATTTTAATTTATTGCGTTTCTCGAAACCTGGTGTTAATTTCGTCACGTCATAAGTGGATGTTCCTGAAAATGTTATTATGGTACTATAATTCTCGAAATTCATCCAACGATTATTTCTTCTGTACATTTCCTGTAACGGAATTAATGCTCAAATGAAGGAGATTTATAATTACTTAATTACCTACAAATAATTTTGATTAAATTTCATGAAAATTGGGTTGTGTAGCTACCCATGCGTATCTGACACGCCAAAAATGAGAAGCGAAGGTAAAATTATCTAATTTTGAAAATTTATGTAAGTACTTGATCCAATATGGCAAAAAAGGATTTTTGTTATTGGAAATTGCAGCTTAAAATCTTTTTATTTTGAACATTTGTTGCAAAAGCCTACAGATAAGGAAGGTGATGTTAACAGCGCGCGCGTTACGGTTCTGGTGTTACAAGCTTTATATTTTTTTCTTCTAGTATAATAGTGATAAAAAAAAACTATGCATTTATAACTAATCGTGACCCAAAAAAAACACATATTGCTAAATATTATTCAAGAAAAGAGCATTCCATATTTGGTAAGCACAACACGGTCCTTTGTTCCGAAGCGTGCTATTGGATCACAACTGCTACGTTCGAGATGGGTCATATTACTAACATCAAATTCAAGTGTGCTCCCAAAGGAGACAACAGGAAGCAGCATTCGGAACAGCGATTCCTAGAATTATATTGTGTAATAATTACTTACACCGCACTTAGCTACTTCTTTTGGGGTAACTTAACATGGAAAGAATACTACTAATAATATATTTAAGTGCTTTATTAGTAAAAAGTTTTAGATTATAACTTGATATATTCTTACTTACAAGCGTGATATATGCAAAACATGTAATAAAATTATTTAGAAATGAATGATCATAAAAAGTTAATAATATAATACAGGGTTGTTATTGTCTTATAACAAAAAAATACCGAAAATGTAGATTTAAAACACGTATCTCGTATTTTTTTTAAAAATGAAGGAAAGGAATTAAATTACGCTTTAAAAATCTGTCTCAATACTATGTAAACATGTTACATTACAACCGATAGACAGTCGGCGCGATTCCGGAGCGGTTTTAAGACGTCCATAATTCCATGCAAGTGTTCAACATGTAATAATCCGCTAACACTACGCTATGTACATCACACCATATAGTAAACTAAGTGCTTGCACTGAATGCATTTGCCTAAGCCTGTTATAGGCTGAGCGCTTTTTAATATCCCCTGGAATTAGCGTTCCCACTGAAAACGTTTTTGCTAAAATACATGTAACATGATTTTAGTGTTACAAACAAAAAACGTAAATTTAAACGTATGCATGGTATTATTACATGATTTATTGCAGTGTAATAAAAGAGATCAATAAAAAAATAGGAATTTAGATTTTGGTACTAATTACAGACCAAAACCAAAAGAGTATGCATATTTTCAACGACGAATTACTTAATAAACCAGACACTTAAAATACGTACGTGCTACTCTGAATTTCCAGCTGGCTTAAAAACTGAATGGGCGCCCAACGAAGAGTTAATTTAGACTCATAACACAAAAGAAAAATACTGTTATTTTTCACCAATGCGGTAGATTATATCTTTTATGTTTAAAATCAACAGGAAGTTTTTCAAATGGGGCATGTAACCTATACTTATTATAGGCATAAAGCTGTGGGGTGCATAAATTTTCAAGTGCAAACTTCGAAAGGGTTTCGAACAATACGTCTAGGATTTTTATAGGGATACGCTACTGTTGATCGTTTGTCGGATACTTTTTATATTGAATTTATTACAAGGTTTTCCTTTAGAATTTAGAATTAAGTATTCAAAAACTAAACATTACAGGTTTTGATATATCACAAGGAAAGTAAAATATATTAAGGCGGAAGCTAGATGTAACACTTATTACAGTTTATGTTCAGATTTTGAGTAGATTTAAGAAAACTAGTTACTACAAAATAAATATCACAAGACTTGAATCATTTTTTTGACTAAGCATTCTATAACAGATTATATACGCAGCCTCATCGAGGTCACTCATGGCATTACAATAAGATGTTTTTCAGTTGTTTTTATGTGTGGTTAGTCCCCTTATGCTCGAGTTTTACTCAATTCCTCCTGAAGTTTGTTTTACAATCACTGAAAAAAATATTTGCAGCTAAAGAAAAAAGTCTTGGTATTTACATATTTAAGTCTCATCTGCACATTTGCTCGTCTATGACTAATTTTGCATGGTTCCATTGTTTGAGCGCTGTTTACTTAGGGTCCAGTCTGTTTACTTTGATATCAACTTGGGGATTTGTTATTAAAAATACTCACGTAAAATACGTGTAGCTGAATTTCACCCAGATTACTAATTAGGGATAAGCTATCAAACAAAAATATATTAAGGGAACTAGGTGCTGGTTAAAAATAAAATAATTAATTTCAACAAATAATAACTACAGGTATGTTATTTGAGATTTATTTGTACAATCAGTGCGTAAATTTTTTCCCTTTGTTTTTATTTACCAGTATTTTTTCAATTCCATTACCGTTGCAAAGTTCAGTCGTAACAGCAATAATAATATTTTCGTCTAACTACTAAGTCAATCTTCATTCCGGAGTAACACTAGGGACGGAAACGTCAATTTGTTACTTTTTATTTGTGTAACCTCACCCTAATCTTTTAGTTTCCAACAAAAACTACATCTCGGATACCAGTAGATGTGTTATATGGAAGCTTTTAGATAAATCAGATTTTTTCACTCATCAATTTTGTGACAAATATTATTAAAATTTATATTCATGTTATATATTTAATAAAAATTAGTTTGATCTTAATTTTGTCATTACTTTTACAGCAACAATTGTAGACAAGCGGTAAAAGATTTTTCTGCTAAATGTTTATAATTTTTACACAATAGAAATAGTTCCTAAAAACAACAATAAAATTACTTTTAAAAGTTTACGAACAACTTTGAATAACAAAATCTATGCCTAGTATGTACATTTGAAAAAAAAATGGCCGGCACATGGCAAAACAAGTATCAGATATGTTTCAATCCTAATACCAGAGATCACAATATGCAATGTGGAGGATTAAGGCAAATCCATTTGATTTAGTACTCTTAACTGGTGGTCTGCCACCCTATACAGTTTTTGCGAGATTATGACTGTGACATATGGATGAGTACCCTTAAACGAGTGTGACGCATCTGCCTTGGACAGTGTATTTTTTAACGTACCATTAATATTAAATAGTTCTATTACAACTATCAGTATCATGAACACCAAATGTTCATTAAAATTAAATTTTTATTTTAGAAGTATTATGTACTTATATCTAAAAAGTTCTTCTCAAATTCACTTTTGAATTCGCGAATACAAATTGACAGATCAACGTATAGCTAAAACAGTATAATCCGTTAGATGGTAAAGGGGCTATTCCCATAACATTGGCAGGGTCATTCCGACACCCCTTCACATTACATGCCTAATGCCTTGCTCATGTTCATTCATGATTTAGGGTTCTGTGTCGCGAACACCCAAATTAGTATCGAAAGGTGTGACATAAGCACTCGAATTGTATTTATGTGCACGAAATATGAACCGGTTGTGATTTAATAAGCCCCGTGATCCTTTTGAAGTGCCCTTATTTTTTAATGGTCGTGTCTGGCATGCCATATCACAATAGATCGTAAAGAATAACCTTTAGTCCAAGGGGTGTTTAGATTCAGAGGGGGCGCACCACAAGTATGATTTTGGTTTTTGTACACTTTAAAATATGTTATCGATCAAAATTTTATAATTTTTGGTTAAGTACCTAAAACATACAATGCAACTGACCAGACTGCTTAACGATAAGAAATATGCAGTTGCTGACTAATAATATGCCAGCCAGTCTAGAACAAATACCTTTACAAGTATACTACCAAGTTAAATTCCTATAAACAACGTCTTGAATTTCCCAGACGGCATAAAAGCAATGTCCGTGAAGGCAGACAGTGCTAAAGCAAAATTAATATGCAGCTTCCTTACGATACATAGGAATTGCTTGTTTAACCCATACTCAAGCTCGACTTAACTGTCACTTACCACCCTTAAGTATAGATGAAGGGAGTTTTGCATATACAATTTGGTTTTAATGCAGTTTCTAACTCCGAATTAGGAGTAAATATTGTGAATACGTGTATTTCGGTTTAAGGGCGTGTCGTGAAATTATGTTAACAAGCTTAAGCTTCAAACTAAAACATGAATTAATAATTAATATTTTAGATAATGGAAAATATAAATTTGGCATTTTAAACCTGAATTTTATAAGCAAAAGTTTTATTATGCGGACAAGCGAGCATTATTTGAAACATCATCTTTTTATAACTGTGTAAATCTTAATAATGTTATTACGAAATCAAATTTATCTCGAGTTATTTTAATAACATATAAAGATTTATGTAAATGAAAGTATTTATAGGCTATTTACGACATTTTAAATTCACGAGTCGCGTCCGGTAGCGGGCTGCACGCTGGGCCGATGCAATAAAATACAACAAAACTCTTTTATCCATCGTAAAAGATCTTAACAATATGATTTTACTTATTATTTACGCAAGCTGACCGTAAAGTCATTTAATTTATTTGCCAAGATAATTTATAGTAATATTACAGGCACGGCTCGCGCCGTATGGACAAAGAAATTACATAGAAATTATTAGATTTTAAAGAATGGAAAATATACGACAAGCAAAAAAAGTTATATGGAAACATTATTTTTAAATAGAAAGGCTTTATTTTATACAAATCTGACCACTTCAGATATCAACCAAGTTAAAGTTGATTTAACTATACTATTGACTAAGTTTAATCGAACTATAAACACATTTATTTGTTATAGGATATCCATTCGGCGTAGAATAAACGTCTCGATTGATCGACCTACGAATCGAGCCACGTGTCCACCTCATCTGTATCTCAAAGAATTCTGATCTTGTATGGCATCTATACATACATGTATTGTTATTAAAAGCATACATGATTAGTTTTATATTATAAAGTAAAAATGTTAAAGATCGAAACAAATTTGTTTAGTATTAGGCAGATTGGAATGTTATTGTATAAAATGAAAGACCTAAAAGCTGTTAGTTTATTAAAACAATACATATAGAAACACGTACGTAAGGAATTCCATTATTGAAGAAAAAATGAATTCCTTCCGCATGTAACCAATCAATAAGTTATTAAAATTCAATTGCAAGCAGTAGATATAAGTAAAAGATTCAACTGCATGCCTTACACCACTATGTTCAATTGATGCACCGCTAAAACTTTAAAAGTGAAAATGCAGTTTTTGACAAAACAGTAGAGCAATATACGAGGGGGGGTGAATCAGTCCGTGACTTTTTGAATTTCTGACCTCTTTACTGAAAAAGCAACACTACTCCTGTCAACAGGCATCTGTCAGTTGACTCCTATCAAAATTTGAACTTGCTGCGTCAGTTAGTTTGTGTTTGACAGCTATCTTTATCAGACTACCCAGTAATTTGAGGAAAAAAGTGAATTTCGTGTGCTTATTAAGCATTATTTTTTGCGAAAAAAAAACCATAACCGAGACCAAGGCTAAGCTTGATAAATTCTATGGTGACTCTGTACCAACAATTTTAATGGTAAAAAAGTGGTTTACTGAATTTCGTTGTGGCGGTACAAGCACTGAAGATGCCGAACGTCCTGGACGCCCAGTTGAGGTCTCTACCCCCGAAACAATCGAAAAAATTCACGATATGGTGTTGGCCGACCGAAGATTGAAAGTGCAAGAGATTGTGGAAGCCGTAGGGATCTCTCATGGCTCAGTGGTTTCAAATTTGATTGATCACTTGGGCATGAGAAAGCTTTCCGCAAGATAGGTGCCGCGTTTGCTCACAGTCGACCACAAACGCAATCGTGTAACAAATTCACAGGAAGGTTTGGCGTTGTTTAATCGCAATATAGAGGAGTTTTTGCGCCGTTTTGTAACCGTGGACGAAACATGGATCCATCACAACACATCAGAGACGAAACAACAGTCAAAACAGTGGGTTTCTAAGGGTGAATCGGCGCCAAAGAAGGCCAAGGTTGGTTTGTCAGCCAATAAAGTTATGGCGACTGTTTTTTGGGATGCACGTGGGATAATCCATATTGACTACCTTCAAAAGGGAAGAACAATCAATGGGGAATATTATGCCAACTTATTGGACCGCTTCAATGACGATTTGAAAAAAAAACCGACCTCATTTGGCCAAGAAAAAAGTTATTTTCCACCAAGACAATGCAAGAGTGCACACATGTGCAGTTGCCATGGCAAAAATCCATGAATTGGGCTATGAATTGCTCCCTCATCCACCCAATTCTCTACATTTGGCTCCGAGTGACTATTTCTTGTTCCCAAACCTGAAGAAATGGCTTGGTGGGAAAAGATTTGACTCCAATGATGAAGTCATCTCGCAAACAAATGCCTATTTTGAGGACCTCGACAAATCATATTTTTTGGAAGGGATAAAAAATTGGAGAAGCGTTGGACAAGTGTATAGAGCTCAAGGGAGACTACTTTGAAAAATAAAATGATTTATTTATCAAAAAATCTGTGTTTTATTCTAAAAGTCACGGACTTATTGACCCGCCCTCGTAGTATCTTATATCTCTTGAAACATTTTTTTAGTGATTCAATAAGTTTTTCGTAAGGACATGTTTAAAATGTGCGTTTGGATAAAATCACCTTTTTGCACTACAAAACCATTCCCGTTTCTCGAGTAGCGTAGCGTCGTAACTAAACGCCGACGCATGTCACTCCCGTCTTCTAAATAAACATTCCTGACTTAGAAACGTATCCGAAATAACATTATAAATCATTTTCTATAAGAAAAAAGTATATTTTTTCTGTTGGAGAATTTGTAAGTTTCACTACAATCTGTTCCGGTATTTGCCTAGTTTCCAAACAGATGGTATGATGGGACATTTATCATCTTTCACCTTATTAGTTTTAACTTACTCAGGTTTTTGACAGAAATTGTAATTATTTTTTCGTGACTGATTTTGTAAGGTTCATCAAGTAAAAATAGAATTCAATATACAAATTCCATTTTAAAATATAACTTTAAGCCAATAGTTGTAATATTATTTAATTTCGTTTGAGAGGAAGTGTAATAGCTGGCTTAGTTTGTTCTGAGTATATGATTTTTAGAGGTAAATTAAAAAAAATTGAACATTATAAAAACGAATTTTGTTTAGGTAGGTTCTAAAATAAAAATTACACTCTTATATGTAACTTTGATGTAAAGTAAAGGAAAAACATATCAATGTATAATCTATAAATTTCTAAAAATATCTTTAAATTAAACCTTATCCAAAGGAATCCAAAAGTAAAGATTGGTTATGTTTCAGAATCCAGATCATGTATGTAAGAAATGCTATTAGAACCCTATGTTCGTTCTCTCTCTTAGGCATTAGAAGAATCTCAGAATTACATATTAGGCATTTCAGTCACGCAGTAGCAATCCAGCGCTGATTTTTGCTTCTTTTCATTCCTACATTTTAAACTGCACCTTGCAATTTGTCTTCTATTTAAAAGGATTCCTGTTTTATTTTAAGACATGCAATAAAACGGATCGGAAGGATTTATTTCACGAATTTATCATTTTGACGCGGTAAGATTAGATCAAAAATAGCAAGATTTTATTCGTTCAAATTCCATCCAATAGTTTAGACTTTGCTGTATTCTTAAAGTTAAGTCGGTTTACGGTTTGAAAAGAAGTTTATTTGGCAAATGACTTTCTAAAATTGGTTTTAGAACAAAGATGCACTTATAAAAACAATTCACGGTTGTTTATACAACGAAATTTGTTAATTATCGCTACCACAAACCGTTCGAAATCCGTGCAACTAAATTCTAAACACGTAAAAATAGATTTCAGGAAAAAAAAAGTTTCAATATCCATAAATTTCATTAGAAGGTATGTATATTCCGTTAATACTGTTGTTTTAAAACTCATTCATAAATTAATAACTGACTATAAATCAGTTAACCTTAATATGAAAACGTAGAATATAAAATACCGAGTCTAGACTGAGACTTGATCAGTATAAAGCCAAACTTTTAAAGCACCCTCGGGACTAAAATTTGTCGAACGCCGTACGTTAAAGGAGAAAAAAGTCCCCAAACAAATTGTTGGCAAACGACAGAAGTGTCCGAGAGCGAAAATATGTTGATTGAATAAAGAAAAACTATTAAAAGTTTCGCTTAGAGTTTCTGGTTCAGTTGCCGCAGACAAAATGGGCGAATGCGTGAAGCGGAGATTGCAAGTTTAACTTTACTTGTATTTCCAACAGTATTACTGGTACAGTCCCGTAATGTAGATAACTTAAACTATAGTATAGAAGAAGTTTTGTTAGACTTTAAACAAATTTATGTAGAACATTGATGATATTGCTCTTACTACTTTATTAACAATAATAATAGCCACAACACGACGCACACATTGATATTTGGTAAGCAACGATATGGACAATAACGTAGATAAAATACTACATCCAAGACCGGTAAGCAAAACAATGCGTCTTGTAAATAACCCGCCGCCTCCGCCGGTTTTCGAACCACTGCGCCATAGAGGCCGTCAAATTTATGGCAATGATTTTGTAAGCGATCAAATTTATATGTTTAGTATTACTAATGAAGGTTGTATTTAAATTAAACATTAAATCTTGGGTTAGGGTGGTAGACTACTGAATGTACATGCCATGCGTCGTCACATTCGATGACGTAAACACAGTTTAAACTACAAACTTAAAGTAAAACTCCGTAACTATTTGTTAAAGATAATCGGTGTAGTTTTCGTTACTCATGTAACTAACAAGTGATATCGAAATAAGTATATGATGCCTACAAGTAAAAGTTATCATTACTTTCCAAGTTTTTGTGGACGTAACAGCAATATTAAGAGTAAAAGTTGTTTCCTCGTCGAAGTTTGTTCAGTTTGTGATGATACTCAACGTAGGCGATTGTAGATTGTATGTCCGAGTAGAAAAAAAACTATTTGTAGTGTTACTTAAGCCGATGTATGGATAAGATTAGTATAACTTTGGTAATACCTTCACAAGATTACCCACTTGATCGTATGTTGGAGTATGAGATACATAAGTAGTTTCTTGTTTAAGTTACGAAAAGTATATTGTTAATTGCTGTAAATCATAAGTTTATCAAATTTAAAAGTAAAGACTTTTACTAAAGAATTTACAAAAGTTAAAAATCCATCAATAATGCTGATGATATTGCATTATTTTTACTTCCCTTTGCATTATGTACTTTTTTTAAATTAAAGGTTATTTTTTTCCTAAGTGGAAAGGTGAAAAAATATCCATAAAAGTTGCCCGTGATTAGGGATTCGATAAAACTGCGGCAAACTGTTAAAATACCTCAATTGGGCCGATTCTTAGCTGTCAAGTTGAATTATTTGCATACTAAATCCATGGAATCGGTCCAAATATTTGTCATTCCAGTAGCCCTCAAACAATTCACTTTAGATGTCCTTTTTTAATGAGAGACTGACATCAATTAAAATAACATTAAGCTTTAGGGTTCTGTACAAAAGACATTCTGCAAATGAACGCTTT
Organism: Choreutis nemorana; assembly: GCA_949316135.1. Taxonomy (NCBI): domain Eukaryota; kingdom Metazoa; phylum Arthropoda; class Insecta; order Lepidoptera; family Choreutidae; genus Choreutis; species Choreutis nemorana. The sequence goes on from OX438609.1 coordinate 6,449,466, forward strand.
TTTGTGTCAGTTTTCAAAATTTTGCTGAAAAACGTCGAAGATTGAGGCCAGCTCAAAAAATAATTATATCGTGTAAATAGGAAAAAAAAATATGATATAAGATAAATGGTTATTATTTCTATGGCCGTTCAATTTAACAACTCAAGCTGTCAGATGCATAGTAGTTGAATAACAAAGTATTCACTTCACTTGACATACATTTTAAAACAATGAAAATATCGGAATGAAAAACGCGGACTTTTGTAACAGAACCCTTGTTTTCCTGGATTTATCAATCGGCCCTTTACTGAGGGTTCGTAAAAAGTGTCGGTGTGAGCTTTTGAATCTTCGGGCGCGATAGGGCATAGTACAGGTGCAAAGTCTCGCTGGTGGTCAACCCATCACCGGGGCATAAAAAAACACAAAGCAAACTTCAACCTTACGACTTTGACAAGGCAACTCGACTCGACCCAGCAAACTTCCAAACACGAATTTATCTTGATCCGTGATAAAAGCGGGAAATTCTATAGATTTTATCTTCTAAAGTGTCATTTTTTAACTTTTTTCAGTTTTGAACCGGGTTAAGTGTAAAAGTGAAGTAGTAAAATATTTTTAGAAGACTTTAAATTGGGTGTTTTCGAAGTATAAATAAAAGAAAGGGGCCTCGCCGAAACTCTTGTAACGTAAAAAATATTAATTTCCCTCGGGGACTATACGCGGTTTATTAATTTCAAAAAGCAGGTATTAAACTTCCTTTGGAGTTTGTAATAAATACAAAAAGAAATCTGATTAATTAAGGTCGAAAAATTAGACTCTAATAAACGCGAAGAATTTTTTCGCCCGTCTTAAATTATTGAGACTTATGAAATTAAAAAATATAGTAAGAAACTTTTATAACTTACATGTTTTATAAAACACAAAAATATTAGGTTTGTTTTTTTCAGAATGAAAAATATAACTTTTTTTAAAGTCAGTCAACTATATATTAAGGCGGTGTTATTAACCAATTCATGAATTTGATGCACCTGTTAGAAGGATCACTAATTAGCAGCAACAAATACGGACACTACAAAAAACTAACATGATTAATGACATTAATTGACAGTTCAACATCTCCACAGATTAAACCCAACATGGCGTGTCACTGCGCATCATTCATAATTCAATTAACATCTGTATTGGATTTCATGGGGGCGAAAAATTTACATGCAGCCAAGTCCTATATTTAGACTATATATTATTAATCTTTAATTTACTTTATTAGGGAGTACTCCAATCCCCTTCCCTCCATGCCTCCCCCGAGGGATTGGAACGAGAGTGAAAATTTAAATTTGAATGACCCTCCAAATTACCTATTGTTTAAATTCTCGAATGTACGATACATGTGTGTTTGGATAGTTTAGTATATTGGTGTTGTTAATTAGTAAATTGTTTTTTCTTTCTTGCTTAGGTTATTTTAGGTCCTGAATGTTTGAATTCTGATGTCACAACGTCAAAAACATAAGCAAACAGAAAAAACGAATGAGCTTTTGTATATTAAAAAGTAAATCACAGATGAATGAGCACAAAGACATTTGTAGTAGTATCTCAACAAATCTGCATCAAGTTAACTGGCTGTGTAACTGCTAAGTGCTTGTTTGTCTATTCATTCATTCATTTCATTCATTCTTAATTCGGGCCGGATCTCTATCTTTTTGGAAGCAATGCTAAGCTAACGAAAGCACAGGATCGGTACAGTAGTAGAAGGTCTGAATATATTCATGTTATAGATTTAAGAATTTCACATTTTATTTGATCTTCTGCAACAGATGAAATTGTATCGGTTTAATGTGAACTTATTAACTTGGACTTATGGACTTGGTATTTTCTTCGTTTACTTTATTGCTTATCGCTTATGTTATTATTAAAATCAGATAGTCATTTTCATCTTCTCAAACAGCGAAGTCAATACTTTTTTAACTTTTCCTTACGTATGTATTGAACAGAAATTTACTTTTCCTTTCGTATGTATTGAAAACTAGTTCAACTCTGTTCTTTCAAATTGCATGCAGTTCGCTACTCATTACTCTGAAAACATTAGCTTTTGAAAACCACTGAAAAAATACTAAATTTATAGTTCGTCTCTTCATTTTAATACTAAATATCTAGTTCGTACGATTTTCGAAGTAGAAAATTTACTTTTTTTATATTAGTCTAAATGATCATCAAGTTATTCCCAAAGAATTACAACGAGGAAAAGGAGGTTATAATAACGAATAATTAACAACAAACAACCCTATGAATATTCAAGGAAAAAGTCATCTCATACCTAAAGCTAGGGTTATCAAAAGGCTATTCATTAATGTTGGACGAAAGAACCTTCGCTCGTAATCAGCTAGCTGGCGGCGATTAAGACGCACAAACAAAGTTGGCTCGACCCTGAGACAAGTTGGCATTGATATAAATACTAAAAAGTACTAGAAGGAATAAGAACTACCCCATTTTTGTACATCTAAAGTAAGTAAGTCTACTCGTTTGTTAAAAGGAATGTCTCTTTAATGTTCAATAGTAGTCAAGTTCCTTAAAAATTTCCCGAGTAGGCGGAAATATTATATTATATTGCATTAAAAATATTTCTCTTCTCAACTTATGAACATTTTCTGATATTTTTTGATTTTCTTAAACAGTAGAAATGTAAAATTTTCGCCAACACCGCAAAGGTTTTGAAATAATAACCTGTTGATTTCATACTATTGAAGGTTAAAATTATAAAATAATATGTCTCCTCCAAAATATCTACGTCGACAGAAATTCCACTCCCTTCTTCAATTTACCGAAAACTTTTCCGTCGCAGCTAATTTATTTTCCGACTAAATCTTATAAATTTCGGCTCGCGACCGACCGCACGCGATTTCACTCAGACGTCGACTTTCTGATAAAGGCGTTATAGTTTGACTATTATTTTATATTTATTTTCATTATTCTACCGGTTTAGTGCACGCACGGATTACCCAAACCAATCGCAGAATTCGAATTCAAATGTACTCGTTCATGCAATATTTTTCCCGGATTTAATATTCGCTGTTTTAATAACAATAACGAATACTACAACCACTAGCAAACTAAGTTTAAATGTTGAGTTTTATGTTAGTAGAAAAATAAGGAATTATTTGAAGAGTGGATCAGGTAGATTGGTATACTTTGCAAGCCAAGTATCCTTTAAGTAGCTCCATTGTCTTGAATTTTGAATACCTTATCGCGTACGATATATCCACATTGGACTTGCATAAGCTACGGTCAACCAAATAAATAAGTTTATTATTATGCATGAAAATTACTTTGAATCAATTTATTATAAAGTATGTGGAAATAGTATATTTATACAGACAACAGAATAAGAACTGTACGATAAACTAGGGAGATAGAACTATTTTAATGAAATAATCAATTTCATTCATCAGAACAACCTTTTCAACGAAAAATCAAAATCAAAAAGTAGTCATCATAGTTATATTTCGAAGCAATCAAAAAGTATTCCGTGAAATCATAGAAAAACCTGTTCCTGAAATTTACACAAGTACAAAGATACACAAGCCAATTTAAAAGGCAATTTCAATTATCAAGCGCGAACCATTTTCCTCTTTACATAATAAATTCACAATACAATAACAATTGAACATTATTCGAAAGCGACGTTCTATTGATTCGAGCGTTTACACAAGGCGAAGTTTAGAACAAAAATACATTATTTTAACCAAATATGTCACGTTTTTTACAATAGTAGAAAAACAGAATAAGATATTACTGCATGCACAGTTTTTATTAAAAATACAAATGTTTATAATGATTTTAGTTTTAGTTCCATTTAACTGATTAATTGTTTGTTTTTTTCCCCTTCATTTTTCCTTTCAATTGTGATATTTTAAAAAGTAATATGTTTACAGCTTACAGTAATAGATGCTCTAGAACACTGTAAGAAACTCAAATGGAAATGGATAGATGGTCCCCATAGTAACACTCTGGGCTGGCCCGAAAGCCAAAAGAGAACAGGGTAGGCCACCTGACAGGTGGCTTGATGAAATAAAAAATAAGACCAATGGATGTCAAAAGCCAGAGACAGAAAACTCTGAAGTAAAACGGAGGAGGCCTACAAGAGGTCCTTAAAGAAAATAACCATAAATAAAAGAAGAAACAATACAATTTATTTATATATTTAAAAAAATCAACTAAGGATAAATAAATGTCTTTGAGTAAACAAACGCAATAAGGATAATTTCATCACTTCATTTTGTTAAAAAGCTTTATTGTTCTTGACTCAAATGCGGCAATTTTCGATAAGTGTAATTTTTTACAATTACAAAAATACACGTCGTGTGGACGCCGTCTTACTCTTGATATTTGCCGGTGAAGCAAACCATTTAAATTAGAGCAGGGCAACTTGAAAATCGAATGAAAAGGGTTTAGCCACAAGTTTTCCAATTAGCTAGCTGTTATTTTTCCATTCCGTTTTTCGTTATCGAAAACTGGTCTTCGAAAATCAATAACTGTTATTGTAAAGTGCTGTTCAGAATTCGGGCTGAAGATTTTCCTGAATGAATTTTATATAATTAAGTCTTATATTATGTTGTTATCCGTTCTCGTGTGCTTCCATCATCAGCTCTCTTCTCCGTACTGAATACTTAGATGTGCTTAAATAAACTTACTAACACTAGTGCGCTTACAGGTTTCACTTTTTTGCTTATAGCTTCTAACAAATCAAGAACTTTTCTTTGTAATATAAAATAATTGAACTAAAAGTATAAACATGTATACGTCTGAAGGTAAACAATACTTTATAAGATTAACAAAAACCACTAACGATGTTTTGTATTTAAATATTTAAAAATTAATCCCGAACATTGGCCTCGAAAGATTAAGCAAATCCATAAATTTATTCACGTAATTACTTTCTAAATCAATTTCCCCCATTTATAAAACAAAACGAAAAATAACGTTATCGTTCCTTATTTGACACTAATACGTCACGCAACGAAATGATAAGCCTCAACTCACACGTACCTCTGGAATGTTAACGTACCACCATAATTATTTCAAACTTTAAAAAAATTCAAGTAAACAGGAATGATTTTGACGTTAGTTTTGTCCCGATACGCAAATCTGCAATGAACTCAAAAAAAATCCTAAGCGGAGGTCCAGCATAAATGCCATTTTATCTGTCCATGATTTTGTTTTTTGCTGGCTTTTTAGATGAATTGAGACTAATGGGTGTTTTTTTGTAATTTATTTATATTTTTCTCATAATTTAAGTTCTGCACAGAACTCTAAATTGATATGTCAAATACTACAAGAATAGAAGTTAAGAAATAAGCTCAGTGTGTTTAATAATAGGTTTTTCTTTTTGCATTTTCTTATTATAAATTAGTATTAACTTGATGAGCATTAACAGCAATCGTTTGTTTTAGAATAATTTACACTTCACAAAGTTTAGGTAGTGTTAATTAACCCGCTACTCCAGCGAGTCGATTGATATTTATGTATGAATGAATGGAACTGTGGTCATAATCTATGCAGTATAGTATAAAATGTTACTTTATAGTAAAAATGTTAGAAGAAAAAGATAGCCTAGTAATGGTACGTCTGAGTTATTTCAAACACTTGAGTCTCATTAAATCACCCTTAATGAATTATTCACACCTTTTCGAATTTAAAATTAACATTAAAAAATAAAATGGTAATTAATTTAATTAGGCGCATTTCATTAGTATTTTAAGTCCCAATTAGTAACAAAATTTAAGGAAATTATAAAGGCAAAAAGCAGTTCAAAATCATGCACAAAAAGTTAAAAATTTTAGGCAAAGTTTTAACAGAACAAACAATATTGTAGTTAACATACCAAGTTTTAATTCATTGTTAGCCAATATAAATAAAATATACCTTTAAAGCATGAATAGAAAAAAGTATGACCCCTTGTAAAAAAAATCCATACAAAAAGTTGTGAAAATTGTAACTCCAAAGAGCCAAGTTTTCTTATTTTTTGATGGAAAATTTAATTTATTGTTGGAATGTTGACGTGGGTTAATTTGTGGATATTAATAAATCTAAAAAGTGTCATTTTCTTCATTTACCAACATCACATACTATTTTCATAAATTCTTATAGAAGCCAAATTTATTAAAAAATTGTATTGTTTTATGGTCCATTCTCTGATAATAAAAAATAAATTTGTTTAAACTACGTAGGTGTCCAATGCATAGAAATATAAATTGCGCTATTTTAGTTTTAAGAACTGCTCAGATTAGATTCATGCTTAAAGCCCTGCGTATTTCAATCCTGGATGATTTCCAGGGAATATCGAAAGAATATCACATCCACTCATATTAAAAATTTATTAATATGATTATAAAAACTTGAAAATTATACAATCTTCATATAAATAGATCTTTATAAACAGAAAAGAAAACCTTCCAACATACATTACACACAAAATGTAACAGTATATCAGACATTTTTATATTTCTAGGTGGTTTAATTAAATAGAAACAGCAGTGTAATTACAACATACCAACTTCATATGTACTAGGAAAGAGGAACAAAAAATTCGTCGCAGAAGTTGTTTATTTGTTCCAACGTTAGGGCGTTTTCACACAGTTGGATGAACAATATAAAGTAAGGGCAAAGTCACCGGGTGGTGGCGACAAGTTGCCGCCAGTTCCAAACACCCCTTATCTGAGGACACACGCGATGCTACAATACTAAGCTTGTAGAACAGAAGGTCCATCTCATTCAAAGTATAAAAATCCAGAACCATAGTTATATTTTTTGTATTAAGTATTATTTAATTTTGCTCGTTTTAAATAATGTTATATTGTTACTCCTACTATAGAAACTTTGTAACGAGTTCAGTGCAAAAATATGTAATATTTTATTACTTACTAGAATAAAATTATAATAATATCAAATAGGATATTGGTTTGGTAATCCCCTGGTATATGTGATCAGAGTTAGGGAAAAAGTACTGAATTTATAAAAATGTTTTAATAAAAATTGAAGCTAACATCTACAGTAGTAAAAGGCACGGTTAGAAAATGAGAAATGTTAAACAAAATGCATTTACGTATTCATAGATGAGACATGACTTGATTCAACCAGAGTAGAATAATATACAATAGGATTATTCAATTCAATATTCTATAATTTTTATGGAGTAGACCATCTGTGCTGCCAGATCTATACACCTTTAGTTGTAGACACACCCTTTTTTTATTTCTCTTTCACAAATGCGTCAAAGATATGAACAAGTTTTGCCATGATCTGTTCGCTTGAATAATTTACTACAGACTTCTTGTGACTTTATAAAGATTATCTAAAAAATATAAAGTAAACATTTTAGAAAGCTGCAAGCTACTATCACTACAAATGTTTGTTTAATTTTAAAATGGTAAATTTATTACCGTATCTTAAAATATCTTACGAATTTAGCAAATAACCATTCAAAGCCAAATCCGTGCCTTTCCTTGCAGAATCGTCTACTTCCCAACTATTAGTTCAAATAAAAAGCTATATCCAATCCCATTGTCTCGAGCCCTCCCTAAATGGTAGTCCACGTTTTCCAACAAGTTCAAAAGGAAAAAGTCCATAAACAAAGACAGTCATTTAATTAAATCTAACGTAAATAGACATGGTACCCGGTACGTGAATTATGAATGAGGGTATGCCTTGGCTTGGAAACACAAACTTCTCCATGTACGAACGTTTTAGCTGACCGTAATTAGTTTTTTAGCTTCTATTTATCAAAAGTTGGATTTTAAAGTTTTTAGGGTCGGAAAAATTCAGTTAGCGTGATACATGTGGTATCTTAAATGTTCAGATGCTACGGTGATTGAATGGATATCATCAGGCCACAGTTTTTTGCCAAAATTTTTTTTATTTTAATTTATTTTTAGTTTTTCAAACATGTATTAAGTTGCGGTCAAAAGATTGATGTTGTTTGTAAGAAAATATAATAAGGTCAGATCAGATTTGTTGACACAAAAATCGGAAGAGGAAGTATGCGGCCTCTAAAATAATAAAACTCACAAGGTTCGGAAAATATAAGATCGATCGATCAAAAACTATAGAAGAAGTGATGCTAACATTTTGTGTTTTGCAATTTTATTACCAACTTATTTATCAGTAATATAAATAAAAAATAATGTACACATTATTTGAGGTTATGCTATATGAAGAAAAACGCTAATACCTAATGAAGCGATTAAAAAAAAGTTCAAATAACCTACCATTTGTTTTTAAGTGGTAACATAATGTTACCTAAAACAATACTGGAAAAAAACACATTAGTAACAGTAAAAAAGATAAGCAAAAGAAATGCAGTACAAAGCAAGAAGGCAGCTATTACCGGGTTTTGTAAGTATTCTTGCTTTGTTTTTTGGGTAAACTTCCTAAGCTACGTGACGGTTATCAACAGTAGGTCACTTAGCATATCGCAGGCCGTTTTTGTTCCTAGGCTACTCTACTCACGCTCAAACGAAATAAAGAATTATTTACTCCTACTGACTGTTTGCAGCTGGTAGCTCTATAATTTTACTGATTTCATTTACCACAAAAAAAACAATGCATGGAGTTTAGTAAACCACTTCAGTTTTATGTAATGTGATTTTTATCTAAATATGTATCTATATTTTGTTATTTACGTATTTATTATATTTTATGACAAACTTGAATTCTTATTGACTCTAATTTAAAGAAAAAAAATTTGTTTAATAATAATGGATTTTACAGGTATTAAATGTGATAGTTTGGTCGCTTCAACAATTTAGCTGCTTAGTGCAAACTAAGCATTAAATCGCTTTCGTGACTTCTGGGTTTGTTTGGTAGGAATGTCATTTGAAATAAGTAAATATACCATAAGTATGTGTGGTATCAGAAACTATTTATTTCGTGTAATTAACTCTGCAATGGGTTTTAACCAATCTTTTTTATAACTCCATAAATATTTTTTAATCAGGAAGTGTGCGGTTTATTTTGTAAATTCATTCTGCTGAAATGTATAGTTTTTAAAACGCTTTTTGTGGTTTTATTTAAATACTGTTTTTAAAACTTTTTGTACTATTTGGTGGCTAGGAAGTAAGGCTGTTTGTTTCAATTAAAATTTAAACAAATCGTGCTGGTTCGTATAAAATTCAGGTAGGTATGGATCGGAAACTTAGAACTCACTGTATGATTTTTTTTATGTCGTGGGCCAACCGTATAATTGCCTGGGCAGGTCGCGATGTGCCCAATCTTATGTCGGGTTAATCGATGCGAGTATCTATAATCGATTTGGCCATGTCGTGAAATGGCTACTTGCTAAGAATTTTAGATTGATTGGTAAAGGTTGTTCTTATTTTAGTTCACTTTGCCTAGGTTAGGCTAAATATTGTGACCGTAACGCCAAAACAGCCAAAATCGACAAATTCTATTATCTCTCGATTCTGAGAAGTGCAAATAATCTTGATACTTTGAAGTAAAAAAAAAATTCTCGTTTTACTCAGGGTGGGTCCCACTCACAGTATTTTCAATTAATAACTTTGCCTATAATAACTCTAAATAACCGATTTCCCAAAGCATGACCGGGTAGATTGATACGAACGATAAAGCCGTTAGGCAAATCGAGAAATGGCGGAGTATTGCGATGTGCCCTGGCAGATCTCAACCGGTCCACGACGACGAAAGAAAGTCGTTTTGGCAAAAGTCAAAGCAGAATTTGAAATTCATTTTTCTTTATGTATGTATAATAGGTTGGATTTTAAGTTTGATATAGTCTTTTAATATAGTTTACAAAAATGCGTCGTATGTACCCACACACACGCACACACAATTAGCTATTTTTCAGTTCACGTGACGCAAGGTCGACGTAATAAAAATGAATCAATACTCAGCCAATATTAACACCATCTCTAGGGACGCTAACACGCTCGAGTGTTTAAATTTTGAAAAAAAGCCCTTCCTTTAAAACATACATTGTTCTTTTTCATACTTATTTTTTCTTCAAAGAGTAAGTAAAGAAATAAAACTTTCTACAATTCGTATCTCAGACACAAAAATATATTTTGAATAACGGAAACAAATGAAATTTCTATAAATTGTTAGTTAATTAGGTCTCTTGGATCATTTCAACTGCAAGGATTTGATTTTTTTTACATTAACAATTATTTATCGATATCTATGCACATTTTTTAAATGTTACTAAATAAATTATTACATACAAATACTATTCTTATAATTTTCAGGAAGAAAACGTGTGAAATCAACCTTATTAATGGATTAACCTATGCCGAACTCACTTAAAGGTCCTTAACGGTGATTAATTTGTGTAATTAAAACGAATTAGGTTAATGTGTAGGTTTTGGACGCCAACCCTTTTTTTATTTTCATACAAACGCCACCATTTTCAGCTTATCTGATGGCATTAATCACAATTTCCACCCTCAATTAAAAGTGTGATGAATAAAAGCAATGCAAAGTCAGCTTTTACGTACGCTGCGATGCTTAGTTGACTAATATTGTTGCCTAGCGTTTGCCCACAGCTTCTGTTTCAGAAAACAAAAAAAAATCGGGTTCACGAAAATTTTGATATTACAATTTTTTTTACAAAATATTGATTCATAGCTGTTCCAGAGGTTGAATTACAGATTTTAAACATCAAAATACAAAATGTACCAATAGTTCCTTAATTTGATACTAATGCACGACCCGGGTTTTTTAAAGTAATTTTATTTTCCTATATTTGAATACTTTTATTTGATTATATTCGTTTTACATTAATTTGAAATCTTCAATTGGTCATATTTTCGAATATTCAATAGAAATCTTTTACTTAATTTCTTCTTCAAACAAAATGTTCAAGCTAAAATGTAACGGCAATATATCAGGTTAAAATAACAATACGTAAGAGGGCTGAACCACCCTATTACGGTCAGCGATTGTCAACCTTTACGTAGCTAGTACGGCAACAAATCATTCTAACACCTGACTTTGGTGTTATCGACGACGTGAAAAATTGCCGCTTCACAAATAAAGCTCGGCTAGGGGGCGCTGGTGGTCATTAAAATAAATTGTTGACGACAACTGCCGTAGACTTACCCCCTTAAGTAAGTGAAACTTTACGAGCCTTCATTAAAATTATTTCCAAGAAGCAATGGTTAATTAAATGGCAATAAAATATGAAAACTCGCCCTAAAAAATTTACCATAATTAGGTAAGATTTTTACAATGTAGTTTTTACTTTAAGGATGTATAAAAAGCGATCTGATAAAAAAAAGTATCAAAATTTGTGTCGAGATAGCGGTTTAGATTTTAATATCGTAACCAAAATCATGTATTTTATAAATCCTTTTGTGAATGAATAACGAATTCCAACAACATTTAAGACGTCAATAAATTTTAGTAAAAGGATTTAAAGGTATGCACACACCGAGTCTGTACAATGAGAGAAGTAAAACTCTTTTCGCAATAGCGGTTGAAAGGTCGTATGCCTTCACAGGGGACATTGGACGTTACTAATGTTTACGTTTAGTCCACCACCGGAATAAAGACTAAGCATTGGGTAGACTACACTTTTTATTTACTTTTGGGTAAGGTAGCTCAGTTTATTACGAACCTTGGTTAACCGATCGATCCAACCCGACGGGTCGAGGGTTCGAGTCTCGGTATGTAGCTGCCATGATTCTCAATGTGCCCGGATAGTGGCGACAGATTCGCAACCTGGGACTCAACATAAACATGCGAAATGCATTTTATAACACCTCTGCCAACCCCTCTCGAGGACTCACGCCGTAGAGTTTATGTTTACGTATGTAATGTAAAATTTGATGTTTGATTGCGACAAAACGCGGCGAGATACAGGCCTTTAGCGACGACGCGTCAAAGCATACATTTCGTCGGACAACATTTTATAAAAGTGTGCATTCGTTAAATTTGAAGCAAATAAATAAGTGTAGTAATAAAATTACAATTATGTTTTTTAACTTATATCTGTTTCCCAAAAACATTATCAAAACTATATCATATTTCAATATTATTTTCAAAATGACATTGTAAGAATGTACTGTGATCGGGGACCTAAAAATATATCATGCCTGTCGTAATAACACGTGTTACAAGTCTTTGAATAATTGCACTAAGAATGATTTTATCGTGTCTTATTTGAAAATACTATATTCTTTGCCTATTGCAGTACATTACAGTTTCCCTTTGACCCAGCAACTCTTTGACCGGACTTTTGGTAAATTCATCTTGAATATGTTTGACCTGAAAAGTGTTTTCCAGGATTTTAATGAGGAAAAAAGCTCAACTGGAATATCCTCACATCACATGTTATTTTTATTAGTCTAATAATTTCAGTCTACAATATTGTAACTAAAGTCTGGATATTGTATGTTTTTTCAGTTTTCAAGTTTTTGTTGTTTATTCGTTGCTTGATTTTTATTATCATTCTGACAACTATGTTACGAGTTGGAATTAAAAATATAGGTATAAGCTTATTATGACAGGTTAATTTTACAAGCATTAATACGTGAAAAACAACATTCAATATAGAAACGAAGGGCCCTTAAGAAAATATCTTTAAAAACTTTACTCCTCATGAGACAGATAAAAACTTAGATACTAGCTTGTCTAACCCCAATAGAAGATTTTATACTGAAAACGATATTCTCTCAAAACGACCGATAACACATCAATCAACTTTTACAGCAAAAGTTATTGTAAAACTAAACGCACTAAACGCAACCTTACATTATCTGTTCTAAATTTAAGAGGCGAATAAATAGTTTGACATTTCTTTGTCATAAACTGGGATATGTTAACGACTTTTCCTACTAACATTGCAAATGAATTTCTCTTACTGATGATCCAGCTTTTAATTTATATCGTATACAAAGAGGAATAAGGATCAATTTCGAATTGTATAGGGAGCGCATAAAGTTTTTCATATCACTGAAGCAGGAACGGTAGCTACACTCATAAAGGGGGAAACTTTACAAATCTTCGGATTTCTTACGCTTTTACGAACTCGTAATATATTTATCTGCCCCCTGACACATGCACAATATTCGAAGTTTGTCACTTTGGGATTTACCTTGCGTTAAATGCCTCCGTTGATTACATAATTCTCAAGACAAGTTACAAGGTTGAACTTTCAAAGAGTATTTACGCTGATCTCCTTTGAAATAAACAGAATGTTAGAAAATTTTAAAGGGACGTTTCAAATTAATTTTGTTTAATCCATTTTAATTTTGAAGTGGATTAAATATCTGATTCCAGTTCGTGTTTAACTTGTGCTTTGATTTCACGAGGAAGAACGTAATTTGAAAAGTTTAATGATTCACAGGTAGATTAACTTAATTATGAATGTTAGTGACAAATTATACTGTAAAATTACTTTATTAAAGTAAATTTATTTACCATGTATCCTGTTAGTACCTTTGGTAGTTATAATATTGAACTGAAATCCGTTTTTAAAAATTTATTATATTATTGTTAACAGAAAATTTTACCTTGAAGAATGAGTCAAAATTGGGTAGGTATGTTCCCATTTATACTGCTTTTCTACAAAATGTTTTAGCCCTATCTGGTTACGATTTAAACCGACCGACATGATATTTAACTGCTTCGCTCTCAACTCCCTCCGCACTAACGTATCTAAGAATGGCGCCGTCTGAAATGAACTCATAACACTTTTATGAGAAAGCGCCCATATTCACACTTGTGGCACAGATTAACTAGCTAGGAACTATATTTAGAAGCTAGAACTGGGTTTTATTAAGATTGCCTAATGCGAGTTCCATACCCATTTTGCAATTGCAGAATAAGACATGTGAAGAAACAGGTCAAATATCTACTATTAAATATCCAGTATATAGCTAATTCTACATGAAAGTGTTTTGCTTTCTTTTTTTGACGTTTTTGGAGTCACGCATAAATAATGAAGTTATTAAGAAACTTTATCATTAATCCAAATCATGCCATCAAAAATTTAGGTAAATATGCACAGAAAATTTACGGCTGTTACATTCATCAATAGGTCAGTAGTAATAAAATTAGAATCTCTTGTTTTTCACCGAAGACTAATGCAAACATACCAAAATTAAGCTTACTATACAAAAAGTAGTACAAAAAGTTTACTATAGTACTTTTTTGCATTAAAACTGATGCAGTTTCATATTCTTTGCGGGACCGTGGTCACAGATACGGCCGCCATTAAAAACGCCGTCGACCGCGCAATCAGACGCTCTATGCCATCACTGTATCATCTTAATTAAAATCTAGTATTTATGGCTACTTGTGCTAATAACGGATGTAACGTTCAACACCATATTCTATGGTAACTCAAAAGTTAGTGCTCAATATATAAGCTAGCTAGTTTACGTTGCAAACTCGATAGTTCTTTAAAAGTTATTAATTTTCAGTTTATCTTTATTTTTAAGAATTTATCATGCATTTTTTTCATTTAACAAGAAAAAAAATTGCTTACTTACATTTCTGACAACAACCTTAAAATTTTTTTAACAACAGTATTATTATCTACAAACAAAAAAATCCCACGGCTATATACATCTACGCCATAGTTTTCCGCCCACACCTACCTACCTACAACAAATTAATATACCTCTCGCAGCGATAACGCGCCGATAACAGTTTGTTCTCATTTGTCGCTCATTTAGAAAGGTAAACAGCTCGGTGAACAGCCAATATGGACTAATAAATGCAATGTGGAGGTGCGGTCCCAATAACAATGGGTTACCATGGCAAAAGATAACTTTTTTTCTTAAGAAGATTAGCTTTATTAAAATAACATATTGGAATAAGTTTGATTTAAAATTACAGTTAGCAGACATTTCACCTGATGCCTTTCGACACGACGATGCCTTTGATGTCAGAGAATGCCAATACACAGCAAAGCTAATGCGCTGCCCATGCAGAGGAAGAGATGTAACACCTATCACTAGTTCAGAAAAATGATGAGTTCAAGTGCTCATCAATTGTTTGATCAGAAACATAACCAACTGCTTCACAGCAGAAAGAGATACGAGGGTACGATCCCAAACGATTTTGCATTTAGATGTACCACCTTTTAACCGGTTTATGTAAATATACTGAAGGTTCTGTATAACCCAAAGAGTTTGCCTCGCTCAATAAACGCAGAATTGAATATAGCCAAATGTTAATTTGGCTTAAAGTGCACTGAACTTCACTAATCATTTAAATTTTTATGGAAATTTTGTTAAAAATGACATTTTTATAATCTCATATGTAACAAAACATAACACAAATATTAGAAAATTATATAAATACAAAGGTTAAAAAACGGTGAATCTGGCACCATACCTTTATGAACTCACATAGTTTATGCAGCCTTTATGAAATTCACAGTATATTAAAAGTCTTGGTATTCGGTTTCACATTAACAAGTAGGCAAGTTAATGGGCAATTATGGTGATACCTGCACGTAATTTATTAGCGCTTCATGTTATTAAAATCAATTTTTAATAACATTAGTAAAATTAAAATATTTTGGGTTGACACCTTATTTGTCGAAAATCTTTGAGTTGTACAATAGCAAAGATAAACTTAAAAAGCCTTTTGCCATCAAAACAGATTTCTTAATGTTGACTTCAAATTAAAGTACACTTTACTTTGCAGCTGGGTGATACCAGACGATTGCAAAAAAGCTTGTCACAAACAGAATACAAAAACTTAATTACGTTACACATTTCCCTGGTAGTTGGTCACAAACGAACCGATGAAATGCGTAGATTAAACCCATCCAACTGAATATTTGTATGTTTGGGTGAACGTCACTAAATAGTCGCGTAGTTCGTTCAATATTATGATAAGAGAAATACACAGTTTCAATATTGTTGTCTCTGATATAAAATATAATCAATTTCAAGTATATTTGCAACTACGGATTGACTACGTCGTAGCTACCGTAGCAACATCGTAGCAATGTTCGCGAATATTTGTTCATAACAATAATTTTCTTCTCACCAAATAGAAGGTAAAAAACGCAAAATCTCCGGAGGTTTTCTTCATTTACCCGTTTTATATTGAGTGAAATTTTGTAGCAACAAGACACCTTACATCTTAAGGACACTTCCCGTATTTACTCACCCTTCAGCAGTACTGAGGGCAAAAGGCGGAATTTTGTCAATCAAGGGATTTACCTTCAACTTGAAGTGACAATGTTCTTAAGTTACAATCCGGAATGCTTAGAAATCCGAGAAGACAACATTTTCGTCAATTTTCCTTGAAAAGATAAAATTCTCCCGATTGAGACACTTTCTCTTTTTACTTTTATTCTGAAAAGAGATGTTATTTATTATACTCTCCGCCTTTTGTGTTGCAAGTTGAAAATATTTAATATATAATGCTATGCCTACACAATCGTAAATTAAGTGAGATAACATAATACGATGAATTAAGGTCGAAAAGAACCGTACATAATTATAATAATCTTGATACTACGAGTGCGTGGGTACATTTGAATTGTCTTATATCCCTCATCATGTTTTTGCTATGAACGTCTGTAAGACTATGCACGTGGCAACTTCATCCTTATTTATAGTAAATTCAGAAATCAGCTAAGCATTGACTTTAGTATTAATCTTAATCTCATTATCTTTCTGAACTAGTGATAGCTTTTATATGTTTTAATGCCGTGAGATGAAAAAAAAAACGACAGTTGAGGATCAGATCAATAGATACAAAGTGTTCATAAAAGCAAAGGTCAAAATGAAAAGCTTGTTAAAAGTTAATGAAGTCCAGTTCTTCGTGGTAATTAAAACCTGATGAGTGCCCGTAGCTAAGCTCGGTAAAGTGGGACTATCGATCGTGGACGGTAACTGTTCACATAATACCCCCCTCCCTGCCGCCTGGCTTAATCCAGAAAGTCACGTGACGATCACGTGTCGCAATCCGGTGGCTTATTCTCCAACTGCCCGGTAAAATATCGAGTCGAGTAGTCTTTTGACATGTCTGACTGATTCACTGATTTGATAGGCACACGATAAAAACAGCGGTATAAATTTTATTCTAAAAATTTTATTAAGAAAGTGCATCGAAATATTGTAAAAGGGAAGGGATTTTGAAAATTTCTTTTATCAATTTTCCAACCAATGATGCAAATATATCAAATAATTGAGAATAAAAAATAATTCCTTTAAATTTCCATTTTAACGTTGTAGAAGAATTGAAAATAATTTTAAAAACTCAATTACCTCCCCTTCTGAGTGCAATTATACTTTCTTCAAATTATATTCATTAATTATAATTTGTATTCATAATTGTTAATTTGCGTAGATGGGACGCATAACGAAAATTCCCCTACTACGTTTAAACCCGCAGGCATTTAATGCAATTCGCCTTTAAACAAAGATTTGAATACCATAAAGTGGTTGGGTCAAAGATTAGGTACCCAAGATACACCCTGAGGCCCGCCTTTCATATCGCTCCAAATCGTAAAGGCATAATTTAGAACAGGCACATTAGTTAGGGGACACGAACCTTAGGGCGATTTAAAACGACCTTAATCTTCTTACTACACTATTATGTTTACAAACAAACGTGGGCATAATTTTATGACGGAAAATGAACAAACAATCAAGGATGGAATCTTACATCTTGAGACTAAATTGCTTTATTCTTCAACTTCCATGCCATTTTGCGGCCAATTGCAACTTTAGTTATCATCTTGGAACTTTCATTCCGCGTTTACGGTAGAAGTTTAAAACCACCATAGTCAATGGCGAATGCTATCACTACCCTGCATCTCAATCATATATATCTGAACATACATAACTTTTTTTCTTGAATTTTGAAATATCTGTGAATACAGTTTTTATATAATTCAGAAAATTATAAGAAAACAGAATTAAAGTAAGGACTGGAACATATTCGCATTCTCAAGTATCGAGTTTCCTTGTGGATCGTTTGAGTGCTATTTCGAAAGCTCATCTGGTAAATGCAGTACGCAATGGCGATTGCTCGGCGTAGTAGGGCGGCACGTTCGCTTAAGTATTGTTGATATTCTAAACCTCCCAGTAGAACGGACCTTGTGTCGCAACCACAGTGTCGCTTGTGCCCGCCTGATTGTAAGCACTAGTTAAAGTACGACCTCTGTACGACGAATATTGTTTTGAGCTTCGGATATATTTTTTATGCTTACTAAACCATTTTGTTTTTCTCTTTTTTAAAATCCAAACCATCAAATTTATGCCAAAATAACAAACATACGTGCAATCACGACAGTAAATATTTAATCTTATTTGAAATTCTCCTAACGATGACGTTTAGATGCTTAACATTTTCGTAAGGATTTGTTCCTATGTTTTCACGAATTGTTAAAACTGATTTGGGTTTATTTATTTTAATCTTAACCATACATTTTTATGAGTACATGTAATACGTATATTTAACTATTTTCCCATTCATAAATAAAAGATAGAAAATTAGATCTAAATGATAAAATCTAATGTTGAGTAAGATGCACATTGTTAATTAGATAAGATTACTTGAGAGAAAAAAAATGGCGTCCTTTGTATGGTACGCAGATTCTCCACCTAAATACAGCTTCCCTAAATTTTACAACGTTTCTTATTCATTGGTTGAAGTTTAGCCAGTCTCATTACCTCACTTAAAATTATGCTAAAATTTTAGCCGATTACAAATTTTGAACATTGTGTATTCCCGCAACAATCATTACTTTTACAATGTCGATCATGCTAGGAAAAATTTATGTAATTTGAATTCTTACTTTCTTATTGTGATATTTTAAACATACTCGTAATAACTGTATTTTTTTTTAATTAGCCTAAACATTCGACATAGCAAGCTGGCACGTCCGTGAAAGTCGCTCGCAGTTGGCGAAGCGTTAAATGCTACATTTTCCTCGGCCATTTGCAATTCGATATCAAGCTAAGCTGTGCGGGATTGAACTCTGTGGATTGCATGTCTCATCCCATTTCATATTGTAATAATATTCATCCCTTTTAAATGTAGAGCGAATTGCTTCCGCCACAAGCAAATTGCTCGGATGCATTTTCACAAGATTTTCATAGCTTACACTTACCACTGTGAAGCTTTAACAGAATTTACTGTGAGCACTACTGGAAAAGTCGAATTAACTTTAAACGGGATTTCGACTTGATATCGTTTTGCAATGAGTTTCAAAAATTGAATACGTACAGTATTGAAAACAAGGCATTTGTTAACATATTTAATAAAATACAACGCTTGAAAGATAATGATAACAAATTCTCAAAAGCTTCGACTTGACGAGGTTTTTGTAAGAACACATCAGTGAAGCTAGACTAGACAAGTATACCTTACATAGAACCGAAAAAAAATGGAGATTGAAAATTAATAAACGGGCCGAAGCTCAAATAAGTCTGCAACGAGCAAATTACATGTAAAATTGCGGGTGTCTTCTGTAACTAAAAAGTAAAAATTAATAGCGATCGTTTGAATGAACTTTGAAGTTGTATTGTGAACGTTGAAACTAGTTTTTTTTTTCTAAAAATATTGAACAGAAGACATCATGATTTTTTTGTACATGAAACGGGTAAGGCATCACTTCCAAATAGATACTTATTAATACAGGATTTATTTAATATTATTATGGAATTACAACTAAAACATTTATATTGTTTCAGTTTAATTCTCATAAAATGCAAAATATTTAACAAGCGTAGGTAAGTGTACAAAAAAAATTTTTCAAACTATTAATTAAGTGTTTATTAAAAGAATCAGTAAAAATTCATTATCATCTATATTCAAACGGCAGTTTAAACTAGGGCCTTTATTTCTTGCATCTTTGGAAAGTGAAGGACTTACTCAAGTTATCTTCAAGTAGACAATCATGACAAGCGTGGGTCGCGCCGCCTGTGGCATCTTTTGTGAGCTTACTTATTGCAAACCACACAAACTATATCCCGACAATATTATAGGTGCAGGCGGGCAAACCCAGTACAAAGATTCACCTGCAGCAAATTCCAACTAAACTTATAATTTATTTCTTTAAAATAATGATTAGTAAAACATTTCGTTTTCTTGTTTATCTTGATTTGATTTAGAATGCAGATAAAAACCGCATATACATCGATCCCACCAACTGGGAGCTCATATGATGCCTCATAGAGATACACAGGTCAAACTTAAAACACCTTTATTTGTCGGGTATTAAAAATGAAAATGATGTTAGCTATACCAACTTATTGTCTTTAGAATATAAAGTAAATGTTGTCACTAATTGGCTTCAATTAAAAAAGTGTATTTGTAATTTTATTGTACATCTAGCGCCGCTCGCGATAACACCGCAACTTCAAGTCTTTGCGACTTATGACCAGCTACAAACCACACACCTACCGGCCGCTCGCATTACCTTCTTACAATAAAATCTTCATCATTCCAGTCCAGTGGCAGTAATAGAACTAACAAATTGTTCATTCTTCACGGAATAATACGCCCACTGGCTGTACCTGATCCTTTGTGCATAAAGCAGCAACTAAATTATCTTAGTTTATTATCTATGTATTTCATCCGTATCTTTTGAATAATTTTATTGCAAAATCATGTGTAGTATGTCGTTCCACGTTTAAAATGATAGGTAGAAAGAACCAAAAATTATAAAAAATTGTGTACTTACTGCTATCTGAAATGTATTTACCGATTTTTATGATGTGATACAAACAGTACTCTTAACAATACCTAATGTAACTATATGTTTTTTCTGTAATTAATTATTAAACTATTTTGCTTAACGTAAAACGCAAAGCATAAGTCACTTTGTTCCCATTACGAAACCACGTTATCAGCTTATCAAAATTACCACATTATCCTTCTAGAGCGTCGCGGTACTGGCGTGCATTTTAATACCTTTTAATGGTGCAGTCCTACTGTATGCCAAAAGATTATGTTAGACAAATAGCCCTTTCTCACTAGCCCTTCTAAAAGTTAAAACACAATTATTATTATAGATAACACAAACAAACGTTGATCTTTACGAAAATTACACTATAAAAGACATAGTAACTTGAGAATGATTTCAAAAATATATTTTAGGAAATGATCAAGCTGAAGTAAAATAACGAATGTTCATTAAATAACATTAATAGCAATGTTACTCAATGTATTTATTATTCCTACATATTGCTAACTTGCCTTTTCTATTTGACTCGAGTCTCTTAGAGTCAAGGAGCTGTTTAAACGTAAGTCTGAAGTGCTCTTTAGGCCATAGCCGACATTTCTAGGCAAGATAAACAGTAGAGGCGTTGTAGAGATTAGGTGCTGCGTCTTAAACACTGAAGATTTCCTCTAGCGAATGGCCTTAATAGCTCTAAGGAGTTCTATTCGTATAAATGGTTTCTTTTATCGCCCAACAAAATTAAAACTAACCTGCAAAGGATCTCAAAACAAAAACTTCACGTACAAATTAGCATACGAAACGTAAGCAAATGAAATTCATTTTTACGTCCCATTTGCTGAATTTCACAGCTACACTAAAACTCAGAGAAATTATAAACAACAGAGGTATTTAAAACAACGTTTCCTGGCAACAGTGCCATTCCAGAGCGCTTCTAAAATTTTACTCACATTTTAATTTACCGGAATAAGAGAAAAGGTTGCATTGTCATAGAACTAAGAGCTAAAGAACGTAGTCCGACTCTTAATCTGGCCCGAGAGCTTTCTGCTTCTTTAATGATATCTTGAGACTTCTTAGTGCCCATACACAACACTGCATGAGACAGTTTTTAAAATTTAAGCCGGCACTAATGCTTTTCGCTCTGCCAGCCAGGAATACTTATTCAAATTTGTAGGCGAAGGCGGTCCCATGCTTTTGTGATGTGGTCGGTATTAGCATAACGCTAAGCATACATAGGAGTATTCGATGAGTATGTAACTGGTATAAAATTTTACGGTTTACCCTTATATTGAATAGGCCCATAATAAACGACAATCCCCAGGTCGAAGTTGATATTCTATTTAACGCATAAAAATTTCGTTTTGATTTTTCGCTAACTTGCTTAATGTGCTCAATAAAATGGAATTTCTTTTCAAGTATCAAACCGAGATAACATTCAGAATAATTTATTAAGAATAATTTATACTGCTACTTTCTTGGGTTGCATTTGTTACGGAGCCCCCGTGTGGGCGGATAGAGCCACAATTGGCGCTGCGCGACGTAAATTGCTTCAGAGTCAGAGATTAGCGTTAATTTTTCTTTGTAAAGCGTATAGAACCGTCAGCACTGAGGCCCTGCCGATTCTTGCGGGCGTTTTACCGGTAGATTTGGAAATACAACGGCGTGCGGCAATGTATTACAACTCGCGGAATGGTATGAGTTCAGATTTTCTAAAACCGAAGGATAGGGCTAAAATCAGTAGATTATTTGATAGCAACGACAACGTTCATAAAAAACTAATCGACGAATGGCAAACTAGATGGGATACTTCGACTAAGGGGCGGCATTTATTTAAATTTTTCCCTATAGTGCGCGAACGGTTAAATAAAACGTGGCTTGATATCGATCATTGCGTAGCCCAATTTCTAACCGGGCATGGTAACTTTAAGGGCAAACTTTATTCATTTAACTTGGTGCCGTCACCTTTTTGCGAATGTTCAACGTCGGATCAAGAATTTGTGCAAACTGCCCATCATATCTTGTGGGAGTGTAGTCTCTGGCATGACGAACGGTTAATCATGTTGAATTCGATTCAAGTATCTGCGTGTAGTCCTATTTATTACCTAGATCTTGTGAAAACGAAGGGAAACTTCCGTGCCTTTAAAAAGTTTTGTCACCAATATTACTGGTGTAAGATTTAGGTTAGTATCTAATTTATCCCCTATTAGTTAGTGGCATACCGTGGTGTTTAGACGGTCAGGCGTCTCCTGACTGTCTCCCCTTTAGATTTTTGGGCCTCTGGGCCATTTCAATTGCTGTCTCCGCTTTGCTGGGAGGGAAGTCTGAAACCGCTTTCTTACTACCTCCTATTTCTTCTGATTAAGTTCGTTGCGGGTCCCAAGACAGCCGGTAGGGTGTCCGGGCACAGCCTGTGCATCATTGCACAGCTGCATTATTCGTTGATTATTCGATCAAAGGACGCCACTGTTGATCCTGATAAACAGGAGTTGCAGTGGTGGGACAGAGTGGCGGGTGTGCCCCGAAAAAAGGCCCATAATAAAATGTAGACGTGTTCTCCGCCGAGCGCCTGGGAACTGAATATGTTGCATTGATAACGAGAACGGTATACTGTTTTAATCATAACTTTTTACCAAGTATAACCCACAAAGTTATACTTTTAAATGTTTTATTATAGTGTACACTTCAAACTCTTTGAATTACCTTGGTAACGATATTTGAAAGCCATTAAACCAACAACTGAAGGCAATCTCGAGAACTTATTCACCAAGAAATTGGAAGTTGGTCAAAGAAACGCCAACTTTAAACGAGCACAACTAAACAAGTTTTTCGTTTGAAATAACACAAAACAAATTAAGGTTAAAAAGTAGAATTAAAAGTTGAAGATCATAAAAAACCTGTAAAAAAATGATATTTTAATAACCTTTAAAATGTGTAAAAATAGATCTTTAAAATAAAAGAGATGTTAAAACCTTACTCTTCCGATCAAATCGCAATCTTTTTAAACAGGTATAGTAAAGGTATTATGACTTCTCATGAATAAATCGAAGAAACTAAAATACTCGATATTTCTATCATCGATTCATAATTTATTAGTTCTTGAAAACGTTTATCCTTTTTCATGTTGATTTTTTTGTCCAAAACTTTTTTTTTCATTTTAATAAATACACGTACTCACTCAGGTTGAAATTTTATTTAAAATCTTGCTAATATGTATCGAAGGACCATCTTCTGTTATCTGACATATTCCTTCAGTGCCATTCTGTATTATTTGTCACCAATGAAGACTTTTTATTACTTTTCACGGTTTTCAGTTGTCTCATAACAAAACACGACAGCGTGTTTGTTAGTTAAACCATTGTTGTTTCCATTCTGTGTCATTAGATTTTTCTTTTTGTTAAAAAATATTAATAAACAGTTGTATAGTCTTGAACGGAGCAGTGTTTTCTAAAATGAAATGTCAATGTGTCAGCTACAGCACCATAGTTCCTTGTTTCATTATAGCCGCTAGCAATTTTCTACTGAAATTTCGTCCTTTGACCGCATTTTTAATTTTAACTCTGTTACTTTTGATTGTTTTTCTATTCTTAGAAAAATCCACTTCAATAATAAAAGGGTCTGAAATCTTTTTACACTATACAATATTACATAGTGTTTGTAAGTTTTCCGATTATAAAGTAAAATGTGCAGAGGTGTATTTTAATTATATTTTACATACTATAGGTACAGGTGGTAGATCTACGTGCAACATCGTCTGGGTTGGTACCACCCTCCTTTTTATTTCTGGCGTGAAGCAGTTAGCTGTGTTTTTGTTCGAAGGATTTGAGAGCCAGTATAATTACCGGCACGAGGGGTATAACATGTTTACCTCTACATGCAAGGCTTAATGGGCGCTCTTTCACATCAGGGGCATCGTCGTGTTAATAGGCGGCTGTATCACTTTGAACCGGTTGAACCGTTTGCCTGTTTGCCCATGGAGTAGTATAAATATGAAAATATATAATTATAAATACTAACCTATAGTGGAAACAACAAAAAAAATGCCATTAAATCACTAACAAGAAAATTACCTAATGTTTAAGTTTAACTTTTTTATTGGAAATTAACAATAATACTGAGGAATCCATACAAAAGGTAACCGTCACTGTATTCTTTTTAATCATTTCCAATCTGGCAACTACACAATTCGTTTGATTTAACCATAATTAGATAGCAAAAATGAAATAAATTCCTGGGAGCAAAAAATACGTTTCAAGTACCAAACTACAGTTTTAAAATACCCACTGAATATTTGTTATTTCCTGTTCAGGATTAGCTATTTTTACTTTCATACAATACAACTTATTTATCTGCTTCGGTAACTTTTGCATAAAGCCTGCATTCCGATCGACATGCTTAGTGGAATTGCTGTAACTTTGTACCGATTCAGCTAACCATTGGGCAGATACGTACGATACCCGATACGGTTTGACAATGCACATGCAAATTATTCCGCTAAGAGAATTTGTGTGTCTTCCCATAGTTTAAAATCGCGACTAGAGAAAATCGAGAACAAAATACGACTTTGTCACCAAAGCAAGATATGCGACAGCTAGCGCCGCTTGCGTTGGAACCATTAAGTTGGTTTTTCAGTACGGAAAGTTTAATAGCTACGTTTCTAAAAGTACTTCCGCGATCTTTGCAACAATTATTTAGGAACCGGTATTTTCTCGTCTTTACTTCCAATCGCGTCCGTTCAGTCAAGTTTTGCATTATTTGGTTTCGCTTCAAAAGGTAGACGAAGCAAATTGATCACGAGGAAATTTGCTTACAAAAGAATAGGAAGTAAACCTATTAAAATCGATATAATTTGTATAACTGAATTTAAATTCTCCTGACAGGTCTCAAAAGTAAACTATCTGCTTTGCATTATTAATAAGAAGAGAATTTGACCAAACAAAAAATACCTTACATTATTTTTTTTACATAAACTAATACATAAATATCTCTACCATTATTAATAAACTAAACGTAGAATAATCTTAGGAATATCTGAATATTTCAATATTTTCCATTTCAAAACGTTTCCCTAACGTAAGATTAAAAACAAGAAAAATATTGACGAAGATTCCCTTAAAATTAAATCTCATTAAATGAGATTATTAATATTGGTCTTCGATATCTTACAAGTTTATTGTTATAAGCTTTCTCAAATTTAATTAAGGCTTATTGAAAAGAAAAAATGTTGCTACAAAAACTGTGTTTAAAAATTCAATATCGCAAAATTATGTTTTTAATTAAGTTTTCTTCAGAATTTACGGAAGTTTAGTTTTCCTTGCCCGGGGCGTTCAGAACAATATTGAGTTTCTTGCGATCTTTATAACTCCGAATATTGAATATCGAAGAGATATCTACAAATAGATAAGCCTGGATACATTTTTTATACACGATTATCCATAATAACAATTTTAATAAATAAATCTCCTGCTTATTTCTACTTCTTCAAGCCTGATCTTTTGTTTGCAATTAACAGAATTTAACAAACACACACATCACATAAACTCACGCCGTTGTCCCTTGAGAGGTGTGGGCAGAAGTGCTACACACCGCTTTTCGCATGTTTACGTTGAGTCCCAGAGTGACAGGTTGCGAATCTGTCGCCACTGCCCGGATAGCGGATAGTAGATTCATTGAATCATGGCAACTACAACTACCGGTAACCCAAAACTCTACCCCCAACCTGTCGGCTTGGGTCGGTCGGTTCCATGCTACCATGCCCTCACAAACACACACACACACACACAACGGTAGTGTGTCCGGGCACAGCCTGTGCGTCATTGCACAGCTGCAATATTCGTTGATTATTCGATCAAAGGACGCCAGGACAGAGTGGCGGGTGTGCCCCGAAAACACACACACACACAGAAATTTATCAAACGGCCAAAACACTTTCCTCATCATATATGTTGTTTTTTCAATTGTAAGTAAACAACAAGTAGCTCTATCTTTTAATGAAAACACTCTAATTGCATTTTTTAAGTTGGTCACTATGTAAACAAATGCAGATGAAACGCTTATATTGTTCCAATTGAAACAGCTATTCACTGTTCTTGAAAGTAACAGACAAAACCAGTGTATTTCCCGTGACATCTTATTAATTTTGTCAAAAGGAAAACTATCTCATTTTGCCAAACAATAAGGAATGTTATTACTTGTTCCGGCACTCTATTATCGATACCGGGGGAACTGTTTCCATCAATATTACCTATTTGTTTTCTTTTCAGCTTCTGTAATAATGTTATGAGAGATAGCTGTAATTTATCTAGGTATGTATAAACATTGAAAGCCTTCATTTAGTGTATCCACATACACTGAGTAAAGGGTTATATTTGTACAAAAATCTTCACTAGCTCATACGTAAATTGTCTAATTAAAATTTTTACTAACTAAAGTGTCTTCGGATAAAATCGTTAGTTTAACTTCATTCAAATATTAAATTACAACATTGTATATATAAGTAAATTTTAAGAAACAAATTTAGGGTCTTCTGAGTTGTTCTTAAATTTCTTCTTTGTTCTTGTGTGTTCTTTTGTCTCGTAAAATTTTAAGTCACATTAGTGTGTGTGTACTATTAATTTTGCACATTAACGTCGAAAATCATTAATAAAACTACAAAATTGCATTTGTGTGTGTAGATAAAATTTTAATTTTAATTTTAAGCAAACATAAGGTGGTCTCACCCTATTCAACTAATTTATTTGTTTGAGTTAAGCGCACCCCCACATCAAATAAAAGAGATCAATTATGATAATTTAGTATTTAGAAATTATACCTTTTTACTTGTGTAATACGATTCAATCCTCTTGCCATTTACTACAAGCGGAACTACTGGCAGACATAGAGTTAGGAAACAATCCATGTTGTAACATATGACTTGAAACAGAAATGGTATTTTTATTTAGGGAAATAATGTGGTAAAAAAATCTTCATTTTCCTATTTCTATTTGTTATAAACATATTTAGTTCTTTAAAACTGGACGACCTTTTTGAGACATAATATTTTTCCCTTTTTTCAACATACGGACTTTGATTAAGCTTTTTTCGTAAAAAGAAATCCTTGATTGTAAATATTCATAGTAGGTTCTTTACTTTATTATAATGAAATATAGCAACAGAAGCACAAAAGTCCCACCCATTCAGCGCCTCTATAAGTCTACTTCCTATGAGATATGCGATAGGAATTGCGCTAAATTACATACTCGTAGTGTTCTGTAATATATTGTAATGAAATGCTATACGCTCTGCGGGTGATTATTGAAGCGAGAAATTGCTTAATCATTCAACTGCATAATGTCTGCGTCAATGATTAGCGTCGATATGAAATCGTCAGGAAATTTTTGACGCACGCGCGATTTGTGGGAATAAACAAAGCAGGTGGTAATGGTAAATTAATTTTCTACAATAGATTCAGTTGTTGTTCGATTATATACTGTAATTGCTTGCATCCTTGGATATAATTTGATTAGTTGCTAACGTCAGTAGAGATATCGCACGTTAAAACCTTATTAATAAAAATTTGAGGTAAAAACTTAACTAACCGAGCTTTGAGATCTTTTATTGATTTCAACAATTATTTTCATTTATGATTATGATTAATTTGGTTTAAACTGCATTAAAAATGAACTACGCCTTGAGTTGGAAGAGAAGTTAGCAAGATCTGCTTTAAAAGATAAACTTGTTTCAACTGAATCAAAACTACGACCTCGGTGGCGCAGTGGTGTAAACAGCCGACTGCTACGCTAGAGGTTCCGGGTTCGAATCCCGGCGGGCGCGGGACTTTGTGTTATTTGCAAGACGCATTGTTTCGCTTACCGGTCTTGGATGTTGTATTCTTATCTATTTAGTATATACCATAGCGTTGCTTAGTTCCTGTGACACAAGTTCTTACGATACTTACTACAGGGCTGAGTAAATGTGTGTGTCGTGATGTGGTTATTATTATTATTATGAAAGAAATACCATGTAAAGAACCAAGTCAAATTGTGCCGGTATTCATCTTCATAATCAAATGGAAATGGAAGTGACTACTACAAACTCGCATGCGTGTTTCCAAAATAGACAAGCAGTTGAAAGAAGCAGAAGCTACTATTGCAAGTCTTGCAGGGTCTGCTAAAACCTTTGAAGATAAGATAAATAAATACTGATTTAGGGATATTTTAAAATAACAAAAACAATCTAATATCCTGAGTTTTTTTCCTCAGAGTTGAGAAAAAGAATCGCAACTCGAAGCGCGTGCTAGAAAATTGAAGGAAAATTTTAAAACTGGAGAAGTTACTAACAATCAGTTTTTAACAGAAAGATGCATTTCTTTGTAGCTATTTTGATATGATGATACTTTTTTCAGAGTTTCTACAACGATTTTTCCTTGAAAACCTTGCAATGGTACACTATGTATTTTCGGTAGCCTAAATCAACATCGTATGTTACCCCAGTATTTAGATTTCATGAGCAGTAAATTTTGGAATAAATGACCCCCGACCGGCCGCTGCGTCAGCGAGATGAATAAAAACACGCTCGAATTTTGTTTGGCAACTCTTTTTATGAAATACCTAAATTGAACTGATTTATTCATCTACTTTATTTTTAGAATCTGTTTTATTGCAATATATTACAAATCCAAAATAGCCAACAATTGTTACTACGAAAATGTTTTTTTTTCCTTCCTACTCTCTTAACAAGATATCTAGATAAAACAAAGTGTTGCTATCAAACAGCTTGCGTCATTAACATGGGATCGCCACAGCTATGTGGATCACATAATATAAACTTGATGGCGATAGCACTATCACGGTATAATCATAATAAATCGTGAATTGCAATAGGGCTGTGATAAAACAGAGATTAGCTTAATTTACGATTATGTAACTGAATTTCCTATGTTTGTGCCAAGTCGCCTACTCCTTAACAAAATTATGTAGCCCTCAAATTTAATAAAACTAAAATAAGAAAACTTTAAAAGCTGATAGAAACAAATGTTAGGTTTGAAATAAAGCCGCTGATATCGTTGCTCGAGTGTAATTATTTATGCTGAAATTGCATTACATAAGTTGCACAAGTTTTATTCAGTCGGTAGGTCACAAGTTGCAAGGGGAGCATTGTAGCTACGAGAAGTTTATTGCACCAAGCACGGGCATTAAAAGATTTAGGTTACAGTGGAGGCTGCTTTTTAGTGGTACTTTTTATAAATAAAAAGTCGGAACTATGAATTTCCAACCAAATGTTAAACGTTTATATTTATAACAGATTAAAAAGAACACCGTGTGTTGTGCTAAAATAAATTTGAGTTAGTTGAGTCACTTCGATAACAATACTGTTATTAAAAGTAAATAAAACTATTTTGAATTAAACTAATGTTTATAATTCATTAACTTTTTAAATTTTGCAAGTCTAAAAGAAAGCCTTCTCCGTATTTAGTTACCAAACGCTTAACTGCAAGCATCTTGGCTGTAAATATTCTCATACAGTGCCTTGGCTTGTGACAATACGCCCGCTATGAATATGAATTCGATTAATTAAAGTGTATGTTAATCCTCGCTTTGTCTTCTTAATTAACTTTCTTCTGTTTCATTGTTTTAAGCCCACACTCATATAAGGGATGTGAAATTTATTAAAAAAATACTAATATCGTCACATAACAAAGAGTTTTACCTAATGTTTTTTAGTTTCTTTAAAAGAGGCAACTATTTAACCTCAATCTAACCAGTGACAGTGTGGCCAAAGTTGTAGCAAGCTTGTCCTGAAAACGCCAATTTACTCTCTACAAAAAAAAAAATCCGTTTTGTTCCCTTCATAAAACTCGTACACATTTCAATGAATACTTTAAAA
Source organism: Choreutis nemorana (assembly GCA_949316135.1). Classification (NCBI taxonomy): domain Eukaryota; kingdom Metazoa; phylum Arthropoda; class Insecta; order Lepidoptera; family Choreutidae; genus Choreutis; species Choreutis nemorana. The sequence continues at coordinate 6,479,965 of OX438609.1, forward strand.
AATAAAATAACACGATACAAGAGAGAAAGCGATCTACTAGTATTGAAAAAACGAAACTACAAAAAAAAAACTTTTCTTCAAATTACTTAAAATTTCTTTACGGCTAGAAATATTAACACTTATCGAACAAACCGAAGACATATTTGTATTCTTTAGATAATTTTGTTTAACGCAATTATAATTTCGTCACCCTTAAGCCTACAAAGGGCATAAGTCCTAAAATCAATTTCAAAGCTAAGGTTAGCCCCAATTTTCATTTAATTTTATGCTTCCCATCCATTGTTGTGTAGTATCCGTGACTAATCAAGTTTTGGAAGCTTTTTACTTTGAAACTAATTTAACCGATATCGAATGGTTTTACATAAAAGTACCGGTCAGTTAGTAAGTAGTCACGATGCATACATCCTGCATTTGATTTCTGGTTCGGGCAAATACCTATATTTAATAGTTATATAATTAATAACATGAAATTTTTTATAGTTTTTGGAACACGCAATTTTACATTAGGATTACTTTTTTGCAAAAGAAAGTGGCTGTTACTGTTATATATCAATTTAGACTTTCAAAAATATTTCCTAATTTCGTTAGTCTGGAAAATTACACTTAATTGGCTAGCACGTTAGAAACCATGAAATAAGACAAGACAAGAATGTCTCGACAAAGAAAAGCAAACTTCTCAAAAACATTTCTTCTTTCTTAATCATCCGAGATGACATTACACAGACACAGGAATTGTTAGTATAATAATTTTATACCTTTTTTTGTTAAAAGGAATTTAATTTTAAGAGCTTTTAATTACTTATAATCAAGAGATCAAGATCATCAACAGTTATTTATTTATATTTCGAGTTTATTAATTGAATAACGAGACCTACTTTTTAAAAGCCTGAAATGTCTAAATCTTTAGATCTATTGCGTCATAAGTTCGTAATGCTAAGTTTGTATGTAATATCCAAGCGAATATTATGTAGTTATACGAGTATTACATGAAATTCGTCATGAAATTGCTCACGTAGAGATCATTATAATAAATGAATCAATTTGCTATTTCGTACTATGTACAGAAGTTGTCAACTATTAAAATTAAATGGCCTAAACACAAACAGTGAACAGTGTTGCCAGTCAAATTAGGTATTCAGGGCAGCTTTGATCTAAATTCTGTTAATGAGCATGTTCAATTTGGACTTGTTTAACAAACATTCTACCATTACACCTGCAAATGTATGCAGAACAGTTATTAAATAAAAATTATCATCAGTTGGTAACCCTAAAAATTAAGTTGTCTTTATCACTCAACCGGCTTAAGTTAAGGCTAGAATAAGACAGAATTTTGTAGCACGTAAGGGTTGCCAGAAAAATATGAATTTACTGGTCATTAAATTGAAGATTTGCAGGATTACCACATTAATGAGATTAGTTGGTACAGTTTCCTGTTTAGGAATATCTGGTGACATTATTTTGCTTCATTATTCATAAGGAAAAATATAAAAAAAACCTTTAACTGATGGAACTACATATTATATTAAGAAAGTAGCTAAAATCCACCTGAATAGTGATATAACATCTAAAATAACCTGTCACGTAACATCCAAAATTAAAAATAACTACCATTTTTCATAACAACGTTGAAATCTCCAAACTCTAATACAAGGCGTTTCCATAATTTATTAGAAAAATAACAACCTAATTTAACGAAAGTTACAAAGCGTTATGGCTTCCGGGAATAGGCTTGTTAGTGATCAAATGCCCGCGAACGGTGTGTGGAATGTTAACACGGATAGATTTCTAACCTCTTTTATCATCAAAGTCCCTCATAACGAGATAAAGTTAAGGTTTACGAACAAAGAAAATCTGCGTTCTTTATTGAAAGACACAAAGCTCGATAAATCTAGCACATACTGTTACGCCCAACGCATTGATTTTCTTAAACCCTACGCGCCGCTTTGATGGCTGCATCGGCAAACAAAATGACCCCAAAGTAAACAAATAACAAAGAGAAGTCGAACTAATTCATTACAGTATGCGAGAAACAATAAAAGCAAAAGACAAATGAGATTACCGATAAATCTGAAAAGGGAATTTTTCGAAGAGGCTTAGCTACTTTACGTTCGTTCTGGGATAAATGCCGGCATTACTGCAATAAGGGCGAATCTGAACTTAAGTCTCCCATTGTCTGTTAGGATAAAGGTACAAGGAAGTATCCGTATATCTTGTTCTAGTAATCTCTTTATTTACGATCACCCTCTGACTGACCTTATCAAGCTACTTATAATAACTGTTATTTGGTTTAAAATGTTATTCTTAATATACTCCTGAATTAGTAAATATTATAAAAACCTACAGATGGTTACCAGTTACAGCAGCCTATAGACGTCTGGAATACTTAACGCATCAAGCGTGGTTGCTGAATAAGCAACCCTATCAATATGTTTGGTGTCATCTTACTTGCTAAAGCACAACGTCATATTTTTTGGAAATGGAAAATGGAAGACAAATCACATGCATTAACATAAAATAAAATTTTCCTATCACTAAGCTAACGCTAAATATTCGCCAATTCTTTATGAATGTATGTATCCAATGGATCGTATCAATCTAAACCACTTTTTAGTTGAAATCGCGTGGCTAATACGCGCGTGCATTGAATTTAATCGTCCGATGCACCAGTGCGAATAATAGCTGCGACAAATTTTCCATTTCGTCGAGGATTTCCCTTTGAATGCATATCTACAATGGAGGGTATTGCCTGCAAAATTGTACGCTATTAAGTGACATTCTAAATATAGAGATCCAAACGATCACACTGAGATAGCCAGTTGGGTTCAACCCTTTGAAAGTATTATCGGTGGATATCAAACTAATATGAACCCAATAGCGTTGGACTTGAATTCTAGTTCCTTTGAAGATTGTGGTGCAGTTTTGGCTGGAAGCAGCAGTCACAGCTGATGAAGTGTTACAGTTACACATCTGCCTTTCGTCGATTGATTCGTAATGATGATTGCTACGTGCGGTCTGAAGAAGGAACTGCGGAAAGAAACGCCGTGTTATATCAATCCAACTGACACTAATAATACCCTAAAGTTAACCTGTGGAACGTTGGTAGCGTTGACCGTGTCGTTGTAATAAATGGCATGTAAAGGGAAAATTCCATATCAGAAACCACATGAGTGATGATAAAATTACATAATTACTAGTAAATTTTACTGAAATTGTTACAAAAAAAAAAACAAGTCACTTAGGTGTAAGCATACGTACTTTTAATTAAATGCTCCGTATGTTTTTGTTTATGTCTATTTCCTTTCTTGTAGTGTAAAGTTTCCTGTAATTAGACGCAAGCGCATAGTATGCTTGATTTCTCCTAAACGTGTATCCAATCATCCCCCGTCATTTTATGACTGCCTGTCTGTTAGTTATAAAGTTACGTTCAAAAACGCCGGTTTAATTCTGATTGATAGCACATGTGGGTGCAGTCACGGATCATAACATGTAGATATTTATGTTATTTGATTGTTCACTAAATCAAAATCATAATCTTCTATTTAAAGTATACGCAAAAAAATATATTTGTACAAAGTAGACAAAATAGTAAAGGTGAAAATTCATTACCAAAATGTTTGGTAAATATATAAGAATTCCTGAAAATGTATGTATGTGTCAACATTTTAATAGTATACAACTCATCGACAAGATCGACTTTCAGAATAATCGACAAAACTGTCAAAGGAAATTTGTCAAAAACCTTCTTCAGGCATAAACTTTTAGAATCTTATTCTTTCAAGATTGTGGCTAAAATATAGTGAAAAGAGATCTTCCTATTTAATGTTTGTGAACATTAAAAAAATAGAGGACAATAGTAAAAGCTCCGTTATCTTAAATATTTCCATGTAGACAACATTATACAAACCCAATATGAGCAAATGGAATATTTTCAGTGTTTGTTCAGATTATTGCCACCACTCTCGTGCCATTAGCGAAAGTAAAATCGGTGTTTATCTTCGAAAAGGGTTATGGTTTGTTTTTCTTATTTAGTACAAACTTACATAGGATGAGTATTCATTGTTACTCGGATGAAGATAATTCGTCTCGGTTTAGGTAATCTCAGGCTTACCATTATAAAAATCTTTGCTTCCTTACATTTTAAAAGGAATCTTTAACGGTGCTAAGCTATAATAAGTATCTGCATTAATGTATAGATTTTCTACTAAATTTGGTACTAGTTTTAGCCCTTGACTTAGTCCGTTGACATTAGTGTTTGGTCTAGTGTGAAATTAAAACTTCCTAAGATCCATGAAATGTTCATACGAAAATTGAAAAGAAGACTCGTTAAAAATATAGATAAATAGTCTCGTAGTTTTTAATCAAGTTTATTAGTAGCTTGTGATGACTTGAATTAGGTATTTATGAGCCAAATTTCACTGCAATCTTTTTGCGTAGTTGAGTAAACACTTTGAAGTAGAATGTCATATCTATGGGTCAAACAAACGCAAGCCTCCGTATTTTCAAACTTTCACACAATCATGAGGGAAGTGAAGAGTTTTTAAGCCATTTTAATAAAATTTTACCAAACTTTTAAAATAAAAACAAGGCTTGTGACACTTCAAAGCAGGTGGGTACAACTATTGAGTTAGGCTTGTGTCTAATCAAATATTGACGAGTATCTCAAGTGGCTTGAAACAAATTCCCCTGTACACCATCTTGGCTTGACTTATTTACTCAGATTTCGCTACTACTTCCCCTTATATTCATCTCACGAGTGTAGTTTGACACAGAAGGTTGTTAACGAACGATAGTTTTTGAAAGTATAATTTGTATATTCTTGAAAGGTATTTTTATAAACACATATATAATTTATATGTAAAATGAATAGTAGAGAATCGACCTAACTATAGGATTTCAAATATAAAAAGATTTCATAAAAATTGTTCTCTTGTTAAAAATTAATTATTTTACTGGTAAGGAATTGAAATAACAATTATTCCCAGAAACATTTTATTTTGATCGATTTAGAAACATAGAGTGTTTTAGTAGTGAAAAATCTGAAATTTAATTATAAACGATATATTTTAATAAGAAGGCAAGTTTTTATTTATGGGCAGTAAAAGACGTACGTGTGATTCCACCAATTTTTGTGAAATTGGAACGCTACCCGTTCCGTGTTTGATTTCTCTAAACCTAAAACGTTCGCAAACATTTCACTGACATCTCGTATCGAATTACAATGTTTCTTTGTTCTTTCAAATGCACGAAAGTGTACAAAGTTTTATTTGCACTAAATCGGTCCTTAAGTTGGCCCCAAAGCAATCTTAAAAGCAAATTGTTCTGTGATCAAATTCAGCCTGTCTGCGAAGCCTAGAGAGAGTTATGTGTAGTTTCTTACATTTTATATCATTATTACTAACATTTTTAGTAATTGTTACCTTTATTCTTTTAGTTTAACAAAATTTAAATTTTACATTTTCAAAAATTAACCAAATGTTTATTTGTCTTTAAAAAGCTTGACCCAGGCAATCAAATGCCTAAAATTTCTTTACCTATTTCTTACCTGAGGATTTAAAGCTACGTTTAACGTGAGAAAATACCTTGAAGACTTACATAATTCAAAGTTAGTGCCGGGTAAACTTCCTCAAAACTTTATTTACTTTTCACTGAAGTTTGCACAAAACAAAAGCATGTACCTGCCTTTGTTACTCGAATTATAAACAAAGGCTCTTTAACTTTGGACACTAGGTCAGCTAAGTCTTATCGCGTTTGCTCTTTTCCAGGTTGTTATTAAAATTTATAGTAAGGTGAACTTTGAATTGTTAAGGAAAGTTTTTTTGAGCGAAATAATTAATTTTAGTTAAACAATTAAATCTTCGAGGAAATATAATAGAATCACGTACATATCGCCTTATTTTAAGGCAAAATTCATTTCGTGAAAGTTCTGTTTGAGGATTCAAGACCATGTCTTATTAGGAAGGGATTTGATCTATCTTATCATGTTAACTAACAACCTCTAGCATGAAAGTGTCTAACCTTTAAACAATAGCAGCTATTTAATATCACTTTTGAATACGCTTGTAAGTAACATTTGATTTCAAAGCCGCTTAGTAAATTTTAGCTTTAGCGCTGACAACAAAAAGATCGGAACACCCCTGTGACAAACAAGGAGCTGTTACTAATGTTATTTTTTCTTTTCTAAACATCGTGATGCTTTTGACAGTTGCTTCTGCCGAATGTTTACATCGTCGCCGGAGTGTCATTAGTCGTCGCCGTTGACTCCTGCGCATCTGTCAGATGCATACAAATTTTTGAAAAAAGAAAACTGTTTTTTTACAACGAAACTGAGCCCAAGCAATCAGAAAATAAGGTTCAACATCTTAAAAATGCTCAACGGTTTTGTGTAAATAGTCGAAATGATTGAATTTCAAAATAAACAACATTCTGTCATTCATTCCTTCTAGAATCTTATTTTTTTTTTTGTCTTCGCGCATATCAAAAACTCCACCATGATTTTGTTGCTTTTTCTGAATTTTATGAAATTATATCAATGATATTACCAAAAATTTTGTAAGACTCGCATTCTTTTTTCAAACACTCAGGATGCCATTTATACGTGCCTATTAAATTGTGCTCGGCAGTTTAGTCATAAGCAGAGTTAGTTTTGTATTTTAAAAATATGTATAGGCAATACAAGTGTTGTAACCAATACTTGTATTGCCTATACGTTGTAGTAAAACTTATAATCAATTATAAAAATCAATAGGATTTATGTTAAACATAAATATTATTATAATATAACTCATTCTGGTAAATATGTGATATTCTGAAGATGACATTTTTCTTTCAGAACTCCAGGAAACATGAATGCATACAAGCGCTCAGAATCAAAAGACATTCGAAGACAAGTGTCAAGTGAGAACAGACTGCTCGCGATGTATCAAACGCAATAAATAATTCTCTCGCCTCGACAAATGAGGTCATGTGTTTCTCTTTTACGCTTTTTCATTGGCTTCCCGCGGGATCGTGTGTCTTCGGCTATTTCCGTTTCTCCCGAACGATTTGCTCTTGTAAATTTAGAACATGTTCGCTGTTTAGTGTGTTTGGATATTGCGCCTAGGGGATCATTAAATTCGGGAGGTGGAGGCAGATGTCATGCGACACATCTGGAATCTTTTATTTTCTTAAAGTTTCTGGTCTCAATTATAGTTACTAATTGATATTAGTTGGGAATTTGTACTTGCGTGAATTGTAGGGCTACGGCGTCTCAGAAAAATAAATGTGGGTTTTGGTTTTTCATATCCTTTCCATTTTACATTGAAATGGAATATTTTCAATAAACGCTATGATTCTGTGTTAGATAATAACACTCTAAGTCTTAATATCAGGTTTGTATCAACTTCAAGCAAACAATTTCCATCAGTTAGGTAATTATTGGCAAAAGGCAAAGCATTTATTGCCATTGCTAAAATAGCTTTCTTTTTACGGTTGAAACGCAGATACCTGTTTAAAAACTGGTAATGTTTTATCAACACCAGTATCGCAAACATTTATTTCGGATGCTTGAGCAATTTAGTCAACACAAATTTCAAACACTCTACAAAACTACAGAGGCTTTTCAATAGAACAAGTTTATTTTAATTAGTCAAATGTACAAAGCTAATCCTCCTGTTCTTATTCTATTTATATTGCAATAAAACCAAAGTGTGACCTCAAAACAAGTACTGCAAGCTTTCATGAAGAACAATCAAACTTCACCTTGTGAACATTTTACGAGCACTTTAAGTCACGTCTTCGTTACCATCAATTGAAATGCAACTCTATTTTCTAGGTAGGTGGAGTTTCTTTACTTTTAAGGATAGGTTACCTTTTGAAGCAATAAATCCGGCCGCAACAAGTGTTACGTACAAAGTTAGTGGTTTGCTCACACACGTGGTAAGATCATGGAATTGTCAGTGGATTAAAGTCACCTTTTAAATTAATTACGAGGAAAGTTTATCAAAACCGGTACTAAGCTATGTAAGTTCGCTTTGAACAAGCACAGTTCGTTTTGAAATTCTCATTTAATCCGATGCATCGCAGGCTTGTACTTGTCAGTTAAATCAGTCAGCGTGTTAAAGTTTGAAAGAAAAAAATAAATTTTCTAAGATTAAAACATAATGAATACAATCTTTCACAAGACATAGATTGACTTTCTTGATACTACTTGTACAAACAATTAAATAAACTTTAGTTTATGTTGCGGCTTAGGCAGTCTTTTACTCAAAATGTTCAATTGAGATCAATTTTATCGGTCACAAAAGTATCTAATGATATTGGTATTCAAATCTTCTCTAATAATACAAACGTTTGCTCTAGTTTTTGTAAGAAGTTAGCTTCTTCCACAATTATAAAATATTTTTGAGTATTTTGTGGAAAGTAAAATACTGTTGTACTTCATAAACAATTTTCACACAAAGTCAAAGTCCAAGTCAAACTCATTTATTGTGAATATTGTACATTTAAAATATTGCAGATGTTACGCATGTATCCAGTGTTACACTATGTGTACCTAGTCAGGTCATAAATTCTGTCACATGTTTAATATAAAATAATTGAAACAAGTTTATTCATTATTCAACCATTTTCAATCATATACCAAAATAAACTTAACAAAACATCTTATGACACTAAAGTTTATTCAAAATGACCTCCGTGATTTTGAATACAGGCCTTCAATCTGCGCGGCCAGTCGTCTGTCGCAGCACGAACGAAGTCCATGTCAATATCGGCGGCTGCCTTAATCAAGGATGTCTTCAGTGACTCCAAATTGGGATGAGGCTTTGAGTACGCCTTTTCCTCCAAGTCTTGCCATATCTTGTAATCTAACGGATTCAAATCTGGACTGGAGGAGGGCCACTCTTCGTGCCGGATGAAGTTGATTTCACGCGCCGCCAGCCAGTCTTGTGTGCTCTTCGCTCTATGAGCTCGCCCAATCTTGTTGGAATACCCAGTGCCTGTTATTGAACATGGTATGAAAAACAGGTTCCACAAGGTTCGTCAGGACTGTATTTTGGTAAACAACTGCATTCGTTTTTACACCTTTCTCACAAAAATGTACCTCTGTTAAGCTCCAATAAGAAACTCCCAACCATACCATGAGCAAGGATGGATAATGACCTCGTTGGACACGCGGAATACGGTTGCTTGCTTCTTCACTACTGTGTGCGTACACCTCATCATTTTGTTTGTTGTAGCTCGCTTCTACGCTAAAAGTTTTTTCATCCGAAAAAAGAATTTCCCGATTTTTTTTTCCCGCGTACCGCTTCAACAAAGCGCGGCATCTCTTCAGTCTCAGGTACATTAGACGAGCATTCAAACGATGTCCTGTTTTTCTTCGATATGCCCGAAGCCCTAAGTCTTCATTTAACACCCTTTTCACCGTGGTTCTGCTTAACCCCATCTGAAGGGCCAACAGTTTCTGCTTACGTTTGGGATTTCTTTGAATTCGCGCCTTCACAGCTTTTATCACTGCTGGAGTCCTAACATATCGAAGGCGACCACTTCTTGACCTGTCATCTACACTAGAGTCTTCATTGTATCGTTTGATGGTACGATAAACGAATCTTTTGGTTGTAACGAATGTTTTGGTCTGAACAAACCGAGGGCGACCACTTCTTCTACACTAGAGTCTTCATTATATCGTTTGATGGTACGATAAACGAATCTTTTGGTTGTATTCAAATTTTTCAGTATGTCAAAAATTTGAATTGGCGCGTAACCGCAACGATGCAACGTAATAACTGCAAAACGGTCTTCTTTAAGCGTCTTTAATAACTCTTTCATATTTAAAAATGAGTAAAAATTCTAAAAAGTATGCATTTTTATTTTCATGAACAATTCGAAATTCGAATTCAATAAACTTTTTTGTGGCCAGCATTCTAAAAGAAAAGTTTTGACTGTGTGACAATACTTATGACCTGACTGTGTTTATACGGCCAGAACTAATACAATATTTAATATTTATTAGTCATTAAAATTAAAAATAAAATTAAAATATTTTATAATGGTATGTTGGCTCACACGAATACGTTCATTTTTGTAAATGAAATAAAATAAAAAAGATAAACAAAATGACTTTGTTTTCTTATTTCGTAATCCATAAACGAACATGAGATATAAAACTCTTCATCGATCTATACTTTACGACGTATCAATCAACAAAAACAATCACCTTGAACAAACAAACAGTTTCATAAATTGTTATATGTAATAAAAACAAGTGAAATGTTCCTCAGAAATAGAATCCCTATCGAGAACGGTTTTTATGACTTGCTATATTGCTGGTAGACTTGAAGTGTTATTAAATAAACAATTATCTAAGTATAGAAATATGATTTTTTATAAATACCTCTTAAATATAATAGTTATCTGTGCATATTTTGTAACAACTTCTGCCTGTTCGTTTTTAGTCTTAAATAGTCTAAAAAAAAACTGTCCGTTTAAGAGCTGCTTTGAAGGGTTTAGGGTCTAAGATCAGTAATACAAGCGATATATTAATTTTTTGACGACCTCTGTGGCGCAGTGGTGTAAACAGCCGACTGCTACGCCAGAGTTTCCGGGTTCGAATTCCGGTGGGGACGGAACTTTGTTTTATTTGCAAGACGAATTGTTTCGCTTAACGGTCTCGGATTTTGTATTCTTATCTTTGTAGTATATAACATATCGTTGCTTAGTGCCTGCGATAGTTATTATTATTATTATTTCTAAAACATTCGTTGATTATTTCACTACAAAAGCCCATTTAATTGGAACGCTATGATGTTTTCTCAATTTTTTTTTAAATTTAGTTCTTTGGTCATGACTATGCTGAGAAGTATTTCATAAAATTCGTTATTTTAATTGTGTTCATAAATGCGTTGTTGCAAAAAAAAACAATAAATTTAATTGCGTCTTCTTTCTTATTTAAATGTCTTTTAAATCAGAAAGAAAACGATCGACGAATTAAAAGTTTTCCGTCTCGGTTAACTTGTCTGCGCTGTTAAGTAAAACAATGCAAGACGCGGGCAAATCCAAAGTTTTCAAATATTTACTGAAGCTCAAAGCAAGTGAGCTTTGAAAACTATTCAAGTTTATGTTCTTCCCGTACTAAGACATTACCTAGAGACTAGGCAGGAACTTCATGCTTCCGGAAATCACATTTCCATCCTTAAAATGCAGTTCATATGCAGTTTTATAACTGACGTTGTTTCATTTCGCTGAAATACTTTTATTAATAATAAATTCTTAATGTCCAAGTGTTCAGGTGGGGATTTACATTTGATGTATATTTTGCTTTAATTTTTTATGGAATTTATTAAATATAAACTTGGGTGGTTATTAAACCTAATAAAAAGATACTTAAGAGGTTGGGGTAGAGGTAGAGATAAAATTATACTGAAGTTTGTTACATAGAATTGGACGGAAATAAATTATTTGTTGGTAAATTCGTTTTGAAACTTGGTCTTGAAATTTCAAATGTATTATTAAAATATTTTACTTTAATAATACATTTCAACTCAATATCGATTACAGACAATACCAATATGATGAATAATATGAGTGTTCATATGTTAACCCGACAAGTGTAGTTTTCCAAACAAAACCCTTAAGCAACTCTACGCTCATATTATTCCGTTTTTTTTATTTAGCAGTTGAACAATAAAAGAAAACGTAAAAGAACAGAATTTTATACTTTTATGAACCAGAACACTCTGCCTTCGAGGCGAGGAATAAAAAACAAAGGACATACACCGTTTAGTCTTTGCAGCCAAAGAAATGATGAATATTACAACCAGGCTGTGTGTTTTCAAAACAGATACCTACCTTGATTCTTATTTTCAATACCACAAGGTACATTTTCAATTGTTTTTAGAGTGAACAGTTTCAAGGCAAAGTCAAGTAGGTTTCTAGCCAAATAAGATACTAGTTATACAGGAAATAAAACAATTGTAGAACAATGTATTTGGCTTCCCAGTTTAAAAGATATTTCACAACGAGCTGCCGTTTTTGGGCACTTGCCTTTTTTCAACGACTTCAACAGACACTATTAACATTTCTGTAGATCTATAACGACATCAACCACCATATTTGCATGTCAAGATTTTTTTCTGCTTCCAAATAGGTAAGTACACCTGTACAAATGTTCTCAAGAAACACTTAAATAAAGACAATATACAGAATTATCTTTGATAAATTTAAAATGGATTCCATCAATTATGAATTTTTGGAGCTTTAAAAATGTTTACGCCTTATTTTATGTTTTTTTGCTGGATACAGCTAAACAGTGGTTCGAATAGTTTTCCTACACGTCAGGTAACATAGATTACTACAGCGATTTTGTATGAGAAATCTTAATTCCTCAACTAGGGGGGGGGGGTTAGGGGCGCCTTACAAAGATTCATACAAATTTGTAAGTGCAGTCGTAAGCGATAGTCAAAGGTAAAACTCGTAGGCACACAAATATCTCGAGTTTTTTTTTCCTACATTTAAGATTTTTCTACTCATTGAAAGCAATGGGAACATAATCACTGATTTTGTAAGTAAGTTATGACTATAAATTAATTACTTAATTACAAGTTACCTGCATAAGTGAAAAATATTTTCTACAAAAAAAGAAAACAGTATAAACGTAAAGAAAAATAAACCTATCAATCAATGTTCACAAATAGTTTTGAAACCACCAATGGTTCATTTCGTCGAATACCTGGCTTACCAACATGTTATAAATCCAAGTCCTAGAATGACTCAGACATGACATTAATGAATAACTTCGATACAACTCGCCTAAATTAAGAACAAGAATATACGAGTATAACGAAACAAAGGAAAATATATAATTCCCGCTTACACCCATACACAAAGAAACGAGATGACTAGCTATGGCTTTTCGTACTTTTTTTAACCACTTAGTTGTAGCGTTCTTGATTAATTTATAAACCGCGATATGAATATTTCACTTCAACGGATTAAGCGTGAGACGTTAAATAAGTGGTAAGATGACTTTTTATTTGAATTTTAACGATGTCATTAGGAGTCAGCGATTGGATGAGTCTAGATATTTTTGGATTGGATTAGTAAGTATTATAAACTCTTCATATAAAGTTAAATAATATCTCTTTAAAATAAAGTAGAGTATCAAAACGATTTATATAAATATCTGCAGGTACCTTAATACCTACCACATCCGTAATGTTCATAAAGACAAAAATAAAAGTATCTGACGTGAAAAAAACCAAAATGCAGGGTTTAGACGAATTTTAAACACAAATCCTTAACAGCGCTGTTAAAACGACAAATTTGTGTACGAAACTCCATAAATTAAAGTTCATTAAAACTAAGTCTGAGAGACCAAAATTGCATTTTATTTACACGAAAACCGACTTTAAAATGTCGAGTTAGCGATAAAGCGCTTTTATTTTTCCGTTTTAACAAGCTGCTTAATTATTTTAAAACTAAGAAAGCGGATTATAATTTTTAAATATGAATTCACGTCATTTATAAAGAGAGATTTGATATTTTTATTATTTTGAATTTAAAATTGTTGAAAATTTAATAATGGGAACATTAACGGTTGTTTAGGTAAAATAACATTAAAATAGTTTCAATTTTACATAGGCTCTTTAAATCGTTGATACGATAGTGCTGCGTATATAATATAGTGTATAATTGTAGATATTATGAAGACTACATTTAAATTTTGTTACCTCATTAACCGAAAATTTTATAGCCCTTGACTATGTCGCAAGCTATGCTTTTTATTATCATTTTATCTATTTGGAATCCCTTTAATACTCAAACCAATTCTAATGTCTTCGGATTAACAAGGTAGCGGCAGCTGACTACTTTTTGTCAAGCTGTAACTATAATGAAGATTTGTGAATCTGTCCGTCCACTTTAGTGTGGGCTCAAAGACTAAAGAGATTCTCCTCTTTATTACAAAGCCGAGAAACACGCGAAATAATTTATGAATCCGCTTTGAACTGTTTTCACGACGTACGAACTACTTTCATAGCTTGTTTTGCAATAGTATACGTCTCAATACAACAATGATATTTCACGCGAGTTAAAGCTGGAATAAAGATCTTCACTTGTGAGGTGAGAAGTAATTTGTTTAGTGAAGACGTTACATAAACCATTATATTCCAGACAGAGATGTGAATGCGAATAACAATATTCCCCTGTAGCTATAAAACTTAATCGAAAGCTAACAAGCGTAAAGTAAAACATGTAAACAATAATAAAGTAGAGCCGCGAGCGAGTCCGCGAACTTAGTTCAACGGTGCACCTGCGATAGGCAATGGAGCTATCTTTCTTAATTTCATAGTTAAAGTGAGAAACTTTTCAATTTCCCTCTTATCACCTCCCGCGGGCTCGGGACTTTCTTTAAAACTTTTTGTTCTCAACACCCCCACATCCCGTGTGTTTATGACGTGACGTAGGCAAAGAATTTCCGAAAAAAAATTAGTCGGCCATCACTACGTAATTGAAGTGTCAAAAGTTGTCTGATTTTACTTGCAAAACGGGAGGCGATATGAAATTTTTCGCGCAGCCGAGATCGTTGGGTCGAAAAAAGAATTCGATATGAGTTTGAGTGTGCAATCAGCACGCGACCTACATTCTACTGATGGTGCATGCTATGCCTATCTATCCTATCATAATATTGGGTTTGGCCTTTTACCTGTATTTTAACGAACACCCGAAAAGAGTTCTGAATATTTATAATTCGATTGGAAATCGATAAAATTAGTTATCGACGGGATGTCGAGCACTTTAGTTTCGTACATTTAAAGATCGTACCTTAATTAAAAACGTGCAGTTATTATCTTTGTCAAAATACCTTATACATTTCCTTATCTGTAAAATAACTGAGAGGTACTCGACCTCAAACAGGCGCGGACCAAATTAGTTCAATTTAAAAAACAAGTTTGTTCTCATTGAACATTCCCAATTAAAATCAGAGAATCTTTTCCCGCTAAATGTTCAAATCGACGTAATGACGTCGCTCGACCAGCCTAACAAGACAAGTTGGTACGCAGCATGCTACTGTTAATTTTTCTACAAATATGGGTGCGAATTATTTGATTAGCTTTTTCCCGCGACTTCGATCGTGTGACCTACAGGAATCGTACAGATAGTTTTTAAGATAAAAGTATACTCGTACACGACGACTCCTGATTATAAAAACATTTATTTTTTATTGAAGATATTATATGTTTATGTATATTTATATATTTTTGTGTGAGTTAAGGGAAATGAAGATTTTAACCCAAGTAGATATTTTTGTTTCATAAGATACGTTGTTTATGATATTTCCAATGGGGGATTTTAAAACATTCTTCCTATGAATAAAACATGGAGTTGAATGTTCTAACTTGGAAAAATTCAACTTATTTTTATCTGCTATATACATGTTGTACATAAGAAACGAATTTCACCTGAAAGTTATCTTAACTAAATCGTTAAACCGAAAATGAAATGATTTGTTTTAAATATATAAATTATAAAAAATTATGTAGAAATTTTCTTTTTAAAACAATTGACATGTTTTGGAAATGGAATAGTACAAAACATATTTGTATGTGTTGATTTAAAATGAAAACCACGCCTATTTGTGACTTCTTAAAGTTTATCTGTGCTAAGGCAGCAAGCATTGAAGGCACGAAGACGAAGGCTCGTAGGAAAATATGAATTTTTTATAAGCCCTTTTTTCCTGAGCTACCCTGAAGCAACCTGTAGCTTTGTGTACGGAAATTTTGCTTTTTAATTTAACAGCTCATACATAGTTTATGATTTACAAACACATTTGTTTATTTTTGTTTTAAGTAACTCTGAATCGGGTTCCGTATGCCGTTTAACTATACAGTATGCGCTACTACGTTTTGTGCGCTTATCTCCCTCATTATTTTTTTTATTTTATTCATAGGTACAGTTTTTATCACTCATTCTAGTTCTCAATACCTACAGATGTATCGAATCGAACCCAACATAAACAATGATGCTTATAGACAAAATTGACAAACAGACTAATCTAGAATGTTGCCTTAGTAAAAGAGTTCTATAAAGTTCTATAAATCGACAAATTAATAACTTCCTAGAACAGCACATACAAAATCTGCGCTTTCAAGGTAGGAATTAAAGTTCTTTCTAAGCTTAATAATAAAGGTAGGAGTCCTAGGGTAATTCCCCTCTCCGTGCCACTGTCGGCAATAACGCGCGGAAGCAAATATTTGAACTGCCCCAGACTACACCGGACGGAAGAAAAAAGCACTATGATACGAACAAACAGAACTTTTTATTGTGTTTTAATATATCTTTTGATTACTTGGTTTGTTTATCAAAGAAAATTTACGCTAGCTCGCTTGTTAGCAGGATATTTGCGGTTGGTGTAAGTTAATTGGATCGCGATTTATTAGCATGTTAAATATTGGATCCTTTGCTTAACTTAAGAACATTTACGAAGTTCTATTTTTAAATTTATGAAATTAATATTCTGTACTTTTACTCAACGTTTCAAAAAGTTGATCGAAAACACAGAAAGAATATGAAAATTAAAACAAATAATCCAAAACTTTAAAACTGTCCAATGTGACTAATGAAAAATGTTCCTTTGTCGAGTTCTGTACTCAAAGGAATAACCTTAGACCATTTCGAAACAAGTTTTGAAATCACCTTTAAAATAGAAAGCTCTAGTTCCCTCTGAAACCGTTGAAAAAGGAATTAAAACGCGACAATTCAGGCAAAAAAAAACAGCGGACACAGCAAACGCGCGCTTTCCTCCCTAATGAGTTGTGGAAAAATTTAGCCAGACTGAGCCAATGTTTATATTGATGTCATCACGATGCTGCAATCTCCACGCCATTGTTTAGACTCCGCTTTAAACTGATAGCTGCGGAATTTAAATATTGTACTAGCTCTCTCCATGATGTTTTCATTACGTAGATTGGTATATGTTATTTTAAATTTCGTTTTCATACATCCGGTTATTTTATACAGCAAACTATACTAAATGATTAACTATGCAAAACGATGCCAAAGTTGCATCTTCCTTTCAATGATGAAGACTTTACTATGATTTTTTTCTTCAATATAATAAACTTTCTTAAAGGGCTTGATTTGATTTGATGATTGATCTTATTTTAAAATAAACGGTCGCTTTCATCGGTTAAGCGAACCATACTGTGTGGGTTTAAAAAGTTGCATCGTCGTTTCAACGATGTCTCCCCCTATGCGAACCGCGAAAACTTTGTAAAATCACATCATTATGTTTTACTTTTCAGTATAATTAAGGTTCGTGTAGTACTGAGCAATGTTCCGAAATCCCCAAATAACAAGGTTCTCCCTATTCCATTCGTTTCTCTTACATTATTATAATAAGAAGAAGAATTCCGGAGCATTATCGGAACACATATTTTCCATCTGTTTTCCAGTGTGGAAACATTAAGAGGAAGAAACTTCCCTTTTTCGCTATAAAAGCAAATCTAGTTCATATAAAAGTACTTTTATATTCAAACATATTCACTCCGTAACCTAAAATTCACTATTTTGTTCCGTAACCTAAAAAATTTAAAACAGTATATTTCCCAAGTTAATTGAACTATTTGTCATATTGTTACCTATTAATTAAATCTACTTCCTACGAAATTTAAGGACCATCTTATTCCAGGTTTGGCCTTATTCCAAAATTCTACTTGATTTAATCTATCTCACTAAGGCGGATCTTACCTAATTGTAAGTGTAGCAAACATTTAGTAAGGAATTTTTGTCACTGTTCAGACTACATTGCTTAGTTTTAATCAAGCTGTTTCAGAAGTTAGTTACAAAACATAAATAAACCCGCAATGGTATTCAAATAAGGTTCTATTCCATTAATCGCAGCGAAGGCTTTATAGACTTATATTACCACGCATACTAACAAGAAGTTTTACACATATGTAGAACCCGCCTTCGAGTATAAAGAGGTTTGTAGTATCTGTTCGTTTAGTTAGTGATTGATAGTGTTATAAGTTAACCAGTTCGTTTTGAAACTTTATTAAGTCGAAGTAAATGGGAAAGCATATGTCTTAGCGTCTAATATGGATCCCAGACTGTGTTTCTGGTAACTTACTCGGTTCATTGAACTTAGATTTGAATTATACTTTATATAGACAAACACAAAGGTTACATTCATAATAAAATCGTACAAAAAATCAACATAAAGTTACTTTAAAATCTGAAAGATATTTATTACAATAAACAAATACACAACTTTCAAATCCTTGATTTGAAAACTGTGTTTAAATCAAAATCGTATTTTCCAAATATCATTAAAACAAAGTCATAAAAATTGCATAAAACTAATCACCCAATGAAGCTGCAGTGATCTTTACGAAATGATTGATAGTGGCAGCTTCACACCTATTTTGATCTTTTTGATTGAGTGTGGGCTTTTTGTGATGTTTGGTCAGCTAACCGATCGTTTGCTTGATTGGCCGCCTTCGAAGCCAATATACAAACAAGACCCTATTGTGTAAAGCTTCTGACCGTAAACTGTGGTACACGGCCATCTACAATGATAAACCACGATTTTAAACATTTGATCCATTATGTATGTGTATTATGTATCCGCTAAGTATAGTGTAGGTGATGTGTTTACGCATTTTCAATCAAAATCAGATCTTTGAGGCTAACTACTAACTGTTCGAGAATGAGTTCCGAAAGCTCATTAAACGTGGAATTTATGACATTTTTCTAGACTAAATATTGTATGTAACAGATTAATAATGTTATTCCTTAAATTTATTATTAATATCATAAAGTATTACTCTCATTGACATGTTTAATTTTAATATTGTTTTTGTATAGAAAAATATTTTGCGTGCTACCAAATACCGAGTCATGTGGACATTATATCATTAATTTAAGACCTAAAATGCTATTTACTTATGCAAATAAAGAAACTATTATTATTATAAACATACGCATTTTTCTTTAAGAACTTATGTAAAACTATTATTATAGTACTCGTACTTGTACGTAGTTTGTACGTACAAGTAAGTAAGTTCAATTAGTAAGTTTGTACGTAGGAAAAAAAAATCGAACCCTATGTTTGTTTCCGTATGAATTGAAAAACTGTTTCCCATTTTTTTTTTTTTGCTTAGAATGTACTTTAATTCAGATTGTAATTCAAATGTTAATTTATAAAAATCTTATTCCATGTGGAGGATGGCACGGACACAAAGTTTGTCGTTTTTAATGTCAGTGAGTCGCAGGGGTCATCGTCGTTATAATAAAGTTTAATAAATCATGATTTTAATATGATTGTACAAAAAACAAAACACGATTCAATTGCAAATTATATACATGTCAAATTAGGCTTATTTGTGTAGGAGAATAACCATTGGTTTTTTAATGAAAATGCTTTTTAGGTATATTATTATATAGCTCTATGTATCAATTTGATTTTAACCAGCACTGAACTTAACTTTTTTGCTCTGACCTAACACGAATATGAATCATTTACGTTAATTTTTTAAAGCTTTACTCTTGTGTTTTGAATAAATAACCAATAGTTTAAAATAATCTACCAAAATCTGTGACAAATCTCTTTAAACGCGGCTGGGTTTGTGAAAAACCAATGAAAATAGACATCGAAAAATCAATACTAAATAATGGAACGTTTTCAAAGTTAGCTTTAGAGTCTGGAGCTTGCTTTGTTTGATTGATTGCAACACAAACATTTTCATTCTATCAATTTTAAACTATCACTCATATTAACATAGAACGGGACGGCGCCATACATGTTCTCCATCTATCTCTTTTATCCAAAATACACATATAAGGGACAGACCAAAATGGTAGAATTTTGAACACTTTTTATTCCATCATGCATGTTTACCCAACGGGCCTGATATTTCATATCTATAGCCAAACTAAACTTTGTTCTGATTGTAATTTTATTTTTATTAATTAAATTAATAAAGATATTTGATGCAAAAAAAAGATTATTATGTTATCATATTTAGGCATCTTTTGGGAAACAGTTATTTGCAAGAAATGATATCACTTCTACTATCAAACCTACATCATCAAAGTGGAATCTTTGGCGCGACAAAGCGAACAATTAAGAAATTATTTGTAATAAACTAACCTAACAGTGTATATAACAAATAGTAATAACAAATAACTGTAGTTATAACATTTGGCGTGTTAATTGCCTTTTTTCATTTCGAACCTATTCGAAATATAATAAATTGATTTCGCTTTTAGAGTAGTCCTATTTGTGTATTGGTCCAAATGTTTGCATCCGAAATATGTATGAACTATTTAAACAAGGTATACATCTAGAACATATATTTCTCCAAAACAGATGATTTAATTTTAAATGTGTTAAATTTGAAAAAAAAAAATGTACAATCAAGACAGTTAGATTTCAGTTAAAAAGTAGGTAGATTTGTATATAAATTTATTATAATTAACAATCACTTATTATTTATACACAAATAAAATGCCATTTTTGTGTAACATAAAAATTTTGATACTGTCAGTAAATATACTATGGCAATGCAGAGCATCCATTACACGAACGCCTTACTAATAAAACCAGAATCATTGCACGTGTCTTTAATTTCTTCACATTTTATAGGTTATAATTGCGAATATTAAGCCGCAAGCATTTCTACCTAAACAAATCTCATAGCTTCATTAGCAAATGGCGTTGAACCACAATTAACACCACACATTAATAGATTATACTTGTTAGTAAATTAGTTAATTATCCGATTACGTCAATCTTTACAAATTATATACCTATAACTATATTATTTTGATAATTATGTTACTACCAACTAATATTTGACACAATCGGCTTCGCTCGAAAATTTTATAGACACCAAACTCTTTCAGTTAACTCAGTAATACTAACGCAAAAATAGAGAAAAACCTTGTATCTACATATCATAACTTGTAATTAGTCAACACACAATTATTATCTCTAAGAACCATGGTCCAATTTATCGGACCATAAGCTTGGAAGATATTTGACCGGGGTAACAAACCACTAAACTTAATAGAAAGCTTATTTGCAAGAGTTTTTAATCCATTGTTGTTTCTAAAAAAATTATAAACCTTTTGTAAAATCAAATGTTGTATCTCTTCGGTATTTCTTTACTTATATGAAAAAAACGACCTATCCATCGCAGAATCATGTGGGTACAAACGAATATCAAGTAAACATAATTCACTGAGCTGACTTTAATAAACATACCAGACCTACGCATTATAAAGATATGAGATGCGAATCCCGAAGTAGTCATAGCTTATAAAGCAAAAAGTGCGCAAAACAACGAACCGACAGACATTATTAAAATCGATTCCGAAAGCCAGAAGTTTTACAGGGGAACATCAGTAGTAGAACTGTAGGATCCAATAATGAGAAAAA
Source organism: Choreutis nemorana (assembly GCA_949316135.1). Taxonomy (NCBI): domain Eukaryota; kingdom Metazoa; phylum Arthropoda; class Insecta; order Lepidoptera; family Choreutidae; genus Choreutis; species Choreutis nemorana. Next base: position 6,501,380 of record OX438609.1, read on the forward strand.
CTTATATAAACCATTCTTACTAATTTGTTAACCTTCGCAAGCAAATAAATAAATCTAACCCCTCAATATTTTTATAGCATTCATACGAAAAACAATATTGTTTTGTTTGTGTTATAAACGCTTGAATATTTAAAATCAGTAAGCAAACAGAAACGAAATATCATCACTTTACTTTTTTTATTCGTATTTTGGTAAACTTACTGTAGTAGGAATTACTGTAGTCGTTTTATAGGAGTCTTACATCCAGTGGCCCTTTGCAGCATCCACGTTTAAAGATGATTTGTTTAAAATGCTGCAACCACAGCCTCCGTGATGAATATCGCAGCCGTATATTGGAATAATGATCCTGCCTTGCACTGCATTCAATGGCATTTTGCATACAATATGGTAGATGGATTTATATATTAAAATATGGGCAACGTCAGTACCGGTTGCTCACAATAAATTATTCATTGTGCACAGTCAATTTTCTTTTAAGATAAACATAGTATAAACGTATCAAATTCACAGATCCTCCGTAGCTCATAAATATTCAGATTACATGTGATTGTTCTCAGCTTGTCGGTAATTAGATCGCCCACTAAAGGTAGCCATGCTTAATAACTTAGTAGCGACAAAGTTCATAATAAATTACGCGGGACCGCACGCCCGCTCCATTCTGTTTTAATACATGTACCTCATTAGGGTCACATTGAATTATGATAATTTCTCAAGACAATAATACTTCGATTCAATAGTTTCTTATCGGATAACAAATATTGACCCGTGTTTGGAATTTGTGGCTGTCAATAGAACACGGCGGAGAGGTTTGACGAATAGCGAGTCTCCCATGTTGTCGGCATGACGAATGGTAGACATGACCTTACAATTTATATCTCAGACGCATAAATCATGACGCAGTGCGATCGAAACTTACACGGATATTTTAAATAAAGAACAAATTAATTTTCGTAGAAAGTCCAACGAACGTTTCGTTTGTTGATGGGTCGATTTCAACTAATGAGACCTTTTTTCTTGGCTAATATATATACCAAGGAGTTTACTGACAGTATTTGTTTATAAGAAACAATACGAAAACAGTATTTCTAAAATAGTCTTCAAAAAGAATTTGACGTAAGTTACATAAAATAAAACTGCGACCTTTGCGTAAGCAACATGTTCATACAATATTTAGTCTCTACCATTGGTTTTTAATCTTTGACGAGATCCTTCGAGACATAACGAACATGACTTTTTTTCTGAACGTAAGTGTTTGCCACGGATGAATAGCTATAAAAACTTTACGATTATTGCTTTCATGGAAATAAAAATGTATGATCACGGAAAAGAGATATGAGTTCAAAGGTATTGGGATATTTCGATGAAGACGATTCATTTATCTCGACTTCGTTATCCATATCTAAACCATATCTTAACAAAAGAAATTTTTAATGAGTGAGAAACATATTTTATGACTATATCTTACGTACAAGTACCTGACTCAAATTAACTCAATGTTTCTAAACACAGTTTTATTTCTCAGGCAGATGAACAAGCATAATCCATATAATTTATTATAATAAAACATGTTGTACGGCAAATAAGTCCATGGTACCTAAAAATATACTAAAACATAGACTGTTTCCAAAACTCAATCAATCAATCAATTCAATCTTGGAAGGATTTTGTAGAAGGAAGAAGTTTCGTCCCTAAAACTGTCTTCTGTATCAAGAATTCCTGTAGTTTTGCTTTTTCTGCGTGGCCTGTTTGTATATAAGTATGTCAAAGTGTTTCCTGTCTGTACAAACAAATAATAATTAGAAACGAATTATACGTTTTTTGATAAACCAGTATCAACGATCCTTAACTCAAAAAAGAAGTTATACAGCAAACTAAGCAAGAACCATTTATATGCAGCGGCCTCACTCAATGTTGTTTTTTTCCTAGGAATGCATGAACGATGGGTAGCAACAAATTTGCCTTTGCCATTGATAGATGAAACAAAGGTCCAAGTGTTGGTTGCAATCACAGGCTATTCACCAGTATTGCTCACCGCACTGACAATATTGATGGCCAGTTAGCTAATTGCAAATAAACCAAATGTATGGCCTTTCCTCTTAAATTGATGATGAGTAATCGAGGATGAAACAAGAAAAGACGTTGCGTATTTTGAAAAAAGGTGCAATACCAAACGAGCAAGTAACCATAAATCACACAACTTTATGTCATATCACTTTAGGAGTATTATGTTACATTGATATGATATGGTCAAAAATTCTTACATAAAAACAATTCACTGCTACCTAATGAGATAGGAAGCCCCATTATTTTTTGGCTACGTAATAATTAAAATTGTAACATGCTTAAACAACAATTACAGATGCATGCTTATCACACTGGCACGCGAACTGAACTAATACAGCCAATTAAACACAGACACTGTTGCAACCAATCATCGTTTGAAGTCATATTGAAGTTTGAGCGGTTTGATTGATACAAATGGAGGTCATCGACTGATTTATCAATGTTCTATTCGTTTACTAACGCTACATGTGGAATTACTGCTTCGTTAAAGCAATTAAGCATTGATTCCTCATTGTCAGTTGATAGTTGTCTCATTAAAAATGTTTACGATTTAATGTCTATTTTTGATATAACATTGCTTGATTGGCATAGTACAAATATTTACATTTCTCATTATATCTGATATATCGGAATCAAAATGAGTAAAAGTTTTTCTGGACATTTCTAGATAGTATCGAAAAAGGACCACAAAAGATCTCTCAAAAGTGACAAATACTTTCTTCACTTGCAAGTTCAAGCATGTCAAAAAACCGAAGGGAAATTCGCAAAATAAATATATATCAATCTATCATATTGTCATGTTTTATTGTGATCGGTTGATGGTGGAAGATTATTTACATAAAATTGATGGGCATCTCTGCATAACAACTCTGACCCTGCCCCGGCCGCTTGTGAAAGCTTTAACTTGAAATGAGCGAAAAATTTTACTGTCATTATTTAAATAGTAGGGTTTTGTTTATTTATTTAGAAAACACTGAATATTATACTTGAGTGAATCAAAGTAAAGGTAAATACATCTAAAATTAAAGTTAGTATACACGATTATGCACCAATAATATTATTTATAGTTTTTGAATTTTAAAGAGTAACCTTCTGTTACAGAAAGAAAAATTAAGTTTAAAACTAAAACCCGAGTACCGCAAACTGCACTCTAAAAAATATAAAACGAGAAAATATTCTCATCGAAAATTGTTAAGTCAACTATTAAATTTAGTCGTCGTCATATGCCACCTACAGTTTTAGGCAAACTTACTCACTTGTATTATTTAGTTATGATAGGTTAGGTTTGGTGTTCGGTACTCATTCGTTCCCCGGGCTGAAGGAGATCCATGAGGATTTCCCCACGTTAAAAAAAATGGTATAAGCATACGACCGCGGCTACGGGAAGTCATAGCCGTTAACCAGCGGACAATCATGATACATGCAACATTACCTCATTCGTAAATTTATGATCAGTAGTTTAGAATTTATGAGGGAACCGATGAACATTCATACATACATACATATGTAAATGCCGGTCAAAATCATAACCCACCTTTTTGCTTCGCCGTAGTCGGGTAAAAAGACGAAGTCTGGTAGTGATGTTTCATTCAAAAATTTTACAGCTACAAAAGGATATGATTTAAAAACAAGAAAAATAAAAATCTTAATATTCATTTAACACAATACATAAGAGCTTTTAGGTACCGGTTTTAAGTTTCATGGGGTCAACCGTTTTGAGTTATTTTAGTAATGGACAAATGTCAAGACTTGAACCGAACAATTAACATTACCTATATCATTGTTAGAACTAAAATTTTATTAGTGAAGTCTAAATTGCCTTCAGAGTAAGCATGTTCATAAAATTTAACTAAGTCACGTTTTCAATGGACATTTTATAAATTCCACAGCTTAAAAAACTATTTTTATCTGGTACAAACTAGTTTTAAAACTATATCAACCGACGTGTTTACTATTTACATTTACGTCGCCTGTTGCATGTTGAGGATATAATGTGAAATTTAACAGATTAACATCTCGGTCAATATCATTACTAATAACGAATAGATAAGATATTGCGCTACATCCTAATGAATGTCGCGACTGGTTGTAATCAATTTATATCAATATCGCTAAAGGCTCGAGTACTTGTTAGCAAGCATTAATATGGCGAGTGCTAGGGTTGAGGCTTTTGTTTTAAGTTTAAATTTGTATTTTTAGTAGTAAAATCAAGTATGCATATAAAATGTGTAATTTTAAGCCATTTTGTCTAGGATGTTTAATCAGCATTGTAATATTATTTTTTTGTTCTTGCTATAATTTATAGTTAAATCATTATTTAATTTAACCCAGTTAAAAGGGGTGATCAGTTCCAAAATCAATATTTCATTGTTTACAACTAATTATTAATTAAAAACCAATATCTAGAATCTCTTGATACCAGCATAAAATTTCTACACTTTAAATACATTTGTAAAATGCATTTCAATTGTAATTTTTGCAATGATTTGAGGTCGTAAATCTATGTGTAAGATCATCTGGGTTGGTACCTTCCTTCCTTTCCTTTCTATTTCTGCGGTGAAGCCGTATGCTGTGTTTCGGTACGAGATAACATCTTTACCTATACATGGACAACGCATTGGTGGTCCTCTTGGCATTCTAGAAATCAATGGTATCTTCATGTCAATAGGCGGTATCACTTTCCAACAGGTGAACCGTCTGCTTGTTTGCCCATGATTTTTAAAAATAATGAAAAATATCACAACATACGTTTTATTTATGAGGTGTGGAAGAAAAAGAAAATGCAAATAGTCTTTGTCACGGGACATGGGTAAGCAACTAATGCTTAAACATTCAATGTAAAATTAAATGGGTCTAAAGTGCCAACCCTGGAAGTCATCTATTCGAATTAAGGCAGAGCATGTGTGGCATCTGCCTATATGCATCAGGGCGGGTTGGGCCGATCGTAAATACTCATATCTGTTTACCAGAGACATGGCCCATCCAAACCCAGATATGGACCCTTATGAGTACGTACTCAAACAAGTACATTTCGGTTTATTGTTTAATTGAACGCATAATTTCAATGGTAACATTATAACGTCGGTTATCGATCTGTATCAAATTTATAGCTATCATTTATCAAGTGTGGTTGGCGGGTACATTCAATGTTTGAATAGTTTAGTTGTTGATATTGGTAAAATTTCAAGACTATCTGTTATGTAGTATTCGTCGTAAAAAAAAAAATCTGTTAAAGCAACCAAAAATTTAATTTTTAATTTGATGAAGAATTGATTATTTCATTTTTTAAATGATAAAAGTAACGGCTACCGAATTCGAAAATACAAATATAGTATCACTTATATCTAACTACTAACATACTCCTAAAATACTAACTTTGGTAGACAAAAAACTTTTTTTTAGAAATTTTGTAACCCAATGCTTGTCTTATTTATTATTTGAATAAAAATATTAAATTTACATTCAATCATCTGCATAGATTAGACTAAATAAATAATTAATCATTAACCTAGAACCCGAGTCGATTGTGAATCAATTTCTCAACGGTTTACACAACAAGCGTATTAAAATTATAATTGTCATTTTGATTTGGGTTGATCAATTATCTAATTTATTGTTAAGTAATTTTGCGCTGGTCTAGATCGGTTGACTCATTCGCCAATCAGTCTTGTGAAATTGATCGATTACGATGTATGACAACTATCGAATGAAATCGTTTTAAACTCATCGAAATGTTTTGGTTTGTAACAGTTTTTGATCCCAGCTTAAAAATTAAAAGTAAGATTTGAATTAAAAAGTAAATTTTGAACCAAAAAACAATTTTTATTCAGATTTACTTCATAAAGTTCTTAAGTAAAATGTATTCTCTTGCATTTTCATGTAATTCTTTAATCTTGTTCAGCTTGGAGTTTTCCAGCGGTGGTCGCAAAGTGAACTTGATCAAGTTAAGTAACCGCATTAAATTAATGGGCTGGTGACCAGATACATTATCTATGTTTCGACCTGGGCTTTTGCCGGTCATTAATCCATCGTTGCTTGCGTTTAGCTCCGTGCCATCAATTACTGAACGCCATGAAACATTTGTTTAGCTCACGATATTTCACAAATTAAATCAATTATTAGGTATTTTGTTGTAACTAAATTTTTTTTTAATATAACTTAGTTATACACTAAGTTTAAGATTATTAAATCAATAAAAATATAATTTTGTGGTATTTTATTTGTTTTTGTAATTACTTCAGTTATTTTTAACGTCATTGATGCCGTCCTTAATGGAGTAGTGTTTTAAACAAGCAGAGAGATGTAAGCAAAGATGCGTCTGATTTTACATGAGAAACCTCCATTTGTGATTCTAAATCTTTAAACGTGAACTAAAATTGAACAATAGATTTATATTTTAGTTTGTAGAATAAATCAAACATGTCAAGTAAAAACTGTATTGGTGCAAAAACAAACATAAGAATAATTAAGCGAAGCATCTTTGATTGATATCTTTTTTCTCGACACACAAGCGCAATGACTCAACGGAAACAAATGAGTTTAAACATTAGACGATACTTTTTTTCCTATTAGTATAATGTATGTTCGTACGTTGTCTATAAATGATTGATACTTGCTTTATCATTATGCTCTATACTATGTCCATATTATTAGTACACTGGTAACGCCTTTTATCATTTTCTCTTTTAATGTTGATCGTAGATTAGTAAATGTTTTCATTCATGCTTGTGATTGATTTCAAAGAATGTTCATTATCAAAGTATGTTTATGTTAAGCTTCCTTTCTTCTTTTGTTGTTATACTATTATATTAATTGTGCATATGATTTGTAGAAAATTTATTTAAAAACAGTATAACGCCGGATAACAAGCAACTCTGTAATAAGAAAAAATATTTTACCTATACAATGCTCTATATAAATGCCAATGTTAAATTTTCTCGCGTTACAAACCGATTTCTTTTTTTGTAAACCATTTTCTGATTAACTAAATCAATCAAGTCTGTCGTGTCATACAGCTTGGACACTCTCGTTCATATTTGGCCAAGTTCTGACAACAAGACAATTTCCTGTCAGTGACCGCAAGGGTCTAGTAGAAGATGTACCTAGAGAAAACGACTTTTCTTCTCCGAAAATAAAACGAACGCGCACTAAGCCCGCTGATAGAATTAAGTGTATTGATCCCTAACAAAAGCATTAGTGCGCGTTTAGTCAAGATGACAAAGCCAAACTTTAGTAATATTATTACAAGGACCCTCCAACTAAATGGAATAACGCGTCTGACCCTTTTATTCTACCTTCACTGTTTTCTTAACCAAATTTACGTCTCGGATAGGTTCGAGACGATTTTATTTGATTATTGAAAGGTAGACAGACATGCTTTAGATATTTCTTAGAAGAAATACGAAAATCCAATGCTGATAAACTAGTATATAGGTACTAAATATGTTTCTTAAGGAAAATTTTCTAAATAGTACTAAAGGATCGTTGCATTTTTAATCCAAGCAGCAGTCAGGTATAAACCTACCAAACACAGTTCAAATAAAATATTAGTATAAATTAAAATTCGTACTAGCGTTTGTTTTAATTCTCTCAGAATTATGCATAAAACTTTGATGCACCAATATTTATAATATATTTTCTAAATACCTACACGTTTCTGAAGGCTCCTCCTCACATTGTTCTGAGATATCATACGATCTCCCGTGTTTGTCTAACAAGTAACGAGCGGGACGAATATTACAGCTTTTTAACTGTCAGGCGTGCGTCACACGTTAGTTTAGTATTGACATGATCGATCATATCAAGTAGCTACCATACCAATAGTACAATCAAAGATCCAATTATATAACATGAGCAAGGTGGCGTATTAGATGTTTTAAACAATTATGGTTGATTTTTATGGTCCGGTAGTTAGCTTGGCGACGCAACGTGAGTTTTTTAAGTATGCTTAATTACTTTTATGTGAGTCGTACTGCGTACTTCTTATGTGGTCCCATTTAATTTACCCCGTACATTTTGATTAGTTTTCTTGATTTATATATCTACCCTTAACTTTAATATAGCACTCACATTTGCTTGACGTTGTCCTCTAGTTGTCAATCCTTTTAGTAATTTGAATACTTCATTTTCTTAACATTTTCTCAACGAGTAATTTAAGTTGTATCTTCTTTAAAAATAATAGTAAGGGAACCCTATATTTACAACAGCAAAAAATTATTACAACAACGAAAGCAAAAATTATCTGGGTATGTCCATACTTATACCAACGCACTTGATCCATGATTTTGAAAGATTAAAATAATTGTATAGTCTCACATCCTGCGAAGTGGAGTCTACGTCGTTGGGTGCTCTACAAAAACTTTAGCCCACGCTTCTTGGCCCTGTCTACGTGAGTGATCTGTACAAAAGATAGAATTCGAAAAACTGACAAATTGTTCGAACCGATGATAAAAAATACTATAGAGAGACTGTTAAAGCAAATTGCCTGATTATCTTAGAACTAGTCTCGTATTTAAATTACTTTTTTTTTTCATTTTTAATTTGGCAAGTCGTTACTATAGCATAATGGACTTTTATTATAGGTTGGATAATGGAGCTGGATTTCGCTTGTTTAGTACGTTGTAGTTTTTTCTCAATGTAATAGAAAAAAAATGTCTAGATATTTATTATTCCAAAGGGAGATGTTTTAAGTAAATTTTCTATCTTGAAAAGAATAAATAGAATAATAAATAAATATATAGACACACTTGAAACATTATATGTTATGAACAAACATTGATATTTATATATTTTTTTGTTTGTAATTATTATAGTTACATTTTTTGTAACTCGATATATCTGTATAATATGTAACAACCAAATTTTTATGCTGAATTATTATAAAATAAAACTAATGGTATCTAGTAGGAAACCCCATATATACCTTCGCGGTACGCAAATTACAATGGTGGTAAATTATGAAATATACATATATTAGTCATTTAAACATTAGTCAAAGATTGAAAAATCCTTTTCTACTTCCTTCTATTATTATTGGAATGTCGCGTAGTAACCACTGTGCTAATCCAGCCTTCAATAATATTTTTAAAACATTCACATGTCAGACTTCCAGTGGAGTGGTAATCCTGTCAAATAAGAAAAAAATCAAGATATTTCCTTTGAGAAATTAATTTGTAACCTTGGTATTTCGATTATGTAATAAATTAATCAATCAAGGTTATTTATTCATAGATATTGATAGAGATGTAATGATAATTTTAAATCAAACAGACGGACAAGTCATGCATAGTTATCTAACCATCCATATTAATTACTTTTTATAAATTAAGAACTGGTTGCTTATCTCTGATTTAAAGTTTTTCAACCTCGTATTTTACTTTAACTGTTTATTTACAAGTCTTAACAGTGAAATGCATTATTTATTCATTTTTTTGTTACTGTACAAGTCTTACTTATTTCTACTTTTAACCGAATGACAGATGTGACCCCATAGGTACACTTTAAATATATCTACATAATTTTGAGTTTGAAGTAAGTATGCAAACAAGCTTGCAGACTATCTGATGTAAGCAGTTACATATTGAAGCTTGCATTACTACAAATACAAATCAACAAAGAAACATTGTTAGACATAAATCTTATTTTGTTTCGCTACTTAACAATCTGTAATTTGGGACCGAATCAAACAATAACTATATTAGTAATTAATTAATCTGAGTTAGGTTTTATTCAATACCTTATACTTATTTGACTAAAATTCACAGAAAACATACCTACTACGATACGCTTTAAAGTATTCTTGCAACATTAGCGGCATCATGCGCTACACTACCAAAATCTAGTACAAAAGCTTAGTCTTAGGTAGTAAATTTTCACTCAAACAACCCAACCCAATGTTGTTCTTCTACGGTCTTTCTAAAAGGAAAGTTGAGCTGGATTAATAAGAATTAAAACCATTTTACAACATGCTAATCCGCCTTGGCTAACTCATGTAGTTCCAACAAATTAACTTATAGTGAAAATGCGAAATAAATGAATTATACTATTACTTTTTCACCGTCCTTCCTTCCTTCGATGTTTTGAATGATAGGAGAGCCAGTATAATTACCAGCACGAGAGGCAACATCTTTACCTCTGCACGGGCAACGCATGGGCGTTGCTTTTTGCGTTTTCAGATATCAAGAGCGTTGTCGTGTCGTGTGGTAGTGGTATATAAGTGACTTATATAAATCAATTTCCTGTTAATTAAATGTTTAACATGGTCTGAAGAAAAAAAAAACTATTGTATCAACCTGTCATCTCACTTCACACCTAATTAAATCACAACGCATTGGCTAATTAAAATCGGTTCAGCGTTTGTCATTATGTAAATGTTTGTCCGAACAGATAACAGGGTGAGCATTGATTCAACATGAATTATGCAAAATGCTAATTTGAATGCTAATTACACCCCCATAAAGCTCATTATATAAGTTTCCTGAAATCCAAGAATTAGCTTCTTGTACCTGCTTTAATTTATATTTATTCAGTTTTTATTTGATAGATTACTTGTGATTAAGAGTTTTAAGAGGTAATTAAGATCTTTATCATGAATAATCAATGTATAATCTCTTTTAAAAAATCTTAGGTCCATAAACTAACAGTTACATTTTTATTTGACAATGTTTAGTGTGACCTCTTTATGAACCTTTATAAGCACATTTTTAAATATATGGATAAGTTGAAAATATTCAAAAACATTTTAAATTGATAATTAATATTAAAGTTTTGGACCATCTTATATCGTTTAATCCAACTATTACATATAATTATCTACGAAAAAGAAATAAAGTAAGATACCAGGTTGGACATTTTATGGATATACATTTTGTGTAAGCGCCGGATAGGGTTTTTATTGTTAACAAGCAGGCACTAACAAAGACTATCGAGAAGGTAAAATGTTGGTCTCATTTCTTCACACTCGATGTAAAATGATCTTATAAAAATATACTTCATAACGTATAATCTCAAACAAGGGAGAGTTCAACTTAAGCCATTTAAAAGTACCCTAAAATTTTTAGATCACCAGGTATTTAACAGGTTGCCATAATACTAAAAGTATGAAGTAATATCAATATTTTTTTAAAAGGCCTATTAACTCAGGCCTTTATTTAAAATAAATAGAACCAGCTTCCTTTTTGGTTGGGGGGGGGGGGTGTTCGATGAAATTGAAATTGAAAAATAGAACAACTTAATACACTTCTTTTTAAATTTTAAAGAGAAAATAACTATCAAAAGTCTTTATTTGTGTCAACAGTGAAGATCCAGTGATGGTTTTCAAATTGCATGCAGGACGTGCGTTACAATACATTACACTTATTACTACATTGATAATAATTCAGTGTTATGCAAGTTTGTTTCAGACTCTGTAACACTTGATTTCTTAATTAATATTTCAATGCGAGGCTCCTTCCGCTTTTCCTGTATTGAAAGAGTCGCGATGGAATGGTTTAGGTACATTTAATAATTCATTGAGTACGTGGACATTCTGGTAATTCTTTGCGTAAAGAGCGTGGACACGACGACCAACGATGATATCTCCTCGTATGAATGATGACTTCGTGCTGAGCCTCTAGAAGCAGAATCCTTAGAGAACTACATACTTTTAGAAGTGTCACTGTGCACAACTATGTGAACCTCGTTTGAATATTTTTGTTTATGGATTAATGATACGGTTTAATTTATTTTCTAGGATTAAAAAGACAACCTTTATATTTAATTTCATAGGAAAATTCTGTCCGCAATAGTCATTCAGTTGCTGATAGTAGGTTATAAGTCAATGACTGTTTAAAACTGCCTATTTGTATGACTTATATAACCAATTGGAAGAAACAAGAAAGTGTAACTGAATAGAACTTAATGAAAAATAACATTTATATAAAAGGTACCAAGAAGAATCGGTGAATCGATTCTGACCATCATTATGTAATTTAAAATATGCAGTTATTACTTTTATAGCCGTACAGTATTTTATCTCTTTTTGCTATGCTATGCTTATTAGTCAATAAATCATTTTTTGTCTTCATAGACTTACAATCAGCTAAGTTCTTTGTCATTTTGTTTGTTTTCATAGCTCTGTGGATACGACCCATCTAAGGAAGATAAGGGGTCGACGTTTTTAGCACAAAACGTTTTCTGTTTCGGACCCTTTCTTGCAGGTTATTTGACTCGAGACGTGCCTTGGGAGTACCGTACACCACAGTATCACTTGATACCCATTATTCAATTCTCGCCTTTAAACCCCGTACGAATAGATTTAATTTTATCATCAATCCTCGAGTCCAAAGTATTGTTCATCTTTGTAGAGACCACCTTTATCGAGAGTCCGGCAATATTTCGTCGAGATTATCTTAAAACCCCTTTAACGTTCAGCGTTTGGTTCCTAACAGATACAATGTCTTATTTTACAAATAACAATCATGCTTTTAAGACTTTATATCCAAACATGGTTGTAATGCAAGAGATAAAGCATGGGAGAAGGTATCTCTATCATTTGCTGTTGGCCACTTGTACATGTACAGTTGAGCTACAATAAATATTCTCTAATAAATTAACAATTGTACTTAATAATTTGCATCTACGTATTTTGACACGGCCATATTTAATAAGTGACAAAATTAAGTAAAGTTAGTTAAAACTAGTGTGTAAATTTCTATTAGACACTTGCACTAAATCTGTCATTGTTTGATTATGCATTGCACATATGTATGCTTTCAAAATGCATAACATGACTAAATAATATTAATAATGAATGAGTTTTACAACTCACAATAACAATATGTGCAAAAGTTAAAATTAAATGTAACAAAACATTGTATGTCCAACAATGCGCCTAGTAAATTAAACATGGTCAAACGTGTTTCAAAATTTACAACGCGAGCTTTTAAACATAACCACATTATTTGCGGTGTTGACAACCCTAAAACGTCATAAACCAATATCGGTTGTAATTGTGAAGGACATTGTTTTTAAGGATTTATAGATGCGAAATTACTGCGGTGTATTGCGGGCCTTTGTATAAGTGGTGACGGGCTCTAACCAATGGTTTTATTGCTGTCTGGGCCCTTCTTTTTTCTTTTGGTTCCGTGAAACTGTCCACTGTTAATTTCTCTCAATGCGGCCCGCTTTCTTTTGTTTTGTGCTATTTTGCCCAGCTCTACTCCCGGTTTGAATGGAGCAAAGCCTTTTTAGTGGGCACCGAATAGGGGAATTTGAAATGACGTAGTTGTTTAGACTGGGAGACAATTATTCTAGTAGGTAGTAGTTTGTAAAGGGAGATTGTAAGGGTAGCTCTTTAGTCAATTTCTGAGGTATCATGCAGAGATGTCTGAATACGTTTAAAGGCTTCCGTTCTATTTTTTTAAAGTCAATACACATTCGACAGGAATTTTATTTAACAAAACAAATATTTTGTTAATTATTGGCCGGTAATTGTACCAAGTAATTAAATCTAAAATGAATTATTTAATCTAATTGGTACTGTACCGATGATTAAGCAATTATAATGTAAAGTAGCTTTGTATTATATTTAACAAAACCAAAAAAAATAATTTAGTTTTAAATTAAAATAACAGCAAAATTATTTTGTCTCTCAAATAAGGCCAAATATTTTATGGTTAAAATAAATGTAATTATATTAAAAGATATATACGTCGATTTTCTCTATATGCACTGATAAAATGAGTGTTGTTGACTCATCAATATAAGAAAATCACATGGCCACGTGAGATATTGACAGTAAATATTGACAGTCTTATGTCAATAGTTCGGAGTCTGGGCTGATATGTTAGTTCTCAGAATGTCAACCAAGACACAGATACAGTTTTAACTTGTTCAAATAGTGCCTTTAAAGGAGTTTTTCATAATTGCCTTGTGAATGGCCCTATACCTATTTCATAAGAATGATAAAAAAAAAAATTACACATCACGTGTTTATCTTAATTTAATTGTTTATCTTATGTTTTTTCACAATATAGCTTTTTAACATTAAATACAGTAAAACCCGCTTAATACGATAACTTTTAATACGATTCTTCATTTTGTTTAATACGCTACTTTTGTAAGAATAACCCACGATTTTGAATGGTTTTCTTTGATATTTTTGTAAATTTGAACTCCTAAGCAGTCAACTCCGATTTTGTCAAACACCCAGGTTCTCTGCCTTAAGGCCTCTGCCGTAAACGACTAACATTCAGTCAAATCGTTTAAAAACTATGTAAAATTCTTCTTTTACGTAAATATAAAATGTTAATTGCTTTCGTTAGTCTCGTTTAACCTCGAAAAAAGCTTCATTAATTTGAATGACCAGTTACTAAAGAGAGTTATACAAGTTTATAAATATACATATAATTCAATACATATACAAAAATATATACTAAAATGGACTCAAATGCGTTTTACTGAACGTTTATTTAAACTACTTTGCTAAATTGTTACATTCCTTAAAAACACTTTTAGTGTACCAATCAATTTTAATCCTATTTAAATCGCATTTTATATGTCACAGTTTGATCTGTTGTGTAAGTAAGTATTATCTTTTCGTCTATGATTTAATTGTGTATATGAATTATTGTGAATGTTGTAACATACAATATAAGTATGGAACCATGGAAGCTGGAGGCTTCTCCCACGGTAGATGTGATTCGTTACGCACGTGTTAGAGCATTCGATGGCCTAAGATTACAAACTGACAGAAACGTAGTCCGTTCATACACCTCTGTTCTTTAACAACGTGTTTATACTTAATAAGCAACATATTTTATTGTTCAAGCAGTCATTTGAAGTGATTTCGGTATTTTTCAGCTCAAGTCGAAAAAGTTTGAGGGGGAATGATGTCATCCTTACAGAAGAAATTTAGAACATCAGAGCTCGAGGGGTAGAAACAGCTTCTTTAAACTTAAACTATTCCTTTTTTTGCCTTCTTAATAAGTACTGAGGCTTGGATTAGATTTTTGATTATGTTTGACACGAATTCACACGAATTTTCATTTCCAGTTCAGATTTAATTTTCTTACATCAATATACTAATTTTGCTATACTACAATTGTTGAGCACGACCAAATAAAAGTTCAAACAAAGCCTATTGTTAGTAACAAAAGTAAATTTGAAAGAATATCTTTCAATTTACATGTCAATCATTCAATTTTTGCATCTTGCAAAATGTCCGCCCATCTCAATCTCAAGATATTTTAACAATGGTATATAGAATGTCTGAACTCAGAAATATGTCGGGGTTTTCAATATATTAATATTACAATATGTATAAACATATAATGAACAATGTACCCTTATTTCCTTACTTACTTTTATTAAAGGATTGTACAAAATTTAGGTTTAGGTATCTATAAGCCGTTTAACAAGTGCAAATTTCATATAATAATTATCATCAGTCCTTCACTTTTCAAAAAAAAAGTTTTGTCAAAAATGCTGATTAAAATAATACACTTAAGTTT